>OZ022519.1:28500168-29836835 GCA_963989415.1 Cerceris ruficornis
CCTGCACAGACTCCAAACCAACAGCCGGCAGCCGAGGCGACTCAAGCTTCGCAAAGCAATGCGGGTACAAATAGCGCACCGCCGAGTGGTGACAAACCTAATGTGAACTCTCAAGAAATGCAGAATAATCCGAATCCGTTAGGATTCGTTACATCTAATGACGACATCAAGAAACTGACTGAGAACCTGTTGGAGAAGGATGTGAATAATGCTAATAAACATGTGACGATCAAATTGCAAGGTCAGAAGAAGGATGACAGCACGACTGATGATGCTTCGGAGCCGTAAGTCTTCTTTCACTCCATGTTTCGTATAAAATAAGTGTTACGATGATGAATTGTGTTGATGATACATGCCATTAAGTATTAAAAATTTAAATAATTAGCTTTGCTTCATAGGTAAGGATAATAGCTTGACAATTCGACATCGTCTTCTTTCAGGTTGCTGGAAGTAAAGGCTGAAGCTTATGAAATCCCAACGATAAAAGCTCTCTTAGCGTTGCACGACAATTACGAGTTAGACGTTAAAACGAAGGAGACCGTCACATCGGAGGAACGTAAAGAGGAATCCGATTTTCTCGACAAACTCCTCGAAACCGAGGTCCTTAAATTGACCATGAAATTCTTGGCTGACAAGGGATACATTCCAAACGACGAGTACGAGTTCAAAGACACCTTGAAGCGCATATGGTTCTCTCAGTTCAAACGCATCGATGGCGATGCGTCAAGTTCTGGCTTTGAGACTGTGTTTCTGGCTGAACAGTTTGACTCAGATATAATCGGTTTACACAATTGGATTTATTACGCGAAGCAAGAAGCCGAGAAGAAACTCGATTATCTTGGCTACATCAAGGATGTGAAGTTGGGTGATGTAAGTCATCGACGTGATTCTTCGAATGCTTCGTACTGGAAATGCCGGATAACTTAAATATAAACGTGTCGTTAACATATGCTGCGTTACGCTTTACAGAAAGGAGCAGTGGTGAAAGTACGTTCATCTCTGAACGGAATCGTGCAACCAGTTTCAACGATCTTCGTCGGCACTTCTCCCGAATTGGAATTGGCTCTGTACACAATGTGCTTTTTCACTCGTCCCAACAATGTTTGCCCAGTTTCACTCGGAGGAACGGAGTTCATGATAATTGCGAACAGAATCAACTACTTCGGAAAGGATATTTTGATATCAGCCTATCCAGACATTTAATTCATGCCTTTAACAACAAGTATTGAAATACTCCACTGTAGATTGTACACAATTGCCCATTTTTGATGATAAAGAAATTATTTTTTTAGCTGTATACTTATACTTCGATAGTTGTGAAGTCAGCCGATGTTTTTTGAAGGTAGCTCATAAAATAAGAAAGTAGGATGCCTTAGGATTAGAATATAAAATACCATGCCTTATTGTTATGCTATTTAATAAAACGCGATTAATTTTTAGTTAGTGTTATGAAGATAATATCGATAAATACAATTCCGCTATGACAAGCGAATTTTAACTGTTTTCATCGGGAAATATTTCGAAAACTTTCAGTGTCTCGAATTCAGAAAATACGAATGTTAGAAGATAGATTATGTACGTACTTGGAAAATTTTATTGTGCTTTTCTTCCAGTTCTGAAAGATCTATTATAGGTGCTATAGATGGTCGCCCATGTGCACATCGAGTTGGAATTCTTGTTTGTATTAATACTTTCACAAGCCATTTGCATTGTTTCAGCGTTAGGGGATCTCCAAATTTGATCGCTCCTGAAATACTCTTTTATTAGACACGTAAGCTTCCTAAATAAATATAATTGTAATAATGTTAAAACTTCTAAATTGATATCCCAATTATAGTTAGTTACGACAGAAAATTGACCAGCGAAATATTGGGTAAAGCGAAAAGAAACGTCGTTTTTTTGTGTCTGCAAAGCGCAATTAGAAGGAATAAATATTATGTATTTTTTTATGTGAACAAATTTGTTTACTTTGTGAATAAAAACGACATTGTTTTTTTCTTTACTTAATATTTGTAAACGTAATTTAAGCACGTACCGTGGCAAGCTTCTGTTGTAATCGAATTGTGAATTATGAATGGCATACTGTTAATTCGACGATAGCCAGTTGTTGTTGCAAGGTTCTGTGATATTTCGCGTAAAAGATTTTCCACGTTTGACTTTACCTTAAACTCGTCGTAATATTTATTTCTCTTTAAATATTCTGGAACACTGCGTACCATTGCAATGTTCCGGCTTATAAAATTCAATTTTAATCCAAATTTTTTCAATGTCATCTCGTTCGATAGAAGTAAGTTGTACATATCGCGGGATAATTGAAGGGGAATTGGGTCTTTTAATTTAACGGACACCAATTGGTCTTGCTTCTGTGATTTGTACTCTGAAATGTGTAATATTTGATTAATAATTAAAGCATCATCCAGCAAACATCTATTTCTTCCAGGTACTAATGACTCTATAAGAATTTGTTAAATATAATTGAAGGCGTTAACAATAACTTACTGTCAAGTAAACTTTCGTAACGTATTCTTTCGTGAATAGCATGTTGATCCATTAACAATAACACTTTCATATCCTTCTTTATTATCAGGCCTGCTATAAATTCATTGTTAATTTGACCCAACACCTAAGGAATAAAATAATATTGTTTCATACTAGTAACATCGTACCGCAAAGAATTTTTTTATTAAATCTCATACCTCGAAATATTTGAGCAATTCTTTTTTTAGTCTGAACTCATGGAATTTTCGGGTAAATTTGCAGAATCGTACATCCATCTCCTGATGATACAAAGTGTCTGCCACTGTATCAAAATTTAAATACGAATTAATTACTTGTTAAATAACGCTGAAATTATATAATCAACGTAACATTTACCTGGTAGTCCCAATTTTAATTTAGCTGATAATATACTTTCACCAGATCCTTGAAGACAGTCAACTTTCGTTAACTTCATATTGCTTGACTTTAAAAGATGTCTTAACTTCTTCGGCAAAAATTCGAAACGTTTGTAACATCTTGAATTAGCATCTTGCATGTTTGTATTAAGAGCAACATTTTGTGCTGATAAATTTTGCTGTTCGCTGTTAGGATAAGTCCAATTGGACCATTCAGAAAGAGGCATTGTAAAGAGTTCTATCGAATCTCCATTTTGCTCAACAGGCGTAAATAAATCATTAGTTAAATAATTGGTTCCTGATTGATTCATTGCTCTGTTACTCATTAAATGTTGCTTAGCAATAGAACTACTGTGATTCATCAAACTCATAGTTTCGTTACTCATTAAATGTTGCACAGGGGCAGTATCATTATTCTTCAGGAAATCTGAAGAATTTACTTCGTTTATGCTGTCTGCATTAAGTTTGCTTTGATTTATAGACAATGTTCGTGTCTCTGTTATTTTCAATTTCTTAACTTTTGTTCTAACATTGCGGCAGAATTTGGACAATGGATTTTTAGCTGTTTCATCATTTAGAGATATCGAGAATCCTCCTGTATTTTTGTATTTTAATTGTTCTTTATTTCTTCTCACAAAACTGTTATATTTTGTATGAGATATTTGTACACGATTTATCGTTGAATCTGTATAATTTATCATAGTGCGACTTGATGAAGCAGAATACAATTTTTCGGAGGAGTGTGCCTGATGTGATATCAACATATTATTGAATAAGTCACTGTCGTCTACATCATTTGAATAGCTGTATAGTAAATTCTTGTATTTCGTTCTTCGTGGTAAAATCCAGATAGAAATGGGTATGCAGTTCAATTTAAAGATACTTAAAATACCATGGCGAATACCTTCTAACAAATTTTGAATACTGGGTAGTATTAAAGTCTTTCTTCCTCTTTCTATTACAAAGACATATTCTTCACATTTAATAAATAGCAAGATGAAAACCCTTTCTTTTCGAAATGTCCAGCGATTGCTTATATTTAAAAAAGCCAGCGCGATTTCAATAAAGATGTTTGAAATCAATTGCACAATTAGAGGATACTCAACCGGCTTGTTATTTAAGAAGACGTATTGAATAGCTTTTGACCTTACGTTGTTTAGGCCAATGAAAGCTCGGAACTTCGGATTCGATGCTTTCTTACTTTTTATGTACCATATATTACTGAATGTTACCTTTGTGGTGTACAATAATTTAAAAATTTTTACTGAATTATGTGGTTTAGTAATCGACATGATAACTTTTCCTCGCTGATCGTCTCTGATTGAGAATGACACCTATTAAGAAGCATATACATAGTAATAATTTAATGATCATAATTGTTAATTACTAATTGTAATTGTTAAGTTCCAACATAGTGTATAGATTCAACTTTCATTCACCTGCGTGTTAACCAGAGCGATATTGGCAATTAAAAAATACATTAGAGAAATATTCCATGTTCCTTTAAGCGACAACTCATAAAAACTGTAGATGCTTATTGTAGTTCCAGTCGAGGGGCGTCTCTGTGTTTTAATAATTCTAGGAGGACAATACACTTTGTACACCTATATGAGTGAAGAATTTAATTTTGAATCTGGTAGATTAAGTAAAGTTAACAATGTTGTGTAACGTGTGTTACATTATTTTGTACCTTTGCATATGTTTTTAATGTATCGCAGTGCCTGGATGTAATGATCATAGCGTCGCACAGGCGACGAATATCTGTGAGTGATTGATTCTTCGAGTTGCAGAAGTCCTGCGTATTCCAAGAACTATGCAAACTTTGTTTGTTGTACTCTGCAATATGTTCTAGTTCACTTTTAGGAATACCTGTGCCATTATCTATGACTTGAATCTTACGTTTCTCTATGTGGAATCTTATGGCAATTGCTGTAGCTTTGGCATGTAATGAATTCAAAACCTAAGCATTGTTTGTACAAGCATTATTCAAATTAATTTGGAAAATATGCTCTAAATAGGACGAATTAGATTTAAATAAACAGTATGATAATTATTATTAACGAATTACATCAGTAAATTTCGCTTATGAAAGTAAAAACTTAATGTCCTATGTACTTACCAGTTCCAGAACACATTGTGTAAAATTCATAACGTTCGTCATCATTCAGGATATTAATATTTATATTTCGGACCGTGAGGTAAAATACAATTATTCCGGTAATGGCTTTCAATCGGTACAGGATTAAAGGGCCATTTTAAAACATGTGTTCACAAAACCGACATTCAAATCTTAAAATATTCCCGCCATATCGAGCGATATATTTCAATTGTTATGCTCTCAACTAGAAATTATGGGCAATATCATTAACAGCGATTATAAAAGAATGGTTTACTATAATTACACTTTAGAATTGTATTTAATCGGTATGAGATAGCAATGAAGAAAATGATTTAAAAAACTATCATGATTATATTTTACAATCGTTTGAATTTCCCACCGCTGCAGCGCGCAATCGCGTGGCGCTCTGCCGAAGTAGCGGCGCCACAGTCGTCTTCGAAAATTTCCCGTGCGTGGTTGTGAGACAGGTTGCTGCTGCATTTGATTCGCTTTTTGGTAAGAAATTTTCAAAAGTTGTACTTGAATTTTACTCACAGTAGCACATTAGTATGTTGTTCGTCCAAGTATGACACTGAGTCGTCTGTTCCTTCTGTTTTAGAACGAAAGGATGTAAATTACTGGTTGAGCTCTCCTCGGCCGCCGACCGGGAGCTGCTGCGATTCATAGTCAAATATTTTAGAATATGTGAGTTCTATTTTCTTTATTACGATGTAGTACGAGCAAATTTTAACATTACAATTCGAATTATTGCAACTCTTTTATTATGTGAAAAGATACACAAGTAGAATCAATGTATAATTCGAAAATTACATTTTACGACGGTTCGGGTTTGCGTTCGGGATTTCAAGTTCCTATTTTAACCATTGTCGCCATGGCGTCTGCGCAAAAGGCGCGCGCGCATGCACCGTGCTAACGAGAGAGGCAGATCGTCCGACATCTTGGAAAGTTTACCCCGCTTGATCGCGAAAAGTTGTGCTCCCGCTTTTCATTCATTTTCGTTAGAAAGTTTCAAGAGCCGTGCTCAAATTATGCTCTCAGTTAGTGATTGGTGTGTTGCGCATATAAATAGAACACCAGATCGTCGAATCATTATTGTTTTGCGACGAAAACTTGAAAAATGCCGGCCGAGCTGTTTCTCTCTCGCCAACCAGTAAACTGCTGCGATTTATAGTAGAATATTTTGGAATATGTGAGTTCTATTGCCTCTATTATGGTGTAATTCTTATCATTCCGATCCGAACTATTCTAGCTGTTTTATTGAGTCTAACGATACACAAGTAGAATCAATTTATAATTGGAAAATTACATTTTACGACGGTCGAGTTTGCGCTCGGGATTTCATAGTTCCTATTTTACCCATTGTCGCCATGGCGTCTGCGCAGAAGGCGCGCGCGCATGCACCGTGCTGACGAGAGAAACAGATCGCCCGCCATCTTAGAAAGTTTCCCTCGTTTGATCGCGATAACTTGTGCTCCTTCGTTTCATTCATTTTTCGTTAACGAATTTTGAAAAACAGTGCTCAAATTCTATTCCCAGTAAATCATTGGTGTTCGTGCGTGCGTATATAATACTGATTCCTAAATTTCTCCTCTTCTTATGTCGAAAAGATGAAAAATACTGGTTCAGCCCTCCCACTCCCTATGACCACGGCGCTGCTGCGATACATTTCCCGGTATAACGCAGTATGTGAGTATTATTTCTTCAATTTGTTGCCAGGCTCACATAGAATTCGTAATCCAAACTAAATATGAATATTTAATTACATAACACACACGACAATACACACTACCAATTTTCAAGTCAATAAAGTAATATTTCAATTTGTCAATAAAATATACTGTTCGTATAATGAAATAAGAATATTAGGGAAAGTAGTATTGGAAGTTAATAGTAAAGGCAATACAGTATATCTTTCGTGGTAACGCTTGACTTTGAGATCACTATAAATATGAAAAATTAGTTTTTCCTTTTTCTGCCCTTTTGAACCCCCCCCCCCCCCCCCCCCCAACCCACATCTTCACCACTTTTATTTTCAGCAACTAGTGGCCGCGCGCAATGCGGTCTTAGAGTCAGTGCTCGCTGCGTATCAGTTTTGTTTTTACAGAGCACCTGTCTCTGACCTTCTCATAATTTTTTTTAAAAGGCACTGTCGCTCGTGAATTTTACCGCGGATGTAAAGCCAGTGTTTGTATCGAAATTAAAGAGCATAGGATAAACTTATTCCAGAGCGTTGTGCCAAGTAGAGTCAGTTTTTTCGCCGACTATGGGAGAATCGGCCGCGTTTTTTTTTCTTTAATTTTTCGTTACGCTGTAGAGTCGGTGAAGTTCCAGTTGGCAGATGTACCATCACCGGAACTGAAAATTTTATTTCGTAAGTTGAATCTTTTAAAATATATGATCCGCTGAAATTTTTTTTATCGTTTACGTTAGGCTGATCATTTCTAACGCTGAATTTTGCTCTCTTTTAGAGATTACCTCATCGAGACGATCACGGAGCTCTGTGCGGCGCTTAGATGGCTCGGAAAGGCATCCCGTTAATTATTCTCTCCGACTGGTGAGTCGCATGCGCTTAAATTCCTCCGGGACCCCAATTTATGCCGTAGGACGATCGGTCCGAATCGGCACGGGCGACTGGTTGTATAATTTCTTTGTGCGCGCACAGTGACCATGGGTTCGATAAATAGTATCCGCTCATGAAAAATTGCAAATTTAGGATGTTTTATTAGATCTTTCTGTGCCGAATTTAAGTCCTACAGGCTACATTCGCCGCATGTAGCCTAACAGTAACTTAACCATTTTGAAAAGAGATTCTGTGCAACTTTTATCAATCGATTTTTTGTTTGCGATATTCACCGTACTTCATTGATTCATGTATAGATGGCATACAGGGAATATACCATACACACCATAGGGTGCGACAGTTATAGTAAAACTACAGTATCTTGGCACCTCAGACGGAAGGGGAGATTGCTCTTGCATCGCTATCCCCACCACGTCGGTCCTGGAAACCTCAGATCGACGAATGACAACCAATAGTAAAACACTACTTTCGTCGTTCACATGAGGACGCGACGAATGTGCGGTTATCTCGACCAATAGCGCGTCAAAATCGAAAATGCGTGAGGGAGAGGGATGTCCCTATCCGTCGGGCGAATCAGAGCACATTATCTCTGAGGTGCCAAGAAAGTTTTGGCCTACATTACCCTCTTTCTCACCATTTAATGTTCGGCTTATTCTATACCTCGTCTGTGTGTATAGTTTTGCCGTAAATTCGTGGTTATATCGTTTTTAATTTAATTTAATTGACAGCCAAAACATGACGACTCTTAGGCCCTTTACGTGTAATGACTTATTCAAATTTAACAACACGTACGTAAGTTTTCAAGTAGATCTCAAAATTGAATGATTCTAACCTCAGTAGCGAAAAGAAAACATCGAACAGTCTTACGAACGCTTTAATGAATGCATTTCTTTTATAGGAATTTAGATCCCCTTACGGAGACAGTATCCTTTATGTTTTATTATTCTATCTACTGTAACTGTTCATGAAATAGAGTAGAATAGAAAAATCGAATTGTTTCTTTATAGAATTGAGGTTATATATTTTCTTTTAATGATATTCTTAGTATGGTCTCTCCTTTTACACACATTATTTGGCACATTGGCCGGAGTACTTTCAAGTGGCGGAATCACCAAGCGGTGAAATTATGGGCTACAGTAAGTTTTGCAAATTCGGTAAACAATAGGTGATTTTACTTTACTGCGATTCGTACATTGCCAATAAGTCCGAGGCAGAGAGTATAGTTTTTTACTTTATTCGTGAAATGTCGAAGTTATGGGAAAGGCCGAGGGTCATGGGGAGGATTGGCACGGTCACATAACGGCTCTTACCGTCTCGCCCCATTACAGAAGATTGAACGTGGCCGCCATGCTTATTAAGTCCTTGGAGGAAGTTTCGGAGAAGTAAGTTCCAACGCGATTTATTATTGTTCTTCTTGCGAAGTATTTCTTGATATTTTAGGAAACAGGCATACTTTGTCGATTTGTTCGTAAGAGTTAGCAATAAAGTGGCGATTAAAATGTATCAGCAGCTGGGATACGCCGTGTATAGAACCGTTTTACAGTATTATAATGGGGACACGGACGAAGATGCGTACGGTACGTAATGCCAGTGGCTTTGCCGGTAGAAATGTTTGATGGGAATTTTAAGAGTAACATTGTCTGCAGATATGCGAAAGGCACTTTCGAAAGACGTGAACAAAAAATCAATGATACCATTGACGCATCCTGTGAGGCCAGAGGAGGTAGATTAACAATACAGGACAATTAAATATAAAATAAACGACACGTTTTGCAAAACTTAAAGACTTATTCTCGTCCTGTGAACTTGGATGGGTTAATGAAAGAAATAAATCCCATGAAAGTGCAGATCCGAGCAGTTTATTCTTTTTTTCTTGTACAATAGTACAATGCGCTTTTTCTGCTTTCACCGCTCGTGCCTTTTATGCGTCATTTTATGCGAATAAATAATAAATAGAAATGTAAGGTTCGCGGTGGTAGGCTCAGTAGAATACCGCACAGACAGCCTAATTAATCGTAGGCAATTTTTTCCGGGGCGATCGTAAACTTCAATCCAGCTGCCCATTCGTTCGTTCTTTCTTTCTTTCTCTCTTTCTCTCTCTTTTTTTTGATTCTACTACACTTAAGAAACTTAAGCCTAAACGTGATATTTACAGAATTAATGACTTTACTTGCATCAATGATACAATGGTGCTAAGCACCTACATAGTAGCATTTCAATTGCGTTATTATAAAAATTAAAGACAAAATGTCGTTCTTGCATATCTTTGTACTGCTCCCAGTTTAATCTGAGGTTCGATCGTTTTATATAAATCTTCGATGCGCCAAACAAAGCCGTGCATAGAGATTATTAAACTTTGTCTATTCTGCTCAGAGAGGCACAGTCGTTACTCAGCCTATCTCAGGAATTACAAAATTTTATAGAAGTCTTGTACCAATATTGCACGAAAGCCCTACGTCGTTTATTTTCATTTTGTTAATTCTGTTCACTAAAGAGAAGGAAGACATTTTGCTAGTTACGGTAGGACACGTCAAGCGAGTACAAAACTTCTATATCGTAACGGGATATAAATACCGTTTCAATTAGTACAAAATGTTGCACGTTACATTACGCAGGAACGATATATATATATATATGTATACATATATATATACTAACTGTTAAAGAAAATTTGCGTTCCCATTACATCTATTTGGTCGTGTCCTTAATATCAAACAAACTTACTTTGCCTTAGACTTTAAAATAAATATAAAATATGAGACTAGCTGTTATCAAAATAATTACGATAATATTGTAAGATCCATTTTGTCACATTTGCGTACAAAGAAATTTCTTCTTAATATTGAGCTTCGATGAGACTTCTACGCGTATCAATACTGCCCATTTTTCATTTTAATTACCCGCTGATTTCTTACTATCGGCCGTTCCCAACGTAAAGGATATCGAAATCGCATACGAAATTCGACGTATTCACGAGTCTCTAATAATTTAATCGACAACGAAAATGATCTTACCGTCAGTTACGAAAATCAACACGGAAATCATTTAAATAATCAACGAAATAGTACAGTCATTTTGAAATACAGCGGATATTCGACCGCGCTGCATTCCCTCGAGTCTTCGTGCAGAAAAAGAAACGTGTCGATGAAACACTGCGTACATATTTCGTAGTTAATAACACGATCACATGCGTTTTCTTATTTTCTATTTGCGTCTCCTTAGCAGTTCTCCGCGTACACCAGTGGATTGCATTCGATTTGGCCAACAAAAATTAGGTTTTCTCGCATACTCTCTCTCCCTTTCTCTCTCCACTTTTTCTCCCTCTCTCCCGTTCTCTCGAAGACGACGAAATTTATCGCTGCCATCGTTTTCTCTAGACTTCTAAACATCCATTTTAACTCTGATTAATAATATATAATATATACACGTTATGTGATACACCGCCTTTTTTTTTTATCTGTTATCCTTTCTGCCGTTCGGTTGACCCCTTAAACTCTAAGTGTTCTTTTTCTTTTTGAATTTGGTATATAAATACGGTAGCAAAAAAGTTCTCAGCACGACGCTTAGCTTTTGAGTGAAACTATAATTCGATGTAATCATCATCAGACATACTAATTATCATTTTTAGGCAGTGTTTGCAGATCGATTTTTTTTTCTTTTTAACGTTCAGTCGCCACGACGATTGCCACGTTACGTAGTAACATGGTCACAGAGTGAATTGTGTATGCCGTTATTCGATATATATTTACATAAAATGTCGTTTCTAAGCGTCCTTCTAATTTACACGAAACGCAACTAAAATAACTACCGCGCACACTGTTATTACACTCTGTCCGACTTCGTGTATCGTTCTCATTTCTGTGTCGTTTTGCTTTTTATCTTTTACGCGGTCTTTACAATACAGGCTGTTGTTTAGTACCTTCGATAATATAAAGTTAGTGCCTTGGCAGGATCAGACTTTCATGAACCGATAGTCACGTTTCCATGTTTCTTCTCCTTCTTTGAAATATCAATGACCAGTCTTCTTTTTTCTTAAGGTCTTTGGTGGTCTGGTGTCGATTTCAAAATATCCGGTTGCGTTGGAAGACAGCTCGAACCTAAGAAATTATTATTTCGTAATGTTGCTCCTTTCAAAGATAAAAAAAATGTACAATTACAGTAGACTCTCGTATAATGCGATTCACATTATGCGTCGAGCTATGCTCGACATAGCTTTTCACTTCATTTTATTTTCTAACGAGTTAATTTCGATTTTCCAAGTTCACAATGATTTTGTAATATCAGCTAAATATTCGTCGGTACTTATAGTTATTCCTATCGTTAAAAGAATAGAAATGCTGTGAAATTAATTTCGTTTAGCTCGCTACAAAACTGACAAAATAATTCGGACCGCAAAGGGTTAAACCTCGACAAATAAAAACCTTTGCCTTATGTCTCAGTGGTTATCCAACGAAACCACCAGATTTTTCTCTATCTCTAAAAAATATGCAGCAATATGATGCTTTTCACTTGGTTCAAGAAGTTAATTTGTGCCTTAAAGTATTAACCGCGTTATAAGAGTATCTACTGTACGAAAAGAGCGTAAACTTTTACAAACCAGTGGTAGGTCTTAAAGTGGATTTAATGGATCTGTGAGATCCATTACGAGTTAACGTATTCATTTGCGGAGTGCCGGGCAAAGTGTGTCCCAAGGCGTTCATGTAATCAGCGATTAAGAGCGTTATCTCCAGAATCTACGATATTAACAGAAAATTAATGCAATGAAAGAATAGACGAAGAGCTGTACTTTCCATTGATTCAACGTCGCATACTTTAGGTTTCGAAAGTGCAAATAGGAGTTTCTGTTCCGCGGCTCCTTCGTCTGGGCAAGCGACAAGCATAAAGTCATCCAAACAGCCACCAAAGGTTACTATATTCGCGTAATTATATCGGCACACCACTGCCATCGTTTGTAATTCGAGCAGCGTCACGCTATCCTCGGAAACTGCTATCCATACGGTTACAGGTTCTGCCTGCTTTAACTGTGGAGCATATAGAATACATATATAATAACAATAAATAACAATTAACTACGTCATCGTAATGCTACGTAATGTATTCCGCAAAGTGTCTCTCCGTAAGTAGTAAACTCGACATTAAAAATAGCTGGAACCCCTTATAACACCTTGCGCTACTTTGACGAGTCTGATTCGTGATCACAATTTTGGGCCATATATCACTTAAAGTGTAATAGTTACTTTCTTAGGCTTTGTTTCGCACTGAAAAGTACCCTCAGGGGCCTGGGAATATCCCAGGTACGGGTTTGGCGAACCCGGGGTGCCCGAGCCCATATGCCGGCCAATTATAAATATATAATTTGAACTGAGCCGCGTTCCCGCCACAAGTCTTCCATCTAATACCCCACAGTAGACAAGCTTAAGGACTTTCGAGTCAAAGAGCCGTACGTTTCGAGGGCCCTTTATCCTCTAAGTTTCTGTCTTTCGTTCACTGCAATGTCTCGTCATAAATGGCTCGTTTCCTTCTTGTCACTTAACACTTTGCTGTTGGGAGACATAAATTACAATCCTGAGCACACTGATACTCGACGGGACTGGAAAATGTGTCGCCGTCCAGGTGGCTGTTATCTCATTTTTATAGTATGAATATACAAAAAATTAATTTTTTACTTTAGAATAGCCCGAGAGCAAAGTGTTAAAATTAACTTCGAGCGATCATGCCACGATAGATGAATATTATTACGAGTTTGAGACATAATTAAGTACTCTTTCTATCAACCTTTGCTTGATAAAGCGTAGCTCCGAAGAAAGGCCACTTTCTGGTACATGTTAGGTATATGCGAACACAGTCTACTACGCTACGTCCTTTCAAAGCGATCCATTTCTCTTGTAGCTTCTCTTGCAACTCCCTGCGGATTAATTATACGATTAATTATGTAATTTCGGCGGAATGAAAGTTTAGAAACTTCGAAATAAATACTGTAATATCAACCTCAATTGATCGGCAGTGATGTTTGTCCGATAACGTATGGGATAAAATTTATCCAAAGCCTGAAGAACCAGATGATGCGGATTGCTACCAGGTCCGCTTCCTCGTGCTTTATCGTTATTGTACTCTCCAAAATCGATCTGCCGGATTAGATCGTGAAGTAAGCGAATGTCAAGGATACCTAATTAAACTTTATATCAGAAGGTATACCTGTGCCATTAACGAGGCAAGTTCGAAGGCGAGTTCACGGTTCAAGGGAAACTTTCCTTGAACGACCTGTTGGTTTACTTGGTAGCACAATAGTAGTCTTTCTCTGTCAGTCTCCATTTTGGCTGCTTGCCGCCAGTAACATCGCGATTTGTAGGTAAGCTGTATCACTCTGGTGTTTTCAAATTTTCCTGATCCCTTTTCTCTCAGCGCGGTCTCCCATTTTGAAATTATATCGCAGAGCTGGAAGATGAAACGATTAGTCAATCGTGGGTTCTTCTTTTGTCACATTTGTTGGAGTCATTTATCGTTCGTCTAGATATAAATTGAAAGAGGAGTTAGTACTTTTGCTTGAAGATCTATAAAGTGTTCAAGATCCTTCTCGATGGGGTCGTCGCTGAATAACGTGAATCCCGATTGATGAACGTCCCGGCAACCGATTTCTTGGTTCAGAGTGTTCAAGAATTCTTCTATTGTTGTACTGCCGTCGAAACTCACTACTTGATAGGTGCCGTTTAAAAAATGAACTGGTATAGCGTGCGGTAGAGAATGATGATAAGGATTTTTCATTAGTATCGACAGGACCTCCATTCTCGAGGGTTTAACTTCTCTTCCTCCGTTTTGCAATGTTCTCTCCAAAGCTCTCTCGCAATAGGCTGCGTACTTGCCGCATTCCGTTCTAAACAGAAATTTGTTTATTATTAGTACTCCGATATATTTAATTCCCAAACAATTCACTAACTACCACAATCTAAGGAACTGCACAAAACTTTTCTCACGCTACATGAAATTACAGAGGCGTTTCTAAAGCAGTGGTTCTCAAACTTTTTTAAGATTTCTTGCGCGACGGTCTCTACAATTTTTTACATTGCTCGCGGACCCTTTAAAATTAATTGCAATTAACATTTAGGCCACTGGTAGCATCTTTTGACAAACTGGCAAATCTTAAACATCAAATGTACGTTCGATGGGGTGGGTGCATTTACTGTGCGTGAACCAATTCTCTAACTGACCCCTTCGCGGTCCCCAGAGCAGTGATACGCAAACTTTTACAGGAACAACCCGAAAAATGTTGGCGGTCGATATAATTTATTATGAAATTCAATGAGGACCCAAAAAAATATTATTTCGTTAAAGCACTGAAATTGAAAATTTCTAAATTGTGAAATTAACATCTGCGGCGGGCCAGATGGGACCTCTAACCGGGCCGCACCTGGCCCACGGGGCCCTTCACTGCCCTTGAGGCCCCTTCGCGGTCCCCTAGATGATCGCGGACCCCAGTCTGAGTAATACTGTTCAAAACCAAATCATAAATTCACCCCTAATTAACACTCAGCCAACCGTACAGACAGACCCCCTATCCTCCCTTATCAGCGCGTTATACCTAACTCTCCATATTTTTAATTTATCCTCAGTAACTTTTAAGTTTCACTACCATGCAATTCATTAACACTAGATTTACGGAAGCCGTCAAATTGACGGATTCCTACTTTTTTAAAAACGGTTTCCAAATTTATAGAGATGTGGTACAGTAAATATTTCACTTGTATCTTATAATACACAAATTACTTAACCGATCTTCGTCTTTACCCGTTGATCCCTCTTTTTTCAAAGCACTTATTTAATATATTTAAGTGTGACTGATTTAACGCCCGTAAATCTAGTGTTAAGCACCCTACTATTCTCATAAAACACAATATCTGATAAAATAATCGAGCAGTTGGCCAAGTGTTAACTTATCAACGGCGGCCAAATACTCACTTGCTGTCCGCGTTCCTCTGCAAGTGTAACTTCAGGTACCAGAGTAGCCGATTATTCCTCGGTAAGAATAGCGAAACAGCGAGCGCGAGGAGCTGCCATCCCTGGATAAGAACGTACTGGGCAGGATTAGTTTTGCAGTCCAGAATCGTGGATGTCGAGTGGCCCTGCGTGAGCGGAGGACTGTGAGAAGTGGAGGCCGTCGATTGTGCGTCCGCATTTTCACCGCTGCCATTTGCCGCGGGACTTTGCGTATCGCAGGTGAACAGCGATTGCGTGGCGCAGAGGAGGAGCTGCTGCAATGGTATGCTGGCATACTACTATATCCCTGTATACTGAACCAGACCTAATCTACTACTTTTTCTTTAGACATTGATCCCGGTCCATTGTCTTTTTCTTATTTTTCTCCTCGATACTCCACTGTCTCGGTCGTCGACCTTGTTTCACGTTTATTAATTGAACCGTCGGACGAACGAATATTGCTTTTACGTCTTTGCATTGTTTCTTTTTTTTGGATTACTTTTGTATTACTCTCAGCTTGTTTGTAGTCAAAGAGGTTATTTCGTTTGAAGGGAATACTTCATTGTAATTTACGATGTCTCGAATCTCAGTCATAATTCTCAAAGTTCTCGTGGAACGATCGAATTACATGTAATACGGTCTGTTAGTACATAAGCAATCGAAATCGGACCATTAACGCATAACTCTATGTGGTTAATCACATAAAAAACGCATGGACCGTAAAATCGAATGAATTAAGTAAAAAAAAAAGAAAAAAAAAGAACAAGAGAAATATGTGGATGAGATAAAGCGCTTTTTCAAAGAGGCCATGTGAGTCTACCATTTTACAGCTCGAAAGCATTCGCGCCCGGGTCGTTTGTCGTTTCTTGCGAAAACAACGAACGAGGCACTCTCGCGCTTTTGCTGAAGCTGTACATGTGAACGTGTCCGACAAATGCAGGATATATATATAAATATTTGTTATTAATATTATTCATATTAATAATAATATATGTGAAATATTTAATATATATATGTTGGCGGTAAATATTTATCGTTAATATGTGAGTCGCTCTGAAGCCAATGCGGTGAAGTTCATTTTTTTTTATATTTTCTGATTTTTGTAAATTTCAATAGGATAAACTTAATTCTATTAAAATTTGCAGAAATCAGAAAATATTTAAAAAAAATGGACTTCACCGCATTGGCTTCTGAGCGACTCATTTCGTACTGATATTTATTAGCACCAATATTTATAATAAGTATTAACGTATATAAATATCAATATATTTATATACATCTATTACTAGTATATATATTAAATATTTGTCCATATATACATATATGTATATATATTTTGGAGTCTCGTAATTCGCACAACTACGGCCCTCTCGAAACTTTCGAATCTGCAAGGATTCTAGCCTTATTCTTAATTAAGTCTTCTATCGGTAACCGGTGAGATCAATTACTAAGTTCTTCTAAGCAGCATTCAAAACAGAGAATATATTGTAAATGAGCTATTGCAAAAAAACTTTTACGGAAAAAAAGGAAGAAAAAATCAATCTATATAAAAAGATGTTTTTCTGTGTGTGGTTCTTATGTACACCAACATACCATTCTGCAAGTGTGTGTGCCGCAGAACGTATTTTGACAAAATCGCGCATTCACTACGGCCGAGATAAGGGAGTCCCTTAACGACGATGATTAATTAATGTGACGAATCGATGGTACGATCGATGATAATGAGATTATTGTCGAAATATGTTCGGCTCACATGAAGGGCATCAGGGTAAGGTGATTCGGGTAATGATGTATAAATATTAAAAGTACACGGTAACGTAAAATAAAACGAACTTAACACGACGATCTTCTAGAAAGTATGAAGTTGCATGCGATTTAGAATAGCCTAGGGAGAGCACACATAAAGCAGCAAATGAAAATGAAATGTGAATGAATGTTAAAACTAAAAACTTTCTTGTTAAGACTTCGTCAAGTATTATTTCGATTAAGATCAAACGAAAAAAGAGAAGAGAACACAAAACGCAAAGACGACGACATTGTATTAATTAGTTAGTTTCCTTCGGGGGAATAAAAAAAAAGGAGAGATTCGATTAAACGCTTCACCCGCTACTTCCGTACGTCGACGGGATTATTTTATAATACTTGACTAAGCGTACCCGGTGTACCATTTCTTATTTTTCTTATATTAGAACATTGTATTTATATTTCATGATCATTCAAATTGCTTTTGACAGTCAATTAAGCATTGTATCTATCAGACACAGAAATCCATTGGCTCGACGATTCTAATTCTGAAAAATTCAAAGTAAGTCTTAGAATGATGGTGAAAATTGAAGCGGTATGGCTGACGATGAAAGTACGATGTCGAGGAGTCTACACGTTGAAAGAATAGAAATTTCGAGGCAATGGATCGAAAGTGATAGTAAACGTTTGACTATAATCTTGAAAAATGGTACAGGGTTTAGAGTGTTTGTTAAACAATAAGCAGGACTTACAACGCGCGCAGTACCCAGCGACACAAGTCTGGCGGCCTTTTTTACCTGTACGCCCAAACGGTGTTGCGTGTGACGACTTGTCTGCTTTACCAATGCACATATAAATTCAGATTGTAGTTCAGGTTGGTCTAAGCATTGCTGTAACGCATTTTGGGCTAGTACCACATGGTAGTCTATGCCCGCTTGTTCCACTGCCACCGACATGAACAACTGACAAGCCTGTACGAACAAGAACATATTTCTTTTTATCTTTCTTCTCAGAGTTGGAAATCTAACTAATTGGAAGTAACTATACGATTCGAAATGTTAACACATTGCGTACGGGTGACGAGATATCTCGTATATAGCAAACCGACCGTCGCGGCTTACGAGATATCTCGTTTGTTATTTTTTTTTATATGGACGTATATATCGACGACTCAAGAAAATAAGAATAAATTGATTTTTACTATGGCAACGTAGCCTGTGATATTCCTATGACAAATTCTTAGCGAAATAAATGTATGTCGAATTTCCGACAGAGTGTAAAATAATTGTATACACAGATCGCAAAGAGCGCCGTACGCAATGTGTTAAGTAGCAAGAAATTCTGTCGACCTTGAAGAGCTTAATAGCTTCCGTCTGCAAGGCTTCGGATGTCAGGCTGGTCAGTGGGCTAGTGATGCTTTCTTTCGTGTGAAGAAGTAAAGGATGTCTCCAGAGTACGCAACTAGGATCACCGTCGGTTTCCATCAATCTTTGCACCAGCTGTTCGTACTGAGTTCCTGCGCTAGGTCCACCGCCGGAAACGACGGTCAGATGATAGAGCCAATTGTCTTTGTCTTGTTTGTGTGGCATTAGGAGATAAGTAGGGCCTTGATGAGTAGGAAAAATTCCGATTGTTCTTTCGTGAGGGCATTCGGCGTCTCTCTCCTCGCTGTCGCTGTCTGACACGTGCTCGACTTCTTCTACTCTCGCGTCTCTCATGTTTATTTGTCCAATAGGATTCTAATGTGGTGGAATAAGAAATTGTATTGTGTATTATTTATTCCTTCGGGTAAAATGTCTTTGAAATATCGAGTCATGAAAAGCAAAGTAATTTGAATGATAGTTACCGTATCGTTCGGGCACTTAAAGTAAAGGAACATTTTTCCAATAAGGACGCACCAACACTTCTTAGCATGCCCATTCTTCACTTTTGTCAACCAGCCCTGTATCGTGGGCTTGTTATCTTCTTTACTGAGCAAAAGCTTTGTCGCGTTCCGCCTTTGTACGTTTTGTAGTACTCTTATCCAGTCTTCCATTGTCGCGATACAGTCTGCCGTTAGGTAGTACGTCTTTTTACCCGTTGCTATTTCAAACGTGGCTGCTCCCTCGGCTCGGTTTATCCTGTTAACAATACACCATGTTGTATGCATCTATTCTCTTCGGCTTTAGCTTCTATGGTCATTTTTCCCAGATACGATTATTTTAGGTGGCTTCCCAACCAGCTAGGCTTTGATACGTGAAAGAATTAATTATGGTAAATCTGCCGGAGGAGAAATTCAACTCGGGCCACTGATTGTGAGATTGCGAATTCCGATCTACCGAGGTTATGGCACAGTAAATAATAATTTCAGAGAAATGTTAATTAATAATTTACGGAAAATGCTCTAGAAGTGAGAGTACTTGCACTGGGACCCGCTAATTAGAAATCCCGAGCCTGCAACTCCTCACCCGTTGTAGCCCCTAACTATGGCACTTCCGCCTAGGCTTTTAGCTACCTTCAGGCTAACTTTAGCTAATTCTTCTAACAAATGTGTCTATTGAATATAAATATCCATGGAACAATTACCTGCACACTTCGTCCAGCACAATTTGTCCTTGAGGCTTCCGGTTTACGTCGTTCTGGCTCTTCCAGTAAGTGAGTACTCCGTTCTTCAAGACGAACCATCTTTTCCGCCAGGTTTTCAATTTACCGCCGAGCTTAGCTAAGTGGCCAGTCTTTTCCAAAGATTCCTGGCGCTTCGGGCTTTCGCCGGAAACGCGCATTAATAAACTCGGCATGCTAGATTCCAGTGACGTCGAGCTAAGAGCGTCGGGAGGTATCGCATAGTCTTCCGATAGGCCTGATTCCAGAGATGTATCTGTAAACAGGATATTGTTATTGTCGTGTGTTCTACCGTAACATTTCGTTGCATTAATTCAGTTTAACAGAAAGAAACAATAGATTTAGATTTAAAATGCGCACCACGTTTTACGCTTTTACTAGGAGATCCGCTAGAGCTTCTTTTAGCAGGACTAAGGCTGCTGGTGGTCTTCACGCTCTTCGAGGGGCTACTTCCGCTGCCGAGGGAGGAATCCGTATTGTCGGATGAGCTATTAGTAATTCTTGTGTTCGTTTCCGTTTGGTTCGGATGCTCTTCGCCGTCCGAGCTGTCGTCAGAACTGTCGCCGAAGGGCATAGACCTAATTTGACTAGCTCGACCTGAAAGGCATTGAATGGGTCAAAACCGGAAACCATTCGGATCCAGATTGCATTGATCAAATCCATTCTATTTACCTTTGACCGTTGCATACACTGGAACCGAAATATCACAATAGCCTTGGGAATTGTGTGCAGTCAAATTGTGTCCCGCGGCGTGAGAATGTTTCGACGAACTTGTCGTGTTGGTCATCGTCGAAGGCGCGGACTCCTCGTTTGTAGGTGGACCGATGCCGAGACCACCGTCTGCAACCTGGAAATTGGCAAATACCGTGTTAGTTCAGAATTCGCAAGAATGTTACATTCAGGAAATATCTCGTTGCTCGAAGATTCTAATTTTTATGGAAATCAATCATTGCGTAAATAACACTCGTTTTGAGACTGCTTTGGGCGATTCTTTCTAAATTATTCGGTTCCTAAATCTGCGTAAAACTTAAAATTACTATGTGACTTAACCCCTTTGTGAAGTGGTTCAAATCAAAATAAACAGAACTTAAATTAATGGGAATATCTAATGAGAAAAAAAAGTCATAAACTTTAGTTAAGCTACAAACAAGGTCCGATGTTTCTTCTTTCTAAATTGTTATTAACACTAAACCTACCAAGCCGGTCAAAATGACCGGTTCCCAATTTTTGCTGAAAATTCCCTAAATTGATAGGGGAGCCATGAATATTCCACTTCTATCTTATAAAACCTAAGTTACTTAATTAATAATCTTTTTCACCTCTTGATTTCTCTTTTTCCAAAGTACTTATTCGGTATATCTAAATTTTAGGAGATATAACGTCGGTAGTTCTAGCGTTAAAGCCTTCGCCATTCAAGTATCCTTCCAGCGTTTGAACAGCGTCGAAACGCGCAGCATCAAAGACGTAAAAATCAGAATCTTCGGCTACTCCATAATTAATCGTACTCTGCCAACGAAATTAGCAGCATATTGACCTGGTATATTTTCGCTTCCCAACTGGGAAATCGATGCAACGGCGGAGTCGGTGGCCGAGGGCCGTGTGCACCGGTTTGTGCCCAATTCATGCCTTCTCTGCTCGGCGTGTAAATTTCCGCATAATCATGGACCGCCTCTGAGCTACCGCTGTCTCTGCTGGTTTCTGAGACACCAGGTATGTTTGGTAGCATCACCAGGTTCTCCACTGCTGCCGCAAGTTCTTCGGATAGCAGACTACAGAGGAAAAGAGAACAATGGCAAGCATAAAACAAGGTACAAATTTAATTACTAGATGTATATCAGCATCGTGGTACACGTATGGAAATCTCACTGGGCCGATAGCCGCGTGAGATTAGAGCTTTGAGAGGAATTAATAAGAATTTCTTTGAAAGTATTCATCGGAGAATGAATCATGATATTGCGGTAATCTTTTGGAAGTCGATCTTTCGACTGGATAGTTGAATTTTAATTAAGATTCTATTACAATTGACATTAAACTTCATGGTATGATGCAACCAGTTATGGTTTCCTGTTGTTTAACCTTGAAATAGGACTTCCAAATAGAAACACCGCCGTTTGAGGATGAATTTTCCACTTTCTCTCACGTTCTTGTCTCACGCTGGCAAACGAGGGTAAGGATCGAGCAGCAAAGCCAATGGAAATGATACAGAAGGAACGAAAGAGACATTGTGCTTGAAATTAGAAGGCAATAAAAGACTATAACACTCGACAGGGTTGACAGATCCCCGCAGGAAGTCCCAGGACGTTACAGGGTACCGCATTTTCGAAAGTCGGGTGCCGCTATCACGTCGTGAGACCTCCCACGGAGAATCGAAATACATTTACACGACAAGAGGTCATCGGAGGGGTGACAACATGACGGAACGAGCGAAAGCGATGAAATATCTTTGCGGAGCGAATGAGACTCGTATTTCGCGAGTCCCTACACCTTTTCGGTACGGTTGTCGACTGTAATCGATGAGCTTTAACCATTCGGTGTGTTAATTACCGTAGATAATTATAAATTCAAGATACCCATTCTTCTTTCTGTCTTTTTGCATCTTTCGGCTTTGACTGCTCTGGTAATTTCATCTAGGAGGCACACTTTTAGGTGAATTTTGAACCACAGAGAACCACGATATATTAAATAGCTTTTTTCAATATATGCCTATCACTAGATAGGAATAACTTTAACATATAATACATATTAAATAATATTTTCTCCAGTACCATACCCAGCACGGCACCTCATTCTTTTTTTATTCGGTAAATTAGTACGAAGCTTTTACATTCGTCCGATTACATTTATGATAACTACGCTGCTATTTAATTCAGACATTTTTTAACACGTTAAACGCCATAGGGGTCACCGGTGACCGACGCCATTGAATTCAACGGAATTTCATATGACTTTGAAATTCTAATAATTCCAAATTTTCTAATACATTCAATATTTAAAAGTACCATTAAAAAGCTAAAGTTCTGCCGACTATATATTATTGTCTTTAAGGTTTCTGCTTCGTGATGATTTTAACAGAAAAAGATTCACTGCAGTGAAAACGATGAATCTCGCGAAATACCGATGGCGTTCAACGTGTCAATTCTACCGTTTTATTCAGATGTTTTTTGATTCCACCATTTAATTCGGATATTCCATTGATACTTTTCATTCCTACTTTTCACTTCACGATGGATCGTACAGAGTCAAGGTCTTCCGTACCGAAAAGGTGAACATTCGTGAGTTAATACTTTACCTTGAATCCATATTGGTAGCTGTAATCCCTCGCTGAATAGTCCCGCAAGCGGACAAATGCCTTCGATGTTTCGTCCCGGACTGTGGTTCCGCAACGGCACTCTGCACGCTTTCCGGTACCGCTTGCGGCGTTCCTTCGAGACTCTCCGATCGTCTGCGTAACGTAGGGTCCACTTCCAGGGACAACGATGCTCTCGTTGGTGCCTAAAATCCACATCATATTATTAGTTTTTTGCATTCACTATACTTATTACTAATTAACAGTCCGATTGCAATGGTTACTTTGCAGTGAAGCTAGAGTTTTAGGTGGGTTATTATTAGTTACTATTTATCATTATTTGAGATACTAATTGCGATGGTCACGTTGCAGAGGAGCTAAAGTTTTAGGTGGAGTCTAAACTGAAACTATTTTATTACATTTTACACGAGTTAACTCGTGTTTTCATGTCCAAACGTTGTTGATCAATCACGAGATAACTCGT
This sequence comes from Cerceris ruficornis, assembly GCA_963989415.1. Taxonomy (NCBI): domain Eukaryota; kingdom Metazoa; phylum Arthropoda; class Insecta; order Hymenoptera; family Crabronidae; genus Cerceris; species Cerceris ruficornis. The sequence goes on from OZ022519.1 coordinate 28,523,848, forward strand.
GTTTGAATTTGCATTAGATATTTCAATTTTACCAGTCGAAAAAAATTACTAAAACATATAATATGTATAAAGTATAACATATAGTAGATACGTACAAAGATTCATTTAAATTCATTATGTATAAATAAAGTATACTGAAATTTATTTAGATTCTAGCCGGTGACACGAGTTAACTTCTACGTAAAATTGTCAGTCAACAATGTGTTAAACTGCTATGTTAATTTCGCCTAAGAGGCTGTTTCCAGGGGTTTCCTTAATTAGTAAATAATTTCGGGAAAATCTGCCAGAAATGCCGGAGATCTGAAGTTGTTATCGGTAACGGAGAGTCTCAGCCTTTAATTTCACACACATCACAGCTCCCTCGAATAATTATCAACTGATGAAAACTCCTTCCAAGTTATAGCGAAACAATCCGAACCAACATCCGCCATTTACATCTCTGATTTCCACCGACGATAATTTCCAAAATTTTATTTCACAAACATTTCTCAAAGGCAAAAATGTAACTACACTTTCGGTCAAATTACGAAGGTATATTTTGAAAATTCACCAGCGCCAAGTGAAAAGCACGATGAAACAATAGGTTGCCAGAACTTACAGGTGGTTTGAGTCCGATATTCGTGATGTGATTCCGCAGTAATTCGAGCTGCTGGTTGCACTTGTTGTTCTGTTCCCGTAGGTGCTGGTTCTGCTGTTCCAGTTCCCTCAGCTTATTAGTCACCCATTCCTTTATCCTCGCAGCTTTCGCTTCGACCTGCCTCGCGTCTTGAAGCCGCAATTGCCTCTGCAAACAATTAGTAATAAGTATGAGCAATCGTTTATCTTGATTCGATCGGAGGAATTTCACGCTGATACGTCGAAAGTGCTCTTATCTCTCGCCATTTTATCCGACAGGTGTATCGTTCTAGTCTCGGAACCGCATTTCCTTCTTATCGATTTTACAGGCAAGAATTCAGAAGTACGAATTATTCACGGGTAACCTAACCCTTCGGGTTTGACCTTGACACGTGGTACCAGGTGGTACCAACGGTACCAGTAAGTGCTTCACGTATCGTTACCGATTTCGCGATACTTCGGCACCTGGTAGCTCTATGGGTATAGGCGTCTAATTGTAAGTAGTTTGCAGATAAGGTTACGATAATCGCAGTGATACCGTTACATAAACGGACTCTTAGAATCTCGTAAAAGTTTCAACGCCGCCATTACGGTGACCTACACTGCTATAGGTTCCACGATAGTACGATATCTTCCATTTTTGTTCATATTATTATTGATAAATTTATATATCTGTTTCTAACAATAATTGCGGTAAATTTGGAATTTTTTGGAGGCGGTGATCATTTTTAGAAGTGGAAATTTTCAAATGTTGGTATATTAAACGTAAATCTGTACTGTTAAGAATTCACGCTGGTCAGATTGTGATTAATCAAATGTTTCTCCGGTTTTTAATTTTTTTTTGAGTTTGTGTAGCTTTGAAAAATTATATGAAATGGAAATTTTACCTGTTCTTCGACCTGAGTCTCTAATTTCGAGATGCAGGCGCAGTGGACATCCTCGATCTTGTCATTCTGCGTACCGGAAGTCGACGGCAGCGAATGCGGTGGAGAACCAACGCCGGAAGTGCTCAAGCAGTATTCACCCTTCACTAGCCGCTCCTCCATCATCCGTACCTGTAAGAAATCGACAGTACTCTGACAATTGTTCATTTAATTTACGATCAAAATTTTTTTTGTTTCAATTTCTTTTCACTTTTGTTTTGGCTTTTGAAAATATTGGAAAATTGTAGAGGCATTTTTTAAATGAAAGATCGGTATTTGAAAATATGTAATCGAGTCGTTAAATTATTAAATTAAATTTTTTCTCAGTTTAATACTCGCGGTAAAATCAAAATAATTTAGCAGATAATTCAGTGGAATTACTGATCGGTATCAAACTCCAATTATTTCATTTCAACAGCACAACTCTGCAGAAATATTCTCAAAGAGTACTCCTAAGTACAAAATACCACAAGTCTCCGCTCAAAACGATAAAAAACAATAGAAATCAAACCTCAAAGCCCCATCTCTTCTATCAGAAGCTTCACCCACTTCTCCAGAACATTAAGAATTCTCCTAAAAATATGAATCATCACCACCAAAATTAAACAACACCCCCAACCAATCTCCCAACAATACTTCCACCCGATCTCCACGAAACCTCAATCTCACATTTCTCCGTAAAACCCCCGTTCCACCCAAACTCCACCAAACAACCCCAACGCTAAACAATTCACCAAAACTTCAAAGACATTCCAACCGAAACTGTCTCTCAACAAATTGAATTCGTTCGAAACCTACCCAAATTGATCAACACGCGATCGAATCACGCGACCGCACGGTACATCAGAAACAATTGAACACCCTCCGTAAGGACGCACACGTCGCCGAAAGCCACGGTTGCTGCATCGCCGACGAACCGCCTCGGGTTTGAACAGTTTCGAAAAAGGCGTGCGTTAGAATGAGAAAAAGAACGGGAGAAAGCGTGAGAGGCACGATATGACAGGACGGTTTCGCGTTGCATGCGAACCTCGTGCACCCCTTCCCTCTAACGATGCTTCTGGCTCGGTGTTCGTTTCGCAGCAGCTGTCAAAAATCGATATCGCCTTAACGCACGGCGGATACGTAAGCGCCACGCGAGCGTCCACTACCGAAAGGGGAGTATCGAGAAAATCAATACGACCTACGGGGAAATCCTCTGCCCCGAATGTTTTCCTTGCGATTCATGTGTGCTTTCATGTATGCATGGGAGAATGTGCGTTTGCGATTGTGTTTCGAGAATTATATCGATCTTTGATACTTGCTTTTTGCCGTTCATTCGAACTTCGAGTGGGCTTTGAGGTTAGGTTTTAGAGGTGGCATTCTGCTGCATGGAAGTTTTTGGATAGAACTTGGCGATCTGGATTTGTCGATGGTTGGATTGCGTTTTATTCGTTGATTTTGGGAAATGAGGTTTTGTGAAGTTTCAGGTGGTATTCTTTGGGGGTTGATGGAGCGATGGGGTTGGAAAATTTGCGGCGTGGGTGGGTTCTGATGGTGCTAGGTTATGGTACACGTGGAGAAAGGTTGTTGAATCGTCGCGCTAGGATTTCTTTTCTGGAATTGAATTGATGGAAGATGAATTTAACGATAACTTCTGATATATCGTACAGTTTGAAGTGAAATTAATATGGAGGAATTCATTTTATCTTATCTTTGAATTTGAAAATTTCTATGTCATTCTCCACGCCAGGGGTGTCACTCATTATGGGGTGAAATGTGGTGGTTTCAATTTAGGTCCTTTGTTTTAATTGTGGTTTCACTGTTGGTTTTTTAGCAAATTTCTGCGGCTACAGATGCACTCTGAATTTGGGGGTGCAATGTTTTACTTCCGTTTCCGCTGTGGCTGCAGTTTGTTTTGCTAATTGAAAATCGAAAGTTTTGAGGACGTTTAAACTCTCACTTTTCTTTTTAGGTCCAACATTTTTTGCGAACAAAATTATCTCGAAATTTTTGTTGAATTAATTAAAGAACTATTATGGAAGAACTTTTTAAATATTTAAATTTTGAAGTCGACAGAAACTCGACTAATTATAATCACACCTCTCGCGATTGATTTAATTCCAAAATTAATACTAACTCTAAAACCCACCATACACCGAACATTAATAAAATAAAAGAATCTTCCAATCTTTTCAGAATCACCCAAAAACCATAATTTCAATCAATGCCAAAATTCAAACGTTCACCAACAAAATCACAGAAACCGAGACTATCAACCAAACATCCCTTACACCACGATTAACTCCACAACACAAACACTTTTACCGCTTCCATTTTTCACAGTCACCCGATTGAAATATCTTGAATCTTACCGAATTTCCGAGTGGCCATGATAACCAGTCGTTTATCAATAACACCGAAGAATCCTTCGTATCAGAAAGTCCTCGCGACCTCCTCCCTCACGAGGTCCTACGATCCTCGAGAGCACTTCCTCGAAGCGCGACTCTCGAGGACACTCCCAAACTCTCGAGTACGATAAATCGAATCTCGATTTCTCTCCTTGAGAGATTCCACCTCCAAACGATTCTCGCGAGACGGTAAACGACAGACAGAATCGGAAGATAGTGAAAGAAACAAAAGGACAATGGACTGCCAAGGGAGAGAAGCGTAGGAGGCACAAGTCCTGCCGCACAGTGGTAGAGATCGAACGAAACTGAACGAAACCGATGTACATAAACTACGGGGGTTTCCTAGAGGCGGTGAGTCACGTTGGCGCGTGGCCAATAGGAGAATTTGTGGTGGTCCTGAAGAGAGAAAGAGAAAGAAAGAGAGAGGGAGAGAAAGACTCGTATGCATGCACGAGCACACACCGACACTCCGTTTCAAGCCGATGACCCTGAGACGAGACGAAGTTACCGTTAAAAGCCTTCGCCAACCGATAGTAATTGGTTTAAGCGACGATCCGGGGGTAAAAACTGATGCAAACAGTTCGCAAGGGTTGCCGGATCCATGCGACGAATGTACCCTCGAGGTGTGCGTCTTGAGATTTATCGATCTGTTCCGCTCTTGTATCTCGTAAGCGCAGGCTTAAGAGAGGAAGACAGAAATTATGGCAAGAATCGTCGTCGCCACGTTTTCGCGGCTGTGAGGATGATGTTATCGACGGTTAGGTACGGCGGAGACGGTTATTTTGGAAGTTTCGGACGACGACCTCGTCGCCGAGGTTATTTTTTGATGAGGGTCTCGAGGGATTTTATGGGGATTGACGTATGATGGGTTAGACGCTGAGATGTACTACTGAATCTGAGGAGTAGAGATAGATTTTCGGGCGACGATGAACCTTTTTTTGCACATATGTGTCTGTCTGGGTCGGTTTAACGCTCGGGGATTCGTGGATTCGATGAGAACGTATCGTGGCGGATGTAGATTTATTCTGAGCGATGGAAATTGCTATGAGGCGAATAATTGAAGCGTATTTGATTATTTGTGGGGCAACGGCGCTTTTAATTGTCGGGCATGTAATTATAAACGTGGAACGAGTAGCCGATTTCTGTTCGTTTAACCATATAATGCAAATATATTGATGGTACGAGGTAGATTGCATTAATTTGCATCAGGAATATCGCGAAACTTCCTGTTGATATTTTCGTTGTTAGGAGTTTGGCAGTTTAGCTATTTCGGTATGATTTCTTCGCCTAATTGTAAGTTCAATAATTTTAGATGGCTTCTATGTTCCGGAGGCTATGATGTATTAGGTGATAATTTAATTATCCACTAATAGGCTGTCAAAATCTTCAACTGCACTGCCATCATAATTGCCTCAGACATAATTACATTTTTGCGCGTTCGCCACCGACAGCCTATTCCACCAAATATGTAGTTCCTTAACGCTAGAACTACCGGCGTTAAATCTGTTATATTTAATTATATTAAACAAGTACTTCGTGAATTAACATCACCGGTCCCTGACGGTTGAAAAATAAAAGACGTGAATTCACGTCATCCGTCTTCAATGTGTCAACACATTGTTGACCGGACCACGTCATGCCAAATGTTAACGACAATTATAATTCCTTTAACCCAGAGAAAACCCAGCACATTTCGAGCATTATGGACAACTGACGGTGCGATACCGATTTTCGAAGTCGCGCGCTCAGATTTACTAACGCAAGTACATCACACAGCTCCTTTGACTGTAAACAGTACATTCTACAATAGGTAGAATAATACTATAATGCAATAATACATTACAAAATGAAATTTTTTTATTTCATTGCTATCTTCTCAATCATTTTTATCGAACAAAACTTGAAATATTTATAAATTTTACAGTGTGCATATGTAATAATACATATGTATTTTATAAAATAACGAATTACAAATTAACAATATTTTTGTGTTATGAACAAACAATTTAAATGGAGAGTAACACTTATAATTTCTAACGTCAGTGTTATCAAAACATATTGGATGAATTTCTTTTTCACATCGCACGCAAATTAAATGTGATCTTTATATTGCATTTTTGGTGCCCCAGACTACGCATTGTCGATATAAAATAAACAAAGCGCTATCGCGCCGCTTGGTATTTCTCGACATAAAATAAAACAAGCGTTATCGCGCTGCTTGGGTCTTCTCGTACTCATTTAGAGAAAGCGCGGTTGCGCTGTTTGGGACTCTTCGACAGTGTTTTTTCAATACCCCCTGGGACTCGAACGGTTAATTTTATGTAACCTTAATTTTTTGTAATTATTATGCAGTTTAAAGTGATGGCCAAGTGATTCATTGAGTATTTTCATACTTTTTTATTTTTTCTCTATGTACTTAGAAGTGTAATACTTGACTGACGATTTTTGTAGCTCACTGAAATTTTTACTGTCCGCAACTAAAAGTGCAACACCGAGTAAACGATTTCCGACTGAAATCTGTACAAACTTTCAAGAAATTGTTGCGACAATTCAGCGCATCAGGGATAGGCGAATTTATTAACCCAGATTTCGGTCGGTGGAACACTGCGTAATCGATAGGGCGCATCGATTATACACGGCCGTGGGTTAACGGGCGTAAGAAGAGAAACTCGTCCCGTTATCTTTTCACGCTCGTCTCGTGCACGTGCGCGTGCACGCGACAAAGCGCCCACTTCCACCTACGATGCAACGTCGAATTGCGCTGGCTTCCCGCCAAAACGAGATCGCTAATATGCGCGTACACGCAGGAACATTCATTCAGCTACGATTTTCGAGTAACACGGACAAGGCGAAAACTAGACGAGGATCGGTCAACAGCTACTTTGGATGATCAACGATAACCACACCGGAGGAAGTTCATTTCTGGCTGTGCCAACTTAATCCCCTTGCTGTACGATAACGAGTGACACTCGTGATACGATAAATTCGATAGGAGAAACAGAAATCAAGAGGTGAAAGAAATGATCAATTAAGCCTTTGAGGACTAGCGACGCATGTATGCGGCCTGAGAAAAAATTTAATTATAGTTTATAGCCGCGCGTATATACAGTTAGAGTTGGAAGATTGAAATACAACCGTTGAAATATGATTAACACTAGAATTACGGAAGCCGTCAAATTGACGGATTTCTACTTTTTTAACACTAGATTTACGGAAGCCGTCAAATTGACGGGTTCCTACTTGTCTTATAAATATTTCTAAAATTTACAGAGACGCTGTACAGTAGATATTTCACGTATATTTTATAATACAATAATGACCTAACGAATTACCATTTTTGCCGCTTCATCCCTCTTTTTCCAAAGACCTTATTTAATATATTGCGATTTAACAGATTTCACGCCCGTAAATCTAGTGTTAACACTAGAACAACCGGCGTTAAATCTATCATATTTCAGTATATTAAATGGGTAATTTGAAAAAGGAGGAATTAAGAGCCGGAAACGATGATCGATTCGACAATTTATGTTTTTTGAGATAGACGTAGAATATTTATTCTATGATTCTTTTATAAACTTGGAGAATTTTTGGAAAAAGTTGTATACCAGTCATTTTGACTGGTTTGGTAGTTCTAGTGTTAAAAACGGTTTCCAAGTTTATAGAGACGCTGTACAGTCAATATTTCACTTGTATCTTATAATATACAAATTATTTCACCGATCTTCGTCTTTATCCGTTGATCCCTCTTTTTTCAAAGCACTTATTTGATACATTTAAGTGCGACCGATTTAACGCCCGTAAATCTGGTGTTAAACAAGTAGTAATTTACAATGTATATGGATTAACAGTATAACTTGCTGATAAGAAGGTGCCTTTGTATCGCAAAATGAATGGCTATCTCTCAATATTGAAAAATGTCTCCGTCCGCAAAGTAATTTAAGTTTTATAAGATACAAGTGGAATATGTACTTCATGGCTGTCCTATCAATTTGGAGAATTTCAGAAAAAATTGCGGACCGGTGATTTTGACCGCCATAATAGTTTTAGTGTTAGGAAAAATTTTAAAGAATTGTCAAGAATTTGATTTCGAGCCCACTAATTGGTGCTTCATCCCTCTAACTACGTATCTATCACAGCTCTTTCAATTTCTTTGTCTCGATACGTAAAAAAAATTCCAACGGCTGCGACAGTACCAGAAATAATTTCTCATCGTGGCAAAGGAACATGCAAAGGCAAAAAAGATCTCGCAAGAATCAAATCCGTCGGACAAAGGAACGGGAATCTCGATGAAAGAGCAACATCGAGGACAGGCCAGTCGCCACGAATGCTTTGAATTATTTAAAGGGACTCGGACGATATCTCGCGCAGAGGAACCGAAAAGGGAACGTCTGCGCGCACCTTTATTTTGTTTGTTGCGCGGGTGCTCACGGGAAGTGAGGATTACTCATGAATTGGCCGTATGCCAATTCTATACGCGACACCGTCCCATCAAAGCGAGTCGTTAAGTCGACTTACGTTCGGTAAATCGCTCTCGTGAGCTTCATTTTTTTTTCTACGGTGCTTTTTTTTCATCGGGGATCGAAGAGCGTTGTCGACCGTGTGCACTGAGTTTTATTTTTCCTGGAGTACAGCTACTATGTTCGGGCTATGGTACTGAAAGCTTGAGAAGCTGATCGATGGTCGAGATAAGCGATTAATGTGGAATTTTTTAATCTTTTACTTTTATTTTATAAAACGTAAATTACTTGATCGATCGTTCTTTTCGTCCTTGATTTTTCAAAGTACTTATTTAGTATATTTAAAGGTAACGAGATATAACGCCGGTAGTTCAAGCGTTGAAGATTAATCGGTAATATTTAAATTTGGCTGGATTGTAAGTTTTTCAAATATTTTTATACTGGAATTCAAATGATAAATGGTTGTGACCATTATTAGTTTTCCCGCAAATATTCTTTTGAAACGGATGCAAGTACAGATTCATCTTCCGAGTGTCTAGTTAGAAGCTGTCTGATCATATTCAGTAGAAAAGGTCTCTGCAATCTTTACGTATGAAGCTAGCCTCAGTCCATGCCAAAGAAAGATAAAATTTCCTGCTATTTAGCCGTCCTAATGCAAAAACCTACTGCACCTGGCGAATTTAACCCCTAGCCCTACTTTTTCTACCGTAACGTGCGACGTTAAGCATAATTCTCCGTAGTAATAATTTAAAACGCTAATACTTTATCGTTGTGCTTTGTAAAGATGTCGTTTTAAAAGAAAAAGTGTCACTTCGGTAAAATTGTTGCCCTTGCTTCGGCAGTACATTTAGCAAAATATTTACGAATTTTCTAATAAACTCAAAATTTAAATATTGCCATTAAAAAGGTGAATTTCTGCTAATTCTATATCTACTAGTGGCTTTAACGTTTCTGAGTTGTAATTTGTGATTTTAAAAGAAAAAGTGTCACTTCAGTACAAATTTTGTACTTTGCTTCGGCAGTACATATAATAAAATATTTACGAATTTTTTATTAACTCACAATTTAAATATTGCCATTAAAGGGTAAAGTCCTGCTAATTCTATATCTACTAGTGTCTCTAACGTTTCTGCGTTGTAATTTGTGATTTTAAAAGAAAAAGCTTCGGCAGTACATTTAGCAAAATATTTACGAATTTTCTAATAAACTCAATATTTAAATATTGCCATTAAAAGGGTAAAGTCCTGCTGATTCTATATCTACTAGTGTCTTTAACGTTTCTGTTTTGTAATTTGTGGTTTTAAAAGAAAAAGTGTCACTTCAGTAAAAATGTTGTACTTTGCTTCGGTACTATATATACTAAAATATATACGAATTTTTTAATAAACACAAAATTTAAATATTGCCATTAAATGGGTGAAGCTCTGGTGATTCTATATCTACTAGTGCCTTTAACGTTTCTGCTTTGTAATTTGTGATTTTAAAAGAAAAAGCTTCGGCAGTACATTTAGCAAAATATTAACGAATTTTCTAATAAATTCAAAATTTAAATATTGCCATTAAAAGAGTAAAGTCCTACTAATTCTATATCTACTAGTGTCTTTAACGTTTCTGTTTTGTAATTTGTGATTTTAAAAGAAAAAGTGTCACTTCGGTAAAAATGTCGCACTTGCTGCGGCAATACATTTAGCAAAATATTTACGAATTTTCTAATAAGCTCAAAATTTAAATATTGCCATTAAAAGAGCGAACTCCTGCTGATTCCATATCTATCAGCGTCTTTTTAACGTTTCTGCTGTGTAAAGACGTGGTTTTAATAGAAGACTCACTCAGTAAAAATGATGACACTGGCGAGATACCGGGTGGCGTTCAACAAGCTAACAATTAAAGATCCAGAAAAGGGGGATACATTTTCGATATCTTTCTTGAATTTACCTTTCATCGGTGTCACCTGCCGGGCTCCATAATTCTCAGACTTGGCTCACGGTGTCCACGGTGTCTACCCGAGGCGAGAGACACGCTCGCGATCGAGATCAGAATGATCGAGGATGAGCAACGTATCGAACGAACGATCACAAAGGCAACCTCGTTCGGTCTCTGTTGTTTTTTCGTCGTCGCGCGAAACGACGCGGTTGCACGTGGTTTTACGAAGGAGACTCTCCACGACTTCACGGCCGGATTTTCGGGGTCATAACAAAACTACGGTCTTGCCGGCCGGTCGTACGGCCATATTGTTACTCCTCTCTCTTTCGCCACTTCTCACCCTCTCACTTTCTCTCTCTTGAGTCCCGAACGGATGTCTTTCTCCGGCTTTTACCTCCTTCTCGCACCAGCGAGACGAACAAAAATCAATGAGAAGTAACATGCGCCCTGACACGCACTGTCTGACCACGAGTACCGACCGAAACTTTTACTTTGGGAATTCGCGGCTGCACGGGCGAAGTGTGGCGCGTCTGTGCAGGTGCGTTTCACTTTTAGAGAGACCTTTTTTTTTTAGTTGAAAAATTCTGATGGAGGGAATTATTTTAATATTTTTAGAGCCGGATATTTTGTGTATAAGACTCAGTTTTATCAAATGAAGGCCACTTCCCGAATCCGCGGCAATACAAATTTGAAATGGAATGCGTGAGACGTTGATTTTGAAAGTGGTATAAGACACTTTACGGTAATGAAGATTGGTGATTTTTCAATGACTGGATGAAATTATTTATACTGAGAAAGATATAAGTATTTGAGACAAGTGCATGTAAATCTTCTGGAAAATTAACACTAGATCTACCGGCGTTAAATCTATTACATTTTAATATATTTAATAAGTACTTTCAGAAAAGAGGAATCAAAAGGTAGAAAAGCTGATCGATTTGGTAATTTGTGTTTTATGAGATGGACGTAGAAAATTTACTCTATGTCTCCTCTGAATATTTAGAGAATTTTTGGAAAAAATTGGGAACCAGTCATTTTGACTGGCTTGGTAGTTATAGTGTTAAGCACGATAAAAGCATTAAATATCTCGATTTAAGAAAAGTGACTTATGTCACTTTCGAAATAATCGGCTGATATAACAAAGTAAAAATAAATTTTGCAGTAACTGAGAACAGTCAGGAGTCCACGTATTACGTTTCTTTAATTAATTGGGTCCGGCGTTAATTGTTAATTATTTTCCTTTTAGTTGCCGTTACGATAGGAGTGCATGTCTGTAGATTACTTCAAAAAGACGTTGTTTGGTGGATATTTTGATGCTGCGTCAAGTGCCTTTGTAATTGTAATTTTCTGATTGAATAATTATGAGGGGCAGGGGGTGCTCAGTTTGGACGGAAGAGTGAAGTGGACATTTACATATTTCTTCTCTAAATATGTATGCAGGGATTTTGTTAAAGTGGGAGTAAACATGAAGATTTGCACTTTGAGAGACCGGAAATTTTTTTTAACTGTTTCTGTACAGTAGTTTAACTCAATAAGCATTTCGGAATTTAAAGGGGCACTCCAATCGACAACTACGACCCTGCAATTCCCAGAATTGTTGCAAACGATGGAAAATTATCTGTCGATAAGTAGTGCATTTTCCTTGGACGATTCTTGACATTAATTACACATAATTGCTGCTTCCTCGTAAAAGTAAGAAATCGAGCATGCAAATCGAAGCAATGACAACGTTTTTACGTTTGTAAAATCGTTTATGGAAATTCTAACAACAAAGTTGCATACACTATTTGTATTCTTCTAAAGAAGTATCGACTTAAATTATGGACTTAATAGAAAGTATGGACTTAATTGTCGACGATTTACCATTGCAACTTATATAAAGATGGGTAGAAAAAAGTTAAAATGGAATTTTCAGCAGTTGGTAGGTTGCAGGGCCGTCTCGTTTATGGAAATTTGGGTATCTGTCGGTAAGAGCCCGATACACGCGGATAACGAGTCTGCTTGCTTGCGGGGGAAAATCGATGAAGCACTCGGTAGAGTGGAAAGCTAGCTGTTTTATTTGCTGATGCACCCCCGGATAGTAATTCTGTCGTCGGTAACACAGTATTTTGTATTATTTTTTGAATTTTGGACAACCATGTCAAATTTAAAATGGCTTCTGAACCATCGAGGATACAATGCATTAAATCAGAAATAGGCAAACTTTTTTAGAAACTTGCCAGAAAAAAAATTCTGACTGGCCAATATAATTTATTAAATATTTTAATTTCTACGGAACAATTTGCACAGGCAGAAAAAAGCTACACTTTCTTGAATGGCTACTTATAAATAAAAACACTAAAATTGAAAATTTAATGGTATTCTTTTCAAATATGTGTCGGCCCGCCACTGCATCGGATGATAAATTAAGAAAAGTTTGCCAAAGATGACGGGATTTTAAAGTCGACCTTATTAACTGAAAGTCCAACCTTTAAACTGCATTTCTACTGCAAACTCCACCATAGAATTATTAGAGGCATTTTCAGCGTGGAAAGTTTGGTAGCAGAAAATATATTCCGTCAGAAATGAATGTTTAACTGGACGCGTTCCCGCCTTAATTTGAATTTTGAATTATTTTGTGATAAGTTGGCAATAACAGAGAATTATCGTAAGTAAGAACATTCCAATTGGACACCCAGTATATAGTTGTCAGGCGAGTCATTAAAGAGGATGGAAGAGCTCGTTGGAAACGTCGTTACCACTTGCTAAATTAATTATTTATCCTCGAAGCCTTCGGGCTGGCTATTTCAACATTAACTACCGACGCCAGCGTGTTAATTGAGAATCACGCAACTATTTAGGTCGATTTGGTTGAAATGCAAAATTCTAGCTATACGATAAAATAACGATTACAGAAATCGAATAAAAAGAGAATATAATTTCCAATGAATTTATTACTGTCGTTAATTATGAACGGACCGAACGAATTGATATTTAAATGTCGCGCAAATTTGTTTCTCATTGTATTATATTAAATTTCCCGCGTCCACCTTTTGAATTGACGCGGTAACAAATACAATTCTGCATTATTAAAACCAAGTGAAAAAGAGGGATTTAAAGTATTAACGCGGGAAATTCAATACGCAGATTCTCGACGGGGGCCAATTTCGACGAATTTTTAAGCGGGAGCCGTGATTGAAAATTCCTGGTATGAAAAGAAGTGGAAAAGTTTGATTGTACGATGTACGTAATTTATTCTCACCTTGTCCTCCGCCTCGTCAGCTCTGCCCTCCGCTTCCAAGACCCGCTGCTCGAGCTCCGAGAGCTGCAAATGAAAATAAAGACGATCTTGGTAAATGAATTTTTCATTAGGACGCGTAAAACAATTAACGTTCTTTGCTGTTTATTTTGCTGCTTCTCATTTTACAGTTGGAAATGAATATTCGTAGGCATTGTACCGCAGTACAAGTATCAGATAAATACACACTGACAAATTCAATTTCTTTTTAATAGATACTCAAGATAATTATAGTTATTGATAAAAATAAATAAAAAAATACTCGACATGTCAGACAATCGATACATAATATTTGGAAATTTTTGGCACGCACAAGTACAAAGTTTTGCCACCACTGTACTTAACTATGTAGTAACAATGACTATGGAGTATAAAATGACTCATTAGTCATTATTACTGCACAGACAGTGTTCTGCGAAAGATAACTATTTTTTTCGTATTTATTGATCATCAAAAATAAATTGCAATTCATTTTGATCACCGCTCGTTGGGCTGAGCTAAACGGGTGACTGCAATCATCCTGCTTATGTGAAAAATGTTATGCATCTAACGATGCACAAATGATCTCGATCTAGCGATTTCCTTCCTGTTTTAACCCTTGCAACACTACTGAGATATTTTATAACCCAAACATCATATAATTTTCATATTATTTTTGTACAATTTACTTCCATATATTATTTTGTTTATATGACAATACTTACTGCTGGGATAAAAATATCCCAGCTGAAAATCTGAAAACTATTGAAATAAAAAAAAATATATTTCATTCTCAGTCGTATTTTTATTCCATTTCCTGTGTCACAAAATAGACACTGCTAAAAATTAGTCATTTTCGGAAGAAATAATATTCAGTGTTGGAAGGGTTAAGGAAAGAGGTAAAATACAGTTTTGAAGCAAAAAAGTGCAGAGCTTTTTCGAGACATGTAATTTTTCCAAGTGGGAAGAAGTTTCATCAAACTTGGTGAATTCCACGGAACACGTACGTCTAACCTGACGAGAGTTTCATGGTTATGATGGATTTAAACGGCTTTTCTTAATCTAGAAAAGATTTAAGTATATACGTGAAACACGTGATTCAGATGCAAGTGGATAAGTGTAGGTTAAGTCCTTCTTCTTCGCAGGAAATTAAATGATAGGGTTAAATAAGCTTAAATCTAGTAAATGTCTTTTTGCAAAGTAGTATGATCGTTATGCACTCTTTACTGTTTAAGGGAAAATATTTTTGTTTATCAGAGAGGAATCTTAATTAATTGAACGCCATGTAAATTGTAAATTATGCGTTTGTGTTAACACTAGAACTACCGGCGTTAAATTTATTATATTTAAATATATTAAATAAATAGTTTGAAAAAGTGGAATTAAGAAGTGGAAAATACAATCGATTCGGTAGTTTATATTTTATGAGATGGACGTAGAATATCTACTCTATGACTTTCCTATAAACTTGGAGAATTATTAAAAAATATTGTATACCAGTCATTTTGACTGGTTCGGTAGGTCTAGTGTTAAAAATACATTTATGTGATGCAAGCTTTCAAATTTCGAATTAATTCAGACTTCATTTTCTGTCTGACAAACTTTAGATAGGCTTGAAAACTAGCGCCATCTGTGAAACTTCAATGCCTGATTTATGCGCATAATTAAATTGTTTGCCTTGCAACGAGTTCTTAGTACTATGCAAAAAAGTAAGATAAAAATGTATTGATCACATAAATTACCTAGAACATTATTACTTAAAAGTTTATTCGTTTCGCAGCCGTCCAACTCAATTTATTATAAGTTTAAGAATACATCGGCACAAATTACTGTGTCTAAGTTCTTCGTGAAATTCCGAGGTAAAAAAGTGTCCCGTGGAGAGATAATTCCTGCGAGTTAATTACACCGAGTAACGAGCACGACGTAATTACCTAAATTCGTATACAAGGATACTTCTTCGAGGCATCTCGGGTTGGGCATTCGTGAATTCATTCAAAAACCTTCCCCGAGAAAGTGCCCTATCAAAAATGAATTTACCGAGGCTAATTACGGCAGTAATGAGTTCGAAAAAATTTCATTAAGCCGGCCGAAAGTTTTCCGCTTCTCCGTGTTTCAATTACATGTACACGCCCGAACAATGTCGCGTTAATTACACAAACACGAGCGTAAATATTGCAATCAAACACGAAAACAATGGGTTTCGGTTGCTCCTCGTCGACCGTGCTGCCCTCTTGCAAGGGAAGTTCGGGAACTGATACACCGATTTTCATGAAACTTTGTATAAATGTTTATTAGACACGTCTGAGAAGATAGCTGGAATTCGTTCCTGCCCGTTTTCAACTTTAACCCTTAGCGGTCCGAATTGTTTTCTCAATTTTGTAGTGAGCTAAATGAAATTAATTTCACATTTTCTATCATTGGTTATTCATTTTTTTTTAAACTATAACAATAACTATAGACTCTGGCGGATATTTAGGTGATATTACAAAATCGGAAAGTCGGTATTAAATCGCTGGAAAATAAAATGAAGTGAAAAGCTATGTCGAGTACAGCTCGACATAGGACTGCAAAGGGTTAAGGGAGATATCGGGGGAGGCCCCTCTTGCAAGCACAGATTTGACCTTCAAATGCCCGAGAGTCACGAAAATGTGACTTTGCTCAAATGCGATCGGAGTTATGTCATAATCATATGAGCCCACGTTCTCGACTTTAATTTTCTCTGAAATTGTTTTCGAAAAAACGCTTTTTTGGGCCCGACAGGCAGGGCAGGCAGGTCAGACAGGACCGGCAGTCACAAAACAAATCGTAGGGCAAGGGGTGAAGGAGCTATGGCGGTTAGGAAGGCAAAATCTGGGACTCGCCATCCGTGGGCCCAAGCTAAAATGCCCCGATATCTCTTTAAAATTTATAATTTTTCCAATGTGACGTGGATTCCATAGACTCGATAGTTCGCAACCCACCTAAAATAGGGGGTCCTAGTCGAAACGGCCATCGCAGTTAGGGACCTATGGCAAGTAAAGAGGCAAAAACTGGGCCCCGCAATCAATGGGCCCGAGTTCAAGTTCCCCTCTGAGAAACTTTTCCGAAATTAACGTTTACTGCACCACAGTCTCGGTGGTTCGGAACCCACCGAAAACAGATGGTCCTAAACGAAATGCCCAAAGCAATTAATGCAAAAAAAACTCAAAATTAATTCAAATTGCCAGGTGCACATCGAACTCGATCCCGTCCCTACGCGCAGGGTAGCGAGCAAGGCAACTGCAGAGTCGTGCGAGGGAAAGTGCACGAGACGCGTATTCGGCGTCGTAAATACAGGCGTCGGTTCGCGCGCCGGCATATACTGGGTGATTAATTAAAACGGAGGTTAATATACGGGTCGAGGCCTGGCTTTAAGTGCAATTCATACTGTCCCAGGGGTCAACCACAAAATACTTTTAAGCCGCGTCCACGGGATACGAGGAGGAAAAGAGTTAACGAGGAACGTCGAGAGACTTATATTAGCTTAATGGGATACCCCTGCTAATTCTGAGGAGACTTAAATCACGACAGTAGGATCAAAGGGGAATAACTGCTGTTTTTTTTTATATTTCGTAGAGGAAATCACCATAGAAAATAGAGATCCCTTTTGCTTCTCTTATAAACGCATCGAAATGGACAGACTTATCGACAAAGTGGAATCGGTGAAAGGTTTAAGGAGACCTTATGTGTATTCGTTTTTTGTGATGTTTCGAGGGTAAGTCGAGAAAGTACATTCTAACGGAAGTGCTTGCTTCTTAAGAAGATCGTCTCGCATCTCCTGAAGGCTAGAATACGGCGAAATAGGATAAAAAGAATCCCGGTTGCGATTGGTTTCGGAACACCGCGTTTAAAGTTCCCGGGAAAGAAAGGAACACTCGAAACTTCAAGTATTAGTATCAAACTGGAAACAAAGTATAGATAACTGGTTTTTCGTTGAATCGAATGATTTCTTTAACTTTCATGTAACACGGTAAATCGCCGGTGCAAGAGGCTACACCGTTCTACTGGATAAAGTTTCAACTTCCGCGGGAAAATACAAGTTCGAATTCCATTACCGTCTGCGGAGTTTTCCCGGCTGAGTAAGAAAAGCTGAAAGAACCTGTAAGTAGACTGTATCGTGCTAATTACCGTCTGACAATAAAACGTGCGATGCACAGGGGATAAAAAATCTTAATAAATTCGTCGGGACGAGGTAAAAGTAAGGGTTTAAGGAGCAAAAAGAGAGACCGTCTAGAGAAGTAGACACGTTCGATCTGTCTCGTCTCGTAGCTCGTTCCAGGGAGTAAAGGGCTTCTGCGTGAGAATTCAGCCCTTTCGAGGAAGATGGATAAGTAGAAAGAAGCGCAGAGGGGTGGGGGGGAGAGAGAAGAGGGGATCTCATCAAGGAGGGTGCAGTTAGTAGCATCTGGCGTCGAGAGGGAGTGCAAAAAAAGAAAGGACGGGAGAAAGGGAGCAAGGAGAAAGGTAGAAACGTCCTTCGAAATGTTGAGGGAAAAAGGACCTCTCGTGCGGATTTCCTACGGCGTTGAAGTCGCGGCTCAAGTCGAGAAAAAGGGACGGTTTCTGAGACTCGGAAGGGTGAGGAGATGGTACATTAGCCGCAAACGGGATGCCAGAAGGATCTCTCAAAGTGTCGTCAGAGCTTAAGTTACACCCTCGTCCTCCTCCCCTCGTCTTTCTCTCTTTTTTTGTAATTCAGAAACGTCAGAAGGCGAGTAATAACGGCTTATGAAAATCACCCGGTGGATTCGTCATTTTGAATCGACTCGGCCTATCTTTCCCTCCGGCTGGAGCTTCCATCTAACATCCTAGGGGGCGCGAACGTGTTCGAGATCATGAATTGATACGAACACACTGGAAGATTTTAAATTCACATGTTAGTAGCATTTTTTCGACCAACTACTATGGCAATTTCCTTTAGGACATGCTGTTTTAGGTGGTTTTTGAGTTTCTGAGGTCAGGATTAATTTAGGAAGAATTTTCAAGTGGTTATGAGGGATCGCAACACAAGTCCAGTAGTTAGGTTATGATGGCTGAGGAGGTAGAGGCTCGGGTTCACAATTGGTGGGTCCGAGTTCAAATCCCACATGTGCACAGACAGTTTTTTTCTGAATTACCATTTAATATATTTATAGCCGCGGTGGTTTGGAGATTACCTAAAAGCGTTGTAGGGTCCTAGGTGAAACATGATATTTAGTGTATATATCAGCTTTGGTGATTAGGTGGGAAGAAGCCACCTTAAAACAGCAGGTTCTCCTAGGCAAAATGCCCATAATATATTTAGTAGGGAGGGAGCTATATGGGGTCAGCAGGGTGAAAAATCGAACTCACAATCAGAGTGGGATGATCCAGTTAAACTTCTCCATTACCTCTGAGAAAGATTCCCAAAATTATCATTTATTCTGCCTAGCTCGGTGGTTCGGAACCCACCTAAAACAGTAGGTCCAAAATGCCACAGTTGAAACGGAAAAATGTAAATTTACATCAGAGCCACTAATTGTGTGAGAAGATTTCAACTTCGTGTCTGCCATAATGTCGTTTGAGTTTACCCCAGTCGATACTTTAAACTTGTGCTAATTTCCCATACTCTGACATCCAAATTTCCTTAAATGATCTTCACCATCGCTCTATATACACCAGTCAGCATTTCTCAGACGGTGCAACAAAGTACTTTCAGCTAAACTGCTTTTCACAAATTACAAATTGATTGAACTCGGCGCTTACAAATGAGAACGTTTCGCACATTTAATGGAGTTACGTTGTTACATATGACATTCTGGTACGCCATAAGACAAATTATGCGCGTAACTAAGCTCAAGAAGGAAGCGGAGCAGCGTTCTCTTCGCTTCTACCGGTATCTAAAGGCATCATCTTCAATTTCGTCGGGCGCACGTCAAATTCGAGCAACTCGTGATTCAATAAAAGACAGTGGTTTACTTGAGAATACAAAGTTTCCGGAGACGGGTGAGAAATGCGGACTGAATTGAAGTGGATTGCTGCGAAGACGGCTTAAAGCCATGGATATTCAGAACTCCAACTATGACAAATTCGTGGAGTAAGTGAGCTTAATGGGGAAGGTCTTTCTTGACTGCTGGTGTCGAGAATGTCAAATTCAATTTTCACGACTGTACACTCGCGTTTACTTCATAATTGCGTCTTCATTTTGTTGTGGAGGCAATTGAATGAAAATAAGAAAATAGGAAGAGCTGTTGAGGTTTCACTGTCCCATTAACTATCTCTGCTTCAAATATAATAAATCCATTAGCGACTAATTCGTCGGGTGATTTTACGACAAATTACAATTAAACTCAATACTATTTAACCAACCCTTTAGAATTATCTCTGGAATATAAATTTTCCCCTCATAATCCTATTATATTCATAGATCAATGTCGTTTAGTACACCATGAATGCAATTTGTATTTTTAAATAATAAAAACACTCTCACATATTTAGGAAAAGTGGCAATAACAGCCAATAATGCCTGAGAAAACGCGAAAGAGTGTCTTTGAAAACCCACCACGATAGTGCAACGTTTTCAAACCGATAAGGTTTAATACACCATGGATAAAACGCATTATATTCGAGCCATCGAACGTTTCACAATCGAAAGACTTTCCACGCTATCGTATATATGAAAACGTTTCAGTTCGATGCGATACAAGTCGCGATAATAAATGTATGCTAACGCACCACCACTCGCGATGCAAAACCTGATCGTTATCGCCTCGTTACATGTCTACGACGAAAGGTATTCGTTACGGGAGGGAGCATGTATGCTTCACCGCGCATTCCCGATGAAAGTGAACAGGTAGTAGCAGGGGTGACAAAACAAGGGGGAAAAAAAGGAATTAAGAGTCGCGGGGAAAAAATAGAGCACCCTTCCTCTCCGTATTCGTTCTTTTCTACCCGTTTTTATTTACTTTCCTCTTTTTTCTCGGTCTCGGTTTCGTTTCTTGCCTTTTTCTTCTCTCTCTTTCCCTCCGTCGCTCTCTTGGTTTGCCTGCCTTTTTTTTTTATTTCTGATTCTCTCCTTTTTCACGCTTTGCATCTTTTTCTCTCTCTGCCTCTGTCTGACTCATTTTCTTCTGTCTCTCTTTCGTTCGCAAGGCTTCAGATTAAAAAAAACTGAAAAGGAATTCACACACGAACAATTCTCAGCATCGAATGCGTTTGAACACGTTGAAGCGTGCGCGAGATTAAAGCGTGTACAGCGGTTATATTCCTTCGCTGGGAATATTGTCGGTGGAGAATAACGAAGCTCCCTCGAAGCACGTTCAAAGCCGATAATTACCGGCTTATTAGCGCAATCGCAACGCAGAATTTCATCATCGAAAACGCCACTCGAGCGTGTTAATAGACTTTGACGGCGCTTTGAGTCCGCCATCTTGGTTTCTTAATGCCGAGCCTCGTTTTAATTGACAATTTCATTTCAGTTGTACGAGAAATAAATACTTATGTAGATATTATATTACATTAAATATTAATTTGTTATGAAGTATTGAAACAAGAGGATACGATGGTAAAGATAGTTTTTTAGACTCGTCGGTATTGGGACCAAGTTCGAGAAGCCATTTGGCAGAATACTACATCGATATCTTAACCTCGATAATTCTAAAGCTACTTAAGAAATTTACGTCTGCTAGAAGCAAACTTCTGGAGAATCTTTTCTAGGAAAATATTCGACGAAGGGTGAAACTAAGACATTGCAATATGCATAATTGTTAATCTCTAAATAATCCAGTTATAAAGCCCCCAAAACAAAACGTTATAATAAAAATTTTACATAATATAGAAAATTGAATTATATAATAATTTTTATATAAAAATATAAAAATATATTTTATTATATTTTATTAGTTATATAAAAATTGAAAAGATATTTCATTAAAACAATTACAGTCATTCACTTTAAGCCGAAAAGATACCACGGTAGAATGAAACTCTGCGACGAAAATCAGCAAAGAAAATTTGCACCAAGTGTTTCTCTCATAAAAGGCCCCAAAATAAAACAGTACAATAAAGAATGGCCAACTGTTATCATACAATACCAAAAAGAAGGTTAATTTCTGTAGAAAACGAAGGGCAAAACGAACAAAGAAGTGCCTCCAGGGAGATATACGTATGTGCAAGAAGAAAAGAAAAAGAAACGAGGAAACGTAAGTATAAGAATACGAGGCCAGGAGTCGTGAAACGATAACGCGCCCTTCCGAAGGGCGGAAAACCGTCCGACTCCCGAGGAGCAGGGATTGGTTCGTTAATGTTATCGGTCGGTCGCGTGATGTAAAACATAAACCATCGTACCTTCTTGAATTTCGTTCTCTTTTGTGCGGCCTGAATTTATGGTACTCTAATCCTGTCGCGTGAGCGAAAAGAATCGTGAAGGAAAGCTGCACGTAACGTACACCTATATCCGGTTCATTCGTTTTCCTGGGAAATCGTCACGCGAATTGTTCACCTGCTTCCTCAGCGAGTGATTCTGATCGAAATCTGCCCCTTTGTTGGATTTATAGTCGCAAACTTCCTCGTTAAGCTTCTTCTTATGGTATCAGTGATTCTTTTTAGTTACAATCGATTGTTTAATCTTCTTGTTAATTAAAACAGTAGGTCCAAGGGGAAACATGATATTTAATATATCAACCTTCGTGGTAGTTTTAAAAGGAGAATTCACGGAGTTAAACATAGTCAGCAGATCGATCGCAAAAAAATAGAAAAGAAATGCCTCGTGGCAGGAGATTCGGATGAGTGTTCATTACTTATTCAAAGCAGGGCTCACAGGCGAATTTTTCTGGGTGGAAACGGCAAAAATAGGACGTGAAAGATATGGTCAGATTTTTCTCGCACTCTGATTTTCTCTCGACGAAAGAATCCGTCGATATCTCTACACATCTTCTTCTTTTTTTTCCTTTTTTTATATTTAACCCTCATTACGAACTCTTACGAGGAATGTACACCTCGGTGCACTGCCACCCGCAAAGGTGACTTCGTTTTACACTACAGATAACTGCCGACAATTGTCAATTTTCAGTTTAAGATACTGTCTACACCTTTGCGTCTTTTATTTCTCTTCATTTTCGCCTTTATAATTTTTATTTATCTTCAACCCCCATTGCGGATTCTCTTGCGGCGAGTGTACACCTCGGTGCACCATGACCCGCAAAGGTGACTTCGTTTTACACTATAAGTAACAGTCGAAAATTGTCAGTTTTCAGCTTAAGATACTGTCTATACCTTTGCGTCTTATATTTTTCTTCATTTTCGAGTTTATCATTTTTATTTATCTTCAACCCCCATTGCGGATTCTCTTGCGGCGACTGTACACCTCGGCGCGCGCCATTACCCGCAAAGGTGATTCCATTTTGCGTTACAGATAACCGCGGGCTATCGTCAATTTGCAAATTAATTTTCCATGCGGATTTCATCCGGCTGCTTCGTCGTGTATTTGTAACCGCAGGGGGAAACACCGTGGGGTCGTTCGATAATATATATTTTAATACGTCGATGTCGATGTCGACGTCGAATTGGAGTGGAGTCGATGAATTATTTTGATTTGACGGACGATGATGACCGAATTTTTGCTACGAGGGAGTAACATTCGATAAAAGTTAATATTAATCTGCTATTTTTAATTGTCCAATGTAAATTTCAATCGTTGCATTTAAAATGATTGGAAAGAAGCTCCCAGAGGTGACAGAAATTCTAATTAAATCTGCTGCAGGTCAATATGCAATGGGATAAATAATTTCAGGGTAAAAAATTTAAAAAATCGGTTATATTGCAGAATGTATTATACAATTTGCGAATATTAAGCAGCTGCAATAAAAATAGTCTTACTTATCGAGCGTAGCTTTATCAGAGAGAGGAAATTGCAACGTGGCCTTCACGCATGAAAATGTTCTCCACCCGTTGTTTTAATGAAACCGGTGTTTTATCGGAGAATATCGGAAGCTACTTCGATACTTCGAGGTACAAATTAGTTTTCCAATTTGCAGTGAATTAAATGAAATTAATTTAGCAATATTCCCCACGGCTGAATATTCATTATTTTTTTGTACGATGGTAGGAACACCCAGAAATTGAAATATGTCATGGATAATTATAGAAAATAATTAGCAAATTAAAATATTTAAATTACTCTGATAATAATTCATACCGATTACAGCTAGACTTATTCTCATAAATTATAATTTAACAGTAGTAAGAAAATTATTTCAATTGTGCGGAAATTCAAAGCTTAAAAAGAGAAAAAAGAAAAAATATTGATAATTTATTCGTAAAATATTTTCCATCACTTTTTTTTTCGAATGAATTCATTTGTAAACGTTTAAACGAAATTGAAATCCATTGTGATTTATCTCAGCGGCTGATGTGTGTCAACATTGTTGAATTTATGATCGTTTCGAAATGGACGGAATATTGGAAGGTGCTTAACATGGAATGACGAGAATTATTAAACGTATGATATTTGCATTATAGATTACGTTTATATTTCAGTAGGTTGGCTGTCGAGTTTAGCTTTAATTTTGACGCTTGCAAAAAGGGAAAGACGCTATTTATTATCCTACAGAAGATATCTCAACGTAACACCCATAGATTTATACAAAAAATGATCTGTAAAATTAGTCTGCGGTGCGTTAATTAAATTTTAATCTCACCTTAAAACTCTCATCGAAACTTCATCACTCAATGTGCTAATATTCCGGCGTTATTAATAGAGAAACATATTCCAAACAGAAATAAGAGTAATTAACGTAAAAGACATGAAATAAAAAGAACTTTAAATAATTACTACTATGTCAAATATACCTTTTGTAGTAATTAAGAAATTTAGAGACCCTTTTCAGTTTCAATCTTTAAAACTTCTCATCACTGCCAAATCAATTTCACAGGGTGTACATAAAGGAATCCCATAGCTCGTTCCGATCGCAATATTCTTCATTCTCTTAACAGTATTAATACGGAAGCATTTCCCAAACGGATCAAATAAAAGCCCATATCCGCAGACATCCTTGAGACGTATAACATCGTATTAATTACCAAAATTTGATTAATATTAGTAATTTAATGTTAGAATAATATTTGAATATTAGATTTTAACCCTTTGCACTCCGAGTAATTTTTACTATGAGCTACCAGTTACTCCAGAACTATTTGCACGGTGTTAGTGCACATTTGTGGAAAATGAAAAATCTTCCTTTGTAATTCAAAAAGAAGCGTGTACATTCTAAAATTATGTTTTACAGTATAAAAAAATATATAAATACCCCGGATTTTCCTGAAAAGGGAGTTATCAGCTGCTATTACAGTGTCGCCTCTGCGGCGACAACGGAGTGCAAAGGGTTAATATTAGAACTATCGGCGTTGTATCTATAATATTTAGATATATTAAATCAGTACTTTGGACAGAGATGATCAATTAAATCATTTATATTTTATACGACAGAAGTGAAGAATTTACTGCACCACTTCCCTATTAATTTAGGCAATTTTTAGAAAAAATTGAGAACCGATAATTTAGAATGCTTCGGCAGTTTTAGCGTTAATTATTATTTCTCTGTAATCGCCGACAGCTTGCCGGCTGGCAGCAACGATAACGTTGTTTTTCAACGAAAGCGTAACAACCTCGACAGGAGTAATTTGGCGAGCTGCTCCAGAAGCCGCGGTAGGAAAATCTTGAAATTCTCCTGGCGATGGAATCCTCGCCTTCCCCTTTCCCTCCACGTTGCTATTTCTCTCCCTTCTGGCTTCTCTAAATAATTAATAAGGAGACGGGCACCGGTTTCGCGAATGGCGAAGGATGGGGAGACAATTTGCATCGCAATGGTAATAATAACAATGGCGATGGGGAGAAATTTCGGGAAAAGGAGCAACGAAGCGAGGGTGATGAAATTATTTTCGACACAACAGGTTGCCAGCGAAGTCGTTGGCTTATCCTGCGCTCTTGACGTACAATTTTCGAAATTTTACCTTGCTTGATCCTCCCTTGTTAGAATTTTGATATGCGACCGGTACAAAAATTGAATAATTTAGTATACAGCCAATTCTGTTTTTACACGGTCTTTTTTTACACGGTTTTGATTTAACACGGTTTAGAAAAAAAAATGATTCCGTTTTTACATGATTTCATTCGATTTAGCATGATTAAAAAATCTAAAATATTGCTGTAACCTATTTCTGTATTAAAATTTTAATGTGAAACCACTACAAAAATGGAATAATTAAATATACTGCATAAACCTACTGCCGTATTAGAATTTTAATATGCAATCAGTACAAAAATTGAATAATTAAATATACTGTATTAACCTATTGCCGTATTAAAATTTTGATGTGCAAACAATACAAAAATTATATAATTAAATATACTGTATTAACCTATTGCCGTATTAGAATTTTGATGTGCAATCAGTACAAAAATTGAATAATTAAATATACTGCATTAACCTATTGCTGTATTAGAATTATAATGAGCAACCAACACAAAAATTGAATAATTAAGTACACTGTATTAATGCTTAACTGCCACTGTGTGCATTAAGCATATGAATATTTTATGGCATAGACACAGTGCCGGGGGTTAATTAATAATTAAAAAGACTACGGTAGTATCCTATATCGATCAACAATTTTGTAAAAGTCTGTCAGAGATACTGGACATTTCAACTCGTTCCCGATTAAAAATTCTATCCCTTAACCCCGTACCTACCCCCTGACCATAATAACCCTGTTATCAGTGTCTCTATTCGATTAAGTTATTCGATACATTACAAATTCAAAGGACCAAAGAACAAAGACAAGACACGAGCCAAGATAGCATCTGGTGGTCAGTTATTAATGCCGTCTCGTCCATCTTCCGCGTCCGGTGATAAGGGAAATCAAGTTCATTAATCCAAGCCAGGAGGCCCCGGGCGACCAGAACGGCAGGGTATCAATTAATAACATTAACGATGAATAATGACGGTTAATGGCGTTAAATCTGGGTCAACGTGAAGTCTCAGCCTGCAGCGTATCGACGGCTCTCCTTCCCTGTCTCTCTCTCTCTTTCTCCCGGTCTCCCTCTTATTCTCAAGGGGGAACCGACTCTACCCTTTTCCGCCTGGAATAATTAATATACTAGGCACGGGAGAGTGATCCAGAGACCGTGGGATTTCGGTCGGGCCCTCGTATATACTGGCTTTCCGTCGTGCCCTAAGAAAGTCAGGAGGACTTTGCTCTTCGAGGGAGAACGTTGATACACTTCCGCAAAGACCACCCTCTCGTTTGAGCTATTAATAAAAAATAAATGCCTACCGGAGGCCTGCCTACTCGGCGTTACGGTGAAGGAGGAATATTGCGAAAATGTGGAGATGAAGATTGGTAAATTTTAGATGAACGACGGAGTAGGTACTGAGTGGAGTATTCTTGGCGATTAAAAGTCAAGGCGGGTTGCGTCGGGATGAGTCGATGAAGGATAGAAGGATGTTTAGGACTTTCTAGAAGAGCGGGAGAATATTTTCATATAATTTAATCGAAGTTCCGTTATTGTTGTTGAAGTTGGTCGAAGTCTGTAAAATTGACCGACACGATTTTTGGCCCAAAGACCACCCTCTCGTTTGAGCTATTAACACTAGAACTACCAAACCAGTCAAAATGACTGGTACACAATTTTTTCCAAAAATTCTCGAAGTTTCTGGGGGAGTCATAGAATAGATATTCTACGTCCATCTTATTAATCATAAATTACCTCATCGATCATATTTTCCACTTCTTAATTCCCCTTTTTTCAAAATATTTATTTAATATTTTTAAATATGATAGATTTAACGCCGGTAGTTCTAGTGTTAATAAAAAATAAATGCCTACCGGAGGCCTACCGGAGAGCTACCGGAGGCCTACCTACTCGGCGTTACGGTGAAGGAGGAATATTGCGAAAATGTGGAGATGAAGATTGGTAAATTTTAGATGAACGACGGAGTAGGTACTGAGTGGAGTATTCTTGGCGATTAAAAGTCAAGGCGGGTTGCGTCGGGATGAGTCGATGAAGGATAGGAGGATGTTCAGGACTTTCTAGAAGAGCGGGAGAATATTTTCATATAATTTAAACGAAGTTCCGTTATTGTTGTTGAAGTTGGTCGAAGTCTGTAAAATTGATCGACACGATTTTTGGCCCAAAGACCACCCTCTCGTTTGAGCTATTAACACTAGAACTACCAAACCAGTCAAAATGACTGGTACACAATTTTTTCCAAAAATTCTCTAAGTTTCTGGGGGAGTCATAGAATAGTTATTCTACGTCCATCTTATTAAACATAAATTACCTCATCGATCATATTTTCCACTTCTTAATTCCCCTTTTTTCAAAATATTTATTTAATATTTTTAAATATGATAGATTTAACGCCGGTAGTTCTAGTGTTAATAAAAAATAAATGCCTACCGGAGGCCTACCGGAGGCCTACCGGAGAGCTACCTACTCGGCGTTACGGCGAAGGAGGAATATTGCGAAAAGGTGGAGATGAAGATTGGTAAATTTTAGATGAACGACGGAGTAGGTACTGAGTGGAGTATTCTTGGCGATTAAAAGTCAAGGCGGGTTGCGTTGGGATGAGCCGATGAAGGATAGAAGGATGTTTAGGACTTTCTAGAAGGACAGGAGAATATTTTTATATAATTTAATCGAAGTTGCGTTATTATTGTTGAAGTCGGTCAAAGTCTATAACTCTGATCAACACGATTTTTTGTCCAAAGAATATTTGCTGATTCTTATGGATTCTGTGGCGCTGAACACAAATGTAAAGTCCGTTTGTCATCAGAATGCACTTTTGAGAAAATCAGTTTTGAAAGATAATTCACATTTTCAACTTTCAGAATTCTTTGCGTTTTAACCGTAAAAATTACTTACGTTTTTTGTACGATATGATTCTACAAACCCTGCCGAATATAACGCTGCATATTACATTAATGTTTATAAACAATGCTCAATGGGACAAACAATGCCCAGAATGTGTTAATTTTTGCGTATATTTTCCTGTTTATCTTAACACTTTACCGACCGGTAGCCTATAAATAGGCTTTTTGTCACCAACGCTTAGACTTTTAGTTTATTAATCGGTTCCCACGGCAATCACTTATTTCTTATTTATTATTGTAGTGGAAGTGTGTTAAGGAGTCAGTGAGAATCATTTGTAATTTTCAAAGAGATTATAATTTTCTTTAGGCAATCTAAGCCGAAACAGATCCTTTAAAATGGGTAGAATGCTTAAACAATAGCGGTCGGTAATGTGTTAAAAATCATTTAAAAACTATTTATCTTCAAAATATCCGTAGGCGACAGAGCGGACATTTTTCTTGCAAAAAGCATAACTGAAATTTGCAACACGAGCTTTGTCTTCTGCAAAGATCACACAAGCCGCTCTCGGAAGAGCGGAGATCTGAAAATCGTAGAATTTCCGGTCTCATCTCTCTCGCTCGGCTTTCCTCTCAATTGCCAACCGGACGAGACTTTATTTTCAGCACGGTAACACCGTCAACGACCCCGCTATTGTTGTTACGATGCACGTTATTGTTATAGGATCGCCGCAGAATTTTCACAATGGGATCTCCCTCTTTCGGTGCGCCATAGGCCGTAATACGGGCAAGCAACGTTTTGCAGGTTGGAGTGCCTTTACGTGCCCAATTCCCCCTGCAACCCTTGCAAGGGTAGATCCGCCCTGTACGGCTCGAACCAGCTTGCCATGATCGTTACATTTGGCACAGATACACGCGCGTACAGTCGGCCCCATTAATGCAGCGTCTATGGGGTTTCCCCCACCGTCCGACAGAGCCACTTGCTTCTACTGTATGGCGCTCGAAAGAAAGGTTTCGAGATTTCTCTTGAATTTAACCCTCGTCGCTTTTCTTTACGATGTATCGAGCATTCATGGTGGTTTTTATTCACTTTTATCATGGAATGCAAAGAGAAGTGTTTTAACCCTTTGAGGACTACTGACGCATATATGCGGTCTGAGGAAACATCTGATTATAGCTTATCGAGGCATGTATACAGGATTAGAATTGAAAAATTGAAAGATAACCCGGAAATATTATTCTGCGAATATTAATGTATAATTCGGATACAGTAACACTCGAATTTTCCGGTAAAAAATAGTTTTTGATCGCCAAATAAATGATTATCTCTCAACACTAAAATTCTCCGTCCGCAAAGGGTTAAAGTTGAAGGCTACACTGTGGCGATGCAGGTTAGTGCGATTTTTTTTCTGTGCCCAAAGATTAGTTAGACGATTGCACACTGGCAAATTTTAGCACCTTGCTGTACAATTTCTTTTGTGACTGCCTCCGCAATAATTCAGAATTAAATTGGTAAAATAAGAATTGATCGGTGATTCTTGATGTGTTCTGTAATTTAACGTAATATTAACCCTTTGCACTCGGAGTCATTCCTGGCGTTATCTATCAGCAACTCGGCGGCGCTTTACGATTTGCTATCTTGTCCTATTTGAATAGAAACTTTCAGAGACACATGCATTTCTTAAAATATTGCGGTGCAATTAACTGATCTTCCGTAATCACTAATAAACTCGAATATCCCCTCAGAGGAAGCAACAGAGTGATATGCTAGACTCAACGATGTCCCCTCAGATGGGACATTCGAGTGCAAAGGGTTAATATTATGGAAATAATTTTACTGTGTCGCGTCACACCGATATTTTCAATTCGATAGATTTCGTAGAACTTGAAATATTCCTACCAAATTTATCACGAGTGTCACTCCTTATTGTACGGCAACGGGTTAAAGATAGAATTTCAAATAAAAAATGTAGCTTGATTTCTAAGCGTTTAATTACAAAAGAGCTTTATGACGTTCAAGAATTGAGATGTACTAATTACATTTTTAACTCCCGTTAATAAATCAACGACACCTTCCAAAGCTAATAACGCGTATCAACCTCAACATCCACCATCGCCATCATTTATTTTCCATTCCATCGGCGCACATCTCCGCTTCTAATTCCTGAAACGTCTCCCTTTATCCTCGTCTGGCGCCATATTCTCCTCCAGTTACAATTGTACCTCTTTTGAGGTCGTGTCAACGTCCATATTTACTTAAGCCACGAAGAGACGTATCAAGAAACCGTTGCGCACATGTTCATCTCCTCGCCGACACTCGGGGTCTCGTTTCGCCTCGATAAAACCGAGGAGAGAATAAAATAGAATTTATTCTCCGCCGTTCGACGCTCTCTCGCGCGGAACAGTTTAACGACTCCCCCTGAATCGCCGTGTAAATCGATCTCGCGTTCGATAAAAACGCTGAAATCTCTCCTTCTTTTTTTTTTTTCATCGCGCTATTCGCGTGCAACGATTCGCACTAGCTCTTTTCGCGCCGCGCCGAGGGAACCGTGCGAAAATCCATCGGCGTACAAAGCGATCGAGGCGAGCGGCGAATGCAAATTGCTGCGCGTGATTGTACACACGTGATGCGCGTTGTTAAATCGACTCTGCCGTCGTTTCTTTTTTGTCCTTTTGTAGTTTCGGCTTTAACGCGCACTGCTGTCGTTTGTAGGTGGATCATGAAGGTGTGAGGTCAGAGTTGTTCAGTTTCGGAAGCTTTTTGGAAATGGAGAACTGTATTTCGTGTCGCTCGGTTGGTGGCTTTGACACTTTCCATTATTGTTGATCGTTTGTGATCGTTTTGCCGCTTTTATCTTGGCGATCATTGCAGGGCAAGTTGGGTTAGTTTGGTTAAAGATCATCATTAACGCT
The DNA here is from genome assembly GCA_963989415.1 of Cerceris ruficornis. Taxonomy (NCBI): domain Eukaryota; kingdom Metazoa; phylum Arthropoda; class Insecta; order Hymenoptera; family Crabronidae; genus Cerceris; species Cerceris ruficornis. The sequence continues at coordinate 28,555,166 of OZ022519.1, forward strand.
AGAACTACCAAGGCAGACGAAATGACTGGGACCAACATTTTTATAAGAATTTTCTAAATTTATAGGGAAGCCAGACAACAGATATTCCAAGGCTATCTTATAAAATATGAATTACTGTACTGATCGTCTTTTTCACCTCTTGATTCCTCTTTTTTCAAAGATGTTATTTAATATAATTAAATATATTTGATTCAACGCCGGTAGTTTTGGTGTTAACCCTTGGTGGACGCATATATCTGGTTTGACACAAAATTTAATTATCGTTCGCACGATTAGAATCGAAAAATTAAAATATAACCGTTGGAATATGATTACTCAAATAGTAACTTATAATTCCTACACATTTACGCTCTGAATTTCTGATAGAAAAGTGCCTTTTATTCGACAATTAAATAAATATTCAAAGAAATCTCCCTTTGCAAAGGGTTAAAATTCCTCCCCTTTTGGCTACTCCAACGCCCCTTCGAAGTTTCAAATTCCTACTAGGTAATTAATCTTTCAAGAGACAACCCATTAACAAAAATATACGTAAAAATAGTAAATACACCCAGTTCTGTTTTTACACGGTCTTTTTTTACACGGTTTTGATTTAACACGGTCTAGAAAAAAAATTGATTCCGTTTTTACACGATTTCATTCGATCTACCACGATTAAAAAATCTAAAATATCCTTAAAATAAATTTTTAATAAATTTATTTCACCTATTTTTTACAGGGTTGAAGGATATGGAACTAATCCCCTTTTTTCTATGTATGTACTTTATGCCTTTTTTACACGGTTTCGTTTGGACCGTATCTACCGTGTAAAAATAGAATTAGGTGCATATAAAAAAATATTACAACTTATTCAGTGCCCATCGAACAGACACCACCGCGGGAAAATCGTTTCGCGGTAGATTTACATCCGCGTTGGCGGTTAAAAATATCGGAGATCGTCGGTCGTGCCATCGAATTTCCGAGAACACGACACTGAAAGTACACCATGATATTACAAGCCATCCACGCGGTCCGGCAAATTGTCGTGCACCATCGTTATCCCCTTTTCCGGTCGCCCTTCCCTCCAGCGAGCCTCTTTATTTTCCATTTTCCGCGACGTCCCAATAAGCGGCCGATTTCGTTCGGCACCGCAAAACCGCGTAAACATTAAACGAATTTCAACGACTATTGACCAACGCTTTCGCGGAGGTCCGGGATGGGTCGGTCGACAAATAATTGTAATTTTATTTACAGCGGTTAACCGAGTCGACAAAAATTCTATCTCGGTTTGACGAGGGCTGGCGTACACTTTGGGAAATTGATCGGCAACGTTTTATTATTTGAGCCGTTTATATTGAAATTAGCGGAAGACACTTTTTCAAAGGAATCGGGTTAACCCTTTGCAGTCCTATGTCGAGCTATACTCGACATAGCTTTTCACTTCATTGTATTCTCTAACGAATTAATAACGACTTTTCAAATTCATAAGGATTTTGTAATGTCACATAAATATCCGTCGGTACCTATGGTTATTGCTATCATTAAGAAAAATAAATAACCGATGACAGAAAATGTTGTGAAATTAATTTCGTTTAGCTCGCTGCAAAAGTGACAAAATAATTCGGACCGCAAAGGGTTAAAGTTCGGCAAATAAAAATCTTTGCCTTATGTCTCAGTGGTTATCCAAAGGAACTATCAGTTTTTTCTCTATTTCACAAAAAATATGCAGGAATAAATGATACCTTTCTCTTGTTGCAAGAAGTTCATTTGTGCCTTAAAGTATTAACGAATTAATATCGACTTTTCAAATTCACAATGATTTTGTAATATCACATAAATATCCGTCAGTACCTATGGTTATTGCTATCATTAAAAAAAATAACCAACGACAGAAATTGCTGTGCAATTAATTTTATTCAGCTGGCTACAAACTTGACAAAATAATTCGGACCGCAAAGGGTTAAAGATAACGTCAATTACAGTTTCACGGAATTTTGATAAACTTTCCAACGAATACGATGAGAATAACTTTAACTTTGTTACGGAGTATTTTTGCTAATCAACGGTACAACAAGTTGCTCATCGGCGACAACTTATCGCGGTAAATTTCATTAAAAGATAGAAGTTTCTTGGTGAAAGTAGGAATTTCCTCGAGGAAGAAAGGAGCACGGCCCGAGGGCAAGGGCGTGAAACGAAGAAAAGGTTGAATTCGTGGAGAGAGGCCGCAAAGGGAAAGAAAGAGAAAAATAGCGAGAGAGAGAGAATTGTGTTAGAACGACGAAGAGCCGTAAAGGCTGAAAGTGACGACCACAGGGAGAAGGGATGTTCTATTTGTAAGGGCTGAGATTTAAGCCGAGAGACGCGTTTAATAATATCTCCGTGGAGGGCCACGAACAAAGCTCCCCTCTCTCTTTTCGTGCGCCGGCGGAGTGCTTCGGAAACTCATATACCTCCGGGGTAATTGTACGGATTGAAATATGCAGAGTGCTCGTCTATAATCGCGACGGTGCTTCCTCTCGAGAGGAAGTTTCCTTCGCGGTTGGGGAACGGGCTGCGCGAGAGACGGGCCCAGACAGAGCGAGAGAGAGAGAGGAGAGAGAGAATATGAGACACAGATTAGAGAGAAGGAGAAAATGAGAGACCGATAGATCAGAGAGAAAGAGAAACTGAGAGATATGGGGAGAGAGAGAAAATGAGACGCAGGTAGATTCGAGAGTATGACAAAAATTGAGAAAGGGGAGAGAGAGAATGAGAGATAGGGGGAGAGACAGAAAATGAGACACAGATAAACTAGAGAGAGTGGAAAAATGAGAGAAAGTGAAAAAATGAGAGACAGGGCAGAGAGAAAATGAGAGAGGAGGGTAAGAAAGAAAATGAGAGAGAAGGGTGAGAGAGAAAATGAGAGAGAAAGTGAAAGAGAAGGGCGGGAGAGAAAATGAGAGGCGAACAGATCAGAGAGAGGAGAAAATGAGTGACAGATACATTAGAGAAGAGGAGAGCCTGAGAGATAGGGGGAGAGAGAAAATGAGACGCAGATAGATTAGAGGGAATGAAAAAAATTGAGAAAGGGGAGACAGAAAGTGAGACATAGATAAAATAGAGAGAGTGGAAAAATAAGAGAAAGGGCAGAGAGAAAATGAGAGTGAGTGTGTGTGAGAGAGAGAGGGAGAGAGAGAGAGAAGAAAGCGGAAATGAGAGAGGTGAGAGAGAAGTATGGGAGGAAGAATGAGAGGCAAGCAGATCAGAGGGAGGAGAAATTGAGAGGCAGATAGATCAGAGAGAGAAGGAGAAAATGAGAGAGAGAAGGAGAGATTGGGGTTGAGAGAGTCGGGGGATAATGAGAGAGACAGGAGGAGTATGTGCACGCATAGAGGAGGCAACGGATGACTGCTCGACTGAGTTGTTCCGAACATTGCAGACGAATCGACCGAGAACTGGTAATTAGGTCTCTTGGGTCTGAAGCAACAGCAAACTGTCGAACGTCGACGGCATATCGACGCTTGTCTACGGTAATTTCAATATGCAGGGAGAAAACCTCCCGGAACGTGACGTGCAGACGATTACACGTGGATTCGTATTTTTACTTTGAATTGTTTCTAAAAATTTAGAATCGTCTTTCATTTCAAACATCTTTAGAGAGTGCTTTTTTCCTCGAGTGATATCTATAACGTGCCCTAAGTGGAACTCAACTTAAAACTGGAGATACAGTCATCTAGGGCCCAAAATGACTGAATGAGTTCCCATACCACAACATGTAAATGAATACAATTTATAAATCAGTAGAATAAGACAATCAAAATGATCGATTCCAAATTTTTTATAAAAATTCCCCAAGCAATAGGAGAGTCATACAGTAAATATTCCACTTCTGCCTTATAAAACAAAAATTCCTTATCCGCTCATCTTTTTCACCTCTTCACACCCCTCTTTTCAAAGTACTCATTTAGTATATTTAAATATAATAGACATAAAGCCCGTGGTTTTACTGTCAATTAACAATTCATTAATATTCCCTTATAAAACGATCACAGTATCCAACCCAAAAAATAACAAAAACATTTCACTAACATTTAATTATCAATGTTCGATTCAAATCAACCACAAGACATGTATATACAGCTATCTCAACAATGTTTATAAAACGATCGCAGTACCTAATCCAAAAAATAACAAAAACATTTTATTAACATTTAATTATCAATGTTCGATTCAAACCAACCACAAGACATGTCTATACAGCTATCTCAACAATGTTTATAAAACGATCTCAGTACCTAATCCCAAAAATAACAAAAACATTTCACCAACATTTAATTATCAATGTTCGTCTCAAGATTAACCACAAGGCAGGTACACACAGCTACCCCAATGATGTTTCAAACTTCAGTAATTGGGTCTCGCGGGTATATCGGACAATCATTCCACGTGCATGAGATCGCGATTCCATCGTCCGTTGTCAACAGAGCTGCCGAGTCTGCATTGTTAGCGAACTTCAGGAAGAGAAACGTCACCGGTATATCTCTGTTCCTCGTAAAGTTTCCAACAGCAGGGCAGATACACGGCGAAACGAACGGTGGCTCCTCGTCATTGTCGTCGTTCGAGCTGCTGCAATTTTTTTTCTTTAGATCGCGACAATTCAACGGCGATAAGGACACTGGCAAAGAGCATTTACGCTGCTCGGTAAACGTGCGCTGTGAGAACTTTCGTTGTGGAAGTTTTTTTGGAATTATTTTGGAGAAAGTATTCGAAAGTTTTGTCTGCAGCTACTTTTCGTTGAGCGGTAGATTTTTAGGGAATTTTTTAGCAGTGGAATTTTGATATTGAGTAATAAAGATAAAATGGTGCAATTAAATCGATCTTGGAATGTTAAAAGAGTTGATCTTGAGTAACATCTTTTTGCTTCGTAATGTTTACACCTTCGAACGTGGTCAGTAGACTGTGGATGTTTATGCAAATTTTGAGTTTGATAAATGCAGGTAATAAGAAGAGTCTTGGATATTACAGATATTTATTTTTATTTTGGCAGTGTTAACTCCTTGCGGAGGGAGACATTTTTGAATACTAAGCCATAACCATTTAATTTGCGATCTAAAACCACCTTTTTATCAACAAGTTAGGCTGTGAATGTATACACATTATAAATTACTATTTGTTTAATCATATTTCAACGGTTGTATTTCAATTTTTCAACTCTAACTGTATATACAAGCAGCGATAAACCATAATTAAATTATTTCTCAGATCACATATATACGTCGCTAGTCCTCAAAGGGTTAATAGTAGAACTCGCGGCGATTAATTTAGTATATTTGAGGATACTCGATAAACACAGAAAGAAAAGAAACAATGAATTTAATTTCTTACGTTTTCAAGATAGACGTAGAAAGTGAAACAAAATACAGCACCAAAGGGGCAGGAACATTTTTGAAAAATTCGGAACAAGTAATTTCGACCACTTTGGTAGATCCGCAATTAACACTAGAACTACCGGCGTTAAATCTATGATATTTCGATAAATTAGATAAAAACTTTGAAAAAAGAGGAATCCACGAGGCAAATAGGATGATTGATTCGGTGACTTATGTTTTTTTAAATAGACGTAAAATACTTATTCTATGACTTTCACATGAACTTGTAGAATTTTTTAAAAAAATTGTGTACCAGTCATTTTGACTGGTTTGGTAGTTCTAGTGTTAAGGTCATACAAGCGTATAAATTCGTAGTTTAGTAATCACCTGTTCCGCTAACACCTTATTCTTCCGTTAAAAACAATGAAGCTATTTAACACCCCGTACAGTGGATTAATATCTCCGACTAAGCGCGGCTAAGTAAACGCAGAAAATGATGGCATTACACGGCAGTGCTAATGAAGTTACTCAGATGTAATTCGGGTGTGAATAGGTGGCGGTTTAATCGCACGAAATTAAGAAGCGCAATTAAAATGGCAGCTTATGAAATTTTCCATTTTAACGGGCTTAACGTAAAAAGCAGTACCCGCTAGGAGTCCGGGTCCCGGGAAATGCGGAATAATTTTATTACGGTTACCTCCGACATCATCTAAATTGCAAATTAATTCTTTCCACAATGAGAAGTTTTTTAATTTAAAAAAAAGGAAGAGAAGAAGCAACGTTCCCGGTGTATTATAACGGCAGAGCGGAACGGTCGTAAGCATAAAATCTATCCTAAAATATCCGGATTAATTCGAGGGAATCTACGACGGAGGTTAATCTCCATGGCGCGCGCCGGCCTGCGTACTTTAATTTCGCTTCTCCTCGCCAGGAATGCATTTAATTAATAGACTCCCGTGCGCCGCGGAACCACCTCGATATTGTGTGTACCCTGACGTTTCCTGGTGTAGGAACTCTCCGTTCTACGTGTAGAACGTTCGCAGAAGGGAGGAGGGGTGGTTTTACCGACCGTCGTACCGTTGTTTGTTGCATTCGCGCCTAAGTACCAGGACGAGTACACGCCGAGGTACATTACCGTGGGTACACGAGTTGGCGAGTACCTATCTGCATATTTACATGCATTTGCCTCCTCTGTGCCGATAAAATCACGCGAGCAGAAGCTGCTCTGGGAGCGCCATATTGTGGCATCGTAATCGTCCTGCTTCGAAGTACCTTCGAAAATTTTGGGTGCAGCGTTGGGTTTCGGGGGTGGGGTGTAAATAGTTGGATAGAGGCTGAGGGAGATGCTTGGGGGACAGGGTGACGGGGAGGTTTAGTGCGAGGGAAGTGCAAGGGTGGGAGAAATAGAAAAAGAGATATGTGTAAGAAGAGGTGAATATGAACGGGGAGGTGTAGAATGAAAAGAAAAATACAGGGCGTGAAGATAGAGGATAGAATTTTCGATTAGGGGGACCGAGCTCAAATGTTACATCGATTCTGGGAGATTTTTTGTACGTGATATGTGTGTCGTGGTCTCGGTGGTTTGAACCCAATCAAAAACAGTAGGTCCTAAGAAAAGCATATTTAATATATCAACCTTGGTGGTTCGGAACCCATCTAAAACAATAGGTTCAGGCTGAAAGATGATATTTAATATAATAGGCTTGGTGGTTCAGAACCCACCTAAAACAGTAGGTCCTAAGAGAAAGATGATATTTAATATATCAACTTCGGTGGTTCTAAACCCACCTAAAACAGTAAGTCCAAGGTGAAATTTGATATTTAATATATCAGTCTCGGTGGTTCGGAACCCACCTAAAGCAGTAGATCCTTAGAGAAAGATGATATTTAATATATCAGCCTCGGTGGTTTGAACCCAATCTAAAACAGTAGGTTCTAAGAGAAGCATGATATTTAATATATCAGCCTCGGTGGTTCGGAACCCACCTAAAACAGTAAGTCCTAAGAGAAAGATGATATTTAATATATCAACTTCGGTGGTTCGGAACCAACCTAAAACAGTAGGTCCAGGCTGAAATTTGATATTTAATATATCAGTCTCGGTGGTTCGGAACCCACCTAAAACAGTAGATCCAAGGTGAAATTTGATATTTAATATATCAGCCTCGGTCGTTCGGGACCCACCTAAAACAGTAGGCCCAAAGTGAAACTTGATATTTAATATATCAGCCTCGGTGGTTCGGAACCCACCTAAAATAGTAGATCCTTAGAGAAAGATGATATTTAATATATCAGCCTTGGTGGTTCGAAACCCACCTAAAACAGTAAGTCCAAGGTGAAATTTGATATTTAATATATCAATCTTGGTGGTTCGAAACCCACCTAAAACAGTAGGTCCTAAGAAAAGCATGATATTTAATATATCAGCCTCGGTGGTTCGGAACCCACCTAAAATAGTAGGTCCAGATTGAAATATGATATTTAATATATCAATCTTGGTGGTTCATAACCCACCTAAAACAGTAGGTCCAGCTTGAAATATGATATTTGATATATCAACCTTGGTGGTTCAGAACCCCCCTAAAACAGTAGGTCCAGGCTGAAATTTGATATTTAATATATCAATCTTGGTGGTTCGAAACCCACCTAAAACAGTAGGTCCAAGGTGAAATTTGATATTTAATATATCAGCCTCGGTGGTTCGGAACCCACCTAAAACAGTCGGCTCTAGACAAACTGACCATAGCAGTTAAGGAGGATATGGCGGCTACAGAGTTAAATCTTCCTCTATCACCCGTTGGAAATCTTTTTCATGTGATACGAGTATCATATTTTCATTGGTTCGGAAGCCATCTGAAACAGTAGATTCCACGTGCAATATCCGCAGCAGTTAAGAAGCTATGAAGGGTTAGAAGTTAAAGTCTTGTACTTCCGACTGATTAAGTTTAAATTACTCGTCACCTCTGCCTCATGTATCATAGTCTCGATAGTTTCACAACCCCCTAAAGCAGTAGGTCTCAGAAAAAAAAGAAAACCATCCACCATAGCAGCACCATCTACCAAAAACAATTCCTCTTCCCAATCTGCGCGCGATCTATCTCCTTCCATCTTCCGCTTTAAATCACCAGCCTGCATTCCCGCCTTCATCCTTTACCTGTCGATAAACGCGCGAGAAAAATCGCCGAACGTCCCCGGCTCGTATTTTAATTTTTCCTCCACGCGTGGCAATTAAAATAAATCCGCAGGAAGTCCCATGGGTATTTCCGAGGGTGGCTGGACGTAAGCCGGCTTTACCCTGCGCAAAATAAATTCAGGCCGGGGTAGACGGTGAGTGTAAGTGCCTGAAATAAATCTACGAGCCGGCTGGAGGACGGAGGACGGAGGGAAAAAAAAGAGACGGAGAGAAAGTAACATGTAAATCTAAGTGAGCAGCCGGAGAAACGAATGTCTTGACCGTTTACATCGTGGGCAAAAGGTTAGAAGAGACGGCGGCGAGGAAAAAGAAGTCGGTTAGAACGCGCCTCGCAATAAACGTCGCGCGCAGACGAGTCTCTAATTTCCTGCGACTGTAATTCGAAGTTTCTTTTTCGTCTCTGCGCTTTGTATCGGGTCAATTCGCTGCGATCGTAATTTAACCCTTTTTTTTCCGTTGCAACAAGTTAATAAGCCACAGTTTTGCGGACTCTCGGGCTTGATAAAACGTTGGCTTTTTTCTGGAGACGCTGAGGAAATATCCGAGGGATTAAAATTGTCGGAGAACATCTAAGATAGTTAGCGATGTAGTCAATGCAGAATTCTAGAATTCTAGAATGCACAATTGTCGAGATGGGTTTTAAATTTTCAGAAGTTATGCTTGTTGTATTTTAACACTAGAACTACCGGCGTGAAATCTATTATATTTAAAATATTAAATGAATATTTTAAATACAGGGGAATTAAGAGGTGGAAAAGTTTATCGATTCGGTAATTTATGTTTTATAACATGGACGTAGAATATCTATTCTATGACTCTCTTATAAACTTGGAGAATTTTTGGAAAAAATTATGTACCAGTCATTTTGACTGGTTTGGTAGTTCTAGTGTTAATTAGGTAAGAACAAGATTGAGACAAGAACTTTTAGTTTATTAATCGGTTCCCACGACAATCATCAATTTGTTATTTATTACTGCAGTGGAACTGTGTTGAGGAGTCGATGCGAAGCATTTGTAATTTACAAAGAGATTGTAATTTTCTTTAGGCAATCTAAGTCGAAACAAATCCTTTAAAGTTGGTAGGATGCTCAAACAATAGCGGTCGGTAAAGCGTTAAATTACTTTTCTCTTTATATTTCCAACTTTTATCGCTATGGTTACTTCGTTTATTATTTATAATTGCAGGTTTAGGTTAGTTCCGGATCACCAGGCAATACTTTAAATAATAAAATCGTAAAAATCCGTCAGAGTTGACGAAGGATAAGAACTCGGGGTCGCTGATAACACATTGCGAGATTTCTTTTTTTTACGGCTTACCGTTTTAGCTAAATTCTAAAATCACCATTGAACACGTCAAATAGGACAAATTTGGCTGATGCGAAGGAATATTTGAACTCAGCCGCACTAATAGCCAGCCCGAGAATTGAAAGCCCTACCCACTGTAACCACTTCTTGAATTATTACACCGCACTCTTACACGGTACACTGTTATGTCTTCCCGCTTTCACGATGCATCCATACGTTTCTAAATTCACAATTTCCCCCTACAAAAGAATCCACCCCCTCCCAAGAACATCACCGTAAAGCCTGACGAAGTACTGTCGACTATCATTGAAGAAAGTTTTTACAACGTCAAAAGCTCCTCTCGCATCTGCCTTCCGAGATGCGCCAGGCTCTATCGCCGGCGTATCAAAAACTTCAAATTCAACTTACAAAAGCAATTTCACTCCTTACGATGGCCCGTTAATCCAGGACCCTTTTACGGACTTTCTCGCGACGTCGAGGCAACGTTCCGTAAGATGAAATGACCGCTGAAAGATGAGCGCGATACGGCGGGACGTTTGCCAAAATGCAAACTTCCAGGGACTTAAAAACGCTTATCGGCGCCCGATAGGCGCGCGAATCTTCCTGGAAGTGTGCAACGGGCGATAGACGAAGGAGGAGAGGGAAAGAGGGGAGAAAAGGAAGAGGAAGAAAGGAGGAAAGAGCGATGGGAGGGTCGACGAGGTAGGCAAAGAGGACGAGGAGAAGACGAGGGCAATGGCGTTCGAGAAATCGCTTAGGAGTCGAGCGATGGCCCCGGCACGAGATAAAGAAAGAAGGTAGTGCCTTGTAAAGCTCGTAACCCAGATGCGTCCCGTGTGTTTTATTGCCCTTTTACGTTGCTCGACTAAGGGCTGAATGGCGAGATCGTTTCTCGCACGAGAGAAACGCTTAAGCTCGGAGTTGCCCGTTACAGCGGGACATTTTTAACAATAATTCGAGGAATTTTCGTGTCTGATTGCTGCTTCTCTGGGAGGTTGCAGTCGGAGCTTTTCAACAGGTGAAGGGAGCTTTTGGGTTTTGCTAAATTGTGGGCAGGTTAGGTTCGGTTATGGCGCTTTTCGGCTGCGTCTGACCGGCGACGACTGTTTCCACTTGTGGGACTTCTCTCGCGGGGGAAATTGTAAACGAGTTTTGGGACTATGGTGGGCCTGCGGTTGAAGATTCTCGATTAATGGTCCCAAATTCAAATAGTCGGGACTTCTGACAGATTTTTTGTAAATTGTTATCTAATATATTGTGGCCTTGGTGGTTTGAAAGAGACCTAAAACTGCGGATCTTGGTGAAAGTCCAAGTGCAAAGCAATAACGTTTTCTTAGACTATTTGTCTTCAAGAACACGTTAATTTTGTTACTGATATACTTGATAGAACTACTGAAAATTGATTCAAATATGTTAAATAAGCGTCTTGAAGGATCATTGGATAGAAACTTACCAGATAACATCGAAAACCCACGCTATCAGATACTTAACAAATCTACTTAACTGCTTGCCGTACGATTTCTTTTGTGACTGTCTCCGCAATAATTCAGAATTGCATCGGTGAAATAAAAATTGATCGGTGATTCTTGATATATCGTATAATTTAACGTAATATCAATATTATAGAGATAATATTATCGCGTCGCGTCTCACTGATATTCTCAATTTCATAGGATTTGCAGAACTTGAAAATTTCCTATCCAATTTACCACCCATATTTCGCTAGTTTCACTGTTTCTACTAAAGTGAGACTTTTCCTGTTAAAACCGTATATTTATAGAGCAAAAATGTTAAAGGTAACACTAGTTGTACATTAGGCAGTACTTTACTATTTTAATAGCAGTAGTTAAATATTTAATATAGCAGCGGATTCCGGAATTCTATCGTTTTAACACGTTGAATACCATGGGGGTCACCGGTGACCGGCACTGTTGAATTCGATGAAATTTCTTATGTTTTTTAAACTGCCATATTCGCAGATATGCTAATACATTCAATATTAAAATATTGCTGATAGAAAAGTGAAGTATTACTGAGTACACAACTATTCTTACTTCTAACATTTCTATTCTATAAAGATGTGATTATAATAGAAACAATTTTAGTTCGGTGGACATGATGAAATTAGCGAAATACAGGTGGCATCCAACGAGTTAAAGTCGTAAGAAATTTCACTGAATTAAATAGAGCCGGTCACCGGTGACCCCCGTGGCATTCAACGTATTAAATATAACAAAATCATTAAACCTAGCCCACAGATAAATCCACAATCCTAAAAAAAATCTGTTACCATCAACCATACCACTTTAAAAACAAGTACCAATCAACAATCACCTTTCCAAAACAAAAGGGTCGCTTGAAAAAAATACCAAATTAATCCGAAGATCTTAAGTCTTCTCAACGATTTTGCATCAACGTTACCGAAGATCCTCCAGGCTAACTTCAATTGTTTCCAGCAGGGTTCGCCATTCGCAGGCTGTTCGCCAATGCGGAAGGTGCACGGCGGCGTGGTTTCAAGGTCACCTACACCTGCCGCTTGTCCGTTTACCCGCATACCGTCTGGTTAGTAACCTGCCAAGGCACTTTCTCCGTTTCCTCGACTGATATTACGTTCGCATGCTCTCCTTGCCATTCTCCGCTGCTAGCTGCATACCGAGCGCAGCTTCTGCTCTTTTTAACGGTTATTTTAACACTAGGTTTACCGAAGTTTCTTATATACCTATCTCTACCGACACGGGCCTACAGATATACCACGTAGAGAACTTGAAAATTAGAAGGCTTTGAAAGAAAGAAATTTCGATACATGTGCCACTTTCTTTGAAAGTGGTGTAAGTCCATTTTTGACAAAAAGTTAGTTAACACTAGAACTACCGGCGTTAAATCTATCATATTTCGAAATATTAAATAAGTACTTTGAAAAAGGAGGGACCAAGAGGCGGAAAAGATAATCGATTCGGTGATTTATGTTTTTTTAAGACAGACATAGAATATTTATTCTAAGACTCTTCTTTAAACTTGGAAATTTTTTGGAAAAAATTGTGTACCAGTCATTTTGACTGGTTTGGTAGTTCTAGTGTTAATGATAACGGTGAATGCAATCTGCTATGAGCTTTTTGTCTATAAACAGTTGCCAGCAAAAAATCAAAATTTTCATTATTTCGTCAATATAAATTGACGTAGTTTGTAAAATTATAATATGATTATTATATGATATCTACCATAACCCCGTTCAGGCTCGAGTTGTGCGATAGTTTGGGTAAAAGGCTACAGTTTCGGGTTTGGACCACCGAGGTTGTGAAATGGATACCGTGAACGAAGAATATTGTGGACGAGAATTTGAACTCTGCCGTGGTAATCGGAGATTCCGGATTTTCAGCTGTTTTTTTACTGCCTTTAATTACTCAGAATGATTTCACGTTAAATTAAAAATGAAAGAATGAATTATGTTCTTCTAACATTAACCGCACCATACGCGGTGAAATTTAAATGACGTTATATAATTTTTGGTACTATTAACATTAGAACTACAAGCGTTAAATCTATTACAATTCAATATATTAAATAAGTACTTTGAGAAAACAGAAATCAAGAGGTGGAAAAGATGATCAACTCGGTCATTTATGTTTTTTGAGTTGGACGTAGAATATTTCTTCAATGACTCTCCTATAAATTTTGAAAATTTTTGGAAAACATTGTGTACCAGTCATTTTGACTGGTTTGGTAGTTCTAGTGTTAAGTAAAGTCTGTTTTGCACGTTGTTTCCTATATTAAGTCGACAGTCGCCTGCATTTCTTTCAGAAAGGTATTATCGTTATTTCACAACCGGTCACAAGATCTGCCGTCGTAGGAATAAGTAACTCACAAAGTATTGACACGATTAGCATTAAAGTTACAATTTGTAACAAATGATACCTAATTCTCTTAAGCGTTCTCCACTCAGAATTATCTCCCTTCTCTCCAACATTGTGAAAACCAAGCCTCTGGGTCGACGCTTCAAACAGTTCGCCATCGAATCGAATCTGGTTCTCGGGTTTTTATCATTTCCAAGAGCTCGAGGGAGCTCTTTAAATTTCCTCGCCGTTCTCCATGCAATTCCAAGGGCGTCTCCGTTTCAGAAGGTACGTCCCGGACCTACAATCGGATTCCTCCAATTAATCCGACCTCTATTAGGACCTCTATTAGGTACCAATTAGCCGCTTATCTGCCGGCGAAAATTTCAAGGGCCACTCTGACACCAGAGCACTGTTCTCCTTTTTGCTCGCACTCGAGAAGGGAACGGAAGCTCAATTAGGACGAGAAGCCACTCCAGTTTTACCTCTCGTCCGCCATGATCTCGTGTCCTTTCGGGACTTCCGTTATGTCGCGCGATGGAAACGGAAGTGGAAATTGCACTTTTCCCGCGAGTCTGCGCTCAAAATGGACAGGTCGCTTTGGTGGAATAAGACTTTACCTTGTTCATGGTGTTGTGGGTGGTTTAACCGCATGATGGGTCATACGTGGCACGATTTATATTTTCTTCTATAAAACTCATTTTAAACCTTTGCGGACGGAGACATTTTTGAATGTTGAGAGACGGCCATTTATTTTTCGATCCAAAACTAACTTTTTACCAGCAAGTTAGGCTGTTAATGTACACTCATCCCTCCATTTACACGGTAGATACGTTCTTGGAAAAATCATGCGATAACGAAACCGTGTAAAATGAGACACATGATACTGATAAATGGCATAATGCAAAACTATCAAAAATAGACCAAACAAAAATTTTTTGTTATTTAAAATCCGTGTAAAAGCGAAATCGTGTAATTCGAGTACCATGCAAATCGAGGGACTGGTGTATATACATTATAAATTACTATTTGTTTAATCATATTCCAACGGTTGTATTTCAATTTCTCAACTCTAACTGCGTATACGAGCAGCGATAAACTATAATTAAATTTTTTCTCAGACCACTTATATGTGTCGCTAATCCTCAAAGGGTTAAAATATAAAATTCATACCCCACTGAATTCCACCACCAATCCAGAGAACGATCGAGGAAACTGTCGTACTTTACGGCTCTCCTACGACATCACAGAGAATTCCTACCCTCTTCTTCCTTTTTTTAATACATTACCAGAAAACTAAACGAAACGGAAGGTCCTGCGTTTGCGAGATTGAATTAGAAAGCGCGTCGCGCTATCTGACGTTGTCGTTTCCCGTGACGGATTAAGATAGAGCTACGTCGGACACGTAAAAATGGATGGACTAAGAAGGGAAGAAGGGCGAGGGAGAGATTAAGGGCATCGGAATAAGGGAGAGCGGCCGAACCTTCGATCTTTCGGGACGCTAAGTAAGTACGGGACCCTCGGAGATATCGTTAGCTCAAATAAAAAGCGAAATCCCACGGGTATCGTGTTACGACAAATTTTCCACCGCGACTGGTGAATCTATGCGGAAATTGGAGAATGTTTTTGTGTAATTTCAGCCTGGTTTTGCGGCCTGAAGGTTTTTTGACACGTCGAATGCCACGGGGGTCACCGGTGACCGGCGCGCTATTCAAATCAGTGAAATTTCTTGCGACTTTAACCCCTTGCCGTACAATAACGAGTGACACTCGTGATGCGATAAATGCGATAGGAAATTTTCAAGATTTGCAAAACCTATGCAATTGAAAATGTTAGTCAGACGCAACGCGAGAAAATTGTTTCTATAATACTAATATTACGTTAAATTATACGATATATCAAGAATTACTGATCAATTTTTATTTTAGTAATTTAACCCCTTAGCCTACAATAACGTGTGACACACGTGACGCGATAAATGAAATACAAAATGTTGAAGCTTTTCAATCAAATTGCAATTATCAGTCGGTCGCGAGACGATCAAATTATTTCTATAATATTAGCCTTGCAGTCAATTATACCAAATGTTGACACTAGAACTACCAAACCAGTCAAATTGACTGGGACACAATTTTTTCCAAAAATTCTCCAAGTTTATAGGAGAGTCATAGAATAGATATTCTACGTCCGTCTTATAAAACATAAATTACCGAATCGATCGTCTTTTCCACCTCTTAATTCCCCTTTTTTCTAAATACTTATTTAATATTTCTAAATATGATAGATTTAACGCCGGTAGTTCTAGTGTTAAAAATCCGAGAGTAATTTTGATTTCTACAGTTAATTTTGAGTTACTACGTACGCTATCAAAATAGAAAACGTAAGGCAATTTGAAAAAATTGGTAGCAAGAAAGTTATATCAACATTTTTCCCCAAAATTATTTCATGCTCTCTATCCTTCCTATTAATTTACTAATTAGAACTTATACCGCCAAGATCTTTTACAGTCGGCAATTAACAACTTCAAAATTCCACTTCATTCCGTTTCATTATATTCAATAATTTATTAAGCAACTAACCATAGCTATAATTCCGACATCCAAATAAACTTCCTGTCATTGGTCGAGGTTTATTTTTCCCGATTTTTTTCCTCGAGACAAAACTGGCCCAAATGAGTTGTTTACCTTAAATATATGTTAAAGCGGCACTACTATGATATACAATCATTGTGATTGAAAACATGTATATATACTCTCGTGCGTAAGGGCATTTGTATTTATGTGAATAAAGTTATTATTATTATTATTCAATAATTCCACCTCGGAAAATATATTAACGGAAAGGCATAGATTACATTTCACCATGCAACGTGCAAACTAAACGCCATGTACAGTTAGCACCATCGATTCGCAGCGTCTTGACGTCTCTAGTTTATGGTCCCAGGGGAGGCTGCCTCTCCATTTGGATTCGGTGTCTGCTAATGTGTTACCTAATAACCCATTCGCCCATATGTTAAATGAGAACCGAGGGGAAATTCCATGTACATATGTACATCCCTTTACCTTCATGTTGACGACGTAGCAAGTGTTACCATTATGTGCAACACGGTGAAGAAGTACTTTACACAATCAAGATGTACAGTGTCGTTACTATAAGAATATCCAAGCGTTGCGAATCAATTTCGTCGACTGTACCTCAGGTTTACCAGCTCCCACGGTGTTTGTACATTCACTGGGTATTTGCCAATCTAACAAAGGTGCAATCGCAGCGAACGGCAGATCGCATTTTCCTTGGATTCGAAGATACGGAGAGAAAAAGGAACGGTTGCTAATGATTCGTCGATTGAAAGCCATAAGAGGGATAACGGCAGAGGGTGGGACGAGAAGGAAAAGAAAAGTAGGCTCTAATAGCGATGGCGGATATAAGCCACCCCACACGGTCTATCCATTTCTATTTTCTGCTTCTCGGGAAAAGCCATCGGCCCGGATGAGTCTTCGTTCAAGGGCTAGAGAAGCTCTTCAGAGGGTGCCCTCCTAGGGAGCTCACGTGCCCTCTCTCTCTCTCTCTCTCTCTCTCTCTCTCTCTTTAGCTCGCCCTTTCTCTCTCCTCTCCGCCTGTTCAGTCGCTGCAGAGCGAGAGAAAGAAAGCTCTCTCTCTCCTTCTTATTATATCGATGGCACTGAGCCGCCGGAAAAGCCTCTGAAATATTTTCGCGATTTTCCGACAAAGCGTCCTTAAAGGTTCGCGCCAAAGTGCTCGCGAATGGTCTCATTTTTAACGGAGGGGTAACAGGAGGGTACTTTCGAGGAGAGTTCCTCTCGTTGCCTCGAAAGAAGGGTGGCTCTGCGACCGGAATTTTAGCGAGGGACAATTCCCGAAGATCCACTTTCTTTAGCGCCTCGAATATCGCGCGTATTTCGCGACTCGCCGCTTAAGTTCGAATGCCGATTTTACGCTTTCCCGCCCTTCGTTTCTTTTCCTTTGTTTTCTCTTTGCTTTCACGTCAGCCGATACGATAAATTCGAGAGTTTATGGTTTCTAATACAATTTTAACGAATTTCACCCTTTTAACCCTTTGAGGACGACGGATGCATATAATGCGGCCTGAAAAAAATCTGATTATAGTTTATCGGTGTATGTATACACGGTTAGAGTTGAAAAATTGAAGTATAACTGTTGAAATATGATTACACAAATAGTAATTTATAACTTCTATACATCAAAATTCTGACTTTCTGATAAAAAGGTAGTTTTTAACGCCAAGTAAATGATTATTTCTCAATATTCAAAATAGTCTCCGTCCGCAAAGGGTTAATTTTAGTAGTATTTCAATTCTATCACCTTTTATGACTTTCCTTGATTTATAAAAATGCAAAATTGCAAATGAGAATTCTAGTCTGAAAGAATTAACAGCTTCGCAACAACGAATGAACCAATTTTAAACGAGTGCAACGACATTTGCATCCCGAATGCCACTGCAACAAGTAGAGTTAACAAAATTGCCCCTAAAAAAAATAGACGAAAAATACCTCCGCCTTCGAGCGTGGTGTAAAAGGTGGAAAAACTTTTCCTTCGACCTCTCGATCATCCGCCATAATCGTTTCATCCGATTCCCGTCATTCGATTATCATTCGCTCGCCAACCCGGTGATATCGTTTCGGGGAAAGAGAGGGGAAATAAAAGTTCTAACGGGGATATAGCTATCGGGGAATTTTTCATCGTCGTTTCAATAAAATTCTTCATGGCATTCGATAAAAAAGGAAAATATATCCGCAAAACGGGACTCGAAAGAGGCGAGCGAAACGCGGAAAGAAGGTATTCAATCGTGGGGTGAATATCTCGCATAAACGTAATTTTCAGATTTAGCTGTAAAGTCGTTTTTCACGACGATCTCTCGCGCTGACCCATATTTACGGTGTTTGCGTTCAATCGTGGATATAAAATATTTCCTTTCACGCAGAATCGAGCCAATATTTACCGTCAATATTGCCACAGGAGTTTCAGTTTTGGATTTTTAACTGTGAAAATTCTGCAGCTGTTAGTTTAGTATTTTTGTAGATTTTTATTTAGTATTTTATTCAGTAATTTACCATTATAGTTTATTTGGTAGATAGACATATTCCAGATGATTAGGAAGCTGCTGGAAATTTTCGGATAATAAAAAGAATAACAATAAAGAAAGTGTAAAGGCTTAGCGCGGGTTTGCGGACAACGAGACGAAACTAACACGATGCAATTATAATGCAATAACAATTTAAAAGAGGCACGCCGCGGACTTTGAAATCTCCGAAACGCTTTCACCCGCAAAAAGAGAATTGCGCCACTGGATGTCCCCTTCCCTTTGAAACCCCATAACAGCCTCCGCTCGAAACGTTTCTTCCCCTAATTGTTTCCAAGATATTTCGGTGAATCGCTTGAAACGAGGCACCCCGTAAAACGGCACTGCAGATGCGAGGGAAAAGAAGGAGGAAAAGTAAAAGAGCGACGGTGAAAAGAAAAACCCGGCAGAGGATTCCCCGTGAGTCGAGCTAAACTCGAAAGTCACTGATCTACCGAGCGTTTGTTACGGTTACACGGTGCACGTCTGCGTTGCAAGATTAAAGGCAGCGTTTTCAGCAACGCCCTTCCAACGCAATTTCAAAGGGCTAGACGTTCGCCGTGCTAAGCGACGTACGCCGGCAGGTGGATGTGGAGGGCTGGAAGGGAGAATTTTTCATCCTTCAAGACGAAACGGGCTTGGGAAGAAGGAGGGATGACGGAGGAGGAGGAGGAGGAGGAGGAGGAAGGTAGAAATGGGAGAAAAAAGGTTCAGGGGCGGAGGAAGAAGAAAAGAGATGAGGTGGAAGGGACCAAAGGGGGAGAAGGACGACGAGACTGAGAAAAAGAAGGAAAAGGAGGTCGACGACGACGGCACTGAGAGAAAGAGGAAGGAACGATGCTGAGAAAAAAAGGAAAGAGGAGGAACGACGCTGAGAAAAAGAGGGAAGAGGAGGAACGATGCTGAGAAAAAGAGGAAAAAGGAGGAACGATGCTGAGAAAAAGGGGGAAGAAGAGGAGCGACGCTGAGAGAAAGAGGAAAGAGGAGGAGCGATGCTGAGAAAAAGAGGAAAGAGGAGGATCGACGCTGAGAAAATGAGGAAAGAGGAGGAACGATGCTGAGAAAATGAGGGAAGAAGAGGAACGATACTGAGAGAAGATAAATGAGGAGGGAGAACAAGACACTGAGAAAAGGCAGAAGAGACGGTGGTGAACGACGGCGGCACTGAGAGAAAGAGGAAAGAGGAGGAGGACGACGATGGCGATGCTGGGAAAAGATAAAAATAGAAGGAGGGCGACGACGATACTGAGAAAAAGAGGGAAGAGGAGGAACGACGCTGAGAAAAGGTAAAAGAGGAGGGCGACCACGATGCTGAGAAAGGGCAGAAGAGACGCAGGAGGACTACGCTGAGAAAAAGAAAGAAGACGGGCAGAGAAGGAGGATGACGCTGAGAAAAAGAAAGAAGAGGAACGGAAAAGAAGAACCGCGCTGAGAAAAAGAAAGTAGACGGACAGAGAAGGAGGATGATGCTGAGAAAAAGAAAGAAGACGGGCAGAGAAGGACGATGACGCTGAGAAAAAGAAAGAAGAGGGACAGAGAAGGACGATGACGCTGAGAAAAATAACGAAGACGGGCAGAGAAGAACGATGACGCTGAGAAAAACAAAGAAGAGGGACGGAAAAGGAGGACTGCGCTGAGAAAAAGAAAGAAGACGGGCAGAGAAGGAGGACTACGCTGAGAAAAAGAGTGAAGAGGGACGGAAAAGGAGGACTACGCCGAGAAAAGAAAGTAGAGGGACAGAGAAGGAGGACGACGCCGAGAAAAACCAGCAAGAAGAGGACAGGAAGAGAGGGCATCAGCAAGGCAGAAGAAAGCTGAAGTAGACCACGAAGAAAGTCGAGCAGAGGAAAAAAGAAACGGAGGAGGATAACGATAAGAAGGAAGAAAAAACAGAGAAAAAGGTGAAAGAAGAAGAAGAGGATGAGGAACCGGAGCAGCAACGACGACGGCCCAGAAGGAGAGTTTATCATCGTCGTCGTTGTCAGCAGCCGGCTCGCGGGATCGTTAATTTTAGCTGGCAATGAGATACCTCGCGGAACGGCCTCTCCGACGGCGATTATGTAGGACTCGAGCGATTACGGGGCAAGAGAAATGTGCCCCGGCGTAAAGAGTAACCGCGCGCTTAATGGAGGCTGCGCCGAAGACGTTGCGCTCACCGACCATCATTTTTCCTCGTGTAAAATGGACCTTTCAGCGGGACGATCGTCCGTGCAATTCCGATACCCTTGTCCAGCCACTCCTGCGCCTTTTGCCCGTGCATACAGGGTGTGCCGTTTCAAAGTTCTACCATTAAACACTAGGTTTGTCGACATTTTTGGTATGCCTATCTCTACCGACACGGGTCGATAGGTGTACCATATAGAGAACTTCAAAATTAGGAGGCTTTGAAGAAAATTAATTTTGATATATTTATTCATTTCGTTGAATGGATTAAACTCGGTAAATGTTGCGGGAAAATATGTAAACGGCTTCTGTAATTTCCCTCGCGAAGTTCAAAATGACCTGACTGGTCAACCTAGTGTTAAACACAACCTACGGTTGGGTCATAAGCAATTTACTGGGTCGAAGGTCAGACCTTTCGAGCTGATCTAAAATTGCCAATGATTCTGAGACAAGTCTATGCAAAATTTTGTTGTATTGCCGTACGTTTCCAAACGGAATTCGAAGAAGGCTGCAATGGTTAGGAAGTTAACCCCTTAGCTTACAATAACGTGTAACACGTGAGGCAATAAATGCAATACGAAATTTTGAAGTTTTCCAATAACTATTAAATTGAAAATATCAGTCGATCACGAGACGGTAAAATTATTTCTATAATATTAATGTTGCAGTCAGTTGTGCCTAATGTTAAAGATCAGAGAGAAATTTTTATTTCTGGAATTAATTCTAGGGTATTACCCACGCTGTCAAAATAGAAATCGTAAGGCAAGGAGTTAAAGGCTCAAATTCCTAATCGATGGCTGTAAAGTTAAATTATCCGTGTCACCTTTAGGAAGTTTTTCCTTATTTTGAATTAACCCCTTGCTGTACAATAACGAGTGACACTCGTAATTATGTAAATGGAATAGAAAATTTAAGTTTTGCAAAACCCATAAAATTGGAAATATTAATGAAATGCGACTGATTAATTTTTATTTTAGCAATTAAATTCTGAATTATTGCGAAAGCAGTCAGAAAACAAATCGTAGGGCAAGGGGTCAAAACAAATCATGGCCTCGGTGGTTCGGTAATTACCTGAAACAGTACACCCTAGGCGAAATGACCATGGTACTTACAACAAAAAAAATGTATTTGCCATTGGAAAATTACCCAGCAACGCCCCGGATCTTTTTTCTCGCCGCTGAAGAAGCACTAATTACAGAATTAATTCTAACTACAGAAAGAAAAAAAGGCAAACAAGAGAGGGGTCCATCCCGCGTGACAGACATAATTGCAGGGTAACGCAGAGACAATTAACTGCTCCATTTTCGCGGACAAATGGCCGCGCATTAGGGATGTCCCGTACCTATGTGCACATATCCATACGCGTATCTACGGATGCACGTTATTTAAGCATTGTTTTACGGTAACACGACCAACGCCTGGGAGGTTTGTCCGACTATGCAAATACAGGCTGGATTATGCATTCCATGCATGAATTATAAACCGAGGATACAAAACTGCCGGCAGATTGCTCTTCCAAAGGGTTCCGATTCGTCGAATGTTGACATTACTTTCGCCTTTTTTCGCTGGCTCGCTAAACGCACAGTAATCGATTTAACGTCGGTAGTTCTAGTGTTAATATAAACATTCAAATTCCTCATTAACACTGAATACCTGTTTCCTCAGAATTCTTTTACCTTCGCGTCCCAGCGAGAAGAGCAACGAGCACAATTAAAACAATTCTCCCCTATCTTCCTCAAACTTCCCCCGTTCTTTGGCCCATCGATGAATTTAGCGTCTCATCGAAGCAACGAAACGGAAGTGAGGTAACGCCGTGACAAACGGCAATTAAAATGAAAATGGTCCGCAAACGAGGAGCCTGCGACCTAAAGTAACCATCGGGGCACGAAGGAAAAGCGAGCGGCGTTCTAGGAGCGTTAATAATTTCTGCCAGAATTTTCGCCGAGCCGTTCGGTCCTCCTTCCTCGTCGGCCATGAATGTTTCATGAGTGGAACTAAAAAAGATCCAAATCAGAAGCAGCTGTTGGCGCGATAAAAGAGCGAGCCGGGACGTCGAGTTTTAGGTGAAAAATATCTCAAGACGAGCACCGGGATTTCCCTCTTCCTCCTCGCGTTTTCCGCCGCCTCCTCGGGGCGGTAATCGAGACGCAAATCGCGAGACGAAGACGTGGATCGAGATTCGTGAGGAGGGGTTGCTGGCGAAGGTGGTGGATGGGGGTTGGAGGGTTGAGGTGAACGGGAGGTTGGATTAATTTTGTTGTCGGGGAATTTTTGGGTCGATTTCGAGGTGTTTTGGGGTTGGGAGTTTGCGGGGGTGAGGTCTTTGCGTTGGGGTAGGTCTTTTTTGCAAATATACTAGCTAGATTTGCAGATATTGCACCGAGGGGAGGTTCAGGTAATTTTGCAAAGTTAGAAAGTTATTAATAAACCTCGTCGGAGACGAATTTGTGGACGAAAATCGATTTAATTGTTTCTTTGTTACGTTTTGTTCATTTAACCCTTTGAGGACTAGCGACGCATATATGCGGCCTGAGAAAAAATTTAATTATAGTTTATAGCCGCTTGTATACACAGTTAGAGTTGAAAAATTGAAATACAACCATTGAAATATCATTAAACAAGTAGAAATTTATAATGTGTATGGATTAACAGTATAACTTGCTGATAAAAAGGTGCTTTTGGATCGCAAAATGAATGGCTATCTTTCAATATTGAAAAATGTCTCCGTCCACAAAGGGTTAAATCGGTGTCAATTAAAAAAGTAAAAAATGGAAGAAGAAGTCCACATTTGGAAAGTTGCATTCAGAAATTTAATTATATTGTAATTTGAATTTGAATCTGTCGAATTGGAAGTATCAGTGAGAAGCGACACGATCAAAATTATTTCCATAATATTAATATTTTGTTAAATTATAGGATGTGTGAAGAATCATTCATCAATTTTTATTTTAGCAATTTAATTCGGAATTATTGCGGAGGCAGACACATAAGAAATCGCCCGGCAAGGGGTTAACCCTTTATGGGCTCGTGTAACTTTGAACTAGCACAAGACAAATCTAAGCTTTTATTCTTCAAAGTCAATTTTTTAACTTTGCCAAATATTACAATTTAGTTCTTAACGCTAGATTTACGGGCGTGAAATCTGTTTCATTGCAATATATTAAATAAGGTCTTTGGAAAAAGAGGGATCAAACGGCAAAGATGGTAATTCGTTAAGTCATTATTGTGTTATAAAATGCACGTGAAATATTTACTGTCCAGCTTCTCTGTAAATTTGAGAAATGTTTATCAAACAAGTAGGGACCCGTCAATTTGACGGCTTCCGTAAATCTAGTGTTAAAGATCATGAAATTCTTTGCAATTTAATGTGTCAAAATCAAGGTAAATCTATTATTTATAATAGTATTTTTATGATTTTCTAATGTGCCATCGTGCAACTGATCTTCAAACGCTGCAGAAAATTCGGACTACAGAGGGTTAAAATGATATTCTGTAATTAATTACTAAAATAAGCGCTGTCAGCGCTGATATTCGACGTGTGTTCTTTTTTATCTTTGAGAGACTCAGTAGCGAATAGTGAATTTATTTTTTTATTTGGATTAATATCAAAAAAATAAAAAAATTCCACTGAAGAGTATAACAGAAGAAATACAATACCACCAAAATAAATCAAAATTTCAAACTGAATTCAACGCGATACTTTCAAAACAAACCTAAACTACCCCGAACCACAAGCAAATCTCGCCACTGCATCCACCCCCGACATTCCAAATTCGCGTTTACAATCGCCCGCCCGAACTTTCGCCCCAAAGCGAACGAATCCACCTAAAACTAACGCGAAACCATTCAACCTCCTGGCAAAACGGTTTTTCATCATCCCCTTCAGGAATTTCATCGCGCTCTGCCTTTCATCTCGACGAGGATCCTGTAATTGCATTTCCACCGCGAGAACCGTTCGCGATCGCATGCCATCGACGGCGAAAATCGCAACATTACATTTTTTCCAGCCGACGATCCAGGAAGAGGCGCCGGGACGCCCGATTATCGAGGCGTCGCGAGGATCGAGCAATGTCGGTGCACTTTTCCTCTTTCGCGGCTGCCGTAGGAAAGCGCAAAGGCGCAAAAAAAAAGGAAAAAGAAAGAAACTGCGAGAGGACAGGCCAGCGCAGGAAGTAAAAGGCTAATACGCTGCCACGAACATCCAACGTGGAAATCAGCGCGGCCGTTTGACGTGGAAAATCGTCAAAGGGGAGCGACAACTTTCCCCGCTGGAGCGCTACATTAAAGCTGCATTACCGAGACGCACGGTTAGAGGCGTGTAGTACGAGCTTTTTCCTGCGATGCTTGTATCCTTGGTCTCTCTTTCTCCCTCTCTCTCTCTCTCTCTCTCTCTCTCTCTCTCGCTCTCTTGGAGTCGGTGCTCAAGCCGGGTCTTTCGGTCTTTTTCTTGCTTTTTCCATTTTAGCGTGGAAAGCTTCTGTTTGGGTGGAGGAAGATTGGGAAGAGAGGAGAGAGAAGGACCAAGGGAGAAAAATTGGGAGGGAGGAAGGAGAGGAGAGGTAGAGGCTAGAAAAAGGGCAAAGGTGACAGTGGAAAGCAAGCGGAAGTCATTGGGAATCAAGGAAGAAAGTGGCTGCTGGAAAAGAGTTGGAAGGAGGCAAGGAAGAAGACTGGAAGAAAGTGTAAGAAACAAAGGAAGATAGAGCACGACGGTAGGAAAGAAAGAAGAGAAGAAAAATAGAAAAACACAGAGTAATAAAGAAAGGAAAATTGGAGAAGATAGAAGGCAACGGCGGGAAAGGAAGAAGAGGAGAAAAATAGAAAAACAGAGTGTAAGAAACGAAGGAAAATTGAAGAAGATAGAAGACAACGGCGGGAAAGAAAGAAGAGGATAAACATAGAAAAGCAGAGAAATATTAGGGAAACCGGAAAGTAACGCCTTTTTGTACATTAAATTCAAACAAATAAATATGTAACAAGTTTTTATTTTCAATGAATGATGTAATCACTCTCGTTACAAACAATCTTTTGCCATCTAGTGTGCAAATACTCAATGCTGGATCGATAAAAATCAATTGGTATTTAAGCAAAATATCTGGAGAAACGACATTACTTTCCGGTCCCCCTAATAAAAACACAAAGTGGCAGCTAGAAAAATTGAAAGGTAGGAAACAGAGAGAGAAGACGACTGGAAGAAAGTGTAAGAAACGAAGGGGACTAAAGAAGACAGACGGAGACGGCAGGAAAGCAGAGGAGAAAAATAGAAAAGCAGAGAAATAGAAAGTGGCGAAGGAAGAATGTCGAAAGAAGGCAGAAACAGAGAAATAAGAAGGCAGAAGAAGTCTCTGTATCGAGCAGACGAAGGTAGAAAAAGTGCGGACGACACTGGAAAGAAATGAAGAGAAAAGAAGAAAAGAAAGAAAAAGTTCCAGGGTGAGAAGCATTAAAAAGACAGAAAAGGACAGGGAAAGAAAGAGGGAAAGTTTAAAAAAAGAAACAAGAGAGAGAAAGAAAGGCCAAGAGATGGAAGAGAAAAAATGCAAGCGAGAAAAAGAAAGAAAAAGGGCAGACTGACTGTATAAAACGGCTGAGAGACGGACTCGGAACGAGGCTCGCGGAAAAAGCCCGTAAAAAGAGAAAAAGGAGAAATCGACGCGAGAACACGACTCGTTTGGAATACGAATTTATTTTCTACCTTCCGGCTTCTACTCACGATATTTCAACCCCTCTGCCCTTCCCTTCTCCATCTCCTCCACCTTCTCTTCCACTAGTCACGATAGATCCACCCTTTTAATCGGAAGGTTTGCTGAAAATCGAGACCGACCGCTCCTCCGCCGATTCTTATGAGCCACTCCGACTTACTTTTCTCAGCTATCCTTTGCAAGAACGAAAATACTGCGCGTCAAATCGACCTCTCCTGCTTCTCCAGCCTTCCCGCCATCGGTGTCTTCCAGAATGTACGCTGATGGGGTTGAAACTTCCGGTCGAAGGGAAGAAAAGGAAGACTGAAGTGGTGCATTGGAATTGTTACCAGTTAACTGTATATTTTCGGTGTAATTGCTGAAGTAGCTTTGCCTTGTAGGAATATTTTATCATTGGAAATTGTAATTGATAATTGAGTCGCTCGGAAGCCATAGCGGTCTATTATAAGTCTATTTTCGATATTTTCTAATTTTTGTAAATTTTAATAGAATGAATTTTATTACATTTAAATTTAGAAAAATCAGAGAATATTAAGAAATGGACTTAACCGCATTGGCTTCTGAGTGACTCAATTAACCCCTTGGCCTATATTAACGAGTGGCACTCGTGATGCGGTAGATGGAATAGGAAATTTTGAAGATTCCCAAAAATGATGAAATTGAAAATATCAGTGGAACACAACACAGTAAAATTATTTCTATGTTATTAACACTAGACTTACGCAAGCCGTCAAATTGACGGGTTCCTACTTCTTTTATAAACATTTCTCAAATATACAAAGAAGCTGTACAGTAGGTATTTCACGTGTATTTTATAATATAGTAATTACTTAACGAATTATCATATTTGGCGCTTGACCCCTCTTTTTTCAAAGTCCTTATTTAACATATTGCATTCTAACATATTGCAATCTAACAGATTTCACGCCCGTAAATCTAGTGTTAATATTGCTTTCAATTGTAAGATATATCAGGAATCACTGATTAATTTTCATTTTAGCAATTTAATTCTGAATTATTGCACGCACAGTCGCAAATAATCGCAACGCAAGGGGTTAATGATAATTTTAACTTCAACTCCTCCACTGTGAAATTTGTAAAAGTTTTCCTAATTTATTAATTAAAATATTATAGCCTCGGTGGTTCAGAACCCACCTGAAACAGTAGCTGCTAATATAACATTCACTGTATCATCTCGATGCTTCTTCACCCACCTAAAACCTAAATAACAATTCCTAGTCAAAATTCTAACAATCGAAGCTGGAGAAACCTAAACAAAACTCTTTCCATCATCGACAAACAAGAGCTTATCAGAGATACTAAAAACCCTCTGATATCGTTCACCTTACAGTTCCAATTTCCACCTTGAACTTTATCTCCCAAACTCCAACTCCTCTCTCCGCGTCCTCTCAACCACCACCCCACACCTCCATCACTCCAGGAACGCTTTAAATCGCCGATTGCACGCTCCCGGCAAAAAAAAAACCAGGCCACTTCTCGAATCAATAATTCCCGAACTCCACGTCGAATCGGTTTGTCGACGTTCGTTCGACTCTTTGGAATACCTACTTAACTTCTCCCCCCGGCACCATCGATGGGTATCGTTTTCACCGGGTTCCGATGCGACGTTCCTTCGCGAGGGTGAAATTACAGCGGTTCGCGTGAAAAACTGCCACAAGTGTCCTCGATAGTCGGCGGACGAGGGAGACTTTTTGCTGAATTGACCATTAGCGTGTTATTAGGGGTTCAGGGCGAGTCTGCGTGTGTGCGCACATATACAGGGTGAGGCGTTTAACACTAGATTAACATACCAGTCAAAATGACTGGTACACAATTTTTTCCAAAAATTCTCCAAATTTATATGAGAGTCATAGAATAGTTATTGTACGTCCATCTTATAAAACATAAATTGCCGAATCAATCAAGTTTTCCACCTCTTAATTCTCCTTTTTTCAAAATACTTATTTAATATTTTTAAATATGATAGATTTAACGCGGGTAGTTCTAGTGTTAAATGGGAATGTTGGAATATCGCTGGTTGCAGCGAGACCGTGCGAAATTACGAGGATTATGAAGATGGTTCGAGGTGGTGGTGGATTTAAGCGATTGATAATTGGACGGGGAAGAGAGGGATGCTTGTTCTTGATGGGTTTGGAAGGAGGAAGTGGTAGGGGGTTGTTGAAATTGAAGGAGAGGGTGAATTTTAATGGGGAGGAAGAGTAGGCGGCACCTCTGCGCGGAGGGGTTGGGATTTATTCTTCGCGATTTTTGATTTTAACACGTTGAAGGCCATCGGGATTTTGCTAGTTTCAGCATTTCTACCGAAGTGAAACTTTATCTATTAAAAGGACATCTTTATAAAGCAGAAACTTCAAAGGCACAGATGGATGTATATTCCGCAGAACTTTATCTTTTCAACGTTAATATTTAAATATTGAATATATTAGAAAATTTGTAAATATTGCAATTTAAAAGACACGCCATCGCGCAACTGATCTTCAGGGACCCCAGAAAATTCGAACAACGGGCCCTTAACCGCCCTGATTTAACACCCTTAGACCTACTATTAACCCTTTCTCTACGGAGTGCTTTTCCGCAAGTGTGCAAACACGGTGCGGAGCAATCCCGGCGCGGAGGAATACCTGTCAATGGCTAGTGACTTAATATAAATAATTAATTCTTTATTGAAGTTGCAATGTACACCCAATTGTGTTTTTACACGGTTTTGATTTAACACGGTCTAGAAAAAAAATTGATTCCGTTTTTACACGAATATATTCGATTTGGAACGATTAAAAAATCTAAAATATTCTTAAAATAAATTTTTTAATAAATTTATTTTAACTATTTTTACAGGGTTGAAGGATATGGAACCAACCCCCTTTTTCTATGTATGTACTACACGCCTTTTTTTACACGGTTTTGTCTGAAACGTATCTACCGTGTAAACACGGTGTATATAATACATGAAAAATAAAAACTTATGGTATTTAAAAAATATCCAATTGCAAGCTATGATCTAATAATTAATTCTTCCCGTGAAATTTTCATGGGTGACTATAGTCACTGCTAGTAGCCAGCCAGCGTCAGGCAGCCGGTGACTATAGTCACCGCTAGCATCAAAAGTGATGGAATTTTTGTTTAATATGATTTTATTAATTTAAAGATACAATAATATTAAGCTGTTTTAAAATATAAAATGAAGAATAAGAAATGGTGAAAATAACGTATAATCTCCTCTCTGCGGCTTTGACTTTGGAACTGAACTAAGGTTTTACAGCACGAAGACGGCTCTGCTTTGGTGTCAACAATGTTTGAAAATCGCCGTTAGCGTTTTCTCAACAGCCGTTGAGCATTACATCGTTGTACTCCAACAAAAAGGGTTAAAAAAAGCCCAAAATTTTCGAATCACCCTATAGACACGGCAAGAGGACGGGTTCGGAGGCAGTAAAGCGCTTACAGCGAGAGGGCCTCTACACGCTTCTCCCTCTCCCCGTTCCCTCCCTCGTCCTCATCGAGAGCATACGTGCGCGTGTGCGGGATGCTCGCTAAGTGGTCCATTCAGCGATGCCTGACGGAATACATTACAGGAAGTAGCAGTTAAAAAACCCTCCCCCCTCTTTTTCCACCGGTTCTCTCTTTCTCCGTACACGTCTTCGTGCGCCCCTCTTTCGCGGAAGCCCTCTGTGCGCGTTATTCTTACTTTTACTCCCCCTCCTTCCGCCCTAATCCACGTTCCACGCTCACGGCACGCGTTTCGTCGCTCGGATTATTTAATTACTTTATTTACGACGGCAATGGCGCAACAGGAAATTACGTCGGAGACCTCGGACTCGACGGAGGTGACGATCGTGTCCGATTGCGGTGGGACGGAGCTACCGGTCGGCGCTGGGCTTCCATGGGGTTTTTATGGGTTGGCGGGAGTTTTTAATTTTGGAGAGAAGTGCGATTGGACGAGGATAACGGGGATTTTCGGGAGGACGGGGAAATAGTGTGCGATGAGGGTGATAGGGGAAATGTATAGGGGCGGAGAGAGGGAGGTGTAATGAAGTGTTTGATGTAAATTTTAATTGCGGCTCGTTGAGTTGAATGTAATTAATTATTTGTACGTGGAGGTGAAAATATTGGAGGATACGCGGGAGGGTGGATTTTAAATGATTTTGGGAGAAATTTATCGATGCCGATGAAGAAAGATGGTTTTAATTAACACTAGAACTACCAAACCAGTCAAAATGACTGGTACACCATTTTTTCCAAAATTTCTCCAAGTTTATAGAAGAGTCTTAGAATAAATATTCTGCGTCAATCTTAAGAAACATAACTCATCGAATCGATTAGCTTATCCGCCTCTTGGTCCCTCCTTTTTCAAAGTACTTATTTAATATTTTGAAATATAATAGATTTAACGCTGGTAGTTCTAGTGTTAAAACGTTGCGGGGTTTTTTGGGGAAGTGGAGAGTATCGAACTGTTGTGTAGGAGAGTCTTGATAGATCAGTGCACGGCGGGTGTTTATGCAAATTTCAAGTTCGGTAAACGCTGCTGATAAGTAAGAATCTAAGTGGAGGGCTCTTTCACTCGATGCAGGTTACAATGAATTCTGTGTCTTTCATATTTCAAATATTTTTTTATATTACATACATTTTAGCAGCGCTAAATTTGTCATAGATCCCATCTATAGATCACAATCGTTAAAATTATGAAAAATCGACTCGCAACAGCGAAGGAATTATGGCGTTAAAAAGCTCTAAACAATTTCTGCAGCAAAACTTGAAGTTTCCAGGCAGCAAATTTGACGCAGTAAACTCGGAAAAATAAAATACAGATTAGCAGCAAATTTGATAATAAACGGCACAGTATGAATTTAAATTGCAGCGAGATGAAAAAACGGGATTGCTTCCGCTGAAAAAGTGGCAGAAACACTGAGACAATCGCAACGGGGAAAATCTGGCAACGTAAACGAGGCAGGGTGCAAAAAGGGCAACCCAACGTCAGATTCCATCCTGGTACCCTCATTTTTTGACCAGGTCATTCTTGCCCTTCCGAGTATCGCGTTATCATCGCGGTAACCCCACGTCTAAGCGGATAAATCCGCCCTAAAAACCTTCCTCGATCTATCAAATCGTTGACGGGGAACTTCTGCCGTGATGGATTCGTCCTCGGATAGAAATTTAAAATTGATTCCTTCAATATTGTAGAAAGAGTCAGCGTTACGGTCGACGCGAATTTTATGGCGTGACGGATGATGTTGCGAAGTGAATGGTGATTATGTTTAGCGGGTTACGATTCCATGGGGCAATTTTATGGCTGTATCGTTTCAATCGTCAAGGTATTAATATCGCAGTTGTGTTTAGGGTAAATGTAAAACTTAGGTAGAGTCAATGTGCCATTATTGATCATTAAGTGTATGAACCCTTTGCACTCCGGCTGATTTTTACTATGAGCTACCTGCTACTCCAGGATTATTAACAATTGTGCGAGTGCACATCTGTAGAAAATTGAAAATCTTGCTTTGTCATGAAAATAGAAGCGTATTCATTTTAAACTTATGTTTTACAATTTAAAAAATATAAAAAAAAACACCGGATTTACCTGACAATGGAATTGTCAGCTGCTATTACAATGTCCCCGCTGCGGGGATAACGGAGTGCAAAGGGTTAACTAAATTAGAATGGACGCTGAGAAGAACCGCAGCAGAGTGATCGTAAGTTAGCCTTAAAAAGAACCGGACTAAACTCTGTCTGATTAAATACTGGGCAATTTTACTGTGCTATAAATGATCGCTGAAAGTATTACTATATTAGA
Organism: Cerceris ruficornis; assembly: GCA_963989415.1. Taxonomy (NCBI): domain Eukaryota; kingdom Metazoa; phylum Arthropoda; class Insecta; order Hymenoptera; family Crabronidae; genus Cerceris; species Cerceris ruficornis. The sequence continues at coordinate 28,587,583 of OZ022519.1, forward strand.
ATAGATACCAGAAAGTATCAGATCAGACAGAGTAACAGTATCACTGTGGCAAAGTCGAGCTTAAAGAGAATCAAAGTAAACTGTGCCAGACTACAGACTGGGTAATTTCACTGTGCAACTGTTTATGATATAGATTATTGCTAAATTTGAATAGATGCTAAAAAGTATTAGAGCAAGCAGACTGAAATTATCACTGTGACATGCTCGACTTTAAAAAGAACTGAAATAAACTCCGTCTGATTAAATACTGGGCAATTTTACTGTGCCATAATTGATCGTAGAAAGTATTACTGTATTACAATAGATGCTAAAAAGTATAAAATTAGACAGAGTAACAGTAACACTGTGACAAATTTGACCTTAAGAAGAATCAGAGTAAACTGTGCCAGACTGCAGGCCGGATAATTTCACTGTGCCACAGTTGATGATATAGATTATTGCTAAATTCGAATAGATGCTAAAAAGTATTAGAGCAAACAGACTGCCAATCGCACTGTAATGTGCTAAACGTTAAAAAGAATTAGATTAAACTGTGCCAGACTACAGACTGAGCAATTTCACTCTGCTTGAGGATCCTCTAAGTAGAATCAGTCCGTTAGTGCAGAACCTATTTTCGATGGTATCCACGAATCAAAATGGATCCTTAATGATATTACAATTTTTTGTCAATATTGTATTTCACTTTCTGCTGCCATTTTCAAGATATTTCTTAATAACAATGAAAAAGAAAGTATAGGAATCACAGACGATGAAGTTTACCTTGCGAAGCATCTCCTCGAGCGACTCCATGTCCAGAGCGGAGTTGTTGTTCTCCGTGCGTACGGGTTGAACCATTTGATAAACTTTTCGTTTCGTCACTTTAAATCACTCGCGTTCAGTTTTCGATCACTGTTTTCACTCGTTTGTCTGTTTCGAGAGTTAATTAACACTTGAGCGTCGTCTTTGATCGCCTACCTTCGAGTCTCTGGTATTACGAACTTTTACAATTAATAAATATACAATATTGTCGGTATTGTTACAAATTATAAGCGGTAAATAGCGAGGGATTCGAGAGGAAAGGAAGAGGAGAAGGAAGCAACTCACGTTTTCACGCACACGCGTCTCGAGTCGAGCGAATGTCGCATTAATGTTCGACGGTAATCGCTCTATTATATCAATTTACTCGATTCGAGGATTAACGAGCGAGAGGCGGAGTGATATTTAATGGGGGTAATCGCAATTGGCGGTGAATTCATTTCCAAGTAATTGGGACCGATCGTTGTTAACTTCCGAACGAATAACGTTTCAACTGACTCGTGAATTTAACGTTTCTGCCTTGCCGCTTTTGCGATTAATCGTCGACGATTGTTGCATCGTTCGATATTGCACTTTCGATGCATCAAAGTCTTTCAAATCAAAATCGCTTAGAAATTCCGTGTTTTCAAGGCGATTCTGCGTTACTGCAATTTAAAAGGATACTCAAATTCTTCATATTTAAAATAAATGTATTTAAAATTTTTATTTAACACTAAAATTACCGTCGTTATATCTATTATATTTAAGTGAACCGGATAAATACTTCAGAAAGAGTGAAATCAAGAGGTGAAAAAGATGATCAATTAAGTAATTAAGGTTTTAGAAGATAAAAGTGGAATATTTACTTCATACCTCCTCTATCAATTTGGGAAATTTTTAGAAAAAATTTGGAACTGGTCATTTTTACCGCTTCGGTACGTTTAGTGTTAAACGTAGTTGGGATTTTGTGGAAATTTTTGCAAAAAATTGTTCTTTAAGATTAGGGAACAAGTTTTTTAATTTTATTTTATCGCAACAAAACTGTTCTCCTTTCCCAACGCAAGTAACGCATCCCGGAAGAACTTAAGGATGCTTAAACCCATTATGGCGTTCCACTGCGGTACTTGAGCCACCGGTCAACCGTTTTATAGAGGTTCGACCGTACCGTTGGACGATAAAACGTCCCGTAGAGGTCGCCGGTTCGAATGCTCTATATTCCCTTCATTGTTAGCCTCCAGGCGCCAATATCAAAGAAGATTAATTACCAGCTCAATCGAGCAAACTCACTTCCACCTGATCTCCACGCCACGACCCGAAGGAACTCTACCAACTCTTTTCACCATTCTAAATTCACGTTCTCTTTCAACTTTTGTTCGTTGCGAGCACTAAACTGCAACGTTCTCCCAGCTAGTACCGTAGACGAGGTGACTTTTAACCCTTAACGAACGAATGCCGCCATATCCGCGACATTACAAATACTCCAAGAAAATCGAATGCCGCCGTACAGGCAGCATGCCGTGATATTTGTACTAAAAAATCTGGTACTCACATAGGAAACTATTGCGAGAAGTACCACGCTTGAAAAATATATAAGTACTTGTTTACTTTTTTTTATTGCGTCGCTCTACTAGTCATTGTTCTAGAAAAATGCGCTCGTTCGTTAAGGGTGAAAAGACTCGAATGATATCGCCTGCAGCACGTACCGATTTGCAGCTAATCAACGCGACTCAAAAGAATCTACCATCATCTTTTACCCCCCAAATTGACGTTATTTTTTCAAACACTTATGTTGTCGAACCCCAAGCAGCCACGTTCTCCAAGCAAACACCCTAGAAAGAGTGAATCCGGAAAGAGGAGCTAATAAAAAAAAAAGACTCAAATCATGTCGCCTGTATGGCGCACAGATTTCCAGCTAATCAACGCGACTCAAAAGAAAGTCGACCGGCATCTTTCCCCATCCTAAATCGAGGTCCTCTCCCAACGTCTGAAGCACTCAAAGCCCAAGCAGCAACGTTCTCCGAGCAAACACCGTAGACAAGGTGTATCCCAAAAGAGGAGACGATAAAAAGAGCCGGAGCGTATCCTCGGTACCGAGTACTCGCTCACGAGGGGTCACGAGGATATATCTCTCATTTTAACATGGGGACTATTTTAACCGCCATATAAATTACGGCCGGTGAGTCGCCTGAGAGCGGGCACTTAGTCTTTTTGGTGGTGCTTTCGAACTTTTCGTCGTCGTGGTCGTCGAGGACACGCGAGCGCGCTGCCAGCTACCACGAGATAGAAACGAGCGCAGAGATAGAAAGAGAGTAAAGAGAGAGAGAGAGAGAGAGAGAGAGAGAACCGAAGGAGAGAGGGCAAAGGAAAAGCCGAAGAAGGAGGGCGCGAACAAAACGATGAGAAAAAGCGCCTTACGGGCGAACGGTGACGACGAAACGCCGACATCGAGGGTGTTCCTGCGCCGGTCTTCCTCTCTTTCTCTCTATCTCATGACTATTTTCAGCCGGTGGATATTTTTAAGTCACGTTTGGTAGGCCGAAAGCCGCCGATTTCCAGGAGAAAGAAACGCCCGCCACGTTTCCTGCCCTTGCCTCGTCGTGTTTTAAGTGCAGTCGACGAAGCCGTCACGGCCGATCGAGAAAGAAAATACACCGGCTGTGTCTTCCTCTCGGGTCTCTTCCAACCCTGTTTCTTCGTGGTTTCGGCTGGCCTCCTCTTATCTAACCTACTCTCTCCCCCTTCTCTCATGGGGCCTGCACGATTCTCTCCCACTAATTGAGCCAGACCACTGAAAAACGTACGACGTAATGTTATTACCGTTTCTACGCCCTGCTTGCTGTTCATGCTGCTGCTTTTCCTCAGATTCCCTTTACGGAGGGAATTCAAGGGGTGTCACACTTGTCCCGGTGGATGGGGCTTTCATTGTGTAGGTTTTGCATTTTTTTTTGTCTGACTCATTAACGAAAACGTAGTTTTGGAGATAGGGGATGTGGATTTTTGCGAATTTTTATGAAATTCTTTAAATTTAGTAACACGTTGCACGCCGGATCCGCGATAATGCGGGATTTCAAATGTATGATTGTAGATTTGATAAAATTGATGTCTGTCATAATTTTTCTTGGGGAAAACGGTAAAGTGGACAAGAAAGGTAGTATCTTTTTTTTATGGCAGACTCATTAACGAAAACGTAGTTGTGGAGATACTAGATGTGGATTTTTGGAAATTTTACGGGGTTGGAGGATTTTTCTATATTTATTTTTGTGAAATTCTTTAAATTTAGTAACTCGTTGCACGCCGGTTTCGTGATAATGAGGGATTTCAAATCTGTGAAATAAAGTCATATTATTCTGTCCTGAGGAAAACGGGAAAGTGGAAAAGAAAGGCACTATCATTTCATTTAAATTGTGCGTTTAAATTTGATATCGACTTGAATGGCAACATTATCAAATATAAGAAATTTGGCGGCTGATATTTAGCCGGCGTGCAGTGTGTTAGAATGAAAATCATTTAATGTTATGCAGCTGTGTGGGGAAATTTTAATGACTCGGTCAATCACCTTTCTTCATCCCTGTTTAATTAATTCGCATGTTTAACCCATTGACCACCAACTACGAGATATCTCGTAGCTGCACTATAAGTTTGAATTAATAAGTTAACAATAATGGCCGCGCGTGTATAGATATTTCTGAACAAAAACGTTCTTCGTATCATTACAAATGTCGAGATTATATTTTTGATTAATGAAATCAATGTTCTAAAAACTTTCTGTCATCTTCTCAAATTTTAACAAGCAAAGGTAATATTGGCTTAGTTTTCCTGGAAGTGAATGGGTTAAGTAGGAGTGACAGGGCTCCGAGTTTGAAGAAAGAGTCACTAGACGGACTCATAAGTCCCTATGACTACTCTTGGACTTTGAAGCCTGACTTGTTCTGCTTTGGGACGAAAATATTGCCCTAATGACGAGATACTAATGCGATAATACTTCAGACTCATAATTAGGGTCGATCTACAGTAACTAAAATTGAATTTTGTTTACAAAATTATCATGTTTCACCGGCAACTACCACAGCATTGACGCATTGTTTGTCAGCTGAATCGTACAGTGTTTGTTCACCGATGCGACATAACGTGTCCCTTTTATTTCTGCAAACTCCTCGTTTTCACCCTTACGCTCGCAGATTCAACCTTGCGTCGATAACCGATGACTCATTTGTCTTTTTCCAACGAAGATCAAGCAGTAATTATTATATTAACACTAGAACTACCAACCGGTCAAAATGACCGGTACACAATTTTTTTCCAAAAATTCTCCAAGATTATAGAAAACTCATACCATAAATATTCTACGTCTATATCAAAGAACATAAATCACCGAATCGATCATCTTTTCCGCCTCTCGATTCCTCTTTCTTCAAAATACTTATTTAATATGATAGACTATAATAGATTTAACGTCGGTAGTTCTAGCGTTAAGCAGAACTTAACGCCGATTTAAAAACAGAGATGCAAATATCTGGAAAAGTAGCATAACCGACTTAACACAGTGTTATAATTATTTACGCAATTAAAAAAATGCATGTAATTTACTTCTCGGGAAAGTTTCAAAGCTGTTGCACGAAGTCCGTCGAGGTTAAAAATTTTACGACTAATATTAGCACGCAAGGTGCACGAGTAGCAACGGTACACGTTGAAGTGGTAAACGTCGTCGCGTCTTTGTGCAAACTGCTAATAAAAAAAAAGTTTCACCGTAAACTTCATTTAATGAAACGCTTAAGTCCGAGATCTCGCGGTATAATAAAGCGTCTTATTAATTTCCGCGAGAATCTAACGTCTCCGATTGCCGTCGACCGTTCGATTTTCACCATCGACGTTTCCCTATGCAATTCGCACTTTCTAAGCGCACTGGAGAAGCACGGGATTAGAGATACGTAGGTGCTAATCATCGGCGAGCAATCAATTGATACATCGGCTTTAATTCTATGAACGGTTCTTGTACGGTAATTGCCACGTCGTGATAAAAAGGCATCGCGGAAATTTATTCCGAGGCTGAGCGAAACCCACTCTTCGATGCACACGCCATAGAAAACTGTTGCGAGCACACCTTAGGGGGAAATGAATGGGATATCTATCGTCATGGTGCATCGGCGCTGCTGCTGTCTAGGAGTCTTTCTCATTTCACTCTTTGGTGCATTATAATTGGGTATTTCAGTTATAAAATATTAATTGACCAAATGAATATTAAATTATTTACAATGCTACATACAGTTCAACGTGAAATTGACGGGACGAAGTGCTGTGACTATCGTGCCTATTGATCGAGCCTTTGGATCCTTTGCCTACCATAGCCCCATAACTCCCATGATTATTCCCCCTAAGACCTACTGTTTTAGGTGGCTTCCGAACCACTGAGGCTTTGATATATTAAATGATAAATTAGTAAAAATTTTCCAAAGGTGTCCAGGGAGAATTGGAACCCGATCAATTGATTGCTAGTCCGAGACTTTGGCTCCTTTATCCACCATAGCCCCATAAATACTGTGATTATTCCACCAAAGACCTACCGTTTTAGGTGGCCTCAAAATCACCGATATTAAATAAGAAATTAGTAAAAATTTCCCAAATATTTCCCGGAAGAATTTGAAGTCCGATCCATTGATTGCTATTCTGAATCTTTGGCTCCTGTATCCACCATAGCCCCATAAATACTGTGATTATTCCACCAAACATCTACCGTTTTAAGGCCTCCAAATCACCGATATTAAATAAGAAATTAGTAAAAATTTCCCAAATATGTCCGGGGAGAATTTGAAGTCCGATCAATTGACTGCTAGTCCGAGCCTTTGGCTCCTTTATCCACTATAGCCCCATAACTCCTGTGATTATTCCGCCTAAGATCTACCGTCTACCAACCACCGATATTAAATAAGAAATTAGTAAAACTTTCCCAAATATGTCGCGGAAGAATTTGAAGTCCACATATTAATTGCTAGATCGAAGCTTTGGCTCCTTTAATAACATCTTCCGTTTCAGGTGGCTTCCGACCCACCGAGGCTATGGTATATTAAATATTAAATCAGTAAAAATTTCCCAAATGTGCTCAGGGAGAATTGAAACTCCAGCACACTGACTGGAAGTCCAGCTTTTACCTCCACACCCACCAAAAACCCATTGAGAAACATCTCATTCAGTTTCTTCGTTACGCAATCCCATGAAACTGTGGCCCGTTCAGCGAACTCGTTACCTCCGAAAATGCATGCGAGAAAACTCAGGTGCCTTTCACTTTGATCAGTCCATTCCAATTCCAAATCAGAGAATCAATTCAACATTGTAACATTATCAGCCAAAACACAGCGTTATAAATGAAACACATCAAGGTATCTTTTGACACCTTCCGTAAAAGTAGCGTTAAGTTCGACTGCGTCGGCAGTAATCGTCCCGCGTGAAAGAAAAACTCTCGTTCGCTTTGAAACGAGAGTCATTTCGACCATAGCTCGATCCTCGCCGAACTATCGCTACGTTTCTCCCGTTTCCTCTTCCTTTTTTTTTACGTGCACTGAATTTCTATCTTGAACTACCGCGCGCAGTCGTACCTCAACATTTTGACATTTAAAGAACGCTCGTTAGTCCGCGAACGAGCAGCGATAAATCTCATCGCGGATAAAATGGGAAATTTTTCTCCCCGGAAGTTATTTAATTACAGCGAGGCAGTTGGCAACACCGGTGCAACGTCGTCGACGTGTAAACACGGGCATAAATGCGCCACGATGCACTCGGTTTTTCGTGTTCGAAGTTCGAACTCTACGGAGGAATGCATTCGGCATCTCGAGTATGCGGGAACTTTCTTTTTTATTGTTTTCCCGTGCGTATAAATTGGAGGGCAATATTTTGTTTCGTTCCGCACGATTCTCTGCAATTTCCTTTGTCCAGTTGTTTCGCCGAATATCGTCTCTCTGTCCGCTTTTTTTTATTGCTTCGGTTGGTATGCGCGTATCGTTTCGACGCTTCAGTTTTCGGATAGAATTTAAAATAGAATGATGAAAAAATATCGGCGTTTAAAGAAACTTTGTCGAGAATGTATTATTGGGTCGAGCTTTTTCGGATTTAATTCCTGCGGTCGTTTAGATTAGCAGCTATTATTTTAAGTCGGTTTCAAGTCACCGAGGCTATGATGTATTAAATAATAAATTAGCAAAAATTTCCCAAATATTTCGCGGGAGAATTGAAAGTTCGTCCCACTGATTGCTAATTCGAAGCTTTGGCTCCTTTATCCGCCGTAGCCCCATAACTCCTATGGTTATTCCGCCTAAAATATACCGTTTCAGGTGACTTCCAACCCACCGAGGCTATGGTATATTAAATAACAAATTAGTGAAAATTTCGCAAATATGTCTCGGTAGAGTTGGACGTCCGACCCATTTAGCTTCTTTATCCACCATAGCCCCATACCTCCTCTGATCAATTTACTTAGAACCTGTTGTGTCAGGAATGTTTGAAACCACCTTAGTTGTAATGCTGATATCACTTTTATCAATAACAGCACAAATAATAAAATTCCATGCAAAGAAAGATCACTCTAAAGCATTGAATTCAAAGTAGAAAACAATTTTCTCACCGCAAGCCACCAAAAGGCAAATCTCTACCGTGAATATAGTTTATTTAAAGCACTATAATTGAGAGATTTTATGGAATTTAAGCATGGGAAATGAGTTATCGGCTCGCGTTATTCCCGGCATCCACAAAGAGGAAATAGATCGATGACGCTCGCGACACGGTTCGTTCGCGTCGTAAGTGGATATATCATGAAAGGTTGGCAGGCGTGTCAAAGGCGAGAGAAGCGAAAGGTGATTTCGATTAACTGACAATTTTTTTTTTGTCCATTTAACACGTTCGACGACGAGCGAACGGTATATTCCACTTTTTCTCTCCTCTCTTTCTCGTCTCTTTATCGACTGATGTTCGTTTGAGCTCTCGACACGGCCGAACCGGCGAGCTTTATCTCGACTCTGTGATCAAAGCTTAATTGAAAAAGGGCCAGCCCCCAATGGAAACTGATACCGGCCGAATACTATCGACAATGCAGGCTTTTACCTCTCTTTCAACGTAGATACAGGTTACACCGTTATTCGCGAGCCGGTTTAAACGAGAGATTAAAAGCGCCGTGGACGAAGGGAACGCCGAAGGAAAATGGTAAACGTCGAACGACGTACGTATGTATACCGAGCGGACTAACTTTTTACGAACAACGACGGGGCTGACATCATCGTCGAGCGATCGCCGTTTGGCTTAATTTTTTTACGTGGGACGAATGTCGAGACGCAGTAATTCCTTTCGTTTGATTGTTTCTTTTATTCCCAGTGCTTCGACATGTGCGACGCTGCTTCAATTTAGCCGGTGTGTATGTGTCGATCAGGAAGGCGATCAGGACAGTGGTCTATGTTTAGAATTTGAAAAATTCAAGTTGTTACTTCTCTTGATTTGAGCAATGTGTATTGGAATTTTGCGATACTACTTTGGTGAAATTACATGAAACTAAATTAAGCCACATATTAACATATAACCGGGCTAACAAGGAAAGTTCGGGAACTGATACACTCAGATTTTTATGAAACTTCGCATAATTATTTATTAGACTCATCTAAGAAGATAGCTGGATTTCGATCGTGTCCGTTTTCAACTTTATGGGAGATATCAAGGTATTTAAGTCAGTCTTTAAGGGAGGTCCTGTCCGTTCCTGCCTGTCCTGCCAGATCCCTGCCTGTTTCCTGACTGTCCTGCCACTTTCTCCTGTCTGTCCTGCCTCTGTCATACCAGCCCTGCCCGTTATGTCCAAAAATAGTGTTTTTCAAAAACAATTTCCCAAAAAATTAACGTCGAGAACGTGGGATCATACGATTTTGACGCAAATCCGGTCGTATTTGAGTAGAATCTCAGCTTTGAAGGTCAAATTTGAGCTTGCAAGCTCATTTTTGCTGGAGTAAATTTGGAATTTAGTCGAAATTCAGATTGAGCTTTTAGTTTGAACGACCACATTTGAGCTTGCAAGCTCAAATTTGACCTTCAAATGACCTTCAAAACTGTGACTTTGCTCAAATACGATTGAAGTTACGTCGAAATCATATGAATCCACGGTCTCGACGTTAATTTTCTGGGAAATTGTTTTTAGAAAAACACTTTTTTTTGGATAGGGCGGGCAGGACGGGTATAGCAGAGGCAGGACAGGCAGAAGACAGGTAGGGAACTGGCAGGACAGGCAGCGGACAGAAAGGAGCTTCCTTAAAGAGTGGCGTCCCTTGATATCTCCCTTAAAGTTGAAAACGGGCACGAAGGAATCACAGCTATCTTTTTAGATATGTCTAATTAATATTTGTGCAAAGTTCTGTCAAAATCGGAGTGTGTCAGTACCAGAACATCCCCTGTAAGTTCTAAATTATCGAAGCGAAAGAGGAACACCGCTGTCAACTGCATCTCTGTCATTCGTGCGTGACGACATTATACCCAATAAAAGGTGCATTAAGCCAAACGTGAAAACACAGTCCTCCAGATAAGTAGGAGGGAAACACTTTCGACGAGTGTCTCGATACTCGTCGAGAAGACAATGGCAGAAAAACAATGATAGTGGAAGCGACGACGGTCGCATCGATACACGAACGTTCTCCTTCTCCGCAGACTCCTCGAAAATCGTCGGCTCAGCACGCACTTAAAGCGAACTCTTTGCTAATTGGGTACGAACTTGAGCTGGGACCGATTAATTACCGAGACGAAAAGATCCTTTTGATTTTTCTCGCTCGACCGTGCGCTCGCCGTTTACCTGCTAATTACAATTAGCCGACTTACGGGGAGTCTGCTAATTATCTCGCCACACACGACTAACGACGCGACCGTTCGAGAATTTGCCCGTGACACGCGTGAAGCAATTACGAAGAAGGCTAATTCAGTCTTTCTGCGACAGCCAGCAGATACGAGACGCGAAAGGAAATGGGAGAGGGTCGGAGAGCGGTAGGAGGCAGACGGAGAAATAGGAGAAACTGAAACAAAGTGACGGAGAAATGGGAGAGAGAGAAACAGAGGCTGAGACATAGGAGACAGAGAAACAGAGAGGCAGAGAAATAGGAGAGAGAGAAACAGAGCGGCAGAGAAATAGGATAAAGGGAAGCCGAGAGACAGAGAAAGATAAATAGGAGACAGAGAGACAGAGAAATGGGAGACAGAGAGACACAGAAACACACAGGCAGAGAAATAGGAGAGAGAAAGAAACAGAGAGGCAGAGAAATAGGACAAAGACAGAGACGTAGGAGATAGAGAGACAGAGCAATAGGAAATAGACACAGACCTATTTCTCTGTATCTCCCAAGATATAGCGACAGAGAAATAGGAGAAAGTAAGACAGAGAGATAGAGAAACAGGAGACAGAGAGATACAGAAATAGGACATAGAAAAACAGAGAAATACTAGGTAGAAAGATAGACAAATGAGGGTACATCGGCAAAGAAAGTGGACGGAGAGACACAGAAATAGGAGAAAGGGAGGCAGAGAAATAGTAGGATGCGAGACAGAGAAACAGCGACAAGAAAGACACACAGAAGCGGCAGGAGCGTTCGAAAATCGTCTCTCTCGGCGAGAGGAGGTGCTCGCGGCTGCTGTCGACAATTTGCTTTCGCCACCGACACTGTTTACATCCGGTGCAACGAGCTCGCCGGTCTGCCATGCAAAGTGGGATTTTCGATAAAAGTTCGACACACGAACGCATCCGGAATCATCCCGTCGATCTTTTTCCTCGTGCAACTTCGATATCCGATATTGCAGCTCTTTTTCCATAATAGAAAATCCCGGGATAAAGACGACAATCCAATCGTTACAACTTCAGTCGCACTGAAGACTTTCTTTTCGTCTCTTTTGACTTTAACCTCTGCGGTTATCTCACTTAAATCCTATCAAAGTTTTCAAATCGCCTTTGCAATTTGACACTGAACTAACAAGCCGGTTAATGTGACAAATTACAATTTTTTTCTACAAACTCTTCCAAATTCAAATTCCACTTCTATCTTATTTTCTCCAGATTCCTTATTCGCTATATTTAAATATAATAGATATAACAGATAAGCCGGTTAATGTGACCAATTCCAATTTTTTCCTACAAATTCTTCCAAATATCCAAATTCCACTTCTATCTTACTTTCTCCAAATTCCTTATTCGCTATATTTAAATATAACAGATATAATAGATAAGCCGATTAATGTGACCAATACCAATTTTTTTCTACATATTCTTCCGAATTGAAATTCCACTTCTATCTTATTTTCTCCAGATTCTTTATTCGCTATATTTAAATATAACAGATATAATAGATAAGCCGATTAATGTGACCAATTCCAATTTTTTCCATAAATTCTTCCAAATTCAAATTCCACTTCTATCTTACTTTCTCCAAATTCCTTACTCGCTATATTTAACCCTTTGAAGACGACAAACGCATATGTACGGTTGGAGAAAAAATTTGATTATAGTTTATCGGTGCATGTATACAGCGTTAGAGTTGAAAAATGAAAATATAACCGTTGAAATGTGATTACGCAAATAGCAATTGATAACTTCTATACATTAGCACTCTGACTTTTTGACAAAAAGATGGTTTCAGATCGCCAAATAAATGATTATTTCTCAATATTCAAAAAGGTCTCCGTCCGCAAAGGATTAAATATAACAGATATAACGCCGATGGTTCTAGCGTTAACCAAAGTTTGCGACTTATTCAAATATTTCTCTCAACATTATCCTGTCATTAATCCCAGGAAATGACGATCGCGCAAGGATGCGGTAAGAGGAATTAACCGAACGTCTGCGATTTCCACGTTTTATCGGCGCTCGATGAATCGCGATCGGCAAAGGCACGCATTTTTCCTTATCGCATTCCTTGGCCCGGCACGCGACGCCTCGAGTAGGTCGTTCCTTTTGTAACGAGCAATTATCGTTAGATTAATTAACGCTATCTCGGTTTCGGTGTCGTTTTATTAATAAAACGAAGATAACGATAGCGGCTGTTACGTTCGCTCGACAAATTAGAGAGGTATCTTGAAACAAGCGAGAACCGATTAGCCGATATCGTTAAATTCGCCGGAGTACCTCGGCTAATTTAACATTCCGATCGCGAAAGTAAACGCTTACGAGTAGAAATTTGCATCCCGATTAACCTACAAGCTGGACGGACGCATTTCCGACCGTTCGTTCGTTCTTAACACTTAACGGACGGGCCCCGTAGATTTACGTTTTTCCATTCTGACTTCCTAGGACGGGCCACGTAGATCTACGTTTTTGCATGAATATTTAGTATGCTGCATTAGGGTGCCCGGAAACTAGGAAAGACAGAGCAGATTCGACCCGTCCGTTAAGTGTTAATCTCCAGTCTGGCTTGCTGCGACGGTTATGGTGACAATGGTGGCTATGACGGCTGTAACGGTAACGATCACCATGACAGCTATGGTGCCCATGAAGTTAAAACACGGAATTCGCAATTGTACCGGTAATTGTGACGGTGGTTTAACCCTTTGAGGACTAGCGACGCATATATGTGGTCTGAGAAAAAATTTAATTATAGTTTATCGCTGCTTGTATATACAGTTAGAGTTGAAAAATTGAAATACAACCGTTGAAATATGATTACACAAATAGTAATTTATAATGCATATACATTAACAGACTGATTAGCTGATAAAAAGGTGGGTTTGAATCGGAAAATAATTGGTTATTTTTCAATATTCAAAAATGCCTTCGTCCGCAAAGGGTTAACTCTTCGAGGCACGGCGGCAAAGTGTCCCACCTTTTTGATGCGTAAGTATATATGCATGGTGGGATATTTTTTGCACCACCTCGAGAAATTATATTATTTAATAACTTTGTTCATAAAAATAAACCAACTTTGTTCAGTTAGTAAAAAGAAAAAAAATGTCTGTGCAACGTGGGTCCTTTTATTTTCTAAAACTTTGTGCTTCAAAGGGTTGGTCAGCGATGGGCGAACTTTTTTACGGGCGGACCAGAAAAAATAATAGATTTTGGCGGGCCAATATAATTTACTGAATTTTTGATTTATAGGAAATGTTAAATATTAACTGTACGGCTCTTCTTTCCATTTGAGGAATTTTTTAAAAGAAATGGGAATCGGAATTTTCACTGCCTTGGAAATTTTAGTGTTAAATGATCGAATGTTTTGACACATTTGTAAAATAGTTTCATAGTGTTACATTGGTGCAAAACAAAATAAGCGATAAATTTAATTTTCCAAATTTTTCACCGAGTCCACTTTCATAATCAAGGCGTAATTAGTGAGCTAGAGTTTTCGAGTTTGGCAGACTTTTCTTAACACTAGATTAACGAATGCCGTAAAATTGACGGGTTCCTACTTGTTTTAAATATTTAGAATATTAACACCAGATTTGCGGAAGCCGTCAAATTGACGCGTTCCTACTTGTTTTATAAACATTTCTCAAATTTACAGAGAAGCTGTACGGTAGATATTTCACGTGAATTTTATAATACAATGATTTATCGAATTACGATCTTTATCGCTTGATCCCTCTTTTTCCAAAGTCCTTATTTAATATATTGCAACGTAACAGATTTCATGCCCGTAAATCCAGTGTTAAATTAATATCTAATATATTATAGCTTTAGCAAATTGGAATCTAAACCTATGAATTCTACGTGAAATAACACCTCATTAGCTATGACGATTTAATGGATTTCTACTTATGAATCGTTATGGAGGAGATTATGTGCCGATTGCCAACAAACAGAGCCACACTTTTCTAAACGATGGTCAAACACGGCCGTCCCGCTCAAGGTTGCAATCAACTCGGCTTGACCTACAAAACTTGCTGGTATCACTGACGCTATGCCAATAAATAGGTTAATTACCTTAGCCTATTTAAATTGCCATAGGATAAGACAGAAGACGACGGTCAAGTGTTACACTTAATCCTCTGCGGTCCTACGTCAAGTTATTCGATTTCGTTGCTTAATAGGGGATTTGCTAATTAGAATTCCACCCAGAAAATACAATATACCTAGCCAATTCATCCTTCACTCTCTTTTCTTCCTATTATTAAACAAATCTAGATCTTCCAACCTGGTCAAAATACCTTGCTACGAATTTTTTTTATAAATATTCCAAAAATTCCAGACGTACATTACAAGCGATGAAATCATTTTTCTTAAATCATTTGAATTCTACGACACTTCTTTCAAGCACCCTGCAGAACTGCATGTACCCGCTTCCAAAGCTCTACGACTTCAAAGTCAAAATGTCAACTAACGCTCATTACGTCGTTCCAACTTCAGTGACCTAAAAATAGCATAATTTCCGATCGTCATCTGCCCTAACCGACTAATACTCCAGTCGATAAACATCAACCCTCGACGAGCCTATCAATCCCCCAACAGTCAACGAAACATTGACAACCCCGAGGGCAGTCCCTAAGCTGCGGAACTATCAAACAACATCGACGCTGCAAGCCCGAACCGCGAAGGATTAATACCGCGTAATCGTATACTACCAGCGAAATCATATTCCAGAACGATGGCAGAGATTTCCGCTCCAAGTATTTCAGTCCCGTTCGCGGTCCTCTTATCTCCTCTTCTACGTGTACGCGTCCAATGAAACGTTTCTATGTAAGGGAGCACACACAGTTCACCGAGCACAGCCGCCGAATAGAATAGCGTTCCTCGTAACGACGATCGAGAACGCTCATCGCGGTCTCTCGCCGAGCGACACAACGGCGAACGATACGAGGCAGGAATATCGCGTGCAGGTGAATCGAGAGTTGATCGATCGTACAACCGACGAGCAGACAGAGCCGTGCTGCTCTGGTCGCGGTTCACGGGCCACTGAGAGAGAACTCGTGTCCTCGCGGCGGAGTTGTGTCGAGTACGGTTGAGCGCGAGGGAGAAGGAGACAGGGGAGAAAGAGGGAGAGACAGGAGGCGAGCTGTACGTCACATGCGCGCTGTAACCCCAAACAAAAATGCGCCTGGCATCCCTCTTCCTCTTATTTACGTGCTGTAGAGGGAACGATACCTCGAGCGCAACTACGCTAGTGCTACCGTGAACAACAATAACAACGACACGCGCACATACGGATGCGGATCACTGCAGAATACGGAATCGGGAGTTTTGCCAAGCTTCACCGCAGACCTGTCTATATATCCACGCCCACGCGCGATGGCCCGCGCTTAGGACTATGCCTCGTGATCGCTTCCTTCGTTTTTCCGACGCGAATGCGGGGGTCTTCGGTGCAGAATGGGAGAGGGGGAAGGTTGGGTGGCAGATTGGGAGAATTCATCTCTTTTGGGTGGAATTGAGGGGGGCGAAGGGGTTTTTGAGCTGCGTGGATAAAAGCAGAGGTGAGTAGGTGGACTGTGCTTTTCAATTAGTGGTTCTTCTTGGACGAAGGCGGGGGGTTTTGAATGCGGAATGATAGAGGGTGGAATATTGAGGGATAGATGGCGAAAATTATCATTTTGGAAGAATTTTTTAGGTGCGTGGATAGAGTCAGAGGTGCTTAGGTGGCCTGTGCATTGTAATTGCTTGTTCTTCTTGGTTGAATGCAGGAGATTTTTAATGCAGAATGATAGAGGAAGGGATATTGAAGGTTAGACGCCGAAAATTACCATTTTTGGAAGGATGAGGGGAAGTGGAGGAATTTTTGAGCTGCGTGGATAGACTCAGAGGTGCTTAGGTGGACTGTGCAATGTAATTGCATTGTTCTTTTTGGGCGATTGCGGGGGGTTTCGAATTTAGAATGATAGAGGAAGGGATATTGAGGGTTAGACGGCGAAAATTATCATTTTTGGAAGAATTGGGGGGGGTGCAGAAATTTTTGAACTACGTGGATAGCGTCAGAGGTGCTTAGGTGGACTGTGCACTGTAATTACTCATCTTTATTGGACAAATGCCGGGGATTTTGAATGCAGAATAACAGAGGTGGGTATATCGGGTGACAAATTAGAAAAATGATTGTTTTGGAAAGTTTTGGGAGAGCTAAGGGATGTTTGTATGCTAACGATCTCTCCATGCATCGAAGGTCATTAAAATAAATTGTCTTCCGTTATACTCGAATTATTCGTCTTCGAATTCGATCCCCCACACGTAGATTGCGGGGGTGGTAGGGCCGTGTAGCAACGGGTAAATAGATCTTGGACAAGTTCGAGCGCGAAATTGCGGACTAAACGCTTTTCGATCGAACGTTCCCATTTGGTCGTCTGTGGACGTTTCGCTTTGCTTAGCTTTTTGCAATTTTCGGCTTCGACAGTTTTATCGGGGACCTACCGTTTTAAGTGGAAAAATTTCTCGACGATCGCGACCCGGACGCACTATTAGAGAGACCGATCGTTTATCCTCATAGTTCTAACTTTAATTCTTCCTTTTACATCTTTTTTACGATAACTGCTGTGGTAGATTCGCGTAGGAGGTACAATGTTTGCTGGTTTTCCGGTCGTAGAGATAATGATATATTATAATTGATAGGAATTTATTAAAAAAAAAAACCTTATGCGATTGGATTTAAACCCGGTCCCACGAATAGAGAACCCATTCTTTAACTTTAGAGCCATCTTTATTTATTTTCTAATTTAACTAAAAGGCCCAATTTTCCAATATTATATTGCCTTATCCGCCAGGAAATTCTAATCAGGCTTTAATTGAATTTTTTCTATTCTTGGTTGCAGATTTTTGGCCGAACCACAGATCCTACAATACACACACTCAATCTGCCGAACAGGTCAAAATGATCGGATGCCAATTTTTTCTCAAAATTGATAGGGGATCCGTACGGTAAATATTCCACTTCTATCTTATAAAACCTAAGTTACTTAATTGATCATCTTCTTAACCTCTTAATTCCTCACTTTCCAAAGTACTTATTGAGTATATTAAAATATCTATAAAGAAATATATATGATATCTGTAAAGCCTGCACTTTCAACGTTAAACAACAATATGGCAAATATTTGCAATGGCTAACTAATTGCGAGTCCAAGCCGCTGGCCCTATATTCACTGCAGTCCCTTCAAAGCCCTCCGTCGACGTTTCAAAATTAATTTTGAAATTCGTTTCTGCCATTCGAACAGGCGTCCATGATAAATAACACGCAATATGTACTTATTTCCATTAAAAAGGGGATTCGGCACGAAGTCTGCATAAATATGCGACAACCGGAAATTCAACATAATACACAGCACTGTGATGCAGGGGAAAACTAGAAACAGCATGTTGCGAATTATTCTCATTCAGCATTAAAGGGCAGAGTCATTTCTAAAGCAGCGAATGCATCGAAACGGGGTGGCACGTCGTCATCGTCGCCGTAATTACCATTTGCTCCGGCATTCTTATCGTTTAAATATATTCCACGTTCTCTTTCCATTGCACGGCCGGTATTAAATAATATTTTCATCCAAATGGCGGACGATCTTTTTCACTCGGCTGCGGAACGTGGTTGGCGTTCATTAACGGGTTCAAAACATTTGCAACTTTATGAATTCGACAGAGAGGGTTAATTGGTGATGCGAACACGTCTCCTCGGAGGAAGGAGAGACAAATATTTTCAGTTAAAGTGTACGAATAATATTATAATTGAAGGTTAACCGTAGACTTGTTTTCGGTTTGTTTTCATCGCGATAAGAAATATGAGCCGCTTTCAAAATAAACGGCTCGTATTATCATCGAGGATGGCTACATTCGAGGAACGAAATAGTACATATACTTTTCGTTATCAGATATCAATGTGAATTGCATACTTTCGATAAACGAGCAACCTAACTGACGACATCATTTCAACTTCAGAGGTCAACGCTCTTCCTCCAGTGCTCCGAAGAACCATCAAAAACTTGCCGCGTACTTGTCATCCAATAGAAAACGAAACCTTTACGACCGAGCGAAAATTCGCGGCGAATCTCGTCTCGTTTAAAACACTCAGACCTCGAACGTCAAACGACATTTCTGCACTCGGGAATCCGGGTAACGTTATTGTCCTGACGCGCATTACCGCAGGAGAGCGCGATAGGCAACGGTATCAAGCCAGTTCACCCCAGCAGCGCGTAAAAGCACGTTTCGGTATTCGGCATAGCGAGAACGACGGGAATTGCGAGCGAGACGGTGGGAGCTGAAGCGAGAGCCAAGGAACGACGAGAGAGCGAGAGAGAGGCAGCAGTGCCAGAGAGAGAGAGAGAGTGAGAGAGCCAGCATTGTCAGAGGGAGTAAGAGAGCCCGAGAAGGAGTGAGAGAATGAGAGAGAGTGAAAAAGATCCAGAAAACCAGAGAGAGAGGGAGAGGGAGAGAGAGTGAGATTCAGAAAGAGAGCCAGAGAAGGAGTGACAGAACAAGAGAGCTGAGGTAGAGAAAATGCCAGAGAAGAAGAGAGCCACAGAGAGAGAGTCAGCAGTGCCAGACAGAGAGAGAGAGAGAGAGAGAGAGAGAGAGAGACAGAGCCAGCAGTGCCAGAGGGAGTGAGACAACCGGAAAGTGTGCCCGAGGAGTCAGTCAGTGAGTGAGAGAGAGAGAGAGAGAGAGAGAGAAGTATCAGAGGGAGTGAGAGAACCGGAAAGAGTGCCCGAGAAGGAGTGAGAGAATAAGAGCGAGAGAGAGAGTGAGAGAGAGAGCCGGAAGTGAAGAGAGCCAGAGAGAGTTAGAGAGAGTGACAGAGAACCAAAACACCATAGGGAGTGAGCTATTGAGAAAGAGAACCAGAGAAGGAGCGAGAGAACAATAAAGAGAGCTGAAATAAAGAAAAATCACAGAGAGAGCCAGAGAGTGAAGAGAACCAGGGGGAGAGAGAGATTCAGCGGGGAGCCACAGAAAGAGATGACCAGGCGAGAAATAGAGAGAAATAATCAGAGAGGGATACTTCGCCTTAGTGAAAGAGAACCAGAAAACCAAAGAACAGGAAAGGTCCAGCGAGAGAGGGAGCGAGCCGAAGAGAGAAAGAATCAGAGCGAGCGATAGAGAACCAGAAACAGAGAAAACCAAAGGGAAAGAAAGGCACAGAGTGGGAGAGAGCACCGCGGAAGGAGAGCCGGAGAGACTGAGAGGTCCGGAATGAGAGAAAACCAGAGAGAAAGCGAGAGCCACGGAGTGAGAGAGAGTCAGAGAACTCCATAGACAGCAGAAGAGAGAGAAAAGCATAGCAAGCACCGAAAGAAGGCAGAGAAACGGACGATCCAAGAGGTAGGCTGCAGCCACCTCACAGAAGAGAGACGGCAGGAAGCGGGCGAAGAAGTAGATCCAAGTTCGCGCGTATCCGAGCGTCACCGCGAGTTCAGTTTCCGAGTGTCACTTTACGGTTGACAGTAACGGCGCCGGCTGATGGGACGTATAACCGGGTTTACACGCGAGTACCAATTCGACGTGTTACTTGTCAGGAGGTTGCCACGGGGAATCCGCAAGCGGCGACACATATACGACGAGCGATCCGGGGAAAGGGATAGGAAACTTGCAATTTTCAGCGCGCCGTAAATCCACTAGGCGAGGAGTCGGCCAATTTCTATCGAACTCTTCGCACTTTTCGCGCGCTTTTTCAATTTTTGCAACGCTGCGAACTTATCGAAGCGAGATTCGTTTATTTGCGAAAGCGCGAACGTTTTAATTTTGGTACGAACCAACGGAATGCAGATTTATTCCGGCTCTCACGTTCGAACTGACCGTGGACAATGTTTCTGCGAGTCGCCCGAGACTTCGACGGGTCGGGGCACGCACCAACTAGACCGGAAGTGTCCATTACGCGCGAAGAAAATTAAGTCCCGCGCATAATAGGCACGAATCATCGACGCTGCCGATTAGGCGTCGTTACTCTCAATGGTATATTTCTACGTTTTAAAGCAGGCTTAGGGTTTAGGAGTTAGAAATTAAATTAGATGGACTCGTGAATCGTGGTAGCTTAATTCGTCCGGAGATTTGAATAAACGTAGAAGTAATTGCATACTATTTTTTTTAGTAATTTGATCTTTTTTCATTGCTAGTACAATTTAGGAAATACCAAACCTTTCAACGTGTTTTCAGTGTTCAATTTCAATTCAGTGTTCAATTTCAATTCAGTGTTCAGTTTCAATGGCTGCGTAACTCGCTGAGTTTGGCGCCCCCGGAAGAAAGCGTCAATAAATGTAAACTACATGCGATAATGAACGTAACGCTGTTAATTGTATCGGAAAATATTTATCTCCATGGCCCGATTTATTATCGGTGTTTCACACGTCGCCGAAGGTGTGCATCCGGTATCGAAATTATTTGAAACGTGGAGGGTGTAAATTCGTTTGGTTTCGTCGAGCTCGAGGGTTTTTATTCTCCATCGCCCTTCCAACCATTCACCATTTACCATCGAATCGTATAAATTTCTCTCGAGTATCGTGTTTACATACATGGGTGGACAATGATGCCAGATAAACCAGCTGTCCACCCACGCGACCGGGCAATTACGAAACCGGGCGTTACGTTAAGTTCCTTTCAGCGAGGAATCTATTTGCAAGGCTGATGCAAGTTTAGTAGCCGCTCCTTCTTTGTAGCCGTGCCGTCGAGATGTTAGCCTCGTTTTTTAATTGCCGATTTCAAGTACAACTCGAGAGGAGCACTTTTTATGGAATCTCTCAGGCAGTGGGACTCCAGAAGGTTTTATGCTACAAATTGTAGGTTAATGAGCCGGAGCTACGTCCATTGACGATTTAACTTACGAGGCGGAACATTCACTTACGCTCTAACTTCGACTTTTACGATATAATTGCGGTGTAACTTGTAATTTTAATGAGGGGGATGTACTTGGGGGAAGAAAATTTGTAAAATTGGTAATGTATGAAATAATCGAAAATGTCTTGCCGTTGTTCACTGTTTCGTAGGTAATTGCTGCAAAGGTAAACACGTTAATTGATAAGGCCCAATTTTGGGCCCGTGACTAAGACGAGATGCAAGTTGGAATATTTAAATGGGTACTTCTCAGTGCAATCTTTGGAAAATAGTTTGTGACTCATTAGAGCCCATAATTTGGGCCCATTCGGTACTCGGTGTGCGTGATGCACGTTATACAAACAAAGATTACTAAGTTTATGAGGACGACGGAAGTGTTATTTGTCCCGATTATAGCATGCAGTTCAAACAATCTTTCTGTCAGCTCAAAACTTCTTTGTCTTTTCTGTATTAATGACTCTTGCCATTCCACCTAGGTCAAAAAGCTTAGGTGAACTTTGAACTACCTAAGGGTAGGCCCAGAGGACCCACAAGGTCACCTCTGCGAAGTTTTGGATTTTTCTGCGAAATGATTAGAGGAGTTATGGCCGTATTGTGCCTAAGGAGAAGGGGCACAGATTCTCAATCAGTGGACCCAATTTTAAGTCCCTTTAGAAAATTTCAGATTTTTCGTATGTGATATGTGCACCATAACTTTGGTGCTTCGAAAGCCACTTAAAATTGTGGGTCCTAGACGACACAGTTATAGGATTATGGGGCTGTAGTGGGCCAGAAGATAGGGGCCCGGACTCTCAATCAGTGGGCCCGCGTTGAAATCCCCCACCACCTCTGCGAAACTTTCAAACTTGTCTATGTGATTTCGTAGACGAAATGATCATGGGATTTATGGTGCTCTGGTGAGTCAGAGGATCACTGGGCCCAACTTCGAGTCCCTCGTGACCTCTGTAAAATTTCTGATTTTTTCTATGTGCTGTGTACACCATAACCTCGGTGATTCGCAACCCACCTAAAATTGTGGGTCGTAGGCGATATGATCATAGGAGCTATGGTGCTCTGGTGAGTCAGGGCATCACCGGGCCCAACTTCGAGTCCCTCGTGACCTCTGCAAAATTTCAGATTTTTCCTACGTGCTATGTACACCATAACCTCAGTGCTTCACAATCCACCTAAAATTGCAGATCCTTGGCAAAACCACCATAGACTTTGAAAACGTAATAATATCAACCAAATTCACGAGGTGTCGCACGTGATCACCATAAAAACGTTACCCGGTACATTCGAAAGATGATTAATCGAGCCGATAGGCTAATTAACCCATGACCCAGCGTAGTTTCATTACGCGGCGGTTCCAGCTCGTGTGACCGGTGGCTATGCCGGGAATTTTAGTGAAATTCCTCCGTCGACCGTAACGGGAGCCGCTCGTTTTCGTGTTGTGAATTTTGAGGGCCGCCGACCGGCGCGGTGCCGTGCGCTCAAATTAATGAGAACGCTTTATTAAGCGAGCGTGTTACAAGACGTCAGCTGTCGCGGCAATTATTGCTAGGAACTTTGCAACTCGCCTGGAAAAACGAGAAACTTGCCCGCGGACGAATGCGGAACGCCGCTGCTGGAAATTGGTAGGCTGAAATGGCGCATTGAAACGCGATGGGGCTTAGGGGATGAGAAATCTTGGGGTTCGGTTCATGGGGGCAATCGACGCGGATATTGTAGTAGAATATAATGAAGTGGCGCAGCGCGAGCAGTTCATTGGATCGTGAAGGAAAAGGCGGGAATTTTGAAGAACTTGGTGCTGTTGGAGAGTCGGGAAATTCGAATTGCCTCCCTCCGCGCCGTACTTTTGAAACGTATCGGCGAGGTTGTTGAAATTTTGGATATCTGATCGAAAATGCTATGCCAAAGAAATCGAATTACACTCAGGTTGCGGGGTCAATCAATGTCACTCGAATCAGCTCGTAAACTGTGCAAAAATCCAAGCAAAAGAATCACAACCACCATCACAGTATCAATTGCTAAAAGAAAATTTCCACCAATTCATTCATCCATCTGTACTCTAATTAACACTAGAACTACCAAGGCAGTCAAAATGACTGGTCTCCAATTTTTTCAAAAATTCTGTAAGTGTATAGCAAGGCCATAGATTAGATATTCTACTTCTATTTCATTAACCACAAACTACGGAGTTGATAATCCTTTCCAGCTTCTGATTCCTCTTATTCTAAAGTACTTATTTCGCATATTAAAACACAGTAGATTTAACTCCGGTAGTTCTAGGGTTAACCAAAGGAAATTCGCCCCACAACGCGACAACATCAAAGGAACACAGGACTCTCGACAAATCGATACGCAAATACCATCGGGAAACATACCCCGGGACGGAAATACGTGGTAAATCGTTTTCACCGTGAGCGGCTGGAGAACGCCGACCGGTTGCCTGGTTTCGGGCTTTTAAAGTTCCTTAAGTGGATTTCCGGCAGGAATCAGCGATAAACTTGGGAAGGATGAAGGATCTTTGCTCCTCCGCCAGAAGCAGACGGTGTTGTCAAACAAAATCAATATTTAATTTTCCCAACTTTTGTCGTACTTCGACAGCCACGGGACGGAGAACGAAGGAAAGTCGATGCGAGAGGAAGAACGGAAGTCGATGGGGGACCAAGAACGACCGAAGAAAGAGTATAAAGGAAGGAGAAAGGGGACAAAGGACGAAGAAGGAGGATAAAGCTAACAGGGAAGATGAAAAGGGGAAGAAAGGAACCAAGGGAGAAAGCAAAGACGAGGAGAAGAAGCCGCAGAAGGACGAAGAGAAGGGCCGCGGAAAGGCAAGAGGGATGAAGAAAAAGGGCGGGGGAACGTCGTGGAAAAGACACGATATAGGTATATAGAGGGATGATGCTTCCTTCCGAATCTTTGAAACTCGATAAGGCGCGCCTGAAAACCCTAACCCCTGAAAGTCTCTTCGAATCGAAGAGGAGTCTATCGCGTCCTGCGCATTTATAAGCACGCACGAGTACCTCCGGTGGACCCTCAAAAGCGTCTCTCTCACTGTGCGTTTATTCGCTCGCTCCGCCGGCTTTCAGACGTCGACGGAACGTCGGAAATCTCCGACGATATATTTGACGGGTGGGTCGCTTTTTTAACGCCCGATACCGACTTCGTTCCGCCGCAATTTCGACGCGCTTTCACCACTTCCTCCTGCGTGACACCTATGGGTCCCGTTTGTCGTCGATTTTGAGAAATGTACCGCGGATTTCATGGCTACTGGAATATTTAATAGCCGTCGATTATTATATTAGAATATGGATTCGTGTGTATTAACACATTCGCGACTCGCAATTTTGTTTCCGTTTCTAATACTGAGTACCGGCGCAAATAATGAAATTCTGAAGCTGGTTGCCGCAAACTTTTACCGTTAAAGCACGGATAAATATTATAAAATTTGTTTTGAAATATCAATGTTGCAATTTTGTGTTATTTAACCCTTTGAGGACTAGCGACGCATATATGCGGCCTAAGAAAAAATTTAATTATAGTTTATAGCCGCTTGTATGTACAGTTAGAGTTGACAAATTGAAATACAACCGTTGAAATATGATTAAACAGGTAATAATTTATAATGTATATGGATTGACAGTATAACTTGCTGATAAAAATGTCTCCGTCCGCAAAGGGTTAAAATAAAAAGATTTTTATAATTTGTATACTTGACGACTTGCAATTAGTGAGACAACTGAGACATTCTCACTTGTCTCACTGAGATAGCGGTTATTATCGAAAGCACCTAATGTTGCCGCATTCGGAAACAAAAATTGCAGGACGTTAATTCACGTCGGCGGCAATCAGGAATAGAATTTAAAATGACGCGAATTCACGTCATCGGCAATCAGGAATAGAACTTGGAAAGACGTGAATTCACGTCAGCGATTGCGAACGTGTTAACATGTTGAATGCCATAGAGGTCATCGGTGACCGGCGCTATAAATTCAATGAAATTTCGTATGACTTTTAAATCATAATATTTACGAATTTTCTACTGCATTCAATATTTAAATATTGGCGTTAAATGGATAAAGTCCTGCTGACTGTATAACTATTGTGTCTTTAAGGTATCTGCTTTGTAAAAATGTGATTTTAACAGAAAAAGTTTCGCGTCCGTAAAAATGATGAAACTACCGAAATATCGGTGGTGTTCGACGTGTTAACCCTTTGAGGACTACTGACGCATATATGCGGCCTGAGAAAAAATCTGATTATTAGTTTATCGAGGCAGGTATACACGATTAGAACTGAAAAATTGAAATATGATTGTGCAAATAGTAATGTATAATTCGGATACATTAACACTCAAACTTTCTGATAAAAAAGTAGTTTTTGATCGCCAAATAAATGATTATCTCTTAACAATCAAAAAAGTCTCCGTCCGCAAAGGGTTAATAAGTAACTTCAAAGTGTAAAGGTGTGTGGAACGGATAAAATATGAAAAACATCCGAAATTACAGTAGCAATCTATCGGAGTAAATTTTGCTTAAGTTCTGGTCCCTTAATTTTTGCACAAACTTAACACTAGAACTACCGGCGTTAAATCTATCATATTTCAAAATATTAAATAAGTACTTTGAAAAAGGAGGAATCAAGAGGCGGAAAAGATATTTATTCTAAGACTCTTCTATAAACAAGGAGAATTTTTTGAAAAAATTGTGTACCAGTCATTTTGACTGGTTTGATAGTTCCAGTGTTAAGTATACTAGCATCCGTAGTATATTAATAATAACACAAACCTTTCTATCCGTAGCTTTTAATAAAACCGCGGAAAATCAGAGAGGATACGTCTAACGAACGGTAAACTTTTTCAACATCCAATATCGGTCAGTTTCCATCGCAATTTCAACACGTTTCAATCTACTTTTTGCCCCCCTACACTTTTTCCTCGCGGTTCCGATAAATTCAGCGATAACGCGCCGCCTCGTGGTGGCAAAAGTCCGTGAAATTTTATCGTAGATATAATCCGCTCCTCTATTTCCCGCGGAATCATCGTTATTAATTTTCCCGCTGGCCGATTGTTCGACGTTCAATTTCCAAGCTCGTCCCGACACGCTTTTCGATAGTTTCCCCGTTCGCACTCGCAACGCGCGTTAACGAGAAAGCACGCCTTCCCATAATGCGCGTCCATTTACTCCGGTAATTGCTGTACGCACTGACAGCCCGACGAAGAGCCGCTTCGTTTCGTACGCAGGTGCTTTAATTAAATTTTCACCTAATTTCACTCGGCCGGCTAAAAGCGATCTAATCGCGACCCCGTGAAAACGTTTGAGGCCGCCGTTTCTCTTTGTCCGCTTTGAAGATTCGCATTAGCGCCGTGAAAATTTCCATTGGCACTTTGAAATTTCCCGCCAACACTTTTAACGACCTGAGAGGCGGCCGATGATCGGCGATGAGAAGTTTGATCAGAGGATTAGCCTCTTTTGGATGAAACTTTTCGTTTGCTCGCGAATATGCTAATTATTGCAGCGCGGATGGGACGTAACTTTTTTTTTTCAATTGCTGTGCTATTTCGTCTAGAACACGGTGCGAGTGCATGTCTGTGGAGAATTGAAAATCTTTCTTCGTCATTAACCCCTTGCCCTACGATTTCTCTTGTGACTGCCTCCGCAGTAGTTGATTTTAAATTGCTAAAATAAAAATATCTTAGTGATTCCTGATATATGTTGGAATGTAACGCAATATTAACACTCGAACTACCGGCGGAAAATCGGCTTTATTTAAATATATTAAATAAGTACTTTGAAAAAGGGGAATTCAGAGGTGGAGAATATCTATTCTATGACTCTCCTATAATCTTGGAGAATTTTTGGAAAAATTGTGTACCAGTCATTTTGACTGGTTTGGCAGTTCTAGTGTTAGTGACATAGAAATAATTGTATCGTGTCGTGTTCCACTAATATTTGCAATTTGATCATTTTTGAGAGGCTTCAAAATTTTCTGTTCTATCAATCGCGTCACGAGTCTCACTCGTTGCTGTAGGGCAAAGAAGCGTATACATTTTAAAATTATTTTTTACAATATAAAAAAATATAAAAATACGTAGGATTTACCTAACAACGAAGTTAGCTTCTATAATAATGTCGCCGCTGCGGCGACAACGGAGTGCAAAGGGTTAAATGAGAAATTAGCAAAAAGAGGACTGCAACTCGGACGCGCTGCTTCAGGGTCTCAGCCCTTACCTCCTTATTCACCGTAGCACCGTAGAAAGTACGATATATTATATAATAAATTTGGAAAATTTCCTGAAATTCGATGGAGAATTTGAATTTGAAGCCACTGATGCCATTTCCCCTAGGATTTATCGTTTCAGGTGGCTTCCAAAACACTCAGACTATGACATATTAAATAATAAATTAGGAAAAATTTCCTGGAGATGACGAAGGAGAATTTCAAAGTTGGACCTGCGAGTCCAAACCTTATTTCCTTGCTCATCATAGCCGGGCACATATTCCGCAGAATTTTCCGTTTAATGAGAACTGCTAGTTTCATCGCAGATGCTTGATATGTGCAGATTTTGTATTATACGATTCACATTAAGTTTATATCCCCCATAAGCCGCAGGAGACCGCATCGGACGACTCGGAGGGCCGCAGGATGGTCACCCTCTGCCTTATAACGACGTACCTATAGTAACTGAGGATTATGGTGGCCATGAAGTTGAACATTTAGACTTCTAGCTACCACACCTATCAATTTCAATCTCTCTTCACCTCTTACGCATTTTTCCTAAATTTTAATTAAACACATCTTAAGCGGAGGTTTTCTCGCCAAATTCTCACTATATAGCGGACGACTTTTTGTAATTCGCGTGCAAAATTACTTCTGCACAAAATAGCCATTACTTTTGAACCATGGGCTATTTATTAACCCTTTGTGGACGGAGACTTTTTTGACTATTGAGAAGTAATGATTTATTCGGCAATGAAAAGCACCTTTTTGTCAGAAAGTCAGAGTGTTTATATATACAAGTTATAAATTATTATTCGCGTAATCATATTTCGATAGTTATATTTCATTTTTTCAACTCTAACCGTGTATACAGGAGCCAATAAACTATAATCAGATTTTTCCTCAGACCACATATATGCGGCCGTCGGCCTCAAAGGGTTAATAAAACTTTCAATTTTCTTTTAAAAAATAATTTCTTTATTTACTTTGCTCTGTC
Organism: Cerceris ruficornis; assembly: GCA_963989415.1. NCBI lineage: Eukaryota > Metazoa > Arthropoda > Insecta > Hymenoptera > Crabronidae > Cerceris > Cerceris ruficornis. Next base: position 28,616,274 of record OZ022519.1, read on the forward strand.
GGCTCCAGCGCTTTAATAATAATATGCGCGAAACGAGTTTAGACGTTTCCCGCTTAACACTAAACCTACCGGCTTTATATCTGTTATATTGAAATATACGAAATAAGTACTTTGGAAAAAAAGATTTGAAGAGGTGAAAAAGATGTTCAGTTAAATGATTTTTGTGTTATACGATAGACTTAAAATATTTACTGAATGGCTGTCCAATCAATTTGGGGAATTTTTAGAAAAAGTCAGAATTGCGGTCATTTGACCGCCATGGTAGGTTTCGTGTTAAGATGTATTAACATCTTACAACCCCAATGATTCGGAATCCACCTGTAACCTGCAACAGGGTTCCAGGTGAAATATTGCAAAAATCCAAGAAGCAAAAACAACGCAAAACAACATCTACAAATAAATCTCTTCCACTCGTCCAACTCTTGCGCCCAACAAACCGTAGAACTGCCTCCGAGTACTTGGAAGCAAAACGAACCGTTCGGCAAGTAATTCTCGATCGATCATCCGACAAAATTCCACCCATCCTTTTGTTTCTCCTTCGAACCTTCGATCTACGCTTACGTCGAAGGTAGAAATCGGCCGGGAAGCTAGCGAGAAAAACGGCGAGTAAGGTCGTCGCTGGGAATGGAGGGAAAGAAGAAAGTAACGAAGCATCGGGCGATTTGTCGGCACATTTATGGCGGAGAAAACGCTACGGCTTTCTCGATCTCGCGAAACAGTTCGAAGAGAGCATATCGGGCCGATGATGCAACGATAAATCATTGGCTGGAGCTGCAGTCGAAGCGGGCAGGTATATATCCGGAGTCGGCATTGATTTCCCTTTACCAACACGTGCACCACCGTGTCTCGCCGGAATTTATCGGCGATACGGCCGTTCCGTCAGGCGCCGATTCCTCCGCGTGTTGTTATTATTATTATTGTTATCATCGGCGGGAGGAGTTTATTAAACAACCTGGAACTATAGGAGGATTTCTTCGGGTCTTCTCGTCGCGCAAAGTGGAGTGGGTAGCTTCGTGGAAGGACGAAGTGGAGTTGCTTCGGGCTGAGGGGTGGAAGGCAGAATTTGATTTTTCGTATTAAACGAGATTGTGTTATCGACGAGGGGAGTTTGTTAACCTCTTAGCCGACAATAACGTGACACATAGCGCGGTAAATGGAATAGGAAATTTCGAAGCCTTCCAAGAATTATTAAATCTAAAGTATCAGTAGTTCACGAGACGGTGAAATTATTTCTATACTATTAATATGGAATTGAGCTGTACGAAATATCAGAAATCGGAGAGGAATTTTGATTTCAGGAATTAATTCTGAGTTATTGCGCACGGGGTCTAAATAGAAATCGTAGGGCAAGGGGTTAAACAACCTCGAGTTATAGGCGGGTTTCTTTCGGTATTCCCTTTGCGCAGAGCGGATGGGGTAGTTTTGTTGGCGGATGGAGCGCAGTAGCTTTTAGTTTGAAGGGTTCACGTGGAAAGGCCGCTTTGATTTTTAATATTAAGAGAGATTATTATTACTGTGGGGAGTTTATTAAATAAATAGAAATTGTAAGAAGATTTCTTCGTGTATTCTCTTAGTGCAAAGCGGATGGGGTTGTTTTGTTGACGGATGAAGCGGAGTTGCTTTTAGTTTGAAGGGTTAACGTGGAAAGGCCGCTTTGATTTTTAATATTAAGACAAATTATTATTAATGTGGGGAGTTTATTAAATAAATAGAAATTGTACGAAGATTTCTTAGGGTATTCTCTTTGCGCAGAGCGAATGGGGTAGTTTTGCTGGCGGATGGAACGGAGTTGCTTTACGTCTGCAGGGTTAACGTAGAAAGGGTGTTTTGATATTTGATATTAACAAAGTTATTACCATCAAGAAGAGGAGTTTATTAAAGAAATGTCTTTTCTTTCCGGCAAAGTGGAATAGAGTACCTGCTTTGAATCACGGGGCTGATGAGGAAAGCCAAATTTGATTTTTAATATTAAAAAAAGGGTTAACTTTAATTCTCGTTATATCTGTCACAATGCCTTCACTCTCTTTTAAATTGAAGGCCTCCAGAAACACAGATCTTCTCAAGTCCTCCACCATCCCCGTCGCAACTTCGGGAAATCTCCATTCCGAATCTTCTCTGTTATTTTTACTCTCAAATTAACATATTATCGATTTCTATGATCGCAAATCACACGAACAGTATTCATGTAAATTTCTAAAATACAGTCAGAACCCAAAGAAACCATGGCACTCGTTCTAGCGAGGCAAAGTGCCAAAGACGAGTACCTTAATGATTCCCGCGTTTCGCGCGGAAGCGAAAACGAAGACGAAAGAAATTTCGCATAATCGGGCAAAGTCATTACGTTAATGACGAAACGAAGAGAAATCATCCATCGTAGATAATTGCTTGGAGTGTTTAGAACCTACCCGCGACCGGACTAAATGCCTCGTTATCCAAGGATCCCGTTGTACGTCCTTTCGCTCGTTGTAATCTCAGCGAGAGGTTAGAACTGGAATAACGAGGAAATTCCGGATGAGGGTGCGCTTACGGTAAAATCGATAGAATTAATGACTCGGTCTCTGTATAGCACGTAATATTATCCCTTACGTAGTCACACTGCGGTATCGCCAGTTACTACGGGGGTTGTTATTCTCACCTGACTTCGGCTGAGACCCTTATTCCCTTCCACTTTTACGACTACCCTCCGACGATCATCCCGGAGTCGAATACTTTCCAACGACCGAGTCTATTGTTCGAGGAATGTCACACGGAGTTGGGTTGTGTTTGCACAGGGAAATGTAGCTTCAAATGATCGAATAACGACGGGGTCGAGGGAGAGGGTGGGGAATTTTATGGAATTTTGGGTTGTTTTTGGATGATAGTGGTTAAAGTAAGGTTGATGTGGCTTATATCAGAGGGTTGGTATGAAAAATGTGCCGTTGAGTTGCTGGTGAACGGTGAAGGGTGAGGGTAGTTTGACGTGGGAGGAGAATTTGTCGGAGTTGAGACACATGTGGAAAGGGAATTTGTCGAAGTTGAGTAACATGTGGAAACGGAATTTATTAGAGGAGTCAGATGTGCAAAGAGAATTTGTCGGAGTTGAGTTAGATATGGAAAGAATGGTTTTCAGAGTTGAGTCACATATAGAAAGGAAATTTGTCAGAATTGAGTCAGATGTGCAGAGAGAATTTGTCAAAGTTGAGTTAGATGTGGAAAAAGAATTTGTCAGAGTTGAGTCACATATGGAAAGGGAATTTGTTAGAGTTGAGTTAGATGTGGAAAGAGAATTTGTCAGAGTTGAGTTAGATGTGGAAAGGAAATTTGTCAGAGTTGAGTCACATATGGAAAGGGAATTTGTCAGAATTGAGTTAGATGTGGAGAGAGAATTAGTCAAAGTTGAGTCACATATGGAAAGAGAATTTGTCAGAGTTGAGTTAGATGTGGAAAGAGAATTTGTCAGAGTTGAGTTCGATGTAGAAAGAGAATTTGTCAGAGTTGAGTTAGATGTGGAAAGGAAATTTGTCAGAGTTGAGTTACATATGGAAAGGGAATTTGTCAGAGTTGAGTTCGATGTGGAAAGAGAATTTGTCAGAGTTGAGTTAGATGTGGAAAGAGAATTAGTCAAAGTTGAGTCACATATGGAAGGAGAATTTGTCAGAGTCCTGCCAGATGCAGAAAGAGTCTCAGAAGTGTACAGTTACCAAAGGTGGGTGTAGAGTTAGAGGTACAGACCAGCAATTAGAGGGTCCGAGTCCAAATCCCCGTCATCTTTAGTAGCCTGTATCTAAATTATTACTTAATATATCATACCCTCGGTGGTTTGGAACCCACCTGACCCTATACATCCTAGGCGAAGGGATGATACTTAAGCTTGCAGCACAAAAAAGAAGAAAGACTGGACCTAGGTACATTCAGAGAAATTGAAAACGACGCGCCAAAGAGAAGAAAGTAAACTGACTCTCACAGTCGCGTGTCTTATATTGCTCGATGAAATGCCACGTGATGAAGTAAAATGAGAGAAGCCCCCCTTCCTTTCTTCTGCCTATACTGCCGAATTCAATTTCCCATGCTGTACCTGGCTCTGACCCAGGAGTCGTTTGGCGGGAGTTAATATTTGCACTTTATAATGATGTGTTTTTAATACCGGAAACTCCGCTGCAAGCAAAGCAAGAGAAATACCGCTGAGAGTGGATGTTTCATAGTAGCCTCGAAGAGATGTAAATAGAAATTTATTTGATTCTTGTTTTTTTCTGGCTTTCATTTACACTTGAGATTGAATGCAAATATTCCGTATCGCGGAATGAAGCATGGTAAACTGAAGCACGACTGGAATATAGCCTAGAATTTTATATAAATGAGACTTGTAACGACTCTTCTCTGATCTGTAGGATCTGGCAAAAATGTTCGAATTGTCAAACTTTAGGGGAGGTGCGTTCGTTTAAATTAGGAAATTTGAGAGAGAGAGAGAGAGAGAGAGAGAGAGAGAGAGAGAGAGAGAGAGAGAGAGAGAGAGAGAGTCAGAGACTCAGAGAGCTAGAGAGTTAAAGAGTCAGAGAGTCATAGGTCATAGAAAGAGTCAGAGAGTCATAGAAAGACTCAGCGAGCCATAGAGTCATAGACAGAGTCAGAAAGTCATAGAGTCACAGAAAGAGTCAGAGAGCCATAGAGTCATAGACAGAGTCAGAAAGTCATAGAATCATAGAAAGAGTCAGAGAGTCATAGGTCATAGAAAGAGTCAGAGAGTCACAGAGTCATAGAAAGACTCAGAGAGTCATAGAGTCATAGGAAGAGTCATAGAGTCATAGAAAGAGTCAGAGAGCCATAGAGTCATAGACAGAGTCATAGAGTCACAGAAAGAGTCAGAGAGCCATAGAGTCATAGAAAGAGTCAGAGAGTCACAGAGTCATAGAGTTTGTCAGTTAAAGAGTCAGAGAGCCATAGAGTCATCGAAAGAGTCAGAGAGTCATAGAGTTTGTGAGTTAGAGACTCAAAGACTTTGAGAGTTAGGGATTCACAGAGTGAAAGAGTCAGAGATTTGGAAAATCAAAGAGTTAGAGATTCAGAGAGCTAAAGACTCAGAGTCAGACACTCCGAGAGTGAAGGGGTGTGAGTTTGAGAGTGTCAGAAAGTTGCGAGAGTCAGAGAATGCGAAAGTCAGAGAGTTAGAGATTCAAACACTTAGAGACAGGTAGTCACAGAGTCCGAGAGTCGGAAGGTCAAAGAGTCAGAGAAACAGAGACAGAGAGAGACAGATAGAGGAAAAATACCGAAGTTTCCTCCGGCAGTAGAACACGGCCGTCATTGTTGCGCCTCCAAGTACTCGAATATCGAGGATACACCCTTCCCACTCGCGATACCAGCTGAAAAGGGTACGAGTGTTCCATTTACCCGTTCGTTCGCGAACAATTTCTCGATTACAATGCACTCATCGCGCCTCCCGTTTGGCGCACGGCTCGGCACGTTATGAAACGAAATCCCGTAAGTGGTTCGTTAGATGGGCCGCTAAGAACCTCCGAGCGGAAAATCGAAGACGAGCTGTCGGCACACACCGAGAAACATTAGATAATGAGAAAAAGAGACAGAGAGAGATACGGGAAGAGAGAATAAGGGATGGGAAAAATAGAAGACAATAGAGCCGAGACCGGGAGTTGAGTTTGCGTTGGACAATTGTTCTTTGATAAGACGATACTTCGTTAACGTTTCAGCGTAGCACAAAGGCGAAACGATACAAACGCGGCTCAGGTAGACGCACAATTCGAGCTGTCGATACTCGTTACGTCGACGTTCCACGTTTGCTGCTTTGTTTCGATTTATCTTCCACGGGGAATGAAGTATCTGAAATGCGTATGAGAGAATTTTACCGAGGCGACACTTGCTTCGTTGCTGAGAACGTAACCTTCGACCCGTTTTATTCAGTTTTTGAGACTCTCAATCACGTACGACTTCCAGCCAGTCCAAGTCTCAGTCGCATAAGAATCCAAGTCACTACAAGTTTGAGTCATATGCGAATTGCAGTCATTGCAAGTCTCACAAGCAAAGGTCGGGAACTGATACACTCCGATTTTGAAAAAACTTTGCATAAATATTTATTAGACATGGCAGGACAGGCAGGAGAGAAGCAAGAGAGTCAAGAAAGAGGACTTGCCTCTCCTGTGTTTGTCCGGCATGTCTCCTGCCTGTCCTGCCATGTCTAATAAATATTTATGCACAGTTTTATCAAAATCGGAGTGTATCAGTTCCCGAACTTCCCTTGTGAGACTTGCAGTGACTGCAATTCGCATATGACTCAAAATTGTAGTGACTAAGATTCTTATGTGACTGAGGCTTCCACTAACGTGAATCATATGTGACTGAGACTCGCAGAAACTTAATAAAACGTGCCAAAGGTTATGGTCTCAGCAATAAAGCAAGGGTCATCTCGCTAAAATTCTTGCATACAGCGATTACACTGTGAATCGAACATGTCCTTCCCATCGAAAAGTTGAGCCACGTTCAGAAACGACCCAGAGTCATCCCATGAATCCCTTCTCGTTGCAATTCGCATATGACTCAAACTTGTAGCGACTAAAATTCTTATATAACTGAGGCTTCCACTATCAGGAATTCGTATGTGACTGACACTCGCAGAAACTGAATAAAACGAGTCAAAGGTTACGTTTTCAGCAATAAAGCAAGGGTCATCTCGCTAAAATTTATCTATATAGTGATTGCACTGTGATTCTCTCGTTGCAATTCACTGGACCCGACTCCCAGACGAGAAAATCGGACGATAATACTTAACAGACTGACGCAGTGGGTTCGCTCGATGCTATTATTGGAAGGTGCCGGTAATTATCTTAGCAAGAGAGCTCGATGGCGCAGCTTAGGGCCCCTCTCCCTGAAACGGCGATCTTCGCGCTGTTTATGACAATGATGGATGGTCCTTCCGGTAATTCATCATCCCTCCTTTCTCTTCGAGGGTGAACCAGCGCAACCCCCGCTCGTATTCCGCTTCTTCCGTGGCTGGAAAAGCGACGCGAGATTCCACCGCGGATTTTCCTTCTTATGGATCGTTTGGACGTTTGTGCACGCTTTAGAACACCTCTTTCTTTTTCATTTTTTAAGGGACACGGAAGAGGGGAGGTGAGCTCGGTTGAATTAAGACGAATGAGATTTTTGCGGGGAATTGCAGGATGCGGTTTTAAGGGTGCGATCGAGGAAGGGATGGGAATTGAGGCTGGAGGGTTGCTCTTTCGCTGGGGTTTAGATCGATTGCAATGTGGTTAGACTGAGAATTTTGCGAGAAGTTTGAAATTGCGAGAATGCACGAAATGCAGGTTGTTGGAGCGCTGAAATTATCGGGCAGGGGATGCTTTTATGGGAATTTAACCCTTTGCGGACGAAGACTTTTTTAAATGTTGAGAGATAATCATTTATTTGCCGAGCAAAAGCTATTTTTTTATCAGAAACTTCGAGTGTTAATGTATCCGAATTATAAATTACTATTTGCAGAGTCACATTTGAACGGTTATATCCCAATTTTTCAATTCTAATCGTGTATACATACCTCGATAAACTATAATCAGATTTTTTCTCAGACCGCATATATGCGTCAGTAGTCCTCAAAGGGTTAATAATGGATTTCTGGTTGTAAATAAATAATTTGTAAGCGATGCTGAGAAATTCACGGTGATGGAATCCGATTTTGATGAAACTTGGGTGAGAGATAGTTCTAGAAAAAATATTTGACGCGTATTTTTTTATCAGCCGTCGTCCCTACTCAAAGAGAGAAAGTATCCCTCACAGTTGAGGATTAGAAATGAATTTTTTTAGTATCTGGAGGCCATCAGGGAATATATTTTATTAAATTGGTTGTTACTTAACATTAACTTCAATTGCGCGTGACTGAATGAATTAGAAAGTTATCCTAAAAGTCAGTTTTAAAAGATGGAAATTTCTTTCATTCTGTACTGCAGTTTTTGCGCGACAAACTTCTCCGAATCTCGGTCAAGCTACTTGGATTTAAAAAATCCTACAAACTGAGAAAACTTTGAGAAGTAATTTCAACCTCCCGGAATGAATATTTAGTTGTCAATTTCGCCAAAATGAAAGTACGATCGCGACTGGAGTACCGTGCAATAAAGAGACCTAAAATCGCAAAGTGGCACCGTGCCGTTTTAATTTTCACGACCGTGCTCGGCCCTCGGAATTTTTTCACATCCCTTCTTGCAGGCAGCCGTGAAACTTTCATCGGCGCCGTCCTGATTTTCAACTTTTCCTCGGTACCACAGTTCCTCCGTGTTTTTTCCTCCTGAATTATGGTACCTTCGCATAGAACGAAACTTTCGAAAGCCATTCGCAAAGTAAAGAGGCGGAAGTGCGAGCTTCCTGGCGTATGCATAAACAAAAACAGAGAGAGAGAGAAGAAGAGTCGCCGCAAAAGAGAGAGAAAAGACAGAAAAAGAAGGAGACACAAATAGAAACTGGAAGATAGAAGGATGGAGAGAAAGGAAGAAAGAGACTGCACGTCCCTGTTCCGTCTTCTTTTAATTTCTTCTGTTAGTAAAAATATCAATTAATATATTGTTACGACGAAGCGAAGCTGCCGTCGGGATTAATTAGTTAACCCTTTGCACTATAATTGTTTTCCTAGCTTGTTTTCGGTCAACTCTGATTTAATTTTTGTGGTTTTGACAGCACATGGTAGGTATGAAGTAATTGCGTGCAGTTACTTAACACTAGATTTACGGAAGCCGTCAAATTGACAGGTTCCTACTTGTCTTATAAAAATTTCTCAACGTTACAGAGACGCTGTACAGTATAAATTTCACGTGTATTTTAGAATACAATAATGACTTAACGAATTACCATCTTTGTCGGTTGATCCCACTTTTGCCAAAGTCCTTATTTAATATATTGCAATGTAACAGATTTCACGTCCGTAAATCTAGTGTTAAAGTTATATTAACACTATGCCGTCCGTGCGATAAATTAAGATTCGTTGGTTAGGCGCCGGCGCTTTTCGAATTTGTGGAGAAACATAAAACGTCGCGTTTTGCTAATCACAATAAGTAATAATTCTATCGCGCAATTTTTACGAAATTTCGAGGATATGTAGCGTATTGCAGCCTCCACAGGATACAAGCGATACTTTGCAATAATTTGTGATTGTGAGATAGCCGCGATGCCTTTGCGATATAATAGGCAACTCTCGTAAAATTTTGGTGTGACACCAGCGTGGTGTCACCGGACGGCATAGTGTTAACCCTTTGCACTCCTATGTCGAGCTACACTCGACACAGTTTTCTATGGCATTTAGCACTTCATTTAATAATTATCGACTTTTCGAAATCAACAATAACTTTGCATCTTAACATAAATATCCCACGGTACCTACAATTGTTCCTAGTATTAAGTAAAAATGAATAATCAACGGTAGACATTTTTCCGAGATTATATTTGCTTATCTGACGGAAAGTTAGTAATATAATTCGGAGCGCAAAGGGTTAACAAAACGATTGTTTAGAAAAAATCCCGCCAGAGGTGACTTCAGAGTTTTAGGGAAAAATCGTGCGTCGCGCCACAGCAAACACCCTGCGTAAAATGGAACAGAGGAAGACAGACGAAAACGGAAGTGGAAAAATACAGATAAGAAGAAAGAAGACGCAGAGAAGAAATATACCGAATTGGAAATAGAAGAAAGATCGACAGAAATGCAAACAGAATCCTGGAAACATTTGCGGAAGTGCATATTTCTGACGCATGCATAAACAAAAACGGTGAATGAGAGAGAAGAGAAGAGAGGCGGGCCGATGAAGCGGAAAGAGACGAAGGAAGAGAAAAGAGAGAGATGAAGAAACGTAGAAAGAGGGAAAAGAAGAGAGACATCGAACTGGCGATAGAAGAGATGTCGATGGGGACGCGAAGAGAATCGTGGAAGCGTTTGCGGTACGTAGAAGCATCGCAGAGGGTAGTTTCCGGGCAGAATTAATGGCCGGGATTCTACATCTAAACTCCTTAGTCCGGATTAGTACTGACACGAATGGCGTGTCATTGGAAACCGGGATTCTCGAGCATGCCCTCGTATTAAGCAGACGCCGGGGAATTCCCCGGAGGAGCGTGGAACCAAGTTTCCGCCCTGTTCCACCTCTAACCGCGGATTTCGACCTTGTTTCGAGTTGCGCCGTTTGCGCGTCGTGTGCCGTGATTTTCCTACGTTTATTCTCTCGCTTTCTGCTCCACGTGTAACGTCTTCTCTCTCCTTTGCTCGCAGAATATCCTCCTTCTTTCGTAGAATGCCCCATTTTCGTCTTTCTTCTCTGCAAACTTTTCCGTTCTATTTTTTTCCTTAAACGAGTGCAGCTCTTTGTTTCTCCTCTAATCTCCAGCATTTTTCTCTTCTCCTCTTTGCGCAATTCAGAGTCTTCGTTCTCCTCGTAAAATCTCTCCTCCTTTTCTCTCGAAACTCTTTATTCTTCTTCTACCATCCAGCATCTTCCTATTTCTCTTCTACAATCAAATATCCACTTCTTCCGACCTCCAGCATTCTTCTCCTCCTTTCAAGAATTCTCCATTCTTCTCCTCTTCACCCCTTCACCTCCAAAATTCACCCTCGAAATTCACCTTCAAAATATTGGTTTTTAGGGTTTAAAATAATAACACTTTGTTTAAAAGCTAATGGAATAGACCAAGACTTTATTCTCAGAATATATGGAGAGGGTACGTCTTCTCTCTAAGAGTGAAAGTCACAGAGTGAGGTCTAAAAGAATTCTGCAAGGGTCTAAGGACCCTTTTCGGTTATAACGTAAAACAGACTGCATAGCTATACAGCTGCAACCTCTTAACCCTTTTAGTACCGACCGGAAAAATGTATTAAATTAATGACAAACCTATTTCAAAATTCTTTGAAAATCGTAGAATTAATATCTATCTAACATTGTTAGGAAAAATGAACAAATTGGTTACTGATTGTTGATAGTCGTTAGAATTAAAAAGAATAATCATTTGGTCATAGTTTAATATAGAATAATGTAGTATGGAGCATAAACTGTGTATTCTCAAATATTTGCAATAAAATTACTAATATCATACGAGCAAATTAAATAATAATCCCATGATGATCGGCGTTAAGAGTGTTGCTAACGACGATATATCGGCATCCGGCACTAAAAGGGTTAAGCATTCCAGGAAGTAAATATACCAGTTGATTTTTGTATCTGTAAAATATACTCTGCTCGTAGAAACATAGAAAACCAACACAAAATTCACCTTCAAAACTCACCGCTCCGAGAGTTCACCCCCTACCACCCCTCCGATTCAACACCCCCTCTTCCACCCGTAGAATCAACCCTCCCCCGCAACTGCCGGGACACGCGAAACCGAAAAAAAATCCGCGAATAAATATGCGCGCAAAGTAGTCGACGATAAAGCGTTAAAGAGAAGCCACTCTCTTCGGCCGCCCTCCTTTTCCACGCGACGACGCGAGACACCGTAGAATGCAGTTTTTATTAGACACGAAGTCACCCTCTTTTTCTCCTTTCACGCGGCAAGGGGTGGCAGGTTACCGAGTACAAGGTGGCTCGTGTCAGGTTCACGTGCTCGGGGGATGAAACGCGAGGTGGCCGGCTGGCCCCGCGATCGGCCACATCTGCCATACTTTAATATTGGATTATGCGATATAAATTGTCAATCCGAGCAACTCCACCGGCATCGGTAAATACGGCTTTATTCTGCCGTGGATGCGTCAAACGTGAAATCCGTTTATGAATATTACACGAGATTTGCGTTTCTTTGCGATGCTTTTCGTTGCTTTGCAACCGGGAGGTTTTCCTCGCTTGAAATTGTACGACGGAATTTCAGGGGTCTGTTGTGGACAATTGTGAAATGTAAAATAATTTTATTACTTTTGAGTGGTTGAAGTAGGTTGGCTGGAATTTTCGAGAAGTTACAATTTTTTTTTGGTTGATTTAGATTCAAGTATCAATGCTGCATTGATGGTTTGTTTGCGATGGGTTTTCTAAGAGATTTGAAATTATTTAACCCTTTGCGGACGGAAACATTTTGGAGTATTGAGAGATAACCATTTATATGGCGATCCAAAACCACATTTTGAGCAAAAAGTGAGACTGTTAACACTAGAACTACCAAACCAGTCAAAATGACTGGTACACAACTTTTTTCAATATTTCTCTAAGTTTATAGAAGAGTCACAGAATAAATATTCTAGGTCTATCTCAAAAAACATAAATTGTCGAATCGATCATCTTTTCCGGCTCTTGATTCCTCCTTTTTCAAAGTACTTATTTAGTATACTGAAATATGATAGATTTAACGCTGGTAGTTCTATTGTTAATGTATAGAAATTGTAAATGACTATTTACACAATTATATCTCGACGGTTGCATTGCAATTTTTCCACTCTAACCGTGTATACATACAGCGATAAATTATAATTAAATTTGTTCTCAGGCCACATATGTGCGTCGCTAGTGCTCAAAGGGTTAATAAACTAGAGCTAGCGAAATATTTTAAGTATATTTGATTGTTTAAGCTACGACGGTAGATATTCTGAATTAGTTTAAAATTCTTCCAGTCGAATTGTAACTTAAAGTATCAACCCACGATGCAAAGTGTTTCATTTGCAGTAGATTTTGTCATTTATAATCCATCGTCCAACCTCCACAAAGATGGCCGACGAATCTCCCTCCGTCGAGGCAAAAGCCATTAATCACCCCCTTTCCCTGCTAATTATGCAATAGCCGGAAAAAGCCTAATTTAAAGGCGGTGAAATTAAAACGTATCTCGAGGAAGATCAGTTACATCCCTCGTAAAGGTGTTCGTTCCAGCGACCATGTTCCTTCGAGGGAGAAAACGACGCAGATACGCGCACCAGAAGTCCGGTTTTACGATCTCGGTGTAACAGTTCGCATCGGCGTTTCGCGGGTATTACGACACTCCTGGCAGGTAGGACGTAATTCGTAAGAAGACCGTAACTACGTATAAATACGCCGGGCGGATGCAACGAGTGACGACAATATAACTATAAAGCCGTCGCTCTCGCAGTCGTCGTCGTGGTCGTTACAACGCCGGCAGATCTTCTTCGTCTGGTCCCGGCGCTATTTTCGCCGGATGGTACCACGGCGCTTCCGCCAGCAGACGGTGAATCAGACGATGGACAAGTGGAAGCTCGCGTGGAAAGGAAGCGAAGTTTGAGGCCGGAGAGGAAAAGCTGAGAGAGACAGCTTTATCCGGAGGAAAATTCCAAATTTTACACAGTTCGGTGATCCGGCCTGCACCGATTTGATGCAGTTTGATCGAAAGAGAGAAAATTCCAAAATTTTACACAGTTCTGTGATCCGGCCTGCACCGGTTTGATGCAATTTGATCGAAAGAGAGAAAAATCCAAAATTTTACAAAGGTCTGTGATTCGGTTTCAACCGGTTCGATCGAAAGAGAAAAAATTTCCAAATTTTACATGGCATTTGGATTCCCTTTAGATACGGTTCGATCCAGTTTGATCGAAAGAGAGAAAATTCCAAAATTTTACAAAGTTCTGTGATCCGGTTTGATAAAAACAGAGTAAATTCCAAAATTTTACAAAGTTCTGCAATTCAGTTTGATTGAAAGACAGAAACTTTTAAAATTTTACAAAGTTCTATGATCCGGTTTGATCCAAAGATAGAAAATTCCAAAATTTGCCATGTTCTTTGGATTTCCTTTGGATACGGTTTGATAGAAAGAGAGAAAATTCAAAAATTTTAGAAAGTTCTGTGATCCGTCTGCCTGTCCTGTGTCACTTTACATTTCTGGAATTAATTCTGAGTTGTTGCTCGCGCAGTGACGAAAGAAATCGTAGGCACGAAGGTTAAAGAAAGACCGAGAATGTGGAAAAACGGCTCGATAAGGCGGAAAATCCGGAAGAATAGAAAGAGGAAAGGAGAAGGAGGAAAGAAGAAAGGGGGAGAGAAAATTCGTGCAGGGTGTGCTTTTATTGCGCGGTCATCCCGCGAACGCAGAACTCGTCCTCGGAGCAGGCTTTCGTCGTTGCGAGGCTATGCGTTTCGCTCCGCGTGAGATTATAATTGACATCGGGCTTTTCGTCCTTTTTTTCCTGGTCGCGTTAATTGTATTAGTGCCGGGGGACGCACGGATGCGTCTGGTAAATTGTATTAACTTCGTCCGGTTGATAGGTACTAATAATTCGGCTGCGCTTTCGAAGCGTTCATTTTTATTCTACTTTAGCCCTTTGGAAGCGGAATTGGTACTCTGCTTTGCAATAAAGTAATTCATTTTGCAATGCCGTCTACCTGTTTTCACTTCTTTTTGACTTGCAACAAATATGCAAGGGAACGTCGAGTAGATATGAAAGTTGTTATGAAGCTGGAAAGTTGCAATTTCGAGGCAGTTCCTGCTGCATTTGACGCTTTTCCATTTCAAACAGACATGCAAGAAAATATCGACGAAATATAACTACGAAGCAACGATGTTGCAATTTCGAAACACCTTCTATCACTTTCCACTTTTCTTTGATTCAGAAAAATAAGTAAAACATTATCATTTAACTCGATTATTTTTAACAAGCTTCAAACTTGCATTTAATATTTGCAAAATATAACAATTATGTAGTAACAATGTTGCAACTTCGAAACACTTTCTATCACTTCCCACTCGTCTTTAATTCAGAGTAAATAAGTCAAACATTGTCATTTAAATACGTCACTTTTAATAAACTTCAAACTTGCATTTAATATTTGCAAAATATAACAATTTTGTAGTAACAATATTGCAATTTCGAGACACTTTCTATCACTTTCCACTCTTCTTTAATTCAGAGTAAATAAGTAAAACATTATCATTTAAATAGCTCATATTTAATAAGCTTCAAAGTAGCATTTAATATTTGCAAAATATAGCAATTATGAAGCAACAATGTTGCAATTTCGAAACACCTATCTCTTTCAACTCTTCCTTATTTCAGAATAAGTAAAAAATTATCACTTAAATAGAAAATCCTTGATAAACTTCAAATTTGCAATTACTTATTGTAAAATTACCCTTAACGTGCAACAATGTGATGAATAACGCGACAGAGGATAGAAGAGACTTTACTACCGTGGGAATTTCTCCCAGAATTTACAGAAGTTCGCAAGGCAACTGGTCAAGCCGCGTCTCTTGTACGTTCTTATTTTTACTGGTCTTCGCAAGTAGGTCGAGCAATTCGACAGATACACTTCTATCGGGAGAGAATCCGACATCGGTTCTCGAGCAAGTGAATTTTTCAGGCATCGACTTAGGAAGTACCGTCGTTTCTTTCGCGAAGAGTAGTTGCGGAGGACTTCGTGGCAGAACGCGATGCTATTGATTCCCTCCTCTGTTGGAAGTTCCGGAAAGAAAGGTGAACGGTCAGAGGTTCAATGTGGAAATATATCCCAAAGGTGGTTTATAGGTGCCTCATTTTTTCTACGGGTCGAAAAGTGCACCTTTGTCGAGAGAAATATCGATTTTCGTTATCAGCAACGCAATTTTTTAGATAGTGGATCAAGAAAAATTTTCATTAGTAACTGGAGACTGCCAGAAGATGAAGAGCATACCGTGAAACTCTTTTCACTTGGAAGATTAAATATTTAATGTTTAAAAGTGGAGAAGGAGGTATACAAATATCATAAAAGTTTATTATTTCGTGGAGCAACATATCGAGCTATTTCATATATTTTTTTAATTATCGTGCGATTATTCAAGCATCGACTTAAAAACCGCTATCAATTCTTCCACCGAAAGATCAGTTGCCCGGGAAATCCACCAAGAATCAAAGAAAGAAGACACTTTTCCTCTTGAAAACTCCATCGAGCAACGTGACAATGTAAAACAGAACCTAACCCAGACTGCACCATAACGTGTATTACTTCAAACGGCACCATAACCAGCCTCCTTTCGTACCTCTCGACATTTCACGACATTAAAGAAACCCTAAAAACTACCCTACCACCTTAACCCCTTAAGGTCGTCACCTCCATGGTATCCGAGTTTCTCGCAGAATTCCGCAGACCCGTAAACGTCAACGGCACCGCCGTTTTAAAAAAAATTTCAGAAACCTAACAACCTGTTTATTTATCATAAATGAGTTAAGATAAACACAAGTTCCAACTATCTGCCAGAAAAAAATAGTTTCTTCCAGTTAAAAAAATTCTGTCTAACTGTGATAAAAGTCCAACAAGTTCCAAGGCGGATTCTTCGAGCATCGACTTAAAAACTACCCCCGTTCTACCTCAAAAAGATCAGTTGCCGCAGGAATCCACGAAGAAGCAAAGATACGAGGCCTCTTCTCCCTCGCAGAAAAGGGTGGATTTTCACTTTACGATTCTCTCACCTAATCCAGCGAAAGGTCGCTCGTAAGCGAGGAGGTACGTTCGTGACGGGATAGGACGATTGGACGATCTAACTTAGAGAGTTCCTCGGGCTTCCCCTTTCGCGGCACGTTGCTCGCTAAATCCTTCGAGTCGCGATATTTCTGCCAGGATTTTATTGCGCCGTAATTGCGAAACGTTCACGGGGTAGGCGCGAAAAAAGGAAGAAGGGCGGTGGAAGGTAATTTCTATCGGTCGTGCGTTTTCGCCGCTCGTTATTGTATTTGAACTTACCCCTTTTGGCGGGGTGAGATTTACGAGTGGGAGGAATTTTTTAATAGAAACGATACTTCGTTTGGGAAACGTGCAGCGGATAGATTGTGAATTTTTCTGCGTTTCTGTTTGTTTCGTGTTTTTCTGGCTTCGATTAACGTGGTTACTTGAATTATGAGGTATTGTTTTAGATGGGCTATTTAGAAGTGGTTTAAGTTAATCGCTTGAACGTAGCGAGTATACTTTCTCTTCGATTCGTCCTACCGCGTTTATCAATTTTTTTGTATAATTACCCCACTGACACGCAAAACGTCCCTTTTAACTCGTAATCATCCGGCTAATTTCACATTTTATCGTACAATCGTTCGAATAATCGGTCTCGTTGCGCGTGACAGCTTAATCGCGCTCGTTTTAACGGTTTCGCGGAATTCAGGCATTAAAGAACGCCGTAGGAAGTTTATTTTCCTCTAACGCAGCTATGAAAGTCCAAATAAAAGTTTTATTCTTACTGGCGAAAGATTGAAAACGATAGAAAAATTACGACTTTAACCTTTACCAGTCCCCGGGGCCATTTTTGACCTAAATAGAAATTTAATTTCACTCAGATGAAAACAAATTCTGCACACTGACTGCGTGTTATTCCCAATAAAGTTATAATAACGAAAAATTAAAAAATAAAATTTTGCTTCTTAACCCCTTGCCGTACAATAACGAGTGACGCTGCTGTTGCAGTAAATTGAATAGGAAATTTTGAAGTTTTGCCTTATATATTATATTAGCTTAAATTACACGATATATCAAGAAACACTGATCAATTTTTATTTCCCCAATTTAATTTTGAATTCTTACTTAACTCAGAAATCGTACGGCAAGGGGTTAATAGAAAGTAGACTACGGGTCAGAAAATACCCCAGGAACTTATAACTATAATTCTATAATTACTATAACTCTAATAATAATTCTAATTTTATTTATTACTATAATTATAATTCTTTTAAATTAGCTATATTTAATATAGTTCAGAACTATTAATTCTTCTTAAGATTAAATTTTGCCCTTTCTATGCTACGAGCGCACATTTAAATCCGCCGTTCTCCGCGCCCATGCGCAAGCGCGTTTTCGCGCGCGGCATATTTAAATCTCGCTCGTTCTTTATTCCAACGCGGAACCGTCGGATTTAATCAACGGAGAATTTCGCGAAAATTGCATTTCTTCTCGCGCGACAATTTCTCATTTTCACCGGGTCGCATGTGCGCGCGCGCCTTCAACCTACTAATTAAAATTCTCGGACGCTGAGACGAAAGTTGCCGACGAAAAAAAAAGTAGAATATTCGAGCGTAGAACCCGGAGAACGCCAGGCAGAGTGAAAATTGCGGGAGGACGAAGAAAGAGAGAGGACGGGAAGAAAAGAAATCGGTGGGCGGAAAGGTGGGTTTCTAAATGCGCTCGTATCGGGTGATTCCGTGCATACGTGCCTTTATTCGCGCGCCTTTCCGTTTTCTGCAGAGATATATAGACAGGTAGACAGATAGATAGGCGGAGTGAGAGAGAGAGAGAGAGAGAGAGAGTGATAGATAGAGAAGCGAAGAGAGAAACGAAAATGAACGAACCATCTAAAAGGCGTACGAAGAGAGAGAGAGAGAGAGAGAGAGAGAGAGAGAGGGAGAGAGAGAGAGAGAGAGGAGAGAGTGATAGATAGAGAAGTGGAGAGAGAAACGAAAATGAACGAACCATCTAAAAAGCGTACGGAGAGAGAGAGAGAGAGAGAGAGAGGGGAGAGAGAGTGAGAGATAGAGAAGCGGAGAGAGAAACGAAAATGAACGAACCCTCTAAAAAGTGTACGAAGAGAGAGAGAGAGAGAGAGAGAGAGAGAGAGAGAGAGAAGAAACCTGGAAAAAATGAGAATTGAGAGAGGAAGAGAATAAGTAGAAAAGTGGAGAGACAAGGTAGAAGATAGTTTGCAGCAGAGAAAGAGGAAGGAAAGAGGCAAGAAGAAAAGGCGGGGGGAAGAGTTTCCAGCATTGAATTAACTCGAAACAATATATCGCCGGCATTGTGTACCGAGTCGGCGTTGAGCTTCTACGCCGGGCTACTTCATTTATCAAGTTAAACAATGGACCACTTGCCTCACCCCCGGGGAGGGCTATCAGCCCTCTTCGAGGTTTCCAGGGAAAATCTCTTTCTCGGCCTCGTCCCTCGCTCTGCTACGAGTCCGTGGTGGGAAGAGAGGAAGATGGGACGAGAAGAAGAGAGAAAGCAAGAAAAAAAACGACGGAGGGAAAAAGAGGGGGTGATGGCCCGTTGTTTTGCTTCTCTCGTGGCAAGGGTGCGAGATTTTCCGCGAAAGCACGCGGATTCAGAAGTGGAGGAGGAGGAGGAGTAAATGGGAAAGAGAGAAGAAGGAAGAGGAGAGAGGAACGGTTTTATTACATCCACGGGTTAGTCGGATCTCGGCGCCGAGAAGGATAATCAAAACTGGCGCGTCGGTGATCTTATTAGAGAAGGTGTTGCTGCCTGAGCGAGCATCGAGTCGTTTCATGGAATTCTAACCCAATTTCCCGCTCCTGGATGCGAAGCTTTCTTATCACCGGCTAATCGCCGGTAAACCTGCCCGTGAAAATCAGCCCTACGGTCGTTTCCGATGCTATGCAAAGTGTTCCACCTGAGCGACAGGTGAAAGATAGACGGATAAATAGAAAAGGAAGAGAACGAGAGAGAGAGAGGGGCAAGAAGCAGAAAGATGAATGGGAAGATAGATAAATGGGTGGATGGAGTAGGTAGATCGATGGATGGATTGATAAGTAAACAGCTAGCTAACTGGATGTATACATAGCTGGATAGGTAGATAAATATACATGAATGGAATGAAAGAGAAGCATGAGCTGGAAAAAAGGAGAGCTGATAAATATTTCTTGCAGAGGGGATTACAGGTTTCGTGATTGAGACTCTTTCGAACCTTAATGAAACGGACACGATGCGTTTAAAATTCTTCTAATACTCTTTGCTCGTGTTGTGATCCAGCCTAGCACAAGTATTCTACTCTTAGGCAATGAAGGTAAAATCTCGATAAATACACAAATTTCCGGGCAAAGCAGTGCTCTTATCGAGTGCAGGTGTCGAATCTGTGTTTACATTAGGGCTCGAGCCGAGCGCGAACTTAGAAAAAGACAGACAGTAGAAGAGACGGAGAGAGCGAGCAAACAAAGTGAGCTGCTCGAAAGTATCAAGGAGGTATTGCCAATGCAAAAATAAACTGGTTTATTTATTACTTTTTCTAAATGTAACTTTTCCAAATGTATTATTGAGATTCTCCTGATTAAAATGATACCAAACACGACGATGTCGGTAATTTTTGAATTGCCAAAATTCTGGTAAAAACCTAAATATCAAGAAAAGTATTATCTTTATTATAAAGCGGACACGGCTAAACACGATGCGCAACGCTTTTGCAATTTTCTACATCCCCCTGGGTTCCATAAATTGAAATAAACAATGCAAGTGCAATGACGAGTTTACTCGTCACCGATCAACAACCTTTGTGCATGAAGAGACAAGTTAACGCGTCACCGGTCAACAATGCGTTAAGTAACTCTAAAACATTCAACTCACTTCAATTGCAACAAACTATGACCAGCTCTTACGACCAATCAGAACACAGTCCCGAAGCGAACTGCCGAAGAGACCCGAAGAAGCACGAATCCCCTGTTTATCTCGAGTGTCTTCTGAACGGCATCCTTCTGCACGGCCATCCACGACGACGAGACCCGGAAAAGATGCGGAGATCGTTCCATTTCACGGAAACGCAGGAACAGGCCGGCGAAAGAGAAAGAGGAGATTTTCCTCGGGACAATGATTCCCGAGAAAACTTTGAAACGGACGGCTTTCTTTTTTGCCTCCGGGATTTCCTCTCTCGGGCTAGGCGGAGACGAGAGGAAATTTAACGCGTCGAAATCAGCAATAAAGTTGACCGGGCTGCTTCTTCTTCTGCCCTTCTGCTCCGTTATTACGTTCCGGCGTACAGCTCGCAGAATTTTCTCCGTGGTTTATTCTCGGTTTAACGTTTCGTCCATGCTGCTTCTGCAATCGCATGATTTTTTTCTATCTTGTTTTGCGATGGCACGCTTGTTCGCTATGATTTTCTCTGTTGACTTTTTGGTGTTTTTCGTTCTGCTTTGTCCGACTACACAGCGTGCTTTATTTGTTGAAAAATATTTTCATTTTGGACCGGCATTTACCTTGTATTTTTACATTTATCGACTGTACGAGAGAAGCTTTATTCTTGTTTGTCAAATTAGGTGGATCAAAGTATGTTGTTTATTTTCAGTATAGAACGGGTGGATATTTTGCAATAATTTTTATATTTGTCTATTTTGTAAGTCAGTATATTAGCTAAAAAGTAACAAAGTCTTGACCCCTACGGACCCTGTGCACATTGTAATGTACATAATACTTGTCGTGCTGTATCTTATTACGTATAGGTTTCAACATGTAATGTATTTACCACTGGTCGTCCAACATGAAAAAATGAGCCGTTCAGTGCACAAATCGATTAACTCCACTTTTTGAATTTTTTTAAATTTAAGATTCAAAGCACTTGATTGAATCCTAACATTTTATGTTTAGAATAAATTTTAACGATTAACACCATTAAATGACGAAGTTTGTTTGGCCATCGAATAATAAATAATTGAATTCAGAAGTAAATGTAATTAATTCCAAGGCTATTCCATCTTATTCATTTAGTGTTTCGTTAGAGGAAAGCTAAATGCGATTATATATTCTACAATACTTATTTGTAGTTATATTTTAAAAGGGAATTTTGAAAAGGAGTCTATACTATTTCATCACGTTTCTCCACTTTAGGTTTTATGGAGGTAATCGATTTGTGCACTGAACGGCTCAAATAACGTCTGCAACGTCATCTGTTTTTTCTGTGTGTACATGAATTAAGTTAATCTCAATATAAAAATAATTTTTCTTAGACGAAAGAAAAGAATTCTTGTCTGACGGGGTTAAAGCCACAAACCACCCCCTTCCACCAGCCTCGTTTCTCCAAAGGGTTAATCACAATCACCCGTTCCCAAATTTACCTCTTCGATAGCCTTCCAATCTCTCGAAAAATTTACAAAATCCCAAAAAGAAAGCACGAGAATCACCCTCGACCCTCTCGAGTCACCATCAGCCCCGTTGTCCCGTCGGAAAAGAGATTTCCCAGGAAGAACGACCTCGGGGTCAGATCGTCGAGGGAGGCGAGGTGTTATCGTCGGAGATTTTCCACCCTGGAAGCTTTCACCCCGTGCGAATCCTAGGCTCTAATCTCCCCGTTAGTATAAAGCACGCTAAACTCGCACCTCCGACGATTTCCTCGTTAGCTCCACGAGCACCGTCCTCCCGCCGTTCATGGGGACGGTTCTCCGTCGAATTTTCTATTCCCCCCCGATTAGGAAGTCGGTACGGGGCCGTAAAAGGAAGGTATAAAGAGAAACCGAGGAGTTCCTCTATCCTCCATCCGGCTTATCCTCGATGAAACTACTCCACTCTATCTTCGAACGTGAACGGAGAAGAGAAGAGCACTTTCCGACGTTTTCTGGATAATTAAATCGATGGAGAGATTAAGGTTTTTACGATACCGCAGAGTTGTGTTTTCGATCAGAGTTCACTTTGGATCTTTCGGAGCGATAATCGCTAGCCAGGGGATTCTGCAAATAATTATTATACCTCGCAAAAATAAAGAAGTCTCGCAGTATGAGGTACGGGGTGAAGGGAGAGGGCCGCTCGCACCGCTTATCCTCACCATGTCGGTCCTTGAAACCTGTGATCGACCAATGACGACCGAAAACAAAACACTCCTTTCGTCGTTCCCATGACGACGCAACGATTGTGCGGCTCTTTCGGCCAATAACACGTTAGAATGGAAGATGACGTCAGAATGTGGGATGTCCCTATGCGTCAGGCGAATCAGAACAAACCAAAGGCCGGAAGACTTCTCTAATTTTGCGCGTCGTCAAATTAAGAGGTTCTTATTTTTTTATAAACGCTTCCTAAATTCGCTGGGACTTAATATAGCAAATGTTTCAGGTGTGTCTTATAATACACAAGTTACTTAACTTGATCAACTTCTTCGCCAATTGATTCTGTTTATTTCAAAGTACTTATTTAACATATTTAACACTAGATTTACGGAAGCCGTCAAATTGACGGGTTCCTATTTGTTTTACAAACATTTCTCAAATTTACAGAGACGCTGTACAGTAGATATTTCGCGTGTATTTTACAATACAATAATGACCTAACGAATTACCATCTTAGCCGCATCATCCCTCTTTTTCCAAAGTCCTTATTTAATATATTACAATATAACAGATTTTACGTCCGTAAATCTAGTGTTAAATATGTTGGATTAATGATAATGCTGTGTTAATGATAATGCAGAGTTGCGTTTTGGATTGGTTCGTTTTCGAGATCAGACAGTTAAATCGATGGACCAATAGATTTTTATTTTGGATTATCTATTACAAAGTTGCGTTTCAGCTGTTAATTATGCAGAGTGATGATACTTTTTGGAGACGGCTGAATCGATTTTCGATTAAAGTTCTCTTTACAACGCCGCAGAGGGGCATTTCATTCAAAGATCATCACTTTCACAATGACGATGGAAATGATCACTCCATGGAAAAACGTTCGGTGAAAACGGCGGGTGATTCGTTATTCCTCAATTAAACTCTCGTAATTTCTGCGGTGTTTGTTATTCGCGGATCATAAACACGTCGAACTCACCCTACCAACAATCCATTTTAAAGGACTTTAAAATGTACAATGCTCGGTGCACGAACGCCAAAATTTCGAGCGATATTGCGGAAAAAGTCAAACATAATTTCGCTCGAATTACCCAACAGCACTTTGCGTATAATAGAGACCAATTTCGTTAATTACGTTTTGCAGAACGAATTGATAAAAATCGGAGATATTGAAAATGTATCAGACATACATGTTAGCCCACAGAAAATTGTGAGTTAGTCAAAAAAAGGATAATTTTTGATAAATTCTCAAGTTCCGCCTTCATTAACGCTAAAACTGCCGGCGTCACAACTATTATATTTAAATATACTTCGTAAGTACTTTGGAAGAAGAGAACTCAAGAGGCGAAAAGGATGAATTAAATAGTTTAACCCTTTGAGGACTAGCGACGCATATATGTGATCTGAGAAATAATTTAATTATAGGTTATCGCTGCTTGTATACATAGTTAAAGTTGAAAAATTGAAATACAACCGTTGAAATATGATTAAACAAATAGTAAGTTATAATGTGTATACATTCACAGCCTAACTTGTTGATAAAAAGGTGGTTTTAGATCGCAAAATAAATGGTTATCTCTCAATATTTAAAAATGTCTCCGTCCGCAAGGGGTTAACTTCGCGAATTTTCCGGAAAAATTGGACATCGGTCATTCTGACCGCCCCAGCAATCTTGGCGTTAAATTTGCAGTATAAATTAACCCCCACCTCCCAATGTTAATTAGAATACGTCCATTTTCACGATCACCTGCGGCACAATAATTGTTTATCTGTCATCAAAATTGCAATACACTGTATCAAGCTTCATCATTTCTCCAGTCGATTGTCAATCGATTGAAATTAATTTGCGAATATCGCCCTTGGTAACATATGCAGTTTCTCTCGACGCTGCAATAATTGCAATCGGACGCCACGACTGAATCTACATTGTGAAATTTCAAACACCAAATTAATCGAATAGAAATTGAAATGCACCGAGAAGCCACGACGAGCAGCGTTCGATCTCCATTGTCCATATTCTTTCTCCCCATTCCCTTTCTCTTTTTTCAAAAAAAAGTTCCCATCGGGGAACGTTCCCCGCTGCAGGAAGCCATTTAGCTCGGAAAGTTGTCTCGTGCAAGTTCATCGGTTTCGATGGAAACCTTCCCAGAGCTCGTGCAAGCCCGCCTTCGTGCTTCCTTTCGTCCGACAGCCTGCTACCCTCGATTTCCTCGAAGAAACGCGCCGATGAGAGGAAGAATGCTCGCTGAATTTCCTCTCCGCTTGGATTCGCTTTCCGTTCCGTGCTTTTCCGCTATTTTCCGTGTTTCTCTACGGTTTTGTGCGCTTCTCAATGTCGATCGTTTCTTTTCTATAAGGATAGACCGTTGAAAAATGTCGGTTAAATGCAAGTGTTACAGGGAAAACGATCGATAGACCGAAGGGATGATTTTGTGCGGAAGTGAGATCGATCTCGTTTATGTTTCAGCGGTGGAGGAAGAATGTAGGGTCGAAGATATCTTGATTGAAGATGTATAGATTAAATTTAACGCTAGAAGTACCAAGGCAGTCAAAATGACTGGTTTCTAGTTTTTGAAAAAAATTTCCAATTCACAGGGGAGGCATACGGTGGATATTCCACATCTATCTGGTAAAATATAAATTACTTAATCGATCATCTTTTTCACCGCCTGATTCCTCTTTCGCCAAAGTGCTTATTTAATATATTTAAATACAGTAGATTTAACGCCGATAGTTCTAGTGTTAATTCAAATTTCGGTACGTTGTGCGGCGGCACGACCTATCGAGCATCACCACCAATCTACCGGTCGCCATTACGCCTATGCCCCTAGTTCCAGGATCGTCCGCTAGACATCGTATCACCGATGGATCGCTCTCGCGAGTTGTTCAACGACGATCGGTATCTATATATACGATCGATCAACAGATACCATCGTCCCATCCGGGGCACAGCGTCTAGGGCAGGGCCTGTTCAGTTAGGCCCTACTTGACGAGTCCACGAACAGGCCCAGGACGAAATGCAGTGCGTTTAATCAACAACTTCTCCATTACCCTTTCCTAGAAACCGAAGGAAAACCAACCGCCATCTCAGGCGCCCGTTGAAGAAACCTCCTTCACGTTGCATTTAGGAATTTGATAAATTTGAGATCTCCAAAAAAATGGAGAATCTTGAAGCTATACTACTTTAGCGTAATATCACGATTTTAGGCGAACATTCTACTTTCGAGCAGAGTTGTAGAATTTGAACAGTGGAACTATACGGGCTTTATATCTGTTATATTTAAATATAGCGAATAAGTGCTTTGGAGAAAGGGAAATGAAGTGGTGAAAAATTCGATGGATCGAGTCGGTTTAGGTTTTACAAGATGGAAGTAGAATATTTAGTGCATGTCGCCGCTTATCAGTGTGGGGAAGTTTTAGAAAACTGTTGAATTATTATTAACAGTATAATATTACATGTATTAAGTGACTCTACGTTCTAGGAATTCCTATTCTAAACAGGAGACTCTCTGCAGTGTAGGGAAGATTGACATAAACAGTTTATATTACTAAGTGGGCCCGAGCTCGTCTTTCGTGCATCCACTGTTACTTCGTTCTAAACTCCAGCAGTATAAACACGTTTCTCTCAAAGCCTTACAATAAAAGTAATATTAATATAAAGTAGATTTATTTAAACAGCCATTTCCAATAAAAACATTAGGAACCGGCCATTTCGATCGTCTTTGCAGCTTCAGCGTCAGGTTTCCTCAAGTACCAGATAACGTGAGATTTAAGTTGCCTACGCAAACTCAACGACCACCGCTCTCACGTAATTCCGGAATAATTGAGGAGGATCGGCTCGAAATCGAGTCGTCCGATGGTCAGTTAGGCGGGAAGACCTCCTCTTTTCAATTAAATTCGAAAGCTATAGAAGGATGGGACGGAAGATGGCAAAAGAGGGGGAGGAAAAGGGTAGAATGGTGATTGAAGCGGAAAGGGAGGATAGAAAGTGGTCCAAGGCTCTCCCTCGCGACGGCCATCGTCCCTTATCGGTCCGAAGGGAAACGCTTGACCAAATCACTCGATAAAACGGCCATCGAGCACCTTATTTTTTTCCACTCTTTGTCTCGATTTAAAACTGACCCTATCTCCACCTAACCGGCGTCCTCTCTCCTCTGGGTGCCATTCGATCGGCCAATTTCTTCTCCTCTGCCACGCGCGCCTCTCGAAAGATCCTTTCAGGACTTCGCTTCGCTGGGAAGCCGAAGATGCATGCTGAGTTGGCGAATAGTTCGTTGAATAGGGCAGAGAGAGAGAAGGAGAGAGGATTCAACTTCCGGTGGGGAGAGGGAACTTGCAATTAAGGCACAAAGGGGCTGTTGTTTTCCGGAGGAGGCGGGGTAAAGTCATCGCGTACGTTAAACGATGTCGTTTACGGTGGCATTATTAATACGGAGATTTCTGTGGAGGAAGAACTCCACGGAAGTCGAAATTGCAAGAAGATAGAAATCCGCGGACAGAGAGACTACTCTGGAAGGGTTAGCCGCGACGACAGAGAGCATGCAGAAAATGGCACTTGGATGGCGGTGAATTACTGTGGCAGCAAACTGCTGTCGGTGAATTTTGCTAAACCAGAGAAAAATAGTAGAAAATAACGCACCGCGACGCAAGTCTTAGAGAGACTTTCCTGAATGTCTGAAAGGCACACAATGTTGCAGCAAGGACACCCTAAAACGATATTGCAATATTTCTTCTTAACTGTGCAACTTTGATGGAATTTTTCTATAAAATATTACTAGCCCATGCACATTGAATCGGTGAATTTCAACGCACTAGCGCAAGAGAATCGGTGTGATTTTGTTACCGCCAAAATTCAAATGTCAATTCCGTTCTGGACCGCCATTGTGAATGACTGAAGACCGTTCAAAACGAAAACCAGCAGCGAAAAGGACTTGAGGCATAATTATTATTTATTTCACAGTTATTATAATTGCTATAATTATTAATCCTTTGCCCTCGAGGGCTCCGCTATGGAGACAATGCAAATAATTTTCAGTTCATAACATACGGACAAAAACAAATCGTAATAATAATTGATAATTTTTTATTCTTTTATATATTATTTTATATATATTCTTTTATATATTAAAACAATGACTTTTCGTTTAATGCGCATATCATTTACTTATATGTGAATATGATTTTTCTATTGAAATTGCTTCGAGTTGCTGGTAATACGAATGAAAAAAAACTTGGAGTGCAAAGGGTTAAAATATTGTTATAACGAAGCTGTTTTCTGTTTCTAGATATGAAGCAAAGGAATAAATGTTCGGTTATGTCCTGCAAGGAAAATAGAGGTTAGAAAATACTTGTATTCTAACTTTATATCTATTCCTATGTGTATCTATGTATATTATGATTCTTTTTTAATATGAATATTAATAAAAAGGAATTAACTGAAACATAATGTTGCTATTTCCATTTTAAAATAAAATTGAAAAGAAAATGTAAAAACAAACATTAGAATACAGCGATTGAGTATATATTAAGATAGATGAGCATGCTCTGCATGAATTTATGCCTTTAACTCGCCCCGTCGCCACTAGCGGCGCTGTTTTCGCGTCTTTTCCATAACACGGCAGCTTGTCTACCTTCTTTGGAACCGAGGCCGAAGTTCTACAGCACGATGCACGGCTCTGCTTTCCTATAAACAAATCTTAAAGCCGCCGCTATCGCTTCCTCGTACAGCCGTCGAGCGTTACATCGTTGCACTTCGACAAACTTTGCATAGAAATCCACCACGATAGAGAGCAAAGTTCAAGAAAGCGGATACAATAGGTGTAAGTGGATCACACGGCGAGGAAGATAGAACGATCAATGCTGAATTCGATGCAGACACCTAGCAGAAGAGCAGAGAGCAAGATGGAAGAATTGAGAGGCAGGAAGACGAAGATTGAGAAGAAAAACTGTCACAGGAAGTGAAAAAACCAAGAGACGCGTCTCCAGAGAGGCGGAAGCAGACCGACGACGACAAAAATAAGAAGAGAAGAGCGACGGAGGCACAGGCTATCAGAAACATCGAAAGTGCGAACGACAGAAACGGGCGGAGAGAGAAAGAGGAAGAAAGGGGTTGGACAGCCGTAAACGAGGATCCGCGCATAAGCGGAATGCAAATCCCGATTCGCAGCTTCCTTCTTCCTGCGTTTTAATCACTGGCACGTCGTTGCGCGCCATTGTTTTCATTCGGCCCTCGCGCGGCCATTGTCTCGCCACTCGAAATGAGTTTCCGTTCGAACGCGTTCCATTTCATATTTTCGTGCGTGGATCACCGCCTGCGTCCGTTCGCTTTTTGTTTTTCCCGCGTTGTTTGTCCACGGTATAGCTTCACTTCCGCCTCTGTGGAGGCTCGATCGCGTCGTTATTTCGAAAAGACAAACGCGAATCGTTGAGGGGTCGAAACCTGGCAGGAAGAATGGACGATTGGGAGAATCGAGAAAAGCGCGGGACTTTTGAAAATTTGGAGAACGAGGATGGTAGGATGGGGCGATCGACGGAAAAATGTGGTGATTTGTAAAGGCGACTGGGGAAGTTCCGAGGCTTCGGTTTTGAAGGGCTGCATTCAAAAGCGCTTTTGTTTTTGGGTGGAAGAGTGTCGGGTGCGCGAGGATAGGGAGATTTAGTGATTACTGGAATTTCGGGGGATTACTTCTCGCAATATTTAAATTTGACCATTTTTATCTGAATTAATCTTCTCCGTAAGATTAATATTGTCAGAGTTATCCTGAATATTGTATAAAAATTTCATAAAATTTGTCCAGTTCAAAAAAATTCAAAAGGGCAAGTCTCAATTCCACCTTAATTACGATCAAATAGAAAATTAATTTCTCGCAATATTTTATATTTCTCCCTTTTCATCAGAATTCTTCTACTCCACAGACTAACTCGGCAGAGTATTCTCACCATTGCATTCAATATTTCACAAAATGCCTCCAATTCAGAAAAGTCCAAAACTCCAAGTTTCAATACCACCTCAATTACGATCAAGTAGAAAATGTATTTATCGCAATATTCTAAATTCCTTCCATCTTATCAGAATTTTTCTATTTTATAAGCTAAATTGTCAGAGTATGCCAAACATTGTATTGAAATTTTTTCAAAATTCCTTCAATACAGAAAAATCTAAAACTCCAAGTCTCAATACCACCTCAATTACAACCAAGTAGAAAATTTATTTCTCGCAATATTCTAAATTCCTTCCTACTTATCAGAATTTTTCTACTTTATAAGCTAAATTGTCAGAGTATCCCAAGCATTGTATTGAAATTTTTTCAAAATTCCTTCAATACAGAAAAATCCAAAACTCCAAGTCTCAGTACCACCTCAATTACGACCAAGTACGAAATTTATTTCTCACAATATTCTAAATTCCTTCCGTCTTATCAGAATTTTTCTATTTTATAAGCTAAATTGTCAGAGTATCCCAAACATTGTATTGAAATTTCCTCAAAATTCCTCCAATTCAGAAAAATTCAAAACTCCAAGTTTCAATACCACCTCAATTACGACCAAGTAGTAAATTTATTTCTCATAATATTTTAAATTTCTCCCTTTCATCAGAATTCTTTTACTCTACAGACTAACTCGTCAGAGTATTCTAACCATTATATTGAAAATTTCCTCAAATTTCGATTCACAAATACCCAAAGCGCCGAGTCAGACTTCCACTTCGATAAAAAAGTGTCGAAAAGGACAATAGAATCGCGTTACCGTTTCCAAACCGGAAGTCGTGTCCGGGCCACTTCCTCCGCCGTTCAACCTCGACCTACAGGATTCCCCCGCAAGCTCCACTTTCACCGCTCTCTTAAATGTAACTGTCGCAAAAAAGGGAGAAAAATGAGCGCAAGGACGGGGGAATTGGCGAAAAAAGGAGAGCTTCCGTTAATCGAATCCGTCGGAAGCTTTTAGAGAGTCCTCCTCTGGCTGGCGGATAACGCGGAGGTAATGAGAGAAGCAGGACGCGTTCGCGTCTGCAAAATTGCGCGGCGACCGTACGGTTCATCCCCAATTTTCGCGCGCGGCATAATTCATCGTGAGAATTACCTTGTTACGTTCGCCATGACAATTAAATTAAATAGTAATAAGATCTATTCCCTCGCATTAGAGCATCCGTGGCGAGGAATTTTGGGTGGAATGGAGTTTGCGGTGAAAGGAGCGAGCGAAGAGTCGCTGATGAGAGAAGCGCAGGTTTTTTAATTGAACTGTTAATTCCGCTGGTCCATTTTTACCACAACATTTTAACTCCTTTAGCTTTGTTCTTCACACCTTTCAGGCTGATCGTGCCATTAAATTGAGCGCTACTTTAACTTACAAAAAATGCGTTTAACCCTTGGCTGGCACTGCAGAGAAAATGCCGTATTTAATTTTATTTGCGGGCTAAGCCATTTGATACAAAGTAAGAAATACAACGTGTTACAATATTGGAACTGGAACATGCGAATATAATTTATTTACACCTCCTATGTTAATCGTATTTGTAATGAGAACATTAACCGGTATTAAGAACTACTGACACTCCTAGTGCAGCGAAATGATATTAAAAAACTTCAAATTTACTAAAAACTGTCCTGAAAAATAGAAGAATAAAGTCTCTGTTGAAAAGTCCATACGGTTAATGCACCCAGTTGCCAGCTAAGGGTCAACTTTACAAACATTATCTCCCTGCATTTCCCACAGTTCCCACAGTATCGATCTCCCAATTAAAAATCCCATCGCAAGTACCTCTTTTATCAATGAAAATTCCCACTTCCACTGCGACGTGCTAAAACAGAAACGGACCAAGATTTCATTCAAATATAGAAAGTACTCTACGAAGCCCAGTGCGGCGGCACTTATCGAAATCGAGCTAATCGACGAGCTCCATCACGACCGACCTTCACGAGGGGAGGAAACGAGAAGGAGAAACATAGAATGGCCGAGAGAGAGAACGGAGAAACAGAGAGTGGCCGAGAGAGAGAGAACGAAGAAACAGAGAATGGCCGAGAAAGAGAACGAAGAAAGAGAGAGAGCGAGAGAGAGAGAGCGAGAGAGAGAGAGAGAGAGAGAGAGAGAGAGAGAATGACCGAGAGAGAGAACGCAGAAACAGAGAATTACCGAGAGAGAGAACGGAGAAACAGAGAATGGCCAAGAGAGAGAACGGAGAAAGAGAGAATGCCCGAGAGAGAGAATGAAGAGAGAGAGAGAGAGAGAGAGAGAGAGAATGACCGAGAGAGAGAACGCAGAAACAGAGAATTACCGAGAGAGAGAACGGAGAAACAGAGAATGGCCAAGAGAGAGAACGGAGAAAGAGAGAATGCCCGAGAGAGAGAATGAAGAGAGAGAGAGAGAGAGAGAGAGAGAGAGAGAGAGAGAGAGAGAGAGAGAGGCCGCGAAATTCTCACGATGGAAGAAAAATCGTCGTTGCGTGCACTCGGTATCCTACGATCCTGCTCGGCAGGTACTCCGCGGCGAAAGAGGCAGACGGAAGAGAGAGGACGTTAATAATAATGGGGAAACTTGCGCCAGAGAGAGCGTGTACATCTATGCCCCTCTCGTCGGCGTACCCCCATGACAAATTACACCCCGGGGTTTTATTGTTGTTCTTCTTGCTTCTCCTCCCCTCCCTCCTTCCCTCTTCTGCACCTTCAGCCGTCGACTTCGGACCCCTGCTACTTCTTTTCTTCGACTTCTCCGGCTACTTCTCTCCCCCTTTCTTTCCTCTGCGCCAACTTCTTCTCTGCCAGCGAGTCCGCCTGCTTTCTGTCTTACTAATTAATATATTCCTCGTCTCGTACCACCGGTTGCTCCTTCGCTCCGACGTCTGCTCACGTTTCTCGTTCTAACGACGCGGCGACTTTCTTTCCGGTATTTCTTTAACGGCTACCCTTTTACTTATTATTTACCTGCGTCTGTTTTCTTCGAGTTTCGTCGGCTGGAAGAATGCAGGGGGAATTTTACGGTATTTTGGGGGAAGGAATTTAGGGGTTGCTTGGGGGACGATGGGGTGTCCGATGTAGGTGAGTCGAGGGGTGCGGGTGCGGAGTGGATGCTGGGTTTGAAGAGACGGTGATACGGTGCGATTATGAAGGGGTTTGTTTGAGGTTTTGTGGAAATAAAGGTTCATTTTTATGGGGATAATAATGAAAAAGGGGTAGTGCGATCGAAAGCGTCGAGAGGTTGCGAGGAGAGGTAGAATTTTTGAGAGATTTCCTCGTTTGCGCTGGCAGCAAGTAGAATGAGAGGCTCAAGGAGTATAAGAAGACCGAGCGGATTGAATAAGCCGAGCGACTTGTTAGTATATCGAGCAGGCAGACGAGTAGCCGAGTAGACAACAGCGAAGCACCCCAAGTAGCAAGAATTCTAAGTAGACGGGCTGTTGTTCCTGTTCTGCTATTCTACTTTGGCTTTAACAGCTATAATTATTTACTCTCAGTCTTGCAGATTTCAGGGAGATTCAGACCACCGAGGGCGCGATGATTAAATAGTAATTTAGGAAAAATTTGTCAGAGGCGAGGGTAATTTCAATTTAGTTGCATTAATTGGGAGTCAGTGGGATTAATTTGTTGCTCTCTTGCAAATTTAAGTGATCTTTGGATTACTGAAGCACGATAATTCAGCAATAATTTAGGAAAGATCTGCCAAAGGTGGTAGAAATTTGAATTTGGTTGCATTAATTCGGAGTCAATGGGACGAATTTGTTGATCTCTTGCAAATTTAAGTGATCTTTCGGTCAGTGAAACACGATAATTAAGCAATAATTTAGGAAAAATTTGTCAAAGGTGACAGAAATTTGAATTTGGTTGCATTAATTGGGAGTCAGTGGGACGAATTTGTTGCTCTCTTGCAAATTTAAGTGATCTTTGGATTACTGAAGCACAATAATTTAGGAAAAATCTGCCAAAGGTGATAGAAATTTGAATTTGGTTGCATTAATTGGCTTTCAGAACAATAATTATTATATTTCCTTCAAGTCTTGCAGATTTAAGCCATATTCTGACCACTGAGGGCTCAATAACTGCACAGTAATTTAAGCAAAATTTGTCATAAGTGGGCGACATTTGAATGCCTTCCCGTTAATTGAGAGTCAGTGGTTCTAATTTATCGCTCCATATTTCGACTTCTGCACCTACAATTATTCCGCCCACCCTTGCACCATTACACGACTTCCAACCCACCGAGATTCCATTGCCCCATAAAATTCTCCTAAATAACTAACTTTAATTAATAATCTTTAAAAAAATTTCCTACAAATAACATAAACCTGCACTGTCTCGGAGAGTTCAGGCGATGAATTGGAAATCCAAGTCTCCGACACCCTCCGCACCACAGCTTCCCCAATACCCAAGTATTCCAAATACCCCGAACAGCTAAGCTACAGCTAACAAAACAACTCCAGCAAAAGCTCGAATTTCCAGCAGATTTGAACATCGTAAAGAACGATAGTGGGCGTCCTTCCCGCGAGAAAGCGAAGGCGTAATCACATAATCGAGAAGACCCGAGCTTCGCTCAAAGGAGAGTTAAGAAAGCTCGATAATCCCGTTAAAGCTCCCAGGTTTCAGTGTCTTCGCCGGGGTCTTTCCACGAGAAGCGCGCCGTGTAAGGTGTCGAGTTTGTCGCGTATCGAGTTATTTATCTGCGAGGCGAGCACCGAGGAAACAGAGGCAGGTGGATGGACGGATAAAGGTGAAACAGACCGAGAAGAATTACAGAATGGAGGAAAGAATCGAAAGAAGCAGCAGCGGCAAGAGGGCAGACCCGCGGAAGAGTGGTTGAAAAGGGGACTGGATGAGAAACAAAAGCGTATCGAGCAATCGAATCGGATAGAGTGCGGCATCAGCGTATTCTTCGTTTCTCTTAAAAGGAAGAGGATGTCGGAGAGCTTACGATATATCGACTGCTTATCGAAGCATTCTTCCTCCTCCTTTCTCCGTCTGTCCTTTCCCTTCCCTCTGCCCTTCGCCCACCAACCCCGGATTCTATTCCTCTCGGGTGTCCATCTCCTCGCGCCTCCTGGGCCAGACGTCCCCGAAGAATAGAGAGGGTGGGTTCTCCACCCCCGTTCAACCCCATACACCTTACCTCGGTGGCCAGTATATCTCCTTTTGACAAGCAGATACCGCGGAAACGCGTCCGGTAAACAAAGAGAGCCGAGGGGATGAAACGGGAGAGAGCGAAAGGGAAAGGAAAACTGGAGCGGTGAGAAAGGGGGTGGAGGAAGGGGGAAAAAAGAAGAGGAGTACGTGTACCCTCGTATATCTCGAAAATTGGATTCGAGTCGAGAGATTCGTGCTCGTGATAAATTCTCGCGAGGAGATTTCCACTTTCTTTTTCTTCCTACCCCCTTTTCTCGGCTTCCTTCGCTTTGACTTTTGGACTTGTTTTTTCTTAAATGGAACATTAAAAAAAGGAAGGATCAACGAGGACATTTTTGTGGGGGAGAAAGAAGGGGATGAGGTCGAGGCATCCTTCGGAGGGCCGATTCCCTTCTCGGCTCTTTCGAGGACCGAAGCAATTAACACGAGCCTAGTAAAGTTCTCGGTGGCCGCTCGTAATTCTCGTGGCCCGGCACCCTTTCGCTTCTGTTTTCACCGAGAAAAGGGGAGGAAACGCTCCCCGCTTAACCTCGTTGAACTTATTTTCCTCCGTGGCCGCGCTCCTGGAAAAACTGCCGGGAGATTTGTTTCGTTGGTAAGTTGACCCTTTTATTCGTCCTTTCGCTTCTCTTTACACGCCGTCGAGAGTCGCTCGAATGGAAATCTTTTATTTCCGTTTACTCGACCCCTTTGCGCCTTTCGTAGTCACGGGCGGAATTTAATCGGTGTAACGCTTTTAGAGAGATATTACGACTTGTTGGCGAGGAGAGAAGATCGAGGCAGCTATTTCTGACGGATCATTTTTATCGGGTTAATAAAATTCTATGAATGCGAGCCGCAATCAGCGTCCTAATTAATCGCTCAAAGAGCCGTTTTTGTGAGTGTTGCAAATAGTATACTGTAAAAATATAGCCGCGAAGAAACTATTCGCTGTTAAGCGTTCATAAACAATATGCATAGATGTTCAATTATTTATTTAAAATAATTGACTTCTTAATATATACAGGGTTAATTTTTTTATAGGTGGAGGCGTTTCGGAGATTTGAAGGTCAACTTTGTTTTTTTAAACGGAACGATATGTTTTTTTGTTCATCATGTAATAGTACGTTTCAAGACGAGTTCAATGACCTATGACTCAAGTTCATTCAAGGTCAAACTTGCTTTTGAGTATTAAGTAACTATAATTCAAAATATGTCGTGTTTGGTATCATTTTAATCAGAAAAATCTCACAAAAACGTTAGCAAAGGTTTAAAGAAAAATCGAAAATGAAAACGGCCGGTCCTCCCGATTTTTCTGATTAAAATGATACCAAACACGACATACTTTGAATTATAGTTACTTAATACTCAGCAAGTTTGACCTTGAATGAACTTGAGTCCCCTGTATAAATAAGTATCTATGCAAAACTGTAGACTGATGAAATTCAGTGGGGTGTGTAATTATAAAATTATTTTCTTGGTGTTACTTTTGGCGGAAGTAGACTCCGAGACTTACCTAGCCGGGCGAAATGGTAGTAATTGGTGGACTTACCTGAAACAAAGAGAAAGAAGAATTAGAAATTTGGTCAAGGTGTTCAAAAGGACTAGAACTCGTAATAACTGACAAGGGAAGTTCGGAAACTGATACAGTCCGATTTTGATGAAACTTTGATTATACATTAATTAGACATTAACCCATTCACTGTCAGGAAAACTAAGGAAATATTACCTTTGCTTGTTAAAATTTGAGAAGATGACAGAAAGTTTTTAGAACATTGGTTTCATTAATCAAAAATATAATCTCGAGATTTGTAATGATAGGAAAAACATTTTTCTTTCAAAATTTCTGTACACGCTCGGCCATTATTGTTAACTTATTAATTCAAACTTATAGTGCAGCCACGAGATATCTCGTATTTGGCAGTCAATGGGTTAATTAGAAGTTCGAATTTCCATCACCCATGAAAAATTGTTCTTAAATTATTATTTAATGTCTCTAATCTCGGTGTTATCTCGTATAAGTGTTATCTCTTAACACTAGAACTACCGACGATAAATCTATGCTACTTAAATGTATTAAATAAGAACTATAAAAAAAGTGGAATCGAAACATTGCAAAGATGATTAATTTAGTAGTTTCTGTTTCATAAGATGGACACAAAATATCTATTCTACGGATCCCTTATAAACTTAGAGAATATTTACAAAAAATGGGGGACCAGTCATTTTGACTGCCTTGGTAGTTCTACTGTTAAAAACTGTTAGGTCGTAGATAAAATTACCCTAGCAATTGAAGCCACACTGAAATAATAATAATAATAATAATAACTTTATTCACAAAAAAAACAAATGCCCTTACGCACGAGAGTATATATACATGTTTTTCAATCACAATGATTATATAACATAGTAGTGCCGCTTTAACAAATACATTAAGGGAAACAACTCATTTGGGCCAGTTGTGTCTCGAGGAAAAAATTCAGGAAAAATAATCCTCGACGAATGAGCCGCACTGAAAGCACAAGCATCGGCATACGGACAATTTCAAGATTATCCGTCAATTACCTGTCTCAACGTCACAATAATCCTCCATCCATCGCGATTCACCATCCTGCCCCTTTCAACGTAAAAGTGTAAACCCCGATCGTCCAACGATCGCAGTAATCCCGCCAATTACAAATACCCCATCGATACTCCCGATCGCTAATTTCCACAAAAATCGAACCCGCGTTTTCCATCTCTCCCACGAAATATTCCTTCGTGATCCGCTGTCACTTCGAAATCCAGGATTAAGTCGAGCAAAGGACGAAAAAAAAGCGAGGGATCGAGTCGACATCGAAGAGGTCCAAACATCTCGGACAAAGGGGGAGGAGAAGAATCCACCGAGCGAATAGAAAGAAGCGTTGCAACGATCTTTCAACGTCGTTCGACGAAGGAAAGGGAGAAAGGGACGTCAAACAACCTTCCCGCAGGGTGCGTCGTTGTTCCTCGCTCGCGACTTCCACGTCGAGAGGGATAAGCCCCCTTTCTTCTGCAATTTTCGCGGCCGTTCGCCGCGAAATCCCACCGAAAATACAGGATATCCCTGGAAGAAAGCGTAGGTACTTTTATCATGCGCCACGACGAGAGA
The DNA here is from genome assembly GCA_963989415.1 of Cerceris ruficornis. Taxonomy (NCBI): domain Eukaryota; kingdom Metazoa; phylum Arthropoda; class Insecta; order Hymenoptera; family Crabronidae; genus Cerceris; species Cerceris ruficornis. The sequence continues at coordinate 28,653,862 of OZ022519.1, forward strand.
CTTTCGGACTCCTTTGTCGGCCTTAAGCCTCCCCCGTCTGAGCTCGAGAGTTCTTCCACCCCTGTTCTCCCGTGAACGCGCCAACCTCCGGACGACTGGACACAAACAAAATTGCCAACGTTCAACGAAACATCTTACCCTGGTACTTTATAAAATCAGAAGAAATTTCACCGAGATTTTCGTCGTCGCGACTCTTTCCTTTCGCCTCGTTTCTCGACGGAGCTGGCGAGGAGAAGTGGCGCGTAATTGGCCGGGGTTTTGAGCAAAGGGTGTTTTGTATTTTTTGGGGGGTTTTCTCGGGTTGTTTTTTCTTCTTGGGAGGAAAGAGGACGTTGATCGGGGATTGCGTTGAGGATTATTCATTTTTTGGGGGGTTTTCTCGGGTTGTTTTTTCTTCTTGGGAGGAAAGAGGACGTTGATCGGGGATTGCGTTGAGGATTATTCATTTTTTGGGTCGTCTGTTTGTCGAGTAGCCTGTTACTTGGGGAACGAAGATAGCTCATTTGCTGCAGAGTGCAGTGTTTCGAAGATTTTTGTCTGAAATCTTGACGAGAACTTGAATTTGGGCCCAGTGGTCGAAAGTCCGAGGTTGTATATTCTCAGATAGCGAAAACTACGGTTGGAAGTCATTCGGAGTGATTCTATCTATCTAACTTAACTCTGAGGCATGGGAATTCAGAAAATAAAATGACTCATGCTGCACAGACATTTTTTTCTTTTTAATTGAACAAAGTTGGTCTGTTTTTATTAACAAAGTTATAAAATAATATAATAATCAAAGTCGCTCGTCAATCTATCTATCTAATTCAAATTTCTATCGACTCTGGAATTTTTTTCCTTACCAATGCATCATAGTTTCCGCTATGATAGCTGAGCTGCGATTAACCCTTTGTGGTCCGAATTATTTCGTCAGTTTTGTAGTGAGCTAAATGAAATTAATTTCACAACATTTTCTATCGTTTATTATTAATTATTTTTTAATATCAAGAACTGTACGTAGTGATGAATATTTAGGTGATATTAGAAAATCATTAAGAAATTGGAAAGTCGATATTAAATCATTAGAAAATAAAGTAAATAAAGTAAATAAAGTAAATAGGTTAAAATAAAGAAAAGAAAAGAATATAAAAAGAAAATGAAGTAAATAAGTTAAAAGCTATGTCGAGTAGAGCTCGCAAATTTACTGTTAAATACACTAAATAAATATTTTAGAAAAAGGAATATCAAGAAGTCGATCAACTAAATAACTTAGCTTTTATAATATAGATGCGGAATATTTACGTCACAGCACCCCTATCAAATTAGAGTACCTTTTGAAAAATAAATTCAAAACCGGTCACTTTGCGGAATATTTACTTCGCGGCAACCCTATCAATTTGGAGAACCTTTTGAAAAAAAATTCAACACCGGTCACTTTGACTTACAATAGGATTAACTAAACACGATAACTAGACTCGTGACAGCAAAAAAAGAGTAAACAAAATAATCAAACCCAACAATCTACTTGCCTCAAGTACAAGTTTCCCTCTCGATCCAACAAAACCCCCGTGCTTCGAGGCGTCGAGTACGATTCCGTTTCTCCTGTCCCTCGTTCCGCGAGCGAAACGAATGCGGGGCATTCGCTATTTAAATTAGAGGCGTCGAAGCATTAAGCAAACATCCGGCGATGCTAGAAAATAGAACTGCCGCCGATCGAGAACAAGGCGGAAGATAAGAGCGCGATAAGGGCCCTCGTGTTTTCTTAGCGCCGCTGGTCGAGCAGACGATTTCTCGTAATTTTCAGCGCGCTCGAGCTGATACGGGCGAATCGAGGCGGCGTGGAAGCGACGAAAGGAAAAGAGGGAAAAAAGTGGCGAAACCGTGCGGACGTACGACGAGAGAGAAAAACGACGAGGAACGTGGACGAGGCTCGTTACAGGAACTCCGGGGAATGTTCTTTTGTAGGGGAGTCGGGCTTCGTTAAAATTAAATATCGATTTTGCTTCAGGGCCATTTTACGTTGCCGCGGACCCGACGCGGTCCTTTCAAGGCCACCCTCGACACGGAGGGCTTTCCACCCCTTTGGAGACGCTTTTCGCGCTTCGGGGAGAAAGTGGTGTTCCTGATCTACTTTTTTTTGGTGGGGTATTGATTTTTTTTTAGTTGTTGGGATGCTAGGGAATTTTTGAACGATGGTTGTTGGTTAATTTAGGGCTGGGAGAAATTAGACGGTTTTGCTGTGGGGGTTGAAATTTGACGAGGATTGTAAAAGGTGATGGAATTGTGTGGTAATTGGGTGCAGATACAATTTTGGGATGTTTGATGGTTGAAAGGCGAATTTTGAGATAAATAGTAGGCAGAGGCGTGGAATGTGACCTTTGGCAAGGTCAGCCGCCGTGGTAGCGGTGGTTGCTCGTGCAATTATTATGAACGTCTAAGCCGAAGGTTGTAAAGCAAACAATAATAGCTCGAGGCTATTGCGGCTACGAGATTGGATTTTGGAGACCAAAACAGTGGGCCAGAGGTTAAACTTGTTTGTTATCCAAGAGAAGTTTATCTGCGTGATACCTGCCGCACAGCTTCGGTGGTTTGTAGTCTGTCTTATGTCATAAGTCTCGCATTTATTTTTAAAAAATTCCACAGGATTCTCTAAGCGTCATTAAAAAATCAAATAGGAAATATTCCAAATTAGACTTTGTTGCAAAAGTTTCCGAACTTTTGGTACCACTCCGGTACCAAAACACAAAGCGTCGCTCTCCTGTCTGTCAACATCGAATACTTCTCGAGAAACTTATTTTAAAAATCCCACGCTCCTTATTAAGCATCAAAGTGATTAACAAATCAAATACAAAACACGTCAAATTAGACGTCGTCGCAAAAGTTTCCGAACTTTCGATACCTTGGTACCACTCCGGTACCAAAAGACAAAGCGTCGCTCTCGTGTCTGTCAACATGGAATACTTCTCGAGAAACTTATTTTAAAAAATCCCACGCTCCTCAATAACCGTCAAAGTGATTAAAAAATGAAATACAAAATACGCCAAATGACGCCTCCCCTCAAAAACCTTCAAACACTCGATATCCTGGTACCACTCCGGTACCAAAAGCCGACGCCCCGTTCTCCTGCCTGTCAATATCGAATATTTCTCGAAAAACTTATTTTAAAAAATCCTACGCCCCTAATTAACCATCAAAGTGATTAAAAAATGAAATACAAAATACGTCAAATCACGCCTCCCCTCAAAAACCTTCAAACACTGGCTACCCTGGTACCACTCCGGTACCAAAAGAAAAGCCCTAATGCATCAACGCCAGCATCTCTCACGAAACTTATTTCAAAAATTCCCACACAATTCTCCAAAGCCGTCTACAAGCTCGTTAAAAAATCAAATACAAACCACACCCCCTAAAAGTCTCCGAACCCTCGCTACCCTGGTACCACTTTGGTACCAAAAGAAAAATCCTAATGCATCAACGCCAGCATCTCTCTTGAAACTTATTTCAAAAATTCCCACACAATTCTCGAAACCCGTCTTCAAGCTCGTTAAAAAATCAAATACAAACCACACCCCCTAAAAGTCTCCAAACCCTCGCTACCCTGGTACCACTCCGGTACCAAAAGCAAAGCCCTAATGCATCAACGCTAGCATCTCCCGTGAAAATTATTTCAAAAATTCCCACACAATTCTCCAAAGCCGTCTTCGAGCTCATTAAAAAATCTAATCCAATCACATCTCTGAAAAGTGTCCAAACCCTTGCTGCCCTGGTACCACTCCGGTACCAAAAGCAAAGCCCTAATGCATCAACGCCAGCATCTACAGTGAAACATATTTCAAAAATTCCCACACAATTCTCCAAAGCCGTCTTCAAGCTTATTAAAAAATCAAATACAAGCCACACCTCCTCCTAAAAGTCTCCGAACCCTTGCTACCCTGGGACCAGTCCGGTACCAGGAACCAAGCCACAGCTCGTCAACGCCGATATCTCTCCAGCGACCCAGAAAGTCAGCGTCACCGGACAGGAAGATCGTGAAATATTAAACTGCTCGTCCCAGTTTTTTCAGGGCGTCCGAGGAGACAGGTGAGGTCGGAGAGGATGCTGCAAAAACGCTTCCTCCCCTCGCGGCTTTTTTGTCGCCGCTTCTGTTTCCCTCGCGCGTGACTCACACAGTGGGTCAAGAGGATGCGAGAGGTCGGGATAAGGCGAAGATAAGAGCCACTTCTCCGACGAGTATCCTAGTCGGATCGATGCGAGACGGCGCATAATTGATCGGACCACTTGACACGAATACCAGCTGCCTCGATCGGGATTCGATGCCAATTAATTCCTCGCTTTTTACGATCGTGATTGCGCCATTGCGAGAGTGACTTTTTGTTCGCGCGTTCGTTGAGATTGTAATAACGGTGTTGCACGATCGACTGATGCTGAATGGAGGAAGATCGGGGTGGTGAATCGACACAGTCGTCGAAGATCGAAGGAGTCATTGATGGTTAGATTAGTTTGGCAATGTTTTATTGGAGATTTAACACTAGAACTACCAAACCAGTCAAAATGACTGGTACAGAATTTTTTCCAAAAATTCTCCACGTTTATAGGAGAGTCATAGAATAGATATTCTGCGTTAATCTTATAAAACATAAATTGCCGAATCGATCATCTTTTCCACCTCTTAATTCCCCTTTTTTCAAAATACTTATTTAATATTTTTAAATACGATAGATTTAACGCCGGTAGTTCTAGTGTTAATAATTGGATGCTGTTTTGAGGGTAGTTTTTACGGATAGAATATCAGAGAGGAGAAGAATGGTATTGTGTCAGGGTTGTTTGGGGTGTTTTTTGTGTCGGTTTTGAAAGGTTCAGTTGGGAGGGATGATCGGTGGTTAAGAGGGCAACTGCTTCGCATTATTGTATTTAATTCAATGGGGTTATTGAAGCGACTGAAAGGCATTATTAATATCTTTGTTAGATGGTAGAATTCTTTGAAGGAATTTGATTAAACGTGATTCATTTATTGGGTATTTAATTCGGTCACGAGATAAGTGCTTTGGTAATGTCAGTTGAAGCAGTGACCAGATAACTGAAGAGGCAACAAATGGAACAGGAAATACACGTCCGTACATTTTCGAAAATGCAAGCTACCTGCTGGCTATTGTTTCCACTGTGTCGTCTATCCAAAACAAAAGCTGTTTTGGAAAATTATTTCCCATTCGCGACAGAACTGGGTCGCAGAAACAACCGCGGTCTCAACAACCTCGCACTGGGACAGAATATCTGCAAAATCTGTCTCCGGTTGCACCCGCAAGAGTATCGTGTATTTACACATCGAATGAAAATACTTTTAGCACCGGAACATTCGTCATAACTTGACGATCGATAAGGCTCTAATTAACAGGTAATCATACCACGAGCAAACTCTATAAATACGACCACTTTTGTCATCGAGTGTATTTCCGATGATCGATCGAACAATAAAATCGGATAAAAATATCCCAGCAGTAACGTACTACTGGGATCTATGCTATCCCAGCTGAAAATCTGAAAACTCCTGAAGTAAAAAAAATATATTTCATTCTAAGTCGTATTTTTATTCCATTTCCTGTGTCACAAAATATACACTGCTAAAAATTAATCATTTTCAGAAGAAATAAAATTCAGTGTTGAAAGGGTTAAACTGAGGAGGGACCCATAAATCGAGTTCTTTAACACTAGAAATACCAAACCAGTCAAAATGACTGGAACACAATTTTTTCCAAAATTTCTCAAAGTGTATAGGAGAGTCATAGGAGAAATATTCTACGTCCAACTAAAAAAACATAAATGACCAAATTGATCATCTTTTCCGCCTCTTGATTCCTCTTTTCTCAAAGAACCTATTTAATGTATTGAAATATAATAGACTTAACGCCGGTAGTTCTAGTGTTAACATAGCGAAGCAATTTTATTTCTTTGAATGCGTGTATGCGATACATTGAGCTTCTCTGCAATCTCATGTGTTGTGCTACGACGATCTGAATCGATAGTAGCCTTGATACGACTCTCATCGATTGCAACTGGACGGCCAGATCGTTGCGCATTTTGGAGTGAAAAATCACCCGAAAGAAATTTGGCAAACCAATTTTGACCCTGTCTATCTTTCAAGGCTTCATTCCCATATACGGCACATAACTTCTTGTATACTTCGGATGCGTTCCTTTTTCGGAAATAATACAACAAAATCTGCCCGAAATGCGTGTTTTGTTCTTCCATTTTCAAATTGGAGTAAAAACGAAACTAAATGACTCATCGATACGATTTTTTTTACTAATGAAAGGTGGAAGTCCAAACAACAAGAAAACTATAGATCAGGTGCTCTGAAAAAGTGCTAAAACCATCTATCGTCAAAATCCGCAATCACTTACTTGCCAACCCAATAAGTCAATTCTCAAGGAGCTCTACTTACAAAAAATTGGCACATCGCAAAAAACTACCTTGTCCCCCGACAAAGAGGTTCCTATCAAAGCCCCGCAAAAACCTACGACTTCTAGCTACCATCGAGCCGATTCCTGCCTTTCATCTCCGTCACACTTCCCTTTAATCGACCCTCTTCGAATTGGACACCGTTACTCGGTAATCTACGAGCGATTTTCCAAGAAACGCGACGTTTTCGCGATGAACTCTGCCGATTTCGCGAGACTTTCTCGTTCTGGCATAAAGAGGGAGCTATTACCGGCAGACGAAGCGGAAGAGAATCTCGAAAAGAAGGGCCGTCGATGGCAGGGCTCGAGAGCCGGCCACTTTAACCACTCTCGAATGCTCCACGACCCTCTCTCTCCTCTCTCTCTCCCTCTCTCCTAGCGTAGACTTCGAGGGGCTGCGACTTTTTCCATTAAACACGCACGAAATTAATAAATAATGTCGGTCCACTTTATTGCGGGCTTTTCACGAATCACGCGGGGAAAAGAGCGTAAGAGGAGAGAGAGAGGGAGAGAAAGTGCGCGCGTAATATCTTGCCTCCCCTCGAAACGGCTTAACCCCCGAGGCGAAAGGGAGGGCGAAAGTTTCGCGGAGGCCGCGCTGTTTCTCGTTACCCTTCGCTCTTGGCCGACTCGAGAGCGGACGGGGAATATATTGACCCACCCCCGAGCGAGCCAACCTTAATAATTTACCTGAGCGAAACGCACCGTTTTGTAAAATTAGTTTTGTTGCGCCATTTGACATTCGCCGTCTGCTTTTCCCTCTCTCTTTTTCTTCCACCCTCTGTCTTTCACTTTGGTTCTACATGCCGATTCCTCTTTGTATTTCACCCTGTTACGCGCTTTTTCTTTATTCTGCTTATCTCCCTTGCACTCTGTCCGCCTTATTGTATTTCTCTCTGGTACGCTCATTTTCTTTGTTCCGCTTCTCTCTGTTACAGTCTCTTTCCCTTATTCTATTTCTCGCCGATACACCCCTTCTCTGTTATTCTATTTCTCTCTGTTGCTCTCTTACCTTTTCATTCTATCTGTTTCACTATGCTTCTCGTTTTTTACTTTTTTCTGTTTCACTATCTGTCCTTCGCATTCTATTTTTTCAGTTTTACTTTCTCTTCCGCATTCTATTTCTTTCTTCTAATTTTTCTATTTCACTCGTTTAGAATTCCATTTCTTTCTATTTTTCTCTCTCTCGCCTTATATTTTTTAGGTTCACTCTCTCTTCCGCATTCTAGCTCTGCCTGTCACACTCTTTCGCATTCTAATTTTTCTATTTCACTCCCTCTGTGGAATTCCATTTCTTACTATTTTTCACTCTTTCGCCTTATATTTTTTTGTTTCACTCTCTCTTCCGCATTCCAGCTCTTTCTGTTTCACTCTGTCTCTCTCTTTCGCATTCTAATTTTTATATTTCACTCCTTTTTTGGAATTCCATTTCTTTCTATTTTTCTCTCTGTCGCCTTATATTTTTTAGTTTCACTCTCTCTTCCGCATTCCAGCTCTTTCTGTTTCACTCTGTCTATCTATTTCGCATTCCAATTTCCATATTCCACTCCTTTAGAATTCCATTTCTTTCTATTTTTCTCTCTTACACCTTATATTTTTTTTGTTTCACTCTGTCTTTCGCATTCCACTTCTTTCTGTTCCCCCTTCTCTCTCATTCTAACTCTCTGTTACACGTTATCCCAATCATTCCAATTCTCTCTCTCTCTCTCCCTCTGTTTTTCTCCGTTAGGGGTGGCCAAGCCGACAGACCGTTTCTTGAAACGGGGCTGCTCGACCGAGCGGAACACGTCGGAAACTGGAGGCTAGGTACACCCTTGCAAAACAACCCCATGATCGTAACCGCGTGACGTAACGAGGGACCAACGGGGGCGAAGTTAGCTTCGGACGCACGCCACGATCTGCAACTTGAGCCGGAAGTTCGAGCACGAATCTTCCGGAAGAGCGGTGCAACAATCTTGCGGTAACTATCGATCTACGTCCATCGCTTTCTCGTTTGCTCCTCCGCTTCGACCTGCAATTTGCGCTTGGGATTGCCTATCTATTTTCGGAAAATAGATCCTGCTCGTGAAGTTTCCGAAATTCTAAAACTATTCGGTGGATTTTGAACTCGAATGAATATTTGGAATTGAGTGTTTCGGAAGTGTGAGGGAGAAAGGTCGCATAGTTTGCTTAACAGCAATCCAAAAAATGGCTGTCTACAAACATCCCTCTTGCCAACTCAGTAATTTAATTCAAACTTCAATTCAAACTAATTAGAATTTAGGTATTACTAATTTAGATTAAAAATCTTCCAATTTTTAACACAATTCTCTTGCCAAACAGAAGAGCCATATTTCCGCCGCGTTTCCGAAACGAACTTCCAAAGACACCCTATCCTACAACTTACGAAATTCCCCAAAAGATCTTAGAAAATTTCAAAAAAATCTCCATTATCCCCTTGAGGACTAGCGACCCATATATGTGGCCTGAGAAAAAATTAGTTATAATTTATCGTCGTAAGTATACACAGTTAGAATTAAAAATTGCAATACAACTGTTGAAATATGATTGCACAAATAATAATATATAATTTATATAACTTATAACGTTCCGTGCCAAGCTGTTTCCGCCCGACTTGTCGTTCAGGCCATTTGATGTTCTGGCTAAAGACTGACATCAAGTTTAACGTGTACCACAAATGGTACGTGTGGCAAGGAACGTGTTAACAATCTAACTTTCTCTTTAAAAGCTGCTCTTAGATCGCCAAATAAATGATTATCTCTCAATATTCAAAAATCTTTCCATCCGCAAAGGGTTCTCGAACAAAGCAGCGCCAGTTGTATCGACGATTCCAAAATCCCCTGCCAAAGATCACTTAAAACACCTTATTCCAACGGTGACAAAATTCCCGAGCCAAAGATTACTTAAAACACCTTATCCCAACGGTGACAAAAATCCCGAAAATTCCAGGGGAATTGCATTAACGAACAAAGCAACGCCAGTTGTATCGACGATTCCAAAATCCCCTGCCAAAGATCACTTAAAACACCTTATCCCAACGGTGACAAAAATCGCGAAAATTTCAGGGGAATTGCATTAACGAACAAAGCAACGCCAGTTGTATCGACGATTCCAAAATCCCCTGCCAAAGATCACTAAAAACACCTTATCCCACCGGTGACAAAATTCCCGAAAATTTCAGGGGAATTGCATTAACGAACAAAGCAGCGCCAGCTTCATTGACGATTCCAAAACATCGTCTGCAAAGCTGAGGAAGCATCGTGGACGCGAGAACCGCGCGAAAGCCTCGTCACGATGATAGGAGGCGGCGGAATGATATCTCTCCGCGCGTTCCTTTGTTCGGGATCCGAAAGACGAGAGGATTTCGGGGTAAAACAGCGGACTGTTTGACGGTGAGAAAGGAGAGCGCGTTCCATCATCGTCGGTTGCCACGAATTTTTCCATTTCAGCGTGTCCCTAAACGCGCGCGTAGGACGGGGAAACGTATCTCCGTCTTTTGTGATAACGAAGAAAAAGGGGGAGCGAACGCCGAGGCGACAAAAGACGCTTTCTCTCTCTCTCTCTCTCTCCGTCTCTCTTCGTGGTCGAAGTCTCTGCGGCTGGCAGGGATGATAAAAGATGTATCATGAGTAAAAGAGACGGGGGGATTGCTAATTAAGTGCTCGCTGGATGAAACACGGGATCGACGTTGATTTTTGGGGGACTGGATCCGAGGTGCAATGATATTCGAATGAAATAGTGTTTGGGGAGTTTTCTAAATTAAAATTTTGTGCTTTAGCTTCTTATAATATTGTTACGATTACGGCGCGGCATCGAAAGACTACTACTATTTTAGAAAAGAAATATTTATTATACGTCTATTCGATGTCACAGTTCTTGGAGAACTCTCTGACAACTTGTTATAAACAATTTGAGTAACAGGCACACAAAATGAAATAACAAAAATAACGAATACGTTCCACAGTCAAGCAATGGCGTTCTCAATCTCTCTCTGTCCGCTTTCCTTGCCGTCTTCTCCAACTCCACTGTCTTTTGTTTTTTCCATTCCCTACTCCGCACCACTTTTCTCGCTCTCTGTCCATCAAACACTCTCATTCACTCGCTCATTCGCTCTGCATTACCACATACATTTTTCAATATTAAATTTTTTTTTTACTGCTCATTTTCTGGGAAAAAATTATCATTTGACAAATTCACCGGTTGCCGTAGGAAAAGGTATACGTGAAGTGTCGATAGGAATAGTGTTAATCAACAACTCAGAAAATACCATCCAGAATTACCAAAAAATACGAATTCCAACCCCCTGACAGTGAGTCCAACCCTTTAACTCCACATCCATCGAACCCCCCTCGAATTCCCTCCACCGGACTTCCCCCCAGCGCCATGCGACTCTCAACCCACCCCCCTCATCCACCACGAGCATCTCGTAAAAGATCCGCATCCCCGTTGCGCCGTGGAACGCGTTAAGAATCGAGGCGAGGCTTCCGGGCGACGATATTGCCTCTGAAAAACAAGGCTCGGAAAGGCGTGCGTGGTTAGGCGCGTAACGTGCGTCCAGGTGGAGCTTTATAGGCGATGCAATATGTAACTGTCGCGGGAAAACGGCGGGCGTCCAATAAAAGCGAGCTTTTTCCTTGCAACCCCTGGCAGCCCGATGTGCGAGGGGGTGGCGTCGAGAGCGGGGGATAAATGGATCGGCCGGACGTGAGCTTTAGCCTGCACGGCTCGGCGAGCGTCGACCTGCCAATCCGGCCGACGCGTCAAAAACGTTGAAACGGGAAAACCCGGATATCCCTCGGACCGGATGAAGTTGCGGCTGCCTGCAACAGCTGCCAGGCTTCGAGAACTATGCGCGTAACGAGTCGGCGACACGTGCATTCAACTGTTCTTGCGGCTGATACAGCGACGCGAGACGTCATTGCGGTGGAAAGATGCTTTTCGGGGGTAGTTTTTGCGGGGGGAAAGGAGGAAATGACGATTCGGATGGATCTTGGGAGGGTGGTTGACCAATGGAGGAGGCGGAGATGGTCAGGGTGCAGGTGGTGAGGTATTGGGGTGGATTTTTGAGGTGATGTTTCTGTAGGTAGATGCGAAAGTGCTCTGTGGCTGGCTTCCAAGATGGAAGTTTATTTTTTGCCAATTTTTTGGGGGATTTCGCGATCTTAGATTTTCTTGGATTTTGGGGCAACACGGTCCGAGCTGTGTTTGCGAAAGATACTGCGTGTAGCCGGCATGTTTGACACGGTGAACCTCACCGGTATTTTGCTATTTAAATATTGAATGTGTTAGAAAATTTGTAAATATTGCAATTCAAGGGCCATATGAAATTTCAGTGAATTTAATAGTGCCAGTCACCGGTGACCCCATGGCAGTCAAGCTTTTAAAGAATTTCGACTCTATTATATCACTTTGCAAAAATTGATATAAGTATGAAGTGTAAAAGTTTATTTTTCTCCAATTTTTTTTAAGATTTTGCGATCTTAGGACAACACGGTCCGAGCTGAGTTTGCGAAAGATTCTGCGCGTAGCCGGTATCTTTAAAACGTTGAACGCCACCCGCATTTTGCTATATAAATATTGAAATATTTAAATACTGAATGTGTTAGAAAATTCGTAAATACTGCAATTCAAAAGCCATATGAAATTTCATTAAATTTAATAGCGCCAGTCATCGCTGACCCCCATGAGAGTCAACGTGTTAGAGATTTTAAACTCTATTATATCACTTTGCAAAAATTGATATGACTATCAAGTATGAAAGTTTATTTTTCTCCAATTTTTTTTTTAAATATTTCAATATTTAAATATTGAATGTGTTAGAAAATTCGTAAATATTGCAATACAAACCCCATAAGAAATTTCAGTGAATTTAATAGCGGCATTCACCGGTGGCCCATGGCAGTCAACGTGTTGAATATTTTCGACTCTATTATATCACTGCAAAAATTCAAGCAACTATCAAGTACCGTCGCTAGATAATTGAAATCTAGCTAAACGCGCCGAATAACTTCGGTATTAGTGAGACTAAAGCCGGCAAAGGGCAAAGGGCAGCTTGCTCTCAAAACGGCAAGGGAATGTTGACGACTGATTCGGAAAATGCACGGGCATTAACTCTCGGCGGATCTATAGCAGTCGTGGGCTTTGAGAACGACGTCAATCGCTCTAAAAGCACCTTAATATCGCGTTCAATCGAAATACAAGAAGACTCGTTCCTCGAAGAGGGAGGACTCTTCGCAGAATAGGAGAGCAACGCGACCGAAGATGCGGGCAACGCAGACAGGGGAATCAGTCTTTCCTGATCAGACGCGGAGCACAAAGAGCGCACTGACTATTGATCGAGATATCATCGAAGTTACTGAAGCTTCTAATTCGTGGCAAGATTAATATTGGAGCTTTAGCTATGCCAATATACGTATAATTCTGCAATCCCCTTTTTCCTCCAACTTTCTCATCTTCTCTCTACTCTTCCAATTGTTCTCCACGGCGCAGGTTTTTGCAAAAGGATAATTCACTAATTCTCTCAAACTTCCTCCTGTTGCCAATTTCCTATGAGCTTTCTGCTCCTTCTGAGATCGGGAAAATCTTTCAAAAAATTGTAAAAGCTTCCAAAAACGTCTCCATAAATATTATGGCGACCGGAAAGTAATGTCGTTTCTCCAGATATTTTGCTCAAAAACAAATTGACTTTTATCAATCCGGCATTGAAAATTTGCACACTAAATGACAAAAGGTTGCTGGTAACGAGGGTGATTACATCATTCATTAAAAATAAAGGCTTGTTTCAAATTTATTTGTTTCAATTTAATGTAAAAAAACGATATTACTTTCCGGCCCCTCTAATATAAGGTCACGTGAAGGTCAACAGATTGCACCTAGTTAGATTCGCATTTTTATAAGCTACAAGACTGTGTAGTGAAAATATGCAGTCCCATTTAAAAAAAATACGATGACCTAGAAATCTCGAAAAAATGACCTTGACAAAAAAATTCAGCCCATCACCCTATTGGCGCCTTCAAACAGAACATTTTCTACCTCAGACATTGTTTCTATCAGACAAAATAAGCGATATATTTAACCCATTGCCCTACGCTTTGTTTTGTATCTATCTCCGCAATAATTCAGAATTTACTTGCTAAAATAAAAATTGATTGGTGATTCTTGATATATCGTATAATTTAACGTAATATTAATATTGCAGGAATAATATTATCGCGTCGCGTCTCATTAATATTTTCAATTTGAAAGGTTTTGCAAAACTTGAAAATTTCCTGTCCCATTTTCCCCATCACGAGTGTCACTCGTTATTACAGGGCAAGGGGTTAGGCTGGTCAAGTTAGGTGAAATTCCCTGTATAACCCCCACTTTTCTCGAAATTCCCCCCACTCTATTTAATTCCTCGATCTTCCTGCAATCATTCTCGGCACCACCCCCTCAAAAACTTCCTAAAAATCGTTTCAACCCCTCTTCCACCCATCTTCAAAATCCTTCACCCTGCACCCCTCAACAAATACCGTTCTCCCTCCTCGGGACCAGCGGATCCTCGGCAGACCAACTTGCAATGAAATCGCTGAAATTTCGCGAAAGCAAATTCGGCAAACGGCGGTACGTTGGCGCGGAAACAAATTCAAACGTTGCTCCCGTCGATATTCGTGCAGCCGCGTCGACAAACCCGTGAGCTTCGACGACGGTGTGGGTGTAACGGACACGGGGGAAAAATCAATTGTTGCCCAAGGGCTTTTAATCACAGGGCCGATCTTTTTATTTCCACGAGGACTCGACGTCGGCGTCCGTCGAAAAGTTCACGGGTTTATTCGTCCTCCCTGTTTTTTCTTCCCTTTCCTTCCCCTTTTTTTTCATTATTCTCCCGTTGTGCAAAGTGCGCCAACGACGAGGGCTGAAACGACGGGAGGGGGTGGTTTAATGAAAAATCACCTGTTACGAAGCGAGAGGCCCTTCGTCCAGGTCGATCGAATATTCCGATTGTTTATCGAATTAGTTTCATCTGATACTATGGTAATTAATTGGTCGTTCGCTTCTTTGCTCTTCGTTATCCCTCTCGATGGCAACGCGGGAATAAATATGGGGTGGATGCGCGGGGGTGGAGAACGGGAGGACAATTTTGTAACGGCGATTCTTTACGAGACGATCGGAGCCAAATGGAGGGAAGTTATGCGCCGGTGGTGTCGTTTCTCCGATAATTACGTGGAGGTGGATGGGCGAAGCCAATTTCGAGGGATGGGGATACTTTTTTTTTAATTGGAGATCGGATAATCGGAATGGGAAGCGTAGTTTTATAAACGTAGATATTGCATGGAAAATTGAAATTATAGGTGCGGTATTTATTGAGGGTGGGAGGGGAAGTTTTCGAATTTCCCGGGATTCGGTGCAGTGTAATTTTGTAAGGGTTTTTGCGTTGACAATCAAAATTATCGATGTGGTATTTGCCAGGTTGAATGTCATGGGGGTCACCGGTGACCGACGCTATTGAATTCAATGAAATTTCATGTGACTTTTAAATTGTAATATTTGCGAATTTTCTAATACACTCAATGTTTAATTAAATAAAATAAAAGAAGTTTTAATATTTACGAATTTGGTAATTCAGTCAATATTTTCGCGTTGGTCTCAAAAATGTAAAGTCCTACTGTCTATACATCTCTTTTCGCCTTCAACGTTTCCACTTTGTAGAGATGTGATTTTAATAGAAAATGTTTCACTTCGGTGAAAATGAAGAAACTAGCGAAACACCAGTGGAATTGAACGTGTTAATAGGGGTGGAAGTTAAAATTTATCAAATTTTAGAAAATACATTTCCCTTCGTGTTTTTTTTTCCCTTATCTTTCTAAGGTGTATATAATAATAATATTAATTTAATAATTTAATTTATAATAATAATTTATATTTATATTTAATAATAATTTAATAATATTTTTAATTTAATTAATAATAATAATAAATATAATAATAAATAATACTTCATTAATTTCTTTCTTCGAAGTAAATAAATTACGCGATTATCAATTATTTCGCGCAGGAAATAATTAATTATTTAAAGCAATAATGGAAATTGGAGCATCCGTCGCGGATATTTGACCTTCGCCGGAGACAAATTTTCGGGGAGTTGAAGAAATTCGTGGAAAGAACGATTTCCGACGAACAAGGCGGAATAATTTCACCGGGGAAAATTGTTAGGACGAGAATTTTCAAGGGTTTATCATAATGAAACTCTTTGCAGCACGAGCGCCGTTGGGAATTCAATTGTACGGAATTTCGAGCGAAAGCGAAGCCGGGGAGGAAAGATTACGAGGAGAACTCGCTATCGGAAGTGCAGAGGCCACCCGGAGAGAGAAGAAAGCGAGGAAATGGCAAAAATCTTGATATTTTGGCTCCGGAGTTCCGGCCCAAGAAAAGGATTGTTTTTGCGACAAATTTCGACGGCTTCGATTACGCGGGAGCGATATAAAAAAACTTTATACATCAAGCTACACCTGCGCAACAATAATCTTCGCGTCTTTCAATTTTCCCGCTCAAAATTCAACCTTACTCCGTCAATTTTTCCCCATCACCTGCAATCACTCTCGTCCTTGCAATGGTTATCTTATTTTATGACCTTCCAGAAATTTCGAGGTCACTCGATAACGAAACATTTACAATTCTTTAAAACAAAATTGTTGATTATATCTCCATAATTTTCAAACATCTAAATTTTACGCCAAAATTTAGCCCCAATTTTTCTTTATTTTTCTATAATTATTTTAATTTTCGCAGCTCATCTTATTTTATGACCTTCTGGAACTCTTGAGGTCACTCGATAACAAACGTTTACAATTCTTTAAAAAAAAATCTTAATTATATCTCCATAATTTTGTAAAAATATCTAAATTTTACCCCAAAATTTAGCCCCAATTTTCCTTCATTTTCCTATAATTACTTTAATTTTCGCAATGCTCATCTTATTTGATGACCTTCCAGAACTTTTGAGGTCACTCGATAACAAAACGTCTATAATTCTTTAAAAAAAAATTCTTAATTATATCTCCACAATTTTCAAACATCTAAATTTTACCCCAAAATTTAGCCCAAATTTTTCTTCATTTTCCTATAATTACTTTAATTTTCGCAATGCTCATCTTATTTGATGACTTTTCAGAACTTTTGAGGTCACTCGATAACAAAACGTCTATAATTCTTTAAAAAAAAATTCTTAATTATATCTCCACAATTTTCAAACATCTAAATTTTACCCCAAAATTTAGCCCAAATTTTTCTTCATTTTCCTATAATTACTTTAATTTACGCAATGCTCATCTTCTCTTACGACCTTCCAGAACTTTCAAGGTCCTCTGATAACAAAAAATCTCTAAATCTCCCGTACAATATCTCTAAAATTCGATCTGCCCAACAACAAATTCCAAACCTCACAATTTCACCCAAAAATCCATCCACTTTCCCTCAATTTTCCGTCGCTCTCCCGCGATTACTCTCATCTCCGCCACATTCTGGAATCATTCGAGCAGACCCGCAAATCCTTCGGAATCGCCGGCGAATCGGCACGTTAATGGACGAAGATAATACTCGAAATCCGCCTGAAATGGAGTTATTAAAACCCAAACGAGGCGTTTCAACGAGGGAATTTTCATTCGGCTCGATTTGCTCGATTTCAGCCTAGGAAATACATCCTCTCGATTTGAATAACCGACGCTCGGTCGCAGTCTGCACATCGGTGCTCGCAATTCTCACAAAGGGAAGCTTCGCCATCGACAAAAAACGAGAGAAGAAAAAAAGGTATTGTCGCGAATGCGATTACACCGGCAACTGCGCGGGCAGAGAATAATTGATATCTCGATACGCATTCTCGATACGCGCAGCGAGAATTCCAATTGGCCACGGTAGAATTGTTAGCGTTTTTCATCGGAGAGAAGCGGATATATTCTTTCCGGCTGAATGCCGGGACGATAAGTAAGGAAATATTAAAGCCACGAGGCGTTAAAATACCTCGATGAAATTCGAGGATTATCGGATTCCTTTCGTTCGAGATGAGGGTTCTATTGATCGCATCGTGTAATTGGATTTTTATTCTTGTTGTTTCGATATTATAGAACGGTCGGTGGTAGGTGTTGGAGCGAGGGATGATTCGTTGAAAGAAATTGATTTTATAGTCGAGTTTGCAAGGTGGGCGTAAGCGAGCAGGTAGCCGGGGGTAGTTAATGGAGTTGGGATTAATTACGAGACTTTTGAGGGGTATTTGTTGTCTTTTGACAAACTTTGGAGCGATGCTAGGATTAGTTTGGGCGGATAGGTAGAGGGGGAGTGAAGATAGGCAAACAGATGGATAGGGTTTCACCGCGAGTTTAAATAATACCTATATTTACAATCATCGCGACTCTACCCGGAGTTACAAGTGAACGAGTTCTCCTTTGACTCTAGATTTACAATTTATACAGAATTGTATTGACTTTGCACGCGGTCGACTCGATATTTCATAGTTACACAGCAACATCGGATAATCGCTTCTCTACCGACTTGCTTAGTCTTCTGATGCAAAAAAGGGTGATGTTGCAGCGACCGCCTGCACCGAGGGTTTTTCCGCCCTCGTGCAAACGGTTTGCACACTTTACGTCATTTGCAGTGACACAGCTATTTTTGAGAGAACTACCTTTTGTATTCTGGTCGCTCGACAAAACTCTAGTCGCTCGCTATAATAAAGTAAAGTCAGCCTTCACGGAGACATTTCTCGATTTTTAATCATTTTCACCCTCGTTCCGACAATTTAAACACCTACGTATGCAGAAAGTTGTACATTAACACTTTAATTGCCGCAGGTCTATGCAGTTAAACTATGCCCGAAGCCGGCAATATTTTTAAAGAATTAAATTTAGAAAACTTTATATAAATTCATGAAATAATTGAACGTGTGCGAACAGATGCATTTTTTAAAAAAAACAATAAAAATAAACACAATATCTGTTGATGCAATATCTACACTTGTTCACGTACAGCACAGGAGTGGAAATATGAGCTTACGTTGCTAATAATATAAAAACATTTTGAAGAGAGGAAGAAGAGGGAGAAGAAATTCATGGCTTAATAATTATGTTACTAATGTGTAACATAACTACTAAACTAATATTATTAATAATAATGTGTGTCACCGGCCAATAACCGTCGGCGATTACACAACATATGTTGCGTGAGCGGCCATTAAAGTGTTAACACTAGATTTACGGACGTGAAATCTGGTACATTACAATTTTTGTAAATAAGGACTTGGGAAATAGAGGGGTCAAGCGGCAAAGATTGTAATTCGTTAAGTCATTATTGTATTATAAAATACACGTGAAAAATCAGCTGTACAGCTTCTGTGTAAATTAGAGAAATGTTTATAAAGCAAGTAGCAACCCGTCAATTTGACGGTTTCCGTAAATCTAGTGTTAAAAACCGGTACAAATAAAAAATTCCCGGTGAACTATATACCATGAAAGATAGAGACGAAGATAAATAAATGCACAGAGAGACAGACTGTAAAGATAAACAAATAGCGAGAGCGAGAGATCGCCAAAGCCTCCCTTTGTCAGACGGCATTCTCGCAAAGGAGGAAATTCCTCCCGCAGCGTGTCTCGGGCGATAAAGTTCGCCGTGCAACCGGAAGTGCAACCCTCGCGATCTCGTTACCGTTCGCTCGGCGGCGCAATTTGCTGCCTGTTGAATCGTAGCCAGGGTGTCATAGGAGCGCCGTCGAGTCGGCGATACGGTGAGCCCTTAGAAAGAATACGCCCGTAAAGGGAAAGAAGGGCGGGAGGTTCGGCCCGTTAGACACGAGCTTTATCGTAGCTTCGCTCAAACGAGCCCTCCGCGTCCGCATTCTCCCTTTCCCTTCTCTGCTCCTTCTTCTTCTTCGTTCTCCAGAAGATTTACGCGGCCTAGGGTCACCCCTTAGCCGACTCTAAGTATCTAAGCATCTACTCATCTGCTCTTTGCACACGTTCAAAGATCCACGACGAGGAACGACTCGGTCTGCTTCCGGAGAACTGCTCGGTTGGTTTGTACAGCGGGTGAAATTGAAGGGGGGAGGGACGAGGGGGAGAATTATAGCGCAAAGTTTCGAGTCTTCTTGCGAGGTGCTTGGAAACACGGGGAGATCTCGAGGGGTGGGCCGGTGTTTCGGAGGTGGTGGGGTTTCCAAAGAGAATTTTCAGTTTTGGGAAAATTATTGTAGCTCTTGTTTCTGTACTTTTTGGGTTGGACTACTGGGGCTATTTTGGCGAGGACGTATTTTAGGTGTGTTGCGTCGCGCGATTTAATGAAAATTGTTTCTTTGGCGACACCACTCGCGATGTACAACACGAGATGGGTAATTTTGTTCGAGGAGTTTCAAGGGATAATAAATACTGTGGTATGAATGGATTTTTAGTTATGAATGTAGCGCATCAGTAAAAAAGTATTTGGAGTGTTTACTTTAGGAGACTGGGTTTGGAAATTCCGAAAAAGAAATGGCGGGAAAAGGCGTTTGAAAACGAGCGGTTGCGCCGCTCCCTGGCCATCTTTCGGTTGTCGGACTATAGAATCAGGCACGCCATTCCTGTACTGCGTATCTCGTACTCGTATTTCAATATTTCATTTATCTTTGTGTGTTGTATCTTTAAATTTAATAAAAACACGTCTATACCGACTGTTTAAAACCATCGCAGCAAGTATCCCTACATTAATTACAAAAAATTTCCCAGAGATGACGAGGGAGGGCTTGAGTTTGAGTTTGTACCATTCTTACTCAGCATAGTCGCTGTTTAACACTAGAACTACCGGCGTTAAATCTATTATATTTAAATATACTAAATAAGTAGTTTGAAAAGGTGGAACTGAGAGGTGGAAAAGATGATCGATTCGGTAGTTTGTAATTTATGAAATGGAGGTAGAATATCTGCTCTATGACTCTCCTATAAACTTGGAGAATTTTTGGAAAAAATGGTATACCAGTCATTCTGACTGGTTTGGTAGTTCTAGTGTCAAATGTTTTTCGCTGAAATTCAAGGGAGTGTCTTGATAACATTTGGCGACGTTGATTTTTCGTGTGAACAATAAACTTACAGTACTTTCCGCAAACATGCGGCAATTAATAATTCGTTAAAGAATCGCAGTTTCCAAATCACTGAAGTTATAATCGGAGGATATATCACGTAAAAAAATATTTTTGAGAAATCACAGCGGTCTCAGCTTCCTCCAGACAAGTCCCCAATGGGGTAGAGAGCCTACTGGTCAGCTTTATCGAGGAATTTGCGAGGAAACCCGACGTGAAATCCGTCCTAATCTTTCTCACTAGCGATTGGCGATCCGCCAGCCGTTTCGGCCTCAGTCTCGGCATTAAACGCCCCGACAAAGGAGCTGTGACCGATTCCGGTTTACGCTTCGGACACAAAAGTTGTCCGAGACAAGCTGCAAATACGATCAAAAATCGCCTTAATACACATTTGGACAACGATGAGTCTCTGTGAGTACATTGCAACGTTGGAAATTCATCCACGATTCCACGGGAAGAATCCCAAAGAGGAAACGCGCCGAGCTCAGGTACAGGTGTCTCTGCGAGGGAGGGAATAAGAGAAAGAGGGTCGCCACGGAGAGGGCCGACACTTCTGGGTCGTTTGTGTAACGTCGAGAGCAGCAGCCACCCCAATTTACGATCACGAGCCTCGAGGGAGTTAAAACGAAGGGTTAAACCGGCTTTAATCAATTCACGTCGCGATAGAGCACTCCCTTTCGCCGATTTTTACCGTTAGCAATCTGCCGAGATCGAGCGGAGCTACGAGTGCTTGGAAATTCATTAATTTTATTACCGGGGAACGGAGGAGGCATTCTCGAACACTTCTTAGTAGCGTGGATGATGCTCCAAGGGTTTGATACGGTTTCGATAACGATTATGAATCGGTGTAAACGGGAAACTGTGTTAATCGCGTTATTTGCGCGGCTCGTCGAGGTAATTTTGCGAGAGTTCGAGGTAAACGAGGAGTTCCGATGTCTCGTAACAACTTAAACGTTGTTGGAAGTTTCAGTGGATTCATTAGCAAGAATTTTGTAAATGGCAGTATCATGTTTGCAGTAAATTAACGTGTGATTGCAAAAGTTGAGCTGCACCTGGAATTTTTCTTCTTTCAAGTGAACCTGACCAGAGAACTTTGTACAATTTTGGAATGTTTCCTCCTTTACTCAAACCGCGTTAAACCGAATCAAAACGGTTCAATGAACTTTGCAAAATATTTCAATTTTTTTTCTTTCAATCAAAACTAATAAAATCTGTCCTGTCTATACTGTTTACGACTTATAAGCGCGTACATAGAAAGGGCGTTTCGGACAAAGAGTTTGATATATCCTTCAAAGTTGAAAACGGAAGATTCAGTGTTTTTAAGCACTGATTTTTCCACTTGTATAGTTGCAAAATCAATTACCCCTAATTCTGTTTTTACACGGAAGGTACGTTCCAGAGAAAACCGTGTAAAAAAAGACACGAAATACATACATACAAAAAAGGGGGATTAGTTCCATATCCTTCAACTTTGGAAAAAATAGTAAAAGTAAATTTATTAAAAAATTTATTTTAAGAATATTTTAGATTTTTTAATCGTGCTAAATCGAATGAAATCGTGTAAAAACGCAATCAATTTTTTTTTCTAGACCGTGCAAAAACAGAATTGGGTGTATTATTCCTGTCATTGGTCTCAGCAGACATTCTGCATTACGATAAAATTATTAAAAATCCATTCCCTGAGATATTTTTCTTTTCCAGCAAAATTATCCATTTCGTTCCACTGCGCAGAGGTGCGAAAAGAAGCAGAAAATCAAGTCCAACCGGAATTTCCATTTTCCTTTGTCAATTCCCGCAGTATTCCCTCGGTCCTTCGATAATTCGATTGGTCGCCCTAAAAGGGCGGAGAAACGACCGCGAATTAGTCACAAAGGGATTCTCCTGGCCGTGAAGGAGCGTGCTGGCCGGAGACGTAGCCGAAGGTCTGACCAGGAACGTACGTATCTACTTGGGGATCTCATTCCGGGAGAGCCACCATCGGCTTTCCAATTTTCCCCGCTGCTTTCACGCTCTCTCGTGAAATTCGTCACTGTGGGAAAAGCTGCGGAAAGTTCCAAGTTCTCGCGGTCGTTCGTTCGCTCCTCTTCTGGCTCGTTCGCTCGCTCATTCGCTCGCTCGTGGGTGCAGAAGGCGAGCGAGTGGAGAACGAGCAACGTGCCTCGTAAAAGGGTCGAATGGAAAGGGAGGAAGGGAACGTTACAAAGGGTACGACGGATAGGTTTGTCGATGGGATTTTATCAGGACGCTGGACTGGACTGAGAGGATTGACCGACTCGGATCTTTCGCTCCTGTGACGTATTGCGACACGATACGTGCCTCGTGGATACTTAATCACTGCTACTGTACGTTCATGGATCGCTGCCTCTGGATTTCTAAGTGGCTGTAGTTTGGAGAACGGAGTCGGGCTGCTGGAGAATCACTTTTCGCGATTGTTGCTCGTGGCTTTCCTTTTGCAATGTTAATTTGTAACCGAACTTTATCATTTCCTCGATGGAGCATCTTTTCAGTGCGATTGGATAGTCTAAATGGTTGCAGTTTGGAGAACGCAGTTGGGCTGCTGGAGAATCACTTTTCGTGATTGCTGGTTGTGACTTTCTTTTCGGTATGTCGGCTGGTAACTGAATTTTATTATCTTTTAATAGAGAATTTTTAGCAATTTTTTTATCTTCTGGATTTCTAAGTTGCTGCAGTTTGGAGAACGCGATGGGCTGCTGGAGAATCACCTTTCGTGATTGCCGGTTGTGACTTTTTTTTCGGTATGTTGGTTGGTAAATGAATTTTATTATCTTTTGATAGAGATTTTTTAGCAATTTTTTTATCTTCTGGATTTCTAAGAGGCTATAGTTTGGAGAACGCGATTGGGCTGCTGGAGAATCACTTTTCGTGATTGCTGAATGTGACTTTCTTTTCGGTATGCTGGCTGGTAACTGAATTTTATTATCTTTTGATAGAGATTTTTTAGCAATTTTTTTATCTTCTGGATTTCTAGGTGGCTATAGTTTGGAGAACGCGATTGGGCTGCTGGAGAATCACTTTTCGTGATTGTTGCTTTCTTTTTGGAATGTTAGTTTGCAACTGAATTTTATAATTTCCTTGATTGAGCATCTTTTCCATGAGATTGGATAATCTAAGTGGTTGTAGCTTGGAGAACGGAGTTGGGCTGCTGGAGAATCACTTTCGTGATTGACGCTTGTGGTTTTCCTTTTGCAATGTTAATTTGTACCTGAATTTTACAACGTCCTCGATAGAGCATCTTTTCCACGAGACTGGATAATCTAAATGGTTGCATTTTGGAGAACGGAGCTGCCGGAGAATCACTTTTCGCGATTGTTGGTTGACAACTGAATTTTGTTATCTTTTGGCAGAGTTTTTTTAGCAATTTCTAAACGATTCTGACCCTCCTAATGAAAACAAACGCACCGGGCGAGCATTAAAGCCGGCGCAGGTAGATGCGTTAAAAGAGCCCACGACGGGCGAACTTTTTCGAGGTGCAATTTCCAAGCGAGTGCAACCTTAGCACCTGCATTAGTTTACTTAACTCGTATTTACTATGAACCACAAAGCTCCCGTTTTTACGATGCTCTCCTTCGTCCGCAGAATTTCACCCGGCCGTCCTTCTTCCCTTCTCCCTCCACCCCGTCCTCCGCGTCACTCGATCTTCCGGATACCCCGCGTTCCTTGGCGAAACAACAATTTTTCTTATTCGCGTATCTATTCCACCGCCCGGTCTTCCGTCGTTGCAGGAATTTCTTCGGAGATACCGAAAAGTTCGCCACCGGCGGGTTGCAGGGTAGTTTTTATTAAAGGAATCGCTCGCGGCTCGCGGATGCAAGCGCGTGCATTCGAGAGAAGAGCGAAGGGGAAGACGTTGAAGCGGGGGAGGTTTAAAGCGACGCTCGATTTATTCAGACGCGGTCGCTTATTGGCGGAGAAGTTTTCTCGCTGGCAGACAGGACGCCCGGCGTCGTGGCGCCGGCTCTGGCACATGTACGCGCTCGGGGAGGGTGGAGGAGTTGGAGGGACAGAGATAAAATTAGAGAGCGAGAGGGAGAGAAAGTTGGAAAATTAGAGAAGTCCAGGTGGAGGGCGGAATGGAGGAAAGTGGAATAAGTCCGAGGGGAAAGGAGAGTCGAAAAATTGGGAATAGAGATAGAAAAATGGGGAGGAAAGAGAAAACAGGGGAGGATTGACGAGGAAAACAGTTTCGGAATGTGGAGGAAAGAGGGTCAAACATAATACTCCTATTATACGTAATACTATATAACACTAACATTATAATACCTAAGCCCAAAAAATCCACTCCATCCCGACCCTCCTAGCTCTCACCCTCCGATATCCTCAACGTCCATGTACCGAACAGAAAACAAAAACCAACCCCCAAGTATTTTCATTCGCCGGAACCGAAATCGAATCCGACGTGGGGAAAAAAAGAGCAACCACCAGTCTACCGTCGTACTACAAATTCGACGTTATATTCCCGGCTGTTGCACGTCACGGCGTATTCTTCCGGATGACACCCGAGGCTCGTCGATTATCGATCGGCCGTCTCAATTCCAGACATCTCGAGGCGAGCGGAGCCCGATATCCTCGGCACTCGGGAAAACCGGCTGCTAGTCTCGTTCAAGGTAAAAGATACGTATTCCCCGATACAGAGACGGCGTGTGCACGTACGTACACACGCTGAATGGGCACACGTGCATCTCTGCTGCACGTGTGCGCGCCGAATGGACACACGCGCAGCTCTGGTACACGTATGAGCGCCGAATGGCACACGCGCATCTCCGGTGCACGTGCGCGCATCTCCGGTGCACGTGTGCGCATCTTCGGCGCAAGTGTGCACGTACGCGCATATGAGCATACGCCGAATGAACACACGCGCATTCTGGTACACGTATGAACGCCGAATGACACATATATGCACGCCGAATGGCACATGTATGCACGCCGAATGAACACACGCGCATTCTGGTGCACGTATGAACGCCGAATGGACACATATGTGCACGCCGGATGAACACACGCACATTCTGGTACACGTATGAACGCCGAATGGCATATATGTGCACGCCGAATGAACACACGCGCATTCTGGTGCACGTATGAACGCCGAATGGCACATATATGCACGCTGAATGAGCACACGCGCATTCTGGTTCACGTATGAACGCCGAATGGCATATATGTGCACGCCGAATGAACACACGCGCATTATGGTACACGTATGAACGCCGAATGGCACATGCATGCACACAAAATGAACACACGCGCATTTCTGGTCAGGTATGAACGCCAAATGGCACACGCGCATCTTAGGTGCACGTGTGCACGTACACGCATGTAAGCATACGCCGAATGAACACACGCGCATTCTGGACAAGTATGACAGCCGAATGGCACACGTATGAACGCCAAATACATACGCGCATCTCCTGGCACGCACGCGCGCATGTGCAGACGTGAATGGACGCGAGAACATCTCGAGCACACGGTCATCTGCGGTGCACGTGTGCACGCGAGTCCGTTCGCACACCGAATGACACGCGCGCAGGCCTGGGGCGCACACGCGGACGCGCGTGCGCACCGACACGGCGAGGAAAGATAGGATGCAAGGTGTTCCGTGATAATATACCGCGTCGTATCTCTTGCTGGTTTTAAGGCAACGGATTGTGCCGCGCGTAAAGATAAACGCAAATGTTTGCTGTATGGTGTAATAGAGATTAATGGAATGTCTCATTTGCATCGGAGAGTTACATCGGAGTTATATCTACGGTCTCGTGTAATCTCCGATTACTTTACAGGCAGCCACGGTACGCGGCGCGCTTTTGCCCCGTGTCTCGATGATTTGGGAGTTTGCGGCTGCGGATGCTGGTACATTTGGGTTGCTCTCTTCTCGCGGGGTTTACAGGGTTTTAAATGGAATACAGATTGCGCTTTTGTGCGGGGGTTGTTCGTTGGTTTTTCCTGGGGCAGGGGAGAAAATGGGGTTGAAGAATGTTGAATGAATAATTGAAATATGTAAATTCTCGTTAAACAGCGAGAAATGTTCTATTACGAGTGTACTGTGGTTTGAATTATTGCGCAGAAAAATGTACCGAACGTTTCAAATTACATTTTATAATTGAAATGTGTAAGTTATACAATGAAAGATGAAATGTTCGGTTCATTTTTTGAGCAATAATTCAAATTATCGGGCAATTTTAATAGAAAATTTGTGGCTGTCTGACGAGAGGGGCAGATCAATGAAGGAGGTAATGCGGGCAAAGTGCCGAGGGGAAAGATTGAAGTGAAACCACGTTCAATCGCTTCCGATTTCAGCTTAAAGTAGGTACTACGAGAAGATAGCTGGAAAGTGCGTAAAAAGTTACCCGAGAACCGAGGAGAAGACTCAATATGGCACGAAGCAATCGACGTTTCACCAACTTCGGTCCCTCTTTTTCATGATTCTCGATATTTGTACCTAGTTTTTGAACTTGCATAATCAGAAAACGCCTATCAGCAATAAGGTGCAAAAAGGTGCTAATCGGAATGATCAGCTCCCTTGCAATACCATAGAAACTTGCAAAGAACTTCCAATACAGCGCAACATCCATGACCTTTCACCGACTCCAATTCTCCTTCCTACAAAATATGCTAATCAGAAAACCAAAAAACAAACTTTAATTCGCTCTATCACGGCAATCGCGACAACCAGCCATCGATGGCACGGACCACCTTTGCAGCTCTGAACTGTACCTTCAAAACATATAGAGCGATTTCTCGGTCCACGGAATTACAGTCGTAACGAAAGTACTTCAACCCTTTTTCTGAAGAAAAACGCTAATCAGAAAACCAAGAAACAAACTTTAATTCGCACTATTGCGACAATAGCGATAGCTAGCCTTCGATGGCAAGGTCCACCTTTGCAGCTCTGAACTGTACCTTCAAAACGTATAGAGCGATTGCTCGTTCCTCAGAATTACAGTCGTAACGAAACCACTCAAGCCATTTTTCTCAAGAAAAACGCTAATCACGAAACCAAGGAACAAACTTTAATTCGCACTATTGCGAAAATAGCGATAGCTAGCCTTCGATGACACGGTCCACCTTTGCAGCTCTGAACTGTACCTTCAAAACGTATAGAGCGATTTCTCGGTCCACGGAATTACAGTTGTAACGAAACGACGTCCAGCTATCGAATCTACCCGGCTACGTAAATACCCGGTGAACTTAATCCCATTTCTAACTCCGATACGAGAAAATCGAAAGTGGCAAAACGGACGAGAAAGGGACGGCGTGTCTGGACCAAGCCTGCTCGACCGATCGGATAATTTCCGAGAGGAGAGGAAGTTTTAATTGAGACGCGAATTCTCGGAACACGAATTTCGTTAAAGTTTCTCGGTGCCTTAGCTACTAATTGGACACAATGTCCGGGATTCCCGGTGCCATACAATCCGACGCGGTAGTCGGTTACAACGAGGAGTTCGCAGATTGTAATTTTCCGTCTCGCTTCTGTCCTCCGTTCCTCCTCCCTGTACACTCACGACTACAACTACGCTGCCAGTGTACGTGACTATGTACAGGGTGTACATTTTCAACTTTATCCGTCACTAAGACCTTTTTTTATCCAAATCGAGACAGATTGTACACTGTGCATACATATTTTTCTTAACACTAGAACTACCGGCGTTAAATCTATTATATTTAAATATATTAAATAAGTACTTTGAGAAAAGAGGAATGAAGAGGCGGAAAAGATGATCAATTCGGTCTGTTATGTTTTTTGAGTTGGACGTAGAATATTTCTCCTATGACTCTCCTATAAATTTTGAGAATTTTTGGAAAAAATTGTGTACCAGTCATTTTGACTGGCTTGGTAGTTCTAGTGTTAATCAAGCTGTCACCAAGAAAATGTAGACAGCCATCTTGCTTTTTAACCCTTTGAGGACTAGCGACGCATATATGCGGCCTGAGAAAAAATTTGATTATAGTTTCTAGCCGCTTGTATACACAGTTAGAGTTGAAAAATTGAAATACAACCGTTGAAATATGATTAAACAAGTAGTAATTTGTAATGTATATGGATTAACAGTATAGCTTGCTGATAAAAAGGTGCTTTTGGATCGCAAAATGAATGGCTGTCTCTGAATACTGAAAAATGTCTCCGTCCGCAAAGGGTTAACACTATCAAGCCGGTGAAGATGACTTGTTCTCAATTGTTTATATTGTGAAACCTGGTCTTGTAATACCCAAATTACTTGATTGATCATATTTTTCATACATTATCACATAATATAAAATACAATAGTCTGGACGATTCAAAAACCAATTAAAACTGTAAATTACCAAAGTAGTTAAAGTTGAAAGTAAAAAAACGACCAAAAGAACCTCGTCCATCTGCACCGTGGATGTTTGAGTTGTCTCATTTGCTAAGACGGTGCACCGGAAATCGCTCTCATTAGAGGGGCGTGAATGGACGGGCTTATAATTGGCTACAATGTTTGTCGAAAGTATGAATGTGTCGCCGTATTTTGAAAATAGTCTAAATGAGCAATATTCCATCGTTGCAGGGGTATAAAAAAATATTAATCAAAGCGAACAGAAATGTCATTTCTGTTTTACAATTCGATCAAAATTACTTACAACAAAAAATACATAATACCTATTCCAAATAAGAAAAGTGGACCTGGTCTGCGATAGAATAATCAGATTTTAATAATTCAAAATAAATCGCATTCGAAATATTCTGCTAGACGCATAAAAAAAATGTATTGTCGCTTTGCATATGACATTTGATAAGGTGGTCTCAATTGTTCTTCGCGGACAAACAACTTTTCTTGAAATTTTAAAGAACTTATAAATGAGAAAAACCCCACCGCTTTCAAAATACAAAATATCACTGCAGTGTACAAGTTAATAATAATTCTGACAAAATACAGCCACTCTTTTTTATACTTCTAAGACACTCCAAATGAGAAATGTCCCAACATTTCCGAGTGTTCGCTTCAGAAATACAAAATGATGGAACGATGCAAGCTCGCATTTCACGAAACTCGGCGAAACTTGTGTTTCAGACGTACTCTTTCGTCGCGTCAATGCTTTCTACGACTCTTGCAAGCCTTGGGTAGAACATGAAGAAGTTTGACCGTGAATCTACGGTCGGAGCGAGTTCCACCGAATGCCCTAATAATGAAAGAGTTAAACGTTTGAGAAGCAAAGGAAAAAGTTTACGACCGCGTTAAACGACGGAGAGAAAGAGTAATCCGAAATTGTCGGTAGAAGCGAGAAGAGGCACCCTGTAGGTATGCGGTTGTATAGGTACACATGCCGTGCACTCATCCCTGCCCTCTCTTTCGTCGGAGTGCCGCGATGAGAGGACCGAGGGACTTTTGAGAGTTTCGTGCCACGAAAGGAGCGAAGTCGAGCCGCTCTTCGTACTTTCGCGTTTTCCTGTCTGCCTCAAAGAGACAGACGGGGGACACAGTTGCAGATAGAGAAAAAGGAAGAGAGAGCCAGAGAGAGAGAGAGGTTGGAACGGAGAGAGGCCGAAACAGAGAGGTAGAGTCGGAGGGAGACAGAGGCAGAGGGATAGAAATAGGGAGAACTTGAGGCAGAGAGGGATAGGTGGAAGTAGAGAGAGACAAAGTCACAGAGAGATAGAAATATAGAGAGCTTAAGACAGAGAGAAATAGGTAGAAATTGGCAGCGCTTAAGACAGAGAGAGATAGGCAGAAATACAGAGAGAAATAGGCAGAAATTGGCAGCGCTTAAGACAGAGAGAGATAGGTAGAAATATAGAGAGCTTAAGACAGACAGAAATAGATAGAAATTGGCAGTGTTTAAGACAGAGAGAGATATGTATAAGTGGAGCGAGCTTAAGGCAGGGAAATTGATAGAAAGAGAGAAAGAAGAAGGCAGAGGGAGGCAGAAACAGAGAGAGATGAAATCACAGAGAGGTAGAAATATAGAGAGTTAAAGACAGAGAGAAATAGATAGAAATTGGCAGAGCTTAAGGCAGAGAGAGCGTAAAACAGAGAGGGAGGGCTAGAAACAGAGAGAGATGGAATCACACACGTAGAAACTAAGGCAGAGAGAAATACATAGAAACAGAGAGAGCTTAAGACAGAGAGAGCTTGAGACAAAGAGAGATAGAAACAGAGAGACCTCAAGACAGAGAGCTAAAGTCACAGAGAGAGAGAGAAATGGAGAGTTACGACAGAGATACGCAGAAAGAACTAGAGAAAGCTGAAGGGGTGGCCGAGAGATTCTTGAATAACACAGAAAGTCATAAAAATAGAGAGGACAACGAAAATAGCGCACAGGTGACCGAGGTTTAATGAGTCGCAATAAGAGAGGAGAGATGCTCCGCGAAGTAACAACCTCCAGAGGCAAAAACGAGAAACGTGGCTCGTCTGTTAAATATTCCAGGCCGTATAAAAGTCTCCGTTGGGAGAATCGATGTGACTCAACTGCGCTATTATTAGCAAAGGATAAATATATTTCTGCGTACAACTGAAATCCTCGAAGTGACAAGTCACAACGTTCAATGGCCCAATCAGCTTCTACCCCACTGCATCCACAAAATGAACCCCATCAATATTCTCTATGCTAATTAATTCTCTATTCAATATTCATTGAAACTTAAAATACACAGGTGACAAAATTCTATACAGAATCATTTGAAGAAATTTTAAGAAGAAAACTTCAAACATTACAAACTGAATTTTCTTCCGCGACTAAAAAAGATTTATTTTAAATTATCACAAATTCCATTTCAAACGTTCGCCGATCTTCCAGCATTCAAAAAATTTCCAAATGCGACGAGATATTCAAATTGTACAAAGTTAAAATTCCTAACCATCGAACCGGAAGACGTCCGCTCGTTGTTACACCCCATCGCAGCAAATCAGAGAATTCTGCCACAGATCTCGATTAAAAGTCCCACACTGGGGGCATCGCAACCTCGCTGCACGGTGTATCAAATGAAACGAGATAAAACGAGACAAAACGGAAAGGGGTGGTCGTTGAAAAGGAGCCAGATATTCGCGCTCGCCGAAAGAACGAGGCAGCGCTGCTGATGTCGCGTTTCTAATTCGTAGCCCGTGTACCAGTGTATCTCCTCGTGTCGTCGCACGTACACGGAAGTCCACCTTCAGCGTGGGAGTGCTCGTCGTCGTTTCCCGCCCTGCATCCGTGTGCGTACGTTTGCGTGCAAGCGAGAACAGCCGAGGAGCAGGAGAGAAGAAAAGAGAGAAACAGCCGAGGAGCAAGAGAGAAGAAAAGAGCGAGAAAGCCGAGGAGCGAGAGAGAAGAAAAGGGAGAGACAGCCGAGGAGCAAAAGCGAAGAAAAGGGAGGCAGCCGAGGAGCAAAAGCGAAGAAAAGGGAGAGAAAGCCGAGGAGCAAGAGAGAGAGAGAGAGAGAGAGAGAGAGAGAGAGAGAGAGAGAGAGAGAGAGAGAGTAAAATAGAAGGAAAGAGAGAGAAGGCCGAGGAGCAGAAGAGAAGAAAAGGGAGAGAAAGCCGAGGAGCAGAAGAGGAGGATAGAGAGAGAGAGAGAGAGAGAGAGAGAGAGAGAGAGAGCCACAGAGTAAAATAGAAGGAAAGAGAGAGAAAGCCGAGGAGGAAGAGAGAAGAAAAGGGAGAGAAAGCCCAGGAGCAAGAGAGAGAGAGAGAGAGGAGAGAGAGAGAGCCACAGAGTAAAATAGAAGGAAAGAGAGAGAAAGCCGAGGAGCAAAAGAGAAGAAAAGTGAGAGAAAGCCGAGGAGGAAAAGGGAGGAAAGAGAGAGAAAGCCGAGGGGGAGAAGAGAAGTGAAGAAAGAGAGAGCCGAAAAGCAAAAGAGAGGGGCAAAGAGGGGAAGCCGAGGAGGAAGTGGGAGGGAAAGCCGAAAGAGGAGAGATACGGAGAAACCGAGAAGTTCTCTTTGAGACAAGCTCTTAGATGGGACCAATTAGAGACACCCTTCTGCCCTCTGTCTCTCTTGGTCTCTCTCTCTCTCCGAGGCAGCGTCTTTGGCGACGTGCCCTCTACCGGGTGACGACGACGGAAGTCGACTGAAACGGGGAACAAAGAAGGGGCGAGACGGAGAGGAAAGACGAGGGGGATTACTGTGTCGTTTGGCGGAAGAGAAATGGTGGGGGAGTTTGGAGTTTTAGATGGTTGATGTATTTTAGGGTTTGACGTTTCGTGGGTTTGGCTTCCAGGGTAGTTGATGCGAGCTTTGAAGTGCCGAGGGTATGATATACCGAATAATAATTGAGGAAAAATTTGGAGATTCGGACTCCGGTTTGATAGTGGTAAGTCCGAGCCTGGAAACTCTGTACGTACCAAATCAATCGGATGGAATTCTCATTCGTAAGCTGTTAATTTGTGTATCTGGCTCAGAATCATGTACCCTAGTAACTATGATATCAAGGAAAAATAATGACCTAACTTTGCATAATATTGCCGCACTAATTTCAAACTGGAAACTTATGCTAACCGTAAAGAATTAATTATATTACGACAGAGTTGCGTATTTAGAGTTATACATTAGTTTCATGATCCATTCTTTTATAAAACCTACCCCAAAGTAAAGCCTCAACTGAGCAACTTCGAAACATCAGCTACTGCTGCGATACGCGAAGAAGGCTATACCTCGCAAAAATAGAGAAGTCTCGCGGTACGAAGTACGGGGCAAGGGGAGAGTGTCGCTCCACCGCCAAAGTTATTTATGAATACTCTGATCAAGGCGATTCTTAACGCAAAAAGGTAACGTGTATGAAGGGTATCAAGGTAAGGAAGACAATAAAAACACATTTCCGGAGGGATATTGCCTTTTGTTAAAATTATCTGGCGCTGCTATAGTGAGGGATCAGAAATAAGGCACTTGGGATGGAAGGAGAGATTGCTCCCGCACCGCCTATCCCCACCATGTCGGTCCTGGAGACCTGTGATCGACGAATGACAATCGAAAACAAACCACTCCTTTCGTCGTTCCCATGACGACCTTTCGGCCAATAACGGGTTAGAATCGAAAATTACGTCACACCGAGGGATGTCTCTATCCGTCAAGCGAATCAGAACAAACCACAAGCTAGAGGACTTCTCTAATTTTGCGAAGTATAGCTAAAGGAATGCGAGCGGAGTGCAGCTTTGATTCGCACATTCAAATCGGACCTCACCATGAGGACCAATTAATCACGTCGTAACTAGCAATAAATGAGAGAAGATTCAAATTAGAGTCTTCTCGCGCGCAATTACGCTAGTCCTCTTTGTCTGTCTCCACATTAACTGTTCAAACAAAGCAACGCAAAGCGCCAATCCCGATCGTTCATCACCTCGTCCAATCTAATCTCGCTTTCGGGCTGAAAGTGGGCCAAGTCGGTTCCCTATGCACCAGCCGCTAATCAAGTTTGCCGTTCGCCGAGAGAAAAATTCCTGGCACGTGCCGAACTACGTTTAACGAGAGCAAAAGTGACGTGACGAATCGGCGAAACAGAGCGATCCATTACGATGAAACATTAACGACGATAGGCGAGTGAAGGCGCACCGACTGGGACACTAGGTATGTAGGTATACAAATCAAGATAATGGCGGATATTTCACGGTAATGTAACGGCCGACTGAATCGCGGTGGTCCCGGGAGGTTCGACTGTACGGGAACCATCATCGGTATCAATACAGAGGAGAGAATATTTGCCGTCTTTCTTCGTTCGTTCTCCAGTTTCTCCGCGTGACTCTGTTTTCAGGTTTCTCCACTTCTTTTTCTTATTTTGCTTTGTCATTTTTCGGTCGAATTTCTGTGGGTGTTTTATTTAGATGTAATTGTGGGTGTGCTCCGAATCACTGAGGCTATGGTGGATGTCGAAGTGCAACGATGTAACGTTCGACGGTTGGATGAAGAAGCGATAGCGGCTTCAAGATTTGTTTATAAAAAAGCAGAGCCGCTCCTCATGCTGTATAACTTCGTCCTCGGTTCCAAAGTCACAGCCGCAGAAAGTAGATCATTCGTTATTTTGTATTATTTTTTCACTTATATTTAAACCAGCTTGAAATTATTGTATCTTTAAATAAATAAAACCAGTTTGTAGAAAAATTCCACCAGTGGACTATATTAACCGTTTGAGTGCTGAAGAATTGAAAATCAACACAAAAGAAGCGCGATAGCGCTTCGCCGCACTCAAACGGTTAAATAATAGATCAGAGGCGAATTTGAACTTGAGACCACTGATTGGGAAACTCAGACTTCCCCTACATAGTTCAAGTTTAATTTCTGCAACTTCAACTTTATAGTTGAAGTCTCAGATTCTCAATCAATGGGTCTAGGTTAAACAGTTTCAATAGGAGTTCAATAGAGGTTATGGTGGGTCCTAAGTTCCCTAATTAAAAGGCCCTATTATTAGGCCCGAGATCGAATCTTCGCCACCTCTGACAAATTCAAGTCGATTAAGAAATTATCCAAATTGAAATTAAATATATCATAGCCCTGGTTCTTCTATGAACCTAAAACTGTAGGCCCTAAACGAAAGAACCATTGCAAATACCCCCAAAAATTGTCTACTTAACCCTTACAACACTACTGGGATATTTTATATCCCAAACATCATCATATAATTTTCATGTTATTATTGTACAATTTATTTCCATATATCATTTTGTTTATATGACAATATTTACTACTGGGATATTTTTATCCCAGCTGAAAATCTGAAAACTCCTCAAATAAAAAAAAATATTTCATTCTCAGTCGTATTTTTATCCCATTTCCTGTATCAAAAAATATACACTGCTAAAAATTAGTCATTTTCTGAAGAAATAAAAGTCAGTGTTGAAAGAGTTAAAGCAGAAAGTTCAGTTTCGGCGTTCCTCCACCATCGGTTATCCCCGACGTCCTTCAGCCTCCGTCGTGCCGACGTCTCTCTTTCTCTCGCTGTTGCATAATGTGGAACGCAATCGGCATCGATAAGTCTCGTTCGACCCCTCCGTTCGCAGAATACCGGAGACGACGCCAAGATTCACGGCGCGCGAGTTTCCAGAGGCGAGCCACCGGAAACGGCGAAGACGAGGACGAAGAGAGAGAAGGCGAGAAGTAGGATCGAGGGACGGAATGGAAGAACGAATGAAACGCGCGTGCAGATCGATATTAAAACGGGACAGTCGCTACCTACTTTCGCTCGTTCCGTTTCCATTTCTCGCGCTACTCGCGCTCGTTCTTCTCGGCTTCGAAGGCGGGGGATGCGATTTGGGGCGCGAGGGTGGCGGTTTATTACGACGACGGAGTACCCGGTTGTTGAGGTTGGAAATCATTCTGTTCTTGGGACAGAATGAGGAGGATTTGTCGAGGGTCGGCGTTTTTTATGCCTCTGTTTATTGGCTCGGTGTTTTTTCATATTTTTCGAGGGTACTTTTAGCGGATTGTTGGTGTTTGTAATGAGATATTGGCGAACTAAGAATGCTGGCGCTTTTGGGAGATTAATTACATGGAAATGTTTTAAAACTTGATACTTAACCCTTAGAGCACGACGGACGTATATATACGGTCGGAGAAAAAATTTGATTATAGATTATCGGTGCATGTATACACCATTAGAGTTGAAAAATTGAAATATAACCGTTGAAATATGATTACGCAAATAGCAATTTATAACTTCTATACATTAACAATCTGACTTTTTGATAAAAAGGTGGTTTTTGATCGCCAAATAAATGATTAATTCTCAATATTCAAAAATGTCTCAGACCGCAAAGGGTTAAGTGGCGGAGTGGCAGCTCAGTCTAAAAGTAAAATGTGTGCCACGTCTACCTAATGTTGTATATTGGGAATTGATATTTTCTTGAAAGTACCGATCATTTATTTACACTAAAACTACCCCCTTTATATATATTATATATGGAATTTGAAAAAATAGTACATTTTTTTGTAACATAGACGTGGAATATTTATTCTATCAATTTGTGGAATTTTTAGAAAAAATTGGGCACCAGTCTTGGTAGTCCCACTGTCAAAAGAGCTGACCGAAGATATCAAATAACACTCGTTCTACAAACAGCAGCCACTTCTTGGATAGAAGGGTTGAAAAAAGTATCTCAATATATTTGCAAACAGCACAAAGAACCGCCGCACGCAAATGACGAACCATTATACGCGAAAACCGCGCTAGACCGTAAATATTTATGTAAATGGTAACTCTTCGTCGCTAGCGATTTCTATCAAAACTCCACACTTCATCATCCATCTTCCTCCGTGAAAGCGCCTCCTCCATCTACTCTCAACCACCGTACGATCCAGCTAAATCAAACATTTTCGCCGGGCAAATCCCTAGAATATTAAAACCCTTCGAAAGAGCAACGTCCCCTTTTAATTTCCGATGCACGCTGCCTGACCGTGTCGAGCGACATCCCCTTTGTCTCCTCTTTCCTCTCGGCGATAAAGGGGAGGCCGAGAAGAAGGACGGAAAGTTTTAACTTCCGTTCGATAGGTAAATACGTCCGTCGGCGCGACGACAAGAATTTCTCCGATTGCGCGATGCCGCCTTTTGAAATCCGCGCCACGGAAGTGCCACCCTTTTTTCTCCGTTTGCACGAAGGCCGCTCGTGTGTCAACATGGACGACAAATATTAATATAGTAATATTATAGAAGTAATTCTATCGTGCCGCGGCGCACTGATATTTTCAAATTATTAATATTAATATATTAATATTATAGAAGTAACTCTATTGTGCCGCGTCGCACTGATATTTTCAACTTATTAATATTAATATATTAATATTATAGAAGTAATTCTATCGTGCCGCGTGTCACTGATATTTGCAGTTTATTAATGTTAATATATTTATATTGTAGAAGTAATTCTATCGCGCCGCGTCGCACTGATATTTTCAATTTAGTAATATTAATATATTAATATTATAGAAGTAATTCTATCGTGCCGCGTCGCACTGATATTTTCAAATTATTAATATTAATATAAATATATTAATATTATAGAAGTAATTCTATCGTGCTGCAGCTCACTGATATTTTCAATTTATTAATATTAATATATTGATATATTAATATTATAAAAGTAACTCTATCGTGCCGCGTCGCACTGACATTTTTAAATTATTAATATTAATATATTAGTATTATAGAAGTAATTCTATCGTGCCGCATCTCACTGATATTTTCAATTTATTAATATTAATATATTAATATATTAATATTATAGAAGTAATTCTATCGTGCCGCGTCGCACTGATATTTTCAATTTACTAATATTAATATATTAATATTACAGAAGTAATTCTATCGTGCCGCATCTCACTGATATTTTCAATTTACTAATATTAATATTATATATTAATATATAACATTAATATTACGTTAAATTATACGATATACTCAGAATCACTGATCAATTTTTATTTTACCGATGTAAATCTGAATTATTCCTGAGGCAGCCGCAAAGGAAATCCTACGGCAAGGAGTTAAATAAGTACTTTGAAGAAATGGGAATTAAGAAGTGGAAAAGATGATCGATTCGGTAACTTATAACTTTTTTAAATGGACGTTGAATATCTATTCTATGGCTGTCCTGTTAACTAGGACAATTTTTGGACAAAAATTGTTTACCAATCATTTTGACTGGCTTGGTAGTTCCAGTGTTAATAGAACGCTCGACCAATATCGCCGGATGTACTGTACGTCGCTGCGACGATGTTTATTGTAAACTCGCCTTTCCGGATGGACGGCTGCGACGCGATGCCGATGTTCGACAGGGATGTCCCTGAGATAACGAGGTGTCGTCCGGCAAACGCCGCGGATTGTTGGACGTTCGATATCGAGTCTGCTGCGAATAGTGGCACTTGGTGGATGCAAATGCGTTTGGAGGGAGATTATACGAGGATGCTGGCTGGTGGTGTGATTTTGATGGCTGACGGAATTGGGTAATGTTGGGTGTCGAGTGATTTGTGGCTCGTTATTAATGGCTACGGTGTTGGTGGGATGTTTGAGGCTGCAGCGAGACAGCTGACTGGAAACTGAAGTTTATGGGAGGTTCGAGAGGATTGGCAGGACGTTTGGAGAATATCCTCGGGAATATCCTTCTGGATATTTGTTTCCACCGTGGCAGACCTTTGCACAGTGAAATAATGATTATACCTTTCTGAAGAGAACGCGAAAGACTGTCAACTTGACCTCTAATCCTACGATTTCTTTTGCGGCAGAGGGCGCAATATTTAGAATTAAATTGCTGAAATAAAAATGTATCATACAGCAGTGAGAAAAATAGGAAAGTTTTGGCGGACAATTTAAAGATAATTTTGGTCTTAACACTAGAACTACCGGCTTTAAATCTGTTATATTTAAATATATTAAATAAGTACTTTGGAAAAAGATGGATTAAGCGGCAAAAAACATGATCAGTTAAGTAATTTATGTATTACAAGATACACGAGAAATGTTTGCCGTACTGCTTCTCTATCAATTTCAGAAAATTTTTTAAAAAAGTAGGAACTCGTCAATTTGACGGCGACCGTAGATGTAGTGTTAATATACTGTTTGCAGCTAAAGGATTGGCGATTGAAACATTGCGGAAGACAATTTAGATAGACAGCTGCAGTACGAGTAACAGAATGCAGTTTAGATGCAATTAGAAAAATATCTGCGCTTTAATTTTACATATCTGCGAAAGATGATCTAAAGCAGTGATTCCCAAGTGGGCGGTGATGGAAAGGTAGAAACATTAATACATATATATTTCCTATTAATTGCTATTAAAATTAAAAAAAAAATCCAGGGAGCGCCAAGTAATATTTATTCTGGAAAGGGGGCGGTAGGACAAAAAAGTTTGGGAACCACTGATCTAAAGAGTCAGACCGAACAGCCATCTCTTCAGCTTCTTACGGTACATCTCCATAAGACGATCCGTTTCCGAGTACCTAAAGAACCTTGTCCGAATTTCGATTAAAAAGCTGAACGTTCTATCGTCGAAGAAAAGACGATCCTTGTAATTCAAGTCGTCGGCGAAAAAATACCTTCGAGAAAGACAAAACGTCCTCGGCAGACTTTGAAAGACAGCAATGGCCCCTAAAGCGACGGAAGCTACAGACTTTGAGAGAACGCAGAAGAGGGAAGTTGTAGAAAATAGCCGAGGAACACCGAGGAATTCCGGCCGAATATTTTTCGCGCTTTCCAGACAGGAGTCACGGGCTTATCGTCCATTTTTTCTCCTCTCGTCTCATCGCGAGCTCCTGTCGCGTTTCTTCCACTCTTTCGCACCTCGACTCGCCGGCTCGTATTTGCCGAAGACGGAATAAAAACCACCTCGTACCTCGTTAAGTGGAGATTACGAGAGGAAAGTAATTTCGAGGAATGAGAGAAAAGTGGAGACGATAAAGTGTCGTTGAAGAGCCGAGGGAATAGGTTGGAACAGCTGGCGATTAAGTGGCTGTACCTTGAAATGCTGTGAATACTCTTTTAACCCTTTCAACACTGAATTTTATTTCTTCAGAAAATTGCTAATTTTTAGCAGTGTGTATTTTGTGACGCAGGAAATGGAATGAAATATATTTTTTTTATTTCAGGAGTTTTCAGATTTTCAGCTGGGATAGCAGAGATCCCAGTATGTTACTGCTGGGATATTTTTATCCCAGCGGTAAATATTGTCATATAAACAAAATATTAGGTTGGTAAGAAATTAATGTCGGTTTTCGAGTTTTCAAACTTTGGCGCTTAATTTTAAGATAGCCGTTAATTGTAATCGGTTTGACTTCTTATATTATTTTAGAACAAAGAAATTTATTTACTTGTTTCTCGTTGGGAAAAATGTGTAAATTATAATGGAATTTATTTTGATTAAAAAAAGTTATTCCCATTCTCAACATGTGTATTTGAAGATAAAGTTTGAAAACCGACATTAATTTCCTACCAACCTAATAATTTATAACTTGTGTACATTAACACTCTGACTTTCTGATCAAAAGCTGGTTTTTGATCGCCAAATAAATGATTATTTCTCACTATTCAAAAAAGTCTCCACCCGCAAGGGGTTGAAAAAGAATTTCAAGTAAATTCGAAAGCGGTCATTTCTCGAGTCTCTGCAATTTCCAGCGTTAAAGGAAACCGCGGCACGCTACTCGAAGGATTACGAACACCCCGAGAGAGAGGCGTTACGAAATATTCTCTCGGAACGAAGACAGGGTGAGAAAAGGGCCGCGGGTGTCGTTAGGGTGGCCCTATTTCTGACAGTTCCAGTAAATTAGAAATTCTAACGAAGATTAAGTCCCGCCTCGTCTAGCGTGCCGGTGTTACGCGGCCAACGAATTTTCCTCGGATCTATGCAAAGTAGTACTTAAAAACAAGTACGCAGCATAGAGGGGGTGGGGGACGAAGACGAACTCTTAAATTACGGCTTTTCTCCGGAGATGTTCTTCGCGAAATTATACCGCGAGAGAGTCCCCGAAAGTGTTTCGACGGGGGTGCAGAGAGGTGACACGAGTTTTGCCTTTATACGTGCTTTCGTTTTAAACGCTTTTTTATATGCTTTTGTAATTTATAGGTCGTGAAATTCGAGCCTTTCCTGCGTTTGCAGACGATTTCGCGGGGGTGGAGCGCTTGAGGTGAACTTGGAGAACGTGGAGAACGCGGTGGACGTTGGTTCCGATAATTAAGATTCTTAAATATCATTTTTCTAACTGCCATAGGCAATTTTCATACTGTGGATTTGTTTATTGATGTATTTTTCAATAGTATATACCTAAAATTAAATTTAGACACTGTGATATGGAATTAGAGGCTCGGAGTTAAAATTAGTGGGAACGATTCCAAATGCCTATCGGCTCAGGGAGATTTTTCTGAAATTATTTTTTAAAATTGGAATTACTGGTGTTATATCTGTTATATTTTGATATACCCAATGAGTAACTTGGAAAAAGGGATATCAAGAGGTGAAAAAGACGGACAATTAAGTAATTTAGGCTTTGTGAGATGGAAGTGCAATATTTACTCCACGGCTCTCTCGTTAACACTAGAACTATCGACGTTAAATCTATTATAGTCTATCATATTAAACAAGTACTTTGAAAAAAGAGGAATCGAGAGCCGGAAGAGATGATCGATTCAGTGATTTATGATTGTTGACATGGACGTAGAATATTTGTTCTTTGAGTTTTCTATAAACTTGGAGAATTTTTGGAAAAAATTGTGTACCGGTTGGTAGTTCTAGTGTTAATCTGCGAAATTTTAGAAAAAATTGAGAACCGAACATTTTAACCACCTTGGTAGTTTCAGGGTTAATAAAATATCAGCCTTCATCATTCCCTAACCAGCTAAAACTGTCGGTCCATGGTGAAATTACCGTAATTAAAGCTGAAAAAAATCTTTACTGTTTCATATACTAACTTCCGCCTGTAATTTTCATTCGCGAAAATTCTCACATACAATAATTAAATCTTATAACAATGATAGGCATACATCAACATCGAATGCCATCTATTCGGCTCTCTCCTATACAAAATAAACATTCCCCACGAGCCTCCATCCTTTACAGTGACAATTTCGTCCAAAACACGCAACATATACTTAATTAACAGACTGAATAAGTGAGTACAGGTATTCTATGGAAAAAATTTGCACTCGAAACCCGTAGAAAATTTCTGCACCGCCAGATATTTCAGCATGGAAATATAGGAGAAAAATAGTGGAACGAACTCTTAATTCCAAGCTGCTGCGACGAACATGTAGTCGAAATTCTCTCCCAAAAAAAAGCGGCAAAAAAAATATTCCCGCGAAAAAAAACTGACGAACGGTGCAGCAGACTGGCTGTACGTGCAGCCGAATAAAAGAGAGGGCGTCGTTGGTTGTCCAGGTTTTACGAGGTTGCTCGCAGCGAGACAACAAAATCGAGGGAGAAAAGACAACGGGACGAGGCTCGTCCATCGCGCACACCCGACTATAAATACGATACTATCGTCGATCCGGCCTGTTTGCCGATTCTTCGTTTAACTGGACGTTTCCCTCCGGGATAGAAATGAAAACGGTTGGGAAAAAATGCGAAACGGGGAGTCGAAAAGCCGGGACTTTCGAACAGTGGAGCGGAGTGTGAATTGGTGTTGTCGAAAGGAATTTTTAGTAGTTTCAATATCTGGATTTTTGGGAATTTGGACGCAGTAGTTGAAGATCAAATTATAAGAGAAGGTCATTACTTTTTTTTAATTAGCAGCACTGGTGTGAATCTATTATATTTAACACGTTGAACGCGCGACAAGAATCGGATAGGTTTCCTACGGGCCCAAATCCGAGTTGGTTTTTGCGGTATGAATTGTTGTTTAAAATGTTATCGATATTGTTGAAAATTACTTGCAAAATCCTATTCAACTGCACGGAGAAGAACGTCAGCCATATATGGGTGACTTGGCGTTCAACGTGTTAAGCAATAAATAAATACTTTAGAAAAAGAGGAATCAAGCTACAAACAAGATGATCAGTTAAGTAATTTATGTTTTCTAAGATAGATGTGAAATATCTGCTGTACGGTTACCATATAAATATGAATAATTTTTTGAAGAAACTGGGAACCAGTCATATTGACTGCCTTAGTAATTCTAAGGTCAAATGGACCGAAATTAAAATTGCCATCAACTGTGAAATATTTTTTAGAGATGCACTGTAACAACAGCAACATTGAATACGCCAAAATCTCCATATCTTAAAACTGAAATTACCAAGGCGGTCAAAACGACCAGTTCCACTTTTCTTCCAAAAATTTCCCAAATTCACAGGGGAGCCTCGCAAAAAATATTTCACCTGTATTTTAAAAAAGAAAAGACACTTAACAAACCACCCTTTTCGCCATTTAATTTCCCCTTTTCCAAAGTAGTTACACGCGACATCTAAATATAATAGACGTAACACTGGCAGTTCCAGCGTTAACCCTTTGCAGTCCTATGTCGAGCTATACTTAACATAGCTTTTCACTTCATTTTATTTTCTAACAAGTTGATATCGACTTTCCAAGTTCACAATGATTTTGTAATATCACCTAAATATCTGTCGGTACCTATAGTTATTCCTATCGTTAAAAGAAACGAATAATCACCGATAGAAAATGCGAAATTAATTTCATTTAGCTCGCTACAAAATTGACAAAATAATTCGGCCCGCAAAGGGTTAAAACACCCCAAAATCCCCAAAAGCAACAAACCCCCCACCGCCGTCATCTGCACCAACCGACTTAAAAATCATCCGTCAAAAGTAACAAAAAAAGGGGAAAAAAAAAGACGAAACACCGGCGTCAACGGGCGAAAACCCATGAAAACACGTCATAATCCAGGCAGGCGGTATAATTTCCATCCAGAACCGTCGGCGCACCCTCTTCACCCTATACAGGCCTGTCTTCCTACCCCTTTCGTCCGCAGTTTGTCTGCATTAACGCGCAACAACGTTCGACGGTCCTCCGCGTATATTCGGGAAACGAAGAGCTCGAGGGTGGAGCAGAGGGCGAAGAGGGCGAACGGGGATGGAACAGGACACGAGTTTCCAGAGAAAGATTAAATTTCCCCGGTGTTTGAGAGAGCCGGAGTAATTTTTTTTTCTCCGGCGATCCTGCAGCGAGCGGTATTTTTCCGCGCTCGACGGAGCGGCTCCATTAAATCGCCGTGTCGAGATGGCCCGGAATCGGCGCCCTTTAGATCGTGCAAAAGCGGCTTTGTAGTTTACTTTTTACGCTGGTAGTTTGACGCTCTGCGAAGAGACTCGGTGGCAATACGTTAATACAGAGTGCGCCGGTTAAATCCCCGGGGGGTGATGCATCGTTGGTGCGAGGGTGAACGGGGGTACGAGGAGAGATGGCGAGAATGTGTCTTATCAATCTATTAGATAGGACGTTCAGGGTGGATGACGGTAGGTGGAAATTGTTGGCGACAGGTGGAAAGCTGTGGCTGGTATGGAGTTGAAGGTTTGGACGAGCTACGTGCAACCGAAGATCTTTACGCGGTCAAAA
Source organism: Cerceris ruficornis (assembly GCA_963989415.1). Lineage (NCBI taxonomy): Eukaryota > Metazoa > Arthropoda > Insecta > Hymenoptera > Crabronidae > Cerceris > Cerceris ruficornis. Next base: position 28,698,307 of record OZ022519.1, read on the forward strand.
AAATTGCACTAATGGGATGTGAGCCGGAAACAGCGATCAAATAAGTCAAACAGCCCTTTCTGAGTGGAATAAAACCTAAATTACGGAATGAATCATTGCTGCCAACTTTTAATTCATTTTTTTCTGAAGTACAGGTAACCCCCCTACAACACGGCATCTTATAACACGGTTTCGCTATAACACGATTCATAAATTGCGGGAACCCTCCTACAACACGGCGTCCTATAACACGGTTTCGCTCTAACACGATAAGGAAATCGAGGAGCTGCAAAACTGTCTAGCTCCATACCGAGAAATTTCCAATGACCTGGTAAGAACCAGCAAGCAAAGTAAAATTACAAATTTTTTTCAGAGGGAAGAAGATGCAAGAACTTTAAACGAAGAAAAAAATTCTGAAAGTGAAGGCGATATCATTCCACCGAAAAAACGTTCTCGGTTGATTATACTTAGCAGTGACGACGAAGAAATTTATTAAATTAAAGTTGCGTTAAATTAAAATAATATTTTTTGTTTTCTTTGTTTTGTGTTGTACATACAATTATATTTTTAATAAAAATTAAGTTGTTTATGTAGAAGTAAAAGAAATATTTGTTTTTAATAAGTTTTTGGAGCGTAACCCCCCTTTTTGTACTGGCTCTGGGTCTCATACAACACGGTTTCACACAACACGGCATTTTCTAGGAACCTATCTACCGTGTTATAGGAGGGTTACCTGTACTTCTTTCGCCGTTTCAGTGCCACGCGACGCAATCGCGCTGTGGTAAAAGTTGCTGCGACGTTAGCAGAAACTCTCGATCGACGATGAAAGGTAAAGTGAGGGACCAGAAACAAGGCACTTGCGACGAAAGGGGGGATTGCTCTCGCACCGCCTATCCCCACCATGTCAGTCCTGGAAACCTGAGATCGACGAGTGACTCCTGCCTGTTTCAACAGTTTTCACTTCGTTCAGCCGGGGGAACGAAAAGCGTAAGAACTCTTGAAAAATGAGCGAAATTAGGATTCTCTGCGCTGCGCATGATCACGGGTTGCCGGTATCCTTCGCCAATTCGAATAATTTTCCCGAGTCGACCGTGAAAGCGGAATGCAAGCCCTTGTCACGCGAGGAAAGGTCGACTCTCGGGGCACGTGAGAAATTTCTAGGAAGCAGGGACGCGTGGATATACGTTTGTTTCACTGTACTCGGTATAATTGAACGACGGACTAACGAACACGCGTGCTATGGAAACGCGGCCGGTTCTGGAACGAAAGTACTTGAGTGTATGAACTGTCGGAGCGAACTGATACGATGCAATTAACTTTCACGAGTGACTCGAACTTCGGAAACAATTACGACCGAGAATTTGGAGCAACTGGGATTTATGAGGCGGATAAATAAACGAGACGTTTCTGAAGGTAGCCGTATAGCCGATCCACCGCGCCAGCGTCCTCTATCTACTGTTAATTATATTCCACGTTCTTTTCCACCTAAGTTCTTTCATAGGAGTTCATATACGCATGTAATGTACCGACTCTCTGATCAACTAATATATAAGTTAGGATAAGTTAGGATATCTCCATATTGGTTCAACAAAAACATATTGTACAGTAGCTCTACTAACATCCGCCGTTCCACAATCACCTCTGACTCACTACCTCAAGTTCAGATCTCCTATCTTTCCATCTCGATCTTTCAACTCCCTAAGCACCGTCACCGCTCCCTACTCATCTCCAAAATCACTGCTCTAAGTCCAAAACCTCACTCCTGAATTTCGACCTTCGTCTTGCAGCCACCACTATCACCACTCCCACTCCTTCTCCAAAAATCCCTTAAAACCCCTGTATTCCTTGCCTACTCAGATTATTCTTTTCGCTTACTTACCATACGACGAATCGCTGTCCGAACGAGTCACGATAATTAATACAGAAAGTTTAGAATTACAAGTTCTCTTTTATTTGGCGAATCTTGAATGCGAGTCACATTATTCGCCGTTACACGCAGAATCCCCGGTCAATTTTTATTTTGCCAATTTAATTCCGAATTATTGCGGAGGGAGTCGCGAAAGAAATCGTACAGCAAGGGGTTAAATAACCGCGTTGTATGAGAGTCTACTGCAGTTAGATAGTTTGATGGGCAGATAGATAAACAGATAGATGGATAGAGAGAGAGGAGCCGCAACGATACGACTCTCCAAAGATTCGAGGAACGACGTCGCCGGGAAAACAACGAGTTAAACGCTGCTCACCGCGGAGTCTTCTATGGATAAGTGATTCAATTCCGTTTAAGAGACACGAGGGGCTTCGAGGAAGCAAGGACATTCCCGTGCTCTCTCCACAGCGACGGCTATGTGCCTTATCTGAAATGGCCACGTTAAATCGTAACGCGTGACCGTGCATACTAAAGACTTATGTACCCAGGCCCGATGTCTCTCAAACCCCGACCTCCTCGTCGTCATCGTCGCCGTCGCATCGACGAACTCGACCCTCCGGCAATTCATTTGCCGTACGTCATACCGCGGAGAAAAGTACGCTCTTGAACGACGAAAATCTTTCTAGTCTGGTACCACGAATTTTCCCAGCACTTTTGAGAAAAGTTTCGTCGTTTTTCTTGGAAATTATTCAATGAGCTACGTTTGTTCATTTCTATCAGGCGAACCTGTTGCAATCGGACTTAAATTATTCGATGAGGTTTGCGGAGTTTGTAACGCCTGTGGAAAAACTAAATTGAGATACGAAGGCTTGTGATTGGTCTTGAGAATTGGGGTTTCCAATTTATATAGTTTGTCGCTTACTTCGAAGAATTATCAATTTACAAAGTTTTTTTTCTATATGATGGAATAGCTTGATAATAATCGGAACGAAGCGAGTATAAATTATATACTAGTTAATGTATTTTGACCTTCAGCTTAAAAATTGAGTGTACATAACTAATTCAGGAATTGCTGATAAACCAAGAATTAACCTTTTGCCCTACAATAACGAGTGACACTCTTGATGAGGTAAATGGGATAGAAAATTTGCAAGTCTTTCGAAACCTATAAAATTGGAAATATTAATGAGACCCGACGCGATAATATTATTCCTGTAATATTAATATTACGTTAGCAGGTTGTCTTTTGTAGAAACGACTACGTAAATATCACCGTTGGCGAGCAGTAGAGCCTGCGTGAAACTGGCCGGCGGCAGCGTAACGCTGATGCGATAAATGAGCGGCCGGCAAAGTGTTAATCCTCGCGATATGTAATCTCTAAGTAAATAAAATGCAACCTTAGTATATAATCCTAGATAGCTGTTAAGATGACAAGATCGACGATGAATAATTCAGGCACCTTCCTGTAACAACCCTTACGGTACCCTCGACAAAGTTGCCACCCTGTTACTCGCAAGACCATCGTAAATCAAAAGCGCGAAACCAACGAATCGCGAGATATCACGCTACAATGCCCTTTAACCGAGCCACTGTTATTTCTCATCGAAGAAGTCGAATAACCGGGTCACTCGGGTCACCGAACGCAGAGTATCGAGCCGGCTTTTCCACCGTCTGGCAATCGTCGCATCGACGATCACCAAACAGCGCCGATTTCACCTGAATCCTGCGATTTGGATGCGCGCACGGACAGAACGAGAGATCGCTGTAACGAGCTTGGAATCGAATCGCGCGGCTGCGACGATTGCGAAACTGCCGCGAGTGGGCGGAGAAAAAGAGAGTGAGACTTCGGTGAGAGACAGAGACGGGAGGAGAACTGAAGAGAAGAATAGTCAGTGAATGATTGAGCGAGAGAGAAGGAAATGGGGTGCATACCGGAGAGAAAAAGAATGGAGAATTAGAAATAGAGACGGGAGGAGAGAGAATCGAGGAGCAGAATAGAGAGAGTCGCCGAATGTGCGAGTAAGAGGGAAAGAGTGAAAGAGTGAAAGAGTGAAATAGAGAGAGAAAGAGTGAAAGAGAGAAATAGAGAGAGAAAGAGTGAAAGACAGAAATAGAGAGGGAAAGAGAGAAAGGGAGAAAGGGTGGAGGAGAGAAAGAGTGGAGGAGAGAAAGAGTGAAAGAGAAAAATAGAGTAAAAGAGAGAAAGAGTGGAAGAGAGAAAGAGTGAAAGAGAGAAAGAGTGAAACAGAGAAAAAGTGGAAGAGAGAAAGAGTGAAAGAGAGAAAGAGTGAAAGAGAGAAAGAGTGAAAGAGAGAAAGAGGGAACGAGAGAAAGAGTGAAAGAGAGACAGAGTGAAAGAGAGAAAGAGTGAAAGAGAGACAGAGTGAAAGAGAGAAAGAGTGAAAGAGAGAAAGAGTGAAGGAGAGAAAGAGTGAAAGAGAGAAAGAGAGAAACAGTGAAAGAGAGATAGAGCGAAAGAGTGAAAGAGAGAAATAGAGAGTGAAAGAGAGAAATAGTGAAAGAGAGAAATAGTGGAAGAGAGAAATAGTGAAATAGTGAAATAGTGAAAGAGAGAAAGAGTGAAAGAGGGAGAGAGTGAAAGAGAGAAAGAGTGGAGGAGAGAAAGAGTGAAAGAGAGAAAGAGTGAAAGGGAGAAAGAGTGAAAGAGAGAAAGAGTGAAAGAGAGAAAGAGTGAAAGACAGAAAGAGTGAAAGAGAAAAAGAGTGAAAGAGAGAAAGAGTGAAAGACAGAAAGAGTGAAAGAGAGAAAGAGAGGAAGAGAGAAAGAGAGAAAACTGCAGAGTTAGAGACGGAAGGAGAGATAATCGAAGAGAATAGAAAGTCAATGAATGAGTGAGAAAGGAGGAAAGAAATGGAGCGTGCACGAGAGAGAAAGAGAGAGAAAGGAGCGATTCGAGGCAAACGTGCGCATTTCCACGCTCCGCTCGTTCGGCGATCTCTCTGCCCACGAAATTGGACGGCAGATCGGGAAACGACCTCTGACCTTTTTGCCACGTATCGGAAGCGTTTCGCATGCCGTTCTCGAATAGGAAAAGTAGGAACGTTCGAAGGCGCGTTCTCCAGGCTTCGGGACGTCGTCCGTCTACGAAGACCGAGCCGATTTTCGAGGGGAAAAGTACCTCGTTTCACGGAAGCCCTCCGTTTCATCGTCAAATGCGACGTAACGCGCCCCGGTTAGGGGGAGTAGGCAAAAAAAAAAAAGGCAGAACGGTTATCGGACAGTGGCAATTTCGCCGGCGGCACGGAATACGGAATCGCTTATTGGTTTAGTCACGGATCGTTCGTCGCGATTGGTCCCCGCGGACTCGCCGGAAAATATGGGTCGAGTCTCGACGGAGACGAGCCATCTCGCTGCTGCCTTTCCGCTGGTAATGCAATTTCGCGACAACTAAACGTCGGAGTCGAGGGGACGAATCTGGAGTTTAAACGGGGATTTTCGACCCTTCGCCTATCCGCGGTGATGCCGGATCGATGTAAGGTCGAGAGGAGAGGAACAGTTGTTTGGGATGTTTCGACTGATTTATCGTCACGGGTTATACTACGATCGTTCGGAGGTTTTAGCGCCGCGCGACGTCGATCGGCCCGTTTGGATTTCCCGTTGAAAATTTTTACGACCAGGTGCGTAATAACGAAGCGACAAGCACCGCGTAGTGTTATTTCACGCGGTCTTTAACCCTTTGCCCTCGGAGCCATCCCTGTTGTTATCTATCAGCAAGTCGGGGGCACTTTACGATTTGCTGTCTTGTGCTACTTCAATAGAAAATTTAAGAATGACCTGCATTCTTTACAGTGTTGCGGTGCAATAAATTGATCCTCTGTAATCACCAATAAACTCGAATATACCCTCAGAGGGAGCAACACTGATATGCTAGACTTACGATGTCCCTCAGATGGGACATTCGAGTGCAAAGGGTTAAATGACCTCTGGTGGAGAAACGGTAGATTTTGGGTCCTTCTGAAACGTTGGCTAAACGTAGCTGCGTATATCGATACCAAGGGAGCAGGCAATGACTCCTTCAAAGTGTCTACAGAACTACAGCTCGCAAAAGCAAAGAAGGCGCGCGGTACGAGGCACGGGGTAAGGGGAGAGCGTCGCTCGCACCGCCTATCCCTACCATATCGGTCCTGGACACTTGAGATCAACCAATAGCAACCGAAAACTAAACACTTCTTTCGTCGTTCCCATGACGACGCAACGAATGTGCGGCTCTTAAACCAGTCACGCGTTAGAATCGAAAATGACGTCAGAACGAGGGATGTCTCTAACCGTCAGGCGAATCACTACAAACCAGAGGCTTCTCTTGTCTTTGGGAGCTGTACAGAACTACAGCTCGCAAAAGCAAAGAAGGCGCGCGGTACGAGGCACGGGGTAAAGAGAGAGTGTCGCTCGCACCGCCTATCCCCACCATATCGTTTCTGGAAACCTAAGTTCGGCGAATGACAACCGAAAACAAAACACTTTTGTCGTTCACACGACTCGTTCGAAATGGGTCAAAATATCCCGACCGATAAACCTAATGTCAACAAGCAACGCATTTAATTTAGAAGAAGCTCGATCATTCCCGTATTTTGCCATTCCACGATTCATTTGTGGAATGAATAATACACCCAGATATCTCTATCCGTCGGGCGAATCGGAACAAAACACATGCCAGAGGACTTCTCTGTTTTTGCGAGCTGTAGGTAAATAAGTCTCGCCAGGAGCCAATGCTCCCTATATCACGATCGAGCGCACCGTCGGTTCCAACGATGACGCAATGCCCTGCGCCACCATCTCAACCGCGACGTTCCGTTTATCCGGAGAACGAGGGAAGTCGGCTTTAAAAGCGCCAAGTACGAAGAAAAAGCAACAGAGCACAAGTGGACTCACCTTCTCGCGCAGCATGTCTCGCACCCTGGTGGCCTGGCTTCTGCTTCTGTGTAGCTCGAGCTGCAACTCGAGACATCTCTCCTGCCAATTGAGCTCCTCCACCGCGGTCGAGTATCCATCGAAGCTCTTGGAGGCGCCGTAAGCCGGTCTGCTCTCGAGCTTCTCCTTCTTAACGTCCGAGGTACCAGCGGCGGTTCTCTGCTCGACGTAAAGTCGATTATCGGCGAATATTCTCGTCGGCTGTTCCGGCTGCCTTCCGGAGAACGAGAACGCCCTGTCGAAGTGTCCTCTCGCCGAGGGCGCCGGTTCGAAGTTTGACCTTCCCCTCGCGAGCCCTCCCAAGTCCTTCGACTCGTAGCAGCTCGCGGATGGATCGAAGTCCGTTTGCGCGGCGAACGTTCGTTTCTCCGCGTACTCCACGTGCCCGCTCGATTCCGATGTGAAGTCGTAGGGGCTGCACTTTGGCTTCGTCTCCCTGAGCTCGACGTACCCGGCGCTCCTCGCGCTCTCCGCGAAGCTCTTCTCCTTTTGAAACAGCAGGTTCGGCACGTTCACGTACGGCGAGTCTCTTGTGTGCACTGAGGTCAGACCACCGGGCACCGACAGTCCCGAGCTGCTGCCGGCGGTATTGTTGTTGTTATTGTTGGCATGCCTGGGCCGCGGCGGCGGTGCCGGGGCTTGCCGAAACTGTCGCGGCCAGAGCCGAGGACTCTCCGGGCCGCTCGGCGGTCCTCGGCTCCCGTCGGCCGCGCTCGGGTGCCTTCGCGTCCCCTCGGCTGGTCCGCTCTGTCCCACGGTGCTCGCGCCGGCCGGCTCGTGCCCGCGTACCCCGAGTCGCGGGCTGCACGGAGCCGAATTCGAGCCGAAGTCCGTCGCGAGTCGCGCGATCGGATCGAGGATCTGCGAGAGACGCCGTGCCGGTGAACCTCGTACCTCCTCCATGTTCCAGTCCCTTCGTCGATCGATCTCTCTTTATGCTCGTTTTCTCGCCTCTTTCGCTCCTTCGATTCCTTTCCTTCTCTCACACTCTCTCTCACTCGCGCTCTCTCCCTCGGTCGTTCGGGTTGCCTCGGGGGATAGGAGTTTCAGTGCATCGCTCGGGGCCGTGATTCCCTCGTAAGAGCGTTACTTCCTTCCCTCGAGGGATCGCGTTGAGACGCCCGGAAGATGCGCCGAGGCCATCTCGAGGCGACGAGGAGTTCCGCTGGCTCACACGATCCGAGGATCATCGTTCCTCGCGGAGTCACTGCTGCCACGGGATCTGTAATGGAAGAGGACAATTTTTCATTGTTACCGGTCCAACGAGAATTGATATTTTTTCGGAACGATGCACCGATCGGTCCCCGTCGACGCGGTGACGGTGATCGAGACCGAGGCTTCCGCTCGCGTCACTGGCGAACGTCGACGGATGCGTCGATCATCGAACAATAGACGCCGTATATTCAAATCAAAACGGAGTTTTGATTTTTCTGCAATAAATATGTTCCTCGATGCATACCAATTCATACAAATAAAATATTATTATAATATATTACTTGGTTACGACGGTATACTATATAATGTGACACAAGCCCTTCTAGGACTTTTTAGCGGCAAAGTGCCGCCAATTTGGTGGCGCCTAACGTCCGAGAAGGCGCCGAGTGAAAAAGGGTTAAGGTTTAATGAGTTTTGTTATTTTATAGTTATATATCTTTAATAAAGCTAGTCACTTTATCTTATTTACACGCGTTCAGTTCGTTTTTTAGGCTACGTTATCTATATTTCATTTAACCCATTGACTGCCACGAAAACTAAGCAAATATTACCTTTGCTTGTTAAAATTTGAGAAGATGACAGAAAGTCTTTAGAACATTGATTTCATTAATCAAAAATATAATCTCGACATTTGTAATGATACGAAGAACATTTTTGTTCAAAAGTTTCTATACATACTCGGTCATTATTATTAACTTAATTCAAACTTAATTCAAAAATTAATTCAAATTTATAGTGAAGCTACAAGATATCTCGTAGTTGACAGTCAATGGGTTAAGGAAACCTCCTCGGTTTGTCCAAGGCGAGTATCCTTCTTTGGGGACTCTTCCGGGATTTAATTAAAATAGGACCCTAAACATATTTAACGGCATATTACCCACAATACATTAGAAATTGCCAAAAGTATTCGTATCTTCTATAACTATGATTAAACTTCTTAAAACTGTGCCCCTACCCTGATAACCGACGCAGCAGTCCTAGAACCTCCCTTGCCAAGTATCGGAATCAACTTTGCCAAGCTCGAAGAACCACTTTGATAAATGAAATCAGAAAAAAGAATCCACTTGCAAAATATGCCAAGCAACGACCTTCTACCGCAACGCGTCGATTCTGCCAGCATGAAGGGCCGAGGTACGCGATATCCCGCACTTTTTCGTTCAACCGTAACTCGTCGCGGTTGCCCGTTGGTGCTTCATGGACGAATGACGTTCTGCCGCAACGAGATCGTCGTCCTCGAAGGACTAACCGGGACGATTTCCATTATCGTAGGATCACGGGTGGTTTAAAGAGTCGCCGAAGAGCCGGGGGTCTCGTGAACTCGTTCGGTGGCTACCTTGACGAGGTTAGACCAGGAAATGGAGGAGAGGTATTAACTCGCACCGAGTGTTTGCACTACTAAATTGAAAGCGGTAACTGTTTGGGGTCTCCCTCGAAGTTTCTCTCTCTCATTTTCTTTTACTCCTTTCCGTCTGTTCTTTCTCCCTTCCAGGCTCTTTTCTCTTCTGCCTTTCAGTCACTCTTTCGTTTCTTCTCTCCCTCTTTTTCCCTTTGTGTCTTCACCCATCTGTCCCTCTCACCTCCGTGTCTCTTCTCGTCCATCCCTCTCCATCCGTCCCACTTTCTCATTTCTTCTCCTCCCTTTCCCTCTCGCGGTTCCTCCTGCTTTCCCACACCCTCCCAACCCCATCCTTCCCTGCCCTCCCTCCTCTTTCATTTCCTTCCCGTCCTTCCACGGGTGACTTGCCGCGACGAGACAGAGCAAAGGAGGAGAGAGGATTACAGAGAACTCGAAAGTAGAGGGACACGCGCGCATCTACGAGAGAGAGAGAGAGAGAGAGAGAGAGAGAGAGAGAGAGAGAGAGAGAGGGGCGCGGGAAAGACGGCACAGGGCTGCAAAGTTTATTTTAAGGTCGACGCTAAAAGAGGCCAAATGAAAAACCGGATGGAGGGGTGGGCGTGTAACGTCCCGTTCTGCAATTACCGCGAACGAAACGTCTCGCACGGAGTCTTTCTCCGTCTCTCGTTCTTTTTCCTCCGTCTTTCTCACTCCTCGTGGAAAGATGCCGGCCTTTGTGGCGAACAGGAAGACCGAAGGAACGGTCGGACACGAGCTAGCGGCGCGGAAACTAAAGTGACCCCGGGGCCAAAATCGCGTTAGTTTAAATTGGACCGCGTCAAAAGGGTTTCGCTGCGACGGAGCTCTCCTTTTAAAAGCGCCTTCCTAACCAACAGCCCTCGTCGAGGACCGTCAGTTAAACGTTGGCCAAAATTCACGGAGGCTTTGATTTCGTGCTGTCTTCAATGAGAGGGTGGTGATTCGTCGATGGGCTTTGTAATTGTTAACTGTTTGCGCTGCACTGTTAACGCTAAATCTACCAAGCCGGACAAAATGGCCGGTTTGCAATACTTTTTTAAAAATTCCCGTAACTTCTTGCCGAACAATAACGAGTGACACTCGTGACACTCGTGAAGCGAAGATGGAATACTTGATTTTTAAGTACTCCAAAAATTATTAAATTAAAAAGTCAGTGGATGAGAATAAAATTAAATTAATTTTATGCTGTTTAACCCTTTGTCCTATAACAACGAGTGACACTCGTGATGCGGTTGATGGAACAGGAAATTTTGAAGCTTCTCAAAAATTATCAAATTAAAAATATCAGTGGAACACGAGACCATAATATTATTTCTATGTTATTAATATTGCATTAAATTCTAAAATATATCAGGAATCAGTAACATATTTTAATTTTAGCAATTTAATTTTCAATTATAGCGGAAGCAGTCGCAAAAGAAGTCGTAGGTCAAAGGGTTAACATTGCGTTAAATCATACGCTGTTGCAGAAATCAAGGATAGATTGTTATTTCAGCAATTAATTCAGAGTTATTGCGCATTGAGAAACAAATGAAATGGCACGGCAAGGGGTTAATGATAGGGGAGCCATGAAGTAAATATTCCACTTCTATCTTATAAAATATAAGTTAGTTAATTAGTCATCTTTTTCACCGCTTGATTTCTCTTTTTCCAAAGTACTTATTCAGAATATTTAAATTTTAGTATATATAATTTCGGTAGATTTAGTGTTAACTTGTGGAAGAACTTTGAAAATTGCGATATTGGCTAAATGTTCTTAGCTAGCTTGTTAGGCAATTTCTAAAGAATGCAAGTTTGTACAATTTTTGGAATCAATTTTATTCAACCTGGGATACTAGATAAATTAACCCTCTATGGGCCCGTGTAACCTTGAAGTAACACAGGTCAAATCTAAGCTTTTATTGTTCGAAGTTAATTTTTTAACGTTGCCAAATATTACAATTTAGTCCCTAAAAATCATGAAATTCTTTGCAATTCAATGTTTCAAGATCAAGTTAAATCAATTATTTATAATAGTATTTTTATCATTGTCTAATGTACTAACGTGCAACTGATCTTCAGATACCACAGAAAATTCGGACTATAGAGGGTTAATAGACGAATAGCGTAATGTACCTATATAGGTCAGACGCGAAACGAGTTCCGCAAATTTCAATTTTAGCACCTGAAGATTCACCGTCGACGATCATTAATTTCCGCTCTGTTCCTTGATCGGTTTGTCTTCTAGGAGGCTCGCATCTGACTCACTCGGCAACGTCATCTTTGCCGGAAACGTACACCGTAATCCGCAAACGAAAGTGCGTCGAATTCGCACCAATTTAAAGATACTTTGCACGCTTTGAAGATCAAACTATCACAGAATATGTGGAAAAACTTATGGAAGCTTCTCCACGCATTCGTTCGATAGTTCGATTCCCAAAAGGACGCCGTTCGAATGGCAAAGCGGAGGTCACGTAGGAGATGCAAATTAGTAGAATTTGCGGCTCTCGGGATTAGAATCAGCGTGGCTCGCGAATACTGCGAATCGAGTCAAAGCGTTCGCGAGATAACCCGACTCTCCTTTTCCGGTCTCGCGCAAGAGTTTATCGCCGAGTGGTCCCGTGATAATCGCGACTTTAGAATTGCACGATTTTATCCGTCCCTCGGCATCGCTGGAATCTCCTCGGACGCCGGTTCGATCGATTCGTCGCCGATTACGGGCGATTCGCGAATTCGTCAACAGGTACGGAGAAGTTGAGCGAAAGTAAGTTGAAAGACAACGACGTTTCGCTATATTATCCGAATTTTTGCGTTTAGGCAGCTTTCAGATAATACGATGTCGCTGAAAGGCGACTGCGGAACTCGCAGAAGATTGCGATACTGCAAATTTGCAAATAATTGCGATAATTAAACTTCGCAATTTTTTGTGAATAATCGCAATACTGCAGTCTTTGAAGTTTTGCTAATCAGTGCAGTATAGCATCGTTGCAAATTTTTGCAAGTAATTGCAATTGTTAAACTTCACAATTTTTTGTGGATAATCGCAATACTGCGATCTTTGAAGTTTTGCTAATAAGTGCAGTATAGCGTCGTTGCAAATTTTTGCAAGTAATTGCAATAACCAAATTTCACAATTTTTTGTGAATAATTGCAATACTGCGATCTTTGAAGTTTTGCTAATAAGTGCAGTATAGCATCGTTGCAAATTTTTGCAAGTAATTGCAATAACTAAATTTCACACTTTTTTGTGGATAATCGCAATACTGCGATCTTTTAAGTTTTGCTAATAAGTGCAGTATAGCATCGTTGCAAATTTTCGCAAGTAATTGCAATAACAAAATTTTATAATTCATTGTGAATAATCGCAATACTGCAATCTTTGAAGTTTGCAAATAATTGCAATATCGTATCGTCGAAAATTTTCGCAAGTAATTGCAGTGACTAAATTATATAATTTTTTTGCGAACAATCGCAATACTGCAGTCTTTGAAGATTTGTTAATAATTGCAGTATCGTATCGTCGCAAATTTTCGCAAGTAATTGCAATGACTAAATTGCACAAACTTTTTAAGAATAATCGCAATATTGTAATCTTCGAAATTTACCCAAATATTTATAATAATTGAATTTCACAATTTTTTGTGAAGAATCGCAGTATTTCGTCGTTGCAAATTTTCGCAAGCAATTGTGAAAAGTGTAATTGCTGAATTGGGCGAGGTTAATGAAGTTTTTCATCCTGAAAGTTTGCTGGTAGCAACCAGTAGATCAATCCGGAGTGGTGGAATATTTTGGCACTTTTTCGTAGGAAAACAGGGTGAAAAAGTCTCTTTACGAACTCTAGGAAACCCGGCGGCGAGGGTTCGGACGGCGAGTCGTTGCTTTCAGAGAAAACAGTAATTATACAAATTGGTGGCGCGGCCGGAAACTGAATCTTCGTCTAGAAATAACAGCGCCGGCGCGATGCGGAGCGGGGTCGTGGGCCTTTTATGTCTCTCTCTCTCTCTCTCCATTTCTCTCATTTCATCACTCCTTACCTCCTCGCCCTTTCGTATATGCGACGTCGTCGTTGAATGCCGAGATTATAGGACGCTCGACGCCGACTCTGCCGATTCGCATTGATCTAGCCTCTCACATTTTCCTGAATTCAATAATTCTGCCGTATCTTGCAACGTGTTGAGTGTGAATTTGATCGAAGATCAAACTTATTAAACAGCGCAATGTACGAGAGAGAGATGTTGCAACCCTGCTTACAATCTGAGGACACAGATTGTAAGGAAGTCATGGGATAGCAGTATCTGATATCCTTTAACCCTTTGCGGGTGGAGACTTCATTGAATATTTATTTGTTTGGCGAAAAAAGCACTTTTCTATGAGAAAGTCAGGGTGTAAATTTATAGAAATTACAAGTTACTATTTGCCTAATCATATCTCAACGGTTATATTTCAATTTTTCGATTCTAATCGGTGCCCCGTTAAATTTGGGGTCGCATTATATTCGGGCTACATATATATAAATAATTAATACATAAATTCCTAACACTTTACTTCTTTCCTGCTCCCACAACCGACAATTCCTCTTTTCTCCACGCCGCTGCAGCTTTTAACCCTTACAACACTACTGGGATATTTTAGTATCATATAATTTTCATGTTATTATTGTACAATTTATTTCCATACATTATTTTGTTTATATGACAATACTTACTGCTGGGATAAAAATATCCCAGCGGTAACATACTACTGGGATCTCTGCTATCCCAGCCGAAAATCTGAAAACTGAATTAAAAAACAATATATTTCATTCTCAGTCGTATTTTTATTCCATTTCCCGTGTCACAAAATATACCCTGCCAAAAATCAGTCACTTTTTGAAGAAATAAAATGCAGTATTGAAAGGGTTAAGCCCAGCGCCACCGTCCCATCGCCCAACAACCCCCGAAAATACTGCGCCGCGCCAAGAGAAGTGCCTCTCGAAACTGCAAATCCAAAAGGCGAGTTTAACCGGCGTTACACCCACGCCATTCTTCCGTCGCGTCTGATCTTCTCGAGACAGAGTGGTGCGATCGCTCGATGCGGGGAAAAAGCGAGCTACCTGTAGCTTTGTTCGTTCGTGCAATAAATACGGGAAAGTGAGAAAGTACGAAAGGTTCGCGGAGAAGCAGAGGAGCCGGAGGCGCGAAGAACCCTCGAGAAGTACGCGCCACGGCTCTGAAGGGAGGCCGAGGGTTCGACCGTGGTACCAGCACCTCGTGAATCCTTCAGAATGTACTTTCATCGGAAACCACGTGTCGAGCTGGCTTTTCCGGATGCTCTTTTCACGCTGTTCGAGCGACGATTCCGTCTGGACTCTGGTGCTACTTGTGAAATTAACGCTGGGTCTACCAGAAAGGTCAAAGGGACTTGTTTTGAATTTTTTGTCTAATGTCCTTGAAATTTGTAACGCTGCTTCTTTCTTAACACTAGATTTACGGACGTGAAATCTGTTACATTGCAAGATATTAACACTAGAACTACCAAACCAGTCAAAATGAGTGGTTCACAATTTTTTCCAAAAATTCTCAAAGTTTATAGGAGAGTCACAAGAGAAATATTCTACGTCCAACTTAAAAAACGTAAATGACCGAATTGAGCATCTTTTCCGCCTCTTGATTCCTGTTTTCTCAGAATGCTTATTTAATTAATTGAAATATGATAGATTTAACGCCGGTAGTTCTAGTGTTAAATAAAGACTTTCGAAAAAGAGAGATCAAGCGGCAAAGATGGTAATACGTTAAGTAATTATTGTATTATAAAATACACGTGAAATATCTACTGTGCAGCTTCTCTGTAAATTTGAGAAATGTTTATAAAATAAGTAGGAACCCGTCAATTTGACGGCTTCCGTAAATCTAGTGTTAATTATTATTATTAACCCTTATAAATATTCCAAAAAAATCGGGTACCGCCATACAAGCGGCATGACGTGATATACGGGGTGTTAAAAAAACATTCAATATTTATATGGTATATAGGATACACTGTACTGAGTAAAAAAGCTTTAGAAAACATAGGTCGAAAGGTCAACCGTTTCTGAGGTATAAACATTTTTGTTCTAGAAAAGTGTGCTCGTTCGTTAACCCTTTGCTCTACAATGAGTGACACTTGTGATGCGGTTGATAGAACAGGAAATTTTGAAGCTTCTCAATAATTATGAAATTGAAAATATCAGTGGAAGACGACACGGTAATATTATTCCTATATTATTAATATTGCTTTAAATTCCAAGATATATCAGGAATCACGGACACAAAAGAAATCAAAGGGTTAACCCTTTGCGGTCCGAATTATTTTGTCAATTTTGTAATGAGCTAAACGAAATTAACTTTCACAACATTTTCTATCGTTGATTATTCATTTCTTTAAACGATATTACAAAATGATATTAAAATGAAATGATATTACAAAATCATTGTGAAATTGAAAAGTCGATATTTAATTTTTAGAAAATAAAACGAAGTGAAAAGCTATGTCGAGTGTAGCTCGACATAGGACTGCAAAGGGTTAAGGGTTAATTGAAGAAACGTTAGAACTTGGCTGCGTTGAAAAGTTAGAATTACGTGCCTCGAAACGACAATATCTTCGGCGCAGTGAGATGAACGGTGGAGCTATTATTATTATCGTCATTCTATCTTTCATGTGTTCCATTATACTTGTAAATTTCGCAATTACCGCAACGATCTACAGATAGAAACTGAAATACGATCGTTTCGCAAGTCTCCACTCGCTTAAACGCTCCGCTCTTCAAAACGTATCGAGGTGAAGTTTCTCCCGGGCGACTTGGAAATCGCAATTTATTCGACGAACGTTCCGGGCGAATCGAAGTCGTTAAATCTCGCAATTGGAGGATTCGCGGGGGAAGATTTGTCAGGAGACGTTTCTCTTCTCGGTGCGAGCATCGAAACACTCGGAAATCCGTGCCTCTCGAGGTGCTTTTATCGCACGGAGAACGGTAAAATCGCTCGGACGAAAATATCCGTCGCGAATACGCGGAGGATTCGCGAGCTGGTAAGTCGAAGAATACGGGGCCATTATGCAATGCGCTTTGTAGCGAATCGATAATGATTACCTTTCTTTCTGTCCTTCTTTTCCCTCCTTTCTTTCCTCCTCTGCCCCTTGCAGTCTTTCTCCTCTCTCTTTGAATTTTTCTTTCTCCTTTCCTACTTTTCTCTCTCCCTTTCCCCTTATTTTTCTCCCTTTCTTTCTTCTGCTCGGCCGACCTCGGATTCGACTGAATTACGTCGCTGCTTCGAAGTTATGCACTGCTTGAGAAAATTGCAACGTCTTAAAAACGAAATGTTGCAAATCTAAAATTCGCTTGCATTGTTTCGGGTATAAATTGCAAGAGGGGGAGAAAAGGAAGCTGGGAGACGCGGAGAGGAATTAATGGAGAACGGAGGAAGTCGAGGAAGAAAGAAATTGAAGGGGGAAATCGAGATAGAGGGAAATTTAAGGAGGGCGATCGCGAAGAAAGAAATCAAGATAGAGAGAAATTTAAGGAGAGAGATTTTCTAGACGGAGATTCAGGTAGAGAGAAATTTAAAGGTAGAAAAACGATTACGTAAGAAGTTTGGAAGAGGGAAATAAAAATTTAGAAGAGTGGGGCCACGAAAAGGTGTTTTAGATAGAGAAATTCGGAATAAGAGAGGTATCGGAGGCAAAATTGTAAAAGGTAAAAATTGAAGGAAGAAATTAAAACTAATAAATTTGGAAGAAAACAGGTCTAACTTTTTCGCTCTCAAAATTTGCAAACTTGAAATATTTTAGAAAACAGCCAACAAAAAAATTCACTGCGACACCAAACCGCAATCAGAAACTTTCAAATTATCAGTTCCACGTTAAATTATAAAATATAGCAAACGGCATTCAGTACATTTTTTCTCCGGTAATTCAATGCATGATTGCTACACTCTATAATCAGATGATAACGCTTAGTACAAAAATTAAATTATTTTACATTTAAAGGTATTAAGGTGCTGAGCAACCCTTTATTTTCCTTTGTTGTAGTATCTGAAAATTAGTTGCACGATAGCACATTACAAAATGATAAAAATACAATTTAATGGATTTAGCTTGACTTTCCAACACTGAATTATATTAAATTTCATGATTTTTACGAAATATACTGCAGTATTTGGCAAAGGTGAAAAATTAACTTTGAAAAATAGAAACTTAAGTGTCTTGTGTTCCCTCAAAATTACAGGGGCTCACAGAGGGTTAATTTAAATTTATTAAAATTTGTACAATGATAATATCGTGATAGAAAAAATTAAGAAAACAAACTTAACCTCTTGCACTCCGATTTCTTTTGTTCCTGCCTCCGCAATAATTCCGAATTAAATTGTAAAATAATAATTGATCAGTAATTCTTCATATAACATACTCGAACGTAATATTAACCCCTTGCACTCCGATTTCTTTTGTTCCTGCCTCCGCAATAATTCCGAATTAAATTGGTAAAATAAAAATTGATCAGTGATTCTTCATATATCATATACTCGATCGTAATATTAACCCCTTGCCCTACGATTTCTTTTGTGCCTACCTCCGCAATGATTGAAAATTAAATTGCTAAAATAAAAATATGTCAGTGATTCCCGATATATCTTAGAATTTAAAGCAATATTAATAACATAGGAATAACATTATCGTGTCGTGTTCCACTGATATTTTTAATTTAACATTTTTGAGAAGCTTCAAATTTCCTGCTCCATCAACCGCATCATGAGTGCCAGACGTCGTTGTAGGTCAAAGGGTTAATATCACAGAAATAATTTTACCGTGTCGCGTCTCACCGACATTTTCAATTTCATAGATTTTGCAAATCTTGAAAATTACCTATGCAATTTACCGCATCACCAGTGTCGCTCGTTACTCTATGGCAAGAGGTCAAGCAGCAAAAATGGATGCAGAAGGAAGGAAAAAACGGAGGAAGAGAGAGAAAGACGGATAATCGATCGAAGATTTTCCATAAACCAGGACGTTTTAATAAAGCTTCACGGATGGCCAGTATTCGGAGCATTTTATTATTACTACGTTGTAAATCTATCGTTGGATATCGGCGTAGGTGATTTTATGCGGTCTCGGCTCTCTACTCTCCATCCTATCGAGTCCCACGTACCGAACTCGCGTAATATCTCCGGTTTTACGAGGAAGCGATATCTTTTTCCGCGCGATACCGTGTACTTTTGGGATTGTCGTTTTCATGAAAGAAATGTTTCTCGGACATATACGACCCTCTGGATACACGAGATATAGAGCCGCAATAACAGCAAGTTCGCCGTATAAATCTGAATACGTACTCGGACCCATAAATCTGCCGATAAATTCTGAGGGTTCGCCAGCGATCCTCTTGCTCCCGCTTTTTTTTCTTCCTTCTTTCGCGCCGGGCTAGAAATTCAGTTTGGCGTCACGTGGACACTTTAAATCCTAGTGCCATTACAAATCTCATCCCTTCGGTGAACGTTGGATCGAAATTTCAAATGCGACGTTCACGCGGTGCTCTGGGATTCGATGGTTCGAGTTTCGCCGGTGCGATGGACGGAGAGTGAAAAATTTACGATTAACGAAGCCGAGTTTAACGCTGGAACTACCAAGGCAGAAGAAATGACTGGTTTTCAATTTTTTTTCAAGTGTTTTTCAAATTTAGAGGAGAGTAAGAGAGGAGATATTCTACCGCCGCATCGAAAAATATAAATTACATTTGCCAGGTCGGTAGGAAGTCGGAGATTTGGATTTACAATTAATTGCAACTGAGTCAAAATGACTGGTTATTAAATTTTTAAAATATTTTTCAAGTTTATCGGAGTCATAGAGGAGATATTCTACGGCCGCCTCTGAAAATATAAATTACAGTTACCAGATGGGTAAGAAGTCAAAGATTTGGATTTAGATTAACTGGTACTGAGTCAAAATGACTGGTTTTCAATTTTTTCAAATATTTTTCAAGTTTAGAAGAGTCATAGAGGAGATACTCTACGGCCGCCTTGTAAAATATAAATTAAAATTACCAGATGGATAGGAAATCGAAGATTTGGATTTGCAATTAATTGGAACTGAGTCAAAATGACTGGCTTTCAACTTTTTTCAAATATTTTTCAGATTTATGGGAGACATAGATGAGATATTCTGCGGCCACCTTGTAAAATATAAATTAAAATTACCAGATGGGTAGGAAGTCAAAGATTTGGATTTACAATTAACTAGTAGTGAGTCAAAATGACTGGTTTTCAATTTTTTCAAATATTTGTCAAGTTTATAATAGTCATAGAGGAGATATTCTACGGCCGCCTCGTAAAATAGAAATTACCATTGCATAGTTAGGGAGTCGAAAATTTGGATTTACAATTAATTGGAACTGGGTCAAAGTGACTAGTTTTCAATTTTTAAAATATTTTTCAAGTTTATCGGAGTCTTAGAGGAGATATTCTACGGCCGCCTCTTAAAATAGAAATTACAATTACCAGATGGGTAGGAAGTCGAAGATTTGGATCTACAATTAATTGGAACTGAGTCAAAATGACTGGTTCTCAATTTTTCTCAAAAATTCGCCAATTTAACAGGAGAACGGTAGAGTATATATTCCATGGTCATCCGATAAAAACTATATTAACGAATCGACCATCTTTTTCGCTTCCTGAATTCCTCCTCCTCCTCCAAAGTACTTATTAAACGTATTTAAATAAGTACTTCCCGTGCTAAAAGTAGACACGATGTTGCCAGAGTCATTTGAAAATCTCAAAATTACCCAACCTCTTCATCCATCGGCACCATCAATTTTTTCATACGCGTTAAACGCCACCAACTTTATGGATTCCGCAGCACCCTCGCAACGTTCGCCAACGAAGTTCAAACGTTTCCGTCGGAACTACGTTCATAAAGTGGCCAGCTCGAATAAAATTACATTTTACGCTTCGGCATCGGGCCCTTTAATACCTCGCTCCGCCGTATATTAATCAGTTTATTAATTAACTCCCGCTTCCATCGTAGATAAATTCATCTAGGTCCGAGGTAAGTCGAACTAATTTAACCTAACGCCACGGACGGCGCCGAGCGTGAAAATGAAGACTCAATCGATCGGCGGGACTTAATTCTTAATCGTAATAAAATTACGTATTCATAGAGAGGCGGGGCTGTTTCTTGAAAACTCGCCTTTCACCCTGTCCCTACCGTGTCGTCGTAGGCCTACGAGACTGCTACCGTATAGTACTTCGAGTACTTACGTAGCACGCGCTACTTACATACGGGGAGGAAGACGTGTGAGTGTCTAACCTCTGCACGAGAACCCCGTAAGTAAGTACATGGAGGAGAGCAGTGGTCCCGCAGAGTCCATGAATAAATTTCAAATTAACTTTCGAACGGTTCTCGCGTTATACGAGCCGCGACGGAAGCCCTCCGAGATCTGGGCGTTTCCTGCGAGAGGCAGCCCCGTTACGGCGCGAGGACCTCTCAGACTCCTCACCCTCTTCGCAGTTTTCTCGTGCAGGGGAAATCCTACCTGTGTGAAATTTAGAGCATGCTAAAAATCTGGGCTGGATTTTTTCTTCTGTCGCGGGTTTTCGTTGACGGGAGCGCTTTTTAATATGAACTTGCGAGAGGCAGCTGTGTTGCGATGGGAGGACCTCTGAATTTTTTTAGTCTCTCCTCAGTTTTTTTGCGAGGGAAATTTGACTTCTGCGAAATTTAGGACAGGCTGAAAATCTCGGCTTAATTTTTGCTACTACTGATTTTTTGCTGACCGAAACACTTGGATTTGGGCATGCGAGCGGCAGCCCTGTTGCGATGGGAGGACCTCTCAATTTCTTTAGTCTCTCCTGAGATTTTTTTGCGAGGGAAATTTTACTTCTGCGAAATTTTAAGCTGGCTGAAAATCTCGGCTTGATTTTTTGCTACTATCGACTTTTTGCTGACCAAAACACTTTTGGATTTGGGCATGCGAGAGGCAGCCCTCTTGCGATGGGAGGACCTCTGAATTTCTTTAGTCTCTCCTCGGATTTTTTTTGCGAGGGCAATTTGACTTTTGCGAAATTTAGAACAGGCTGAAAATCTCGGCTTAGTTTTTGCTATTATTGACGTTTTGATGGCCACAGTATTTTTTGATTAGGTCCTGCGATAGGTTACTTCGTTGCGCTGGAAGGGCCTCTGAATTTCTTTAGTCTCGCCTCAGATTTTTTTTGCGAAGGAAATTTGACCTGTGCGAAATTCAGAGCGGTCTAAAAATCTCTGCAGAGGCTATCACGGGTGCATTATCATACATCGGGATAGGATTTCCCTTGCGAAAGAATCTAACTCCACAGCTAGGGGATGCTACCCCAATCAGTGGACCGGAATCACTCTGGAAAATTTTCTGAGTTGGTTCGGGACGCACCTGAAGGTCCTAGATAAAACCATCGTGGAAATTGAAGCCGCAGAAAGTGCAAAATAATCGTAACTCGATTCTTGCCACTATCGACTTCTCGTCGAGATAGCTGCCTGTGCCGTTTGGAAGGTTTAATAATGCAGGGCGAATACGGAAACGTAGTTCTGTTTGAATAACTAACGATAGTGGTTAAGGCAGCTAGATAGCTGTAGGATGTTGAATTTAGGAGGAATAATTGTGTTGGGAATGAGGAATGAGTGAAGGCTGGTGGGAAAATGTTGAGTGCGAGTCAACAGCATGTTTAGAGTGGGTGCTTTTAGAGAATAAGCAAGTGTCCTTGATAGATGTATCAAAATAGGGCGTGCGAATGCAAATTAGAATGTTAAAATGGAGTTAACTCCATGGAGAACAACGTCAAATGTTTCAACGTCCTTGAATTTCCCTGTTAACGAATTTCTAAGGTACTCAACAAAGTCTCTACATTAACCGTTTGAATACGGCGAAGCGCTATGGCGCTTCTCTTGTGTTGATTTTCAATTCTTCCGCACTCAAACGGTTAATATACATACATTTCATAAATGAAACTTTTAAAAGTACAATCAGCAAAACTAGAAATATAAAAATAAGACGCTGAAAAATAAAGTTGAAAAGCCACATCGAAAAGATCGAGTCACTTGTAAAAATTCTCAGTCCAGGTATCTACAATATATTTAATAAATATCGTCGTTATTTTTATCAAATAGGTTTCTTATTCCAAATCTTCGACAGCATTCAACCTCTTCATCTGAAATACCTGAGACAGGAGTATCACGACCCATAGACGCGCCAGATGGACCACCCCATATCGCGCAGGCAGCCCCAAGAGACCTTGAGACCACGAGACCATGGCTAATTCGAAGATAGCACAAGCACGAGACCAAACACGGCGACATATTTGCCAACGTGTTACGGTACAATTTATTTCTCCGCCAGACAGTAAATTAGAATCGTACAAGCTTAAAGAGAAAGGATCAAAGACTCATCCTCCCAATCTGCGGATTCAAGACCAAGTCCTTCATCACCTCTAAGAATTATTTCCTGAATTATTATTCAATAAATTACGCTATCCATGGTGAGAAATATATGGAAAACGGTCGATTTTAGCTAAAGTGACTGTAGCAGTTAAATAGCTACGGTGAGGAACGAGATAAAGGCTCAGACTCGCCATCAGTGGCGCCGTATTCAAATCCCTTATCAACTTTGGCAAATTGTTCGCAATTTTCTAATTAAAACGCCATAGCCACCTAAACAGTCGATTCTAGGCGAACTTATCATAGAAATTACGAGACTATGGTGGAAATAGAGTCAAAGGCTTCGACTCGCCATCAGTGGGCCCCAGTTGAAATCTCTCATCACCTCTTTCAAATTATTCGTAATTTTCTAATTAAAATGTCATAGCCACCAAAAAAGTTGGTTCTAGGCGAACTTACCATAGGAATTATGGCACTATGGAGAAAATAAAGTCAAAGGCTCCGACTCGCCATCAATGGGCCCAAGTTTAAATCTCTCACCTCCTCTGGCAAATTGTTCGTAATTCGCTAAATAAAATGCCACAACCACCTAAACAGTCGGTCCTAGGCGATCTTACCATAGAAATTATGGGACTATGGTGGAAATAGAGTCAAAGGGGACTCGCCATCAGTGGGCCCAAGTTCAGCTCCCTCATCACTTCTCACAAATTCTTCCCAATTTATTATTTAATATACAGCCTCGGTTAACCCACCTAAACTAACCGACTAATTTACCTAATGATAGTCAAACTCAAAGAATACAAAAGAAAAGGATGAAATGTGGCTCCTAGATCCACCGGGGGATACTAAGTACACCATCGATACCCTGAAAGACCATACGCGTGGTACTGGCGATCGTAGACTCGAGGAAAAGAAGCCGCGTAAATTCTTCCGTAGGATGGTGCACCCGGGAAAACAAGACGTTATCGCCGAGCCCGAACGAACGAGGAGCTTCTTTCTTCGCGCAGTTTCATCGCTCGCAACAAAGTGTAATGCCGCTCGTAACGTCGATAGAGCGCCCTCTGGAAGCCTCCGTCTGGCTACTGCACGCGCGATTACTACCGGAGACTATCGAGTCCCTGCGGCTCCTCCTCGGGAGAGGAGATTCTCTGAAAAAGGAGCACAAAGGGACTACACATCGTTTTAACAACGTACGGTGCAGAGAGTTCGAATGCTCCGGCTTGGAGCTTCGGGCGAGGCGTATCACGATGGAGGGGACTCGTCGGTTGCTTGTTTGAGGCAATAGGTGATTGCGCAGGGGGAATTGTTGCTTTTCTTCTTCGAATTTCACTGCTATGATCGTTTCGATTGAAATCTCAAACTCTGGCTGGTCCTAGAGCCACATAACCACCTGGAATGTCATATCTGAACTGATTGTGTAATTGTTAATCTCTGAAAAACTGCAAATGGAGGTTTTACACCTATACAAAATTGACTACCTGACCAAATTTCGAGCACAGATAAAGCAACGGTCAAACTTCTCGCACATTCGTATCCATTTTTTGAAATCCCAGCTATATCAATCAACCTGTACATCCTCCAAGCCCGAATACATCGGCGCAACCTTGCGTTATCCCTTTCTCTCTCTCTCATCCTCCCTTTATCCTCCACCCAAGCATTTCCAGCATACCAACAACGCGGCATATCCCCGTTATGTATTATTTATGGCTCGATAGATCCGTTCGCGGAACGAATCCGATTCTCTTTCGGCCGGAGCATCTACCAACGCGATCCGCTCGTTGCTCGCTCCGCCGTAATTTATTCGACACCCTGTATGCAAACGGGTCTCTCGTCGCTTCTTCAAATTCTACGGGAGAGGACGTCGCCTCGATCTGACCGTCGTTGTACGTCGTTCTACGTTTCTTTCTCCATCTTTCTCCATCCATCGTCTCTCCTTCGCCGTCTCGCGTTGTTCCGTTGCACGCGCGGCTCGTGCCAACGCATAAATCTTTCTTTTTAGATTCTATTCGTCCTTCGTTTCTCATCGCGTTCCGCCGCTGTCTTTGCCCCGACCTTTCTCGTGTCCGATGTAAAACCGACGGAGTTTTTTTTTTCTTCTTCTTCTTTCTCATCACTGCCAATGGCGCCTGTAAGCTGGCGTTTCAGGCTTCCATGCGGAAAGTGAAGTAATACTCGCCCTAAGGGCTAGGGTATCATCGTGTATCGATTGGAAAGGTGAGATCTGAGATTCACGAATGAATTTCAGATTACAACGACGGCTCTTTGCAAGCCTGGCGAGCAATTTCTGTACATTTTTGCACGCTAGGGTAATAAAATTTCGAATGCAAAGGGTCGTTAAATTCGAGCGTTTCGAGCTCCTTTTTTTCTCCTCGGGTGACGCCGGATCTTGGGAATTTTATGCACGGCCGTAAAGTGAAAATATCGCTTTACAAAGGAAGCGGTCTTTGCCCGCTGCTACGGTGTGCGATATCTGTTAATGTATCTAGGGGATATTTGCAAATCGACGGGGTACACGAAACACTTATGATTGCAAGAAGTAATTGTAATTACAGCTGAGATATAGTAAAAACAAATGCACCGCCGTCTCTGAAAGTGGCACGAGTCCATTTTTCAGAAGTGTTTAAGTCAGTTTTAGCTAAACATAGGTATTTTCTTTTCGCATTTCAAGTGGCAAAGTAAAAGGAATGAAATATCCTCGTGATGTACCACTTACAAATATACCGGTTCAAATAGTCAATTTACACCATTCCTGATTACAGGTGGCAAACAGTTAAAACAGTAGTTTATTCCACGTAGAAAAAGTTTGCAAAAATTCTGAAGTATTGCGAAGGCAGTCATAAAACAATTCGTAGGGCAAAGGGTTAACCACAGGCACTTTGAACCCCATAGGTATCATGTAACGTCTCCCATGCCAAATTTCATTCCTCGGCTAATCGTATCACTCCTCAAAGCGATGATTAACACCTACTTTACCTTATTAACCCTTTGCACCCGGAGCCATCCCTGACGTTATCTATCAGCAACTCGGCGGTACTTTACGATTTTCTGCCTTCTGCCATTTCAATAGAAATCTGCACGGAAACATGCATTTCTTAAAATGTTGCGGTGCAATAAGGTCATCCTCCGTAATCACTAATAAACTGGAATGTCCCCTCATAGGGGGCAATCGAGGAATATCACTTACGATGACCCCTCAGACGGGACATCCGAGTGCAAAGGGTTAAGTTATTAGAATAATTAACACTATTCCTACCACGACCGGTCAAATGACCGTTTTTAAATTTTCGATTAGAATTTCCTATATACAACGTAACTGAATCGCCTTTAACCTTCACGACTTTTCCTCAAATATACGTATAAAACATTCACATTATAATACATTTTTCAATATTCACTTCTTTTTTTACTGTTCATTTTCTGGGAAAATATTATCATTTGACAAATTCACCGGTTGCGGTAGGAAAAGGTATACGTGAAGTGTCGGTAGGAATAGTGTTAAGTCAAAATTACGTTTGACTTACGCCTCGGATAGGCGAAAAAGTTCTGCTTCAACAAGATCATCGATCTCCTCGTGTTCTAACGCGCCGCAATCCTCGATGATTCGAATTTTTCAAAACCCTCGATCACAAAAGACCTCCTTGGAACCTCAGAGAGGCAGGATGTTGACCCTCAAATTTCGCCGATCCTCCGTAACACGTAGCAGGAACGCAAAAAGCGAATACCGAGCGGAAATCGAGTTGGCAGGCACCGATGAGGCCTGCATTCCAGACCCATCGGAAGACGTTGTTTCTATTTCTCATTCTATTCGTCCCGTGCAATTTCTCCTCGCTCGTGCACGCAGCGAAATAAAAGACGGCCCGCGTGTAGTCGCGTGCGAAGGAACTATCCCCCGCGGATACGTGACGCGAATACACATCGCCGATGCTAATTGCGGATAGAGAGAAAGGCCATGCACGAAACCTCGCGTCGAAAACGCACGGGGATACGCCGCCGTTCGAATATACAGTGGCGGATCTCGCGTGGCGAACACGAGACCGCGAGGGGGGCCCGGGGCCTTACGCAATTGAAACGGGAGGTACGTCTTGGAAGATCGGTTCATGGTAATGATAGTTTCTTTGCTTCTGTTTTAGAGATAATACTAGGAAGCTGAGATGGGGAAAGGTGAGATTGTAGCGTTTGAAATTTTCGGACTTGGGATGAGGATGCCCAAATAATGGGCCGGAGTGTTGTTAGTGGTAGTTTTGAAAAGGTGGTGGGAAACTTTTTAACAATGTGTTTGGAAAGATGAAAGAGTAGTACGCTTGAAATTTTGATACGTTGAGTTTAAATGGCCCGATTGTGGGCCCTACGTAGTAGATTCGATTATTGTCGTTAGTTCTGTAAAAATAAATTGGAAAACTGTTCCTAGATGTATACATGATTAGAAAGTGGGTCGAAAACAATTTAGATTTTGCAATGTGGGACTTAGATGCCCAAATAGTGGGCCCGAGTGTTGTTAGTGGTACTTTTGAAAAGGTGTGGGAAGCTTTTTAACAATGTGTTTGGAAAGATGAAAGAATAGTACGACTGAAATTGTGTTACGTTGAGTTTAAATGACCAGATTGTGGGACCTATGTAGTAGATTCGAGTGTTGTCGTTAGTTCTGTAAAAAGAAATTGGAAAACTGTTCCTAGATGCATACATGATTGGAAAGTGTGTCGGAAACACTTTAGATTCGGCAAGGTGGGACTTAGATGGTCAAATAGTGGGCCCGAGCAAGAATTGCCGTAAGGTTTTTGAAAAAGTGTTACAAAATTGTGCCTGGGAGATATATATAATGCAAATTGGATATCAATGATTCTGAAATTACGATGACTTTCAGGCCTTGATCAAAATGATCGTAAAAATTGAGGCCCAAGACATAAAAACGCATATGATTCCTCTCTCCACAAAAAAAAACTTCAATCCATCTTAAACACTTTCGAATTTATCAGGTAGAATATTGCACATGCGCAACAAGTAGATCCTCGAGACTCAAAAAACCAAAATATAAGTTAAATCTTCAAAAAAAATCTTTTATTTATCATAAATCCATTTTCCCGCGGTGACTTATTCCAGAAAATCTAATTAACGAGAGATCTACGAAGAATCGCGAGTATTCGCTTTGGGCCTTACAACAGCAAACGGAAAGCTACCTACCTTCTTATATTTTCTTAATTAGCAAAAAATATGAAAGAACAATCGTAACAGGGACAATTTAGTTTAAGTTCCGCGTTTGTTTTCGCAGTGGGCCCCTGTTATATCCGCCACTGCTGCAACTCGTCCCAAAGGGACGAAGTTGCAAACGAAAAAGAGGATTCCTCCGTGGCCGTACCCTTTCCCGATCGAAGGGTAATTACAACTTTTTATCCCGCCAGGGAGTCGACGGTGCTTTAACAGGGGGAAAAAAAACAAGGAACTCGTTCTGTTGGTTGTAGTTAAATGCATTATCTAATAAACTAACTTGCAAGTTAGTTTTAGATTTGTCGGATTTGAATTGCAGATCTCGCGGAGGGAACCTTTGCTGCCAGAGGTGTCGGCGAACCGAACGAAACTAGTTCGAAGGTAATTTATATTTGATTGGCTCTTTTGTTACTTATGAATGTCGAACGACGACGAATTATTCAAACGGGTGCTCCAAACGTGGCAGAACTTTGTCCCCCAGATATAAAATATTCTTCTTTCGTAGTAATTCATATGCGCTACAGTTCAAAATTACCTTCGGTAGAATGAAAATTTTACGAATTTTCCATCAAAGCTATATCTATATACTAGCCGGTTTTAAAGTGGCGTAAGTCCAAATTAAAAAAGAAATTAATGTAAAATTAATTTTTGTAAAATATGGACCTCGTTTTTTACATGCTTTAACACTAACCGTACCAGGCGCGGTCAAATGACCGTTTCAATGGACGGAAAATTTATAATTTTTGGTATTATTAACTAAAGGCTATTTTCTACGTTCTGTCCAATATTAAAATCACAATCTTCTGCATATTTTTGAGAAAAATATCATCCTTATTTTATAACTAGTCAATTATCCACCCCTGTAAGAATAGATGCACATAAAGTACCGGCACGTTTAGTGTTAAATAGCAAAATAAACCAAATAAAGCATATCGAAGTGGTCCTTTAAACAAGCCTAATTACTGAATATAGAAAAAGAGAAATCAAATGGTGTAAAAGATGAACAATTAAGTAACTTAGATTTTATAAGATAAAAGTGAAATATTGACTGCATGGCTCCCCTATTAATTTAGGGAATTTTTTAAAAAAATTGCGAACCGGTCAAATATATACTTTCTTGGCACCAATGTTTAAATATTAAATATATAAGCAAATTCTTGCATATTTTAATTTAAAAGTTGTAAGAAGTTTCATTGAATTCAATAGCGTCGGTCACCGGTGACTCCAGTGGCATTCAACGTGTTAAATCATATCCGAAACCCAGCAACTCTCGTAGCAGAAACCGGCACAACACTGTCGCAAATAAATGTCGCAATATTCGAGCGTAAACAGGCCATCCATTAATAAACTGCAATTACCCGAAAACTCGGTAAGTCCGTGGAAAAGTTGGACTATTAGTCACTCGGTCGGTAGAGATCTGGCGACCTTAAAAATCCCCGGAAACTTTCAACGGGGACGCCTTTATTATGTTTGCCGTATTACGCGCGACCCTCGTGCAACCTCCCACTCCAAAGTTCACGGGCGTGTTTGAATAAGACGCGCTCTCCGTTCGCTGGCTGTTTGCCGAAGATTGCGATCACCGAATGGTGACTCGATTTTACGGCGACCGAGCGTCGCTGCCCGAGCCTGTCGTCTCTCCTTTCTTTTGTACTCTTTCTGGCTTAACACTTAGCCAACCACCGAGAAAAAGACAAACTGCACGCTATACAGCGCGCACTTTTCAGCAGTAACGCGAAACTAGTGAGGTTGCAATGGGAGATATCCCCGTTCAGTCATCAACCGACTTTCTTTAACCCTTTGAGGACGACGGACGCATATATGCGACCTGAGAAAAAATCTGCTTATAGTTGAAAAATTGACATATAACCGTTGAAATATGATTACACAAATAGTCATTTATAACTTCTATGCATCAAAACTCTGACTTTCTGATAAAAAGGTAGTTTTTTAACGCCAAATAAATTATTATTTCTCAATATTCAAAAAAGTCTCCGAACGCAAAGGGTTAAAGCGGGGAGATCTCCCCTCCGAATTCTCTCTCTCCTGTTTCATCTGAGAGCCGCGCACATTTCGCGGATTCAAATCTCGCAATAATCGATTCGTTATTGCTACGGATATCGCAGAACGTATGGCCCGAGGCGATGCGGTAATACGGTGAAATATTTCTTCCATATTTCTCCTGCAAAAAACGTCTACGCAGCGTTGGAACGAGTGAAATGGAAGATTGAAAAGGGACGAGTATAATTCAAGAGAGAATCAAAGCGCGGAAAGAAGTGCAAAAAGACAAACAGCAGCCGAAAGCGATTCCACTGTGAAACAAAAGTGACGAGGATAGAGAGAGTCGAAAACGAAGAAGAACGAAGGATTCGATACAGCTGAAAAAAAAGTAACGAGCGAAAGAAACAGAATCGTAGAGATAAAAAAGAGAATGAAAGAGGCAAAGGCAAAATGGAAGAAAGAAAGGAATATAGAGCCGGTGAAAGAGGAAGCGCAAAGAGATAAAATGGCGAGGGATACCTTCCGTTGATAGAAGATGCCACGAGAAAGGGAAGAAGAGAGACACCGAAGTGAATTGAGTTTCAAACTTTCCGACAGCTCGTTCCGTCGGTTTAAGTCGAGCAAGGATAGAGGCAAGAGTTCTCAATTGTTCCAGAATGCATGCTATTTTCCAAATGGACGCGGGCCAGGTCGCTTATGACGAGGGAGTCAGGAACTGCGTCATCGATACCTCTAAATTGTTCCGCTCGTTTAGAGCGATTCGTCACTGGCAAACGCTTATCGCTATTCCAAAATTGGCAAGGACGTGACACGGACTCTAGTTCGCCCTTGGCACGCGAAAGTCGGACGGGAATGATGAGTCGTAAGGACGCGTCGTAAGTTATGCTTGCCGTTGGAAACTGTATTAGTAGGACAATATAGCAGACGATGCGCCAAATGCATTTCCAATCCGCGATACCTCGCACGCGATAGCAGAGTCTTTTTTCGCGTCGTCGAGTAATTCGACGCGATGAGCACGAAAGTGCCAACGAATTGTACTGCGTTCGGAAAGTTTACAGACAAGGCAAATTTTTAGGTGGGTTCCGAATCATCGAGCCTGTGATATATTAAATAATGAAGTAGGACGAACTTTTCAGAAGTGATAGAGCATTTGCATTGAAACCCAGTAATTGCAAATCCGCGCTTTTACCTTCTTTTTCGCCATAGCTCCCTTACTATCGAAATTTTGCCGAGGACCTACTGTTCAAGGTGGGTTCCGAACCACCGAGGTTATAATATTCTAATTAATAAACTAGGACAAACTTTTCAGAGGTGATAGGGCATTTAAACTGCAACCGAGTAATTGCGAATCCGTGCATTCACCTCCTTACCCGCCATAGCTCCTTTACTATCGAAATTTTGCCGAGGACCTACTGTTCAAGGTGGGTTTTCAAACCGCCGAGGTTGGAATATTCTAATTAATAAACTAGGACAAACTTTTCAGAGGTGAAAGGGCATTTAAACTGCACCCTACTAATTGCGAATCCGAGCATTCACCTCCTTACCCGCTATAGCTCCCTTACTATCGAAATTTTGCCGAGGACCTACTATTCAAGGTGGGTTCCGAACCACCGAGGTTGGAATATTCTAATTAATAAAGTAGAACAAACTTTTCAGAGGTGATAGGGCATTTAAACTGCAACCTACTAATTGCGAATCCGAGCATTCACCTCCTTACCCGCCATAGCTCCTTTACTATCGACATTTTGCCGAGAACCTACTGTTCAAGGTGGGTTGCGAACCACCGAGGTTGCAATATTCTAATTAATAGAGTAGGACAAACTTTGCAGAGGTGAAAGGGCATTTAAACTGCAACCTACTAATTCTGAATCCGAGCATTCACCTCCTTACCCGCCATAGCTCCTTTACTATCGAAATTTTGCCGAGGACCTGCTGTTCAAGGTGGGTTCTGAACCACCGAGGTTGCAATATTCTAATTAATAGAGTAGGACAAACTTTTCAGAGGTGATAGGGCATTTAAACTGCAACCTACTAATTGCGAATCCGCGCCTATACCTCCTCACCCGCCATAGCTTCTGAACTATCGAAATTTTGCCGAGGACCTACTGTTCAAGGTGGGTTCCGAATCACCGAGGTTATAATATTCTAATTAATAAAGTAGGACAAACTTTTCAGAGGTGATAGGGCATTTAAATGGAAGCCCAGTAATTGCAAATCCCCGCATTTACCTTCTTACCCGGATATTCTAATCAATAAATTAGGGTAAACTTTTCTAATTCTCTAACCCTTTGCGGACGGAGACATTTTTCAATATGGAGAGATAACCATTTATTCTGCGATCCAAAGACACCCTTTTATCAGCAAATCAGGCTGTTAATGTGTATACATTATAAATTACTATTTGTTTAATCATATTTCAACGGTCGTATTCCAATTTTTCATCTCTAACTGTGTATACAAGTACCGATAAACTGTAATTAAATTTTTTCTCAGACCACATATATGCGTCGCTAGTCCTCAAAGGGTTAAAACATCCAAATCTCTAGCTCGCGTTGCTCTGTCGTTCTTTCTAACACTCTCGCTCAGCCACTCTGAACTTTCAAACACTTCCATTCGTTGCAGCATTCTTCCTATCCTCCCTCATACATTATAATACCCCTACAAGGGTGCAATGTGAACCCTTAGACAGCCACGTACGCCTCCATCGGAAAAAAGGAGCACCGACTATTTAACCCTTTGCACTCCTATGTCGAGCTACACTCGACACAGTTATCTATGGCACTTAACGTTTCATCTATTAATTATCGACTATTCCAACTCAACAATAATTTTGCATCTTAACATAAACATCCCGCGGTACCTACAATTGTTCCTGATATTAATTAAAAATGAATAATCAACGTCAGGCAATTTTCTGAGATTATGTTTGTTTATCTGGCGGAAAGTTCGAAAAATAATTCGGAGCGCAAAGGGTTAAAAGCGCCGAAAAACCTATCAAGGATCCGGTCTCTTCGAAAGTAAACTGTGAGGAGCTACGCTGTCCGTCGGTTACTAATAAAGCTAGAAGAGGATCCATCGAAGTTACTTCTTAAAGGCTCTACGACTTGGAATTTTCTACGCAAATAATTCCAACTCATATTACCGGATTTCCCAAGATTTACTGCGCCCGTACAGCAATGTCTACCCAATTAAACTAATCAAGTTACTTATCCCCTTCGCTTCCTCTCACGAAGATACTTATCCAGCGGAGGAATACTAAATTGTCGGTAGTTTCAGCGTTAAATGAAAACCTTCAAAATAATTTCAGACGCTTGCGTTTCCTCTTATAAAATCAATTACAAAGGTTCTCAGTTGCGCTTAATTTCCTCGCTGTCTGGAAGTCTGACGCACATCCGGTCCGTATTCGTTTATTGCAGCAATGAAAGGACACGAAACGACTTTCTTCTTGCTAAACGACCAACTTCGACGGCCAGCAACCCGCGTATTAAATCGTTTCGACGTAAATACGAATCGGTACGTGGATTAATAACTGCACAATCGGTAGACGTAACACCGTGAACTCCCATCAGAGGAACATAAAGGAGTCAGAGGAATCGGAGGCGATAGAACCTAATTTGGAATTATTAAAGCGGCCAAAGTGCTTCACAATGAGACAGTTGCCCGAACTGCATTCCTCATTGTGCTCGAAGCATCTACAAAATGTGCTACGTCAAAGGAGAGCGGACATTTTTATCATCTGCCAGTGATTCTCAGCTGATTCTTCTCGAGTACGTGATTTCAGATGGTCTTTTTGTTCGAGACGAGTGAGAAAGTAATTGGAAAAAAGGACTGCATTTGGCAGAACTGCATTCTTCGTATTCGAAGCATCTAGAAAATGTGCTACGTCAAAGGAGAGCAGACATTTTTATCATCTGGAAGTGATTCTCAGATGATTCTTCTTAGGAACTTAATTCTAGACGATGTATTTATTCGAGAAGGGCGGGCATACAATTGGAAAAAAGGATCAGCTTGGAAGCGCCTTCTTTTTTGGCTAAAATTTTGGATATCTTTTTTTCTTTTGTGTCTTAGGTTTTGAAGACTGTGACAATTCTATTCAGGACCTAAATTTTAATTAGGTTTCTCAGTGTCAATGAAAATTCTGAATTATCAGGCTGGTCTATTTAGATCGGAATAATTACAAAAATTTCCGAAGTGTGCAACGACTCTCAAACTATTTTCGCAGAGTTAAATTTTGGGTGAGAATTGATCCGACAGACAAAAATTAGCTCTAGGTCAGCAGGTCACCCCAATATTAAAATTATATGAACCGTTTTCTTTGAAAGTCGTGTAAGTCCGGTTTCTCTTATACGGAGATATTTAAGGGTTTGCATTTGAATAGCTTGAAAAATATTGGTATACGTAATATGCTCATTTTCTGTTTTTTTAAATATTAAATTGATTTAAGTTTAAAATGTAATAATTTTTAAAATTTTAGTTAATAATGAAGTAGAGCAATTATGTAGTATAATTTTTCAACTAAATATTATGTTTTTGCGCCACAGTAATTACACTTGTAATTTATTTTTCAACTAAATATTATGTTTTGCGCCAAAGTAATTACATTTGTAATTTCAAAAACTCCGTAAATTTAAATTGA
Organism: Cerceris ruficornis; assembly: GCA_963989415.1. Classification (NCBI taxonomy): domain Eukaryota; kingdom Metazoa; phylum Arthropoda; class Insecta; order Hymenoptera; family Crabronidae; genus Cerceris; species Cerceris ruficornis. Next base: position 28,732,891 of record OZ022519.1, read on the forward strand.
CAAAATGATGAAAATTTTGAAGGGTTTCTTTTTGGCAACCGTTTATAAATAAAAAGCTAGCCCAAACACGTTTACAACCGAACAGTGCTTCTCAATCGGTTCTCCTAAAAAATGAAACATTAGATGACAATCTCCACCAAAAACAAAGCTATAGCTCCAAAAACAAAAGAAGTCCTCTGGCCTCTGGTTTGTTCTTATTCGCCGGACGGATAGAGACATCCCTCGTTCTGACGTCATTTTCGATTCTAACGCGTTATTGGCCGAACGAGCCGCACATTCGTTACGTCGTTATGGAAACGACGAGAGAAGTATTGCGTATTCGGTTGTCATTGGTCGATTTTAGGTTTCCAGGGCCGATATGGTGGGGATAGGCGGTGCGAGCGACACTCTCGACAATCTTACGTTCAGGCGGACTGTATTTCTCAGACAAAGACGAAATTAGCCGGCGTTATCGCGGAAAGCGAACGATGCGATGTTGAAATTGACAAGAAAATGTCCCAGGTTGGATTTGTATTACATGCAACGTAAATTGAATTTCTCTATGGTTCGAGATTACAGGGATTCACGGAATACCCAGAGGCGGAACGGTAATTTGACCGTTTCGTTTGTTGTTTGAGAATGAAATACGCCATGTGCATTGCATTAAGCGAAATATCAAAGAAAATTAATGAGAATACCTCGGCGAAGGTGGAATTGCCTGAAACGAATAGGTTTACCTTCGCTTCTCCAATTCCTGAAACGTCATGGAAGACTGACGCGTCAAAGGGACGAAACTGTAAATTAAGTTCTGTCGTTTCAGGACCGAAATGACAGTGGTTGACCCTTCCTTCTGTGATGTATATCATTTCGCTGTTTAATTGCACGGTTTAACTCCTTCGTTTTTAATATACGTTGAAACAATGATACCGTAAAGCAGACGTACCATTTAATTAACACTAAAACTACCGAGGCGGTCAAAATGACCGGTTCACAATTTATTTTCAAAATTCCCCAAATTAATAAGAGACCCATGAAATAAATATTCCACTGTTATCTTGTAAAACCTAAATTACTTGACACTAGAACTACCAAGGCAGACAACGTGTCTAGTTCTTTACAAAAATTCTCAAAATTTGGAGCGATGCAGTAGATATTTCACGTCTATCTTGTAAAACATAAATTACTGAATTAATCACCTTCTGATTTCCCTCTCGCCAAAGTATTTATTTAATATATTTAAATATAGCAGCTCTAACCCCTTGCCCTACGGTTTGTTTTGCAACTGCCTCCGCAATAATTCAGAATTAAATTGCTAAAATAAAAATAGATCAGTGATTCTTGATATACCGTATAATTTAACTCTCTTTATATCCTCTTTATATTTTTCAACCGCAACTGACACGATTATTTCACCCAACACTTAAAAAATACCAAAAATAACAAATGTGCGTGAATCTCATTGCCACTGAAGGCACTTCTAGCGTCAATCCCATAATTTCGTCGCCACAAATAAAAAGAAAGCACTGAATTCAGTACAAATCCTCTACAAATAAATCCTCTCAAGAAATACCAAGCACCAATACTCCTCTTTATATTTTTCCACCGTAACTGATACGATTATTTCACCCAACACTTAAAAACTACCAAAAATAACAAAAGTGCGTGAATCTCATTGCCATTGAAGTTACTAGAAGAAGAAGTAGAAGAAGGAGAAAAAATTCCACGCGGGTTTAATCGCACCCACGAAAAATCCCGAATAATCTGTATTTCCCCGAGGATAACGATCAACTCCGGCGTATCCCAGGAATTCGATTTATGCGGATCTTTATCGTGGATTTTTCTATCGTAGCCGAGGCACAGTTACAGTCAATTACAGTGGTTAAAGAGCGTTTTGTTATAATGTAATGGTCGCCGCTCACGTAGGACGGCGCGGATCGCCGTGGGCGAGTACACGGGGCTTGCATTTTGCATAAATTACCTATATAGTTGCGTCTGCCTCGCGTGGTCGCTCGGCGTTATTGTCAAAATAATGCAGGAGCAGGTTGCCGCTGCAGGCTTGATAAAACAAATAGACCTACAGCACGTGAGTTGTATATTCGACCTTTCCTTGAACGCCCAATTGTTTCCCGCGTTCGTAGAATCGCTGGGGGTTGAAGAGGAAGAAGCGGAGAAGGACGAAACAAGAAAAGGTAGAAGAAGAAATCTTTGAGGTGGTTTTTGTATTTCTACAGGTACAGTCATTGCGCCTGGGACCTACTGTTTTAGGTAAGGATGGGCCACTGAGGCTATGGTATGAATATCACGTAGGAAAAATTGAAAATAAGTCCTGTTATCATTTCATCTAGGATCTACTGATTAGGTGGTTTTCGAAAAGCTGAGGCTACGATATATCAAATTCTGAATTGGGAAAAATTCCTCGGGGTGGCAGAGGACGATCTGAACTCGGATTCGTTGATTGAAGGTGCAAGAGTTTAAGTAATTTCGCCGTAGCTCCGAAATTGCTATAGTTATTTCGCTTAGGACCCACTGTTTTAGGCGGCTTTCCAATCATCGAGTTTATAGCATTTTAATTAACAAATTGGGAAATATTCTCCAAGGGTGGCAGAGGGCGATTTCAAGTCGGGCCCGCTTATGGCGAGTCAGAGGCTTTGACTCTACTTTCACCATAGGTCTATAATTTCTATGGTTATATCGCCTATTTCTTACTGATTTAGGCGGCTTTCGAATCACCAAAGTTATAAAATTGTAATTAGGAAATTAGGAAAAATTTCCGCAGGTGATGTGAGATTTTAACTGGGGCCCACTGATGACGAGTCAGAGCCTTTGACCCTATTTTCACTATAGCCCCATAATTTCTATGGTTATTTCGCCTATTTCTCACTGATTTATGTGGCTTTCCAATCATCGAAGTTATAACATTTTAATTAACAAATTGAGAAAAATTCCCCAAGAGTGGCAGAGGACGATTTCAAGTCGGGCCCGCTGATGCCGAGTCAGAAGCTTTGACTTTACTTCCACCATAGCCCCATAATTCCTATGGACATTTCGCCTAGATCTTACTATTTTAGGCGGCTTCCAAATCACCGAAATTATAATATTTTAGTTAATAAATAAGGAAAAATTTCCTACGGCTGATGTGAGATTTGAACTCGGGCCCACTGATGGCGAGTTAGAGCCTTTGATCCTATTTCCACCATAGCCCCATAACTCCTATGGTAATTCGCCTAGAACCTAATGTTTTAGGTGGCGTCCGAACCACCGAAGTTATAATATTTTAATTAGTAAATTAGGAAAAATTTCCACAGGTGATGTGAAATTTGAACCCGGGCCCAATGACGGCGAGTCAGAGTCATTGACTCTACTTCCACCATAGCCCCACAACTCCTATGGCCATTTCGCCTATTTCTTACTATTTACAGGGCCTTCCAAACCGCCTTTTAATTAATAAATTAAAAAAAAATCTAGATTCGTCGGTAGATTTGAACTCGGGCCGACCGATTGATAATCCGAGTTCCTTTAAAGCTTAAAATTCCTACTCCCGGACAAAATCACCGATACTGCTTAAAACCAAAATATGGAAGAAACTTAAAAAAGGTGAGAACGATACTTCGTTCACGGAAAATGCAGCAGAAATCTCTGGGCGACCGTATCATTATTCTTACCTCCAGCCAAACGTGCTTTTACTTCCCCGAGATAATTAACCCTCTATGGGCCCGTGTAACTTTGAAGTAACACAAGACAAATCAAAGATTTTATTCTTCAAAGTCAATTTTTTAACATTGTCAGATGTTACAATTTAGCTCTTAAAGATCATGAAATTCTTTGCAATTCAATGTTTGAAAATAAAGTTAAATATATCATTTATAACAGTATTTTTATCATTTTCTAGTGTGCTATCGTGCAACTGATTTTAAAATTCCAGAAAAAATTCGGACTATAGAGGGTTAAGGAAAAAGAAGTATCCTCCCTCGTGCGATATTAACGAAAGTGGTCGAAATCTGGAACGCGGCTAAAAATGAAACACGTCCTAATGAGAGTGGATGAAATCCGTGTGAAGCATAGCTTAAGATATCATGCAGGGAGAGAAGCCATGATGTACTAGTTGCACGTACTACTTCCGATTCGATTTTCTGCAAGATAGGCTCGCTTAATGGCCGAAGAAAGTAGAAAAAAAATCATTAGCATTTCGCCGAAGGAGGACGGAACATTGGCAACAATTAATCGTGATGCTTTTCTGGGACAAGCCGCGGAAAAGAAATGTTCCTTCTCACGCGATATTATTAATGGTAATGAACGAAATGAAAGTGGTCGAAACTGTACCCCGAAGCGTGGGTGCAGCCACGTACAAATGATGATAGGGACGAAATATGGTATTAATTGGGCTGTTATTGGTATTTAATGTCGAGTAAAAAACTAGTTATGCCACCAAAAATCGTCTGTCTGCTAATATTCTTCTCGATTTACTAAGGAAAATGTGTCGAGTACGCTCATTAACCCTTTCGATACTACTGGTGACTATAGCCACCCGCCTTAATAGCATTAATTACTAGTTATATTTGTAGTAATTATTTATATTACGCCACTAGCCATTAAAAATATTCGTACGCGCCGGGACTGCTTCGTACCGTATTAGCAGACTCGCGGAAAAGTACTCTGTAGCGAAAGGGTTAACGTGCGGAGGCTGCCGAGGACACGGCAGGGGGTGGGTTTCTCAGTTAGACGACCTAATCCAGATCTAATGCAAGTAGTAACGTTGATCTACTCTCTTTGTTATGTTTTGTATTTATTCGGATTAATTGATATGATCATTTAGCCTAGGATCGACTGCTTTAGGTTTTAGGTGGGTGGATGTAGAACAACCAAGGTCACGATACACATATCACGGAAGAAACATATTTTTCTCTCTTGTTATTACTGATATTTTCGACCAGTAAGATCAATAGTGAAATTCTCAACCTTTCGAAAATATCGCGATCTAATTAAATATTAATTATCGTTACCCTCGGAGTCAAAAGAAATATGTAACAATTTTAGCACTAGAACTACCGGTGTCGGATCTCTAATATTTAGTAAATATTTAATATTCGATGTTTTATAAGATAAACATAGAATATCTACTGTACGGTTCCCCTATAAACTCGGGGAATTTTTCGAAAAAATTGGAAACCAGTCAAACTCACTCCCTTGCTCACACACTCGTTAACACGTTGCGCGCTACGTCAGTCCCTGGGGACTGACAGTGAACTTTCCGTTCAGGTGGCGTCAGTCCCCGGGGACTGACAGTGGACTTTTCGTTTTGACATTGGTGTATGGGACCGGTATGCACTATTATTAAGGTTATAAAATAAATGTTGTAATTTAGCTTAAAAATTTCCTAAAAATTTGCCTAGAATGTTTTAATAAACTTCATTATAATTACATGTATTTTATAACCTTGATAATGGTGCATACCGGTCCCATGCGCCAATATCGTTAAAACAAAAATTTTGTTATCAGTTCCACCTCTCAACGCCGCCCAAACGAAAAGTCCATTGTCAGTCCCCAGGGACTGACGTCGCACTCAACGTGTTAAAGAAGCCGAAAGAAATATCTAAAATTCCACATTCCACTCGAAATGACCGCATCAATTGAATCAAATTCCCAAAATTAACCTAACAGCAAGTCTAACCAGGCAAATTTCAAAATCCAGAGCAGTAGCTAGATGATCGCCCTCCAGGTCCTTCGACGGATCAGCCCTCGCTTTGTAATCCCGTCAATCTAGCTGGCTGTAACTCAAACTTCGGCTCTCTAATAAGCAACAGGAACGGCCAGAAGATATTTGCATCGAAATTCTCCGGCTTAAACGCGGCCGTGCGCCCCGAGGAGACTTAATACTCGCAATTTCGTGGAAAAGGATACAAGGGAGAATAGGCGTGTATCTCTTCCGCCAGGACGACCGAAGGGACAAGTAAAAAACCGTGTAGAAGGGCGAAACACGACGAGATGGAACGCGAATGAACGACTGTATCAAACGCTCCGCCCGTTTTTCCTTATCGTCATTTATTAAAAGCGTCAGGTAAGCGGAACAATGCAAACGCTCCCGTTATGAAACGTTCCTCCTTCCTGGCTGCGTCAATCCCGGTTCTCCTGGAGAACGTGGAGAACGGGGGTCGCGAGAAATACGCGATTTCGAGGAAAATAATTGACAATGAGCATAGACGTTGGAGTTTTTCGATTGTACGGGGTTATTGTGGGAGTGGATGTTTTAGTGGATATTAAATAAGCTTAAATACGCTACTGAATTCAATGAAATTTCATCTGACTTTAAAATTGTAATATTTACGAATTTGTTAATACAGCCAATATCCCCGCGTTGGTCTCAAAAAGCTAAAATCCTGCTATCTTTATATCTCTCTGTGTCTTTAAAGTTTCTGCTTTGTAAAGATGTGATTTTAATAGAAAAACTTTCACTTCAATAGGAACGATGAAACTAGCGAAATACCGTTAGCATTCAGCGTGTGAATATTTTATATTTATAATTACAAAATATCACCTAAAATCATCACCTCCAGCGCAAAACCAACCAATTGCAATTCTCATTCGAGCCTCGGTAAAATGTAAAAGCCCATGCAAACGTTCCATCCAACCCCATAGCCCTCGAGGCTCGCGGACACCGTGAAAAGCGTCGTAAAGAATCCCCGACGCCCAAGAAAATTCTCTCCTCCGTTCGTCTCGTGAAAAGAAACTAGAAATATCTTTTTTACGAGTGCGATCACCCTTCGCGGGGGATGGGCAGGTTGCGGGAGCTTATGGGGGCTCGTGGGAGCTCATGGGAGCCAAGGGAAGACGGAGAGTTTCGCGCCTCGAGATTTTAACGATTCGGCAATACGTACACGTCGGGGCCTCGCATGCCGCTCTGTGGTGCGGTCGTAAATAAACCATCGAGCTAACGTAACCGGCTTAATCCTTTGCGGTTCCACGTCGAGATAAATTAGACGCTTTATTTGCTCCGAGAGGATTCTCTCCTAACTAACGTCGATCCGCCATTTGACAATGACTCTCTGCATGCTTAACGCTAGGTCTATCCATGATTAATTCGGTATACTTCAAAATAAATAAATACGTTGGAAGAGAAAAAGTTCTACGTCGAGATAAATTAGACGCTTTATTTACTCCGAGAGGATTTTACTTCATAACGTTGACCCGGTATTTGACGATGACTCTCTGCATGCTTACGCTAGATCTATCCACGATAAATTCAGTATATTTAAAAATGATAAATAAATACGTTGGAAGACAAAAAATTCTATGTCGAGATAAATCAGACGGTTTATTTACTTCGTGAGGATTTTACTTCATAACGTTGACCCGGCATTCGACAATGCCTCGTTGAACGCTTAACGGTAGATCTATCAATGATTAAATCAGTATAACCCTTAACCCTTAACCCTTTGCGGACGGAGACACTTTTGAATATTGAGAAACAATCATTTATTTGGCGATCAAAGGCCACCTTTTTATCGGATATTCAGAGTGTTAATGTATAGAGGTTATAAATCACTATTTGCGTAATAATGTTTCAACGGTTGTTTCAATTTTTCAACTCTAATCGCGTATACATGCATCGATAAAGTATAATCAGATTTTTCCTCCGATCGCATATATGCGTCCGTCGTCCTCAAAGGGTTAAAAATAACAAATAAATACGTTGGAAGAAAAGAAAGTTGTACGTCGAGATAAATTAGAAGCTGTGCTGGCTCCTCGAGCGAAAGTAACAAAAGAAATGAAAGAAGAAAAGATTCTGTCGCCTGTTATATACAAGACAGACGTAGATAATTGAGAAAGAAGCAACGCTGGAAATTTAAGGATTATTAATATGGAGATTAATATGCATTTCATGAGCAGTTAGCACGTTGAATGCCATAGGGGACTCGATGGGGTTACAGGCTCGATCTCTCTATTACCGGGACCGAGATCAAATCTCTAAGTATTCCTAAGTTATCATTTAATATACCATAGAGTGCTTCAGAGTCCAGCGAGAATTGTAAAATTTCTTGAATCAATTAAATCTTAAAAGGCTCTAGGCGAAACGACTGGGTCGGTTAACACCTCGAAGGTCACGCGGTCACCGGTACCCGACGCTGTCAAATTCAATGAAGTTTCTTGCAAATTATAAACAACAATATACGCAGATATTCTAATATCTGCAATTTTGAAATTCTAACATAAAACGCGTTAACTTTCATTGCACATTTAATTATTCGTTACGTAACTTCAATAACCAAAATTCAATTTTATTAAAAAAACAACGAAATAGGCGAAATACGGTGCGGCAATTGACTCGTTAATTGTAACGAGTTTAGTCCCATTGCTGACGAAAGGACAAGAAGGTCATTTAAACTTTGATAATTACTTAATACGTACTTAATCCAACCAGAATTATTAACGACGACCGAACGCCGGAAAATTCTGATATCGTTAATGCCGATCAAAAAGATAATTTCACGCACAGCTAATTGCCGTGATATTTCGCATCCGCAGTTACGGATATTTGTGCCACGTTAAATTCTACAATCCATGAGGGACGAACACGACAGCTTGACTTTCACAATGACATTACGCGCGTACGCGTAACACGTTGATGCGTTCGAATAAAGCTGAATATCCGAGCGTGGAGAAATTTCGCCACTTCAGTAACAACTCTGCCCATCGTCGAGTAAAAACACGCAAACACGGAACTAAATACAGTTAAAAAAAGTTCAAGTAGTCATGTAAACCGTGGAAAGCCGTGGGAATAAAAAAAAAATCAGGTGCACGAGTGGTACGAACTTCGTCGCGTAAACAGTGAACGTTCGTAATTGAAGTAAAGCAAATATCAGTCTCGAACGTCGGAGGAACGGTCGAACAGAGCGAAACGGCTCGTTGACTTTCAAAGTAAAAACACAATACTCGCCCTGGAACGCAAACGAGTTATTAACGAGCCTCGTTTGGCAACTAGGATCGTCGCTGACACGAAGCAAGCCGATAAAACTTACCGAACGAAGGACCTCGATGCGATGCAAACGCAACGGAACGCGAAGCTCCGCGGCGCGATGTCGCACAGGTTAGAAACGACGCGTAGAACGAGTACGCTTGACATTGAGAAATTTGAAGGATTACGAAAAAGTATCCGGCGCATCGGAGCGCAGAGGTATCGGGCTACTTATGGTAATTTAAAACGAGTTTCAGTCGACAGAAAATATGTCGTGGCGCGTTAGCAGCGGTGTGCCTAAGGCGTGGACAAAAGATGAATTTGAGACCGATGACCTTTCTCCTCGGAGAGAGAGAAAGAGTGAGAGTGGCCGTGTGTGTTTGTGTGCCTGTGTGGCGTGTGATGTGTGATGTGTGTGTCAAAGTGGCGTGTGATGTGTGTGTCAAAGTGGCGTGTACGTGGAAGAGAAGGAGGAAGGCAGAAGCGAGAGAGAAAACAGACAGAAGACAGGTCAAGAAAGATCATTCGAGAAGGCTCCGTTAGTTGATCAAGCGCGAAGGCTATTTAACATTCCGTGTTTGGAAAGGACGCACTTTAGGAATCGCAGATGTCCAACCGACTGGCAGTGCTAGTTTTCAAACTCGTTCTCGTTGCTCTCGCTTGATCTTTCCGTTTTACGCTCCTTCGCCCGTTCTCCGCCTGGTTCTCCTCTCTCTTTCCGTCACCGTCTCCCTCTCCCGCCCTCCCTCCCTCCCTCCCTCCCCATTCTCTCCCTCGACACTTGTCTCGCGTGAAAACCTCGAGAAAACCTGTCGTTGGAAGTCACGAATCCACCGAGCCGAATCGCCTCCCGCCCCGAGCCACGATCGGTACGTTCCGAATTATTCTAATCAAGGGATGACAGCTAGCACAACAAGTAGGTCATACGTGGTAAGAAGGACGAACGGTCGGAGGATAATTCATGCGACCAAAACGAAACGTTTTGCAACGATGCGACGGAACGGCGACGTGTCGACGATGATAGCGCGTGTTTACTCTTGAAGGAACTCACCTTGGTTGGACGGGGACTGCGGTAACGGCCCGTAACGATTTGAAACGAGCGCACTGAGTCCACTCCATGCCTGCTGCACGCACGGCCACCGTCCTCTTCGCTGCCTTTTCTCCTCGATTCTAATCTGCCTGGACACACGAGGACATGCTGACTCCGTTTGGACGCGGGCGAGGATCCTCGACACACACCGATGCTCGACGGTCACGACGCAGAGGCGCGAAAAACGCGAAAATCCGACCGATCCGCGGTACAACGTCACGAAATACGCACCGAGTCGGCGGACGTCTGGCCGCGACGCTGGCGACTGACTGCGGCGAGCGCGCCAACTAAATTCTCTAGCCGGCGGGCGTCTGGGGAAATTTCACTAGCGGCCGACTCCCCACTCCTTGGTGTCACTAGAATTCAAAGTTTGTTGGAAGTTGCTTCGGTGCTGCAGCGAGAGCGACTTTTTCAGGTAATTTTGGATTGAATTGTAATTATCGTAGATGTGAGATGTATATTTCTGTTCTGACTTTGTCGTTATTTCTATCGTTTCATTTGAATGTTGTGATTTTCTGTGTTAGGTTGGTGAAACGTGGAATATCGAGAGGCTGTCGAGGCGTATTCAAACTTTGCTGGAAGTTGCTTCGGCGAGAGCGAATTTTTCAGGTAATTTTCGATTCAATTGTAATTATTGTAGATGTACAATGTATATTTTTGTTGTGATTTCGTTGTTGTTTCGTTGGAATGTCGGAGTTTTTTGAGTTAAGTTGGAGAAATGTGTAAAATTGAGATCGTCGACGTAGGCTCGATTTCAAATGTTCGGTTACATAGGAGAATAGATGGCACTTGGATTTCGCGAGGCGTTAATTATTTTGAGATATTTGAATGTTGAGAATTAATAATGATATTAAGAATTTTGAAAAGAAATTATTCGGTTAAAATTGAAATAGTTTGACCATCATTCAGATTTTAAATAGATCGATTTATGAAAATGATGTCTCTCTGTTTTCAACTGAACGCAACTCGATACATCAGAACGCCATATTGGATTGCGCAGGCAAAATGAAATTTTCAATAAGAAATTTTATTAACATTGTGTACAATATATACTCTCGCATTGTTTGTATGCTAAATTTAGCAGCAATTGTAAGTCGGACTCAAAATATCTTTCAATTCTCCTTTGATGTTCGAAATACGGTCCTCGTAGTTCTTTACGAGCGTTCGAAAAGAAGTATATCTCGTAAAAGTAAAGTTAAATTGAGAATCTATCCGAATAGTCTTGAGGTCTTATCAATTTCAACTTCAAAGTATTTCGTCAAAAATTCGTCGCACATTTTCGCAAATTCCACTGGCTCGAAGAAATCGTAATTCCTGGACTTTTTGAAAACCTTTAAAAAAATGCTAAGAATTAAATTGATATTCAATAAAATATTTCAAATTTAGTGCTTCTTTTACAAATATTCCTCACTTACATTTGTGTCGTCCATTTCATAATCCATTTTTCAAACGAGACACTTCAACAAAAAAGTACGATGCAAGCAACTTTTGGATTTTTGTCCTGGAAAAACACTTCAGAATTTTTCTAGAAATATCTCAATGGCAAATTTCGACATTATCGGAATTTTGTCGATCAAAGTCGACGCTCCGTGTTGTACGTTGGAATTATTATCCACCAATAATTTTGATGGCTAATTTTAATGGAAAACACGCAGGTTCACAATTCCCATTTCCTAAGTTTTCTAAGATCCAGCTTGTCCTGTTAAAAAACAGACTCCAATCTACGTCCACTGTTTGACGTTCTACAAGATTGAACTGTCTCATTATCACCATTATCTGGAATAATAATTATATTAAAATCTTACATGATTCCAGTTCAGATCTAATAAGTTTTACTAAAACTAAATAAGCTTTCATTGATTCATTTCTGTTTCTAAATTTCTCAGTGTTTCATATTTTATCTGTGAACGATAAGGGATCTATTTTATTAGCCACGAAAAAAGAACTGTTATGAGATCATCGTCAATTACGTTTCTCGTAATATTTTACACAGACCTTGCCGTCAAGAATGAAACCCGTGCTCTTGCAGTCAATTTGCGAATTTCGAAGACTGGACTTTTTGCACATTGCAAGATGAAGTCCATAACACCATAGATCTGAAAGACGGCAGTGATGATTCGCACGTGAGCTGACCATTTTATTACTACTTAATTGACCGATTTTTTGAGAATTATTTTTCGCCATTTTTTGACAATTCTTTAACAACTGCTTAACAATTTATGTGTATCTTCGACTGAATATTTCTGTTGGCATAACTATTGTTGACATACAACCGCGAAAGTAGCAACAATATCAATTGTATATTTGACTTTATCGTTGTATCGTTGATCGATACAAATATTTGCAACTTATGCAAAATGAGAGGAAAAATGTGAGGATATTTATCAAAGAATAAGTTTGTTCTCGATTGTCAAATTGATATGATCTTTAGTCCTTTGAACACCAAAAATTTGAGTAATCGATGCGCCGAATAGCAACGTCGCTGTATCCCCATAATTTTTATTGCTTTCATTAGTAAATTAAATTAAATAAAGCTGTACAATCAACTCACTGCCCACATTAATCCATCGTAAGTTTTGAACGACTCTTCAAACTGAGAGTGTATCAGTATGTTTCAGAATGTCGAACAGTCTGATACAAGCTCCAGTTTTTCTTACAAAATTATAATCTGAAAACATAATTATCAATTCGAGTTCTCTTGGCATAAAATCCAACATGCTTTTGTTTGAATCTGCAACGAGTGCAAGTGTCTGCAATTTGATCTGCGAAAAAATAAAAGCAATACACTCTCTATCTCTGTTTATAAGATTACATATAATCCTTAGGATTATCAAAATATAATAAAATAATAAAAATCTACCTGCTCGTCGTGATGCCGATTATTTTATAAAAAATCGTGAGAAACAGAATCCTGCCACAGATCTGTCTCGTACGAGTGTAATATTTTCTCCACTGCGTTTTCGTGTCAACAGTTTATTTAACTGTTCTTTTACTTCATTGTCCGAAGTCATATTGTTTATTTAATTTGAAGCTGAAATACTTGGGAATCTGCAATGTTTTGTATAAAATTCGGATGGTAGGTTAGACAGTGATTTAGTTGAGTGTACAACTGTAGGAGTCGCCACTGTTGTGCGATTAAAGCGCGTCTACCGGCGTTCTTCTAAGCAATTTATATATAAAGCATAAAACACACAGAACGCTTCTCCGATTTCTTAGCTATTTTTCATTGACTATCATCCGATGGTATTACCTACGGTAGACAAGGATTGTTAACGATTAATTATCAAGGTTAATTAGCAATGAAAGAAGGATAAAAAGTCCGTGCTAATTTACTGATAAACTAGCACCTTTTCGAGCAACATCGTTACAAGTCTTTCGAAAGTTTGTTTTTATTATGCCATTTCTGCTTCGTTCTCGCAGTCCTTATTAAATATTTATTGGTGCTGATTAGTTTTAAGAATTCTGTGTGACGTAAAACAGAATTCTGAAAAATCGCTACATTATCTATTGTAGGAACACTGAACTCATTACGTGCTGGCATCTATAAGTATGAGTCACACTATTTGGAAATAAGTAAAACACGAATTGTCATAGATCGATCATTATTCTCCGTGACATAATTAAATTCATTGTCGTTCATATTTCAGTGATATAATTTATTGCTTATAATTTTATGCAACCCTTACGGTTAATTTCATTACGTAATTACATTTTTATCCGATAACTTCTTAAGCTTATCTTTTAAAACACGGTTCATTTATGTAACACTGTTGACAGCGTTACACTTAATGATTTGAATTATATTTTAACTTCGATATTCATTTACGTAAAGCAAAAGTCTTGTTTTTTCATTCTTACGTTATGTAATTAGAATAACGAACAGTTGCATACAGTCTACGTCAATGCAATGAAACATTTATTAATTACAGATCGTTATTAATTCATGGTATAATATCTCCGGTATTATGTGTAATGTAATAATAGACATTATTTATTGACACAATAGCGTATCATATTTTAACAATTTAATACGATAACAATTAATATCGCTTGGAATACCTGTGCAATTATTCTTCTACGAATCTGAGCACGTAGGGAAAGTATTGATTCGAAAAATATAAAATACAGAACAGGACAAATATCGAAATTCCCGTAACCACTAATTTAAATAATTGTATTTCCTACCGGTTGCGCGGACGAGATGTGCCACTCGAACAAATTGCATTTTCATTTATATCAATTCAATTCGCTCGCGTTTTATCGTTGTCAAAGACAGCGATACAACCCGATGGAAGTGTCATCGGCGACGAGGGATGTTTTAAAAATGTATTTCAACCCTTATTATAATTCATAGTAAGCTTAGTCATAGTCATAATTACGCGCAAAGTTACGAAAACAACAAATTACCTAAAGTTTCCTTTATATCGAACAAAATAATAACAAGGTCTAAACTCAAGAATAACGAAAAACTTAATAGCAACAAACAAACTTAAGATTGAAATAACATTAATGAGAAGGGATCGAATTAAAATTGAAAGAAATTGATGACATGAAAAGAGTTATAATTGAAATAAAATTGATAACGAGGAGTAAAATGGAAATTAAAATAAACTGAATAATAACAAAAAAATGTTATGGAACCGCGTGTCGCTAATTTTTGCAATACAATTTTAAAAAAAGCTCAAGCTTTTTCATTCCAATTTCTACGCCAGGATTCTCGTTATTTCACGGCAAAGGGTTAATTACATCGATACATACATTAAGCTATACAAAAATCCGATGACACAATGAAGAAATAATTACAAAATTTTTAATTAAAATTTTAATTAGTATTCTACCTTTGGAGTGCAATATTTTGCGAAAAAATTGCGTCTGCTTGTTACAAGGAATTGGAATACGATACAAAAAAGCAGGATGACGGAAGAATGTTAGATGGCAAATGCAATTTATTATACGATTCGAACAATGACCTCCTCGAAGTACGTTCGGTTGACTCTTTAAATTCTTTCCGCACTAATTTTAACCACGCTGATGTCCCATTGTGTAACTGACCTATGCTGACAGTCTCCATCTACCTCGGCCTTCTTCTTTCTTTTCTTCGATTTTTCCTTTCCGTTCTGCACCCGGTTGACCTCATTGTTTGTTAAATTAGAACAAGCACACCTGCAACGAAACACAAGAGCGGGAGATAAACGACGAAACGAAAGGAAACATTGTCGTTTCTTTTGTCTCTTCTTGCACAATGTTCCGTTAAATGTCGAGAATTATTAAGCCCTTGCCCTACGATTTCTTCTGTGGCTGCCTACGCAAAATTACTAAAATAAAAATACGTCTGTGATTCCTGATACATCTTAGAATTTAAAGGAATACTAACACTAGACCTACCAAGGCGGCCAAAATGACCGGTTACAATTTTTTCTAAAATTTCCCAAAATTGATAGAGGAGGTATATAACTGATAAATTAGGAAAAGTTTTCCACAATTAGCGGAGCAAGATTTGAGACTTAGGCCCACTGATTGTGAGGACTCCTGCCACAGTCTCCTGACTGCTATTGTTATTTAATTTAGGACCTATTGTTTTAAGCGCTTTCCGAACCACCGAGACAATTATTTATTAAATAATGAATTAGGATAAATTTGTCGTACTTGACGGGAAAGTATTTGAACTCGGAGTCACGATCAAGTGAGTCTGTATCTCTTTGTCCACCATAGCTCCAGGAATGTCGTACGATTCGAAAGCAAAATCAAAAGGGTTCACAAAATAGCGCGTCGAATTTAATTGTGGGGTGAGGCCGATTATCGGGGAAGCCCTGACTCGTCGTCGTCGTTAATTGGATTTTGACACGGGGGAGAGGAACGGTAAATTGAATTAGCAGACGATTCTCGGTTATTTACCCGCGTCGGACAATTCCCTTTCAGACGCATCGAGTGTGGTTTGAACTTTAACTCCAGGTTCGTCGGAACATCGTGTAATCCTACATCTACCAATATTCTTTCGCTATTCGAGTGTAACAGATTTAATGCATAGAACTAATAGATGATAATTGGTCATTGGGAGACATTTTTAGGTACTGATTTGTCGTAGGATCGGGTACTGATTTTCCGGTTCATTGAATCGCTAAGTACGTATCCAATCTTTAGAATTGAACTGCTGAGTAGCTACTGTTGCTATTTGGTATTTCAGCTTCGAAAAATATCGTCATTTCGCCTAGGACTTACTGTTTTAATTGGCTTCTGAACCACCGAGGCTATAACAGTCTAATTTGTAAATTAGGAAGAATTTTCCAGAGGTGACGGTGGATTTGAACTCGGGCCCACTGATCGCAGGGCCTTACGCACTATAACCCACTAATTGCTATGGTAATTTCGCCTAGCAGCTACTGTTGCAAGTGGCTTGCAAGCCACCGAGACTATAACACTCTAATTCGTAAATTAGGAAGAATTTTCCAGAGGTGATGGTGGACTTGAATTCGGGCCCACTGATCGCGAGTCCTTACACACCATAGGCCACTAATTGCTATGGTAATTTCGCCTAGTAGCTACTGTTGCAGGTGGCTTCCGAGCCACCGAGACTATAACACTCTAATTAGTAAATTAGGATCAATTTTCCAGAGGTGATGGTGGATTTGAATTCGGACTCACAGATGGTGAGTCTGAGCTTCCATCTCATCGAGTATCCGCTGTTTTGATGCTCAAATTCAACACTAATCTCTGATAGTAGCAGCCACTAAATAACAAATATCAATTTGCGACAGAATTTTCTACCATTTTCGACTCCATGTTTCCAATAGAATTTCCACCGTCATTTCGGTTTAACTTTGACAGATTTTCATTCTCATTTTGTAAATTACAATCTCCAAGTCGATTGATTTATACTTGAACGTCTCGAGAAGGTAAAGTAGCACTAATTACTCGCGATAGCCCGAGGCAAAAGTTAATAATGGGAAATGTGACTTGGAGCAGCTTAAAACAGAAAATAACATAGCGAAATCTCCTCTCTGCTCTCCCGCATTACGTCTGTTTGTTTTGTCAACTTATACAGAAGCTGATTTTACGATTCTCCGTGTTCTCGGAACTACGGCAATTTTCGTAATGGCTGCAATTTCAAAACTTTTCCCTAATATTACTGTTTCGAAATTAATTACGGAGCTGAATGCAAATATTATCATTCCACGGCGATCCGAGCCGATGGAAATCCCTTATTATTAATGCACAAATCGCAAACGACTAATAAGTTATTAAACCATCCCGTTTCCACCTCCAAATGCACACGATGTACCTGAATCTCTATAGAATTAATTTCCACGTTGGAGAATAATCGTAATCTTGCGAATATATTCTTACTTATTATTATCAACTACAAATGCACATCAAGCGATGGAGAATCTTGTAAAGTTTTATTTTATCGAAACTCGGAAAACGAATAATTAGTGAATTTCACTTCTCATCGGTGAAATTCAGTTCAAATATCTCTCCCTTCTCGAAGATTTTCACTAAATTATTATTTAACACGTTGAATGACATGGGGGTCACCGGTGACCGGCGCCATTAAATTCAATGAAATTTCGTATGACTTTTAAATTGTAATATTTACGAATTTTCTAATGCATTCAATATTTAAATATTGGCATTAAAAAGGTGAAGTCCTGCTGACTTCAGAACTACTTGCGCCTTTAAGATGTCTGCTTTATAAAGACGTGATTTTAATAGAAAAAGTTTAACTTCCGTAAAAATGATGAAACTAGCGAAATATCGGTGGCGTTCAACGTGTTAATATACTACATCCACCAAAGAAATAAAAGTTGAAATACACAGCAACAATATTGAAAATAATTTCAACCGGAAGCAGCCAAAGAATACATTCCACTTTTTCCGCTTAAAAGCAACAAAATTCTCGCCTCATATATTTGAAAAGCCGATCATTTCGAGACACGTTTGCAATATAATAAATTTTATCGATAAATCCGAACGGTTTGAAAAATGAACGCTGCTCGTTCAGCGGAACACGATGCCTGCGATGTACAATTTAAAATAATGAAGGGGAAAATTCGTGCAATCGTGCAAACAATGATGAAAACTCCAAAGGATGTCCGATAACGAGAGAGAAAAGGTAAAAGAAGTGAGATATTCGTGCAGAACAAAATCAAGGCTCTCAATGCCGCCTTCGGGGGAGTTCTCATGAGCGTCTTGGCGTTAAAGAAGAAAAGACCTTCGAGGAGAGAATGGTCGGAAATGTTCTGGGATTCTTCCCAAGGAAGATGTGTAATTAAAGCGGCGAAAGACAAGCGCTCTTGCGTAATTCCGAAAGATTCGCCTTTCTTCGTGACGTAAATTAATAACAGCCGGTGCAGTTTCTTTCATTCGCCATTAAGGTGAACGACCGAGGCACAAATATTTTCAGATTACGAAACGACACTTTTTATAATCTTGAAAAGGTGCAGAGAGATGTAACGTAGGTTTTTCTTTCGTTGATTCTAAAGCACACTGCTTTCAGAAGGCGTAATTCTTTCATTTATTTGTTAAACTATCAATTTATTTCTAACACTAAAACTACCGATACGGTCAGAATGACAATCATTCTACAATATTTCACGGCATCCTATTTGATCCATCTTGCCCTACGACTTCTTTTGTGACTTCCTCCGCAATAATTGAAAATTAAATTGCTAAAATAAATGTATGTCAGTGACTGCAGATATATTTTAGAATTTAACGCAATGTTGATAACATAGAAATCATATTATCGTGTCGTGTTCCATTGATATTCTCAATTTAATCATTTTTGAGAAGCTTCAAAATTTCCTATTCCATCAACCGCATCACGAGTGTCACTCGTTCTAGGGCAAAGGGTTAATACGGTGTAAAGGGTTAACACCATGTCACGAAAAACAACGCCAACCCATTGTAGTGCCCCTACCAAATTTCACGGTACTTTTTCTGTATTACGCTTCTATAAGATGCGAAACTGTTATTGATAATAACAGTTATCGATAAAACTTTTCTCCGTGACTGTATGTGTGTCCGTAGTACTCAAAGGGTTAATAAATGAGTGCAGTTAGAAATGAGTTTCTAGAGCGATAAAAAATTGCCGTAACTTGGCAAAACGTACGTGTAATGCGCTAGTGGCAAGTAACCTAAAAAACCTTCGTATGCATTCGAGCTTCTCGAACATAGAGATGCATTCATTCACTTCGGGGAAGACACGGATAAGGTTCAGAGATAAATATTACGATAAAAAGTTCCGCTTTCCTTCTGGCAAATGTCAGGCTTCTTCGTGCAGGTACACCGATAAATACGAGCCGACATTTTTCATGGCTCGATAATACTCCTCTTATCGTGCATACTGCCACGAACTCTGTCCAATTACGATGTTTCTCTCGTAAGATCTTTTTCTTCTTTTTATTTTCTTGCCGTTTAAATATTATGAATATTTTATCTACCAGCTAGACTGTTATGTGGGTTCGTAATGATCGAGGTTACGATACTTGAAACGAGAATTTAGGTAAAGTTTTCCAGAGGTGATGGAGATTTAAATTTTGGAGGCAGTTTTATTGGATTTCTGAAACTGTGATTCGTTCAGACTTTCTGCTTTTTCATTCCTTGAAATTTGTATATTTTTGCTTGGTTTTTTCTAGGTTAGGGTTAACTCCAGCGTTCAGACTTTCTGCTTTTTCATTCCTTGAAATTTGTATATTTCTGCTTGGTTGTTTCTAGGTTAGGGTTAACTCCAACGTAATATAAACCTGAGTGATGGAGACAAAAGATCGGGCTCACAATCAGTGGGCCCAAGTTTAAATATTTCCAGGTACTTCCGGGAGAAGATTTCCTAATTTCCTGTTTAATATATCGTAGCCTTGGTGGTTCTCCATCCACCTAGAATAGTAGATTCCAGGCGAAATGACGGAAGAAGACCAACTGAAGTTGAAAAATGCAAAACAAACGAAACGAAATTCCTGTTCGATCGTCTTCCCGCCCTTTTTCATTCCGCCTTTTAATTCTCCTTTCGATCAATGGCTGCAATAGCCAACCAAAGCCTAATTCAATTTTTCTTCAAATCTATCAGTCTTTCAGGATTTCTCTTTACGAATCTCACATTTTCTTTCTCTTTCCGAAGCGCAATCCTATTTTACACACACTCTCTCTCTCTCTCTCTCTCTCTGTCTCTCTTTAACAGACTAGTTAAAATGCATGAAGCCGATGTACATGTACTCGGCCGTCGATTCCGATTTACACGTCACGCGGGCAGTTTCATGAATTTTTATCGCCTTCTATTGCACACTGAATTACGCTACTTCTTCTTCCGCTAGAATTACAAGAAAGAATCGCCAGCATTATCCACATTTCACGAACGTTCGTCGGCGTAGTTGCTTAGGATTTTTTTATTAAATTCGAAATTGCAACAGTTCTATCGCTACTGATTCGGTCAGCGATGTCCTGCTAATCGAGAATATTATAATTAAACTGCCGATTTTAACGAATGTATGAAAAATTTGAAACAAAATTTGAACTTGAGAGAAAGTATGACGTGAGAAAAGATATTCGTTGGAATATTTAGCGAGTTCTCTGTTTAAGTTCACTTTACTTAGCAGTGTTTATCAATGTTAAAATTTGCAGAAATATCCAGAATCTTTTTATAATTTTCGCAGGACTTACAATCATTCTGTCCATGATACACGTAGTAAATGAAACTTGCTAACGATGACAGAAACGAGATTTAAATTCCGACTTACCATTTGAACCTTCAAACCTTTCCAATTCGTTATCCTGTTTTAAAAATATCACTCGTCCTCCTGTCTTTATAAATATGAATTTAAAAATGCTCTTGTAAAAGATGAGACATTTTAATTAATATCTAAGTCACAACAATCAAGATATGTAGATTGTTTAAGAAAATCTGCGTAGAAAGGACACCGAAGGATCTGGGACTTAAGAGCGTTACAAGGAAACTCGTGGCTCCATCTGCATAGCCGCCATATTCCACGGTTTCTAATACCAGCGTTAAGACGTTATTACACTAAGTAATAACGATAATAATTCAATATTCGCATATTAAACGACCTCAAGACTGTTTTAAGAGTCGAAGGCCTTTATTCGTCCGCGAATAATTCCACGACTATTCTACATTTTATTCCTTCGTCCGTGAACCGACGGTATTTAAAGTACGCTCGTTTACAGCGATAATAACGCTCAGGCGGAAAGTCGAAAGAGGGAAAAAAGAATGGAGATCGTTTTTTTATCCAATTAGCTAGTCTACTACGTCGTTTAATGCAAGGACGTAGAATAAATCGTTTATTCGATAAGTCAGAAAATCGTTCGGTGAACGTTGAGAAGTGCGCGGACTTAAAATAGCGCGATTTTTGTAGGTTATGAAACCGTTTTAATGCGCTTCGATGCTTTTAGCGGCTAACGATCGAAGAAATATATCGTGACAATGGTGGAAATGGATGTAGAGACTCACAATCAAGTGAGATCGAGATTAAATGCTCTTTTGACACCCCTTACAAATTTTTTCTCATTTGTTATTTAATAAATCACAACTTAGGTGGTTCGGAAGCCCCCTAAAATAGTAGCTCTTAGACGAAATGACCATAACAGTTAGGAGGCTACGATGATTAGGAAACCAAAGCCTCGAACTCGCGATCAGCAGGCCCTAATTTCAATTTTTCCTCCCTCAGCTCTGACAAATTTTTGCTAATTTGTTAATTAATAAATCGTAGCGTCAGTGGTTCGGTAGCCACCTAAAACAGTAGCTCCTAGGTGAAATAATCATATCAGTTAGGGGACTGTGGTAGATAAGGAGGCCTCGCGATCAGTAGGCCCAAGTTTCAAGTCATCTGAAAAATTTCCCTTAATTTATTATTTAATATATCACAGCTTCGGTGAGTCGGAACCCACCTAAAATAGCAGTTCTTTAGCTCAGTTGCCTCAGTTATCACCTTAGTTAGGTGGTTATGGGTCAGAAGGTACAAGTTCGAACTCGCTATCAGTGGGCCCAAATTTCAAATCGTCTGAACAATTTCCCCTAACTTATTATTTAATATATAACAGCCCCAGTGACTCGGAACCCATCTAAAATAGCAGTTCTTTAGCTCAGTTTCCTCAGTTATCACCTTAGTTAGGTGTTTATAGGTCAGAAGGTACAAGCTCGAACTCGCAATCAGTGGGCCCAAGATTCAAATCCTTCTCCGTCAGTTCTAACAAATTTTTACAAGTTTGTTAATTAATAAATCATAGTATCGATGGTTCGATAGCCACCTAAAAAGGTAGCACCTATTGAAATAATCATATCACTTAGGGGACTGTGGTAGGTAATTAGGCCTCGCAATCAGTAGGCCCAAGTTTCAAATCATCCGAAACTTTCCCCTAGATTATTATTGAATATATCACAGCCCCAGTGACTCGGAACCCACCTAAAACAGTAGCTCCTATGCTAAGTGACCATAGAAGTCAAAGCAGAAAGGAAAATATATTTTTAAACCACTAATTTGTAGTCCCAGCCTTTAACTCCATTCCCACCATAATCTTACACGTTTCCTATGCTGAATCCGAAGCATCCGTCGATCGTAACCGTCTCTAGATTTCAACAGTGAACGAACGAGAGATCGTTAACGGTGTTAAAGGCGGGAAAACAGAGCGTTGCCGAAGAATCGTGTAGAAAAAACCATATCGGCGAATTTTATTGAAACATTCGAACCAACTGGGCAGAACTATACGATAAATCGTCCGAATGAAGCCTCTGCGACGAATGAATCCGCCGATGCGAGAAATACGCCCGCTCGATTATTCTCGGAGGGGGAAAACAGATGCGAAAATGGGGTCGGCAAAAACATTTCCGGTTTGCAAGTTGCGTTTCGCGGGGGCTAATTATAAATCTACGGGAAAGGGTCACTCGCGAAATCTCGTCCACTGGCAAATTGAGCCGAAATTAATAACCTGCAAGAACCAAATGGATTACGCTTTCGTGTCGTTTGCCAATTACGCACAGATCGCCGCGGAAATGTGGTCGCCTCTGTGATTCTCGATTATTCGATATCGCCTCGCTGCGAGGTGAAATTTACTTGACTTTTTCATTCCTTAATTCAATTGCCGGGAATATTTTTCTTTGAACATTTCACTATGGTAAAATATTCGGCTAATTTTGACCCCTTCGTTTACTTAACACTAGAACAACCAAACCAGTCAAAATGACTGGTACACGATTCTTTCCAAAAATTCTCCAAGTTTACAGAAGTGTCTTAGAATAAATATTCTATGTCCATCTTAAAAAACATAAATCGCCGAATCGAGAATCTTTTCCGCCTCTTGATTCCTCCTTTTTCAAAGTACTTATTTAATATTTTGAAATATGATAGATTTATCGCCGGTAGTTCTAGTGTTAATTTTTCCCTTCCATCGAGGAGGAAATATCGCGATGATAATTATCATAATTATAATTACTTGACCTTGAGTTAATACTGGTGAGTCTTTTAAAGATCGTCGTTCAATTTTTGAAAATATATTTGCTTGTTAAATAATGAACTAGAAATTAAATGCTAATAAACAGTAATTACATAGGTGTTAAGGGTTCAAGGTCAAATATCTGCCACCTTTGGCAGATTTTTCCTAATTAATTAATACAGCATCGACCTGATGGTTTAAACGTCAGTCAAAAACTATAGATCTTAGGTGAAACGGTAGTCGTAGTCGATATAAATAAACAATTGGCACCATGTAAACTCATCCCTCGGCGAGGCGACAGACCAGTTGCACTTTTCCCCCGGTTCGCGCGAGTAGACCTCTACAATGCGACTAAATCCCTTTTTTCCTTTTTCCTCCTGTCTCTTTTACGAGAAATTCAAGTGCTCTTTAAACACCAACAAGACTCGAGACCGTAGCCTTCTACCTCCGGGGTAATTTCCGTTCTCCAAAGGGAGACTACCGACTGACGAGAGAATTTCTGCACGCTAAAAGTCACTGCCTTGGCGGACCTCGGCTTGTAAAAGGTCAGAATGCACAGGTGGATTTTTGCAAGTTGAAATTTGGCATCTTTTTAAATTTTGCTGTATTAAGACCTTATTTCTTCTCGACACAATTCCCTGAGTGGCTTCTCTTTCATAAATAACACTGGTCAACACGATTCTTTTCCCCGAAGAATATTTATGCTAATTCTTATAGATTTTGTGGCTCTCAACACGAATTAACTCCTTCAGACCCGAATTTTTAAATTATAATTTAATATAATTATAATTATAATTTTTATTTATAATTTGTAAATGTACATTTTAATGGACGTATGGTCCTTACGCAAAATTTGTAACATTAACCTGTTAACCGGGGAATTAACTTTTGTTCAACTCGTTTCAAACTGGAGACTTTTTTCTTCGCAGTGAGAAATAATATTATCACACCGAAAGTACCACGCTAGAATTTAATGGAAAAGAATAACGTAAAACGTAATGCGTTCAACATACCATATTTAAAAATTGCCACGACGAAAAACATCGTCATACGCATTAGAGTTGTCTTCCTGGTATGACGAAATATTTCGTCCTACCCGGTTAACACGTTAAGGAGATCCTGAGAAATATTTGTATAAAAAGAACTAAGTGAAACTAATTGTCAGTTTAAACCTATACGTAATAAAATACAGCACCAAAAATATTATGTACATTACAATGTGCACAGGGTCCGAAGGGGTTAATATGAAGTCCGTTTGTGTCCATCAGGATCCATTTTTGGAGGAAATCAATTTGAAAAGAAATGCAAATTTTCAACTTTCAGAAGTTTCCGCGCTCTAACTGTAAAATTTATTTATATTTTACAAACCCTCCCGAATATAGCTTGAATTTTATAAACATTTAAACATGTCTGAACAATAGTCAACGGGAAGACGACTCCCAAAAGAAATTCTACTAGCAGGAGGCGATAGAGCAGATATTTTTCATTGGGAAACCATAACTGAAATTTGCAACACTCGTTTTATTTTCGGCTTCTCAGCCGAAAACAAAACTTGTATTGTAACTTTCAATTTCAAAAGAGAAATTGCCGCGAAAAAAATAGCAATTTTTCCATTGCCGCGTGGACCGCGTCTATAAAGATACATATATAAACGCGAAACGGTGTCGCGTTGGTTTTGCTGTTGCAATAATTCATGTAACGTAATGAAACGTTTCTGCGGAACACAATTGGTCGCGCAGTTTCATGGTTTTCCAGTAAGTCAGCATCGGCGCGTATCTGCCAGGCCGCAAATCACCGTCGTACCTTGCTCCGGCGCACTAGTTGCACAATCTGCGACCGCTGCCTGCGAATTCCCACTTGGGGAATTCCCTGATTGCCCGTGCGTCCGTTTGCCCTCCGTCGATCTGGGATTTGAGGGCACGAATTTTATTTTCGCAATGGAATTGTAGCGGGAATTGATTAATGTGACGTTCCAAATGGTTTGAAAAAAGGAGAGACCGTTTTTGTTGACTTTGATCGTTCGGAGTGAGGATGCTGACAGTGGTGCAGGAAGAGGTGAAGTTTTTGTCTCGAAATCAGTGGGACCGAGGTCAAATTCTCACCTTAACCCCTTCAGACCCGAATTCTTTTCTTTCGCCTAAGAAATATTATTTTTATATTGCGATTAACTTAATTCATATACGCACAAAAAAAACAGACGACGTTGCAGACGTTATTTTTTTCATATTAGACGATCACTGGTAGATACATTAGGTGTTGAAACTAAGTTCAAACCTATACGAAATAAGGTACAGCACGAAAGGTATTATGTACATTACAATGTGCACAGGGTCCGAAGGGGTTAAACAGTAGGTCCTACGGAAAATGTAAATAGTAGCTGGGCTCTATGGTGGGTTAGGAGTCGCAGTCAGTGGTCTCGAGTTCGAATCCTCCTCTGTCACTACTGAGAAATTTTTCCTAATTTATTAATTAACCCCTTGCCCTACAGTTTGTTTTATAACTGCCTCCACAATAATTCAGAAATTAATTGGTAAAATAAAAATTGATTAGTTATTCTTCATATATCGTATAATTTAGCGTAATATTAATATTACAGGAATAATCGCGTCTCATTAACCCCTTGCCCTACGACTTATTTTGTAACTGCACCTGCAATAATTCAGCTTTAAATTGCTAAAATAAAAATCCATAGCCGAAGGCAAAGTTCATCGAAATAAGGTCGCAAACACAGGAAAATCAGTATTGAAACATCCAACCAAGGTGATTCCTCATCTCGAGCTCCTAAAAATTCAAGTGGTACTAATTTAAATTTGACTATCCTCCAACGAAGTGTTACATCCGAGGGCGTACTTTCGAAGGATTTCAAGGGACAGATAAATAGAAAGGGCCGAAAGGGGAGAAGAAAAAGGTGGAAGCGCGAGGAAGCAGACACGAGGAGGGAAAGGCATCGTGGAAGCGTAATATGGGGTTACGAGCAAGAAGGGGCCAGCACGACAAAATAAATTCACGTCCCGGGAGACAGTTGCGTGGAAAGCACTGAAAGGGGTAGAAATAAATGGCTACGTGCGCTTTCGCGGAGAACGGAGGAAAATAGAAGCGGGTCGTGAGGTCGGACAACTGAACTTGGAGCTTTTAAAACAACGAAGACGAGTTCCTTGGAACGAAGCGCAGGAGGAAGTCGTGGGAATTTATTTTTGACGACATTGACGGCTCTTTAATACTGGTGGCAAATTCTTTATTTATTTCAGCGGAATTGCATTTTGTTCCTTAACGATTTAGAGATGTGTTTGGATGATGTTTGTTTCTTCTAAATGGTGTAAGTGAATATTGCAGAGGGAGAACGACACCATCTGCCAGGTGTCTGTCTCTTTCCGCGAAACAAAAAGTAGATTCGGCGATTCCTTTCATGCATTTTCTCTCGGCATAAAATTTATAAATGGCGAGGGAAATTGGTGCAAAGGAACGCAGAATGAATTGGTGATTGGTTGGGCTTGAATTTATGGGTCCTTACTCGTGGCAACCTCCTCGCGGTGGGACCTGGGTCGATATCACTTACTATCATTTTAACTTTTCGTAAATCTGCTTTTAGCACGATATTTTATTACCTAATAATATTGAATAGTAAATGATATCGAGCGAATGGCCACGAAATCCGAATATTCAGTAGCTAGGACTACCGAATAGTCGGATTCCTAGTTTAAGTTACATCTAAAACTTTGTGTTTAAGTTAACTTTATAATACTTATATAATATATATATATATATATATATCCCTCCAATTTTTTTGAGTCCCTAGCCGGAGCAACCTCCACGTGATGAGGCCCCGATCGTTATTGCTCGCAATGACTCGAAAACTTTCATTTTATTTTATTTTTCTCGCATTGAAAGCAATAACGAGCTGATTGGCTGCCAATCCATAAAATTCTGGAAGTCTCCAGTTATCTTTCGATCATTCCCCATCTTAACCCTTATCAGTCCAAGAATTTTCCAGAGTGATTTGTAGCCAACTCCAGACAATTTTTGTTCATTTCGAAGTGATTAAAAAAGACGTTCCATACGTTTTATGAGGTAGTTTTTTATAAGTAATAATATTTATAATTGCAAAATTCTGGCAGTGGCACTGTCGGTTGGAGTAGAACGCTGGATAAAGCTTGACAGTATTACTGCCGGTTGGAGTGATAAGGGTTAGAAATGACATTTCAAAATGTTACAATCCTTCGATTGGATTTAATATCAGGCAGGTAGAGTTGAAATAATGGTTGAAATAATGGCATTATAATCGGCAGAGTCTACTTTACGATGGTTCAACTGCATTTCCGTTGGTTCGTGTTAGCAGAATTGGCCAACACTTTTACCGTTTTTAGTTTTCACGTGGTAACAGCTTGTTTGCCGAAATCCACCAATTTTACAAAAAGTAATATTTTTCGAAAACAGAGGCTGATAGAGAAATTCCGTTGGCGGATTCGTGTTCAGGACGATGATCCCTGTAAGAATCACTGCGTAGCTATTGGAAAACAAAAATGGTGTGGGACAGTGATATCGATAACGAGCCGACGTCGATAACCATCGAATATCGTTAATGCCGATAGCGGCGCTACATTTGTCATCTTTCCTCGATACCCTTTTTTACGATCAAATCGACTCCACGTAGCGTGGAGAACTTTTTGCCCCTTTCCTTCTCGTTTTTCTCTCTTTTTCCCGCTAGAGCCAACTGCGATTTGAAAGTAAAAAAATAAAGAGAGGGTGAATTTGGAGGAGCGATCGTCGCAGGAACATATATTATATATCCCTCTTTTTCCTCTCTTCGCGATGAATTTTTTTATTGAAATTACTCGTGAATCTGTATGAATCGACCGGTGAAGCTTTCTGTGAAAAGTAACATCTGAGAAACTTACAATTAACCGATTTATTTTATCTTCCGATTAAACGTAACCGACTGGATCTCAGCGAATTGCTCGCAACTATTTGATTTGCTTATTAAAGGTGACTTCTCGATATTCCTGTCGATTGAATTCGCACAACGGTGAAAAGTATCGATTGTGTTCGTTAGAGAGGAAATTTTATCCGTTTCATAAGTTCACCGTGCGAGAAACTGAATCCTTTTGTGCACTTGTTTTACGTGCTTTTTGTCCATCCGATTTAATGCACTCGTGGATAAACGGTTCGAGTGATAACGTTCCAATGCACCGGCGGCGAAAGAGAATTAATCATTTCAAACCGGATTGTCCTAACGATGTAAAGAAAAGAAAAAATTGGCAAACAGATGCCATTGATATTTTCAATTCGACAAATTCTAGAAAACTTCCAAGATTACCATTCTGTTTACACTTTTTCAATATTTTATTTCCTACTGTGTTTTCTACGGTCACGAGTACCAATATTTATTATAGGGCAAGAGGTTAACAGCATAGAAATAATTTAACCATCTCGAGCCCCATTGATATTTGCAATTTGACACTTTCTGGAAAACTTCAAAATGTCTTATTTTATCCACAATTTTCTATTACATTTTATTTCCTATTGTATTCTATTTTCTACAGTCATGAGAGCCACTCGTTACTATAGGCGAAGGGGTTAATAGCATAGAATAATTTGACCGTCTCGAGTCCCACTACATTTTCAATTTAATAGCTTCTAGAAAACTTCAAAATTAGTTATTCTGTTTACAGCAAGTTTCTGCAATATTTTATTTCCTATTGTATTCTATTTTCTGCAGTCACGAGAGCCACTCGTTACTATAGAGCAAGGTTTTAACAGCATAGAAATAATTTCGTCGTCTCGAGCCCCAATGATATTTTCAATTTGACACTTTCTGGAAAATTTCAAAATGTCTTATTTTATCTACAATTTTCTATTACATTTTATTTCCTATTGTATTCTATTTTCTACAGTCACGAGAGCCACTCGTTACTATAGGCGAAAGGGTTAATAGCATAGAAATAATTTGACCGTTTCGAGTCCCACTAACACTTTCAATTTAATAGCTTCTAGAAAACTTCAAAATTGACTATTCTGTTTAACCCCTTACCGTACAATAACGAGTGAGTCTCGCGATACGGTAAATTGAATAGGAAATTTCAAAGTTTACCAAAAACTATTAAATTGAAAATATCACTGGGATACGAGACATTCAAATTATCTCTATACTATTAACATTTTGTTAAATCACACGGTATATTAGAAATCATGGAGAAATTTTTATTTCACGAATTAATTCCGAGTAACTGCGTACGTAGCCACAGAAGAAATCGTAGGGCAAGGGGTTAAGGTAATTTTCTATTATGTTTTGCATTCTATTCTATTTTCTGCAATCACAAGTGTCACTCTTTATCGAAGAGCAAAGGGTTAAAGATCCGAGTCGCGCATCATTTCAGAGTCCCTCCTTCGAGTCGCCCGACATAAAGGTTGGGAAGGGCCGACACTTTGTAGATCAGAACGAATATTGAATGCACGAAAGAGAACAACAAGTCGTTCGATCTTTCCTAAATATATCCAATGTCACCGACGGAGGATCTCTATTTGTCATTGTCGTAACCTGAGTGAGATTAACGATCGTCAGAAGGAACCTCGGTGTCCATTGCAGCAGCGACTCTACGCGACGTTGTATCAGCGTCTTCTTTCCTCAGTTTTTACCAACCGGATATTTAACGATTTCCGATACGGCTTTTTCCACTCTAACCCCTTTGAAAATACGAGACCGTTGGCTGTCTGCGAGTCGTGGAACGAATTGAAATTACAGATGATCGTAGTTGCCACTGTCCTTAGCTTCTTGTTCGACATTCTAGAGCACGGAGCGCTTCCTCAGGTTTATTGTTTTTTTCCCTCGCTTCAAACTAGTATGGTCGAAGTCGTTATATTTAACAATAATTTAGGAGAAGTCTGCTACGAGTGATGGACGTTCGAACTCGGTCACGCTAATTGGAAGTTGGGGCATTTAACTCTAGTTAAACAGCTCTAGATAAATGTCTTAACTAATATTAAACTCCTCAGTCAGTCTGCCCCTTCCGTAGCTTTTCCTTTCGTGTTGTTTTTCACTTTAATTGCTACTGTCATTTTGCCTAGCACCTTCTATTTTACGTGGGTTTCTATGATATATTAAATAATAAATTAGAGCAAATTTTTCAAACCACCGAAAGTATGATATATTAATTAATAAATAAGGAAAAATATGCCAGAGGTGACGGAGATTCGAATTCGGTCACGCTAATTGGCATTTGGAGCGAATTTAATTCTAGTTGAACGACTAGGTTAACATTTTTTCTAATACTTTATTTTGCACTATTTTTGGGTTCAATTTCTACGGTCATTTCGTCTAGCACTCACTATTTTAGGTGGTTTCCGGTTCGCGGAGTCTATTATGGACGTATCACAGCGCAAAAAGTTTCCTAGAGGTGAGAGAGATTTGTATTCGGTCACGTTAATTGGGAGTCCGACTCAATTTAACTCTAATTAAACAGCTAGATCGATATCTTAACTAATATTTTCGACTTTAACTACCACGGCAATTTCGCTTAACACTTCCTGCTTCAGCTGGTTTCGACTTTCGCACATATTTTGTTCCTGAAAATATGTGCGAATATTGAACGTTCGAAAGTAGAGGAATATAGAAAAAAACATTAACAATTGTATTTTAAAATATTCATTCAACAGTGAAATATTCATTCAAATATTCAATAAAAGAAGGAGGAGTGTTTAAGTGCTTTCAGGTGCTTTTTTGTAAAGTCGAGGTTCTGTAACCTCTAGTAGGCAATACTATATATTAGAGAACCTCTAATAACAGTATCGATAATTAGAATTGATTGTTTTCAAGAACAATGTTTGCAATATTCGCAAACATCTTTAAAAAATTGAATTTTTAAAAATATACGAAAGTCGAGGGCCGCCTGTGCCACATAGAAAAAGTTTCCCATAGGTGACGGGAATTTAAGCTCGACCTTCTCAGTTGGAAGTTTAAACCTCCGCCCCCATAACCACCGCACCCTCACGCTTATTGTTTTTAGCCAAAGTCGAAAAAGAGATTTACGACATTGATATCGCGCGATAATCGAGTCCTCTGAAACTTCAGAGGATAGAAAAGTAATGGACAAAGTTCCCCAGCCTTCCACCATTCGACGAGGTTATGTTCGCTCATCCCGCTTTCTTGTTAATTACAACGAGAATATACCGATGTTGCCGGGAACTTTGAAATTTCATCGTAGATTACAATCTCTTTCTCCTCCTTTCCATGAAGCGGAAGAAGGAAAAAAAAAGTAGCTTGTCCAATAATTTTCGAGACAAATAGTACTTCCGAGGAGAAGTTTTAAAAGACGCTTAATAGAGGCTATATTTTCCACTTGGTAGCACGGTAGTACGACGATAATCGTGGAAAGAATACTGGTATTTCGTAGCCGACTCGGCAACCAACGATGGAGAGGTATTTTATACGGAAACGTGGAAACGCACGCGATGGAAAAAGAAAAAGACATAGCTTAGCCTTTTCATTTAACGCTAGACTTTCAACGTATTTCGAGGCGGCACTGCGTTCTCTCGGGGAGACATCTGGAAGCCGTATAACGGGTATCTCGTTAAAATGGAAGCATGTTCTCGTTTACGATGTGATTGGCATTCTGTAGAAGCAAATTATGCTAAGCTTGTGAAGTGCAGCCTATCGGGGATACATTGCTGTTTGATTTGTGAATTTACATCGAAATAAGATAATCCGTAAATATTCGAGTGGTAGATCTTCTATGGGGATTTGAACTTGGACCCATTAACCCCTTGCCTTCGATTTCTTTTGTGATTACGTGCGCAATAACTCGGAATTAATTCGTGAAATAAAAATTTCTCAATGATTTTCGATATGCTGTATAATTTAACGCAATAATAATAGTATAGAGATAACTCGACTGTCTTTTAACCCACTGATATTTTCAATTTAATAGTTTTTGGTAAACTTCAAAATTTCCTATTCCATTTACCGTATCACGAGTGTCACCCGTTATTGAAGGGCAAGGGGTTAACCCTTTGAGGACTAGCGACGCATATATGCGGCCTGAGAAAAAATTTAATTATGGTTTATAGCCGTTTGTGTACACAGTTAGAGTTGAAAAATTGAAATACAACCGCTGAAATATGATTAAACAAGTAGTAGTTTATTATTAGTTTATTAAGTAGTAGTATAACTTGCTGATAAAAAGGTGCTTTTGGATCGCAAAATTAATGGCTATTTCTCAATACTGAAAAATGTCTCCGCCCGCAAAGGGTTAATTGCGAATTTCAGCCTTTAAATGCGCATGAATCCTGAAATTTAAATATACTGAATAAGTTCTTTGGAAACAGAGCAATCAAGAGGTAAAAAAATTGATTAATTAACTGATTTAGGTTTTACAAGGTAAAACTAGAATGTTTACTTCATGGCTCCCCTATCACTTTGGGTAATTTTTAGAAAAAATTGTGAACCGGTCATTTTGACCGGCTTGATAAGTTTAGTGTTAAAGGTTGAAACTCCCAATCGATCGACCCGAGTTCAAATCGCCCGCGAACTCTGAAAAACTAGCAATTTTTTAAAAGAGACCTACAATTTCAATAAATTACATTACCATTAATAAATAAATTAATTTTGAGGGATAAAATACCGGAAGAATGGCGAAACGGTACAATAACATCCATCCCCGAGTATTGTACCGAACCATATGAAAATGGAACGCTTATTCGACATACGTTAATGAAAAGCGATTTGCAAACAACGATGCAGTTGTTCGACATGCTTCAAAGCGAATAAACGTGCAGTTTCAAAACAGATGCCAATGAAGCGTACGCGTAGTCAAATTAGTTTCGACAGTAACAGGATCGGGGGTGTACGCGTGCATGTATACGTGTGCACACGTTGAAACTATACAAGCGAGTGCAAGAGTGCCAGCGATTTGGAAATCCGTATCAAAATACGATAACGAGAACACTTCTGTGAATTACAGATACCATCGCATAACGATACTCCGTGGATTTTCTCGTTTCACCTCGTGTAACCTCCGAGCGCACTCGTTTCTCGTATCTATCTAATCGGACGTAGATCGATGGTGCCGCTTTCACGAACGGGATCGAAAATATACGAGGATTATTGTTCTTCTGTTTTTCCACTTGGATTCCTATGGCCCTTTCGCCTAGGACCCACTTTTAAGTGGATGTAGAATCACCGAAGCTGTGATGTATCAAATGATAAATTAAGAAAAATACTCCAGAGGTGGCGGGAGATTTGAACTAGAGCCCAGTGATTGCGATTCACTATTTACCATAGCCTCCCAATTGCTATGGTCAGTTTGCCTAGGATCTACCACTTTAGGTGGCTTCTGAAACACCGAGGCTATGATATATCAAATGACAAATTGTGAAAAATATAACGGAGATGGCGGGAGATTTGAACTAGAATTCAGTGATCGCGATTTCTCACCCTCCATAGCCTCCCAATTGCTATGGTCATTTTGCCTAGGATCTACCACTTTAGGTGGCTTCTGAAACACCAAGGCTATGATATATCAAATGACAAATTGAGAAAAATATACCAGAGGTGGCGGGAGATTTGAACCAGAGCCCAGTGATTGCGATTCACTATCCACCACAGCCTCCCAATTACTATGGTCATTTTTACTAGGATGTACAACTTTAGGTGGCTTCTGAAACACTAAGGCTATGATATATCAAATGACAAATTGAGAAAAATATACCAGAGGTGGCGGGAGATTTGAACCAGAGCTCAGTGATTGCGATTCACTATCCACCACAGCCTCCCAATTACTATGGTCATTTTTACTAGGATGTACAACTTTAGGTGGCTTCTGAAACACTAAGGCTATGATATATCAAATGACAAATTGAGAAAAATATACCAGAGGTGGCGGGAGATTTGAACTAGAGCCCAGTGATTGCGATTCACTATCCACCACAGCCTTCCAATTACTATGGTCATTTTGCCTAGGATCTACCATTTGAAGTTGCTCCAGAAACACCGGGGCTACAATATATCAAATGAAAAATTAAGAAAAATATACCAGAGGTGCCTGCGGATTGTGAGTCCCTACCCACCATAGTTCCACACCTCCCATGATCATTTCGCCCAGGGAAACTTTTACTACGCATACTTCTAACAATTCAAAAACATCTCTCAAAGATAACGGGATGATTTAACCTCGCGCCTACCGAATGCAAGAAACACATCCACAGCGTTGAAAATCGCGCCAGAAATTTTCAGCATCGTTACAGCCGTAGAAACAGCATGGCCGAGAAATAAAACGCGGGATGGGATTCGAGCGATTGCGTTCGAAATAAATATATTCCCGTAGCAGGATTGAAGTTCAAAAAGGATTGTCGGGCAACCGGGAAAGATCACCGGGGGCGATACGTACGCGAGTCTACGTGCGCTCGATTTTGAAAGCGTCGATATCTCGTTTCATCGGAGTCGTTGACTCGAACTGCTCCTGCGAGGCGTGCATGCTTATCTATGTTTACCCACGGACAAATGGAAGAGAAACAGGGGGGGAGATACACGAGGTGGGGGAAATAAACCAGTAGGCGTATCTCGGCGCCAATAGTCTTGCGAGAGATATCTGGTTACGCGCGATTGTTGTAATAATTACGTGTCACTCATTCTTGCGTACGTACGTGTAACGCTATTATTTAGGCCGCACCCAGCGCCGCAGACACATTGTCTACGGATCATTCCAAAGGGGCGAGATGATTCGACGATGTCACGTATGACTGCCCGTTCATTTTTTTTCTGCTTTTACACTTTTCGGATTTTACTGCTACGGTTATTTTGCTCAGGACGTACTGATTAAGGTGCGTTCCGAATCACCGAGGCGGTGGTATTTCAAATTAAAAAATTGGGAAAAATTTTTCAGCGGTGAAGGGCATTTAAGCTGCGGCCCACTGATAGTGAGTCCCCATCAGCCATAGTTGCGTCATTGCTATGATTATTTTACCCAGGATGTACTACTTTGGGTGGCTTCCGAACCACCGAGGCTATGATATATATCTAATTTTAAATTGGGAAACATTTGCCAGTGCTGACGGGAAATTTGAACTGAAGCCCACTGATTGCAATTTATTACCCTCCATAGCCTCGTAATTGCTATGGTCATTTTGCCTAGAATCTATTGTTTTAGACGGGCTCTGAGCCACCTAGATTATAATATACCAAATAATAAATTAGGAAGAATGTTGCAGAAGTAACAAGAGACGTAACGCCGGTACATTTTTGTATTTTTGCGAAAGTCGAAACCAAAGTAATTAAACGGTGACACAGTGAAAGTTCAGTAGGCAGGTAATGGAGAACGTGATCGAAAATAGTTCGTCCTGGCGCTCTCTGTACCCGTGTTTTCGTTATTATTGCGTTCGGATGTGTGCTAACCGGACGACACATTCGCACAAAGGAAGCATACTGTCTTTGTGGGGTACAGGGAAAGGCGGGAGGTTCCATTTGGTGAATTATCATTGAGCTCTGTCTGCATGAACCGCGGCTGTCCGGAGGGCCCAGCATTAATTACACCGGCAGGTAAAACTTGAGCTTTCTGCATTGTGCACAAGGATTACAATGCATTTTATGCAAACCAGCTCGTAGAATAGCTGGCCGTTGAATGCCGTGGCCAATCCTCTTCCCTCTCCCTCTTCTTCGCTCTGCCTCTATTTCTTTCTCTTCCTGTTCTCCACCTTCTTTCTCTTCCACCCCTTTCTCTCTCTCTTTCTCTTTTTCAATCTCTCTCCTTTCCAATCTTCCTTTTTCTGCTTATTAGTCTCTTTCTTTCTCGCTCTTCATCTTTACCAATCTCACTCTCCGAATCACTCTCTTTATCAATCTCTCCTTTTTAATCTTCCCCTTTCTGGATCCCATTTTTTTAATATCTCTCCTGATTTGCACCTAGTTCCTCTCTTTTTTAAGTCCTCTCTGTCCTCTCTTCTGTAATTTTCCTTCTCTCTCACATCCTCGCTGTCTCGATCTCTCTTCGTTTCTGCATTTACTTCCCTCTTTTCTCCCTCTCTCTGTTTCCTCCGAATGCATAATTGCTTTCATAACGGCATGTTCGGAGCTTCGAACGGCTTGCATAGCATCCGCTGGTAATCTTTTGTTTTCAATACACCGAGCTCGCTTCCAATTTAAT
Organism: Cerceris ruficornis; assembly: GCA_963989415.1. NCBI lineage: Eukaryota > Metazoa > Arthropoda > Insecta > Hymenoptera > Crabronidae > Cerceris > Cerceris ruficornis. Next base: position 28,769,477 of record OZ022519.1, read on the forward strand.
CCATTCTCGGATGCACTTCGTTTCCTTCTTCTCGCCCATACTTTCTTTTCATTAAAGCTTCCATATTGTTCCTGTTATTCGAGGCGTCGGACGTACGTATTTCCCCATCGTTGAACATTGTAAATTAAGATTTGTCGTCAATTAGTTCAAGTCTGTTCTCTATTCGAAGGATAATGCATTTGCCTCCATTGTCTGCTTAATGAGAATTTCACTTTTATAGTTATTTTTCAAGTTTTCCGCAACGCCTGGTCCTACAATAACGAGATACACTCGTGACCCGGTAGATAGAATAGGAAATTTTGAAATTTTTCAACAACTATTGAATTGAAAATATCAATGGGTCACGAGACGATCTAATTATTTCTAAGCTATTAACCTTTGCCCTACAATAACGAGTGACACTCGTGATGCGATAAATGGCATAGGAATTTTGCAAGTTTTGCAAAACCTATGAAATTGAAAGCATTAATGAGACGCACCGCGATAAAATTATTTCTGTAATACTTATATTACGTTAAATTATACGATGCATCCAGAATTACTGATCAATTTTTATTTACGCAATTTAAAGTTGAATTATTGCAATGCAATTTAAAAATAATTCGCAGAGCAAGGGGTTAATACTTTTAATTTAATTTAATATTGCGTCAAGTTGCACGGTACACGAAGAATCAGTAATACATTTTGCTTTCAGCAATTAATTCCGAGTTAATGAAAAGAACGGAGTAAATGAAATTGTGGGGCAAGAGGTTAATTTGATCCAAACAACCTTGCAATTTTCTTCCAAATTCGACCGAGTAATTAACACATTGAACCCCATGGGAATTTTACCCTGACATATTGCAAATTAAAAACAAATTTTTATCACGTTGCACAAAATCCTGCCATACTCTTTCAATTCAAGCACACCGGGAATTATAAAAGCGCAGTAAAAAAAAAGTTACCAGCCCTCGTTTTAATCGAATCCATGATAAAAATCCCTCGCATCCAAAATAAAAGAGCCGTAGCAGAGCTTACAGATTTTTATCCACGCTGAAATGCTCGACGAAGCGTTATCGCAGATTTACGTCTTTCCATCGGCTCGTTCGAACGCCGTGTCAGTCCGCGATGATAGGCGCGCGGTGTAATAAAATTTGAAAAAACCGCCAAGCGCGCGCGAGTTGTTGCATTATTCAGGAGCGCGGTAGGTGTGAAACGAACATAACCTAACGGATCATTGGAAACAATGGCGTTAACGGGCGCCGAGGAGACTTTTCGCCTCTCCATCGAAGGGTATTAAAGCGCATGTAAAGGAGGCGAGAAAATTCGTAGAAGTTGGAGTGTTTCGTGCGAATCGTGCAGAGGGAAATGAGATCGTAAGGAAGGCATTAGTTTAATAAGGCACAAGCGAACGGGGATTAGCTTTTGTAAATTATCGGGTACCCATAACGGTTCCCATAGGATCTTACCAAATATTTGCCGTTATTTCGCCCCATAGTTCTAATAGGTCGCCATATAAAAGTCACGAACGTACTTAAAGCGACGGCAAAGCCGAACGGTGCGCCATAAAAGTTGGTACCCTCGAAAATATCCTTTTTCAAGGGTCGTTTGCTTTCCGTGGAAGAATGTTTTTACAATTGTAATGCATTAATTGCCGATAATTAGGAACTTACGGTTGGTAGTGTGTGCTATAATTATTTTAAATGGAACGCCAGTCGACGATCGTTTATACCGGCGGCTTTATCGTTGACTGTTTAAAGACTTTGTTATCTGGGAAATAAGTTTCCTGGAAAGTCGCGGTAAAGGCACGGTTTTTAGGGTCGACAGAGTAAAACGAGGTTTTACAGCACATTTTTGGGAACAATAGGAGCGCGGAGAGTTGAAATTTACGACGACTCGTAGATTAACCCCTTGCAGACTAAATGCCACGGTTGCTATTCTACTTCAAATGGGATGGCTTTGGACCACCCTTTTCTTTCCGCTTCAAACGTTTAATCGTATTGTCTTGTTGTCTATTTGGAAATCCCCCGGAATAACAGCAAGTAATAGAATTGTCGGTTGTAAAAGTCGTACATCTTTGTAAGGGCGCCATGTCGTCACGTAGCCTGTTCGAAGCTACATACAAAATTACTGTTACAGTCGAAGTGGAAAATTCTAAAGAAAAAGAAGAAGTATTTTCTTTATTTTACTTTGGTATCATTTACAGACTCAAGTAATTACAGAAAATTGCATTAGCAGTCATACAAAACAGAATTTTACAAAAAATCGCGATCATTCAAATGGCTACCCTTTCTAAATTGGCCGGAAAGTAAATGTTTTCAAATTCTTTATTTTAGCTTGGCATCGTCTATAAGCTAAAACTACTACATATTTGAAATTGCATCAGCAGACATAGAAAACAGAATTTTAGGAAAAAAATGGGATTATTCGAAGAGCCACGCCTTTCGAAATTGGCCGAAAAATAAATGTCATTTTGGATTGGTAGTATCTATGGACTCGAATGACTATAGCAAACCCCATCAGTAGCCGTAGAAAACGGAATTTCAGAAAAAATCGTCCCCCGAAGGAATCGCAATCTTTTGAAGGGCACCCTTTCACAATTTAACCAAAAAATTAATATTTTCAAATCCTCATCGCTTCATCTCGATCATCTATCAACTATTAAACAGCCGAAATAAAAAAAATAAAATAGCCTATTCTACATATTTTAATAGGCTATTTTGTTACATCAAATTTGAATAGTGCGCCCGCACGCGCAGGCGTGAATGCGCGTCAGTTCGTTTGTACGTGGCGCGTATCGCGACGTAATACGTCGAAATTGTATACCGGAGAGCCTGTTCGAAGATGATACGGTGGAACGAAAAGCGAAAGCCGGCAGAGAGATATCGAATATCTCGCGTTCTCACAAATCTTCGGTGTCCCTAATCCACGTGGCGGGCTTTTCGTAATAGGAACGAACTGTGAATGAGCAAATACTACCGGCCGTACGCGTACTACGCCTCCATTCAGCGATGATACCGTATTGCTCCCACCTGTTATATCCGCCAGGCGCACTTTATCCCTCTTCCTTCTTCCCTCTTCGCCGTATTAACATTCCTCCTCTGACTGTGATCTTTCTTCGGGCTGATTTCCGCGTGCTGTGTCGCCGTGAAAGATGAAGGAATGAAAGAAAAAGGAAAGAGGTTATGGTGGACGTGGAATTGAAAGCTCCGACATCGTCTTAATAACCTCGGGTTCAAATCTTCCTCTCCTTTGGGAGATTTTTCATAAATTGTTATTTAATCCTTTGCTGTTTAAATATACTTTCAAATTTGTCGCCAGCTATGGAAAAATAATTACGGAAAATATTCTACTGTTGATTATTCTTTGGTATTTCATAACAGAGAGAGAACTTCATGATTAAAAGGCTTTGAAGAAAATGAATTTCAATGTATACTTGTCTCCTTGAATAGATAAAAGTCAGTGCAAGTGGCAGGAAATCATATAAACGGCTACAGCAATTTTCCTCGCGAAGTTCGAAGTGGGTCAAAATGACCCAGGCGCAGTACCTTGCGTTAAATCCCAAAGCTGACATTTAGTAGGTAAAATATTGATTGCATTGAAAATTGCGTCCAGTGCAGCTGAACACAGGATTGCAAAGCGTTAATGGACTGTAACTTCAGTGGGGTAAAAGCTACTTAAAAATTGCTAACTTCCAAAGACTTAGTCCATACCATAGTAGTTAAAACCGAGAAGTACAAAGAAAAAGAATCGAAAGGCTGTCTTTTGACTCTTCGCCTTGCAATAACGCAGCTGTGCAAGTTCTCAACGGGAAAAATGGGAGTCACACCTCGTTGTCCACGGTAATGCGTTATAATTGCCATTATTACTTCGTATTCCTTCAACGACGCGCGAAAGCAAGACGAGACGGATTCCTCGCTTGCCTCGGTCACGTGATACGCGCGTCCTTGCGCCACGCAGCATAATGTGTATTAATTGGTACTAATTGGTCGTGGTGGGGGAAACCTTCCCATCCTTCGGTGCCCCCGGTGCCGCAATCAATTTCCTTGACTGTACCGCGGTTGAAGTACCGTGCAATAGGAGGTTCACTGTATTTTATTTACGGTGAATGTTGATCTGGTTTATTTATTTAATTAATTAACACTAGAACTACCGACGTTAAATCTATTACAGTCTGTCATATTAAATAAGTACTTTGCAAAAAGAGGAATCGAGAGGCGGAAAAGATGATGGATTCGGTGATTTATGTTCTTTGACATACGCGTATAATATTTATTTTATGAGTTCTCTATAAACTTGGAGAATTTTTGAAAAAATTGTGAACCGGTCATTTTGATCGGTTGGTAGTTCTAGTGTTAATTTCTAGTTATTTAGTTGCCTACATTCTTTACACCGATAATTGACCGACGAAGAGTGCAAATATACGAATGGCGAAAAATTAACGTTTATCCGTTTCTGGGTTTTTTACTACCCAAATTGAAATTTAATTTGACGCAAATAAATTAGACACGGTGAATACATATTATTCTGAGTAAAGTTATTATAAAGAAAAAGTGAGAAACAAATCTTGTTATTTTAATAGAAAGTAGATTACAGGTCAGAAAAGACCATAGAGGACGGATGAAAGTTAATTATGGTAGTAAAAGTGTTAACAGCTACCGCTGCTAGGTGTTGAGCCTTGTTATTTTTCCTTTTATATTCTTTTATATTGTCTCGCTCGAGATTCACTCTTATCTTTACCGTTCACCTCGACGGATGTTAACGCTAGGTTTATCGACATTTCTTATATAGCTAACTTTACTTGCACGAATCAATAGGTAAACCATATAGAGGACTTCAAAATTAGAAGGCTTTGAAGAAAATGAATGTCGATATATACTCGCCTCTTTGAATAGATAAAAGTCAGAAATGGGTCAAAATGACCCGGCCGCAGTACCCTGTGTCAGGGCCATTGTCATTAGCATCGTAAAATCGCTCGGAAAATTGTCAATCACACAACGCCAAGCAATGCGAAACTTGCAATATAAAATTGTCGAATGATATTGTCATTACCTTCTCAAAGAAGCACCGCCCGCTTCATTCCCGTCGATCGAGACACGTTTATACGTACTATCCATGAAAAGACACGTGTCTCAAAGTCGAATACAAATCCTACATACAGTTCCTTCCAAGTCTGACGTCTACGAAAAAAAAAAAGGATGGACAAAAGCGCAGAAGAGAAAGAGAAGACCGTGAAACGAAGAAAGAAAGAAGGAAGGAAGAGAGAGGAACCCGGAGGAAAAGAGGCCGTACCTGCGAGAGAGGCGGAACACCCACCGCGATTCGATACCGACGTTCCAGACGATCGAAAAAAAATCCATCGCGGGCGTCCCTCGAGAAAATAGAGTAATTTAGATAACAGCCGTCCCCCACCCTCACCATTCTTCCCTACCTATATCACCGGCGACGTTCCCCGCGTAACGTGTCTCCCGAGGCACGATGCGAACGCTGCAGCTACGCTCGCCGTTACGATCGTACGAAGCACCGATGCGCGCCTTCGAACTCGTCGTTTCTGCCGTGTATATACAGTGCGACGATCGCGTGGCGGCACGCACGAGCATCGTTGCATGCGCGACGCATCGAAACTCGATCGCGGGAATTCGCGAAAACCGTGCGCTCCGGGCTATGCGATTCTAGGCTTACCGTAATTCGTCCCTTTCTCTCTCCCTCTCTCTCTTTCTCCCGTAACCGTCGCATACGAAGGTCCGTCTGTCTCGTTCTCCCTATCTCACTCCTACTCGCTCGCTCCCCTCTCCCTTTTTCCATCGCCCGTGATCCCCACTCCGCGGCAGGCGAGAGCAGGTAACGTGCCAACGCCAGGCAATGGCGCCTTAGCGGCTGCACCTGGGCTAACCGTTCGCCAGGTTAGAGAGCCCTCCTATTGGTCGATTCGCGCAAAACGACGCGCTGATTGGCCGATATCACGGTTCCGCCGGCACGGGGCTTTAATCTCGTTTACCGTAGGCGCGCTGCTGCTCAGTTCAACTTACCTTAGCCGCACGGACGGTTGGCCACGCAACTCAGGCCGGACATTCCACGAAAGTTGCGCAGTGTTCGCCGTAATTCGCGATCGGCTCGGTCAACGTTAACGCCACGATCAAGTGACGCGATCGTCGATGTTCACCGGCGTGGTGCACGGTCGCGAAGAAGCGGCGGAAAGGATCGACGGCTAGGATCGCGTCGCCGCTTGCCGTGTGTGTGCGCGCGCGCGTCTTCCAGTGCTACATACCTGCAGGTAATGTGCGCGAGTGAGCGAGCCGACGCGCGTGTATAGCGGCTCCGCTTTTCGTCCCTCTTTCTCTTCCACGGCCTTTCTCTCTCTCTCTTTCTCTCTTTTTCTCCCTCTGTCTTCTCGTATTCTCTTCGTTCGGGTGCGCGTGTTCGTGATTGGTCGGTGCGTGGCATTTTTAAAAAGTCGTCCTGCTTCTGTCCGTTATAATCGAGATCCGGCAAAGCGGCGATGTCGCGAAACCGCGAGTAAATCGATACCGATCACCCCACGAGAAATGCCTCCGATTTCGACGGTGTGCCTCGTACCGCGCATCTCTCCGAGCTCTAGGAACGCGATACAGTACCTTCGTGATTAACCTCCACTGAATTCCGCTGCTTTTCCAAGCCGGCGCGCGGCGGCGGCTAAGCAGATATCGCGAGCGGGGCACGCGTGAAATACGACGTGAAAGAAACTTGAGACTACGGTACCGGCATTCGCGCACTTGCAATTACGGCGGCGTTGGACGATTGTTGCTTGGAGAATCGACGAGAGTCTTTCCTCTTTGGTAACTTTCGGCTATTAATACAGATGACGGATAGAAGTCGACGAAGAATAGGAAAGAACAGGGAAAACGTTTGCTAAAGAAAGCGAGAATAGGGAGAGGGAGGTGGAAGGGAGAGAGGAACGTCGAAGGAAAGAGCGAGAGAAGGACTGCGCATGTGCAGTTCGATTTTCATTCGGTTTCCGTATGACGTATGTTTGTGGCGCGTAGATCCAGTACCAAAGATAAGCCCGATAACCGATAGAAATTCGTGGAAGCGGCCGGGTTTTGGAAAATAAAGTTCGTCGATCAAGCTGCCAGAAGAAAGAGGCAGAAGACGAAGAAGAAGACGACGAAGAAGAGGAAGAAGGGGAACGACGACTGGCGGGCAGCCGCGAGCACGGTGATTTTCTGTTCTCTCTTCGGAGGTGCGCCTACGGTTCTCCGGCGTTCGTGTGCTAGTGGAGTGTAGTGCCACGGTGCATCGTAGTTGTGCTCGTGCAGGGTGAGGTTAGGATCGTGCAGAAGAGAAAGAAAGGTAAAGAGAGAGGGGGAGTGGGCAAGAATAAACTGCTGCGACTTCGCGAGTAAGTGCAAACGGGACGAAATATTGGAGCAAGGGGGCACCGGTTCGTACGAGAAGAAAGAAGTCGCCCACGATTGCCGAGATCTGGATTACGCGGGCGACTCGAGAATCGCCAAAATTTTGCCGGTTTATAAAAAAGGTGAGGGCATATGTCATTATCGTTGTTCGTCGAACCATTGCGAACGATAGCGCGCTACGTCACTTTATCATCGGCAAAGAAACACGACATTGTTTGACCATTGACGACGTTCATTGTTGAAGATACGCTTTGTCGGATCGACGATCGATATCGTTGTTCAAGTTGGTCATTTCACTTTGACATAAACTTTTCATTCGTAGCATCGTATGATTGCAATTATTACAAACATACGTAACGGTGATCATTCCCCATCGTAAGTAAATGCTCGCATATGTTTCAATCGAATTAATCAACGTGCGCGTCTCGATCGATCTGCCGTCGAAAAAAACGATTCTCCGAGATTAACGAGGGCAAGGTTGCTCGAGAATTTGACAACAGGAGGCGCGATTGTTGATCGATGGCTACGTTCGACGCGGGAGTGTACGCTCTACGATTATCTCGGCAAAAAAGTACAACCGATGCAGAGATTTTAGGTCATAGTACCGGCGTCCACTTTTTCACGAGATTCCTCGAATTCGCGACTCCCGCGACGGAAGAAAAATCCGTTCGTTCGCCGTTTAACCTCGAGAGTGTCTCGCTGCGCCTAACCTTGAAATCCCACTCGTCGCCTCTTGCGTGTTTTTAAAACACTCGATCTTGACTCTCGTGGGACGCGCGCATGCGCCATAACGCCGGTCCTTTTTTTCTCTTCTTACCTTCTCTTCTGCCGGTTCTTTCGTTCTCCCGTACGCCTTTGCTTCTCTATCCGCGTCTCCCTTTTCTCCCTGTCTCCCATTCCGCCTCTTTCTTTCACCGTGGCATCGACGAAATTTCAATTAAAATCTTCCCCGATATCGGTGACACCGGCACAGCCTCGATTTAACTTTTAAATCGACTTCCAACGCTCTCGGAAAACGTAGACGCTCGTAGGGCGGCATAAAAAACGAGCCTAGCGGTACACGCGTATCTGATATATTTAGATTTCGTTTTTTGCTTCAATTTCACGCGCGCCAGCTTGCTCGATGGGATCCATTGCGCGTTGTATCGATGTTTTTTACTCTTCTGGCGTTTCTTTCTTTATTTTGCATCTTTTCGGGTTCAAGTATTACGGTGATTTTGCCAAGAACCTGCGGTTTTAGGTATAGCTCGCAAAAACAAAGAAGTCCTCTGGCCTGCGGTTTGTTCTGATTCGCCTGACGGATAGAGACATCCCCCGTTTGACGTCATTTTCGATGCTAACGCGTGATTGGCCGAAAGAGCCGCACACTCGTTACGTTGTCATGGGAACGACGAAAGAAGTGTTTTGTTTTCGATTCTCATTCGCCGAGCTTAGCTTACTAGAAACTCTCTCCTTACTCGTCTCATACCGCGCGACTTCTCTGCTTTTGCGAACTGTAGATGCTGAACCACCTGGGTTATATGTTAGATGTATGAGTTAAGAAAAGTCTGTTGAAAACGAAGGTAATTTGAACACGGACCCGCTAATTGAGACTCTAGCTTATACTTCAACAGTAATCATAATTGCTTTGCAGTTTAACTAAATTTCAGGCGGAACTATTAAATATATTTTCCAACGTTATCTTATCAGCCGTGAAATTCATATTAAACTGTAATTACTGTGGTTATTTCGCCAAGGACCCATTGTTTCAGGTGCTCCACGGTCGTAGGGATTCCGATATTATATATTCTATGATAAATTAGGGAAATGTTTGAAAAATTTGATGCGAAATTTGAATTTGAATTTGAAATTTTAACTGATGTGGTTGTTTCGCTTAGTACCTATTGTGTCAGGGGTTCTGAATCACTGAAGCTATGATATATTGAATAATAAATTAAAAATAGTTCAAAGGATGTGAGGATGATTTGAGTATCACTAATTGAAAGTCCCAGCCTAATCTCTGTATCCACCATAGACCCCTTTCTTTCATTTTCAAGGATCTAAGACGCATTCGGCATGAAGTTTATAAATTTCTTATGCATATTGCAACGGAGTCTCACGGTTCTTGCGTTAAAATTATAAAATCTCATTTTGTCTTTATTACACGAGTGCTTCTTTCCGAACGTTAATTAAATGCACGCATTGTATGCGGAGTTTATTTATGACTCACGGCAATCTTCGAAAATAATGTGTTCTCAACTAGACATTTAACATCGAATTTCACAATATCTATTGTCCGGAGGCTATGTTTTAACGTGTTGCGTCATATTCGCATTGTAATTGAAAGAGTTCTACCAACAATACGAGCGTTCCTCTTTCAACTGAAACAAACGCACGTGCTGTACGCGTATACGTTGTCCGTGAGTCGTGATTTTCATCGAATAATAACCACGATTCTCAATCAGACATTTCATAATTATTTTTCATTGGATAATGAGCAATTACAAAATCCCCGCAACCACTAACAAAGTTTTCCTAAATTATAATCGAATTTCAAACTCTAGATGGTTTGGAGTTCAGCTAAAGTTGTAGGTACTTTGAAAAATTAAAAATAAATAGTCATATACTGAACAGTCTTATCTTTCTGCTATAAAATTTACTCGAAAACGAGTTAATTTAACACTAAACCTACCCAAGACGGTCAAAATGACCGATTTCCAAATTTTTCTAAAAATTCCCTAAATTGATAGGGAAGCCATGAAGTAAATATTCCACTTGTATCTTATAAAACGTAAGGTAGTTAATTAATCATCTTTTTCACCTCTTGATTTCTCTTTTTCTAAAGTAATTACTCAGTCTATTTAAATATAACAGATTTAACACCGGTAGTTCTAGTGTTAAAGGAGCATATTAACGCTAAAAATATCATGGCGGTCAAAATGACCGGTTCCGAAATTATTTCTATATATTCCCCAAATTAATGGCAAGCCATACAGTAACTATTCCACTTCTATTTTATCAAATTTCAGTTATTTAATTAATCATCTACTTCACCTATTTATTTTCCGTTTTGCAAAGTAGTTATTTAGTATATCTCAATTTTAGTAAATATAACGTCGGTATTTAACACTAGAACTACCAAACCAGTCAAAATGTCTGGTACACAATTTTTTCCAAAAATTCTCTAAGATTATAGGAGAGTTATAGAACAGATATTCTACGTCCATCTCATAAAACATAAATTACCGAATCGATCATGTTTTCCACTTTCGTATTCCCCTTTTTTTAAAGTACTTATTTAATATATTTAAATATAACAGATATAACGCCGGTAGTTCTAGTGTTAAGTGTTAATGGTACAGCAATTATATTGGCAACCTGAGATATAGAATTACTCGGCCAAGTTCAAATCCTTATTATTTTTCCTTTAAATTATACATTAACCTCTTGACGCCCTTGGCTACATATGTGGACATTTAGTTCCTTATAATTACATTTACTATCATTAAAACAAAGAACAAAAATTTAATAATAAATTATTCAATTGTGAGGAGGATGAGGGGTTTAACTTTCAAATAAAATTATAATATAAGATAAGAGTTTATTTAGATTGCTTAGTATACTTTCTCGATGGTCTTTCTCTTTCTACGCTTTCTTTCATACTCCCGATCGCTCTTCATCCGCTCGTTCGCCTCCGTCGCAAATCTCGCACACATCATTCACACACTCTCAATGTCACGCACATAATCTCTACCACCTAAGTCGCAGTCATTCGATTCTTCTGTTTCATCTATCACCACATGCATACTCTCATACACACCACATGCATTCTCACACCTATAATTTCTTACAATTCGGCCATCCTGACCTAGTTCGGATCCCGAACTTACATTTCATACGCTTTCGATATAGCTTACGTTTCACGCCAGGGCCGCATATTATCAGCGGTCCACGTTCCTTGATATGGTCTATGTTCCGCATTATATTCATCTAGAGATCTAAGTATATATCTATCATTACGTAGAACTTTAATAATCTTATACGGTCCTTTCATGTAAGGAATTAGTTTCCGAGATGTTCCTGCTTTATTTTCGAAATTTCTGACCATTACATACTCTCCTTCTTCGTATTTAAGCGGTGCTTTATGATGTGCATCAAAGTAATTTTTATTGTAAATTTGGGCACGTTCTATATTTTTTGCTGCTTCGGTTCTGATTGATACCATATTGCGCTCTTCATTATTTATATTGTCTTCTAAAAATTCAGCAATTCCATCAACTATTTGTCCACGCTGCTTTATGCCAAATAGCAAATTACTAGGTGTTTCATTCGTGCTTTTGTTAATAGTATTATTTAACGCATATTCTACATCAGTCAAAACTCTATACCACTGTTTATTTTTATTACTGTCTACTAACTTCCCTAACATCGGTCCTAATATACGATTGACTCTTTCAACCTGTCCATTCGCTCTTGGTGTTGCTGTCGCTACTAGTACATGTTCTATGTTACATTGTTTTAGAAACTCTTTAAACTCTGTTGACGTGAAGCACGTTCCTCTATCCGATATAATTATCTTTGGCCTACTATAATTATGAAAATATTGTTTTAGATAATCTATCGCTTCCTTACTAGTTGTACTCTTATCTAATGTTAACTTTAATGCGTTACAATCAGTGATAATCTTAAATTTAATTCCATATAGATAGATTCTAAATCTTTTGAGTGCATATATAATGGCTAGCATTTCTAATTCAAAGCTATGATATTTACTTTCCGATTCTGAAGTGCGTTTAGAAAAATAAAACACTGGGTGTAATTTATTGTCATTCTTTCGTTGTAACAAGACTGCACCAAAGCCTATCGCGCTGGCATCCGTATGTAATTCAGTCTCATCATTAGGACTATAAATAGCTAAAACAGGTGCTTCAATTAATTTTGATTTAAGATCTGTAAATGCTTTAAATTCTACTTCTCCGAAACTGAATTCAACATCTTTCCTTAAAAGCCTATAAAGTGGGGCTGATATTGTTGCAAAACCTTCTACAAATTTCCGAAAATAGGACGCCAATCCGATAAAACTCTGCACTTCTTTATAATTTCGTGGTACAGGATAATCTTTCACTGTGGCTATTCCACTGTCAATAGGTCTGACGGTATTTTCTTTAATTAAATAGCCTAAATACTCTATTTCCTTAGCAAGAAAACTACATTTATCTATCCTTAATTCTAGTTTATTCTGAACTAATAATCTAAATACTTGACGCAATACAACGAAATGCTCTTCCACGGACTCTGTTGCTATCAAAAAGTCATCTACATATGCCAATACATGTCCCGCTCTTATCGGTCCTTCCAATACTTTGTTTACAAAGCGAGAAAATTTCGCGGTAGCAGTCTTTAGCCCGAATGGCATACCTAAATATTCGTATTGCCCTATTGGTGTAATGAAAGCTGTGTATTTAACTGCAGAATCATCTACTCGAATTTGATGAAATCCATCTTTCAAATCTAATTTAGAATAATATTTTTTCCCGTGCAAAGCCGTAATATGATCCTCAATTACAGGCAGGGGGTAATTGTCTCGTACAATGTATTTGTTTAATACTCTGAAATCAACACACAAGCGCATTTCGCCATTCTTTTTGTGTACTAAAACTATTGGAGACGCATATTCAGATTCGCTGGCTCTTATAATATTCCTGTCTAATAATTTATCAATTATCTTCTGCAATTTTTCTTTTTCATTAAATGAAAGTCTTCTGGGTGTGAAATGAAAAGGTACGTGCTCTCGTAAATTAAGTGTTAATTTCATTTTAACTACAGGTTCTTCCGGATAAACCGCATTTATGTATTCTGTTTGAAAAATATTTCGCAACTCTAGTTTATTAGTATTATCTACTTCTGAATTAATCCTCAGTGAATCTACGTCTGTCTCTATCTTTTGATTATTTGTTTCAATGTTCATAATTTCACGTATAGCACTTTTTAAAACTGTTATTCCTTCCGGTTCTGTTAGTTTAAAATCAAGGTCTTTCATTCTATCACGACCCAAGATGACGTGACACCGCATTGTTTTGTCTGGGACCACATACAATGTTACATCGGTTCTTTTCATCTTTCCCGCTACAATGTTTACAGTCACGGTTCCAAGTATTTCTAAAGCGGATTCGTTTATTCCTGTGAACGTCTGCTCGTTATTTTTTACCATCTTTACCAAATGCTCAGGAATAAGCGATTTTTTAATAAAACTTATAGGGCTAGCTGAATCTAACTGTGTTTCTAACTCTAATACTAAACTAATATTATCGCTACATACCTCATACATAATTTTTCGTAGATACTCATCATCATTCGTAAGCTCATTCGATACAATAGATATTTGTCCATTCGGCCTTCTTTGTTGTTCCCTTTTTATAGGACACTCCCTTACCTGATGCCCTAATTCACCACACACAAAGCATGCACCCTTCTCTCTCTTCGGTTTCGCACAACGTGTTGCAATGTGGCCCGTCTCGCCACAATTATAACAGTACGATGCTTTCCACTGTCCTGGTGCTGGCTTGCGTTGTTGCTCGTACATTGTCGGTTTTCCTCTCTCATTCCCATATTGACGTAATCGTCCATCCTTCCTTACTTCCGGCTTAACTTGTGGACGTAGCGTTATCTCCTCCATGCCTTGTAAAAGATCCTCTTCAGTTTCAAATCTTTGTAGCCGAACTTGATTTCTCAAGTTATCGTCAGGAATCCCACGTATCAAATAGCTCACCATTTCGTTCGGGTTTATCGGCACTTGGTTCGCTAATATTACTTTCTCGTGGTAATAGTCCTCAAACGATTCATTTGGTTGCCATAATCGATTTTCAAACTTCTCCCTTCTAACGAGACAGTCAACTTCTCTTCCATACAATCTCTTCATGCTCCGTAGTAGCTCTTCAATTGGGCAAATAAAATTGTTTGGATTTGTATGGAACCATCGATGCGCCTTACCCTTTAGCTTTCCCGTGATCATCACTCTGGTTTCATCATCACTTAAATTATAAGTTCTCTTCAGCATCCATACGTGATTTTCCCAAGCCCTGAATTCTTCATGGTTTCCATCGAAGTCTGTTAGTAAATTAAATATGTTACTAAGAGTTAACTGCCGTCCTGAATTTCTTCCTGTCGGATTTGCACCTGCACCATCGTCCACTACGCTCGTGTTTGTCAAACGTAATCTTTCCATCTCTTCTTTCGCAAATTGCAATTCACGCCGTAGTAATGCAGCTTCCCGTGCAGCCATATCCGCTTCGCGTCTAAGCATTTCTATTTCTCTTTCGTCACTCGGTCCCTGAACATCATCGGTTTGCAATGCCGAATTTTCCATCCACTTTCCCGATGGATCAGCATCTACCAACCTATTTATTAATTCCGCCTTCTTTCCACTCATGGGCAAATTCATTTGTCGCAGCACTTCCCTAAGTGTTGCCACGGTAAAAACGCTCGGCTCTTTAGTTAATCCGGTTGCCTGTTCCATTTTAATTCACGAAAAAGAACTAGCACTTACAATTATTTCGTTTACACTCACACTTTCAAGATTTTTAAAATTATGCTTGCTTTTCTTACACTTTCACTATTCTTATCCTTGTATTTTTACTTTCGCGATTCTCAATCCCACTTCTGATTTTTGTGAGGAGGATGAGGGGTTTAACTTTCAAATAAAATTATAATATAAGATAAGAGTTTATTTAGATTGCTTAGTATACTTTCTCGATGGTCTTTCTCTTTCTACGCTTTCTTTCATACTCCCGATCGCTCTTCATCCGCTCGTTCGCCTCCGTCGCAAATCTCGCACACATCATTCACACACTCTCAATGTCACGCACATAATCTCTACCACCTAAGTCGCAGTCATTCGATTCTTCTGTTTCATCTATCACCACATGCATACTCTCATACACACCACATGCATTCTCACACCTATAATTTCTTACACAATACAGAATCTCTCAACAAGAAAAATAAAAATCATATGGTCCGGCTGCACTGACAATGTTATTTCCGGTGTACAGTTAGGGATATGAAAATAACTTCTATAAAAAATCGTCCCTGAAGAGGTTAAACAAATTGTAAATATCCTTTGGGCGATGTTAACTTCGATATCCTCTCCCGAATAACATTTAAAATAACGATAACTATTAAATGTCCGTGGAGCGTCCTCAAGTCGTCCTCTAGTGCAGCATCTTCCCTCGTTGCACTTTGCGAGGCGTCGCATCTACGTCGAGTCGGAATGTCCCACATTCCGCGGATAAAAAAACCACCGGGAGTGAAATGTTTTACAAGTGAGCCTTGTAAACTGCATTGCCGCGGTGCGGTTGCATTTGGATCTAATTAAATGTTTCTCTATTTTTCGCATTTTTTTTCCTAAGCCGCTACTTGGACACGCTTCATGCTATTTGGGCATAACGTTGGAGAATGCATTTTTATAATAATTGCCTCCATTTACTCTTGAGTTTAGAGGAAAGGTATTTTGAATTTGAAGGAAAATTTCCTGGTTGTTAGACTGACGAAAGAAGACTTAGGGTTTGACCTTCAAAGTGAGCGATTAGATTTAATTAATTATTGGAAGTTTTAATGAATCCCTAGAGGCAGCTTTCATTATCACTAATTCATTGGCATTGACGATGAAAATATTGCAGGTGCGCACATTATCTCAGAACTTTTGACCTCGTTAATTCCAGAGCGCCTCCAAAACTAAAAACCGTGCCGTCTTAAAAAAAAACCGATTAAGGTTCGTTAAAAGAAACTTAAGAGAAAATTTCAACCCCTGTGCAACATATACGTGTGACTACTTAGCTTCGCTTATTAACATGAAAAGAAATGCTTTTCCCAATTTTAATGATGTCGCGAAATTACTTCAATGCTGTACCATCTTGCAAGTAGGAAGAACCACGAGCATGCAAGGAAGCTACGGTGGATATGAAGTTAACCCCTTGCCGTACAATAACGAGTGACACTCGTGACGCGATAAATGGAACAGGAAATTTTGAGGTTTTCCAAAAACTATTAAATTAAAAATATCACTGAGTCACGATAGGATCAAATTATTTCAACGATATGAATATTGCATTAAGTTATGAATATTGCATTAAGAAATGGTACGGCAAGGGGTTAAACATTTCAATTTCGGATTACTAAACTCGAGATCCTCATCAGCTCGGAGACATTTTTTCAAATTAATTAATCCATCGTACCCTCGATGGTCCTGAAACCACCTAAAATAGTAGATCCTAGTCGAAATAACCGTAGCACTTGAGAGACTATGGCGGAGTTAATTAGTTAATTAACTCGCAATCAATAGGCCCGAATTCAAATTGTCCTCCGTAACCTCTGGGAAATTCTTTCTAATTTAATAACCAACATATTATAGCCTCGATGATTCGGAGGTCACCTCAAACAGTAGATCCTAGTCGAAATAACCATAGCACTTGAGAGACTATGGCGGGGTTAATTAATTAATTAACTCGAAATCGATGGGCCCGAATTTAAATTCTCTTCCGCAACCTCTGGGGAATTGTTTCAAATTTGATAATTGAGCCGTCCAGTGCACAAATCGATTAACTCCACTTTTTGATTTTTTTTTAAAAAGTCTCAAAACACTCGATTGAATCCTAACTTTTTATATTTAGAATAAATTTTCGTAATAATAACGATTAACACCATTAAATGACAAAGTTTGTTTGGCCATCGAATAATAAATAATTGAATTCAGAAGTCAATATAATTAATTCCAAGGCTATTCCACATTATTCATTTTGTACTTCGTTAGAGGAAAGCTTAATGCGATTATATATTCTACAATACTTATTTGTATTTATATTTTTAAGGGAATTTTAAAAAGGACTGTATACTATTTCATCACGTTTCTCCACTTTAGGTTTTATGGAGTTAATCGATTTGTGCACTGAACGGCTCAATTAACATATAGCCTGGGCGGTTCGGAAGCCACCCCAAACAGATCCTAGGTGAAATGACCATAGGAGTTATGGGGTTGTAGTAGAAATAGAGTTAAAGACTCTCACTCGCCATCAGTGGGTTCGGATTCATATTCTGCACCTCCTTTTGGAAATTTTTCCTTATTAACTCCTCCATATATCAGCCTCGGTGGTTCGGAACCCACCTGAAACACTAGGTCCTAAGTGAAATAACCCTAATAGTTTCAAGGCTATGGTGCAATTAGGAGAATTCTTTCGAATTTATTAATTAAAATGTTATAGCCTCGGTGGTTCAGCACCCCCCTGACACACTAGGTCCTATGTGAAATAACCCTGACAGTTTTAAGGCTATGGTGCAATTACGAGAATTTATTCGAATTTATTAATTAAAATGTTAAAGCCTCGGTGGTTCAGAACCCACCTGAAACAGTAGGTCCTACGTGAAATAACCCTAACAGTTTCAAGGCTATGGTGCAACTAAGACAATTTTTTCGAATTTATTAATTAAAATATTATAGCCTCGGTGGTGCAGAACCCACCTTAAACAGTAAAGCCTAGGCGAAGTAGCCCTAAAAGTTTCAAGGCTATGGTGCAACTAAGACAATTGTTTCGAATTTATTAATTAAAATATTATAGCGTCGGTGGTTCGGAATCCACCTTAGACAGTAAATCCTAGGCGAAACAGCCCTAAAAGTTTCTAAGCTATGGAGCAATTAAAAGAAATCTTCCAAATTTATTAATTAAGATATTATAGCCTCGGTGGTTCGGAAGCCACCTTAGACAGTAAATCCTAGGCGAAACAGCCCTAAAAGTTTCTAAGCTATGGAGCAATTAAAAGAAATCTTCCAAATTTATTAATTAAGATATTATAGCCTCGGTGGTTCGGAAGCCACCTTAGACAGTAAATCCTAGGCGAAACAGCCCTAAAAGTTTCTAAGCTATGGAGCAATTAAAAGAAATCTTCCAAATTTATTAATTAAAATATTATAGCCTCGGTGGTTCGGAACCCACCTGAATAGGTCCTAAGTGAAATAACCGTAGCAGTTTCGGGGTCTCTGCTGCGGCTAATTAAACTCTTCTACTCTCGATCAATGGATCGGATATAATAGCGTTACATCCTATATCACAGCCTCGGCGATTCAGAATGCACGAAAAACCCAAAACAGTAATTCCCAGACCAAATGACCGTAGCAGTCGAAACCAAAAAAAATGCAAAACCCACGAACCAACAAAAACACCCATACCACTTCACTCAAGCGCCATTAAAACCGTCCCTGTAACTTCGCTCTTTCCCAATTCCGAGCAAAAATCCAACAGCTTCAATCTCAACGCGAAAGTAACTTTTTAATTCCAACAAGCGGTGTCCAATTTTTCGCCTCGGCGATGCTCCGTTCGACGATCCGGTCGGTTCCCTCTTAACAGCACTCCATTTGCGTACGTTGTAACGCCGGGGCATCTGGTTCGTGCACGAAATTACGGCGCATCCTAATTTCGCGGCGGAGTCGCGCGAGGTAACGTTCGTTTTAACTGCCGTATATTTCGGCCGACAGTCGCGGTGTACGTATCTGCTCTGTAATAACTCTTTTCCCTCCGAAATACCGCAAGAACGTTGCTAAGAGAATACCGCCGCGAAATTACGACGATTAGCCGGCGCGTTTTTCCCATCGCAGGAGGGGAGAGCACTCCAATCGGAAAGGAACGAAGGGATGGATAAATTAACGTCGAACAAACTTTTCTGCCATTGTGGGGTATTTTTCGGGAGGTTTAAAGGACAGGAGAATGGACTGGGTGAGATGGATGGAGGTAAATGTCGAGGATGAAGGGGTTTTAGAGAGTTTGTATGTTGGTAATTGCTTTTCTTCTCCTCGTGGAACGTAGTTTTCAGGGGTTTTGTGCTCGGTTTTGTATCAGTCGATTTTTCTTGGAGATTTCTCACAATTTTTCTGTCCACATGTTCAATTTTTTTTCTATAAGATTTATTTGTTCGGGGTTTCTGTGGGTTTTCAGTTTATTAGGGGTTGTTCTTTAACATTCTCATACATGTTTGGAATCCTCGATGTAAACCGATCTCAAGGAATCATCGTCGCAACGTGCAGTAAATTTATGATCGTACTTCACTCCGGTAATCCCATACTCGTCAATTATCCAGCGACATAATCACGAGATAATAGTAATCCAACGGGACGGTAAATTCGTTCGTTACAATGTAATATAATCCTGGATGCATCGTTAATTACGAGACGTATTTATCGGCGCGTGCTTTCGTCATACAGAGACCCCTGCATCGGTAAGTGCGCATCTCTGCTATTAGGTTGTAACACTTGAAATGCCCGATTTTTAAGATTAATTTTAAACGAACACAACTTTTTTACTAATAAATGTTTTTAATCGAAATAACAACCATTAGATTCTACACATTCTTTCCAACAAGTTTCTAGTTTTTTAACTACATTTTGATAAGAATCTGGTGTTTTGGTGTTAATATGGTATTTCGCTAGTTCCTTCATTTCTACCGAAGTGAACATTTTTCTATTAAAATCACATTTTTACAAAGCAGAAACTTGAAAAGCACAAAGAGATATATAGACAGCAGGGCCTTACCTTTTTGAGACCAACGCGTAAATATTCACTGAATTAACAAATTCGTAAATATTACAATTTAAAACACGTAAGAAATTTCATTGAGTTCAAAAGCGCCGGTCACCGATGACCCCATGGCATTCAACTTGTTAATCGACGTAGCTTCTACTCTTTCGTTGAGTGTTATTCCCTCCCTCTCCATTTTTATCTTTTTTACTATTCTCTCCAAATATTCCATTATTTGCGTACTTTAATACAGTTTATTATTATTTTAACAATTAGATTTTGTAATGGTAGATATAGAAAAAAATTCACGTTCAAAAGCTATTCAAAAATTCACGTCCAAAAAATAATTCTCCTCTGCACGACTATATTTTTACCGAGTCCTCGTCCACTTCGAAATATGAAAGCAAAAACGAAAACACCAACATTCGTGCGCCGAATTTCATATTGAATAAATGGCACTCTGATTCCATTATCCATTTCGAGAGAAAGTGAAAGAGAAAAGAACAGAATATCGAAACGCAATTGGCCGCCATAGTACCGGGGGTTGAAAAGCAAACGTTAAAATATAATCAAATTAACAGGGGGCTGAGAGTAGAAGTTTTAACATACCCCGATACTGCGCCCGATATTGAAATAAACGGCGATTCGAAATGGTTCGAATTTCTTGCGAGCAAAATGGGGAAAAAATATCGCCAAACCAACCCCATTTGCGCGGACCGGAAATATAAGCGCGGCTGTATAATCAAATTATTGTAATAGCGACCCCGGAGTAAAACGTATTAACAAACATCTGCTGCTATTGCGTTTTATATTGAAATAAATGGCCAACTGGAATTGTCGAAGTAGATGGGGAAAAAGTATCGAAAAAACTGCCACAGATCGAAATACCAACGCGCCTGTACAATTAAATTATTATTGCGCTGAGAGTAAAACGTATTAATACGAAAACTACCGGCGTTATATCTATTATATTTAGATATACTGAAGAAATTCTTTAGAAAACGGAAAATGAAGAGGTGAAGTAGATGATTAATTAAATAAATTCAATTTTATAACACAGAAGTGGAATAACTACTGTATGGCTTGCCATTAATTTGGGGAATATTTAGAAAAAATTCTGAACCGGTTATTTTGACCGTTATGATAATTTTAGCGTTAATATGTTCCTTTAACACTAGAACTACTGGAGTTATACCTATTGTATTTAAATATGCTGAGTAATTACTTTGAAAAAATGAGAAATCAAGAGGTGAAACAGGATCTATTAAGTAATTAAAGTTTTATAACATATAAATGGAATATTTACTGCATTATTTCTCTATCAATTTGCGGAATTTTTAGAAAGAATTGGACACCGGTCATTTTAAACGCTTTGGTAATTTTATTGGTAACAGACATCTGCTGAAATGGTTGGCCTCTAACGAAAAGAAAAATCGAAGAGAAACCCCAAAATTCTAAAAAGAAATTCCTGCACCCCTTGGCACTTATTGTTAGAGTGCGGAGGGTTAACTTTGCAAAAATCTATCAGAAATAAAAGCTGAAAAAAACAGACCTTCTTCCATCTTCAAGAGAATCGAGATGCACAATTAACACTAGAACTACCAAGGCAGCCAAAATGACTGGTTCCTCATTTTTCCCAAAAATTCTCCAAATTCACAGTAGAGTCATAGAGCAGATATTCTACGTCTATTTTATAAAACAAATATTACCGAAGTAACCACCTTTCCACCTTTTGAGTCCTATTTTTCTAAAGGAGTTATTTAATATATTTAAATATCATGGATTTAACGCAGGTAGTTCTAGTGTTAACCATACCGATATTCTAAATCACCCTGTACAGGTTCGATCAAGGGTTCACCATAAACTTCGCGAATTTAATTAAACCTTAAAAAGAATTCCGCGGCGAGGTCTCCGACGCGGTGAACGATGGAAACGAAGCGAATCGAACAGCAGGTAGAATTAACAAGCAAACGGACACTGTCCTGCTTCGATTTTCGATTAATTAACATCCGACCGACGAATTCCGGTCGGTCCGTCTATTTGTGTTGCTCGTGTTAACGAAGTTCCTGCGGCCTGTCGTTTGTACTTCGATCAATTAACGAAGATTTTATTATTGCATTCCGACATGGCCGGTGCGAAATATCCCATGGAAAGTGCTCGTAATTCCATGGCTGCTTAATTGCATCGGTCGTCGTCACCGATCGTTCGTTTCACGTTTTTACCTCGCTGAAAAATTCGGTTTTTCGAAAATGTTTGTAAAACAATTTCGTGGTATTTTATTTCGTTCCTGTTACTCTTGTTACTATTTATATATCAACTAATTAGGAATCTAAGCTTTGAACCCGCAACTTTGTTCAGGGCAATGACCTTAACAATGCAGTAAAAGAAACAGAAATTGGAAAGTGTCCCATTTTTATAAATATTCGGGTTGTTTTCCTTTAGATCGTGAAAGTCTTTGGTGATTTTATGCGGCTTTGTCATGCAATTCTTCGAACTTGTTGTCGGGATGAAAATAATGGATGACAATCATCATTCATGCATCCGTTGTGGAATTAATATTGCGAGGTATACTCGGCTAAGTGATGCGACATTGTTAGGAAGCATGTTGCAGGAAACGGATGTGTTTGGCTACCGTATTTCAGACTTTTATTTGCGTGGTTGGTTTGTCCGTGATTTAGAGGCCTAAGTGGATTTCAAACTACTCAACCTGCGGTATGCGTTACGTGGGAAAATATTCCGAAGTCCTTCAACCTTGCTTTCGTAATAAAACTGTTGATTTTACAAATCCAAATTTCAATACTGAGTTTACATTTCCAAGTTCTTCAACTTCTGCTGTATAAAATAAGCTTGAAATTTCTCAAATTCCAACACTACAAAATTGACGATTAAATGATTCAAATTTAAGGAAAAATTCCTCGCCATCCAAATTCCAGTCGCTTCTCAAAATTTACGATTAAAAGATTCTCAATTTACTCGAAAATTCGCTAGGTTCAGTTTCCACTTCCGCTGCGTTCAAAATTCTTCTTTCAATGGTGAAGATTGCACGGAAAAAATACAAAGAAAACGTAATATTCGCGATTCAACGAAAATATCTCCTCAGAATCCCACGCATGAAAAACGAACGCTACTTCCACGCAATTCCATCGTCATGGAAAGTCATTGACACGCGTTCTCACAGCGCCGGCACGAGAGTCGATTGCGAAACTTTTACCGGCCGCCTCATCGTCTATCGTGTAATTCATTCATATCGGAAATTATGCGCAATTATTATCCCGCAGACGAGGCTAATGAATTTCTTCTTCGCTCGGGATTACGCTAGTTACGTCGGTCCCCGGCGACGCTCCGTTACGTCGACGTAACTCGTCTAGCAACGGCGAAGCATCGATGCAAAAAGTGTAGGAAGAGCGGAAGAATTCTCCGTCTCATCGATTTACGGTTCTTTTTGTCAGTTCTTCATCCTTAATTTAACTTTTACGGCAATTTTGCCTAAGGTTTACAATATTTTGTGTCTTTTAGGTGATTCAATTAATTAAATAATAATTTAGACTTTGAGAGATGTGAGGACGCATTGGACTTGGACACAATAATTGACGTTTGCTGCAATTTTCAAATGGATTTTCTATTATTAACTTATCAATTGGAATCTTCTTCTGTATTTTGGTTTTAAATTCAGTGGCCATTTCGCTCAGGAGCATCGGTTTTAGGTGGCTTCTGAATCCCCAAGGCTTTAATATGTTAAATAATAATTCAGAAAAATTAATCAGACGTGAGGACGCATTGGACTTGGACCCACTAATTACCATTTGCTGCAACTTTAAAATGCATTTTATATTATTCCCTTATCAGTCAGAATCTTCTTCTGTATTTAGGTTTTAAATTCAGTGGCCATTTCGCTCAGAAGCATCGGTTTTAGGTGGTTTCTGAATCCCCGAGGCTTTAACATATTAAATAATAAGTCAGAAAAATTAATCAGACCTGAGGACGCATTGGAATTGGACCCACTAATTGAC
Organism: Cerceris ruficornis; assembly: GCA_963989415.1. Lineage (NCBI taxonomy): Eukaryota > Metazoa > Arthropoda > Insecta > Hymenoptera > Crabronidae > Cerceris > Cerceris ruficornis. The sequence goes on from OZ022519.1 coordinate 28,793,399, forward strand.
ATTCGCTGCAACTTATCAATCAGAATCTTCTTCTATATATTGGTTTTAAATTCAGTGGCCATTTCGCTCAGGAGCATCGGTTTTAGGTGGTTTTTGAATCCCTGAGGGTGTAATATATTAAGTAATAACTCTGAAAAGTTGATCGGAGGTGTAGAGGCATCGAACTTAGGCCTATTTATTAGAAGTTGGAGCCTCTAACTTCATAACCATCCTAGATACTTTGCAAACTCACTAAACTTTCTAATACAGTTTTAAGATACAACTTCCAACATTATCTTATGACTTATAAAATTTACATCAGACTGTTAACTAATAATTAATACATTTATTAATATCGTATTTCGGCTCCAACTTCTGCGATAATTCGCTAATACTTGTAGTCTTAAAATTATCTAAATTTCGAACCAGCGGGGCTACAATATATTAAATATAACTGTAGAAAAAACTGGCGGAGGTGAAGCGGATTTGAACTCGGTCGGACTAATTGAGAATTCAAGACTTAAACTTCATATGAACCGTAGCCTCTGCATCGGTTTCCTCTGTTACAGTTAACGCGTCGCTTCCGTCTGCGTTACGTTTTTCACTCGCTCAAGTGTGACGATTGGCCCGGATTCTACGATCGAGTAGAAACGGAATATGCCCATGAAAATAGCGATCAAGCTGCTGATAGTTGTGTTTTATGATCGTACTTTTTATCGGGGAAATGTAGCTGCAATTGATTTTGGGGTATAGAGCAAACGAGATATTATTTACAAGGTTTTAAAAAATTTGATATTAATGCGACAGAGTGGCTCGCACGTGCGACTAATTAATTAAAGTTGCGCAACCATGAACCGATGTTAAGCAACAAAATTAGAGTTGCGTCGGTTAAAAATGAAAATGAGAACTTCAAAAAATTAGATGCCCAGAAGTGGAGGTACAATTATACGAGCATATTTAACTCTTCAAAGTATAATCTACGAAAGAACATTAATAATACCTGAAACACAATCAACAACATATGATAACATTTTTGAAAATATATAGGGAATATCCGACAAATTACCCAAACATATGCGAATCACAGTTTCACTCCGACTCTTCGAATTTTCTCCCCCTTTAACTATTTGAGGCACGGGAATTCAGAAAATAAAATGACCCATGTTGCACAGACAATTTTCTTTTGATTGAATAAAGTTCGTTTATATTTATTAACAAACTTATATAATAATATAAATTTTAGAGGTGGGATAAAAATGTCCCACCTTGCATCTTCGTGCATCAAAAAGATGGGACGCTTTTAATCTCGCCGTGCCTCAAAGAGTTAACACGTTGAATGTCACAGGGGTCACCGGTGACCGACACCGTTGAATTCGATGGAATTTCTTGTTTCTTCTGAATTGCATTATTCACAGATTTCCTAATATATTCAACATTTCCACGTTACCGTTAGAAAAGTGAAGAATCGCCGAGCATAGAACTATTCTTATTTACAACATTTCTATTATATAAAGGTAAAAATGATGAAACAAGCGAAACACAGGTGGCGTCCAACGTGTTAACACCACCAACGAGATTACAACCCCTTTAAATAAACCGAGACACGAGCTACCCTCGACACGCTATAATTCCGTAAGCAAAGCAATCTAAAAGAATTTTTCCATTTTCCCAGCGTATCCTTTAATTCCACGTCGCGTGGCTTCGTCCGAAAAAGAAAAGAAAAAAACAGAAAAAGTATCCGGTTTACCGTGAATATTCGATGTCGCCGAGTCCGCGAGAATCTCGCGCAATTCCGCCGCCCGTTTTTCCCTGTCTCCGTTTCCTACGACGCTAATTCCCGGAGAATTTCGCGCGTCGCGATTTCCTCGCGAGAAACTTTATTCATCGTCTTCATTCCCCGTAATTTTTTTTTTCTTCTTCCAGGGGGACGCACGGACAGAGATGGCATGAGGGACGGCTCCGGCAACGTTGCCGAGGTGGTGAGTCGCAAATTTATGCAAACTTTCTAGCAACGGTAACCGTGGAAGTCGTATTCCAACGTTAACGAGATAATTATCCACGGTATCGCGAATAAGCGGGAAAATGGCAGTCGGATGAGAATCTTTCACCCCTTCGGAATATACTGTGGAGGTAAAAACTGTAGGGTGCTCTTTGCGCCGTTATTTTCGACGATTGTATTTCTGCAAAATTTTGAGGCAGAGGAGGCGGGAGGGACTTTTGTTAATTTGAATTTGAGAGGTTAATGTACTGTGAACAATCAATATTTATTTGACTGCTGATACATTGAAATATTATCGGGAAAATATTAATTTACACTTTTGCCCTGCAACCCTCGGGTTTTCTAAAACCTTTGGAGGCGAGGTGAGAGATTCTTTTTTTTTTTAAATTTGAATTGGCAGGACTCGTTATTTATAACAATTAATATTTATTTGACCGCTGAAACATTGAAATACTATCGGGAAAATATTAATTTACCATTTTGCGCTGCAACCCTCGGATTTTCTAAAAGCTTTGGAGGCAGGGTGAGAGATTTCTTTTTTTTTAAATTTGAATTGGAAGGACTCGTTATATATAACAATTAATATTTATTTGACCGCTGAAACATTGAAGTACTATCGGAAAATATTAATTTACACTTTTGCCCTGCAACCCTCGGATTTCCAAAAACTTTGGAGGTGAGGTGAGAGATTCTATTTTTTTATTAATTTGAATTCGAAGGACTTATTATTTATAGTAATTAATATTTGTTTAACTGTCGAAACATTGAAATACAATCGCGAAAATAGCAATCTACAGTTTTTGCGCCTTAAGGGGATTAAACCATTGTCTTCGGCCGAGGAGGAATTTGGAGATGTTCTCTCATTCTTTTTTTTTCTTTTTTTTTAATAAACGCCCACGTATTCACGTACGACGGGGAATTAGCATGAGAATGGTCTTTCGGGACTTTCTAAACTCAAGTAGACAAGTTCCACCGGCGTCGAAGGTTTTCTGTCATATTTTTCGGCTGCCAAAAGTACCGCTTCCTCGTTCGTGTCGTCGTGGATGAAAAATTCCAGGGATGTGACTTTTTTGAGAGTTGCAAACAAAACAGTTACGTAGAGTCTCCAAAGAATCTCTTTTTTAAATATATATGTATGAGGATGCAGATTTGTTACTGTTAGTGAAATCCGCAGAGAATTTTACATAATGGTTATTAATTTTAGGTAGGGTAAGGTACTTAAAGTTTAAAAATTTGTTTAAAAAACAATTCGGAAGCAGTCGTTTTGACTGTACCGGTTAGGTCTCGCTGATTCTACCGTTAATCGGTCGATCTTCTAATTCTAAGATTAAGAAAACTGAGCCTTAAAGTAATTTCAGCTTCTGAAATCAAAAATCGGTAAAAAAGCAATTACCTTCAAATAAAGTTAAGTTGCATTATACCAACTTAACTTGCTTGACGTACTTACCCAACAAAATAGGAACAATACTAAAATTTTATTTAATTAGTTAAATAAAGTTAATAAAGTAATCAAGTTAAATACTTGATAAACTACTACTACTAATAAATACTTATAAAGTTAAATACAAAAATACTAAAATTTTTGCATCGCCTGAATCGACGAAGGGACGCCGTCTTTCTGTGTTCCCGCGATTTTAAATTATCCCCTAGAAACTACGCGCAGCAGTGGCACAGCGCATGAGCAATTGTCGTACTACTTTCAGCAAAAATTTCCCTAGGGTCGCCAGGGTATTCTCGAACGAGTAAACGAACACTTGTGATTTAAGTACTTCAGCTTTATTGCCATTTCATTCCGACAACCTTCGGATGTGGGAAGACATTCTAATTACAGCGTGTATTATGTTAATTGTACTATGATTAATCTTCTAGATTGCACGGTAGGGCGTCGTGTTTTCATTTATCTAGTGAAACATCTGCGATGTAATTAATGGCACGAAGAAATTCCTCGGATGAAAGTTGCAAGGTTTCAAAGAGGGCATCGGATGGTGAACTTGCTTCTTTGTTAGCCAAGCTGTCTTAGTATATTATTTATTTCTGCAATACCATGCGTTAATGCAGAAAATCATTTTTTTATTGCACTACTTACTATACTATATAAAATCGTACGTAATTGTTGGTAATTGACCCTAAAACTTAAATTCAGTAATACTGTATGAGCAAGCGAAGCTATAATTTTAATCAGAATTGATCTTCTGCCGTACACCACTTGGTACCATCTTTGCTACCACCCTTAAAAGTTAGCCATCTTCTCAGATCATTTACAATGCCTTTCATCACTCCATAACAACCAATTAGCCTCTAATGACCTCGGCAATCGACTCTATTCAACAATCAAAAGAAAAAATCTCCAAAGTACTTGCTAAGCGTCCTCTAAGGGGTGTCGCAGTCGGCGCCATATTGGAGAACCAAGACGCGCGTCGTTTAAACGGAAAGAGCGTCGGTCCGCGGGCAACGTGACCCCGAAGAAAAGTGGAAATGCCGTTTTCGCAGGGTGTTCGTCGTTGTTCTTTATTTGCGTATACTGTTCCTACACTTTGGCATTTGGCTCGCGCCTCGCGCGGCGTTTCTTCGGGCTTTGTGAAACGTGAATAGGGCTTCTTGCGAGCCGGCTGTCCGTAGGAAACGGCAAGTAGGTACGCAAAGTATTTTCGAAAGCCTCGAGGCCGTTGGCGCCGAGAAGTAGGCTACCGGGTTAATACTTGCCGGAGAGAAACGAGAGAAAAGCGATGCGTCTGGAGAAAGAGAGAGAGAGGGAGTTGGAGTGAGGGAATGAGGGAGGAAAGGAGAGAGAATGGGAGGGATAGAGGTTAAGAGAGATGGAGGGAAGTTGGAAGAGAGATGGGAAGAGACTGCAGAGAAGAGTGAGAGAAAGGGGGAGAGAAGTTTGAGGAAGATGTGGAGGGAGAAAGTGAGATAGGTTGAGAGAGAAAGAGAGCGAGAGGTCCTGGAAGAGCGAGAGAAAGAGGAGATTTAAGGTAGAATGAGAAAATAAAAAGTAGACAGAAGGAGGGAGAGAGATTTTTATGTAGTTTGAGAGAAAGAAAAACAGAGGGAGAAATAAAAATTGTTAGGTAGAATGAAAGGTAGAGAGAAAGAGAGATTTTTAGACAAAGTGGGCGAAAGATAAACAGAGGGAGAGAGAGATTTTTAGGCAGAGTGAGAACGAATCAGAAACGCCGCGAATAAGACAGAGACGGACGGCGAAAAACTGAGAGAAATTTCAGACCGCTCCACCTTTGCCTCCTGCAACCTTTAATTATTGCCAATCAACGTGTAACGAGCGATCGGGAGTGTTTTTTAATTGTTACCGTCGAGTTGATATCGAGTATACCCGTTAAGCCCTATTCATGCTCCAAGAAGTGCCAGCACCGGTTGAATTTACTTAATGGTCGCACGAGTGTCGCGTTATTTTAAAATACGCCGTTTCAATCCTACAGCTACAAAGTTCAAACGGCATCTTATAACATTACAAATTTTAAAAGTAAGCCTCTCCCGTCAGAATTTTTCAAATTTTTGCTCAATTAATTGAGATTCATTTTCTAATATTCTCAAGGTTCCCTAGTATTTTGCAACAATTCGGTAAATATACACAGTACAGAAATTATTTATCAAATTCCAGAGTCAACATTATAATACTTCTCTTATAATAGTTTTTTATATTACTTCTCTTTTTATAATACTTCTCTTATAATAGTTTTTTATCTTACTTCTCTTTTTATAATACTTCTCTTATAATAGTTTTTTATATTACGTCTCTTTTTATAATACTTCTCTTATAATAGCTTTTTATATTACTTCTCTTTTTATAATACTTCTCTTACAATTGTTTTTTATATTACTTCTCCTTTTATAATACTTCTCTTATAATAGTTTTTTATCTTACTTCTCTTTTTATAATACTTCTCTTATAATAGTTTTTTATATTACGTCTCTTTTTATAATACTTCTCTTATAATAGTTTTTTATATTACTTCTCTTTTTATAATACTTCTCTTACAATTGTTTTTTATATTACTTCTCCTTTTATAATACTTCTCTTATAACATTCTTATAATACTAAAAAAATCAACAAAAAAATGTCCTCTGATCAACCAACCCCCTCAAATTTATCCCCATAATACTCCAACTCCCCCAAGACAGCGTGACGCAATCTTCTCGCCTGTTCTTCACTGAAAACTCAACAAAAATATTTTCCAACCTAAATTAACTCAACAGTTAATTTCCTCGCAAATACAAAAACCCCAGAGTTTCGTTCGATAGCATTTCAACGGGACCAGAAGCAATGTCACGTAAATCCAACGTTCACCAAAACGTTGAAAATGGCCCGGCATTTGGCGCGGAATCGTTCGATCGAGTCGACGATACTCGAACCCGCGTTAAATCGATGGTACCTGTTCCCTGTTCGAGTGACCTTGGTGAGCCGAGGTGAAAAGTAAACCAGGAATGGTAGGGGAAACACGCAAGTTCAATATACTTAACGACGAGTGTTACCCAGATTCGCAATACGCTAACCGCACACGTCGGCCGGAGTCCATCCGAGTGAAATTTATATCGGCGAGCCTCGAAACAGATAACGTTATTCGATGCGGCGATCCGATCGCTCGGAACGATAACGAGTCGAGGTGATAAGTTTCACGCGTAATCTGAATTTAGAATTTTTAATTATGCAGGTGCAATCAATGGGCCTGTCGTGGGCTATTTTTGTGCTGCTTGGATTTGCATACGTTTGAGCGCCATATTGAAGTATCTCAGTGGAGCGAGGGGCGTGAAATAGAGAAATTTTTGATATTTATTAAATAATGAAAGCTTAACACTAAAATTACCGACGTTATATCCACTGAAATTTAGATATACTGAATAAGTACTTTGGAAAAAGAGAAATCAAGAGGTGAAAAAGATGATTAATTAACTAACTTAGGTTTTACAAGATAGAAGTGGAATATTTACTTCATGGCTCCCCTATCAATTTAGAGAATTTTTAGGAAAAATTGGGAACCGGTCATTTTGACCGGCTTGGTATAATTAGTGTTAATAAAATATGGCATTTTGAAGAGGAAGATTTGAGGCAGATTGCACAGTTGCAGTGTGCCTTTTGGAAGCGATATTGTTGAAATCCTTGCAGCAAAAGTGAGAAGTGGTGATATTTGGTACCAAGAAGATGGAAGGGTCTGAAGTGAAGGAAACTGGATTATATTAGCAATATTTGACACTAAAACTACTGGCGTTGTGTCTATTATATTTAAATATACCGAGGAAGTACTTTGGAGAACGGGAAGTCTAGAGGTGAAGGAGATGATCACTTCTGTAACTTAGATTTTTTAAGATAGAAGCGGAATAGTTACTGTATGGCTTCCCTATTAATTTGGGGAATTTTTCGAAAAAAGTGCGGTCATTTTAATCGCCTTGGTAGTTTTAGTGTTAATGTATATATTCAATGGTACATCTGTATTCTAACCAGACGGCCATCACTTTCAAAGTATACCCCTAAAATCAGCCAGTTCGTAATCCGGGGATCCTTGAAATCCCAAAGATGGCCACATTATTTATTAAACCCAACTATGACGGACAATTTACCTAAGAACGTAATAGCTTACACCATCTGGAGAAGCGAAAGCTGCCAGCTCAGAATATTCGGATGCCCTATGTAGGCTATGTAATCACTTCCCAAGTCTTCTAATCCGTTGGAACAGTTAACATTGATCTAGCTCCTTGTTCTAAGCCTAATTTTAATTAAGTCCAAACCACAGTAATGGCAACTTGGAAGATACGCAATCAGCGAGTTCCAAGCGGTTCAATCTTCCGCGATTCTCAGTAATTTCAAAGTTACAACAAAAGACGACGAGGATTTCTCAACGCATTCGCCGTACAAATATTTCATTTGCAAGTAGGTTTAAATTTAAATGATCCATGTTCATTTACTTATCGAGCCTTGCAATGTAGTTAAATGTTAACTCTCTATAGTCCGAATTTTCTGTGGGATCTGAAGATCAGTTGCACGATAGTACACTAGAAAATGATAAAAATACTGTTATAAATGATATGTGTAACTTGATTTTGAAACATTGAATTTTAAAGAATTTCATAATCTTTAAGAACTAAATTGTAATATCTGACAATGTTAAAAATTCGACTTTGAAGAATAAAATGTTAGATTTGTCTTGTGTTACTTCAGTTTAGTTACACGGGCCCAGAGAGGGTTAATTAGCATGAGATGTCGGCGACAATTGGAAACTGCAGTGTGAGAATAATCTATATGGCGCACGTGCTACCTGGCTGATTGTGAATGATCTTATCACCATAGTGACACCTGTATTGTGATACATTGTCATTATGGGGTGAATCGATCATTTGTACGCTGCACTGCTGAAAACACGACTAAGATAGTACATGGGCTGCCTACATGACCAGCTTGATCATGCTTTGTAATTAGTGTGTGAATGCTTTCGCTAGTGGGACGACAGAACCAAAGATTAGATCAGAAGGCCCTCTCCAACCATACAATACCGTAGATCCTAGGCAAAATGGCTATACAAGTTCAATTTTAACCCTTTGAGGACTACTGACGCATATATGCGGCCTGAGAAAAAATCTGATTATAGGTTATCGAGGCATGTATACACGATTAGAATTGAAAAATTGAAATATAACCGTTGAAATATGATTGTGAAAATAGTAATGTATAATTTGGATACATTAACACTCGAACTTTCTGATAAAGAAGTAGTTTTTGATCGCCAAATAAACAATTATCTCTTAACACTCAACAAAGTCTCCGTCCCTAAAGGGTTAAATACAGAATCGCGACATGGGCTATTCGCATTGGTTGATTGGTCTTCTTTTCAGCAATGCACAGTACAAGTCCCGTAACATGAGAGTTCCTAAGCACTTAAAGTTAAGCTGTGGAAGGATTGGGCGGAGCCAAGGTCTCCCCCTTCTCCTTTCCTGCTTCAACTTGTCCCTGTGCGACAACATTTTATAATCCAACACTACAACCTCTGCCAAGAACTGCTTATTTACAGTTACCCATCTCCCCGTTGAATGCGTCAAACTGAAAATGCCTGCAATTTGACGCACCGTTTGAAAGCAACATTTTTAAAACAATTCATAGATCCATCCCGCTGGCGTATGATAAAAACCATAAACAATATTGGGATTGAAGGAATGTTGACTGTCAACGCAAACACGTAGGAAGAGAGAGAGAGAGCCGATGTAACACAAAGAGAGACCATGATTTCGGTTGCCGTGCAATTATCGAGTCACTTTGAATTTATTCCTTGTTAACTCCGTCAAACTCGCAGCGCTACGTCCTCGTTGTTGTTTGTATTTATTTGAAAACAATGCCGAATGCACCGGCCTCGTTCCAGTTGTCATTAAACGTTCCACGTACGCGTTCGATTTTGCGGGAATCAATTGGAGATGTGTGCACGCGCGCGCATCGAAAGAGAGAGGGACGGAAAAAGAAGAGGGTACGTTGGCAGCGAGGTCGAGGGGGGAGTATAATTTTAACGCCAATAGGTGACGTTCGAAACCATGCGTTATTTGTCTGCTCGTTACGCGACACTCGTGAAAATTAGATCTCGTTATCGCACTCGTTATTGCTGCGACAGATTTGCTCGCATGTTCGTAATCAAAAACGCAGTGGTGAACGGTTTTTGTCTCTTGTCCGAATGATGTTTCTTAGAACTAACTACTAAGTGATGATCAGAGTCTCTAGCGATGTTCAGAGATCTGAAGTGATGATCAGAGTCTCTAAAGATGGTACTTGTGGATGTGGGGAGATGAATTTGAAGTTGATTGACGCTTGGGGCCCAACCACACCACCATCCACCCCACAAGCGCCAGTTGAGAGGTGCGGTTTTTATTCAGTGTGATCAGTGGTGGCTTTCAAGCTGCGGCGGCCAGGGGGGGGCGGGCTGTTGCCCCTTTCTCTTCCTAGGAAAGGGACAGTTAGTTAGGGGTCCTAGTTTCTAGGAAAGGAAAAGAAGCTGGTAAGAGTTAAAAAAAGCGCGATGCGTTTCCGTCCTGGGCCTGTCGCAGACTAGTATATAGTAAGGCTGACCGAACACAGCCTGCCCTAGATGCTGTGCCCCGGTTAGGACTATATCCAGTGCCGGTCGGTGGTATATATAGAAACCGGGTGTCGGTAGACAACTCGTGAGAGAGACCCCTCGGAGAGCACGTGGTCTAGCGGGCGATCCGTAAACTAGATGCGCGGGAGTAATGGCGGCCGGTAGATCGGTTGCAGCGTACGAGATCGTGCCGCTACAATAAGAATAGAGAAGAATTGAAAGTGGTAGTATGTGAACGAGATTATACAGTGATGATACAAACTGACCTGCAACCATAGATGTTTGGTCAAACGAGTGCTGTTGGCGTCTGTGCTGGGTAAAGAGGTAGAGGTTCGGACTCACCGTCAGTAGGGCCGAGTTCAAATTCGCCCATTAGCTCTGGGAAATTTGAAATGTTTGCTGTGTGATGCGTGCCATAGCCTCGGTGGTTCGGAACCCACTTAAAATGTGGGTCCCAGATGAAATGATCATAGAAATTATGGGGCTATGGCGGATAAGGAAATAGAGGCCCGGATTCGCCATCAGTAGGGCTGAGTTCAAATTCACCCATCAGCTCTGGGAAATTTGAAATTTTTGCTGTGTGATGTGTACTATAGCCTCGATGGTTCGGAACCCACCTGAAACTGTAGGTCTTCGGTGAAAAGGTTGTAGGAGTTATAGAGTTAACGATGTGGCCGAGTTCAAATATACCATGACCTCTGGAAAATTTTTAAATTTTCCTATAGATATATCTATTCAAATAGTAAAGTATGATATTCACAGCGCTACTGTGAAAGAAAGCACATGTACTCACAAATAACGACGCTGAGATTCAAGAAACATTGTCACAACTTGTCACACTGGCCAAGTAGAGGGGGTATCCCCTCCTCGCGTCATTAATGATGCGCACTGTACCTTTATATACTCTCTGCGCGTACCAGTGAGTTTTAACACTAGAACTACCAACCGGTAAAAATGACCGGTACACAATTTTTTTCCAAATATTCTCCAAGTTTATAGAAAACTCATAGAATAAATATTCTACGTCCATATCAAAGAACATAAATCACCGAATCGATCATCTTTTCCGCCTCTCGATTCCTCTTTTTTCAAAGTACTTATTCAGTATATCTAAATTTCAGTAGATATAACGTCGGTAGTTTTAGTGTTAAGCTTTCATTATTTAATAAATATCAAAAATTTCTCTATTTCATGCCCCTCTCGCCACTGAGATATTTCAATATGGCGCTATAATAGACTATAATAGATTTAACGTCGGTAGTTCTAGTGTTAAGAGTACGCACATAGACAATTCCCCGCATATATCCGACAGATCGAGCACAATTAATGCTGATAAATTAATTATCGGATTCGTAGAACCGTGGTGGCTCGCACAACCAATTAACGGTCTTACACGTAAATATTGAACGTGTAACCTATTATTGATATTACAGAGATCGAGTTCGGCTAACACGAGAGAATTGCGGCGTTGAAGTAAATTCCGGGATTAGAATTTCCAAGTTCGCTTTTATCCCGATGCATAAACGCATCACGCGGAATACCGTGGCAGAGATGTTATTACAATTATCGTGTTTTAACTGTAATCGCTGTTCCGTTCCATTTTCGAGCGGTGTCCTTTCATTCGGAACGTTCTTTGTTCGCACAAAATTTGTTTCCATGCTAATGGTTATTCTCCAACATTAATAAATTCGGGCGTTCTATTCCTGCTTACGCTGTTGTCGCACGCCTGTCGTGTTTTAATTTCACGAAATTTGTTAAAGCGGATCAACGTTTGAGATGTAATAATTTTCTGAAATTAAAACACGAGGACAGAGCGAGTATTGCAGTGGCAACGAACTCTTGAAACTAAAACGGCAGGATTTATAATAAATATATTCGTTCATAAATTCCTTCACGTAAATTTCGAAAAATGTATGAAATGAGAAAACTACAGTTGCAAATATAAATTTCGAAATGTAGATCGAGTGAATTGAGCCGTTCAGTGCACAAATCGATTACTCCAATTTTTAATTTTTTTTTAATTTTAAGTCTCAAAGCTCTTGATTGAACCCTATCTTTTTAAGTTTAGAATAAATTTTCGTAATAATATCGATTAACACCATTAAATGACGAAGTTTGTTTGGCCATAGAATAATAAATAATTGAATTCAGAAGTCAATCTAATCAATTCCAAGGCTAATCCACCTTATTCATTTTGTACTTCGTTAGAGGAAAGCTAAATGCGATTATATATTTTACGATACTTATTTGTATTTATATTTTGAAGGAAATTTTGAAAAGGAGTGTATACTATTTCATCACGTTCCTCCACTTTAGGTTTTATGGAGTTAATCGATTTGTGCACTGAACGGCTCAATTGAAGATGTCATGGTCATTCCAACGTCATGCTTGAGACTAAAAAAAGAAAATTTCTCCACCTGTTCCTCAACCAAGTATCTTATTTTGTTTGAATTATTATCGTTCAAATTGCAACTTCAGCGATAAATAGTGATAACCGAAATCATCAAGATCATCTCAAGTTCGCTCTCAAAAATAAAAAAAAAACATTTCTTCGTAAAATGCCGAGCCAGATATATCAATTCCACGCGATCATTATTCTTCAAAAATTCAATTTCTGCGTTCCGCAGGAATCTCGTTAACAAAAGCATCAAGATCATCCAAGGTCACTCCAACAATAGAATGCAATTTTCTTTGTCGAATTCCGCGCTAAATATTTCAATGCCCCACGGTAATTATCCTTCAAAAATTCAACTTCAGCGTCACGCAAGAATCTCGATATATAACAAAAGCATCAGGGTCATCCAAAGGTCACTGTCAAAAGCCCAAGAAAGGAATGCAGTTTCTCTGCCAAATATTTCATTTCCGCGCGATCATTGCCATTCAAAAATAGAAATTTCCAACGAATCCCATTCGAATTGTTCGACCAGCATTCCAAAGAATCTATTTCGTTGTGCAGCGCCCGATGTAAATGATATACGACAATGCGACGCGTTGGGCGTGTCGTTTCGATGCTTGACCCGGCGTGCTTTGATCCTGACAAATGATCTCCGCGCATATACGAAGCGTATTACGCAGGCAGCCATTGAAAATATATCACGCTAATCCCGATGAAAACTGGAACGAAAGCCGCGGACGTCTCCTGAAATGTGTCGCGCGGGAAAATGATCCCGGATGCGGGAAACCCGCCAACGAATCCATGTCGATCGACTTCTACGAGAATAAAATTTTCGGTGAAATTATACTTGGACGAATAAATGCGCACTGTAACGTGACGTGCGCTACAGTGCCTTTTTTAAACCTTAGACAACTTCTAAGGCTGCATTCTTGAAAGCAAATTTGGAAGTTATGGGAATGTTGAGTCTTTAGAGATTTTCTGTTCTGTTCTATACTTTGGCTTTAACTCTTGCGACGAGATACCCGAGGAGCCATATGATATACTGAGGGACCAAAAACAAGACACTTGAAGGGTAATTTGCTCCGATTCGCCCGACGGATAGAGACATCCCTCTCCTTCACGTATTTTTGACTTTGCCGCGCTTTGGCAAGAGAGACCCGCACATTCGCCGCGTCGTCATGTGAACGACGAAAGGAGTGTTTTATTTTCGGTTGTCATTCTTCGATCTCAGGTTTCCAGGACCGACATGGCGGTGCGAGAGCAATCTCCCCTTCCGTCCCAAGTGCCTTGTTTCTGGTCCCTCACTTTAGATCTAGTTGCAGCGATCGTAGAAAATTTAGCATTTTTGCACAGTCGATAGTCGTCTCACTACACGTCACTCAATGGAGATAGCAAAAGTGTAAATATCTCGAATTGAAGAACAAATTGGTTGCACTATTCTCATAATTGCAAGCACAATTGTATGTAATTTAGTAAAATTAATGTGTAGTTCAATTATCCCAGCCCCATTTGTCATCAGGATTTACCGAGGCACCAAAATGGCGGTAACCCAGAAACAAGGTGAAATCGCACACACATTTATGCCAACTCCTTTCCTTGTGTCCCTACCGCTGAAGTTACTATCTAGTCGAAGATACCGTCTATATTGCTGCATTACTGCTGTATCCTGTCTCTAGTTTGAAATACGATAAGCAGAGTCGACGCAAAGATACGACTAAAACCAAATAAATCATCCAACGTCGAAGACAGCCGTGCCACACCTTGAGGATAACTATTAAGAAATCGGTAATAGGAGAAACCGGCGGAAGACTTCTTCCGCCCATTCGGAACGTGTTCTCGTTTGATTTTCTGCATAATCGCGATGTCGGGGAAATGAGATAAATCCTGAGCAACGAAGTAGTTGATTACCTTAGCGATTATGTTAGTAATTGCAGTCGCAATTTAAACAATCTTCTTTCTTTCTTTTACGTTTTTTCGGCTTTAACCCTTGCAAGGGTTAAAAATATAAAAAAATAGGTGTCAAATATTTTTTTGAGAACTACCTGTCACATAAATTTCATCAAAATCGGCGTGATCGGCTTCGATATGTTCCCTTGTTAATACTCCTATGTCGAGTGAGGCTCGTCATTACATTTCTTACGCTAATTTTAATGTCGAGCTGGACTCGACTTTATATAACGCAATTTTTAAAATAATAGTAACAATAATAATATAATAGCAACAATTTCTGTTGCAATACTACTTTTTTCTGAGGCTCCCTTTTATTATATTTTTTGCAAATTAATTAAGGAGTTGTTGGTAGCTAACAAAAAATTGAGAAGTGCAAAGGTTTAACTGCTAATTTCACTTTGTTTGGAAGATGTTTTAGATGGGTTTCAAGCCAGCTATGATACATTAATTAATAAATTGGAGCAAATTTGGCAGAGCTGATGGATATTTGAGTTCCATACTCATCTCAGCCTCTTGCAACACGTTGTCACTTATTTAACAATAATTTACCAATTTTCTTCCCTTTGATATTTATTTTTCTTCGCACCAAATGTATCGACACGGTGCAAATGAGCGGTTACAAATATTTTCTAAAAATTCCTCAAATTGATAGAAAAGCCTCTCAGTAAACATTCAACTTCCACCCTATAAAACATAAATTACTTTCTCACCTCTTGATTCCTCCTTGCAGTACTTACTTGCTACATTTAAATATAATACTAATAGCACCATAAATCGTAGAACGCTTCTATCAAATCCACATTAATCACCAAACTCCAAAACCACCAGCAGAAAATCAACAAAGAAAAATCATATCCACCGTATCCCCCTGTAAAACCGCAAAGACCTGAACCAACACCTTCGGAAATCGATCCACCGACAATCTTTCAAGAAACTTTATCCTTCGTCCTCAAACTCCCCCGCGTAGACTCCACTAATCCAGAAATCCCCCGGATGCATGATTCGTTGCAGCAGTCCTCGTTGCATGCTTGAAGCGCACGATGCATCGCACGCCGTGGCTCTCCTTTCTTTTGACGGAAGTCGAGCGCATTCTGCGAACGTAACAGCAGCAATAACAGTAACAGCATTTCCACGAGGCCAGTGTCGCGGCCGGTGCACCGATGCGTTTTACAGCGATGCACGTGCACACGTGCACATGCAATCGCGCCTCCGTCAGAGCTGGTAAATGGCGCTCGATAACGGTAATGCAGGATCTACGAGGGGCTTTTCTTTCTCGCCTTTCCGCTCGCCATTCCCCTTACTTTTCTTTCGACTTTCTTGCCTGACCCGCTATCGCCGATGAAACTCGCCGGGATTCCGTGTACTCGCGTCGACTTTGCCAATTGATTCCGCGTGTCTGCTGTTCGTCGATGTTTCGCGGATTTAACGGATCGTTTGGTACACTTATAGTGTAGGGCACCGTAATGACTCAGAAATGTGCCAAGATGAATTAACCACTCGTCGTGCTACAGTAAAACCTCGGTAAAGGCAGTAGAAGTTTCCCTCGATAAATGCATCATGACTATCCCCTCCACATAGGAGGATCCCCCTTGGAGAACCTCGGCGCTCGACGAGGGAGCAGTGTAATTGGGGTTGTAATTGGGAGCTATACTAATTGTAGGGTCGGCCGTTTTCATTTTCGATTTTTTTTAAACCTTTGGTAATGTATTTGTGAGATTTTCCTGATTAAAATGATACCAAACACGATATACTTTGAATTATATTTACTTAATATTTTATAAAACTTAATGTTTACATAATTCAAGTTATATCGTGTTTGGTATCGGCGCTCGACGAGGGAGCAGTGTAACATGATACCATCCGAGTGTATCGGTGAGGCAATACTAACTGGAGGGTCGATCGTTTTCATTTTCGATTTTTTTTTCTTGAAACCTTTTCTGACGTATTTGTGAGATTTTTTCCGATTAAAATGATACCAAACACGATATAGTTTGAATTATATTTACTTAATATTTTATAAAACTTAATGTTTACATAATTCAAGTTATATCGTGTTTGGTATCGGCGCTCGACGAGGGAGCAGTGTAACATGATACCACCCGAATGTATCGGTGAGGTAATACTAATTGGAGGGTCGATCGTTTTCATTTTCGATTTTTTTTCCTTGAAACCTTTTCTGACGTATTTGTGAGATTTTTCTGATTAAAATGATACCAAACACGATATAGTTTGAATTATATTAACTTAATATCTTATTAATTCACTTACTATTTACATAATTCAAATTATATCGTGTTTGGTATCATTTTAATCAGGAGAATCTGAAAAATGCATTCGGAAAAGTTACATTTAGAAAAATTAATTAAATTAAAAAGTTTATTGTTGCACCAGCAATGCGTCGCATTGTTTGCTTGCTCTCTCTGTCTCTTCTACTGTCTGTCTTTTTCTAAGCTCGCGCTCAGCTCGAGCCCTAATGTAAACACAGTTTCGACACCTGCACTCGATAAGGGCACTGCTTTGCCTACGAAATCTGTGCATTTATCCAGGTTTTACTGTGTTTCTTTTGTAACTGCCTTCACAATGATTCAGGATGAAAGTGCTATAATGCAAATTGGTCAGTGATTCTCGACATTTCGTTTAATTTAACCCTCAGCACTTCTATGTCGAGTGTGACTCAACTTTACATTTCTTATGCCAACTTCAACGTCGGGCTGGACTCGACATTATGCAACGCAATATCTAAAATACTAGTAGTAATAATAATAACATAATAATAACAATTTCTGTTGCAATGCAACTTTTTACTGACGACCCCTTCTTTGATATATCTTGCAAATTAATTAAAGAGTTGTTGGTAGGTGACAAAAAATTAAGGAGTGCCTTGGTTAACAAAACAGTAATATTACAGAAATAATTTGAGAGTATTTTGTCTCATTGATATCTTGAATTTGATAATTTTATAAAAATTTGCAAATTTCCTGTCCCATTTACCGCATAACGAGAAGGATTCTCAACGTTTGCCCTCTGGATCCCGTATATCATTAAATTCCTCTAACATCCCTCCAGTTTCCCGATTGATTCCACTCGTCTGCTGTTCATGAATATTTCAGAGCTTTAAAGAAACCCGTGTATCTTTCGAAACCGTAGAAACAGAGAGCACGGAGCCACGCGGCGATAAGCAAATGCGATTTTAACGACGTTGGCCAGCTTCCACTTGGAGCAAAGTGGCGCGCCGTTTCTCCAACGAAGAGCCAATTGACTTTTTTGGACACTCTCGAGGGTTGCACCCTCTTAAAGATCTTCCGGCGATTCTGCCACCCCTCTATTGAGAGAAGTTCACCGGAACAGATTCCCCCTCCCTTCTCTCTCACCCTCTTTTTAGACCTTGCTCCACTTTACCACTATTTTCCTAAGCAAAATAATTATCCACCTCAAGAGGAACCTTCTTCCCTCAATTTTCCGCGTCCGCTCGCTTTCCACCTAGAATTTTTCACCAGCCTCGAGATCCCGGTGAATTATTTGCCCGATTAATAACACGAATTCAGTAATTAACCGTGCAGCCAGACACATTCTCCGTCTTACCTCCTCGATTCCCATAAATCACCGTTAGCCACGCGCGCGTAATTCAATCTCGTGTTTCGCGCGATGAATAATAACACATTTTGACATCGGCCGCATTACACCCCATTGTCGCTTAATTGGCCGATGCATTCGTGCATATTGAAACCAACGGGCAACCCGTGCGTGCCTTCCTGCACCTTTGACCTACTGCCATCGTTCCTCCGTTTCCTCGTGGATTCTTCCTTTTGCTGGGATTTCTAATCGGGTTTTGGTGTTCTTGCGATTAAACGGGAGATCTGAGACGGTTTCGTTGAAAGCGGCGTAAGTCCATTTTATGTTATATAGAGATATTTACCGTAGTCCTATGTCGAATTATACTCGACATAGTTCTTCATTTCAATTAATTTTCTTTCCAAGACTTGGAAAGAAAATTAATTGAAAAGACTTTCCAATTTCATAATGGTTTTGTAATATCACCTAAATATCCGTCGGTACGCATAGTAATTGCTATTATTTAAAATAATGAATAACCAACGATAGAAAATGCTGGGAAATTAATTTCATTCAGCTCACTGCAAAATTGACAAAATAATTCGGGCCGCAAAGGGTTAAGGGTTTGTATTTGACTGGTTTGAAAAATATTGGTGTATCTAATACGGTCATTTGATGTTTCTTTAAATATTAAATTGATTTAAGTTTATAATGTGAACGTTTTTGAAGTATTGGTTAAAAGTGAAGTGGAGAAATTATGTAGTATAATTTTTCAACTAAATATTTTGTCCTTGCAGAAACTGGACTTACACCACTTTCAAAGTAATTATATTTGTAATTGCAATAACTAAGTAAATTTATATTGACAAACTGATGCAAGTTTTGAAGGATTTTTTTGGAACTGTTTATAGATTGCATTCATTGTTATCATGAACTAACTTTTTGTCAAACCACTTTCAAAGAAAACGGATCATTTGTTCGAGATAATGAGGGGAAACGAAGAGACCGCGCGTTTTTGGCGGGAACCTAGTTGTGCAGGGAAGATTGAGGTTTTGGGGGCTGTAGTTGCTAATTGTAAGTGCATTTGATTGTTGTAGACTTTACTTTATAAAGGCTCAATTGGAAGTGTCGATGATTTGTTCTAAATTAATTAATAAATTATTAATTCCTATATAAATTAATTCCTAGCTTATTGTAGTCTTGGTGGTTGAAAGTCATCGAAAACTATAGATCCAAGGCGAATCATCGTAGCGGTCAAAGTCGAAAAATGCGAAAGAAGCAAAGGAAAAGTTTGTAATTACTTTCAGCATTGAATTTTATCTAAATATGAATTAAAATATTCCAATTAATCGCCAAATTCTTCCTGAATTTTGGGAAATCTGTATAGCAGTGGATCTAATAGCTGAAATACGATTTCGTCGACGTTTAATCAGCGACGATAAACGAAACGTATTCTTCGACCACCCGGTGGACGTTGCATCTCGGAGATGCGATCCTCCGGTGGAAAATCTGGCGGGTAAATTCGTGCAAAAGGTCCGCGCGTGGAAAGTTTACCGGAGGTCGGTTTATTTGCCAATTTGCAAGAGTCGAATTAAGGTTACCTCCGGGTTACCGTGTTTTCTTGCCGTTCCTCTTTGAATCAACCTTTTCCGCCTTTTCTACGGCCCGTAGTCTCACAGTCAACGAACCGTGGGGTGTTTTTGCAGCCGTTTTTTGCGAGATCCTCGTACGTTTGAAAGATCGTGGAACGTAATAGCTGAATTGCAGTGACCCACGCATTGCACTATGGGGCGGATGAGATTGAAGTTACGGTTGAAAGGTGAATCGTGCAATAATAATTCTATTTTTTCGACTTCCTACAATAATTTCTTACGAATAATAAAATGATTGAATTTTTGGCGGTAGTCTTCATGGTCATTCACACCGAGGGCCACTTAGAACGAGTTCCCCGATAACCGGCTCTCCAATGTACATATCTAATGAGGAACTTCCGAAGGTGACGGTGGAATTTGAAATTGAAATTCCCACGTGGACGTCCGGAGCTCGCACGTCATAGGAGCCAACTTCATTTACCGTCTGTTGGCTCGATCTGGATGGGAAGGGAAGGGAAAGAGGGAGAATTGAATTTCAGCGTTGTTTAGGGACACCCCTTGTGTTTAGCGGGAGATAGAAAGCGCAGAGAGAGAGAGAGAGAGAGAGAGAGGGCTCGGAATCGTCCCGCGTCTGAAACTGGAGAGTCGAGTGCAAAGTGCATGGGGCAACGGAGAAACGGTGTTGTGTAGTGTTGATAAGCTGAGAGGAGAGAGAGAGAGAGAAAGAGGATTTGAAGAGAGATTGATGCAGATGGAGTAAGAGAGAGTGAGAGGTAAAAACGAAGAGCAGAATTTGCGAAGGAGAGACGAGGAGAGGCTATGGAAGAGGGATAGAGAGAGTGTGAAATGTTTAGAGGGAAATTAACACTAGGATTACCGGCGTTTTTGAAAATTGAGAGACAATAATATATTTGGTAATCAAGATCACCTTTTTGCTAGAAAGTCAGAGTGTTACTCCGGTGGTCCCCAACCCCCGGGCCGCGGACCGGTACCGGTCCGTGGATCAAATGGTACCGGGCCGCCCAAGGGACATTAAATTATTTCCATTTTATTTACTGAGGTGTATTTCTCTCTGGTTTGTGCGACTTAAATACAGTACAGTAGCAAGGTATCAAAAGCCCTTAAATACAATTAAATTAAAATTATTAAATCAGAACAGTCTAAAATATAAACAATCAACGTCCCCCCCTCAGTTGATCTCAGGGAGATGATACAGAAACTTCCGGAGAGAGATGAATGAAGAAAATGAGACACTAATTGTAAGAAGAGAGGCTGAGAGAAGTTAAAATTGAGAGACGCACGAACGGAGATCGAGAGAGTGCAGAGAGCAGTTTATAGAGAAAGATTGAAATAGACCGAGGCAAGGAGACATTGTGAATAAGAGATTTAAATAGAGAGACTCGGAAGAAGAGGAAATCTCCAAGATAAAAACAAAGGAACTTCAAACAGTGAGCTCGAGAAATGGAGATTAAGAGAAGGTCCAATTCACCTAGAGATTAAAATAGAGTACTATAAAAAGAAGACACCGAACGTACAAAAGCTCGGAACAAATTACCACGAAAGAGTTTCCAAAACCATGAAACCTTCACCGCACTACTTTAACACTAGATTTACGGGCCTGAAATCTGTTAAATCGCAATATATTAAATAAGGTCTTTGGAAAAAGAGGGATGAAGCGGTAAAAAATGGTAATTTGTTAGGTCATTATTGTATTATAAAATATATGTGAAATATCTACTGTACAGCGTCTCTGGAAATTTGAGAAATATTTATAAGACAAGTAGGAACCCGTCAATTTGACGGCTTCCGTAAATCTAGTGTTAACCCATTCCCAGCCACTTTTCCTTGATCCGATTGGAAAAAGTAACTTCGTAGTGTAAAAATAAAAATAACACATGCCAATTACTACTCACCACATTTGACTTTCCACATTTGATCTGAAAAATCTATCAGATATCTCAATTGGATAGGCCTTAAAATTTTATAAATCCCCAAATAACGATCACGGAAATATACTAAAAATTCTCGAAACCGCTGCATCAAAAGTGCCGCAAAACTAAGGCACAGCATCGTACTCAGGTAGAAAACATAGAAAATGCAGAATGAAAGGCAGAGCAAGAAAAAGAAAGAACACCGAGAGCTGCAAGGCGCAAAGGGATATAAGTTCATCCGTCATTGACTCGCCCTCCGCACTCCATCGTTCTCCCTCGGCCTTCTGAAAGCATCCGTTGTACTCCGGCCCTCCGGTTCTCCGTTTCTCGGCTACAGGGCCTTTCAGAACTCATTTGACATTCTCCAGAGCGCGGCTGCCCACGCGAATGAAAAACCAGCCGCAACCATCGAGGAAAGTTCTCGACGGTGGTTTTGTGACATCGCTCCCGCCACTGATCGCTCGTGCGACTCGCTTTTCGGTAGCCTGAAAAAAAGTACTGTTACGTGGAAGAGCTGACCGGGCATGTGTTTGGTACATCGACACATTCCAGAGAAAATTAATGCTTCTGTGAGATGCTGAGAGTATTTTTGGTTCAATGGAGGCTTAGATTTGTTGGCCTAACCCCCTCAAGCCCTAACCCACAGACGACACTTCTTAACAAACCTTTAAGCGCCAAAGTTTGAAAACTCGAAAACCGACATTAATTTCTTACCAACCTAATACATAAAGACAAATAAAAGCGACAAGTATCAATATAATAATAATATTAATATATATTAGACTTAAGACTGTTTCAATGAATTTGAAATTCATTCATTTACCGTCCCCGAACGCGTACTGAACTTCTCGGTAAAGGTCACGCGAAGGTCATCATATTGCACCTAGTTGGATTCGTTTTTTTACAAGCTATAACACTGTTGTAATGCAAATAAGCAGTCCCATTTAAAAAAATACGATGGCCTTGAAATCTCGGGAAAAATGACTTGAGAGAAAATTGTTTACCGTTATCAAATTCGCCCCTTGAAACAGTACAACTTTATTCTGTGGAGATTTTTTGTACGACTAATAATAACCGAGATATTTAGGTGTTCCCATTTAAATGTCCCACACTGTATATACATAATATTATTATTATTATATTATTTTATATATATATATTATATCCGGGTTATAATTATTAAATGTTAGGTATACTGAACAAGTACTTTAAAAAAGAGAAATCAAGAGGTGAAAAAGACGATTAATTAATTAATATAGGTTTTCTACGATAGAAGAGGAATATTTACTTTACGTCTCCCCTATCAATTTAGGTAATTTTCAGAAAAAATTGGGAACCGGTCATTTTGACCGGCTTGGTAGGTTTAATATTAAAAATCGTCATTTCTCATTACGGTAACGTGACTTATGCCACTTTGAAAATAATCTGCACGGATATTTCGTTGAATAGCGTCTCGCATTGGCAAGTTTTCGTTTATGAAATTTCCACAAAAAAGTTATAAAAGCGCAACGGAAACAAGTTGGAATACAAAGCCCCCTAAAGAGCCAGTCTTCGACACCGTGGTAGATGCAGTTGGTTTTGAGCGTACTCACACGTGGTATAATGCACGCCGTATGCCGATAAGTGGTCGAGATAAAGTACTAGGAAACGAGGGAACACAGCGAGAACCGTCGTCGTGCATCGTGATCGGTATATAACGTATTGGTCGCCACCAAGTCTCCAAGCACGACGTTAAACCTTTTAATAGTTCACCCCGGCAACGAGGAAGGATTTGGAAAGCGTGCACTTTTTGCGCAGCCTAATTAATCTGCTGAGTTAAACGCGTTCAGCCATCTTGATCTTCCTCTTCCGCCTCTCTGGAGGCTTAAATGACGCTTCATGCAAAACTCAGTATTTTGCGTGGCTTCTCGTGCTTTTTTAGCCAATTTATTAATTGCATTGAAAATGAGGGGAATTTTGAGTCAGGAGTCTTCTCAGGAGAGAGAAAATTGCAAATTTTAAGACACTCAAATAAAATATGGCGAGAGTTGCATTTGACCTTTATTCGCACCTTAAAAAAATCAACCTAAAATTCCAAAAAGGTTTTCTGACCTGTAGTCTATTTTCTATCAAAAATCAAGTTTCTTTTCACGATTTTTTTTATAATAACTTTGTTTTGATAAGTCAAAGGGACAAATGAAGGTTAAATGAGTTTGAAACTTGAGAAACTACTCTGCGATTAAGAGAATGATTTTATTTTATTGAAAAAAACGAGGCAAAAACTCGTGCGGTCATTGTAGACGTAATAAATCCGGCGAGATAAAGTCCAGCGTCTAAAATTTCGCTCTTCTTCCCCGACGAACATCCAGAATTACATCATCGTAGCACTGACTAAGCATTTGGCCGTCTGCCGTTCTCCGTGACGTTTTTGTCCGAGTTCCCGAGGATCTCGCCGTTAAATTCTGATTTAAATGAGACTCCGACTTCTTTTCTCGTTCGCGCCTCCTCGGGTGCGATCGTGAAAAAGACTTTCACGCTCGAGGGCGTCGGCCGAAACGATATTACGTCCTTGCTGTCCACGCTTTATGATTCCTTTGTTGACCCTTTCAAAGTCACGTAAAACTGTTACTTCCTTTGTAGAACAACCGTAGAAATTGAAGCTGCAATACAGAGCGGCAAGGACAAAAATTGAAATCTACGGATTGCAGGAGGTCGAAGGTAACCTAGCTGAGGCAATTTCATCCGGTCTCTAAATTACTTTCGTTCGAACGATTCCCATTTCCTCATTGTCATGACTTTGGTCCAAGTAAGATTGCGATGCTGGGAATTAATTACTCTCATATCGACTAGTCCGTGTTTATCGATTCGTTGCTCGAGTATGATTGAGTCGTAGTTGGATTCGCGAAGCTTTGAACGGAAATGTCGCGGGTCAAATTTGAAGAGCGACTGGAAAATCGGGCAAATGAGAGTGGATGGTGGAAATATAGGTTAACGAAAATAAGCATACAGTAGAACTGTACAGTAGACATTCCGCGTTTGTCTTATAAAACATAAATTGCTTAACCCCTTAGCTTACAATAACGTGTGACACACGTGAGGCGATAAATGGAATACGAAATTTTGAAGTTTTCCAATAACTATTAAATTGAAAATATCAGTCGATCACGAGACGGTAAAATTTTTTCTATAATATTAATATTGCAGTCAGTTGTGCCAAATGTTAAAGATCAGAGAGGAATTTTTATTTCTGGAATTAATTCTGAGTATTACGCACGCTGTCAAAATAGAAATTGTAAGGCCAGGGGTTAATCGATCATCCTTATCACCTCTCGATACCTCTTTTTCCAAAGAATTCATCTAATATAATTAAATATGGTATACCAGTAGTTCATGTATAACTATAACGCAGAAAACATACAATTCCACCTTGCAAGAGCAGCTGCATAAATTCTGCACGCTGACTTACGCGCAAACTTGCATCTCCCCTCGATAAACATCAGGTAACTTCCCGTGCAAATATATTCTAAACTGTGAAACTTTCCAGCGCAACAAATCAAAAACATCCACCTCGACGCAATAACAAACAATCTTCGAAAATTTGCAACTGTAATATCATAACAACCGATCCACAACCCTATGATGATACGGGGCGACAAAGTAACAACATCAACGCCACTCTCAATCGACGCGTTCCCATTCGATTTCAATTCCCATAGCCGAAATCTTCCCGCGCGACGCAACCGACAGCCACGCCGACCGATTTCTATCTCGATAATACAAGTATCCGTTTAAGTTACAAATTGAAACCTCCGTAGCATGTAGACGGGCTAAATGGATTACGGAATACGCGCGTACGCGAATGAATATGTATAAGGCTGGCACATAGGCGCGGAGTGAACCGCGTCACGTAGAGGTGCGCGTGCGCGAGCTTGCATGCGCGCATCGCACGCACGTGACTGGCCACTCACGCACGCACACTCGCGCGATGAGCGCCGCCTGCATTGAGAACGCTCGCACTCGGAGTTAATGCGAACGCGTCATAGGAATCCGGCCGGAGGTTGCGAGTTACACGAGGTCACGACCCGTCAACCTGCTTTTTGGAAGAAACTTGGCTCGGATTCTGTGGGGGTGATAATTGCGGAGAGTTTGCCGGAGTTTCGACGATTTATTGGATTGAGACATTTAACGCTAAAATTACCGCTTCTAGGTCTATTATATTTAAATATACTGAGCAAACACTTTGAAACTCGCGCCTTGCGACTTGATGCGATTTTGGGGAAAAATATTAACTTCACCGTTGCACTCATTCCTTCGCATCTTCAAAATAAACCTAAATTTCTACGATAATTGAAATTTCCATCTTTACAAAAATTGAAACTTCCATCATTTTGCATCTCACATAAACTTACATCTTCTTTACATGACCCGCGTTAGCCTTCAATGTTAACACGCTTACAACCTCCAGTTTTCGACAGATACCCAATCATCGCCAGCTAAATGCCCGACCCTTCAACCCCAAACCTTTGACCTCCAAAAGTTTCTTTCCTTTCCCGGTGTCATCCCGCAACCGCATCAGCCAAGGTTACATTCCAGTGACCGCAACTGGGTTACATTTTCCATTACCCTGTACACTCAACTCACCACGCCACGGTGCACCATAGGTTCGATGGAAGCCGTGTAGCAAGACTCGGGCACAGGTAGTACACGCGTAACGCGCAGATAGAGACACAAAGGAGGAACGATTAGCCGAAGGCGTGCAGAAGCGTAGGTGTAGGCAGGCAGGACAACAGAGTGAGCTTGTTAGCACGAACGCACCGTGCAGCGCAAAGCGCACGTAGCCGGTGGTAGCGCGTGCATATACACGCACGCGTATTCACACGAACGTCTAAATATAAAGCCGGCATAGTCGGTGGAAGAAGAGCCACGAGAGCAGGGATCCGTGGCGCGCGGTCTAACCACCTAGTCAAAACACGACAGCCTCGTCGGACGTTGCCGCTCGTGCCGCTCGAGAACTCCGTGAGCCGAGTCTTCCAAGTCGTGCGCCGATCCGTTCGCTCGATTTTCCCCGTTTCGCGGTAACCCGGAACGACACGTGCGGTTTCCGTGGCGAATGTTTTCGGGGGGATTTTTGAAAGTGGAGGAGAGTGAAGGTGAAAGTGGTGGTGGGCGGTGAGTTTGATTGGGATTGTGAGAAGTGAAGGGGTAAGATCGACGGGGTACGGGGTCGTGGTGGTTGCGGTGTTGGATGGTGATTTCAAAGTTACATTTTTGACGGATATACGCTGTTTGTGATTTTATTTAGGTGGCTTTGGTTGATTACTGCATCTGGGAAATTATGACTTGGAGATAATCCGTAAAGAGATCTTGCTGTAATTAGGTACCGTTTGTTTTGGTTTGGCAGTGTAATTGGGTTCGGCAGGTGCCTTCCTCCAAACCTCCATTTTATTAGGATTTTATCGTTCCGGATTTTTTAAATACCGATTTGAAAATTATATTTGTATCAGTTACAGTGTGTTGCAATTTTACCTAAATATGATTATCAATTATTGCATTTGGAAAATTATGCTTGGAGATAATCCTTGAAGAGGTCTTGTAGTAATTAGGTTCGGTTTGTTTTTGTTTGGCAGTGTAAATATGTTTGGCAGATGTCTTCTTCCAAGCCTCTATCTGATTAGAATTTTATCATACCGGATTTTGTAAATACCGATTTGCAAATTAAGTTTGTATCACTTACAGAGTGTTGCAATTGTACCTAAATATAATTATAAATTATTGCATCTGTGAAATTAAGATCTGGAGATAATCCTTAAAGAGCTCCTGCAGTGATTAGGTACGGTTTGTTTTGGTTTGGCAGTGCAATTGTTCAGCAGGCGTCTTTTTCCAAGCCTCCATCTTATTAGGATTTTATCGTTCCGGATTTTGTGAATACCGATTTGAAAATTAAATTTGTATCAGTTACAGTGTGTTGCAATTTTACCTAAATATGATTATCAATTATTGCATCTGGAAAATTATGATTTGGAGATAATCCTTGATGAGGTCTTGCAGTAATTAGGTTCGGTTTGTTTTTGTTTGGCAGTGTAATTGGGTTTGGCAGGTGTCTTCACCTCGTCAGGGTCGAACCTGCTGAAAGCAACGAATCCAACGCACTGTCGGTACATTTGTAAAATTAACAAAATAATTTCCAATATTCCCGGCAAATATCCAACTCATTTATGCCGATGCACTTAAGCACGATACACGGAGATATTTTCATAAATGAAAATTCGTGATGGCGCGGCGTGCTCGAAAACCGCAGACCACACGCGATTCCCGAAGCACCGATGAAATTAGCGGTCGTTTTGGCGGGAGTTTGAAATCGCGTCTCGGTCCTCGGTAATTCGACGTCGGGCGTGGACGTTGCCGCGTCTGGTGACCTTGGTTTCGGAGAACTCGAGCAGTAAAATCGTCTGAAAAGCGACGCAGAATGGTCGCGTTATTTTCGGCGGAAATTGACATTCCGCTGTATTTCCGAGCTAAGAGAGATCCTTTCTGTTGCGGAGACGAAATCGGCGTAAGCTGGAAAGATTCTTTCAGTCCTGGAACTCTTATTGTTTCAAAAACAATCATTATTTCTATTTTTGAACAATTTTCAAATCCTAAAACACGTTACGTGGCTTCTGTAGATTCAAATTAACCCCTTGTGTAAATCAAATAGGAAATTTTTAAGTTTTCCAAAAACTATTAAATTGAAAATATAAATCAGTTACGAGACGATCAAATTGTTCCCAGAATACTAATATAGCGTTCAATTGTAGGAAATATCAGAAATCAGAAAGAAATTTTGATTTCAAGATTTAGTTTTGAGTTAATTGCACTCATAGTTAAAATAGAAATCGTAAGGCAAGGGGTAAAAAAAGTTAGAATTCCGTCCGAAAGTATCCGCAATTACCTGCAATTATTTCCAAATGTCCATGCAGTGAGCAATGTTAATTGAAATTTTCAAAAAGCGAAGTTTCGAGAGCTCAACTTTGGGCGCTGGCGTTAATTAATTTGCGAATTAGCATCTTTCAATTCTTCATTGCTCACAGGAGTGAAAAGTGGAGGGAGAGAATGATGAATTAAGAGAGAATATGACAGAAGGAATGAAAGGGAGAGGAGGTGGATTAAAACCGATTGAAGGGAAGAGAGCGAGAGAAGACAAGAGAAAGAGAAAAAGAAAAAACGACGGGGAAAGAGAGAGAGAAAGACAGAGAAGGATCTTCTCTCGAACGAAAAAGGTCGGCCATTGTGGCAAACGTCGGCTCCGGACAAAGGTTCGATCGAGCGTGTTAAGAGCAATTATCGTTCCTTCTCGGTAATTAACGAAGGGGGAGGACGAAGGGTGGCGATAAAAATCGGCCGACGTCGGGCGATGAAATTCGATCGAGATTCCTCGCGTTCTCGTTTTACCGAACACCTTTAACGGGTTTATGCGTAAACAGGAGCTTCGCATCAATGGCGCTTACGCCGTTTCAAACTTTCTTTAACTGTAATCCATTTAATTTGGCATTCCCGAAGTGAATCATATTAATTCCACGTCCTATAGAGCTTCAATTATTAAATTAATCGAACGGTGTGTTCGATGAAATCGAGCATTCAATTACCTTAATAATCGCATACTTTGGGGCAATATGCTAACTGGCCGCCATTTTGGTACCAAAACTCTGCGTTGCCCTGCGTTTCAGCTTTGACTGTCACAGTTATTTCTTCTAGAATCTATGGTTTTAGGTGGATTATAAGCCACCGAAGCTATCATATTGTAATTAATTAAGAAAAATCTTCTTTTTGATAGAAATTTGCACACGGTACCGCTAATTGCGACTCCAAGCTTTCGAATCTATCCTGGGCCTCCGTCGCAAATTCTATTCTCCTCACAGCTCTCAAAAGCAACCATCGACCGACTTTCCTCTGCTTCCACCAAATCTCTACAATTTCTGAAGCACTTATTCTCTCACAGAAGACAATAACCTCCTAAACCATTCGAACGAGAGATGTCGAAACGATCACCGATGCAGAAACGAGCGGCGGTACACCGCGGTCGGCCATTAGCGGATCGTTTGCACCGTTGATCCTACAAGTTTGAGGAATCCCGTAAATACCGAGGCTGGTATCGCCGGCATCTACGATCCTCCGGTAATTAATTATTCTCAGCGCGAGTCGCGGCGACATTTAAATTAACGAGACCGTCGGCCCGTGAAAGGAAACCTTAATCGCTTTAAAATTGTGCCGTCCGAGAAACTCGGAGCATCTGGCCACCCCTGGTGGAAAAGTAACGGGGCCGATGACCTCGTCATGGATAATCAAATATACATATTCGACTCTACGCGATCGTACTTCCCTCTTGCAACGCTTTACGACCGTTGAGAATGAATGAAACGACGCTAATATTACGACGGATGACGTTAGTCGAAGCTGGGATTATTCTTGGGTCGAGATCAGATGCTACATTCGCAGGTGGCTCTTCCAATTCTCGAATTTTCTGATAACGCGACCGCTCTTCCCTTTTGCAACCGTTAGGAATGAATGATAATTCAGTAATATCAGTGTGGATGGAATTGGTTGAAGCTAGCATTATTTTTGGATCAAGATTAGATGCTAAATTCACAGGGCAGTTTCTCCAATTCTAAGTCTTTCTGATAACGCGACCGCTCTTCCCTCCTGTTACCGTCAAGAATGAATGAAAATTCGGTAATATCATTGTAGATGAAATTGGTTGAAGCTAGAATTATTTTTGGGTCGAGATCAGACGCTAAATTCACAGGGTAGTTTCTCCAAATCTCAATTTTTCATACGTTAAGAATGAATGAAACTACGGTAATATCACGGTGGATGAAATTAGTTGAAGTTAAAATTATTTTTGGTTGGAGATCAGATGCTAAATTCACAGGGTGGTTTCTCCAAATCTCAATTTTTCTGATAACGCGATCGTTTTTCCCTCTTGCAGTCGTCAAGAATAAATGAAAAGCCCTTAACACTAGATTTACGGAAGCCGTCAAATTGACGGGTCTCTACTTGTCTTATAAATATTTCTCAAATTTATAGGGACGCTGCACAGTAAATATTTCACGTGTATTTTATAATACAATAATGACTTAACGAATTACCATCTTTGCCGCTCGATCCCTCCTTTTTCAAAGTCCTTATCTGATATATTGCAATTTGAAAGATTTCACGACCGTAAATCTAGTGTTAATATCATGATGAATGAAATCAGCTGCAATTAAACTTGCAGATTGGTTCCACCAAATCCCAATTTTTCTAACGACAACCAAGATTATTAAGAATCCACCTAAACCCATAGCTTTTCCTCACTCCGCTAACCAATAACCTTACAAGTTCAACCGGAAAAGGTTGACTTTAGAAATCCCAATAAAACTCGAATATCCGGCGACGATCGAGCCGACAAACAGTTCCCATACACGTCCACTGTCCCCGAAGCATCCTCATCAACATTGTCCTCCCCAGGAATCGTCGTCGATCGAAGCTCATCGGTATCATCCCCCTGATTCTTGTCGCTGCAGGACCTCTTCGTCCCTTCAGGACATCCTGCGAGAGACCGGATGAGAAGGACGACACAGGCCTAAGTGCAAACGCGTGTTTCCGGGAGCAGTCCGCTGTCCTTTTTGCCCGTAATCCGGCCTGCCCGTTTCCGCGGACGCTGCTCCCGGTCGGTAAATCAGTCGGCTTTTCTCTCACCCCCCGTGAAACCACCCCCGCTGAGAGTGCTCGCTCGCACACGATTATTGGAGTAAGCTGACGCCTCCAATTACTCGATTAAATCCTTCCCCGTACGTCCAACGTGCGGATTACAGGTTTTTTTCTTCCCTTTTTCGTCGCGGCTTTGGGGGTGGATCGAGCGGAGGTCTCTTATCGAAGGGTTGGGCTATTGTTGTGCAGGTTGGGTCGGTTGTTTCTTTTGTCATTGGAGCGTAGTGTTTGTAGGTGGTGGTGGACACGTGGAATTTATAGTTTTTTTTGTTTAGTGAATCTACACCGACTATAGAATTTATTTGTTATATCAGTCGCTCAGAAGCCAATGCGGTTAAGTCATCTTTCGATATTTTCCAATTTTTGTTAATATTAATAGAAAGAAGTTTATTTCATTAAAATTTACAAAAATCAGAGAATAAAAAACAATGGACTTAACCGCATTGGCTTCTGAGCGACTCGTATAGTATATGGAGGACCATGCTGCTATAGAGTATTTGAAAGGACTGTCTGAAAAGAAGTATCTGATTGGTTGTCTGTGTGGTGTCTGCAGCGAGCATGTCAAACTGGAGGCCCACAATGAATATTATCTGGTAGATAAAAATTGAAGCTTCCTGCTTCAGCTCTTGCCCACATAAACTTACACATTGTTTATTTTGCCCACGTTAACTCTTGAGGTTGACATGTTTGATTGACAGTAAACTTTTGAGTCTTCCGCGGCCATAACGACTAATGTTATGATAGGCTTCCGGGTTAGAGCTGCCTTTGGAAGGCGAGTATGTCTAACATCCTAAGCTTATGGATGTCTAGTCATAACATTATCTAGAGTTGATTCTAGAGCGTCTATAGACAATTCGATGTCTATAGATTGCCTGCAGAGATCACCTATAGCCTACTGAATATCTGCAGCGACTATATTACCTCCAGGCATTAGGACAGCTGTGCAACTATAACCCCTACCGTCCGCAAAGACAAGAGAAGTCCTCTGGCCTCTGCTTTGTTCTGATTCGCCTGACGGATAGACACATCCCTCGTTCTGACGTCATTTTCGATTCTAACGCGTTATTGGCCGAAAGAGCCGCACCTTCGTTGCGTCGTCATGGGAACGACGAAAGAAGTGTTTCGTTTTCGGTTGTCATTGGTCGATCTCAAGTGTCCCGGACCGATATGGTGGGGATAGACGGTGCAAGTGACACCCTCCCCTTACCCCGTGCCTCATACCTCGCGTGTTCTTTCCCTTTTGACTATGATATACCGAGGGACCAGAAACAAGGCACTTGACGGTTAATTTGCTCTGATTCGCCCGACGGATAGGAAAATCCCTCTCCCTCACGCATTTTCAATTTGGACGCGCTATTGGCAAGAGAGACCCGCCATTGGTTGCGTCGCCATGTGAACAACGAAAGGAGTGTTTTATTTTCCGTTGTCATTCGTCGATCTCAGGTTTCCAAGACCAACATGTCGCGGATAGGCGGTGCGAGACCAATTTCCCCTTCCGTTCCAAGTGTCTTGTTTCTGGTCCCTCACTTTAGTTACTTATCAGCTCATAGTGCCTATAGACGATGAGCACCTGCAAACACAGTACCCAGCAGTACTCATAGACCCTAGAATATCCACGAACTCTACAAAGTATCAAAAAACCAATAGACATTAACTACTTATCTATCATCTCATAGTGCCTATAGACGATGAGTACTTGTGAAGACAGTACCAGCAGTACTCATAGACCCTAGAATATCCACGAACTCTACAAAGTATCAAAAAACCAATAGACATCATCTGCAGCAGCAAAGCTCCAACAGATTATCAGGAAGTTCCGCAAACCCGGTCCCCCAAGGTGAACCTTCCTCTCAGCGGAATATCGCGCGTGCAAATTCGTTCGATCACACTTGACCAACCGCGTCGAATCATTCCACCAGTGGAATCGAAGCATCGCGCGAGTAATCGCGACAATTCATCCGACGGCGCCAGTCATGTCGGACCGTTGGCTCCGTCGCGTTTGAGGAGCGTGAAGCCCGTGAACGCTCCCGGAGGAAATCTTCCGCGAAATGGAGGTCCCCGGTTTCAGGAGCGACAGGTGCACCAAGAGGCTTTCGACGATCACCGAATACTCGGAATCGGCGATCGACAGCGACAACAACGACCTCGACGAGAGCATGGAGGAGGAGGAACGCGAGGACGAGCCGAGGCAGGAGCACCAGGACGAGGAGGACGTCGAGTACTTCCTCGTCGATGATTCGCCGATGGCCAAATTCAGCCGTAGCATCAGATGGATCTACAAAAAAGTGAGTCGACGAGATTTCTATGAGTTCTCGGGACTTTTCGAAGAATTATTCCGTTTTGGATGGAGTGGAAAAGATTTTTTTTCTTTAGTTTTGAGAGCGATCGCTTTGGAATAGGGGAATGTAGATGTGCAGAGCAGGCAATCTGTAACGGGGAAATTGAGATATCTCGATCCGCCCATTTGCCGTTCAATGTCAGGCGATATGGGATCGCAATAAGTAAACTACTGATTTTTGTGCATTTATAACAAATTCAGCGCTGCTGAAATACACAAAAAGTGTGTAGTATAAAAAAAATTCTCTGAAATATTCACTATCAATATGAAATATCAAATTTGCGAATCATGACTATTTTCGTACCGGACAAGAATTTTACATTTTAATTTTTATTATTCGCTGCGAATATCTTTCAAAATTTCTAGGTTGCTCTGAATTGTCTCCTAGGTTTGGATTAGCTTTATCAAAATATTTATAACTGCACATTGATTTAAACATTGCATTGTGCAAGTATTGTTAGAAGAGTTTCTGTAGTTTTCAGTAAAACTGAAATTCAGCTACGTCAACGAAATGCTGTTTATAGATTCCATATCGTGAAACAGTGGCTCCCGAAAACAGTGCTAAAAATATCTTCGAGTATAACTTCAAAACCAAGGTCACTCTGCGGTTAAAACGGAGAAAAAAATCGTACCGACGATTATGAACGTTGTCTAACACAGAAATTTGAAAAATTCAACTTGGCCCCCATGAATACCAAATTAAAAATCTAAATATCTCGAAATGAATAAAAAAATGACGCAGTACTACTGCTTTTGACCCTTTGCACTCCGTTGTCGCCACAGGAGCGACATTATAATAGAAGCTGATAACTCCGTTGTCAGGTAAATCCTGTGTATTTTTTATATTTGTTTATATTGTAAAATACAATTTTAAATTGCATACGCTTCTTTTTAATGACGAAGCAAGATTTTCAATTTGAAAAATTCAACTCGTCTCCCATGGATACCAAATTAAAATTCTAAATATCTCGAAAGGAATAAAAAAAAGACACAGTACTACTACTTTTGACCCTTTGCACTCCGTTGTTGCCACAGCGGCGGCATTAAAATAGAAGCTGATAACTCCGTTCTGACGTAAATCCTGTGTATTTTTTATATTTGTTTATATTGTAAAATATAAATTTAAAATGAATACGCTTCTTTTTTAATGACGAAGCAAGATTTTCAATTTGAAAAATTCAACTCTTCCCCCATGAATGCCAAATTAAAATTCTAAATGTCCCGAAATGAATAAAAAAATGACACAGTACTTCTACTTTTGACCCTTTGCACTCCGTTGTCAGCGCAACGGTGACATTATAATAGAAGCTTGATATTTTTTTATATTGTAAAACATGATTCTAAAATGTACACGCTTCCTTTTTAACGACAAAGCAAGATTTTCAATTTTTCATAAATGTGCACTCGCACCGCGTAAAAACTCCAGAGTAGCTGGTAGCTCACAGTAGAAATTACTCGGAGTGCAAAGGGTTGCAATCATAAAAATTCCCAAAACGCTCCTAAACAAATGAATTACGAAGACTAACGAACGACCTGACACTCCGAAAGGATCCTCAAAGAATCAGCTAAGCAATTGCATCGTCCTTGGAGCATGACTAAGGGCTCGATTTGTAATTCAAGCAGATCCAAAATTTGCACGTCAAAGTGTCCCAAACGAAGTGGCTGATTGACCCCATAGCGAGGAACGTACGCACAAATTCATGGGATTCGCGTCTCCCGTTGGATCATGTATTCCTTCTCCGGGAGCCTCGGAGGATTACAGATATCGCGATCGATTTAGAATCGGCTAGGAAGCGAGCTCTCGACTCGTTCGTCGAAAGAAGTTGTCAGCGATAGACAAGCGAGATAGTGGCTCGTTTCGGTCTCCCTTGCTGCTTTCTAGATGTTCGTCTTGCTTCGCAAGAAACGTATCGAATTCCTGGTAACGCCGCACGAAAGTCGTGACGAGGATTCAGTTGCCCCGTGGACGATTGCGGTGCTACTTTTACCGTGGGGACTTTGCAACTCGAAATTCGAATGGAGGAGATTACAGGGAGGATGTTGGAGTTTGGAAAAGCTCTTTTCAATTTGGTTCTAGTGGAGTTGAGAGGCTGGGAAGGGAGGGAAGTTTATTTCGGAGCTTTGGCATTTTTTGGGGTTGGTTCGGTCTGAAAATTCGTTATTTCTTTCTATTTTTCGACCAATTGTTATGATAATTTTACCTAGGATCTATAGTTTTGCGTTTGTAGTGATTCTGAATCTTCTAGAGTATGATACGTCAAATAATAGTGGAGGAAAAATTTTCTGGAGATGAAAAGGATTTGACTTCTGACTCATTAGTTGCGAGTTCACGCCTTTGACACCTTATCGACAATTTTTCAGGATATTTTGGTGTAAAAGAAATTCTAAATTAGGTCTGCTTTAACCCTTTGCACTCCTACGCCCAGCTTTCCGGTGTAATTAATATTTTATTAATTAAATTTCCACTTTGGATTTTAACAACGACCTTGTACCTTCACGTAAATATTCCTCGGTTCCTATGTTTACTCCTGTTATTAACACTTTATCTACCGCTCATTGCAAAGCTCTATAACAAATTAAAATGTGAAGAAATACTCATTATGTCGTTTTAATTTCAGTTATTCCGAGGCAGCATAACTTTATTTTATTATCATCTGCAATAACAGATTAATAGACTGTCGGCCAATGAGTTCTGATAAACAAAAAGCCTATTAATAGGCTTCTGATAGATGAAGTGTTAAGTACCGGTGCACAATTAAAAATAGAATATTTCCCGAAATTAGTTTTCCTTATTTGACGAAATAATTTGGATTAATAGACTGTCGGCCAATGAGTACTGATAAACAAAAAGCCTATTAATAGGCTTCTGATAGATAAAGTGTTAAGTACCGGTGCATAATTAAGAATAGAATATTTACCGAAATTAGTTTCCCTTATTTGACGAAATAATTTGAAGCGCAAAGGGGTGACTTAGCAAAGGGCATCCATGTTCTCCATTCGAACTCCTCCCAACCCTTCAAACTTCAAACCCACCTCTCCAAAAATTCAACGAACAATCAACTCCGTCTTAAACTCATAAACTAAACGACCCCCGTCAATCTAATTTTCCAAAATCCATTCTGGAAATTCGATTACCCGTTGTCCTCGATTCTCGCTCGGAGCGGCGCAGGATCGAGGCATCCAAGAGACGAGAATTCATCGAGGCCGTTACGAGGGCGCTAATGAACTCGCTGAAGACATTCTCATCCTGGACAATAATCTCTCCAGACGCGAAAGGAAGGCGCTCCAGGAACGCGTCTCGAGCCGAGCAAAAATTAGCGACAACGTTTCTCTCGGTACCTACGAAGAATCCATCTCAGCCTCGCTCCCTCGCCCTTCATCCTCCCTCGAATCCTCTCCAGTGTCCTCTCCTGCCTCGTCGGCGCGAGCCCTTCTCCTTGTCGTCTCGAAGATGCCTCTCGTCGGCCTTAGAATGCCGAGATCGCGGTTGTCGTCGGTGTCCTCTCGTTTCTCCTTCCGCTCCTTCTGTTGTCGGTGCTCGTCGTCTTTTTTCCCTCGGCCGCGAGGAATAAAGAGGCACCTGTGCCCTCCCACGAGGACGGACGAGGTCGAGACGACGGAGGAGAAAGAGAGGAGAAGAAAGAGAGGCGAAGATGCGCCGAGACGAAAAGAGAAACGGCCATGGAGAGTCTCAGGTGGACCTAGAAACTGCTC
This sequence comes from Cerceris ruficornis, assembly GCA_963989415.1. Taxonomy (NCBI): domain Eukaryota; kingdom Metazoa; phylum Arthropoda; class Insecta; order Hymenoptera; family Crabronidae; genus Cerceris; species Cerceris ruficornis. The sequence continues at coordinate 28,830,626 of OZ022519.1, forward strand.
TGGCTTCTGCCTCTCGAGACCCAAGATTCCGTCGAGTGGGTCTTAGAAGAGACATGGCCTATTTTACATTGTGGTTAACTTTTTCGTGGGTTTTTCGGCGGAGGTTTGGGAAGGGATGAGGTCGTTGGGTTGGCAAGGTTGATGGAAGGTGGTGATGGTTGGATGCAAGCGTAAAGACACGGGGGTGATGTTGGGAGAGGGTTAAAGTGGGGATTGGAGAATCGCTGGGGTGCGCCTGTGCACAAATATCATTCTCAGTTACCGTTGCGAAACAATTGTCGAAAATGTCTAGAGAATGGTACAAGCGTGTAAAAGCAATGTACTGAAAGTGCAACTTTGAGGCGCTAATTAACCCTTTGGGGACGGAGACTTTTTTGAATATTGAGAAATAATCGTTTATTTGGCGATTAAAAATCACCTTTTTGTCAGAAAGTCAGAATGTTAATATATAAAGGTTATAAATTAATATTTGCGTAATCATTTTTCAGCGGTTATACTTCAATTTTTCAACTCTAACCATGTATACATGCGCCGTGAAAATATAATCAGATTTTTTCTCAGACCGCATATGCGTCCGTCATCCTCAAAGAGTTAATTATTGCAGATTATTTTTTGGAATTATTTTTACATTTTCTGTTTATATGGACATTCTACTATTAATTTACAATACAACTTTATATGTATGGAACATTACGAAAATTGACTTTTGTACAGCTAGATATTACACACCAAATTACACACTGTGGGACAGAGGATTAGTTTTTTGATATTTGTTAGCTAATACTAGAATTGTTAAGCTGGTCAAAATTACTTCTTCTCAATTTTTACCCGAAGATTGTCCATGTTAATAGGAGCCATAGAGAAGAACTACGCCGATCTAATAAAACGGAAATTACCGAGTCGGTGACCTTTTTCACCTTTTAATTCTTCTTTTTCCATAGTAATTATTTAGTATATAGAAATGTTATATATGAAACGCCGATAGTTCTAGTATTAAGGATAAATGTAGACGTGTTGATCGATGTTGCAGAGTAGGTGTACCGTACTGACTATATTTGTTTATGTAAGTGAATTTAGTACGTTCTTCGTGAAGTTTGAATCAAGTTAGGGTTGTTGCTAATTTTTAATGGGGTACCTTTGCGTAAATTCCTGCTTGAGAATTCTGAATAAGTGAAAGACGTTGGGCAGATGAATTAATACTGTTCGCAATTCGATTAAAAATTCGTTCAGAAGAAGATATATTATGATAAACTTAATATGAATTTAATTTAAAAGTATTTCATTCTACGGAAAATTAATGGCTTTTCGGATTAAAGTGATTACGGCCTCCAAAGTTGGAATGGGTGCATCGGTGACAGAAACATAGGTATACGATGTTTCTTTAAAGTCACATAGAGTTTTAAAGACTTAATATAAACTGGCTGTAACTCAATTAAAAGTTTGTTAAAAATTGCATTTCCCCCAAGAAACTCGAAGACCGAAGAAGAACTCTGAAAATCTTTTCTATAAATAAATGTTTCTTTTTAAAAATCCAAAATAGAAATTTACTATAGACTTTTTCTCACCAAATTGCAAATTAGCTCAGCGTCAAATTGCAATTTCAGCCAAGAAATTATATCTTCCCAATAAATGTCTAAAGGTGCAAACAGCAGCTTTATAATAAAAAGAATTGACATAATCTACGAAACTCATTGCAACGCGCCATAAACTATCGCGAAATTGAAGAAAGAAATTTACTATAAGCTTCACGTCACCAAATTGCACATTACCTCAGCGTCAAATTGCAATTTGAACCAAGGAATTCTATTTTCCCCATAAATGTCTGAAGGTGCAAACAACATCTTTATAAAAAAAAGAATTAACATAATCTACGAAGCTCATTGTAACGCGCCGTAAATTATCGCGAAATTGAAGAAAGAAATTTAATATAAGAGGAAGCCAGCACAGGCGTTCCTTCGTTAACAATTTGCCCGTTGATCCTGAGCACCGATCGCTGCGAACTCCGCAATAGCAGCGGCAAACTTCTTGAACAGCCCGATACCCCAATATCTACAGCCCCTGTTGTTTCGGCACGTCGAGTAATTTACTTTGTTTACGCGGAACATTGCAAACTGTTTGCAATTTATAGCGCGAGCAGTTATCGCAGACACAACGTTCCCGGAACTATGTACCCAGCGAATGCAAACCGTCCGACGATTATAGCTGCCTCTGGCAGATACAGAATTCATTGTTTCTCCCTTGTTTGCCCCGTGCAACATCAAACGAACCCTGGCTTTTTTTTTGAAAAAAGAAAGAGGTACATTCGCTTCCGTGTTCTTGCGACGATGTTTGCCGGTGTGAAATTGGAATTGTTGTTTCAACGCATTTTTTTTTGGAAAAGGAGTTTCGAAGATATTTGTTGTTTTCTAAGATAGAGGGTGATTTGGGAGATTTAATTGAGTGTGATGGCAATTTAGGTATTCATGGGTGCTTAGTAATTAGTACGCGGTGTAATGAGACAGTATCAACTTGGAAACGTGTAAATTATATTTTGAGAATTATTTGTTATAGGAATTATTTGACCTCTAGGGAAATTTAGAAAAGACTTTTCTTTATCTCAACGTTTATAATAGTATTGTTACTATCCTGGATACGAACAAATGTTACAGTTAAGCTGAAACACTGCATTTGCTATTCAAAATTTTTAACACGTAGTTTCCTGATTGGTTGATTAGACTACGTCTATAGTCACGACCAAAGGCGGAGCCATCCCCCTGGACATCTTTCCATTTCCGCACAGTACATATGGGGGCTCAAAACTCCCAGTTACTTGCCCAAGTACAAATCTCCACCACCTCATAAAAATTAGCCCTAAATTAGAATATTTTCAATGGTTCAAAAGGTCACCCTCCAAGAGCATCCCCATGAGCCTATTCTTCGAAAACATCGATTAATTATTGTCACTCGCCAACATATGCAAAACCAATCGCGCCTCGCCGGAGCACGTTCCTCCAATGATTGCAGGCAAACGGCAACAAGCCTCGACAAAAATGAATTCCGGTTAGTTTCATTCCACGGAACGTGCCGTTTTTGCCCGCCGTGGAATCACGAGGAAACCCGGCGCAAATGCACTTCCGCGTTTGGTATCGAGTGAGAGTCAGTGGCGGCGTTGGGGGTTGAAAGAGCGGGGCTGGGAGATGGCGGTTAATTGAAATTTCGGGTTTTGTCGGGCATCTTCGGATGCGTTCCTCGTTCCAGGGACACGCATACTTGAAATATCTTGCGCGCCGCATCTTCTGTCCCTCTCTCCTCTCTCTCTCTCACCTCTCTTCTCCCTCTCGCGTTTCTCTCATCTCTCTATTGTCTCTCTTTTATTTCTCTTTTCGCTCTTTCTCTGTTCTCTCTCATCTCTCTCCTCACACTCCCTCATTCCTCTCTAGTATCTCTCTCCGCTCTCTCTCTTATCCCTTTTATTTCTCTTCTCCCTCTTTCTCTCTCATTTCTCTCCGCTCTCTTATCTCTCTCATTTCTCTCATTTCTCTTCTCTCTCTCATCTCTCTCATTTCTCTTCTCTCTCATTTCTCTCATCTCTCTCATTTTTCTTCTCTCTCCTCCCACTCTCTCATTTCTCTCTAGTCTCTCTCTCTCATCTCTCTCATTTTTCTTCTCTCCCCTCCCACTCTCTCATTTCTCTCTAGTCTCTCTCTCTCATCTCTCTCATTTCTCTTCTCTCTCTCATCTCTCTCATTTCTCTTCTCTCTCTTATCTCTCTCATTTCTCTTCTCTCTCTCGTCTCTCTCATTTCTCTCATTTCTCTTATCTCTCTCATTTCTCTCATTTCTCTTCTCTCTCTCATCTCTCTCATTTCTCTTCTCTCTCTCATTTCTCTCATTTCTCTGCTCTCTCTCATCTCTCTCATTTTTTTTCTCTCTCCTCCCACTCTCTCATTTTTCTCTAGTCTCTCTCTCTCCTATCTGTCTCATCCCTCTTACTCCTCTTCTCCCTCTTTTTCTCTCCCATCTCTCTTATTTCTCTTCTCCCTCCCTCTCTCATTTCTCTCATCTCTCTCACCTCTTTCATTTCTCTTCTGTCTCTCAACCCGCTCATTTTTCTCCTCACTCTTATTTTTCTTCTCTCTCTCATCTCTCTCCTCCCACTCTTCTCTCTCTAATCCCTCTCTAGTCTCTCGTCTCTGTCTCTATGATTTCTCTTCCCTCTCTGCTCTCTTTCGTTCCTCGTCTACCTCTCTCCTCCCTCTCCTCTCTCTCTCATCTCTCTCCCGTGTCCTGGTTGCGCCAGGTGGCCGGAATTGCTGGCGCAAACTACTCGAGATTCTTGTCCGCTCCCTGGACTCCGATGCGTTCTATGTGCCCATCGACCGCAACGCGCCCTTTTTTATCGCCCTTCCTTCGACCACGTAGCCGGCCAATAAACTCACCCCGGTTCGCGAGACTCGTGATTGCCGTTATTTATTTTAGGATGGCTGTTGTTCGCGCGTGAGAAATTTATATGTAGAATACATAGCTATGAATGAAATTTGTTGGTCGTGGGGGAGTAGATTCGTTGGGTGGCTGAAATTTTGTTGTTTCGTAGTTTGGACTTATTTGCGACACGTGTCAGGGGAATTCGGAGTCTGAAGATTTTTCTTTCCGTGTTTGACGATTGTTTATTGTAATTTATGGATATTGGGTCGTGCCATGATGAACTTTGTGGCGGAAAATGCCTCCGTTGGGAGTTTGCCGGTTGTTGGGGTGTAATTTGCAGTTAGGACGTTATGTGACACGGAAAGGGTGATATTTGGATGCTTCTTTCACAGACAGCTCCGTAATTTTTTTTATTTTTGATTATCTTTAACACTGGAACTACCGGCATTAAATCTATTTCATATTAATAAGTACTTTAGAAAACGAGGAATCAGAGGGTGAAAAAAAAATCAATCGAAAGAAGTCCATAGTCATCCTCTTCACCCCATTCTCCCGCCATTCGACCTTTCAATACTTCGATAACCTTCTCCCATAAAGTGCCCCGGCAATTAATTAATATCGCAATTCAACCGCAAATAACCGAGCCAAAAATCAACAATGAAACACAGGGAAATGAATCAAAGGCTGTTATCTGTGCCATCGAGATTCCATAAGTCTCAAAGCTCTATCGTATAGACTCGTGCCGCCATAATTCCATCCATCTCTCGATTCTATAACGATCGAACGTTGTCTTTAAACGATTCCGTTATTATCGTTGCTCAACGATCGCAAAACAGACCACCAACGATCGCCGTTGGAGTCATTTGTTTCGGCAAGCGTAATTGCAAGGCCCGGCCGCGATCTCGGTTGCACCGAGCGGTGAAAGTGCAACTGCAGTTTCCACGAACGGATCTATTCGGAGCTGCCCTCCTACGTTGCCGTGCCTTTCGCGGATAACGCGATTAGACTTGCCGTTTCGTAGAAATGACCCTGCTGAAATTACTTTAGCGATGGATTTTTATAATTATTTTGCGTTAATTATCGTGTAATATGTGTTTATGGTAATTTCTGTGGAAGCTTTGCAACTTAATGGAATCGGATAGGGATGATTCTACTTGAAGTAGGTAGAGGCGTCAAGCCGATTTCTTCGATTTTCTTTATCTATTGTCATCGTATTAGGTGAATATAAATATAATTTTCAAAGTTTATGAGCGAGAGTTTAGTATTTCGTAGAGTATTATTTTTACCAACAGGCTAAAGTATCTGGCCTTGAATTCTGTAGCCAGTAATTCTGGTATCGAATTCGGTCCCTTGGATCTTCTTACTTTATTTTCATCAAAATTTGAGGCGATTATTAACTTTATTTGCAATGTACATTATGTGAATTAATAATAAGAAGAGGATTAGTATCTCCCAGAGTATTATTTTTACCGCCAGGCTAAAGCACCGCCTTCCAACCCTAAGGAGACTAATCCCTCCAACGAATCTCCCCATCAAAGTTCCCGCACCCTTTGAACACAGGCATCAATGCCACCTAATCCACTATCATCTAATTATCTAAATATCCTAAATTAATCGTCGACAACTCCACCATAAGCTATTTCACTCCCTTCCCGCACGACTTACAGCTTTAAACAACCTCCAACCAGAAAATACTTACGTTAATTAATTACCAAACATTGTACCATCGACAGGATGGTTAATCACGGTAAATTTTGGTTGCCGTGTTTTCGAAAGACCGAACTAAACGAAGTCAGCGATACACGAACGGATTACAGTGTTTTCATTCGCGATGTTTCATAATACATCGGAACCGCGAGTCACCGAGCACCTGTTAACTGAAATTTTCATTATCCGCCGGGCCATTAATTCCGCACTTTCGACCGTCCGAAGAGCGAATAATCGCGCTGTTTCCCAGAGTCGATAAATCGTATTAAAGCCGCCGCTGCATCGACGCCGTCCTCTCTTTTTTTCCCCTCTCTCGTTTCGTTCTTCCGGCGTACGCGGTGCCGCGTGTGAGCGATGTTTTTTGCATTCGCCGGGGGAAAAATGAATTTATTGCGATCGAGAGCAACGAAGCAGGAGGGTAGACGCGAAGGAATGAACATTCTAATTTGAACGGCAACGTAGGATGCATTTTACACCTGACTGAATTAATGGAAATTCTATCGGATCCCGCGGGAAGTGTTTTGGAACATTTCACGCGAAATAATAATGGAAACTTTTAACTTTCACGCTGCTATGGGAGTTTTGTTTGTTGTGACTTCGGAGTGTGAAAAATTCCACGCGATACCGGACGAAAACGCAAGGAAAATTTGAAAGAACGAAAGGGGAAAAAGAAAGAGTCAAAAACTATTGGGACTTGCCGATGAAATGATTCATGTTGTTGAGGAAATGACTAATTTGTGGAAAGAAAACGATGCAAAAAATAGGAGATATGTGAAGATAAACGCGAGGTGCAGCGGATCAGCGCCGTTGCGATTAATCGCGTTAAGCAACCGGGCCCAAGGATGCACGAGGGCCCGGTGACCGCGTGCCACCCGTTTTTTCCCGCGCATTCTACGAACACGACACCGCAGGTACTAGCAGATTCGGAGAAGCCTTCCCTGCTAAATTCAATCACGCGTGAACACATACCTCGCGTGGCGCCTGAAAGAGTCACCTGCCTGTATTGAATAATTGAGCCAAGTGTCTGTGGTGTCACCTTTCGTTTTCTCGAGAGTAATTTTAATTACCGAAATATGTGAGGGCACATTTTATGCTGCCGTGTAAGATCAGCTCGGAGTAATAATAACCTAACCCAGACTTATATTTAGATTAATATTTAGGACTAAGTGATCAAAAGACCAGTCGATGGTAATTATCAAAAACGAAAAGGCCAAATCGCTTTGGACTTAGTGGTTTAGGTGACTTTAACGTATTAAATAATAGAAGAAATGGCGATATTTCAACTCAGGCCCAATGATTGCCAGTCTGGGCCTTTAAATCCTTACTCGCCTTAGATTTCTCCATTGCTGTGGTAATTTCGCCTTGGACCTAGCATTTGGGTGGCTTTCAACACCCTGATATATTAAATATGAATTTACAAAAATTTCTGGATCTAAATTCAGGCCCAATAATTGCCAATTTGGGACTTCACCCTCTTACTCGCCATAGATTTCTCTATTGCTGTGGTAATTTCGCCTTGGACCTAGCATTTGGGTGGCTTTCAACACCATGATATATTAAATATGAAATTACAAAAATTTCTGGATCTAAATTCAGGCCCAATAATTGCCAATTTGGGCCTTTACCCTCTTACTCGCCTTAGATTTCTCCATTGCTGTGGTAATTTCGCCTGGGACCTACTGTTTTATCTGACTTCCGAACCATGGAGGCCCTAATATTTTAAATAATAAATTAGAAAAAATTTCTAGATCTAAACTCAGGCCCAATAATTGCCAGTCTGGGCCTTCATCTCCTTCCTCGCCCTAGACTTCTCCATTGCTATGGTAATTTCGCCTGGGCCCCACTGTTTTACCTAACATCCAAACCGTGGAGGCCCTGATATATTAAATAAATTAGAAAAAACTCCCCACAGGAGGATTAAAACAAGGACCCAATAATTGCGCGACTCAGCTTCTATCTCTTTACTCGCCATAGCCTTCTCACCTACCATGCTCACTCCACATAGAACCCACTGTTTTAACTCCCTTCCAAACCATGGAGACCATGATACATTAAACGATAACTTCCAAAAAAAACTTCCCACAGCTGACGTAAGTTTCCAATCAAATCTACCGCCTCGAAGTACAATCCTTTCTCCATATTCACCACAGCCCCCTGCATTCCCACTTACCACCGCCATGAAATCCCCCCTAGTATCACCCAACCACAACAAATTTAAAAATCCTTTCCCCCTACTTCTCTCCCCGTGCCACCTCGCCAAAGTTCGCGTGACTCGTTCGTCACTCTCGCCCGCTATTTACTAAAAGCCTTATTCGCGCTTTCGATACCCAACCGCAGAATATTTTTCGCGAATGCGCGCGCACGCATTGCACCGCGCGATACAATGTCGCGCGACGTGAGCTTAATTAAACCAACCGACCGACAATCCCGCGACGTGTATCGCCGTATTAAATCTGGTTCGCAATTCGACACCCCGGGGAGCATGGAGCGATCCGGCATTTCGTGGCAACGGTTCGTACCCGATGGACATTCGATATCGCGATCTCTCCTGCGACGTTTCGTTTCGAGGCTCGACCGCAAAATACATGGGACAGCGAGGGGGGACACGGTGTGACACCATGGACGAGAGAGGAAAGGGGACGAGGTTCGTACGCGTTAACGCGAATCGATTTCACCGGGACCGAGTGTCGCGTTAATTGCAGATGCGATAATCACTTTGCCGGCGAACGACGCGCGACACGCGTCCAACAATAATGACAAATTAGAAGTAGCCGAGCGGATTTGCTGGTTTACTGGAAAATCCAACTGTCGACGGGGTGGAATTTATTTCTGCTCTTGCGAGACAGGGTTTGGGGGATGTATGTGGAAATTATAGGGCTCGGTGGATGGAGGTGTTGCGAGGCTTTATTTTTGGAAGATTCAGTTTGAGGGTGAAGAGGTGCGTTTAGTTTTTTGCTGATTCGTTTGAATTTTATTGTCGGTTGTATTTGGATCAACTTTGGGAGATTTTCTAATTAATTGACGGTGTATTGAAATATGTTGGATAAGTGCTTTGGCGAGGGAGGAGTGGAGATGCGAGAAGGATAATGGATTCGGGAATTTATGTTTTATGAGAGTGCTGTACTGATAATAATCTTTTTCACCTCTCGATTCCTCCTTTTCACACGTATTTATTTTATATATTTAAATATTACAGCTACAACGTCGACAGTTCTAATGTTAATATACGATAGCCTCGGTGGTTCTAAATCCTCCCAAAATTTTACGACCCAGGCGAAACCACCGTCGCAATTAACGCTGAACTAATTGTAAGTCAACAGTATCAACATCCTAATAAAAGCTCGAGAACACTACACTTAAAGGCTCAGACCCATAATTAATGCAAGCAAGCTCCAGTTTCTCCCGCTTCTGGCACATTTTTCCTCAAATATTATTCAATACCCCTTATCCTCTGTATTTAAATACCCGTGGAAAACTAAAACCATAGCCCACAATGACTAAAACTAAAACCATAGTCCAAAATGACCTAAAACTAAAACCGTAGCCCAAAACCACCTAAAATTAATACCGTGGCCCAAAATGACTAAAACTAAAACCATAGCCCAAGATGACCTAAAACTAACACCATAGCCTAAGATGACCTAAAACTAAAACCATGGTCCAAAATGACTAAAACTAAAACTATAGCTCAGAATCACCTAAAACTAAAACCATAGACCAAAATCATCTGAAACTAAACCCATAGACCAAAATCACCTAAAACTAAACCCATAGCCCAAAATCATTTAAGACCTCTGTCGAAAGTGACTCTAGCAAAAAGTCAAAAAAATGCAAAAAAACAGGTCGTTCGCCTGAAAAGTCCCTCCTAACAATTTCTCTGTATCGTTTATCGAGCGATGGTACATCGATATCGTTACATCGGTGGATCCTTTGGCCCAGGACGAAAACTGGGCCGAGCATGGGGTGTGTTAACGTAATCTTGGTGGACTTAGCCTGCCACGGGTGTACGTGCACCATCGGCTCGAAGAGGCAAGCCCGATTAATCATGTAGTCTTACGGTGACAGGTTCCATAAAAGGCTCGAGTCCTCGGAACACCGCGAGGAGGATCGATACGAGGATCTCCTTGGAATCGAATTACCTTCCATTATCGAACTTAGGATTATTCGTTGAGCAGAGTATACTTAATCTTCCGTCGAGGATTAACGTCGCGAATTCGAGTCCTCCTACGGATTACGGAGACGCGAATGAGTTCATTATGTTAGCTGCTTGTTTGGACGTTGGTGTCTCGGTTCATTATGGTTTAAGAAGCGGGAAATATTCAGAATTGTGATTTTATTACAAAAATTTTCCCTCCAAACTTCCGGCGTCTTCGAGGCTTTCTTTGGATAATTCATGGCGCAAATGAGGTTACCGTGCTAGGTGTTGGTGTTTTGGTTCATGATCGTTTATAACAGCTGGTGAGATTCAAATTGGGAGGTATTTTTGAGATTTTATTGCAAAGTGTTAGATATTTTTTGGGCTTTGGAACTTTGGTACTTCGGTTATTTATAGTTTAGGTAACTTAAGGAATTTAAGGAAGGACTGGTGAGACGTTTTTGAGATTTTATTACAAATTGTCCGGTGTTATTTTGAGCTTGGAAATTTTGGACTTTAGTTTGCTATAGCTTAGGTAACTTAAGAAATTTAGGTAAAGACTAACGAGTTGCTTTTGAGAATTATTTCAAAATGGTTGGTGTTGTTTTGAGTTTGGAAATTTTAGTACTTTAGTTTACTATAGTTTAAGTAACTTAAGAAATTTAGGTAAAGACTAATGAGTTAATTTTGAGACTTTATTACCAAATGGTCGGTGTTGTTTTGAGTTTGGAAATTTTGGTACTTTAGTTTACTATAGTTTACGTAACTTAAGAAATTTAGGTAAAGACTAATGAGTTAATTTTGAGACTTTGTTATAAACTGTCCGGGGTTGTTTTGAGCTTGGGAATTTTGGTGCTTTGGTCCGCTATAGTTTAAGTAACTTATGCGACGACTGGTGAGCTGTTTCTGAGGTTTCATTATAAAGTTTTTCCCTGTAATCTCCCATAAAGGATTAACAGAGTCAAATTCCTTGGGATGAACTGCAAGGGATGATTACTTGACTGCATCTTTCCTTAATGAAGTTCAATTATCTTATCAAGATCACTTCATTTGTCTAGCTGCATCTCGATTGGCTTTAGAAATCGCTCTGAATTTTCGATTTTCACCCTCGGCCAAGTTGCAATCGGATTATCCCCCATCATCGAACTCCGAGCAGACGCTGCTTAAACCCTCCTCAAAGAGCACCCGCTGCAAGTGCAACTTTCTCGTCACAAGAGACGCAAATGAACCAATTACCAAAAGAAACATTCATTACATCGGTGACTCATCGATCAGCCGACATATTCTGCACATCCCTACAACTCCACGTCACAATTTTTCCCATAATCCAGCTAAAAAGACTGTAATTCCCAACGTAATCCTCGGCGTCTCCCATAATCCTCAACGATGCAACACTGTCTTCATCGAAGGTGCAACTTTTCAACAATTTTTGCAACTTGTTAACCCCTTGCTCTTCAATGGCGTGTGACACTTGTGACGCGATAAATTAAATAGGAAATTTTAAATTCTTCCAAAAACTGTTCAATCGAAAATATCAGTGGGTCAGGAGACGTTGAAATTAGTACTATTCTGCAAAAGATCTTCTAAGTTGCAAAAATTGTTGAAAAGTTGCACCTTCGATAAAGACAGTGCTTTTGAGATTTTAATACAAAATGGTCGGTGTCGTTTTGAGTTTGGAAATTTTGGTGCTTTAGTTTGCTACAGTTTAGGTAACTTAAGAAATTTAGGTAAAGACTAACGCGGTGTTTTTGAGATTTTATTACAAAGTATTCGCTGTTGTTTTGAGCCTGGGAATTTTGGTATTTTTATTCGCTATAGTTTAAGTAACCCCTTGCCGTGCCATTTCTTTTGTGACTGAAAGTGCAATAACTCTGAATTAATTGCTGAAATAACAATCTATCCCTGATTTCTGATACAGCGTATGACTTAACGCAATATTAAATACCATAGAATTAATTTTATTTTATCCTGACCCAATGATATTTTTAATTTCATAATTTTTGGAACTCTTCAAAATTGACTTTTCCATTTATCGCGCCATGAGTGTCACTCGTTATTTTACGGCAAGGGTTAATATTGCGTTAATTTACACGGTATACCGGAAATCAGTGATAAATTATTATACCAACAATTAATTCTGAGTTATTGCGCGTTGGATCCCAAAGAGATTGTAGGGAAGGGGTTAAACGTTGCAATTCTTTGTTTGCACATTCCAAAGAAACTGTTCCAACAGAAGTAGAATATTCAACTTATAAACTAACCACTTCGCCTCCGCTGCGCTCAAAGATCCTCGACAAATTCTATCAGCTGTCCTCTAAAGTCGATCCTATTCGTCGCTAATGGAATCTTCGTCCAATTGATGGTTGATTCGTCGCATAGCTCGTTTCGTGACTTCGTTTAGACGAGAGACTCTGTCTTTTCTCACGGAATGACTTTTATCGGGAAAGGAATGCACGGGGCAGCCTGCCATGGAGTAAAATCATTGCGAGGGGTCGCGGCGGAGTTCAACGACACCGCGAAGCCCTCCCGGAAGGAGAACGGAGTTCGAGAGGATCGAGGATCCCAGTGGCATGGCCCGAATCCCTCAGTTTCCTTCAATCCTTCTGCCTGCCGATTTTATGAATTTCTCATCATCAATGACCGATGATTCTCTCTTTTTGTCTCGTTTAAATGACACCATGAATCCGGAGCTACGATGGAGTCGAATACTCTGACTTCCAATCAATGGCATACGTTCAAATATCCGTCACTTCGGGGATATTATTTTTTAATTACTTTCTAATGTCTAGTAACTACGCTGGCTCGGAAGTCATAAAAATTGTAGGCCTCAAGCGACATGGGCATAGAAGTTGGAGGCAAAAATATGAAAATAAAACTCAGACGTCCTCTAAGGAAGATGCAGAGGCCTCTTCAAACAGCAACCCCTTTTACGTGCTGCTGTATTCGTACGTTTTGCTTTCATGTTAAGAATATTGCTAATATTTGACCTAACTGTGCCAGCCGTGTTCAGCAAGGACCAAAGGAGAAGCTTTAGTGCAAGATAAACAGATCTGCAAGTACAGAACCAACCTTATAATCGAAAACTATTGCAATACTAAGAGCCCCATTCAGGACCCACCTTGTGCACCGCTAATCGTCTCGGTCCCCAGCATCCCTCTTTGTCCTTCAGGTAACAAGATTGCATAACTCTCTCCCTCCCTCTCTCTCCCTCCCTCTCTCTCTCTCTCTCATTCACTCAACGTAGCGGCACCGTCGCCTTGAGTGTCGTGCAATTTAATACTCGTATTCCCCGTGGTGTTGGGTCGCGCTTTATTTTACGCCGACGCGTATTACTTCCCTTTAATTTCATGCGTTTCTCGTTACGCCTCTAAAGTGTGTTTTCTATGGGACGTGAGAATTATTTAATGAAAGCATCAGAGTACCAGCTTACGTAACCGGCGCGGTGATCCATCCGATCCCATAAGGGAGACGCTAGAATATTAAATGGCAATTGTCCGCTTGAGGAGGGAATTTGTTAACCCTTTGAGGACGACGGACGCATATATGCGGCCTGAGAAGAAATCTGATTATAGTTTATCGGTGCAAGTATACACGGTTAGAGTTGAAAAATTGAATTATAACCGTTGAAATATGATTACACGAATAGTAATTTATAACTTCTATACATCAACACTCTGACTTTCTGATAAAAAGGTAGTTTTTGAACGCCAAATAAATGATTATCTCTCAATATTCAAAAAACTCTCCGTCCGCAAAGGGTTAAATGTATTTTAATAGTACTCTACGCAGCATGATGGGCTTTTTAGACTTTCAACAATTATGGGATTTATCAGTTTTTAGCAGTTATAAATATTCGGCTCCTTCAATTTGTATTTGATTTATTAACAGTGGATCTATCGGCGTTAAATCTGTTATGCTTCAATGTATTGAATAAGTTCTTTGGAAAAAGAGGAATCATTAGATGGAAAAGATGATCGATTCGGTAATTTATAGTTGACGAGGTCAAAGTGAAATATTTACGCTACGGCTCTCCTGTAAGTTTGGAAAATTTTTGGAAAAATCGGGAACCAGTCAGTTTGACCGGCCTGGTTGTTCTAGTATTAAAGAAATGCTACATTATTTCTCAAGGACGAAATTGTATTAGAAGTGCACTTCAAATTTACGTCAATCATGGCGAAAAAATTGGAAATGGCGGACAGTCGAAGGCCAAACATGGTCGATCAGTTTGTCTTCCAAGAAGCACGATCAATTCGGAGGAAACGCCGGTGGATTCGGTGGAAATTAAAACGGGACTTCGCAGTTGTAAAAAAAAATTCGTAGAAATCGGAGGAAACCGAGACTCGCTCGGCCATCGAGGTTTCCATTAGAGGGAAAAGCAAACGACATCAAGGACAAAAAGAGCGCCGCAATTCCGAGAAAGATTGGCGCGCACCGAAGAACGACGTGTAAATAGCGAGGAATTCGTTTTGTCGGCTAACGTCGAAAGTTTTCGTCCAAGGAACGAGCAAAAAATCAGTCTTGCTCTCGAATTCTGCTCGATAATTGCAAACCGATCGTTTGGTCGACCGTCCAGTGAAAACTTCGACTCTATATTCTCTTCTGTAGATCGTTAAACACTCGATAAATTTCATTTTACCTTGATACTAAGTAAAGTTAATTATCGGCGATAATAATTAACGCATTAAATGCATTAATTTTCGATTACACGCACATTTTGTAATTTTCAAAGTGCATTATGTTTCATCCTGGACAGTATTAGAAGAGAATTACCTTTGTAGCTGTATACACTTAGGAAAATTGATTCGAACAATCGGCTTTTCCCGCTGAATTCACCGGAAAAGTGCGTCTCATGACACGTGACACATTGAACTTGGTACCACGTGACACATTGGACTGATACCACGTGACGCATTGGACTTGGTACCACGTGACATATTAGACTTGGTACTAGGTGACACATTGGACTTGGTACCACGTGACGCAATGGACTTGGTACCACGTGACACATTGAACTTGGTACCACGTGACACATTGGACTGATACCACGTGGCACATTGGACTTGGTACCACGTGACACATTGGACTTGGTACCACGTGACGCATTGGACTTGGTAACACGTGACACATTGGACTTGGTACCACGTGGCACATTGGAATTGCTACCACGTGATACATTGGACTTGGTACCACGAGACACATTGTAATACGCTAGAGTCTACTGAGAAATTCAATTTCATTGACTGTACACTCAGCTTTTGCTCAACTATGTGCAAAACAAGCACGTATACATTGTGTAGCTAAACGACACCGATAAAAATGGATAATATCGAATACTCGGAGTATTCTAACAATAAGTTCAGTTCTTCAAGCTTCTTACTTACACCACTTTCATAATCAGCACAGATTTATTGCCACGGTAATTTCTACTTCGTCAGCAAACTATTTTCTACGCTTGAGCAAAATATCCTCCGAGATTAACACTTCTTTCCATTACTCAGAAATTCTAAACATCAACGGTAGAGAATATCGTTAAATTAATTTTAATCAGCGCCCGTTAGGCGGGAAAAATTACTCCCATCTCGAAAGGTTAAAGGAATAAAAGCGGACCAGCGAGCGTACAGATTCGCAAAGGTGGATTCGCAAATTACCGCGAGGTATTTCATCGGCGAGAATTTCTTGCAGGATACGGTAGACGATTCGCAGGACAAAACACGGTAAGCGGGGGTAACGAATGTCGAAATGATCGAGGAACGCGCATTATTGCACGCCGTCGTGCACGTTCGAGTAATCCGTGGAAAATTTGTCACGCTCGAGAGCGGGTGCATCGTTGCCCGATAGTTTTATGCACCGAACGTGACTGCCTCGTTTACCGTTGTCTCGTTTTCCTTCCTCTTCCCTCCATCGAGCTACCTCCTCACAATTTATCTGTCTTGCTCGATATTCCTCTCATTCAATCTCCCTTTTTCGATCTTTCTCTATATTTCTCAATCTCTCCTTTCCAATTCTTCCGGCTTTCAATCTGTCTACCCTTCGAATCTCCTTCCCTCAGTCTCTCTCTTATCTGTTCTCCTTTTTTTTGCGTCTGTCATCTTCGACCTTTTCTTTTCTCTCTCACGATCGCTATCTCCTTTTCAACGTCTGCCGCTTCCTACTCTGCTCTTTGTATCCTCAACCTCTTTCTTTTTCAGCTTTTTTTTCCTTAGTGTCTCTCATTCTCAACTTATCTCTTCTTCTGTTTTTATTTCTTTCAGCTTCTTCTTTCAATCTTCTCTCCTCAACATGCGTGACCTTCTCTATCTCTCTCATTCTTTCTCAAAACCTATCTCTTCAACGTCTGCTCTCAATCTTTCTCTCTTACTATCGTTTCTCCTCGGCGTTTGTCTCCCTCGAACCCTTATTCCTCGCTCTTTTCTCATCCCTTCCAATTTCTCTCTCCATTCCCTTACAATTTCCGTGCCACAGGCTCGTCGATATTCATTCCCCTTTCTTCGATTCGCACGCAGCAACGAGAACGTCCGACGGAAAATTGATTCGCTTCCGTGCCGTGTCGGAAGCAGAGACAGATGCAAACGCATCGCCAGCGACGAAACCCTTCTTCTTCTCCTCCAATCACTCCGCGATTCTATGTTCACCGTTCGAAGGACTTTTGCAGACATTGAGACACGCTGAACAAACGTATTAGAGAAAAAGTAATGTCGGAACGGAATTCCTGGCAATAACCAAATAGTATTCATTTTTACAATTAGTGAAAGAGTGGATTTTTGGAGTACGTGATTTGGAAGGCGGCGGATGCCACTGCTAGCATGAATGTTTAGTTTATAGATCAGAAGAAAATGAGTGAGTGCATCAGAGAATGCATGCTGTGAGAAAGAGTATCGAGGGTGAATTTGGGAAGAGTCAGTTAAGAATATGCAGTTGAGTTGAGAGTTCAGAGAGTGAGAGACGTAGCCTGAGTGGGGAGAGCTTTAGCGAGAAATTCGGAGTTAGAGTAATTTTAGTGTTATTAAGAGTTTTGTATTTCTATAGTTATATATAGTTAATAAAGTTAATCACTTGTTCTTAAATTACGCGCGTTCAATTAAGTTTCTAGGCTACGATATTATTAATTAATTTTAAGGGAATCTATTCGGTTTCTTCTAAGACGAGTACCGATATTCTTTGGTGGCTCGTTTGACAATGAGATTAAATTAGAGTTGGACCCTATAGTAACAAAAAGATAAATGAAATTGAACAACTGTTTACATTTCGCAAAATAATTGCCCCAATCTGAACAAGATACAGTAATAGCAGGTTTAGGAATTTTTTAAAGAAAGTGACACTCAGTTTGGCTGTCCTGGTACATTCAGTGATAAAATTGCATTCAGTAATCCAGCGTTTCCCAAACTGTGTTCCGCAAATAGCTATTAACACGTTGAATGCCACCCGTATTTCGCTAGTTGCTTCATTTCCACCGAACCGAAACTGTTTCTATTAAAATCACATCTTTATAGAATAGAAATATTAGAAGTAAGAATAGTTATGTACTCAGTAATACTTCACTTTTCTGACAGCAATATTTTAATAGTGAATATGTTAGCATATCCGTGAATATCGCAATTCAAAAGTCATAAGAATTTTCATCGAATTCAACAGTGCCGGTCACCAGTGACCCCCATGGCATTCAACGTGTTAAATGTTCCGCAGACAATTATAAAACTGACATTAGAGAGCATTGTCTGTTTTTATCTATTTAATCCATTCACTGCCAACTATGAGATATCTCGTGGTTGCACTATAAGTTTTAATTAATAAGTTATCAATAATGGCCGAGTGTGTATAGTAATTTTGAAACAAACATGCTCTTCGTATCGTGACAAATGTCGAGATTATATTTTTCATTAATTATATTAATGTTTTAAAAACTTTCAGTCGTCTTCTCAAATTTTAACACGCAAGGTAATATTTGCTTTGTTTTTCTGGCAGTGATTGGGTTAACCCTTTTCACTATGAAGTCACCTCTGGCGTGACAAAACTATTTTCCTCTAAAACTCTGGCGTGACTTTTCTGGCGTGATTTTTTCTGAACAGTCGTTTTGCCAATACAACATTAAACTTTAAATAACTGCAAGCAATTGCTTCATACCTAAAATGTGATATCAAACCCACAAAAATTAAATCAGAGTTGGCCGAGAACAAACTAGAAAAACAATTACAGTGCAAAGGGTTAACTATTTGCTCCAGTTTTATACTAAAATAATTCAAATTTACTCCACTGTTCCTTGCAAAATTTTAGAACTTACGAAGTGCTCCACGATGACGAAAGTTTAGAAAACTCTGCAGTAATCGAGCAGAAATAAACCAGATAAATCTCGCACCCCACATTGCACAATGTACCCTCCAAAGTTGTGTTCATCATTACCAAAATAAATTTAATTAAAAATGAAAATTACGAAAAGAATTCAACAGAGGGAAGATTGATATCAAAAACGTTAATAAGGGAATCGCATCGATTCCGCGGGCAAAATGCCAAAAACTTGAAAGTCCATCCTCTCGAGAGGCTCGATTCGCGAACGAAGAGCTCTCAGCTGCAACGAGGTTGTCCTGTAACCTTAGACACGTGTTTAAAATTGCATCCACCGATATGACTCGTTAAGCCTCACGGGCGAAGCCCAAGAGGGGACGAATTTGCAAGTTAAATTAGAGCCGGCCTCGGAAAAAGGAGGAGGACGGCGCGTCCTGCGGGAGGAGGGGATTTTATCAAACTTATGGCACGACGTTGCCGAGCGAAACTTGAAATTTTTATCCTCTTCTAGCCATCGTTTCCCCGCCGCGATGCTTTCTCTTTGATAATTGAGTGTAAAATATTCAGTTCTCGAACGTTGTTTTCTATAATGCTTCTGCCGGGATGTTTTTTTTGGAATGTTCATTGTTTGATTGAATGTTGTATCGTTAGGTGGTTGGAATTGTGAAACGAAGTTGAACGGAAGTTTGCTGGTTGTCGATTAACACGTTAGCGGACGTGAAAGTTATAAGATCCATTTTTATCGTAATGTAGAATGACATGAACTCTATAGCATTCAAGCAATGCGAAATGATAAAGACAATTACAACTCATTTAATTTTATATAACGTTAATTTTTTTGTAATTATTATGCAGCTTAAAGTGATGGCCAAGTGATTCATTGAGTATCTTCATACTATTTTATTTTCTCTCTGTCTAGTTAGAGCTGTAAGTTAAAGTGTAATACTTGACTGTCTATTTTTGCAGCTCACAGAAATTTTTTCCGCGAACGTGTTAATGTTGCTTGGTGGCCGCTGAATTTTTTTGATCCGCTTCATTTTCATTTTGCGGCAGCGGATAAATAGTTTTCGTTTATTGTGAATGTTGCGAAAGGTAGAGGTAGTAGTGTGGAAGAAAATATTGAGGAAATTAGGAAGTACGCGAGGTTGGATATCGGCAAGTCGATAAAGCTGATAATCGATGCGTTAGAAAGGCAGGAGTTGCTTTAGTGGCTATTAGTCTGCTGGCACAAACGTTAAGCGGAGCCTGCGTGTCTGCAAATTGGAAGGTTAGCAAGTTTACAGGGTAGGAAGCTTGCAAATCAGCAAAGCAGCAGGCTCGGAAAGCGTGTGTCAGTAACTTGAGAGAACTGCGAGGCAGCAAGCTGGGAAGCCTGCAAGTTAGCACGTCAGTAAAATTGGAAGTTAGCAAGTCAGGATACCTGCAAGCTAGTCAGTAAGTTCGAGAGACCGATCCCGAAACCACTAAGCAAATAGAAACGCCTGCAAGATAGCAGGTTAGTGAGTCTACTAATTATCAAATTAGGAAGCGTACAAGTTGGAAAATTAGAAAGCCTACAAAGTAATACTCTGGCAAGGCAGTCAATTCATCCGTCAGTCAGCAAGTCTGATATCTGCAAATTAGGAAGGCAGTCAGCTTGGAAGCCTAGCCCCCAAGCAGCTAAGTCTACGTCTACGTTACTAATTATTAAGTTACTAATAATCAAGTCAGGAAGCCTAACCCCAAGTAACTAAGCTTACGTATCAGCAAATAGAAACACCTGAAAAATAGTAAATTAGTGACTCTACCAATAAATCAAAATAGGAAGCGTAGAATTGGAAAATTAGGAGGTCTACTAACTGACTGTTTGGCAAGGCAGTAAATTGATCCGCCAGTGAGCAAGTCGGAAATCTGCAAATTAGGAAGGCAGCAAGTTCGAAAGCCTGATGCCCAACCAGCTATGCTTACGTATTAGTAAATAGAAACTCCTGCAAGATAGCAAGTTAGTGAGTCTACTAATTATGAAATTAGGAAACATACAAGTTGTATAATTAGAAAGTCTAAAAACTGACAATCTGGCAAGGCAGTAAATTCATCCCGCCAGTTAGCAAGGCGAAAGTCTGCAAATTAGGAAGGCAGCTAACTTGCAAGCCTAACCGCCAAGTAGCTAAGTCTACGTCTATGTTACTAATTAGCAAGTTACTAATAATCAAGTCAGGAAGCCTAACCCCAAGTAACTAAGCTTACGTATCAGCAAATAGAAACGCCTGAAAAATAGTAAATTAGTGACTCTACCAATAAATCAAATTAGGAAGCGTAAAATTGGAAAATTAGGAAGTCTACTAACTGACTGTCTGGCAAGGCAGTAAATTCAACCGCCAGTCAGCAAGTCGGGAATCTGCAGATTAGGAAGGCAGCTAACTTGCAAGCTTAACCGCCAAGTAGCCAAGTCTACGTCTACGTTACTAATTAGTAAGTTACTAATCATCAAGCCAGGGAGCCTGCAAGTTAGCAAGTCACTGTGTCCACTAATTATCTCATTAGGAAATTTACAAATTACCAAATGATGAAGCCTACGAAGCAACAGTCTCGCAAGTCGGTAAGCCCGTCTATCAGAAGCCGGTCAGTGTCCGAGCCAGCAATTAGGAAGCCCGCAAGTCAACAAGTCAGAAAACCTACAAGCAACAACCTCCCAAGTCAATAACGTCACCCGTCGCTGAACCCAGAAATAGTTCAGCCTACGAGACACTAATTACCGCTACCCCTACAACGTCTACTATCTCTAATCCCAAAAGCCGGAAAATTAGCAAGTCAAGACGTCCCTTCGCCCGCAACTCAGAAACTCTACATTTCCGCGTGAGCAGAAATGAACTCAAAGAAACATCGTCGCGCCCCTGCACAAAAATTAGCATAATTCCACCAAGTTTTCGCGCACCATGCAGCCTCGCACGCGATCTTTCCACGGTCGGAAAACTCGAAAACAGAAAGGGAGAGAATTCTCGGCGAGTACTCTCGACGAATTTTAATTTTCACGTTGCTCCCGGAGAAGCTTCGAAGACGGAGGCCAACCTTTGACATTCTCCGGTGTCGTTTAGAGGGACTGATACACTTCGCCTTCTGCTTATTAGAATATAATCCGGGTTTTATGATAAAGAACACGAGCGATGTTGCCGGAGGAAACGAGGAGAGGAGGATCGGAGAGCCGAGGAACCCAGGAAAAGGAGGCGAAACTCACTTTACGTCGTCGCGTCCTTCGAAAAGAGCAGCGATACTGGAAGGGTGAAGGGAAAATTCGATGGAAATTTAATTTTGACATTCGAAGGATAGTTTCTCGAATTAATTTATCTCTTGGTTTTTTAGGAAATTTTGCGTCGTTGGTTGCGTTAATTGTGTGCTCGTTCGGCAGATCAAAGTTTGGTAATCGATTTGAGGATCTTTTTTAACATTTTAATTACCACTCATTCTTCTGAACATTATGCACGAGTGTATTTACCTACTTGCAAATCTCTATAACATTAAAATGAAAATGTGAAGAAATACTCATTATGTCGTTTTAATTTCAGTTGTTCCGTGGCAGCGTAACTTTATTTTATTATCATCTGTAATAACAGACTAATAAACTGTCGGACAATGAGTATTGATAAACAGAAAGCCTATTAACCCCTTGCCCTATGGTTTGTTTTGTGACTGCCTCGGCTATAACTAAGAATTTAATTGCTGAAAAAAAATTAATCAGTAATTCTTGATATATCGTATAATTTAACGCAACATTAATATTATAGAGTTAATATTATCTTGTCGCATCTCATTAATATTTCCAATTTGATAGGTTTTGCAAAACTTGAAAATTTCCTATCCCATTTACCTCATCACGAGTGTCACTCGTTATTGTAGGGCAAAGGGTTAATAGGCTTCCGGTAGATGAAGTGTTAACAGTAGAATTACCGGCTTTAAATCTATTATATTTAAATATGCCAATTAAGTGATTTAGAAAAGGAGGACTCAGGTGAAAAAGATTCTGCTATCAAGGAGAATTTTTAGAAGAAATGGGCAACCAGTCGTTTTGGCTGCCTTGGTAGTTTCCATGTTAATATCTTTTTAGAATATATCGAATTCAAAAAGAGGCGCCATTTGTGTTCATTATTTTCAGTCAGCAAAGCCTGAAACTATTTCAGATAGAGATACAATGTTTCCGCGTTGTTTGATGGCCGCCATTTTGGTCCCACTTCGAAGGCATGCCTCTCAGCTACAATAATTTCTAATTAATTCTCAGCGTATCTACAATTCAAAAAGCGACATCTCCAATCTTGTCTTTCAGAAATATTCAAAATTCACATATTCAAAAATATTCAAACCATCTAAACCAGAATTGTACCTGCAACTCCGAATACAAACATTTCCTCTACCTCCATCAATTAGAAAAATTATCTCTTCCAATTTACATCGTAGACCTTTCCATCAAATACATACGCAAGACTCTCACTATCCGAGCAATCGATCATCAGCATCGATCGTTGTCAAGCTCTCGATACATCGAATCCAAAACGCTCTATCAAACTTATGCAATACGGACAATTTTGGGTCGAACAGAGGCGACCCAAGTTGGCTAAATGGAGAAAACGTCCTTGCGAACGTCATTAACGTTTGTTCACGTTGTAATATAGTTTCGTTGAACACGTGGTGTCCTTTTTTTCAGTGGAGGCAGGATGACCGGGTCAAACAGAGTGGATCTTGCTTTCGATGTACTCGTTTCGTTATTCGCGATACCGGTATCTCGTTGGGGCTGCACTCGCTTTAATCAGAAATCTCGACGCGGTAGCCGCTTCCCGCTTATTCCTTTTTTCCTCATTTTTTCTTGTTTCTCTCTTTCTCTCTCTCTGTCTGTTTTCTCATCGGTTCTCTTTCTCCCTCGACTCTCTCGGAGATGCCGATGATAAACCTGGCGTTGGGCTGGAACGTATGGCCGGATTAAAATCGACACGGAGCATTCATCGCGAATGGATGTTGAGAGATAAATGGAAAGAGATAGGTGAAGAGATAAATCTTTGCGGCTGAGTTGCGAATCTCGTCGGAGTTTTGGAGAAAGCATGGTATTTCGAGACTTTCTTTCGTCTCGTAATCGCGATATATTAAATAATAATTAGAAAAATATGTCAAAGCAATGATGAGAATTTGACGACTTATTTAGTAATTACGAGTCTGAGACTTTAACTCTGCATCTATCCTATCTCCTTTGTGATTTAACTGGAGTTGATGATATAACTTTGAAATATACTTTGCAACATCATCTTATCAGTTATCAAATTCAACTCGCAATGCTGCAATTCGTAACTCTACCCCAATGACAAAGAACCACCCTCAAAATTGTACGTTGTTCTTACTAACACTCATCAGTTGCCACACCCTTGAAATCACCCTAAAAAATACAAAACCCAAACAACTCTATTCAAAATCCTCCTCTAAAAATTTCCAAACTCCCCCTCTAAAGAAATTCCAAACTCCTACTCTACAAAAATCCAAACTCTCCCTCTAAAATTTTCCAAACTCCCCCTCTAAATATATTCCAAACTCCTACTCTACAAAAATCCAAACTCCTACTCTACAAAAATTCCAAACTCCCCCTCTAAAAAAATTCCAAACTCCTACTCTACAAAATTTCCAAACTCCCCCTCTAAAGAAATTCCAAACTTCTATTCTAGAAAAATTCCAAACTCCTACTCTACAAAAATTCCAAACTCCCCCTCTAAAAAAATTCCAAAATCCTATTCTAAAAAAATTCCAAACTCCCCCTCTAAAGAAATTCCAAACTCCTACTCTACAAAAATCCAAACACTCCCTCTAAAATTTTCCAAACTCCCCCTCTAGAAATTTCCAAACTCCTACTCTACAAAAATTCCAAACTCCCCCTCTAAAAAAATTCCAAACTCTTACTCTACAAAATTTCCAAACTCCCCCTCTAAAGAAATTCCAAACTTCTATTCTAGAAAAATTCCAAACTCCTACTCTACAAAAATTCCAAACTTCCCCTCTAAAAAAATTCCAAACTCCTATTCTAAAAAAATGCCAAACTCCCCCTCTAAAGAAATTCCAAACTCCTACTCTACAAAAATCCAAACTCCCCCTCTAAAAAAGTTCCAAACTCCCCCTCTACAAAAATCCAAACTTCCCCTCCAAAAAATTCCAAACTCCCCCTCTAAAAATGCCCAACCTCTCCGCCTAAAAAATTCAAAACTCCCGCCTCCTTCGTCCAATCGTCCAATAAAAATTCTTCCCATTAGTCTCCCGGCACCAATCGAATCATCTATCACTGCGCCAAAACAGCTACATTCCTTGGAACAACTCCTCTGCCATTGCGCCAAAACAACTGCAATCCTCGGAACAACTCCTCTACCGTTGCGTCAAAACAATTTCAATTCTCGAAACGACTCCCCTGTCACGGCGTCAAAACAATTACAATCCCCGAAACAATGATCCTTCGCGTCTGTCGACATTCTCAAACGTATCATAGGCCTTTGCTTGTCGAGGTATCGGTCGAGTTTCCGCGGTGATACTCGATGCCCGATACCGTTCGATATCTCCGAGGCCGAAGGGTTCTCTCTAATATCAGGATACCGGAGAGAAAACTATTGGGCCGTTGTCGAGAACGAGCGGTGTTTGAGGTAGGGACGGGATCGAATTTGATACGGAAAAATCGAAGTCCATTGAATGGACGAGTATCGGTTCGTTGGGCTTGAACGACCAGGAGAGAAATGAAGACCGCGTTTGATGGGGCTACGGAGAATTTCATTCGGAGAGGGGATTCTGATGGTGTTTGACGTTAGGGTGGAACATACGGGTGCTTTGGATTAGATGGTGTGTCGGATTTAAAGAGATTAACCCCTTGCCTTACATTAACACTAAACCTACCGGCTTTATATCTGTTATATTGAAATATACGAAATAAGTACTTTGGAAAAAGAGATTTGAAGAGGTGAAAAAGATGATCAGTTAAGTCATTTTTGTTTTATACGGTAGACCTAAAATATTTACTGAATGGCTGCCCAATCAATTTGGGGAGTTTTTAGAAAAAATCAGAAAGCGGTCATTTGACTGCCCATGGTAGGTTTAGTGTTAACAAGTGATCTGGTAAATGGAATAGGAAATTTTTAAGTTTATCACAAAGCATTAACCCTTTGATTACTAGCGACGCATGTGTGTGGTCTGAGAAAAAATTAAATTATAGCTTATCGCTGCTTGTATACGGTTAGAGTTGAAAAATTGAAATACAACCGTTGAAATGTGATTAACAAAAAGTAATTTATAATGTATATAAATTAACAGCCTATCTTGCTGACGAAAAAGTGGTTTTAGATCGCAAAATAAATGGTTATCTCTCAATATTCAAAAATGTCTCCATCCGCAAAGGGTTAAATTGAGAATATCAGTGTTTCAGGAGATGGTTAAGTTAGTTCTGTACTAGTCATATTGTGTTTAATTATATGATATATTAGAAATCATTATTTGGAATTCAGTTGATCCGATTCCTAGGTATGAACGATCGAGGCAGATCGTGAAAGGTCGGTCAGTACACCGTGGACCTATCGACCCTGACCCTCGGCAATTCGGCCCTTTCCGTGGTCGAAGGTGAACTGGAACTATTAATATCTTTGATACACCGTTACTCGCCCCCACGATCTTATTCCCCTTGTGTTACCACCGGACTATAATTCAGGATCCGCTAGTTGGCTTATATGAAAACTATGACACTCTCATAAATCACGAGTCAACTATGATATAACGGGTGGGGAATGCGAAACAGACGCGCCGGATAACGAACCTTCACCGATCTTCGATAAAAATGAAGGATAAACGATCCCTTTTTAAGGCGGTCTTGAGTTATACTTCAGTCTCTCCTGTCTCAAAATTGTGTGTGCTTAGTATATTTACTTTTTGGAAATTTAAATGACCTTTGCATTCATTCTTGTTCCGATAAAAAATCCCTTTTTACGGCGATCTTGAATTATACTTGAGTCTTTTTTCTGTCAAAATTGCATGTGTTTGGTCAATTTACTTTTTGGAAACTTAAATGACCTTTGCATTCATTTCTAGTTCCGATAATCGATCCCTTTCTACGGCGATCTTGAGTTTTACTTGAGTCTTTCTTGAGTGAAAATTGTATGTGTTTGGTTATTTTATTTTTTAGAATTTTAGATGGCCTTTGCATTAATTTCTAGTTCCGATAAACGATCCCTTTCTACGGCAAGCTTGTGTTTTATTTGAGTCTTTCTTCTGTCAAAATTGTATGTGTTTGGTTAATTTACTTTTTGGAATTTTATACGGCCTTTGCATTAATTTCTAGTTCTGATAAACAATCCCTTTCTACGGCGATCTTGAGTTATATTCGAGTCTTTCTTGCGTCAAAATTGCATGTGTTTGGTTAATTTATTTTTTGGAATTTTATAAGGCCTTTGCATTAATTTCTAGTTCCGATAAACAATCCCTTTCTACGGCTATCTTAAGTTATACTTGAGTCTTTCTTGTGTCAAAATTGTATGTGCTTGGTTAATTTATTTTTCGGAATTTGAGATGGCCTTTGAATCCACTTCTAGTTCTGATAGTATAAAGTAGGAGAAATTGCTTAGTTGACCGCATTATTTTGAATTACGGTGATTAGGACAGTCTCTGGGACTATTTTTGCAAAGTCGTACGAAGCGTTAAGAACAAATACAGCCCGTAATCGACCTTAGTAATCTCTCGCACATTAATTTAGCGGCCGGTCAAAGGGCAAAGTCCGGCAATCGTCGCTCGAAGGGCAAGGTCGTGGAACGTCGCCCTTCGAGCGGGTTTCTCCGGGCAAATCCGGAAATGAGCGACCCATGGACGAAGGATTTCCTGCTAGGAAGCGAAATTTATTCCATACGCGTGCTTCCCTATCCTGACCGTACTCAAGCCAGAAACCCAATCGAAGATCGTGAAGACCGAAGGAGGCATGGGGAGAATCGGTTAATCAACCGGAAATAAAAGAACCGATCGAAGTTACGTGGAAAAGACTCGGTACGCGGAATTGTTTATTCCGCACGATGCAGCCGCGAGAAATTCCAATTTTACGGCATATTGGAGAAACTCTGCGGTGGGATTCGGATAATTTGAGGATTGATTTTCCCTTGAAATTTCACGGGGCATGGTTATTAGTGATAGGTTTCTTTCTGTTCTTTTCTTCATTTTAACAGAGATCACAGGTAATCAATTATCGAATGAAATTAAAACAGGTAACTTTCTACGTCTTTCTTTTCGACTAGATTTTTCCTAATTAATTATTAAACTTATTGCATCGGTGGTTCGAAAGCTACCTAAATCGGAATTACCTAATGGCAATGGTAGAAAGTGTGTTAATTAATTAAGACAATAATAATAAATTTAGATTCACTACCGGCTAAATTTATTATATTATATTTAAATATACCGAAAACGTACTTTGGAAAAAGAGAAATCAAGAGGTGAAAAAGACGATCAATTAAGTACTTTAGATTTTATAAGATACAAATAAAATGTTTACTTCATGGCTCCTCTATTTACACTAGAAATCTCGACCGGTCAAAATGACCTGTACACAATTTTTTCCAAAAATTCTCCAATTTTATAGAAAACTCATAGAATAAATATTCTACGTCCATGTCAAAGAAAATAAATCACCAAATCGCTCATCTTTTCCGCCTCTCGATTCCTCTTTTTCAAATTAATCAAATAAATTAATTAATTATTTAATATGTTAGACTGTAATAGATTTAACGTCGGTAGTTCTAGTGTTAATTCGGAGAAACTTTAGAAAAACAATGGAACCCGGTCATTTCAATTGTCTTGGAAGTTTTAGCGTCAAAGACGAAAAAGTAAAAAATAATTCTAACGGACGACACTTGTGGTAATAATATCGAACTTAGATCTAGCAATATTGTAAGTTTATTTTCTATAATATTGACTAAAAAGACACCGCCGAATTATCAGTCGCGGAGAACTTAAGGACGGTCGATCGACTCGACAGCCGTTTCGAAAGGATTAGCCGGATATCGAACGTGTCGAGTAGACGCGAAAAGATCGCCCCATTTCGGGCTTTGCGAACTGAGAACCAATATCCTTCGACTCGAATTATCCACCATGGCGAACGGCTCTCTCTATAAAGCAAATTGCATGCCCCGTCAAATCCGGATAAACTTTTCTTTGACTCCTGTCTATTTTGTCGCGCTCGTCGAAACCCTGCAATTCTATCGTTAGCTCTTCAATGGTTTAACCTTTTTGTCTGACGCCGACATTGAACAGGTTGTAATTCACGTAGCTGAACGAAGAAAAGTGGCGAAATTTAATCTAATCTAATTTGGTATCAACCAAGTCGCAGTATTTCGAACCCCACTTAACCCTTTGCAATCCTCCTCATTTTATTTTGTAACGATCGAATATCGAATTTCCAATTTCATAATGATTTTGTAATATCACCTAAATACCCATCAGTTCTTATAGTTATCATTAAAAAGAATGAATGACCAACGATAGAAAATGTGAAACTAATTTCATTTAGCTCACAAAATTGACAAAATAATTCGTACCGCAAAGGGTTCAATACATCGCTTATTTTGTATGATAGAAAAAATGTCAGAGGTAGAAAATATTCCGTTTGAAGGCGCCAATACGGTGATGGGTCGATTTTTTTCCCAAGGTCATTTTTCTCAAGATTTCAAGGTCATCGGGGAACGAGTTCTAGGTGAAACAACAGTAGCTTTCAAAGCTGAAAGAAAATGAAAATGAAGGACAATTCACTTAGAAATTCTTAAATTTCATTTTACCTTGCAACGTTTCCACCCTCGAACCCTTTCAAACGGAAGAAACTTGTCGACTGCGTTCTCCGACACTGCAAAAGTACTGCGCTCAGTCCAGCGCGTATTCTCAATTTGACACGGTGCAACGCGACGGGCCGTTTGAAAGTTCAGGCTGATACTCGCCTCGGTAAGAACCATCAGCCCTTTTATCCTGTCCTCTCGCAAGTTTGTCGTCTCTTCGGAGGCCTGGCTAGGTTCTGGCGACAGAATTATCCGAGCAAATACTCGCGCAAAGTAATTGCGCTGCTCCACAAACTCAATTATCGTCTCGGTCGACGGACGGAAAAGTGACCGTAGAAATGAACACAAGAGAGAGGAAGAAAGAGAGAGAGAAGGCGACAAGAGGGGACAGTGGGCAATAGAGGAAGGATAAAAAGAAGTTTTCTCCTCTCCCAACGCGGATTGGCTCTGTGCTCATTAGCATTCCCATCGAAACTTTTCGACGAATCAATGCCGGCACTCTCCCGAGCGAGAAAGACCTCGCAGCTACGTACCTTTGAACTACGGGAACTCAACTTTTCTTCAAACTATTCTCAGTTTACGCCACTTTCTGCATTCTCCCGCGAAACCTTGATCGTTCGACCTCTTCTCTCCTGCTCGATCAGTCTCTAACCTTCTACTTTGACCCCTTTTAGCGACCGATCAAATTGACTACATTAATGACGAATTTATTGCACATGTTGCAAATCGTAATAACAATATTTATCTGACATTGCTAGGAAAATTGGAAATTCGGTTCTTTGTTATAAACAGTAGGTACGTATAAAAGGAATTGTCGTTTGGTCAGTTTGATATAGAATCCGTTATTTGAGGCGTAAATTGTGTATTTCAAATTATACCCGATTCTGTTTTTACACGGTTTTGATTTAACCCCTTCGGACCTGTGCACATTGTAATGTACATAATACTTTTCGTGCTGTATTTTATTACGTATAGGTTTAAACTTAGTTTCACTTAGTTTTTTTTATACAAATATTTCTCAGGGTTTCCTTAATGTTACAAATTTTGCGTAAGTACCATATGTCTTATAATAAAAACTATAATTATAATTATATTAAATTATAATTTAAAAATTCGGGTCTGAAGGGGTTAACACGGTCTAGAAAAAAAATTTATTCCGTTTTTACGCGATTTCATTCGATTTACCACGTTTAAAAAATCTAAAATATTCTTAAAATAAATTTTTTACAGGGTTGAAGGATATGGCACTAACCCCCTTTTTTCTATGTATGTACTTCATGTCTTTTTTTACACGGTTTTGTCTGGAACGTATCTACCGTGTAAAAACAGAATTAGGTGTATTTGCAATAAAATTACTAATATTATGTGAGATAATTAAATGATAATCCGGCGTTTAGCGGCGTCAGGAGTGTTGCCACTAAGAGTTACCCTTCGCCCTACGATTTATTTTGCAACTGCATATGCGGTAACTCAGAATTAATTGCTAAAATAAAAATTTCTCACTAGTTTCTAATATATTATACAATTTAACACAATATTGATAGTATAGAAATAATTTCACCGTCCCGTGACCCACTGATATTGCTAATATCACATGAGAAAGCGAGATAATAATCCCATGATTACTCCGGCAATTTGGGTTCAGCTTTTTCCTAATCATTCTCTTATTTCTCGCTTTCATAATTCTCTTTTTCTGTCTCCCTTTCAACATTTTTTACTTTCTGGCACTGTTTCCCCCGATCGTATTCTTCCTCAACGGTCCCCTTTCTGTTGCCTCCTTTCTTTCAATCGTCTTTCCATCTTCCCTTTCCTTAATCTTTCCCTCCGGAAAGTTATTCGTCCTTCTATTTTACCGTTACACTTTCAATATTTATCTTTCGAAAGATTTTCCTCTGCGATTTCATTCTCCGTCCCTCTGCCCCTTTCCCTCTTCCTCTTTGCATTTTCTTCGCTGACTTCTCTCAATATTTCTCTTTCCAACGATTTTCTCCTACAATATTCTTCCCTCCTCCCCCTTGACATCAGGAGGGTGTACACCCCTCTGTATTTTTAATGCTCTTCGAGCCCGATATCGTCGGTATTAAACGCTCGTTCGCCCGAATCGTTTGAATTTTATATGCGAAAACTTAACCGCGCGCGAACCACGGCCTCGGCGCTCTCGATTCTCGCGGAGTCGAAACAACGGAGAGAGATTTTAAAAGTCTTCCATAGCACTCCCCGAACTCCACTCTGAATAGATAACAGTATCACGTGAAAAGCTTTTAAAAACTGTCCTTTTTACCTCAGTGATTGCCGACAAACGCTGGTACCCAGTTGCAAAGGAAACATCTCGCCGAAGTAAGAAAGAAATAGACGTTTTTTTTTCGTAAATAATTGTCAATTTATCGTAGGAAGTAACGCAGAGTATGATTATTCAATAATAATATAATAATCACTATATTTATATACATATACACCTAATTCTGTTTTTACACGGTAGATACGTTCCAGACAAAACCGTGTAAAAAAGGACATGAATTACATTCATAGAAAAAAGGGGATTAGTTTCATATCCTTCAACCCTGCAAAAATAGTTAAAATAAATTTATTAAAAAATATACTTTAATAATATTTTAGATTTCTGAATCGTGCTAAATCCAATGAAATCGTGTAAAAACGGAATCAATTTTTTTTTCTTGACCGTGTTAAATCAAAACCGTGTAAAAACAGAATTAGGTGTATATATAAATATATAATAAATATATAATAAAAATGTAAAATATATAAATTATATATATTTTTACATAATGTAAACAGGAAATTATAGGGGCAGTGTTTGTTTTGTTTAAAAATTTATTTTATATAATGCAATTATTTTTGTAACGCTGGTTTTATTTTCTATTGTGCACGCTGATAGAGGCTTACTGTTACGCTTTCATTTAATTAGATAAATACGACAGGTGGAATCCAAAATAAGTTCAAATCAACATAATTTAATAGCACAATGAAATTCTAGTACCGCCAGAATTCCAGTCGTATCTTAAGTCATTAGATGCGAGAAAATCCTTCCAGCAAATGTTCCAGTGTATCAAACTTCCACTGTGTAAAATCATCGATACATTTTATAGGTTTTTATTTTTAAAATACGACAAAGTCACCGTGAATGATGTAACGGGTACTTGCATCGCTCTCTCATATTTGTTTCTTTGTTCTTAACCCTTTGCTTTACGAGTGACACAGTGATGGGGTTGGTGGAACAGGTAATTTTGAAGCTTCTCAAAAACGATCAAATGGAAAATACCAATGGAACACGAGACGATAATATTGTTCCTATGTTATTAATATTGCGTTAAATTCTAAAATATATCAGAAATCACTGAGATTTTTATTTTAGCAATTTAACCCCTTGCCTTACGATTTCTATTTTGACAGCGTGCGTAAAACCCCAGAATTAATTCCAGAAATAAAAATTTCTTTCTGATCTTTAGCATTTGGCATAACTGACTGCAATATTAATATTATAGAAATAATTTTACCGTCTCGTGAGCGACTGATATTTTCAATTTAATAGTTATTAGAAAACTTCAAAATTTCGCATTGCATTTATCGCCTCACGTGTGTCACACGTTATTGTAAGCTAAGGGGTTAATTTTCAATTATTACGGAAGCAGTCACAACTTACCCGTCAATTCTACACGTTCTGTTCCACCCGATTAAAAGCCTATAATAAAACTACTATTCATTATTCACCTACGTTTCATTAGAAAGTGCAAACCCTAACAGAAATCACCGAAGAAAGTCCCCAATGGTGGGATCAATGCCCACCGCTTAAATTTGTCACGAAATGAGAAAGTTCTAAAAAAATCAAAGGGGGAGAAAACTGCCCCAGGAGACAGGTCGGAGACTCGGAAAGCCGGGCATGGGGTCTTCGAAAACGAGTCTCTATGGGGACACGCGATGGAGAAACCAAGGGGAGTCTTAGTGTCGGGGGTTACTTCAGAATGCAGACGGATTTCGAGTTTAGTGGCCGTGGGAAGAAATTCCAAGGATGCAACGCCGAAAGGCATTCCAACGTACCTGCTTCGAAGCCGACCTTCTGCTTCCTGTCCGTAGAAGAAGATACTTTTCGGACACTATCCAGTTCTCCGGCTGCCGTGTGCCTTTTGGAACGTCGGCTACACCCTTGCGTGTCGAACCGTTATTGGTCTCGTTATCTATGGGGAACCGAGGCTGAGAAATAAGTGGAGTGATAGGTGAAAGGGGGAAGATGAAGAATTTCATTTGAGTTTGATTCTGGACTCTCGAGGAATTTGGGAATTTTTCTTTTAGTTGTGAGGAAGTATGGCAGGAGCTTTGGAAGCTATTGGTGAATTTCATTGGCAGAGAAATTTTTAAGAAATTTGTTTTTATTTGATTTTGAGTCAGATTGGAAGAGAGAGGGGTTAAATTAGAAAGGCTGAGCTAGAGAAAAATAAAGGAAGGTATATCAGTCATATAGTAGTGGATAAACGGGGATTTTTGAATGTTAGTTCCAAGAGGACAGGTTTAGAAAAATTTTGAGTTTTAAATTTTCTCTTCCACCGATCAGCGGGCCCGAGTTCAAGTCCCCTTTACCTCTGAGAAGTTTAATAAATTGAAAAAAATTTCTTAGAGTTAAGGGGGATTTGGAAAATTTGGAAGACCTGCCAAATTTGGAAATTTAATATATCATAACTTCGGTGGATCGAAGCTCACCTAAAACAATAGGCCCTAGGCAAAATGCCCACAATCCTCAGAGGCCTATGTTGACTATGGAGCTAAAGATTACCTCTTGGAAATTCTTCCCAATTTACGATTGTTATATCATAGTCCAGATTGTTCGCAATCCATCTAAAAGTCTCGTGCAATTTAACACTAGATTTACGGAAGCCGCCAAATTGACGGGTTCCTATTTTTCTTATAAACGTTTCTCAAGTTCACAGAGACGCTGTACAGTAGATATTTCGTGATTATTTTATAACACAATTGTTAAGGATCTTTGAGCAGGCGGCAGTAGAAATGATTAGTACACAGACTATTAACTATAAAATGAGCAAATATATTTACAATAAACTGAATAACGAAAAGAGAAAATAAATTGTGTGTTACATGATGAGAAAATAGAAACAGGATGTGTGTGAGACCGGAAGTCCTCTATAGCAACCATAATTGATATCAAAAATGAAATTGTTACAGTCATTACTTTGACTGACGTGACGCGACGTATTTGGTGGGAAGATTTAAATCTAACAACAATAATGATTTAACGAATTACCATCTTTGCCGCTTGATCCCTCTTTCTTCAGAGCCCTTATTTAATATATTGCAATTTAACAGATTCCGCGCCCGTAAATCTAGTGTTAACGCTATCAATTAAATCTGCAAAAATGCCAGAAAAAGTACCCGTAGCGGATCTCCAGTCTCATACCACCCCCAAAGAAAGTTCCCCCGATACCAGCAACAGATACAACGCACATCGTCGTAGAGAACGTCACTCGTGACGGTCTCGCTGGTGCATCGAAATGCACGTTGCATTCCTGTCCCGTCCGGTGAGAGATTACATTACAAAGTCCGAGCTCCGCGGCGTGCAACATTTCCGCTTCTGTATCCAATGCGCCGGTAGTCCACGGTGCTTCGAGTTTGCTCTCGTCCCGACCTGTTTGTCCTGTTCTTCGCACCTGGTATCTTCTTCGTGTCCCTTTGAAATATCCGAGAACCGATCTCCGTGTCTTCGTTCATCGTGGAGGGGATGAGGAATCGTCGAGCGACTTGGAAAACTGACCTACATACAGGGGGATGTTGAAAAACGATTTAATGAGTCTGGGAAGTACGAAGGGTGAGATTGCAGGGTGAATGGGCGAGAGGAGGAGGGTGAAAGTTGATGGAGGGGCTGGTACCAATTATGGGGTGCTGATATTTTAAATAGCGGGCACTGGTTTGGAGTTTCATCGATGGGAGAATTGCCATGGGAATTTTTTAGCGATTGATTTTTAGTGAACTTTTTAGTATATTACAGTATTTTTTTGATAGGATCTTTTTTAATTAGAAGGACTTTTGTAAGATTGAATGCGTTTCGGAAGCTTGAGGGGTGAGATTGCAGAGTGAATGGGCGAGAGGAGGAGGGTGAAAGTTGATGGAGGGGCTGCTACCAATTATGGGGTGCTGATATTTTAAATAGTGGGCACTGGTTCGAAGTTTCATCGATGGGAGAATTGTCATGGGAATTTTTTAGTGAATTTATTAGTATATTAAAGTTTTTTTTTGCAGATAGGATCTTTTTTTAATTAGAAAGTCGTTTGTAAGATTTAATGCGTTTGGGAAGCTTGAGGGGTGAGATTGCAGGGTGAATGAGCGACAGGATGAGCTTGGAAGTTGATGGAGGGGCTGGTACCAATTATGGGGTACTTATATTTTAAATAGCGGGCACTGGTTTGGAGTTTCATCGATGGGAGAATTGTCATGGGAATTTTTTAGTGATTAATTTTTAGTGAACTTTTTAGTATATTAAAGTATTATTTTTGATGGAATCTTTTTTGATTAGAAGGACATTTGTAAGATTTAATTCGTTTGGGGAGCTTGAGGGGTGAGATTGCAGGGTGAATGGGCGAGAGGAGGAGGGTGAAAGTTGATGGAGGGGCTGGTACCAATTATGGGGTGCTGATATTTTAAATAGCGGGCACTGGTTTGGAGTTTCATCGATGGATGAATTGCCATGGGAATTTTTTAGCGATTGATTTTTATTGAATTTCTTAGTATATTAAAGTATTTTTGCAGATAGGATATTTTTTAATTAGAAGGACGTTTGTAAGATTTAATGCGTTTGGAGAGCTTGAGGGGTGAGATTGCAGGGTGAATGAGCGACAGGAGAAGCGTGAAAGTTGATGGAGGGGCTGGTACCAAGTATGGGGTGCTGATATTTTAAATAGGGGGCACTGGTTTGAAGTTTCATCGATGGGAGAATTGTCATGGGAATTTTTTAGTGATTGGTGCTTTATTATGCTTATTCTGCCTATTATGCTTAATGGTAATTTAGTGATTTTAGTCTTGGTGGTTGAAAGTATATTAAAGTATTTTTTTCCAGGTAGAATTATTTTTTATTAGAAGGAAACTTGTAAGAATCGTGGTGCAGGGATTTCAGTGGGGCTGAAAGGGTTCAGGTGCCAATATTTCAAATTTTTTGCCATCTGTAAAATTAATTCGGCGGCACAGAATCCAATTAATATCGTAAATCCTCTACCGATTTCATAACTTTATTACTTGAAAGAAAAGAAATATTACAAATTGATCATCAATATTCTGAACTCTACAACTCATTGTTTTTACAATCTTTATCATTGCCACGATGGCTCGAAATCCGTTTGAAGCTGCAAATCCTGTAATCTGCACTTTGTACGATCGCAATAAAGCAGAAGCGGATGCCGTCGAACCGGATGCTGGCCAATGCTTCAATATCGAGCGACGTTGACAGAAGGGCGGATTCGTAGTCGCGTTAAATTTATGTACGGGATGACTACCCCGAGCGGCGATCCTGACTTCCGGTCCCGCGTTTCCAGCTGTTGCATGCCTCGCGAATTCCCCAAATCCACCTTTCCCTAAATTCTCCGTTTCAAAATTTTAATGGGCTTCGAGCAAATAAAATGTTCCCGCGCAACACCGGGGCAGGCATCCACGTGGCCACCTGAGAAATTTTTAATTCTGGAATTAATTCTGAATTATTGATGACACAGGAACAAAAGGAATCGCAGGGCAAGGGTTTGAAATAACTTCCCTCACGTTGACGATTGTCGCGTGCTCCAAATGTTTCTCTTTTCACAAAAACTCGCCGCATTTGCGGGATTAAAAAACACCTCCTTTCGAACCGCCCTACAAAATTTCCACGCCCTCAAATCTTCCGAAAGTATGCACGGCTCTGCGACCGCAGAAGGGCGTCTCGACTAAATTCACCATAAAAAAAGAAAAAAGAAAGTCAATTTGCACAAACACGCGCGCATGTACTCGCGTGCCACAGTCGAGAATCGAGGTCACGGTTTCGATCGTCGAGTTCGCGTTTACATTTGCGTGTACGTTCGCCAACGTTGAAGGAGTGGAGAACGCTCTATCGCGTGCGACTTTGTTTTTTACACTGGAACTCCTCAGCCAGTCAAAATAACTGGTGTCCAATTTTTGCCAAAAATTCTGAAAGTTTATAGAAGACCTATAGAAACTATCGAGGCAGTTAGAATGGCTGGTACCCAATTTTTCCTATTTCTGCAACTTTGTAGGAGAGCCGTAGAGTAAATCTAATCTAATAAAAAAATCTGAAACCTAAATCTGATATCTAAAATCTAAAATCTAAGATCTAAAATCTAAAATCTAAAATCTAAAATCTAAAATCTAAAATCTAAAAGCTAACATCTAAAATCTAGAATCTAAAATCTAAAATCTAAAATCTAAAATCTAAAATCTAGAATCTAAAGTCTAAAATCTAGAATCTAAAATATAAAGTCTAAAATTTGAAATCTGAAATCTAAAATCTAAAATCTAAAATCTAAAATCTAAAATCTAAAATCTAACATCTAAAATCTAGAATCTAAAATCTAAAATCTAAAATCTAAAATCTAAAATCTAAAATCTAAAATCTAAAATCTAAAAACTAAAATCTAAAATCTAAAATCTAAAATATAAAGTCTAAAATTTGAAATCTGAAATCTAAAATCTAAAATCTAAAATCTAAAATCTAAAATCTAAAATCTGAAATCTAAAATCTAAAATCTAAAATCTAAAATCTAAAATCTAAAATCTAAAAATCAAGTAGCAGAAATAAATTACCGAATCGATCATCTTTTCCGCCTCATTCCTCTTTGTAAAGTAGTTAAATATTTAAATTTACTAGATTTACCGCCGGTACTTTTAGCATTAATATAATATATTGAAATATAATAGATTTAACGCCGGTATTTCTAGTGTTGAGGAGAGAAAGGTGGGCCAAGGCGAGTGTAAACTAGTAGAGTATCGAACTTCAATTACTGAGTTCGATATCACGATTTCTTTGCAAATCGTTCACAAAAGAATTATTGAAAAGAAAAATTTCCAATGTACTCTACCCTCGGTTGTTTGGAAGCCTCGGAAAACTGTGAGTCCTGAGTGGAATGATAATAGCAGTTAAAATCTAAATGTAAAAAAGAACAAAGAGTGAAACCAACATCGTAAATGTGTGAAAGGTGCACGTGCAAACGCACACATCCTGCTTCTTTTCTCCTACGTCTTTCTCGTCCACGTTGCGAGCGCGTGCGATCGATTATGTGGGCGGAATACGAATAATATCGTTCCCGGTGAACTTTGAAAGGCTCATGCTCGATATACCCGGAGACTTTTGAATTAAAACCGGTAAATATCGCGTCGGAACGCTCGGACAATCGATACACCTACGTAGAAGCTCGCTTTCTCTCTCTCTCTCTCTCCTTGACCGCTGCATTTTCACATTTCCGCGACTCTGGTAATTACGAGAGGTAACGCAACGCGCTGGAGGGATGAAAAATTGCTTCTAAGAGTGCTTCAAGCGAGTTCCGTCAGTGGAGAATTTACATTTGGAATGGTACGATTATTTTTGTCTTTGGAGAACAAACCTGAGGGAGTTATTTTTTTAGTTGAATGTAAATTATCCGGACGTTGTATAGTATGGAGCTGAAAAGGAGGTCAAGGGTCAAATTCATGTGCATTTAATTGAGATCTTGGTATAGGATGAAACTAGGTGGTCCATTTTAACACTAGAACTACCGGCGGTAAATCTGTTATATTTAAATATATTAAATAAGTACTTTGAAAAAAGGGGAATTCAGAGGTGCAAAGATGATCGATTCGGTAATTTATGTTTTATGAGATGGACGTAGAATATCTATTCTATGACTCTCCTATAAGTGTACCAGTCATTTTGACTGGTTTGGTAGTTCTAGTGTTAAAGATCTTTTCCATTTTATATACCAATAACATATACTAATTGGTAATGAGGAGTGTTAAAGCTATCTCTCTCCTGTATTTGCAAAGTAGAACAACACTAACCCAGCCAAGGCGGTTCAAATGACCAGTTGTCGATTTTTTCTAAAAATCTATCCGTCTATCTTAAAAAATAAAAAACTTGACTGATAATCTTTTTTACCTCTTGATTCCTCCTTTTCTAAAGTACTTATTTAATATATTAAATTGTAATAGATTTAAAACAGATAGTTGCAGCGTTAAAAGCTGCAAGGGGAACCTAAATTTAACATTGTTTCTACAAACATAAAAATTTATTTATTATCTACTATCACTTTCTATCAGTAGCTATCACTTTCCAATCTCAGAAGTAACCTGACGCATTTCTTCACCAAGAGAACGCAAAATCGGGCCAAAATGAAATCAGGTTCAACAACTCCATCAAATTACCGAGATCGAAATAATGAGTACAATCGAAGTATCATAGTTTTAATCGCCCAATCGTCGAAACGTTCCACGGCACCGCGTTAACAAGAGACAATCCGTAGCTTGAGATTCTCCGTCTAATTAACAAAGCTACCGTTTTCGAAGCACCGTCCCCTGATAACGCTAAAGTTCGACGAAAAGCGGATTACGGTTAGCAAGGGAAATTCTCCCTTCTGTCGGAATTTCCCTGTTTCCGAAGTTTCGTTAATTGCCCAAGTTTCTGCCGATCATGGCAACCGATACAACGCTCACCGTATCGCGCCTACCCGTTCCGACCGTAATTTAACGGTGTGTTGTAACGAACGTCGAATCCCGTCTGAAATTCTGACCTATCGCCGGAACGTGTCGCTTGCAGATACTGTATGTGTTCCGTTTCCATTGAATATTCGTGGAGATTTTCAGAATTGTCCATACGTTCGATGGAAATTGAAGTTTAAACCTTCACATGCTACAGGCGGCACGTAGAGGTAGCGCACGGCGCGGAAAAGTTGGTATAGCTCGCAAAAGTAGAGATGTCCTGTGTGACGTGTTTTGTTCTGATTCGCGGTTTTCATAACGCAAAGACGCAAGGATAGGAAATAATGGCGAGTTAATTTCAATTAACACGTTCGCGGACAGCAAAAATTTCAGTGAGCTGCAAAAATAGTCAGTCGAGTATTACGCTTCTAACTTACACTTCTAACTAGACAGAGAAAAAATAAAATAGTATAAAAATACTAAAGGAATTACTTGGGCATAACTTTAAACTGCATATTAATTACAAAAAAATAAGGTTATATAAAATTAAATGAGTTCTAATTGACTTTATCATTTGGCATTGCACGAATGCTATAGCATTCATGGCATTCCACATTACGATGAAAATGGATGTTATAGCATTCACGTCCGCGAATGTGTTAAGTGCCGGCAGATTGGAAAATGAATTAGAATCGCGAAGGATTATACTGAGGGACCAGAAAGAGGGCACTTGAGGGGTAATTTGCTCTGATTCGCCCGACGGATAGGGACATCTCTCTCCCTCACGCATTTTTTATTTTGACGCCCTATTGGCAAGAGAGACCCGCACATTCGTTACGTCGTCATGGGAACGTCGAAAGAAGTGTTCTGTTTTCGGTTGTTATTGGCCGATTTTCAGGTCTCCACAACCGATGTGGTGGGGGTAGGCGGTGCGCGCGACATTCTCCTGTTACCGCATGCCTCGTACCGTGAGCCATCTTAAGTTTTGCGAGCTATAGTCGGGTGGCAGAATGTAACTTGGTCGTGTTTGCCCGCAGAGACACAGTTTAAGTATATAAATAGAATAATTCGGTGATCGAGGAAAGCGTAAGCTGTTTTTGTATATTTCGGTTTCAATTGCTTTAATTATTCTGCTCGGGACCCACTATTTTTGGCGGATTCGACCCACCGAGGGTAGGATGTATCAACCCTTTGTCTGAGAAAAAATCTGAGTGTACAATAGTTTATCTACATATCTATATGTACTTATCTATAGTAGTATTATCAAATAGTAGTTTTCAACTTGTTACATTAACACTCTGGCTTTTTGATGAAAAGATGGTTTTTGATTGTCAAAGAAATCTTTGTTTCTCAATATTTAAAAAATCTTCCGCCCTGCAACGGCAATATTCCTAACTCAGTTCCACTTTAAAATCCAAGTCTCACAATCGTTTCCAAAGATAAAGTGCTATAACGTAAATTCCTCCACTTCTCAGTCGCGAACGATCGTCGTGAACATTTTTTTTTCACCTTACGCAGACATAATCCAGATCTAACCGCACGTCATTTGCCGGTAGTGATTTTCTTCAGGTTTTCTCAGAAGCAACTTCTCGGCGCGAATATTCTCGCCTATCGTACCCATAAATAACCCAGCATGATCGACAGACGCTATCCGGGCAACGAGACAGATATCGAGTAATGCATTTACAGCGACCAGACAACGACACCGGCACCATTTCCCCCGTGACTTTATCGAGTTTTCCTAAAGCGATCGTTCGACGACCGTCTGCGACCGATACGAAATCCGATTGATGCAAATCGACTGCCCTCGTAGAAGCTGCAGAGGTAGATGTTATAGTGTTAAGGGCTTGGATTTTCAACTGGTAGCTTTGGATTGAAATCTTCATCAGCTGTGGAGGGCCCTTCCTTCGCAATAGAGCTACTAAACCAGTCAAAATGACAATTTTTTTCAAAAATTTTCCAAGTTTACAGAAATATTCTACGTCCATTTAAAAGAAACATAAGTTACCGAATCGTTCACCTTTTCCACTTCTTAATTCCCCCTCTGAATTCTTCAACCCCTTTCTTCAAGGGACTTCTTTAACCCTTTTAGTGCCGGATGACGATATATCGTCTCCTGAAGACGCGCATCATGGGATTATTATTTAATTTTGTCATATGTTATCAGTAATTTTATTACAAATAATTGAAAATCCACAATTTATGATTTACATTAAGTGTTCGATATCTACCTTTGACTGCGTGTCGATTCTTTTTCTTTGTGACTACTGTTTATAATAGACAACCGACCTTTTTATTTTTCTTAGCATTATTAGGTAAATGTTATTGGTACAGTTTTCAACGGACGGTGAAATGCATTTATTATTACATCGATCAATTTTTCCAATCGGCAGTAAAAGGGTTAACCCCTTGCCGCACGATTTCTTTCGAGGCTGCCTCCGCAATAATTCAGAATTAAATTAGTAAAATAAAAATTGATCACTGATTCTGGATATATCGTATAATTTAACGTAATAATAATATTATACAAGTAATTCTATCGTGCCGCTTCTCACTGATATTTTCAATTTCATAGGTTTTGCAGTACTTAAAAATTTCCTATCCAATTTGTCGCATCACATTAATATATTTATATAGTGCTACATTATTATTCAATACATCGTGGCTTCGGTAATTCAGGCGTTATCTGACACTGTAGATGGAATGACTATGGCATTTGAAGCGGGAAAATTTGAAAATATGAATTTCGGGTAATAATCGGTATCGATGGAAGGGCGGTTCTTGGTGCTATCGTGCCACCATTGCGTGATGTTGTCGTTTCGCCGCCAGGTTTCTATAGGAACCGGGGCTCGTTGTTCGATAAACGCTGAATTATGATGAGTCAGCCACTGGTTAAGTCTCTGCGAAGTCTAAAATACGCTCGTCGTTGCTTCGAATCAATTGAAGAACTCCAGAGCAAAAG
The DNA here is from genome assembly GCA_963989415.1 of Cerceris ruficornis. NCBI lineage: Eukaryota > Metazoa > Arthropoda > Insecta > Hymenoptera > Crabronidae > Cerceris > Cerceris ruficornis. The sequence goes on from OZ022519.1 coordinate 28,873,571, forward strand.
ATAGACATTTTTTCAGATTAGCTGAAAGAAAAGTGCTTTTCTAGTTCTAAGCTTATTCTCCAAGAATAATTGTATGCTTCTCTAATTGCAATCCAACTCCAATCCAAATCCAATCTAATTTCATCGTAATTACAAAACGGAAAAAGTCGAAAGAAAATTCGAATCGTTCGAGCGGAAATTTATCATCGAAACGCGTCGAAATTTACGTGTAACGATAAATCGGACAGGTAGAATTTTTCAGCGTGGATTAGCGCGCGAAAATATTCCGATTTGCGGACGGACGTTGCACGTGAAATTCGGGTTACGCGAGGATCAGCGAAGGACGGAAGAGAACCGGCTGGTTCTTTTTACGTTGGTTTAATTAACACGCTGGAATTGTACTAATAAATGTGAATACGTGGCACGGAATCATTAGCGGAGTTGGGTATTACCACGTTTTATTCCTTTTGGAGGAAGAAATGACGCGAAAGCTGCACCGTGGATCTCATTTATAATAGACACACTGGGTGCTGGAAAAGTTTCCGTGGATTGGATCTTTCGAATTTTAACCCCTTAGCTTACAGTAACGAGTAACACTCGAGACGCGGTAAATAAAACAGGAAATTTTGAATTTTTCTAAGAACTATTAAATTGGAAATGTCAGTCGGTCTGAAGGCGATGAAATTACTTCTATATCATTAACCCTTTGCCCTAAGATTTTAACCGCGTGCGCGGTAACTCGGATTTAATTCCTGAAATCGAGATTTCTCTATGATTCCTGGTATTCAATTTAATAGTTAATTGCATTAGTACACTTGCGATTTAATAGTTTTTGGAAAACTTCAAAATTTCCTACTCCGATTAACGCGTCCATTGTGCGAAATATCAGAAATCAGAGGGAAATTTTGATTTCAGGAATTAATTCTGAGTCTTTAAGAATTAATTTTGTTTAAATAGAAATTGTAGAGCAAGGGTTGATAATGCCTTGGAGAAATAAAGTTAAAAATACTGCGATGTAATCGTAGGCAGGGGATTATGATTTTTGATCCTGCCGACAAAAAAAGGTGGAAGAGGTAATTCGTAAATTTGAAGAACTTCGACGACACCCTGTACTTCGGTTGTGCGTTAGCAAAGGAAAGTCGGGTTTTAATTAAAAGAGTAAGTTTCATTCTAATCAAGATGTCCCGCGTATTCGAATGTATGTCGCGAAAAAAATTGAACTTTTTTATCAAACAAAGTAGAATAAAAGTTTTGAACTAATTATAGATATCTCCAATGACGTTGCTGAACTTCAAAGTATCCTTCCTGTAGATTCTTCCTACTGTTTCCGATTGATCCGAGCAAATCAGATATTTTATATATTAGAATATCAATCATTAAGAAATCGTGTTTATTTAAGAACAAAGGGCACCTTCTTCCCAGCAAAAATTGCGCGTTCAGCCTCAACGGCGCGCCAAGAATTTAAATTCTGCGTCTGGAAGGGATAAACCAATTAAAAAAAGATAGACGCCACAATTTACCTGCAATGGCTCGTCATATTTCGAATTATTTATGGTTTTATCTTCAAACAAAAAAAATTCCAACACCGTATGATGTGGTATAATGCGTTAAAAGTCTAATTCCATTTCGAACCACAGCTTCATTTCCGTATTAACCGTTACAGAGGATTAAAAAACGTTTGAAAAACTAAAAACGTACAAACATATCCTAAATGAGTAAAGATAAGAAACTAATTGGAGAAACAAAATGTGTAATATTCACATTTTCTGCTTATATGGATATATTAGAGGGACAGAAAAGTAATATCGTTTTTCCAGATATTTTGCTCAAAAACCAATTGATTTTTATCGATCCGGCATTGAAAATTTTCACATTGGATGATAAAAGGTTGTTGACGAGGGTGATTACATCATTCATTAAAAATAGATACCTGTTATAAATTTATTTGTTTGTATTTAACACTATTCCTACCGACACTTCACATATACCTTTTCCTACCGCAACCGGTAAATTTGTCAAATGATAATTTTTTCCCAGAAAATGAACAGTAAAAAAAGAAGCAAATATTGAAAAATGTATTATAATGTGAATGTATTATACCTATATTTGAGGAAAAGTGAAGTTTAAGGGCGATTCAATCACGTTGTATATAGGAAATTCTAATCGAAATTTTAAAAACGGTCATTTGACCGGTCGTGGTAGGAATAGTGTTAATGTAAAGAAACGACATTACTTTCCGGTCCTCCTAATACTACCATTGACTTCCGCCATTTCTCACATGTCGTTCATTACAAGAATTCAAATGTCCCGCGAAATTGCTCGAATATCACACTGCGCGGCGTGTATCGCTTTCGTGGAAGACGAACGAAAGAGAAGCCGCGTCTCGGAATTCCTGCGTCCTTTCAGTCTCGTTCCCTTCTTTTTTTTTTCGTTCCGGTGGAAACAATCCATTCACGGAGGACAAACGCTCGTTACTCTCTGCGGGTGTCCGTATAAACGAGCGTCTCTCCTTTGGCCGGGTTTCCACGAGACGAAAGCCAGTCCACGGTGTTGCTGGCGGCGGAGCACGGAGCGAAAGAAGGCAGAAACGCCCGCGGAGGGACGAGGCGCCGTGGAAATTCGTTTAACCGTGAAAAATAAACGAGCACTCGTGCCACTTGGCGCGTATATTTGCCAAGGAAAAGACAGCGGTTTGTCTTTGCGACGAGGAACGCTGTAACGCGCGAGAAGCCGGTGTCTCGTCTTCCTTTCTGTGATGGGATTCGTGTTGATTTATCTTTAGAGAATGCAACGGGACATTTCCGATGGAAGGGTTAATGTAGAAAGGTTGATAACAGCTGTGAATTTGCTTCTGTATTTTTTCGACTTTGAGCGATACGGTCGTTTCGCCTGGGACCTACTGCTTTAGATTAGTTTTAGGTGGGCTCTGAATCACAGAGGATATGATGTATTAAATAACAATTTGGGATAAGTTTTCCGTAGGTGATCAGATGTTTGAAACTCCCGCCCACTGATAGAGTTCAAGCTTTCAACTCTATAGCCGTTGGTCCTCCTTTTTAATCTAAATAAACATTACAGTATAACTTACAAATTTATCTGCTAATATTAGCTCATCGGTCAGAAAATTAAAATCGATCTTTTTCTATACTTTCAGCTTTAACTGCTATGGCCACTTCGCCTAGGGTCTACTGACTCATTATTACACTAATTGTAGGTGGGCTCTGAATTATTGAGGCTATGATATATTTATTAAATAATAATTTAGAATAAGTTTCCCACAGGTGATGAGGAATTTGAAAGTCTGGTTCTCCGATTGAGAGAGCAAGACTTCAACTTGATACTTGTCGTACTTGTTTTTTAATTTGACTAAAGATTACAGTATAACTTGCAAATTTATTTGCTAATTCTAGCTCATCGGTCAGAAAATTGAAATCGATCTTTTTCTATACTTTCAGCTTTAACTGCTATGGTCACATCGCCTAGGTCCTACTGACTCATTGTTAGACTAATTTTAGGTGGGCTCTGAATTATTGAGGCTCTGAATTATATATTAAATAATAATTTAGAATAAGTTTCCCATAGGTGACGACGAATTTGAAAGTCTGGTTCTCCGATTGAGAGAGCAAGCCTTCAATTTGATATTCGTGATACCTGCTTTTTAATTTAATTAAAGATCATGTTATAACTGTCAACTATATTTTCCAATATTATATCATCAGTCACAGAATTCAAATGAAACTCTAATCAATATTTCTTTTCTACACTTTTAAATTCAACTGCTACTCGTTGTACCTGCTTTTTAATTTAACTAAAGATCATGGCATAACTTTCAACTATATTTTCCAATATTATATCATCAGTCACAGAATTCAAATCAAACTCTAATCGATATTTCTTCTCTACACTTTTAAATTGAACTGCTCACCGTCGTACCTGCTTTTTAATTTAACTAAAGATCATGGTATAACTTTCAACTATATTTTCCAATATTATATCATCAGTCACAGAATTCAAATGAAACTCTAATCAATATTTCTTTTCTACATTTTTAAATTCAACTGCTACCCGTCGTACCTGCTTTTTAATTTAACTAAAGATCATGGCATAACTTTCAACTATATTTTCCAATACTATATCATCAGTCACAGAATTCAAATGAAACTCCAGTAGATATTTCTTTTTTGTACTTTTAAATCCAACTGCTGCCGTCATTTCGCCTCGTCCATCCTCCCCCCTATTCGTCTAATTTTCCTCCAAAGTGATCGTGGACATCGAGAGGACGTTTTTCTGCTCCCGGCATTGAACGAAGTTCGAATTAAATAGAGACATTTCCCGTAACGCAAGGCATCGATCGAACGGCCATTATCCTCGCTACGAATTCGAACGCGATTATCGTCCTTTCCACTCTATAATCACGAACTGGAGATTGTTATTTTCAGGCTCGCTTCGATCGCTCCCATTCTCCTCTCTTTCCCTCTTTCCTTTCGAAGCATCAGGACGTCCGTTGATGTCGTATCGTTAAATGGTTTCATTAGGGAATTTCTGAGCTAACGTAATTCGGGAAATGCGAGGCGAAACTGGAGCCGCGAGATGCGGAAGATAGGATAAGGTCCCAGCGCGGGAGGGCGAGGTATTACTGAAAATCTCACTCTATCGCGTATCCAGTAGGTCGGTTAATTAAACCGGCCGAAACCATTAAGATAATTAAGCCTCGAATCTCTGGATCACGCCGAATGCCGTAGAAACGTCCGCGTGAATTTGTAAGCCTCAAATTATATATTACCGCGGACTGTCCCTTTCTGTGTTTCCTCGTCGCTCATTCTTTCTTTCCTGGTACTTCTCTGTCTATTTTTCTCTTTTTATTTTCCGCCATCCTCTTATTTTTTCCTTCCGTGTCCTTCTTCTCTGTTTCTTTTTTAATTTTTCTTTAGCTTCTTTATTTTTCCTTGTACCTTTTTTTCTCTCTGTCTTTCAGTTACTATTTCTTTTTCGTCTCTCTCTATCTTTCTTTCTCCTTCTCGCTCTCCTCCTCTCTCGACCGGGTTAACCGTATAAATCATTCGGCGGAATTTTCAGGCGAAACTTAATTGGTAATTTAACGAACGAGCCGATCGATCCGTTACGCTTGTTACGTTAATTAATTGATCGGGCGCGGAAGGCGCGGGTAATATGTATTTTGCGTGAAATGAATTATATTTGGAGCGGATGATGCAGAAGGGCGTACGCTTACAAAGTATATTTGCACTTGCTCCGATCGTTCGATAGACAGTCGATTATTCAGGGTCGATTATATCGTATTAGTATAGTTCAGTCATTAAATCCTCCTAACGAATGAATAATAAGTAATAAATAAAAAAAATACAAAAACAAGAATCTATGATAGGTATAACGATAAAGTCTGGGTCTCATAATTACTGGGTCCAAGTTCAAATCCTCGTCAGCAATTATAGATTTTTCCTCAATTATTACTGAACCCATTGCCGTACGATGACGAATGACATTCGTGAAAATTTATATATAGAAAATTTGCAAGTTTTGCGAAACCTATGAAATTGAAAATATCACTGAGACCGGCGCGATAAAATTAATTTATAATATTAATATTACGTGAAATTAACACTAAACCTACCAAGCCGGTCAAAATGACCGGCTTCCAATTTTTTCTAAAAATTGCCTAAATTGATGGGGGAGCCATCAAGTAAATATTCCACTTCCATCTTATAAAACGTAAATTAGTTAATTTTTCATCCTTTTTATCTCACAATTTTTCTTTTTTCAAGGTACCTATTCGGTATATCTAAGTTTTAATATCACTGTTCAATTTTTATTTTACCGGTTTAATTCCGAAGTATTGCGGAGACAGTCGCAAAAGAAATTGCACGATAAGGGTTGACATAATGTATGAATTATCACCTAATATAATTCTCTAGGTTCTAAACAAAATTACAAAAGTAGTTAGCCGAAAAGAAAAGGGAAAAATGATGACTCGACGGCCATTGTCCGATCGACCATGCGACAGCGGAACCGGAAGCGAGGCAAGGGGGGGTCTAACGTCCGGCACAGCAGGAAAGAACTCCCAAGAGAGCCACTATTTTTCTGCCGCCTTCTGTGCAAGGTGTCTCGTTAGATTGTGCGCAAAAGTTCTTTCGCTTCTTGCACTTCCGTCTCGTCCAATGTTTGGCGTCTCATTGAACTCCGTGCGAAGTTTTCTTCCATCGGGCTGTTGCTTCGCTGTATCTGATATCTGGGCTTCCATTGAACTCCATACTTCGAGAAATTTATTTCTGACCGTATCCATGTCGCGTCCGATATATAATGTTCCATTGGATTCTGCTGTTTGCAGAATTTCTTTCGCTTCGGCTATTCCTCTTCTTGGACCAATGTCCGGTGCTCCATTGAACTCCTCGCATTGCGAACTTCTCTTCGCTTGAATAATATTCTACTGTATCCCGTATACGGTGCAGCATCGATATACTTGTATTTTGTACTTTGCTCAATTTATTTCTGAACGCATTTCTCCTGTGTTCGATAAGTAATGTTACGGTGGATTATGTATTTTGTAGAATTCAGCTTTGTAAAATCTCTTTGTAAGTCCATTTCTACAGCCTTCAATTTACTATCTTACATTTGATTCTGCATTTTGCAAAATTTATTTCCAGCTGTATTTTTACTGCCTTGGATATACAATTTTACATTTGATTCTACACTTCGCAAAAATTATTTCCAGTGTGTTTTTACTCCCTTCAATATACAGCTTTGCATTTCATTCTGCACTTTGCAAAATTTACTTCTGAACGTATTTCTGCTGCGATCGATAAGTAATGTTACGTTTTCTATACGTATTTTGCAGAATTTCTTTGGCCTTGATTATTCAGCTTTGTAAAATCTCTTTGTAAGTGCATTTCTACTGCCTTCAATTTACTATCTTACATTTCATTCTGCACTTTGCAAAATTTATTTCCAGCTGTATTTTTACTCCCATTGATATACAGTTTTACATTTGATTCTGCACTTTACAAAGTTTACTTCTGAACGTATTTCTGCTGCGTTCGATAAGTAATGTTACGTTTTCTATATATATTTTGCAGAATTTCGTTCACCTCGATTATTCAGCTTTGTAAAATCTCTTTGTAAGTGCATTTCTACTTCCTTCAATATACAATCTCACATTTCATTCTGCACTTTGAAAAATTTACTTCTGAACATATTTCTGCTGCGTTCGATAAGTAATATTGTGTTGGATGATGTATTTTGCAGAATTTCTTTCCCTTCGATTATTCATCTTTGTAAAATTGTGTGCTTTGCAAAATTTATTTTTGCTGTCATCAATATATGATGTTGAATTTTATTCTGCATTTTGCAGAATTTTCTTCGCTTCGACTGTTCCTCTTTCTATTTAGGTATCCCATAGAATCATAAATATTCTCTGGGCTTGGGATATTTACTATATCTCAAACATGGTGTTGCATTAATATATTTATATTCTGTACTTTGCAAAATTCATTCCTAAATGTATTTCCACCACCTTCGACATACAATATTACATCTGCTCCGCATTTTTACGGTTATATTTTATTATTACGGTATTATACGGTATTTTACCGAATTCCTTTCGCTTCGACTGTTGCTCCTTTTGTTCCCTTTCTCCATTAAACTGTAAGCTTTACAAAGTTCCTTTAGCTTGAAATTAATTCTTGCTGCTTCTCGTGTATTGCATTGCATTGATACACCTATTTGCAAAATTTCGCAAAATTTCTTTCGCTTCTCGTGTATCTTTTGCGTGTCCAATGCGCGCCTCATTGCGCCGTGTATCGTGTCCCACTGACCCAAAGGATTCTGCAACGTTGACCTTACAAGAAGATTGACAACTGTTTTCTATCTTGAAATTACCGGAGCATGTAAACAAAGAATGGTTTCTCCGTTGGCCCCATTAAATCCTATGGCTCCTGCAAAATCGTTCAAGTTTTCGAACGATAACACATTTTCAAAACGGGAGAGAAAAGAACATTGATACAAAAATGTGGAAGGAAAAATGAAAAAGAAAAATATAAGGACACAGAGAAATTAAGTAAGAAATAGAAAAACAGGTGCATACAACAAAAATAGAAGATTAAAATTCAAAACACAGATATTAGATTGGTAGGAAATTAATGTCGGTTATCAAACTTTATCTATAAATACGCATGTTGAAAATGGGAATAGGTTTTTTTAATCAAAATAAATTCCATTAAAATTTACACATTTTTCCCAACCAGAAACAAGTTTCTTAATAACATTTTTTTTTTCTAAAATGATATAAGAAGACAAACAGATTCAAATGAACGGCAATCTTAGAATTAAGCGCCAAAGTTTGAAAATTCGAAGACCGACATTAATTTCTTACCAACCTAATACATTCGAAATAACGAGACCTCGCGAGGAATTAACAAACAAAAAGCCAAACTCGAAGAAGCGTACCGAAGAAACCCAAGAAATAAGAACTATTAATATGCATAAAAAGAAAAATAAATATCACTGGCAAAAATTACAGGCACCAAACAACAAAGAGACTCGCCAACGACCAGGAGAACCTTGCAAAAAACGCGAAAATAGAGAGAAAGCATGACAAAAAAACAAAAACTTTTCTTTGCCACTCCCCTAGTTTAGAATTAATTACCCAGCTAATTGTAAGCTCCCGCCTGCTAATTCGCTACCTGAAACGCGTTAACCGGGTCAGGGCGAAGGAAAGTTTGCCCGAATTTCTGCGTAAATTCGTCAACGCCCGCGAACGATTCGACGATTCAATCATAAAAGTAATCAGGTCGCGCTGAAACATTCACGAACTCGTCGGAATATCGCGGACCCGGTCGCGTTTATCGTACGCGCAATCACTTATCGGTAGACGCTCCCGAAAAATCGAGATCGATTCGGCGGACAATTTGTCTCGTTCCTGGGACTTTTCAATTTCGCATTTCGCGAGCCGGCTTTCATTGTTTGCCACCGATGATATTTTGTTAAATGGACCTTCGTTCATCGGACGATTCTTTTTTTTTCTTTTTTAAGAGAAGTTTTTTCTTTTTTTTGAACGTGGGGGTTGAAACTGAGGGAATTGCGTAGTACTTGCACGATATTTTAACGCTGTAAGTGGATCTGAAGAGGGGATGTTTCTGTTTTCTTTTTTATGGTAGACGATGGTAGATTCGGTGAAGTGAAAATGACGGATTTTAGAGTAGACGTGAGAGTTTCGTTAGAATTGAATTTTTTTCGAATGACGGGTCGCGAGGGACTCGGAAAACGGGAATTAAAATTGTATTTTGCGCTCGAGAGAGTACTTCTCAATGATATTTTTGAACGGTTTGAATTATAAAAGGTTTTGGAAGTCGTTGAATAATCGAGGCATCGATTTATAATTGGAAGTGCACTTCAGCAGCGCATCATTATTTATTATATTTAGAAAAAATAACTTTTGGACAAATGGATTTTCTAATCGTGTTATAACAATTCAAACAGTTGTAATGAAAGTTTCGGCTTTTAACATAATTGAATTTTACAGTTTGCTCTTGTGAAGATTAAAAGTTGAACATTACACGTGTTTTGCTAGCTTAATTATCGCTATGGACGTGAAACTTTTTCTATTAAAATTGCATCTTCCTGGAATAGAAACAATAACGGCAAAAATCCTTATCTCTTCGGCAGTAGTTTACTTTATTAACACGAATAATTAATGGCCCAATGTATTAGTAGATTTAAGAATATTAAAATGGGAAAATAATACAAAATTTCGGGAACTCAGACATTTACCGTGCTAACCTTCCACTGTCCATTCTAACTGCACAGAGATATTATATTATTTATTATATTAATAGAGATTATATTATAAATAAAATAAAATAAAGGTACAACTTTCAAGCGTATGAAGCGAGAGTTTCGCCACTTGACATAAATAAATTTAACAATTGGTCCATTGTAGTTTTTTTTAGAATACTACACGCCTACGAAGCAATATTTTATTTTTTAATACTGCTTTATCACCTAATATTAGATGCAATAAATCAACCTTGTAAATTTTATGCCTATGCAACGAAAGCTTCAGCACTCAATGTGCATGAATTCTGCAATTAAAAATCTCTTTCATTGAAATTCTGGTGAAACGCAAAAAGGAGACTTTCTGATTGAAAACTAAACAATTACAAAACGGAAAATTCTCCTGACTCGAAGTCCAGCGGAGAAAAAAATGAGACTTTCTGATTGAAAGCTGAAAGAATACAAAACGGAAGAGCCTTCTGATCCGATCAACTAACACGTAAGAGCATATTTGAAGCTTCGACAGTGCACTCGAGCGCGTCAATAGACGTGGGAAGATGGAAGCGTGCAATTGAGCGAGTCGAAATTATCGTGTTTCCTTCCCGAGCTAAATTCCATCCGTGGAAATGCAATAATTTCATTTAGAAAGCGACGCCGTTCGCGAGAGCATGCGGAATCGCTCGTGCGATCGCTGTTTTCCTTCAATTTCCGCTTTGTCACACATTAATTTCTGCTGAGAGGTGAAATTGTGAAAAAACGTCGCACAAGTAGCTTCCATAAAATACTTTTTTCTGTTCTCTACCTATTTCAGGATAGTCTAAGAAGGGAGTCCATGGTGGGTCTATGGTACCTACCTATGGTCTATGGTGCTTACTTTATGGGTATGGACTTGAAAAGAAAAATATCAAGGCGGTCAAAATGATCGGTTTCAATTTTTTCGAAAAATTCTCCAAATTTATAGGAGAGCCATGAAGCAAATTTTCTACTGTTACCTTATAAAACTTAAATTACTTAACTGATCATCTTTTTCACTTTTTGACTCCTCTTTTTCTAAAGTTAATTACTGTAGTTCGAATGCGGTCAAATTATCGGCTTCTAATGTTTTCGAAAAATTTCCCAAATTGGTAGGGGAGTCATACAGTAAATATTCCACTTCTGTCTCATAAAACTTAAATTACTTAACTGCTCATATTTTTCTCTTCTTGATTCCTCTTTTCCTAAAGTTCTAATTCAGTATATTTTAATATAACAGGCAGAAACCTGGTAGTTGCAGCGTTAAAGGCTCAAGCTCCCAATTAGCGGACCTGAGCTGAAATTCGCATCGCTCTGAAGCATTTTCCCCAAATTATTGTTTACCATAGCGCAAGATTCTCAAATTATTGTTTATTATTTGCTATAGAGTTGAGAAGAACACAGAAATATTGAGGCAATCGCGATATTTATATTTGAAAAAGCACAATTCCAATCGGAAGGAGTTGTAATTCTCCGGAAAGGATCGCCACTGTCCAAAGCTCTCGTAGAAATCGCTTGGTCGACTCGAAGCACCAATTCGATCTCGAAGGAGCACGTACTCGCTGTAGTTCGTGTTAAGAAATAATATCGGCCTTGGAGGGATCTTGGTGGAATTTCAAAACGCCAGCAGAAGCGCCGGCATTGTTTCGCCGATGGCTTTCGCTAATTGGCTCAGGGGAATTTCGAAATGTGACCCAATTTAAGTACAAGCGAGATGCGAGGAGCGCCATAACCGCCGTGCGAAATTTTCGCACGACAAATAAACGACTTTTACCGATTCAAGGCCTCATTTTGCACTTATATAACAAATACGTTTGTTTTTCCCTTTCTACGCCGTCGAAACGAGCTTGTCAGGTTTTTCAATCAGAGCGAAACAATTTTTTGCGAATATCGAAGACTTATTAAAAATATGTAGCGGCTTCCTTAATTGCAATTACTGTTTTAACAAACTTACAAAATTTTTACTGAATTAGCAGTCAATTTTGGACGCTGTGTTTGCTCAATGATTCATTAACTCTCCTTGACTGCAAGAACAGACTGATTATTATTTCTGAATTTAGAGAAACATAATTAGGACCTTGAACAATTAAAAGAAAATAAAGTGTCATCGATAGCGCACCATCACTTCAAGTCTCACGAAAAGATGCTATTGAAAAAGTAAAAAACTATTATCAAAATAATCATGAGACTACTACGAAAATAATATAGATTTATTAAATTTAAATTGACACTTCGCAGCTGTTTATATTCAGCCACTTTTAAAACTAGGTTTACCGACGTTTCTTCCATACCTACAGTGAGGGACCAGAAACAAGGCACTTGGGACGGAAGGGGATATTGCTCACGCACCGCCTATCCCCGCCATGTCAGTCCTGGAAACCTGAGATCGACGAATGACAATCGAAAATAAAACACTCCTCTCGTCGTTCACATGACGACGCAACGAATGTGCGGGTCTCTTTTGCCAATAGCGCGTCAAAATCGAAAATGCGTGAGGAAGAGGAATGTCCCTATCCGTCCGGTGCCTTGTTTCTGGTCCCTCAGTATATCTCTACTGACACGAATAAAGAAGTATACCACATAGAGAACTCCAAAATTAGAATACTTTGAAGAAAATGAATCCGTCTCGTCGAATGAATAAAAGTCAGTGCAAGTGACAAAAAATAATGTAAACGCTTTCTGTAATTTTCCCCGCGAAGTTCAAAATGGTATTTAATTCAGAAAAAGCTCGATCATTCCCGTCTTTTAACATTCCACGATTCGTTATCGAGAAGCCCATTCGCTCGCGCGAATAATACGCCCAGGGCGGAAAACGTGACGCGGGAGTTCGCCCCTCTTTTTCCACTTCCGTTCACCAGGCGGCTGCAAGTGCGCGCGCGCTCCCGCGATAGAATACGAGTGCGCAATTTACCTGGTTTCCGGCGCCTTCTAACTTTTGGTTATTTTGGAACTGGAAAATTCAACCACTGCGACTGAAGTGCGTCATTAGGCTCGGAAATTTTGCAGTGGTTCGCCAACATTTTCGAACGATGAATCCTACGCTGCGCTTGAAAATTCCACGACAATTAACGATCGTGCGAAGAAGAGCGAGAAAAAAGAAGCGAAAGCTTGGAAATTAATTTGCGATAATGCTATCGTGTGATCGAGAGTAATGAGACTATGGAATTTTGGACAAAAGGTTCATTTATTTTGGTTTAACGGAAGTGATGATGTTGATTTCGCTAGTTGCTTCATTTCTACTAAAGTGAAACTTTTTCTATTAAAATCATATCTTTACAAAGCAGAAGTTTTAAAGACACGAAGAGATATGTAGACATCAGGACTTTACCTTTTTGATACCAATGCGTAAATATTCACTAAATTAACAAATTCGTAAATATTACAATTTAAAAGTCATATGAAATTTCATTGCATTTAGTAGCGCCGGTCATCGGTGACCCCCACGGCATTCAACATGTTAAATCGCAATTATATCGTGTGCCAATGGGAAATTACTTTTGTTTGCATATTTTGTTTACGTTTGTCGTTGTATTTAATTTGATTGAAAAAAATGCTAGTTATTTCGACGATGGACTCGTTTTGTTATTGAAAAATAATGATTTTCAATTTGGCGCAAAGTGCCGTTTGAACGTCGCCCGGAGCGATCTGTTAAAATACTAATAATGACGATTGAAATTTGTATGTTTTTCAACGAAAAAAAATGCATCCGCGGGGAGATTGTTTATTCTTGACTGCAATTTTTCAAGCTCGTCGTACGGGTGCCTTTGTCATAATTAAAAATAACAGCGGCTACCGAGAAAATAAAATTTCGTGTCCCTGCAAACATTACCGCTCCCGCATTCTCGCGCAAATAAATCTCTGAATCAAAAGAAAAAAAATTTGTTATGCAAATATTACTCTGCATTTCACCGGTCCTGATGTTACTGCAAATTTTATTCCACATTGGCGTAAATCGTACAGACTCGGGTCCTCCCGTAATTTTAAATAATTCTAGAATATTGAAATCCATAATATTAAACAAAAAAATTGTTAGGTTTTATATATATTTATTGGTCGACATGCCAAATACAAAACGCCTGCGACGCAAAATATGAAAGAAAATAAAAGATACTTGAAGAAATATTAACCCTTTGCGGACGGAGAATTTTTTGAGTGTTGTTCATTTATTTGGCGATGAAAAACTATTTTTTATCGGAAAATTCGAATGTTAGTGTATTCGAATTATACATTAGCATTTTCAGAATAATATTCTTAATATACTATAATATTTAGAAATAATTCAACGGTTATCTTTCAATTTTTCCATTCTAATCCTGTATACATGCCTCGATAAGCTATAATCAGATTTTCTCTCAAACCGCATATATGCGTCAGTAGTCCTCAAAGGGTTAACTTAATTAGACTTGTTCGCTACGCACTGTAACAGCCACATGGTGGATAAAGTCTCTACAAAATCTGGACCCATGTGACCTTTTTCCTTCTTTCCGCATTATCTACCCTAGATCGCACTTTTGTGGCAAAAACACTACCAAAAATTAAAGAAAATTAGAATTTTCAGCCTAAGAATATTTTACTAGAAACATATCAACCATTTGTGGCCTAAATAATAATAAATATGGACAGCCCATGGAAGCGATGGGGGCAGATCGTCAATAGATCCCAATTCCACCTCCCCCATAACATTTAAACAATTAATCCCAGTCAAAACACCCGTAACAATCCAAATCAAACGATCCAAAAACAAGCAAACATCCACCCCAACACGGCCTTCCAATACAAAGGGTTGAATCGACCCCTGCTCGTGATTTCTGATATATTCCTATGAATTCGCCGAAGGAACCCGCGAGGAGCTGTTCGGTCGTTTTCGGTAGGCTTCGTGATCTCCGACAGGAGCAGCGAGGTCCGACGAAATCTTCCGAGTTCGGCCGAGCGAAGCCGCGAGCGCGGCTCGGTCCTCGAGTCGGCCGGAAAGTCACGCAGTTTGTCGACGAGCGCGGCACGGTTGTCTTGCGAGCGGTTCGTATCTCTCGCTCGTTCTCCTCGTTCGCTCGTTTCTCGCGAAATTCATCCTCCTCGTGGTGGATCGTGTACTTTCGGGAGCACCAGCCATCGTCACGGTAATTGTCCACTGGTCAGATCGAGAAATCGGTAGCCGAGAGACACGTAATAGGGCGAAAGGATCGTTGGGAATTAGGGGGATGATTCTACTTTGATCTTGGACCTCGTGTGTTTCTTTCGGGGTAGTGCAACAGGGCGAATCGGAGCCGGTGATTTGTAGCCTCTCCTTTCTCTCGCTTCAAATGCGTCGTAAAGGACTTCGCCCGAGTTTACATCGGGTGACTTTGAAAGTGATTGTCGGTCAGGTTCGTCGTGGTAGGGAATTTCACAGTGATTTATGAAACGAAATTGCAGCCAACTCTGCTAGAATATCGACTCAAGATTCATTTTCATTTCTTCGAATGATTTAAGACGTTCAACCATGCTGCAGGTAATTCCAGTCTTATCGTTTTAGTGATTTATTGTACTTTTGGAGTAAGGATATCGAATGTTTGGTAGACGAACGACTTGAAATGATTGAATTCAATGTCGTGATATTTTTAGTAAGATACTTCTCATTGCGTAGGACAAAATTAGTTTGAAATAAATGCGATGTTTGGATGGAAATAATTCTTAGATTTGTTACTACTGTTTAATTGTCGATAATGTTAACTGATAATTTTTATTTTAATGTGATTGCGAAAATCGTGTCACTGGTATCGGTATTAGGGTTGATTAGTCTTATTATACTAGCTCGTAATAATACTGATGCCAGTTGACTCGAATACCAATTATCAAGAAGTAATGGTTAATTAGTATCGCCGGCCTAATAATTTGCTCTACACTGTGAGATTGCTATTGTTACTAATACTAATTAGACTTACAGTGCTAGCTAATAGTTACCTATTACTAGGTACTTGTTAATCAGTATTGGTATTGCTATCGACTAGTATTGTAAGCCTAATTAGCACTAGTATCAATAGCAATGTCACAACTTACAAGTCACAGTGTACAACAAATTATTATACCTATGATAGTAATTATTAATTACTTTTTGATAATTTCGGGTCAACTGGTATTAGTATTATTACGAACTAGTATCAGAAGCTTCATCAACACCAATGCTAATTACACGATTTTTCCAATCGCATTGCAATACAAATTATTGAATTTAGACCAGTTAAACTAGTATCATAGGCTTCACCAGAACTGATATCAATATTAACGATACAATTTTCCCAATAATACTGGCATAAATGATTAAATTTCCACTCGTTAACCCCTTGCGGTAAAATGACGAGTCCAAAACGTCTAAAGCTGCTGTTGAATATGATAATAATTAGTTCGGTTAACAATATTGTGTAGTTAAAACTATGCATGAATTATAAAATGAAACATATTTTTTAAATAAAAATCAAATGGTTATTTCATGTACAATTTTTCATGACTAAATCGTACCGGAAGGGGTTAAGCTAGTATCACAGGCCTAATTAGCACTGCTATCAGTATCAACGACATAATCTTCCCAGTAACAGTAGCATAAATAACCAAATTTAGACTATTTAAACTATTAAAACTATTATTATATGCCTAATCAGCACTGCTATCAATACAAACAATACAATCTTTCAAATAACGCCAGCAGAAATTAAGAAATTTAGACTATTTAAACTAGTATCACATGCCTAATCAGCACTGGCACGAACATCAGCAATATAATTTTCCCAATAAGACTAGCATAAATTATTAAATTTAGACTAATCAAATTGGTATCATATGCCTAATCAGCACTGGTATGAACATCAGCAATATAATTTCCCCAACATAACTACCATAAATTAACAAATTTAGATTATTTAAGTTAGTATCATATGCCTAACCAGAACTGATATCAATATCAGTAATACAATTTTCCCAGTAACACTAGCATAAATTATTAAATTTGGACTATTTAAACTAGTATTATATGCCTAATCAGCACTGATATTAGTATCAGCAATACAATTTTTCCAATAACACTAGCATCAATTAACAAATTTAGACTATTTAACCTAGTATCATATGCCTAATCAGCACTGATAGCAACATCAGCAGTTCCATTTTCCCAATAACACTAGCATAAATTATCAAGTTTAGAATTTTTTAAATTTTAGTCTGCTGGTATCGTAAGTCTGATCAACGACACCATTTTCCCCTTAGAGTACAGAACATATCGAATCCTCCCGATCACAGTACTAGAAAAATCCTAATGCTAAAAACACATTCACCGATATTCCGTTGAAATAGCCAGGAAAATGAGACGCAAGTAGCACAGCACTCGACCCAAAGAAACACGCAAGGTGACTCGAAGCTACAAAGTGGCGTATCTCAGACAATTATCCTTCTCGCGTTGTCTCTCGGCTTAGTCCTTCTCGCGTCGCCCTTCACGACTCCTTCGACCTAAGTGTTTTTCCCAGTGACGGTCCAAAGGCGACACGGTAAACGTTTCTACGCGTATATGCATTTATTACGAGCCACAGAGACGACATGATAACATGGACGAAGAGGCTGACGGCCACGAAGATGCTCCTCCAGGAAACACTGAAGGTCTGCAGTTTATAGGGTACTCAAAAGTAAACGGGAGATTTTTGTAGATCAGTGAGCCTCATGGTATGGCTTGAAATGATTTTTATTTCTTTATGAATTATACCGTAGGTATAAGGTGCAGCGAGGTAAATGGCCTGTGGATGAGGTACTCGGTTTGTATGGTGGAAGGGTTGGTTTATGGTAATTTTATGAATGTAATTTTACCATGTCTACTAGTGTTTCGTCTTGGCGGACGAGTGCGTTATTCACAGGTCATTTCTAAAGGTCGTTGTACGGTTGAATTTGTTGTTAGGCTGCGGGTGAAATTTATACATTCTCTGCGTGATTGAGATGTTAATATTATCTATCCCTAAAAACATTGTATTCCTATATACAATAATATTTGGATTATGCATGGAGCTACACCATCCGGAGGGCGCTTATGAAGGTTAATCACGGTTGAATTTAACGTTAGGCTGCGGGTGAAATTTATACATCCTCTGCGTGATTGAGATGTTAAATTTAGCTATTCTGAAAGCGATATTTTACTATATAGTCTAATATTTTCATTCAGCAAGGAGGTGCACCATTTCGATGGCATTCATGAAGGTTAATCACGGTTGAATTTAACATTTGGCTGCTGGTGAAATTTATACATCCTCTGCGTGATTCAGATGTTAAATTTAGCTATTCTGAAAGCGATATTTTACTATATAGTCTAATATTTTCATTCAGCAAGGAGGTGCACCATTCCCATGGCATTTATGAAGGTCACTGTACACTTGACTTCAGTATCAGACTGTAAACAAGTTCTGTCCGAGCTACTGGCTTTAGTTTATACTGTTATTAAAAACGCAGTTTTACTTTAAACACCAATACTTTAACCGAGTAAAGGTTCATTCTGAAGTCATTTATGAAGGTTACTGTAGTAAACTACGATGAGTATGGAGTTAAAGGCTTCACATTCCAGTTAGCGGCACCGAATACAAATCTCCTCAGCAGATTTTTTCTCAATTATTATTTAATACATCGAAATCTAAAGTTACATAATTTTTTCTCAAAATGTTACCATAGCAATTAAAGTCCAAAAGCAGTAGAAGTTCACTCCATCGGAGAGACACCGAGACCAGAGGCGTTTTTAATGTTAAACCGACGGGTTTTTAGTTAGAATCGAATAATATATTCCACCGACAATATTCTCTGCATGCACACACTCGAAAAAATCGTTCTCTTCTAATCTCCGTGTCTGGTATCTCCATAAACCTGATCGTACTTTATGGTCCTCGAGCGCGGTTAAGTCTGATTAATCAGAATCCAGCCGGATCCCGGTGAATCCTTTGGAACGGTGACTCTTGCTACCCTTTTTTGGGGTCACGAATCTCGGGAAATCCAACGAATATTCAACGCGAGAATACCTGGAAACGTTGGAAAAATTTCCCTCCCATTCTGCAAGCCCTTCGCTCTCTTTCTACGAGGAAAAAGGAGCTGTGAACCTTTAAACTGCGAGTAAAGTATGTAAACGTTCTACGGAGTCTGGTTAACATTAAAAGCATATTTATATCGAATCTCGAGAGCTAATTTCCCGAGCAATTCTCCGTGAAAGAACTAAATTTATGATGGACAACGTTTCTCTATTAATTACGATTAACTACTGAAATTATCAATCACATCGATCTCATTTTGATTGCAAGTAGTTACGTAATAAGTTTGTAATTAACACGGCGAATATTGGCTACATTTCGCCTGCCTCATTACTTATATTAAAGTCAAACTTTTTATATTAAAATTCCATATATATATACAGTAAAAAGGTCAAAGGTAGAAGTAGTTATTTATGCAGAACCACTTCGCTTAATTTGCACTGGTACCATCATATCGACTGTACGAGCAAACTTGAGAATATTATTGCTTAAAAGTTACAACAAACTGCACTGAATTCAGCATCGCTGTTCAACGTATTACGCGGTCAGTGGTGTCTTTCCACGTAGGCACTTCGGCGACTCAATTTGTAAACAAAGATGTTTCCGCCCATTCTTCAAACATTCTGCGAAATCTTATTCCCTGCCTTAGACTGTTGCTCACTTTCCACACTTTCAGACCATAACAATTTTATTAACCCTCTGTTCTCTATTTATTTTGAATGTAAATTTCTATTAATTAATTCGCTTAATTTATAATAATATAGCTACGTGATATAGTAATAAATTATATTTATGAATAATCTCTACGTATCAATAAAAATAGTGTCAGTTTAAGAAATTAACGACAACTTGTTCCATTGGAACAAGTTATTAATGGAGGGGGGTGTACACGTACGAACATAGAACGCATTCCTTTATTCCATTCTCTTCGGTGCACGCACGACGCATTAAACTTCAAACAGTCAATATCCATTGTCAACAGTAGTATTGTTAGTTCTCCATTTGTATCGGCAAGCCTGGATAAATTCAACAGAAATTATCAATCGTCTGTATTCACGCCTACTTTGCAAATACAAACGGGACGTGTACGATAACTGTGTGTACCCTTTAGGAAGGTGATCTAACGCGTAGGAGATGCAAACTGATATCGGAGAGACACATATCAACTGATAACCAATTTATGCAGCTGTTTACTTTCACTGGAAATTTGCAATTTTTGAAGCTTTTAATTTCCATAGCCTACAGAGATCTCTACCTCGTGCATTTTAATTCGCTCTCGTACCAATTGCACTTGCAATTCACCCATCATTTTCACATTTTCCTTCCAACTCCTTCACATCACCTGCGTTCGCGAGGTCTCGGTATTTTCGCCATTTTCCACTGGAGACTGGCCAATGCGCTCGTAATGGAGATTCCACGAGGCCGTTCGAGAAAGGAGAGACATCGGCTCGTCGACTTAGCCATATAAAGTTGTCGAGTTTCCGTCTTTGATGTCGTTATTGCCGTAATCGAGCTTTCGAACGAGGCGTTAACAGTTGCCGTAGGTAACACTAATTACGGACGAATTCTAGGGAAAAGATTTCGAACTCGCGTGCTTTCGAGAAGAGAGGAATTCTATGAGGAGGGAAATTTTTCTGCGAACCTATTATCATGCTGAAGGCGGACTACTTGCCGTTAGGGATTGAAAGTTAGCTAATGACGATTTTACTTGTGCTATTTAACTCTTTGAGGCACGGGAATTCAGAAAATGAAATGACCCATGTTGCACAGACAATTTTTTTTGGATTGAATAAAGTTGGTTTATATTTATTAACAAAGGTATATAATAATATAAATTTTAAAATTCCATAAACGCTGTCCTATTGTGGAAACACTTCTTTCATATTTTTGTTCGACGAACAGCATTTTTTCTGCATCATATTACCATCATAAATGAAAGAAACTCTACGATGAGTTTCTTTCGATGGAAATATAGGAAAATGAAAATTTTCCCTGCATTCGGCTTTGAAATTGAAATTACATCGCTTTGACGATTTATCCGCGCTGATTGTCTTTATTGTAATGCAATAAGCGACTTTCCAGAGTGAATAATGCGCTTCAAAAAAATCAATCGGCGCTGCTTAATTGTCAAAGAGTTGTATTTTTGCGAATTAATAGGTGATCACGTATTACACTAATGACAAAGGACGGATAATTAATTTGAAATTCCAAAGCCACTGTACTATGTTCAAAAGGAAAAATGCAAAAATTGCACAGAATTTTTTCTAATCAATTAAGCACAAATATTCTAAACTCCGTAAAATAGATTTTATACAAATTTTAATTCATAATTCAATGTAAAGTAAGGAATTTGAACAAAGTTACTTCAAATATGAAATAATTAAAACACAATTGTCCACGGTTTAGCTTCACGAACGACCGAATTTCCATGATTATTCAGAATTACAAGTCTGCTACATTTCAAACTTAATTTCAATTTCATTACTCGAAAATATTTGCATTCTTTGTTCAACTATTTAACCGACTAATGAAATTCAATTAATCAATGCAATTTATCGATTTACATCGCACAGCTGTTAAATTCATCTTTATTGCATTCCTGCCTGAATTTCCATGGCGCATAGAAGAAATACGTTCGCCGGAAAATCCTTCCCGCTTTTCCAAATATATTTCCCAAATGCAGCGAGCGCACACGGGAACCGTTCTTTTGAAATATTTCAGCAATGTTCGCAATGTAATAACTCCCGTGACAGAGCTTTTCTGAAGCTTGTATCGACGAAATTAAAGCGGAATTTCAGCCACCGAAATTAACTTCGACATAGCGCAAAGTTTCAATGTGACTTTCTGCAAAAGGCCTGTAAATATCGAGAAGCGAAATGAAACACGATTTTCCCTCGGATTTTCCTATTCAATCAAGACACCGCGACGTTTTCCGCCCGTGAGATCGGCGGGAATTTCGTAATATTCAAAACGCGAACACTTTCGCGCGATCGATGGGGAAATTTGCAATTCTGATTTCGCTGCTTTTCGTGGCGATAAAATTAGAACACTTGAATTACGATGGTAAAAGGATTTTTTCGCCTTACTGTGATATAATGGTTAGGCGTTCCCCGAAATTATCAGCGAAATTGTAATTCAGGAGTTTTTATGAGAAAAGAGGCTTAAATTTCGGATAAACGGATAAAGATGATGGCGGAACATTAATTTGGATTAGCTGCAGCAGAATGTTTAGGCGCTTTCCAAAGTTATCGGCCAAATTGCAATTCAGGAATTTTTATGGTAAAAGGGATTTGAATTTGAGCCTGTTATATGATAGTACGACATTTAAGGTCTCTCTGAAATTATTAATAATTTTGATATACTCGGATAAAGATGATAGTATTAATTTAGATTTGTTGTAGCAATAAATTTCCAAGCGTCCTCCAAAATCCTTCTTACTAAAATTAAAATACATAAATAAGCAGGATGAAGGGGATTTAAATTTAATTTTAGTATAATAAACTATTCGGGCATTTCCCAAAATTAAAATATTATAACAGTGGCGGAATTTCATTTTGAACCTGCTGTCAATTAATTTTTTAATTTCTTTCTGTCCTGTTACACTTTACTACGCGCAATAGTCTCCAAAATTGAACTGGAAGAATTTATAACACTAGAAAGTATAGATTTCTACTACAGAATTTTCGAATTTTAATTTGAAATTTTACACTTACTTAACTTCGATATCTTTTGAAAGACAAATTGGTATTTTCTACACTTTTATGTTGTTTCTTTTCACCCTGGCAAATGCTACGGTGTTGAAAAAGATGAGATAGAAATTTTAAAGCGCACACCGCCAAAATACCGGACCCGAATTCGAGTCCCTTTGCGAAACTTTTCTCCCGTATATTCTAGTTTTGGTGGCTGGGAAATCCCGCTGAAACTATTGGAAATTGGAATTGCAAATTTTACGATCGATCGTTGTCAAAGAGTTTGCTGTTTTAAATTACAGAATTTCTGCTATTTCGACGTCATCGTTTTACGTCGAAGCCGGATGCATCGAGAGTTTCGCAAGAATTTCCTTTCCTTCTTTCTTTCTTTTGCTACTTTTCAGCATTTTACACGTTAAGCGCCACGCCGGTTCCCAGGGACCGGCATTACACTTTCCGTTTAGGCCGTTTATTATAAGAGGTATCTTTCTCTTTGTTTTAATTAACTACATTAATTTCTGATAAAATGGTATATTTCTTACTTAAAACCACTAATTACGGATCGTTCAGGCGCGACAGCGTAATTTAGGCAAAAAAACAACCGTCGGTTTTCATTGATTAGCGTCCACATAAAAGAAAAATCAACGTCCGGTCCCTAGTGACTGGCGTGGCACTTAACATATTAATTACTATAGTCACTTTATCTAATTTTAAAACCTACAGTTTTAGCTGGATTCTATTACATTCAAACGAGCTATATTTAGCTTAACCCTTTCAACACTGAATTTTATTTCTTCAGAAAATGACTCATTTTTAGCAGTGTATATTTTTTGACACAGGAAATGGAATAAAAATACGACTGAGAATGAAATATATTTTTTTTTATTTCAGGAGTTTTCAGATTTTCAGCTGGGATAGCACAGATCCCAGTAGTATGTTACTGCTGGGATATTTTTATCCCAGCAATAAATATTGTCGTATAAACAAAGTAATATATGGAAATAAATTGTACAATAATAACATGAAAATTATATGATAATGTTTGGGATATAAAATATCCCAGTAGTGCTGCAAGGGTTCACAAAATTGCGAGTTTAATAATGAATTAGTTAAAATTCAATTTCTATTATATTCTAATGAATAGTTCGCAGTAACGATACCGCAAATAATTATAACGGTCACGAAGAGAAAGCGTAGATCGCGGAATTATTTAATTCTCGGATACGGAACACGTCGAAAGTTTACTCTCGATCGGCGAAACAGTAATCCCAAGTGCAAAGAGCGATCCTTTAATCCGCAACATCGTTTTCGCGATCCTTGGAGGCTTTTTGCTCGCCCGGAACGAACAACGGCCGCTTCTCGGCAACTTTCTTTTCTTCCGCTTATCTTCGATCCGCCAAACAGAGCCGAAGTAAACACGAGGAGGCAATCGTTTGGCGAAGATTTTTTCGATACTTTTGGGAGAAACGATTAACCCTTTGCGGACGTAGATTTTCTGGAGTGTTAAGAGATAATCATTTAATTGGCGACCCAAAAATTTTATCAGAATGTTCGAATGTCAATGTATCCGAATTATACATTACTACTTGCACAATCATATTTCAACGGTTATATTTCAATTTTTCAATTCTAAGCATGTATACATGCCACGATGAACTGTAACCAGATTTTTTCTCGGATCGCATATATGCGTCAGTAGTCCTCAAAGGGTTAATCTATATAAAAGTGATCAACGGTATGCGCGAAATAATTTAATTTTCCTATGCGATTCCGAATTTTCCAGAAAATATGGAATTGACACTAGAACTACCAAACCAGTCAAAATGACTGGTACACAATTTTTTCCAAAAATTCTCTAAGATTATAGGCGAGTTATAAAATTTATAAAACATTAAAAGTTATAAAACATAAATTACCGAATCGATTATCTTTTCCACCTCTGAATTCCCCCTTCTTCAAAGTACTTATTTAATATATTTAAATATAACAGAATTAACGCCGATAGTTCTACTAGTGTTAAAAATTTCTAAGATTTCAAAAAGACGCAATTTTAGCAATAGTGGAAATTAATATTCATCCTGTAGAAAGAGAATTGCAGGTGGCAAAGTTCGATGGAATCGCCGTTCGTCCAATACAGTCTACTTGTTTGAATCTCCCGCTAAAATAGTAGGAAGCCGCGGGTGCAATTTCAAAAACGCAACGAACCAATGCGTAAAACGCGACGACCCGTAAAAATAGTTGATTCAATTACCAGCACACGTCGAAAAGTTACGAGCAAATTATTCATTCGAGCTCGCTCATCCCGACGACCCTCGAAACACAATTCAAATCTCCCTTTCATCAAATTCCAATATCCAACCTTCCAAAAATACATTAACAATTGAAAACCCTCAACCTTCCCCCGAAAAATCACAATAACAACGAAAGCTCTAAAATCCAGAGTCATTAGTGCCCAAAAGTGCTCGTTACCTCCGAGCAATGCCAACCCTTTAATCGAAACGCAGTCGCCTCGTTTCCCGCCGGAAACGTTGCCCCGGCCAAGAACAATATTACCCCTCAACAAATAGGAGCGAAGTGGCCCGAAAAAAAAGGGAAAACGCTAGCAGGAATAATTAAGGAAACTCCGTGAAACGGTCTCGCCCGTTGTTTCTCCCTCCTTTTCCCTCTCGTTTCGCGGCATTAACCGCAACGCGTTAGCAGTAATTGTACGGCATAATAAGGACGAGGCTCGAAGGAGAGAACAGTTTCGTACCGGTTGTGGTAACGGTTGCCCGGGAAAAGTGAATTTCAAAATTTAATATTCCACCGCGACGATTAATCTTCCTCTTCTTCCACGGCGCACCTTTCTTGGTGTGCGCGTCGCGGTGGCTGGCAAAGGGGTGGTTTCTTCCACTTTTTTTCCCCCGTCCTCTGCTTCCCGGTGCTTCGAGACCCTCGTTTGGAGATCGGCTAGTTTAAGGTGGCATTAAAGAGATTACTCGGTCCTCCGGAGAAGCCAAGGGGATGCCGGGTAATTCGGAAATCCTGGATATCCTTCCTGGCCAGAGGAGAGATCGGTGAGGGAGGAGGGCGCTTTTCACTTATCATTCCTAACGAACCGAGACGAAAACTATTTCCAACTTCGGACGTATCTTCGGCGCGGAATCGGGCGCTCGTTTGGTGTTTCCAGAATGTGTTTTCTCGGGCAATTTATCTACCGAGAGAGAGAGAGAGAGAGAGAGAGAGAGAGAGAGAGAGAGAGTCTCGCTTTCTCGCTGCTCTTTATCTCAGTTATTTTCTGGTTTCCGTCTTGCGCGGGAGGGTGGAGGATCTTTCGAAATTCTTGCCGGAAAAGGTGATCGTGGTTGAGGAGCGCTGATGAAGACGGAGAGGTTCGTTTCACAGAATTCTGGGCTGTTTCTGTAGGTTTTTAATTTCTGACTGTACAGACTACAATTTGGGAATTTTGTAAAAAAAATTCGAAGTTCCGTTTGTGGGAAATAACTTCAAACTGAGGCTTCAAGTCACAGCTGATGCCATTTAAAAAATTCGTAACGTCAAAATTAAAACCAGCCTAGTTTAATCCGTCAAATGTAACAAAATTATTTCCGCGTTTTGTTTTAAATAATTTCAAACTTCCTTCGAAGAACAGCTGCCGCAGACGAGCCACCAAATATTGGGTGCTGGAGCTTCAAGCCGTAATTAATTTACCTTAAAAAATTTGTGGCTTCTTCGAAATGTCAATCAGTATAGTTTAATCCTTAAAATGTCATAAAATTATTTCCGCAGCTCTTTTTTTAAATAATTTCAAATTTCCTTTAAAGAACAGTTGCCGCAGAGGAGCCACCAAACATTGTGACCTTGGGCTTCAAGCCGTAATTAATTTACCTTAAAAAATTCGTAACTTCTTTGGAATTTCAACCAGCATAGTTTAATCTATCAAATATAACAAAATTATTTCCGCGGTTCTTTTTTAAAAATAATTTGAAATTTCTTTCGAAGAACAGCTGCTGCAAAAGAGCCACCAAACACTGTAACTTGGGGCTTCAGGCCCTAATTAATTACCTTAAAAAAGTTGAGACTTCTTCGAAATGTCAATCAGTCTAGTTTAATTCTTAAAATGTAACAAAATTATTTCTGCAGCTCTTTTTCTTTAAATAATTTCAAACTTCCTTCGAAGAACAGCTGCCGCAGAAGACCGACCAAATATTGTGTCCTGGAGCTTCAAGCCCCAATTAATTGCCTTCGAAAATTCATAACTTCGAAATTTCAACCAGTCTAATTTAATCCTTCAAATGTAACAAAATTATTTCGTCAGCCCTACTTTACATAAATAATTTCAAATCATCTCCAGACAACAACCACCGCACATTTCATTAGTCTACCCAAGATTTCCAAATACAAAATACACTAACATGCAAAACAAGCTCATAAAAGACTCACGTTTAGATAAACTCTTTAAAA
The DNA here is from genome assembly GCA_963989415.1 of Cerceris ruficornis. Lineage (NCBI taxonomy): Eukaryota > Metazoa > Arthropoda > Insecta > Hymenoptera > Crabronidae > Cerceris > Cerceris ruficornis. Next base: position 28,900,500 of record OZ022519.1, read on the forward strand.
GATTTCCCAGCTGCGAGATGACTTCAATGTGTTATGAAACAGCCTGTAGAACAAGCGCCCTCCCGTTGCCGTTGGACAAGAAGGCCAAATGAATTCGCAAGTGGCACGATGAAGGCTGAATTTAAAGGAACATTAAATTAATAATTAATCGCGAGGCGTAAATTTCCAAGTGGAATTTTCTCGGCAAAGTTCGAATTAATAAAGTACGCGGCTTGAATTCGTTTCGTATGGACGAATCTCGAGACGAGATCCCTTTGTATTCGAGTCACGAGGCTATGGTAAATTTCAGGTAGCTGCTGCCTTGGCGAATCTGGGTTATCTCTTGCAAACGACAATTACCCGCGTCTTTCACGGTGAAATTATGCCGGATTCCTTCTTTTATCGCCTTTGAAAATTCACGTCCCATCGACCGTGCAAACGGTCATCGCCGGGGTTCCTTTTGGTAATCGTCCTTCGTTACAAATTCATTGGCGACGAGAATTCTCTCGGTGATTCCGATACGGGAATTTTGTGATTTAACGAAAGATCCTTCGGTGGAATTACGACGGTGGAGAGTTTCGGGATGTTTATTGTCGCTGGGTGGAATCACGGGGTTACTTTTAGCCGAAAGAATTTCCTGTCGAAAGAATTTTCCATGGGTTGAATCGAATCGCCTTGGTGTTTGCAGGATTACAATTTTTTAACACTTTACCAACCGCTACTGTTTGAGCATCCTACTCACTTTAACACTGGAACTACCGGCGTTAAATCAATCATATTTCAAAATATTAACACTAGATTTACGGAAGCCGTCAAATTGACGGGTTCCTGCTTGTTTTATAAACATTTCTCAAATTTACAGAGAAGCTGTACAGTAGATATTTCACCTGTATTTTATAATATAATAATGACTTAACAAATTACCATCTTTACCGCTTGATCCCTCTCTTTCCAAAGTCCTAATTTAATATATTGCAATGTAACAGACTTCACGCCCGTAAATCTAGTGTTAAATGAGTACTTTGAAAAAGGAGGGACCAAGAGGCGCAAAATATAGTCGATTCGGTGATTTATGTTCTTTAAGATGGACATAGAATATTTATTCGAAGACTCTTCTATAAACTTGGAGAATTTTTGGAAAAATTGTGTACCAGTCATTTTTACTGGTTTGGTAGTTCTAGTGTTAAAGGATTTGTTTCGGCTTAGATTGCCTGAAAATTACAATCTCTTTGAAAATTACAAATGCTTCTCATCGACTCCTTAACACAGTTCCACTACAATAATAAATAACAAATTAATGTTTGCCGTGGGAACCGATTAATAAACTAAAAGTCTAACAGCGTTGGTACAAAAAGCCTATGCGAAGCCACTGGTTGGTAAAATGTTAAGATATTTTCACATATTTCTTGGTGGGAATACATCAAAATTGGCAAGAAGCTTCGAGAATTGCCAAAGAAAAAGTTAGCTCGCCGGTAAAACATCGCCGGTGCTAAAATTTCTGTAACTTCCTCTATTATTGCTATCATCGTCCTTAATTATTTTTATTGTAGATAGAAATATGAAAAAGACCAAGAAATTTTAAAAATGACAAAAAAACCTGAGTTGAATCAGTTGAAAATGACCTCCAATCTTTGCCACCCTCAAAATTAACAATTTTTACTTTCAGCACACTAATGTTTGGTCACTTTTATGAATAAACTTCAGAAAATCTCAGAAATAGCAGAAGGAAAAGTTAATAAAAAATACACTGACTCAGTTGTCCTCAGTGCATCCAAAACTTCCTTCTATTTTGCCATCATGAAGCGTTGCTTGCATGAATGCACCCGTTCCTTTATTTCTCATCGACTTGTTGCTGGCTCTGCGTCTAATCGCAGCTGCGACTGAATTTCAATCGTAATACTCGAGCACACGATTACACCCAAATATAATCAATTTTCTCTGCCTTGAAAGCAGATCGTTCGGCTTCCAAGTGGCTTTTTCGTCCGCGTAAATTCGTTTCGCTGCACTTCGCTAAATTAATCGACGAAATCCCTCGCTGTTTTGAAGTTCGCGCAAAGAGCACCGGAAGAAGTCTGATACTTCGGGTGGAAGCATGGAGATTGCAGCTTCGTCTCGCCTTGCATCAGAATTTAATATCTCTATGCAAGTGAAATTGAGTTTTTGCAGGAGTTTGTTTGCTATGAAGCGTTTTTGTATTAAAACGAGCCTCGTTGCTCGGAGAACGATGCTAATTTATATTGAGGAGATTGTTCGATGAATATGTAGCGCTTCTTGATAATAGGGGGGATGTGAAGGCTAATTTTCATGGTAAAATTTGATGGGTGAAGATGATTTATTTCATTCTTCGAATAGGGTAGAAATTACGCTGCTTAACTCTTTGAGGCACGGGAATTTAAAAAATAAAATGACGCATGTTGCACAAACTTTTTTTTGATCGAACAAAGCCGGTTTAATTTTATTAACAAACTTATACAATAATACAAATGTTCGAGGTGGGACACTTTTAATTCCGCTGTGCCTCAAAGAGTTAAAAGAATTTTAGTTGTATTCAGAACTGTTAAGGCCATTTATGGGGTATCTTTCATTTTCGGGGATTTTTGGATTACTAATGCCATGGATAGGGTAGCATATTTTTTTTATAATAACCAGATCGAAGCTTTATCCTTGTTAGCACCATAAATTATCCTAAGTTCTTTTTAGAATTTCTTTTATTTTAATTTTCACCATATCCTCATTGCAGCTCACTCCGTATTTATTATTTTTTACACCAAATAGACTCTAAGGCATCTATGCAGTTGCCTCAAAAAATCCAGAAAAGTAAGAACACAAAAAGAATCCTCTCTGGCGTTCGCTCTTTCCAATATGGAGTCTCTCTTTCCCTCCGTTAGGACAACCCCATTAAACTTCTTCTCGGACTTTTTGTCTCCGTTCTGGAAAGCCACTAAGAGCCCTCTGAGAAATTTGTGCATCTTTTTCTTGCACTTTTGCCAATCACGAGAAAGAGCGAGGGCTGCAAACTTCTCTGAAAGCATAACCATCGACCCATCGACGAGGAGAACGATCGCGAAGAATCGGCGAGGGAGTAAAGACGTAAAAGCGTGGGTGTGAAAGAGAGAGAAAGAAAAATTTCATTTTCCTCCGAGATGGAATATCGAGCGACGTAACACGCTCTTTTGTTTTTCACCGGGACTGTCAGGTTCGCCGTCCTCGCGACGACTCTGCAGCTCTTTGGTTCTCCAGTAGTTCGATTATCCGTTTCTTCGGTTCTCCAGTTGTTCAGTTCTCCAGTTGTTCAGTTCTCCATTTCTTCGGTTCCCCATTTCTTCGGTTCTCCATTCCTTCGGTTCTCCATTCCTTCGAGTCTCCATTTCTTCGGTTCTCCAGTTCTCCAGCTCTTTGGTTCTCCATTTCTTCGGTTCTCCATTTCTTTGATTCTCTAACAGTCCAGTTTTCTAATTCGACACATTTCGACTCTCCTGGTCTCTAACTTCTTAGTCCTTAGCTTCTCCAGTTCTCTAGATATCTAGTTATTCTGTTCTCCAGTTCCCTAGTAATCTAGCTTTCACTCTAGTTCTTTAATTTTTCGGATAATTATCGACTTGTCTACTTCTCAGTTTCTCCAGTTACTCGTTTCTCCAGTTCTCGATTCTTCCGGCACTTTAGTCATAGCGTTATAAAATTCTTCAGCTCTCTATCTCTTCGGTTCTCCAGTTCACCAATTTTTCTGATCGATATTTCTCTGGTTCTCCAATTCGTCGGCCGAATATTCTTCTGGCTCTCGAAATTTCAGTTCTCCATTCTTTCGATCTTGCAATTCTCCAGGCCACCAGTCCTCCGGTTCTCCAGTCAGCCATAAAAGTTCCCTGTTAGTCAGTTATCGGTGACAAATCGATGCCTCGATTTCGTTTCTTTGCCGTGGTACCATTCCCACCGACGATTTCTTCGGTCAACTTGATTCCCACCTCGGTAGATCGCATTCGGCAATATCGCAACGATATTTGCCTCTCGATAAGCGCGACCCTCGTTTCGAGACGGCGATTTTACTTCTCATAAAATTGCGCTTTCGGAAATTCTGTGGAAACGTCGCGGTTTACGATTCTCGCCGTTGCCGACATTTCCATCTTGAATCTCGCAGGCTTTTACGATTCTGCAACTTAGAGAGACATTTTTTCACTGGAGGAGAGGCGCACTTCGGAAATCACGGGAAGTCTCTTTGAATTTTCTTCCAATAATTCAGTGACTTTGATCGTACAAACTGAAATACTCGGAATTTCGAAAGATTTAAACGCGAAAATGTTTATAAATTTGTGCTGCATGTAGAAGAGTCAGCAGCGCGAAAATTGAGAATTTTCAGCAAAACGCAATTAATAAAGTTGCACCCTGACTTCATAAGGGATGACATACATTTAAAAAACGTTTTTATAGTAATTCTAGGATTTTGAAATTACAATTTACCATATATCACCTTGGAAAATTAAATTAATCCTCTTCTACAAAAAAATAAATTCTCCCTCATATACGCGTTGCTTTAAAAATTCCAGAACTCATATAAACTTCAAATTTGAAATTTACAGGAAAAAAACTCTTACTCTCCCTCCACCTCTACAGTCTCGTTAATTTCCAAGCCTCCAAATAGCAACGCCGCATGAAAAACTTCAAAGTTGCATCGAACCATCCACCTGCAACTTTTCGTCGCCCCATAGAAATATTCTCCCCCAAAAAACATTTTTCCTTATGGAATTTTTATTTTCTTACAGAATCTTAAACACCACCCTCAAAATGAAATAAACATCTTTCAAAAATCTCCAAAACTCCATTAACTCCAAATTAAGTTCTTCCTCATATACATGCTGCTCTAAAAATTCCAGAATTCATAGGTATAAACTACAAATTTGAAATTTTGCAAAAACTCTTACTCTCCGTCCATCTCTACAGTCTCGTTAATTTCCAAGCCTCCAAATAGCAACGCCGCATGAAAAACTTCAAAGTTGCGTCGAACCATCCACCTACAATTTTCGTCGCCCCATAGAAATATTCTCCCCCAAAAAACATTTTTAATCGCGATCCACAGAATCTTACACACCCCTTCACATACCACCCCCAAAACGAAATAACCATCTTTCAAAACTCTCCAAAACTGCAACCCCCTTCGCAACTTACACCCCTCAACGTCAAAACATCCCACACGAATAATCGAGCTTTAAATGGTACTCTGTCGACGATTAGAAGCATCATTTCGCACCGTCGAAATTTCAAGAAACACGAGGAAGTTGGGAAACTTCAACGCTCTGTTTGAAAGTGCGAAAAGTTGCACGCCGGAAAAGAGGTTTGTTTGCGTTTTTCAACGTCCACGGGGAGGAACAGCGAAAGAGTGGAAAATGGTGGAAATGAGAGGAGGAGAGGGAACGGGGGGAAAAGAAAAAGAGAAGTTTAACGGCGTAACGGTCGGTGGTCGAACAAACGTTTCCCGTCTGGTCGGGGATGGATGGTTACGGCAGGGGTTGCTTTTAGCCGCGGTTTTATCTCCCCATTGTTCCTCCACGTACAGGGTGTTTCCGAAAAAGGGGCTCCGACCACTCGGTGATTATGGTATTACTGCCATTAAATAAAATCCATACGGACGGATTTTAATAGAGGCAACCAAACTCACCCTGCTCGCCACCATAACACACCCATTAACGCGTGCGTAGGTCCTCCGGGTATCCTTTGGGGTTCTTCAGCTGCAAAATTATTAAGGAACGGTCGTTTCATGTGTTTTTTAATGCATTTGGGAAAAAGCCTTGCAAATTTGTGTCGAACTCGTAATACGTTGAGTACCACCTGTGTTTTTCTAGTTTCATAGTTTCTATTGCAGAGAAACGTTCTCTGTTAACCCTTTGAGGGCGGCAGACGCATATATGCGGTTGGAGAAAAAATTTGATTACAGTTTATCGGTGGATATATACACCGTTAGAGTTGAAAAATGAAAATATAACCGTTGAAATGTGATTACGCAAATAGCAATTTATAACTTTTATACATTAACACTCTGACTTTTTGATAAAAAGATTGTTTTTGATCGCCAAATAAATGATTATTTTTCAATATTCAAAAAGGTCTCCGTCCGCAAAGGGTTAAATTTACATTTTTATGGGGGGAAAATATCGCGGGTGAAAATAATTTTGACAGGAAAACAAAGCCAAAAATAATTTTGATATGTTTGACAGTACTTTAGTTTTTTAACGTCAATATTTGCATGTTTAATATAACAGCGAATTCGTTAATATTATCATTTAAAAACCATGAGATTATATAGAATTCAGCAGTGCAGGTCAGTGACCCCCATGACATTTAACGTATTAATGAAGACCTAACGAAGAAATAATTAATTTTGGGCGATACAAATTATTGATTTATGCTTTCCTCCGCTGACAGAAATTAATTTTGTGAAATTTTTCGCCCGGTATTTACTTTTAATCGATTGGAATTTTTTAAATATTTAAAATAATTATAGTTCAGTCCAATAATCGAAATTAACCGATGGAAAATTAGCTATAAATGAAAGCTGTGTTGGGCGTGGGAGTGCAAAGGGTTGATATTCCCCAGTTTTAATTCACTTCCGTATGTTTGTAAGCATAGCAACCCCTTTTGCAGGATTGCGTGGAATTATTAATGGAAATATTAACAAGTACGTAGTATCTGCCCTTTTCACGGTTTTAATTCACTTTGAGAAATTTTCAGTGCAGCTGGAATTTTCTAAAAGCACAGCACGAAGATTTTTATGCCAGTTAATACCATCAACTTCAGAATTCCCTGGAACTTCATCTTTTGAAAAATGAAACGAGAAATTTGCAGTGGCAGGTATTACGCGAAGTTGAGTGTAAAACCTTCTTAATTCCACTTCTTCGAGAATTCTGAAAAAAGAGAATTAATAAGTTTTAGAGAATTAATTAAACAGTTTACAAGTGTTGCAAAGTAAACTTCAAGATGCAAGCAACCTGTGTTCTTATAAATTTAAATAATGCAAAATGTAATCAGAATTCTCAACAAAATTGACAAAAGAAAATAACCATATTGCAAAATTCTGCCGCAATAAATATAAACAGGTAAAGAAATAGTCAGTCGTTTTCAGTCTCCCTATAAGTTTAGCACTGTCAAGGAATTCAAAATGAAAAATTGCTTCGGCCACAACTGCACGCTCGAAGTGAAAAAGAATTGTCACGTTCTCCGCGAGCACAGAATTCTATCCAACCGAATTCTAATCTGTTTTGAAGTTTGGCAAAATTGTCAGCTACAGGGAGGAAAAAGTTAGCAGGATGCACTCGCGATGGTAAATCTAATGTTCTCGGAGTTTCGTAACTCGTGCAAGGATGTCTCGTTGCGTCGCGAAAGCCGGGATGAAAACTGAACGTCTCCTTTCACATTTTCCCGCAAAGCTCTGCGCCTCTTCGTCGTTTTTTCTGTTGTTTCTTGCCATCGTTTGGAATATTGTTAATTTATTCTACTTTTACTTCAAACTTTTGCTCATTCAGCTTCTAATTCTCAGCTTCTCGAATGCGTAGGAAATACGAGCGGCTGAAATTTAGATTTCGGAAACGTCAGTTGAATTTTATGCGACAGACAATTTACAAGTTGAGCAAAAGTTCGCGGATGTAGCGCGAGTAATAACAGCAGCCTCGTTTTTAATTTAACAGTCACACCGGAATGTCTTGGCCGTGTTTCGTTAGCTGGATGACGTTAGATGTATATTTGATGGAACACGTCCCACCGCAAAATGCGGATGCTCATTTATTCATTTGGCAACGTTTGCTCTTCCCGCGGCATTCAAATTTCGCGCCGCGGCGGACAACTTCCGCGCGTCGAATTACGCTTTAAATTCAGTATTTTTGGATGATTTTCTCATATAAGGAAAAATACATTAAAATATCCCGCAACTCAAGTACAAATTTCTTCCAATATTTAATCCTTTGTTTATGTCAAAAGTCAGAGAAATTCGGAGATAACCTTATAGATAATTTTTGAAATATTTGATATATAGATTTAGTTGATATAGTGATTAGATATATAGTCAGCAGAACTTTTGAACGCCAATATTTAAATACTTAGTGTATTAGAAAATTCATAAATATTCCAATTTCAAAGTCATATGAAATTTCACTGAATTCAGTAGCGCCGGTCACCGGTGACCCCCATGACATTCAACGTGTTAATGCCAATGCATTGCTCAAAATTGAAGTTAGCACCGAAACAATGACGATTTCGCGATAAAACGTCAAGATCCATCTCGAAATAACGGCCTCCAATTATCAGGAATTTATCGAGATAAATTGCGACGGTTTAATTGCAACATTCTCGGTTGGAGTGATCTCGATGCTGAACGGGCATCTCTCGAGGATCATCCGTTCGCTTTTGTTCGTAGGCGCCTAACGAGGCGTGATGCTGTAAAAATCGCATCACTTGTTGTCGCCTACCATCGTGCTTTTTTCTCATCATTGTTCCGTGTCGCGATGACGCTAATTAGCGAGCGATAACTTTTTTTCCATAAACTCGCAGCGAGCCTCCTCCGAAGCGGTTCTTTGCCCGAGGTGGAACTAATCCGGATCTAATCTTTGGCGCTAATTAGACGGAATGACGTTTTCTTCCGCCCGAACGCGAAAAACATCGTGCCGTTGCAATCTTATTTTTTGCCAGATTTGAACGTTCGTTCGGAGCGTTAATGCTCTTTAAATGAAATTGCAAGAAGTTCGGGTCTAAGCTGAGCTGACGTGCTCCAATTTTGGATGGTAATTTGAAGCCTAACTTTTTAAAAGTAAAGTAGCAATTTTGTTATGAAATTTCACCCTGTCGTTATTTAATTTAATGGGAACCTTAGCTCGATGAAATATTCCAAATAATGCGGAGGGGAAGCTCCCGAATTCCACTTCAGCTTTTAATTTGGATAAAGCGAAAGATGCAGCACTGATAAACAAAAATTGCGGAAAGTTGTAGATTTTATTCGATAAATTCGCATGTTAATGCAAAGGGTAAAAGATATGTCTTAATCAAACTGCGACTAGCTTGTCTAAGGAGTTGCTTCGATATTCTACGAGATTTAGATGCTAATAACTTTCTAAATAAAATTGCACCAACTTCGTCAAACTGTCGTCCCTGTTCTCTATCTAAAGCAGATCTAACTTGGATGATTCGAGGCGATAACTTTCCGCGACGAGTTGATCTACAGCCATCTCTTCCTAAATTCAAATTTACCTCAAACTTGCTACACGGTAAATTCACCAAAGTACTTGCTCGGACGTATTCGTTGCATTTTTATCTACAAAGTCGTTTGTAACACATTTGCATATGAATTAGGTAGAACATTGAGACAAAACCTTGGACAAACATGTTGCAATTTTTCGCAAGGCTATTTTTAATAAATTGGCACTTGAATTAGGTGAATCGCAACAGTAGAACTTCGAACGAACATGTTGCAACTCTTTTAGAAAATTATTTTTAATTGAATGACGTTTAAATTACGTAAAATGCAAAAGTCAATCCAGGGAAAAACTTATTGCAATTGTTTAAAAGCTATTTTTAAAAAATTGTCACTTGAATTAGGTAAAATACAACAGTTGAACTTCGAATGAACATGTTACTACTCTTCTAAAAAATTATTAGTAATTGATTGACGTTTAAATTAGGTAAAATACAAAAGTAAACCCACGGAAAAATGTATCGCAATTCTTTACAATGCCACTTTTAAAAATTGTCACTTGAATTAGGTAAAATGCAAAAGTAGAACCTCGAACGAACATGTTGCAATTTCGGTTACAAAGCCACCTTTTTTAAATTACTTTGGTATTATTTAAAACAGTTGAGCTTCGGATAACTTTGTTGCAACTTTATCTACAAAGTCGCCGTCGAAAAATAATCATTTGAATTGGGCACCACATTGTAGCAGAACCTTCGACAAACGCATTGCAACTTTCCTACTCTTTTACTCTTTTCCCCCTCTCGTTCTCTTCGATTAAAAAGTTTCCTTCTGTCGTTTCTTTTCCACGACTCTCCCACGGCCCAATCTCCGTTCCAAAAAAGTCTCGTTTCTCGAAAGGAACTCGCATTTTCCATCCCTAAAGCCCCATAGAACGTTTGAAATCGATGACTCTTTGAGAATAACCGCTGTTCGGCGTGGCAAGTGGAGTGTCGCGTTTATCGCGCGCATAAAAAGGAGGTCCTTTTAAGTAAGTTGGCCGAAGTAACGTGTAAATTCTCCGGGTAGTCGTTTCGTATAAAAGTCGCTCATCGTTGTCGGTGAAAGATGGCGCTTTCTTTTCCCCGTAATCTTAAGTACCAGTGGCAGAAATAAAAATGTTCAAGGCGTTCGAATAGTTTCGGTGACGGTGCTTCTCGTATCTCGGCGGATGGGAATAATAAAAGTCGTTTAGGGGGAAGTTCTCGCGTAATTTTTTTTTTTGAGGGGGTGAATATATCGAGTTCAGAAGGAGGTTGATCTTCGTACGCGGCTTTTTATCGATGGTTGGAGTTCATCGGGCAATTTTCGGAGATAATGCGAACGACTTGAGAAGTTTCTCGTGCTTTATGGGTGCTGGATGAAGAGGTGACGTTGATTTTCAATGGGAGAGGGTGACAGACTACATTTGAGGGTGAGATGGAGAAGGAAGAGGTCGAGAAAATTTCTTTTCTTGCTCTTCCATTCTATAGAAGCAGGAAAATAAAAAAGTAGAGGAATAAGCCAGAAAAAGAATAGAGAACTGGAATGGCAGGAAAGCAGAGGAAGATAAAAGTAGGAGGATGTTCATAGAGACACATTAGCCTCTGGGGTTGCTGAAAAAGAGAAGTAGGAAAATAAAAAAGTAGAAGTATAAGGCAGAACAAGAATAGAGAACTGGCAGGAGAGAAAAACAGATGAAAATAAAAGAAGGAGGATGTTGATAGAGACACATTAGCCCATGGGGTTGCTGAAAAAGAGAAACGGGAAAATAAAAAAGTAGAAGTATAAGGCAGAAAAAGAATAGAGAACCGGAAGGGCAGGAAAGCAGAGGAAGATAAAAGTAGGAGGATGTTTATAAAAACATATTAACATATAGGGTCGCAGAAAGAGAGAAGTAGGAAAATGAAAAAGTTGAAAGATAAGGCAGAAAAAGAATAGAAAACTGGAAGGGCAGGAAAGCAGAGGAAGATAAAAGAAGGAGGATGTTCATAGAGACACATTAGCCCATTGGATTGCTGAAAAAGAGAAGTAGGAAAATAAAGAAGTAGAAAGATAAGGCAGACAAAGAATAGAAAACTGAAAGGACAGGAAAACAGAGGGAGATAAAAGAAGGAGGATGTTGATGGAGACACATTAGCCTATGGGGTTGCAGATACAGAGAATTAGAGAAATACGAGTACAAGCCAGTAAGAATATTTACAAGACTTCGAAATACTAAAAAATGACGAGGATCGTTGCCAATACTTTTTGAATCGCTGGCAGGCCAAATTAGATCCCTGACGAGCGGCTGCTTTGCATGCCAAACTGGATGGTCATCGTCAACGCGCCCTGTCAGAACCGTCAGCCGTCGGAAACGTTGACGCCGCTGAACCGCAGGGGATGAGAGAAATCGAGGGAGGCGAGGGAACTCTGAGAACAAAGGGGTTGAAAAGGTATATAGTGGTAACTGAATGGATCCAGAGGATACACATAAAAAAATACTAAATTCAAGACAAAAGCAAAGCTCATTAACAACCAAGAAGCAAAAAAACAAGAAACCACCCTGAACGAGACACCGCATCCAAAGCCGTAGCAAAGTGGAAAACCCAAACAGCACCCCATCAAAGGGAGAATCGGGGAGGAAAATCATAGGCAGAAAATCACAGACATCGAGGCCAGAGTGTGGGCAAGAGCCCATCTCCAATGGCATTCTCCAATTTCCATAAATCGGTCCCAATGTGCTCGCCTCCCGCGGACGTGGCACGATCTCCCGTCGTCGTAGCAATTTGCGCGAATGTCCGGCCAAGTTACGAGTCAGCTCTCCTCCGGCTTGCCCTGTCCATCTCTCTGTCACTCTGTCCCGCTGACCCTCACGCCACGAATTCGCGTTCGTTTCTCGAACGGAGAACGCCAAAGTGCTCCCTCGACCTGGCAGCTGGTCCTTTTCGCTTTTTATCGCCCCATCGGCGCCGAAATTTCCAGTAATTTGCGCCACTAGGTTCATCGATTCGTGGCGTCTGGGTGGAGAGAATCCGTGGGGTGGGTTTCTCACCCTCTCGTTACGCGCGTTTTGTTCGTGTGTCGACCTCTTCGAGGATTAGGCGTGGTGATGTCTTCTGGGGTGAAGGTTAAGGGGTTGATTCTTGCGAGTTTTTATCGTTTGGGGATTTTGGACAGTGCTTTGAATATTTTTGGGGTGGGAGTTTCTTTCGTTTATTTGTTTTGCATTTTTCAGCTTTGATTGTTGTGGTTATTTTGCCAGGACTCACTTTTTAGGTCGATTCCGAAAAGAAATTGTGCTCAATAGTTCAGTTCACTTCTCCTAGCTCAGCTCGAATGAATTTAAATTCATTTTAAGCCCTTGTCTTACTATTTCTTTTTTATGAGTGCACAATAACTCAGTTTTAATAGCGGCTGAATTAATCCTCGACGAATCAGGGGCCAAGACTACCAGAGTAAACAAACAAATGAGGCTCCGCCGCTCCCTAGCCATCTTTCGGTTCTCGCGCTATAGCTGAATCCCTTCACTGCCTTTGCGCCACGTGTCGCAGACAATTGCGCCTAAAAGCTCGGAAAAAGTGTCGCAGTCTCTGTCGTCTAGAGAAGCCCGGCATGCAACACCACACTTGGAAAATTCCCATCGACGATTCGTTTCTCCCGGTGATTTGTGGATGCAGTTAATTTCATTAGTATAATGGCTCGACGAGAAGGAATTGACGGTCCGCGTCTCTTTCGGTTCACCGGAAGAACGAAGAGACACGAGTCCCGTGTCGTCCTGCTTTTACGTGGATTCAACGACAAAACACGAATCGAGCAGGTTTCTTTCGACCGTCGAATTCACGAACGAACGAAACGTCGAATGGAATATCGGAAATTTATCGTGCAATCGTATCGCTACTATCGATCGTTCGTGCTGTCACACAGTGGATATTCCATTTGTACGTTTCTAACGTTCGAGGCAACTCGGAATAAATCCGCGAGACGTTGCTGTTTTCCACTGACAGTCGAGCTACGTCGAATTCCATCTGCTTTTCGATCGGAGAATCATTTTTTGCTCGCTTATCGGAAAGAGAATTAGACGCACTTGGATGAGAGAGTGAAGAACACATTTTTACCGGGCAGAGGTGAAATTGAGATTTTACGAAAGTTTGGAGAGATTTTTCAGGTAATTTCGTCGTGAGAACTGGACTTAAAGGTTTGGATCTGCAGTTGGCAGGCGTGACTTCAATTCTTAGTAATTTCTGGGAGATTTTTCTTAATTGATCGGTTAATATAAGGCTCGGAGGCCACCTTAAGCCGGAGCTCCTAGAAAAAATGTCAAAAGTGAACCAGACACAATTTTTTCTAATTTATTATTTAACATATTACGGTCTCTGTGGCGCGAAAACCACCAAAAACCGTCCGCTGACGAAATTACAGAGGTTAAATCTGAAAACAACAAAACGAAAGAACGACAAGCACGGTATTCCTGCTACTTTCAAACACCAATCTCGAATTAAAATCATCCAACGCGCAAATAGAGAACCTTTAAAAGCGGATGCACACGCAAGCGTTGGTCTATCTACACCGAAAGCGAGCTTTTCCCCGAGAATGTTTTCACCGCTCAATCCATACGGACATCTCAAAGGCCATATTTCATCTCCGAACGTGTATATATTCCAGGAAATATTTTTCGCTCAACGGTTTATTTCAAAGAGTACCTTACTTTAACACGAATACCTTCTCCCAATACCCTCCCAGATATTTCTTATTCCCTGTTTGAACTACCCATATATCCCTGTGCAGCGTGATGGATGCATCTGACACCAAAAAAAAAGAGAAACGCCACAAAAACCACCCCAGCATACATCATGTTTATATTACCCTGCAAGCACCCTCCGGAAGAATAATTCCGGATATTCAGAGTCGCGGCGCATCCAAGAAGACACCGTAACTTCGACAGCCTAGTTTAAACACAATTCAACACGGCCGGGAAGTTTTGCTCGATATTCCACGTCCGTAAGCCGGGTATTCATCGAGTTTTGCACGTCGTCGACGTCGACGGGGACGATAGGCGCATCGAGGCGAGTTTTCCAGGGCGCGCTGATGAATGCATTCGCGGTGTGTTCCGGCGATCAACGTCCACCGCCAGGATACAATGCATTTGGCTGGTGCAACGGCGGATTGTCGTGTGCACGATAGCCTCGGGCCTTGTACAGTAGCGCATGGGTGCCCAACGTTTTCTCATTTGCGACGAAAGGTTATTTTATTCGTCTGTTGGACCTCGCAAAAATAGAGAAGTCTCGCGGTATGAGGTACGGGGTAAGGGGAGAGTGTCCCTCGCATCGTCTACCCCCACCTTGTCGGTCCTGGGAACCTGAGATCGACGAATGACAGCCGAGAGCGAAACACTGCTTTCGTCGTTCCCATGACGACGCGACGAATGCGCGGCTCTTTCGGCCAATAACACGTTAGAATGGAAAATGACGTCAGAACGAGGGTGGACACTATCCGTTAGACGAATCAGAACAAACCAGAGGCCAGAGGACTTCTCTAGTTTTGCGAGGTATAGGGGTTAGGGTGGCTGGGCTATGATATAGTTAGAAGGTGGGAAGAGGGGAAGGGAAAAATATTTTTTCATATTTAACACCAGATTTACGTAAGCCGTCAAAATGAGGGGGTTTCTACTTGTTTTACAAACATTTCTCAAATTTGTAGAGAAGCTGTACAGTAGATATTTAACGTGTATTTTATAATGCAATGATTTAGCCCCTTGTCCTACGACTTATTTTGTAGCTGCATCTGCAATTGTTCAATTTTAAATTGCTAAAATAAAAATCGATCAGTAATTCTTGACATATCGTACAATTTAACGTAATATTAGTATTACAGAAATAATTTTATCGCGTTGCGTCTCATTAATATTTTCGATTTCATAGGTTTTGCAAAACTTGAAAATTTCGAAAACGAATTATCATCTTTGACGAATGAATCCTCTTTTACCAAAGTCCTTAATTAATGTATTTCTTGTATATATAATAACTGCGGCCCTTTGGCTTGGGACTTACCGTTTTAGGTCGGTTCCACACCACCAAGGCTAGGTTATAACATATTAAATAATAATTTAGAAAAAAATTCTAGGGCTGACGGAGGATTTCTATTGACGCCTACTGAATGCTAGTCCAAACTTTCGACTCCTTACCCAAAATAGTCCCCCGGTTAGATTAGTTCACCCGTTTGAATAGCAGGGCTGCTTTTTGACACTTTTCGGCTACGGTCGTTTCGCCTAGGGCCCACAGTTTTAGGTCTGTTTCCAACAAAACCCATGATACATCCGCTGAAAGCAAGTTTCACGTTGAAAATCGAGAGCAAAATAGGAGCAAGTAGAAAAGTATTTCCACATGCATCGATATTATACTAGAGTTTAACGAATTTCGCCGTAGGCTATTCGAAACACGGCTCGATTATAATCGAACGCGCTCTCCGTTCCACGTCGATCGACTTTTCGCGACACGAAAATAACTAACCCAACTGTCCGACGCACGTCGCCGGGAAATTGAGTTTCCGCGGGATGCGACTTTGCCTCCTCGCTTCCGGTGCTTTCTTCCTGCCCGTTTCCGACGTTTAGGAAACGAAGCTGTCTAACCGTTTCTCTCGAACTTCGCGAAACGTCACGGCGGAACTTTCGAGCAAGGAGAAAGAGCCTGCTAGTGAAAAGAGAAGCGTCACACCGGCGAATGATGAGCGCCGGGAAACTAGTACTTCGCATCGGCGAAGTGGAACGGATCTGTGCAAAGTCTGCCACCGGAACAACGTTGTAACGTTGCCTGGCAAGTGTTAACCCCTTTCCGTACTATTTCTTTCGTGACTTAATGCGCAATGACTCAGAATTAATTGCTGAAATGGCAATCTATCATTGGCATAGCAAATTAAGCAAAAATAGGGCCCTACTCTAATTTAACACTAGAACTTCCAGCTTTAAATCTAGTATATTTAGTACTTTGAAACAAGGGGAATTAAGTGGTGGAAAAGTTGATCGATTTAGCAATTTATATTTTATGAGATGGACGTAGAATATCTATTCTATTTCGCTCCCAGAAACTTGGACAATTTTTGGGAAAAATTGTATACCAGTCATTTTGACTGGTTTGGTAGTTCTAGTGTTAATCTCGGACGGGGCCCCAACGAATACAGTTATAGTTCGAAAACTGAAAGATGTCTAGGGAGCGGCGGAACCTCTCGTTTTCAAATACTTATTCCCGCCATTTCGTTTTTGGAATTCCCAAATCTATTCTCCTAAAGTAAACACTCCGCATAGTCGCTTACTTTAGAAGGATGGGTCTGGGGATTCCAAAAAGAAATGCGGGAGTAGGCGATTGAAAGCGAGAGGCTCCGCCGCTCCCTAGCCATCTTTCGGTTGTCGGCCTATACCCGTCGTGGAAGAAACGGAATAGGTTCCCTTGAAATTAACCAATAATATCGTAGCCTAGAAATTTAATTGAACGCGTGTAATTAAACACAAATGTTTAACTTTATTAAGTATATATAACTATTAAATAACAAAACTCTTAACACTAGATTGACGGGCGTGAAATCTGTTAGATTGCAATATATTAAATAATGACTTTGGAAAAAGAGGGATCAAACGTCAAAGATTATAATTCGTTAAGTAATTATTGTATTATAAAATACACGTGAAATACCTACTGTACAGCTTCTCTGTTAATTTGAGAAATGTTTATAAAACAAGTAGGAACCCGTCAATTCGACGGCTTCCGTAAATCTAGTGTTAATAACTCTAAATATAAATCTCTCAAAATCTCTCTCCACTCATGCCTTGTACTCCACCCTAGATGGTCAACTTAACTGCACCCCCACTCTTCCAAAATGCACGCTTGCATCCACCCTCGATACTCTTTCTCACATCAGGCATTCTTCGTCTATCTCACAGCATGTGAGAAACAAGTGCCTTGTTTCTGGTCCCTCACTATATCTCTATCCGACAGGCGAATCGGAACAAACCAGAGGCCACACGGCTTCTCGTGTTTTGTCGGGGAATAAGCATCCACTCTCGCTTGCATACGAACCATCCACACTCACTAATTCTCAAAATTAATACTATTTACGAGTATAAAAAATTGCGTTTCTACGATATCGAACGAGAACAACACGGTAGCTTCGTTTCAAGCGCCGGACAATTTTATACTTTCTCATAGCTCTGCCGCAGACGGCGATAGGATGCGAAGGGAAAAGAATGCAGAGGGAAGGCATTCTTTATTAAGTTCCGAGCGCGTGGGTTCATTAGCGTGTGAAAATATGGCGCCGGTGCCATATTTCTCCTCGTACATTCCATGCACTTGTCAAACGTCGTGTCGCGGATAGTTTATTGTTAGTGGAAGATGCCTTCCTCCGAGAGAGGTCGTATACGCTGAAACACGCTCTTTAGAATTTCATGGGCCAATGGTGCAGCCTCTTCCAAATTGTTCTGAACGTGAGAACAGATATTTCATCGCCCTTTAGACCACATACTTCATTGACGTCCATGTTTCCCATTATAACATCGGGCAAAAATATTGTTACGAATTATTACGAGTAACGAAACTGTCTTCCCTCTGTATGTTATCGATTGCTGGAGCGATAGCAACGAGTTGTGAATGTTTATAACAATATGTCAGAGAGTTGTCTGTGGGCTGTCAGATTGACCGGACCTGTTCAAATGGATTCGCTATTTTCGTATACGATTAGTTGTTTTATTATATACCGCAGCAACAATGTACAGTAAAACCTCGATAAATGCATCAGAAGTTTCCCTCGATAATTGCATCATGACTCTCCCCTCCACGTAGGAGGATCCCGGCTCGAGGCCTAATGTAAACATGGATTCGACACCGGTACTCGATAAGAGCACTGCTTTCCCCCGAAATCTGTGCATTTATCGAGGTTTTACTGTAATAAGCTGTTTTACAGAGTCGAAGACTCCAACTTGCGATTAGCAAGCCCGAGTTGAAATTTTCATTATCATCATTCAATAGACTGCGGATTTTTACGCACTTGTGAGAAATTTAACACTTCTAAAATACACAAAAAGGATATAATATAAAAAGATATCTGAAATTCAAAGATATAGCATACGTAAAAAAATCTACTTGGGTTCTTCTTTCTCTACTGCGTTTATCAAACTTGCAATTTGCATAAACAACGATCAACGATAAACAGTGAATCTTCAGAGTCAATGATAGTGATCAACGACGAAATAGAATAAAAATTCCAACATCTACAGACTCCCTTTGAATTTTCCTGCGTCACGCAACCTCGCCGAGCGACGAAATTTTGAAGAAAAGCCAAAGTTCCAAATTAATTTCCAAAACTACAGATGTCTCTTGCACACACACGTGGAAGAGTATCGGCAAGAAGAGCGGTGCTCGCCAGACCGTGGTGGATGATAGAGAAACTTGAATTACGAGGGGAATTCAGATTCGAATCCCACTGTCTCTTAACTTCCCCGCGATGATATGCATATCGCAACCCCGCTATTTCGGTCTCGAACGAAATCACCGCATCGTTTGAATACGAGCGCAGAAGCATTCCGGGAGTACTGTGATTCGCTGAGAAGATGGCGCAGCATCCTTCTTCGTTCTTTCTTTTACATTGTTCAGATTTAACTGCTATGAGCGGCATCCTGGATGTAACTGTTCCTCGGCGGAAGCTTCGGTTAACGACGAATGATTTACATGCGTGCATCGTCTGCTCCTTGAATGCGGTATACCGTTTGACGGTTGGAACGACTTCACGCTAGATTTTCGTTTATTCGTGTTTAACACGTTCGGCACGGTGTGGCATAACGCTGATGCCTCGCTGGCTGTCTTACTTAACCATTTTAGTGCCAAGGGTTTTTAACCCGTTGCCTTGTAACAACGAGTGACACTCGTGACGCGGCTGATAGAATAAGAAATTTTAAAACTTCTCAAAAATGATGAAATTGAAAATATCAGTGGAACACGAGACGATAATAGTATTCCTATTTATCCTTATTAATATTGCGTTAAATTCTAAAGTATATCAGAAATCACTGACATATTTTTATTTTAGCAAATTTATTTTCAATTATTGCGGAGGCAGTCACAAAGGAAATCGTAGAAGGGGTTAAGAATCCGTGTCGAGTTGTGCCATGCAACGCGATAGCGCTTCGTTCATTTATTTGCGAGAAATGCCGAGCGCATTGCGAATTGACGATCGTGACCAAACATCGCAACACATTCACCACAGCACGCGAACAGCGCGATCGCGCTGTGTGGCGCTGAAACGGTTCAAGACGATGAAATATAATTATGATGTCTCATAATTTAAATAAACAAAAATTGGTAGAACTGGATTTAAATGTTTGAAACTATGTAAAATATTTGTTACCAATTTTTTGCAGATGAAACACTGCCAAAATAATTCGCAGTCCTTTGTGAAAAAAGTATGCTCTACACCCGTGCTTAACGTGTTAACCCCTTGACCTATAATAACGAGAAATTTTCCTATTCCATTTTGGAAATTTTAAAAACATCAGTGAAACACAAGACAGTAAAATTATTTCTATGTTATTAATATTGCGTTAAATTGTAAGATATATCAGGAATCACTGATAAATTTTCATTTTAGCAATTTAATTCTGAATTATTGCACGCACAGTGGCAAAAGTAATCGTAGTGCAAGGGGTTAAGAGCGATAAACAGTCGCGCTGAAACTTCTATCTTTCAGAAGAGCTAAGACATCTCTATAGAATCATGCCATTTTATCTCTCGAGTTGAAGTATGGAAAACGAATTACTGTGGTCGAGTTCAAATTTCCCGCCACACTTGGAAAATTCTTTCCGTGTAATATTATATATTTCCTACGTGATTTATATGTGCAATTGCTTTTGGCGGCTTGGAGCCACCTAGAATACTAGGTCCTAGACGAAATAACCATAGAAATTAGGATTCTATGGTAGCTAAGAAAGAAAAAACCTTGGACTCTGGATCAGTGGGTCCTAGTTTCGAGTGCCCCATAACATCTAGGAATTTTTCCCATGTGACATTTACATCCTAACCTCGTTGCTTCCCGAATCCATCTAATCCTCTAGGTCCCAGCAGAATAACCCCAGCTATCGAAACCGAAAAATGCAAACGAAAGAAAGAAAATTAGTTTAATCAACGAAAAAGTATGACGTATAAATTATAAAATCGTAAATTGCCCGAAGGAATATCTTCCATCGATCATCGGTGCTCCATGGCGCGCAAAAGTGGTTCAAGGTTGGCAGAGAGAATAAGGTCATTTTCGTTCTACGATGCAACTGCATTCGAGCTCATGCGAACGTCGTGTATTTCATGGTAAAATATTCCGGATATTGCCAAGGATCCGGTCGCACAAGATGGGCAAAAGGAAACCTCTTTGTGTAGAAAGCAGAGAATTATTTGCCCCGATGTTTGACGAAATGTCTCAAAGCGAGGAAGCTCCTCTCGGCTCCTCCTTATTTACCGGAATCGACAACAACTAATGAATCAAGATTCCTCGGAGACGGCCGATAGGACTTCCTCTGCGCACTTCCTAACAATGTTGTGACGTTAAGAAGATTAAAACTGTTGCTAATGTGCTGCGCTGAATAACTCAGCAGCTAGTAACTTCAATTAAACGCTGCTGTTCGCGAATCTCTAGACATTGCTTGCAAGTACAAACTGTACGGTGTTAAGGAACTTCTCGAATTACGAGATCCAGAGAAATCTACCATTACAGTCATCAAGATACAGGTAGATGGAAATTTCTCTGAGAAGATTGCACAGCTGGTTTCTACTTTCATGAAATATAAGAGCGAGCGTAGCTTCGCATTCTGCAAAAAATTAAATTTGCGTCGGGACAATTTCCAGGGATGAAAGAAACGCTGCCGCTCTTGTGTTTCAACCCTTTGCACTCGTAGTTTTATTTGAGAAGGCTGCCAATCAACTCGGAATTTTTTTCATATTCGATCAAAATGAAAAGATTTTTATGGGAACTTATTACAATTTAACTTACTGGTTTAGGAGAAAAAATTAGAAAAATGCGCACAGTTAATCTGCATCTCACCCCCTCCTGATAATATCCACCCTATTTATATATATATAAATAGGGTGGAAATTATTATATATATGTATATATATATTTATATAGATCCCTATCGGTGTGTATAACCATACAAAAAATGTGTTATCTTTCATTTTTCTTCGACGATTTTTTTGTAAATAAATGATCTCGGGAACAAAATCAATTAGCCAGGACAAAACACGACAAATTTTGTATTTTTTATTGATTGATTTTATCTTATATATACATGCACATTTAAGCAGAAAGTAAAAGAAAACGTAACAAGGGTCCCTAGAAGGAAATACTAATGCAACGGTAAAACGTATAATGTCGCCCGTACGGCGACATACGAGTGCAAAGGGTTAAGTGTAGTTAGTTATCATAATTACGTTTGACGACTACACTCTTAATCTCTTTAATCTCATTGACTTTTTCTATAAATTTTCCTCCCTTCCATTAATGGCAATGCACCCTGCACCCTAGCCCAATTCCTGTTGCACAGAATGAATTTACTCTAAAATATCTCGCCTGTCCGTTTTGTTTAAAAAAAACACGTTGGTATACAAACATCCAAACGTACGTGTCCTTTGCAGTTGTCCCTTTGCACGAAAACACGTGTGCACGTCTGTCCGCTGCACATTCGTCCCAGTTTACCATTTTACCGTTAAAGTGCAGCATAAAACGGGGAAAAAGGGTTAACAGTTTCCGGAAGAAGACTTAATTCTAATTTGGAGCAGAGATACGGACGAATGGGTTGGATTTGCAAACTTGAACCTTAAGTAGATAGAAATGTCGTTTGATAGTCGTTGGTGCAATAAAGAGGGATACATGATTTGAGAGGAAACTAGTATTATCTAACTTATCAGTCATGCGGTTCGATCTTACGTAGGTAAATCCAGTTTCAATGATAGGTGAAACCAGTATTTCCTAACCGATTTTAATTCCTGCTGAGGTCTGGTTTTACCGGTAACACGTATGTAACCCATTCGCGAAAAAAAATCTGGGTGAATGGGATGCAGGGATTACGGTGTCCGCGTAGATAAAAGATTCTTCTTCCAACTTGTGCATTCTGCATTCTATGGCTGCGGTAATTGCGATTTAACACTAGAACAGTCGCCGTTATATCTATTATATTTAAAAAAAGAACTCCTCAAAGACAACCCTGAGCGTAAAACCATAAAAAATCCTTGTCGTCAATTGTCAGGGTGGAGGAAAGAAGTTACGGAAATAAT
This sequence comes from Cerceris ruficornis, assembly GCA_963989415.1. NCBI lineage: Eukaryota > Metazoa > Arthropoda > Insecta > Hymenoptera > Crabronidae > Cerceris > Cerceris ruficornis. The sequence goes on from OZ022519.1 coordinate 28,922,940, forward strand.
TAACCACACTAAAATGTAATTTATTAGATGCGGATAAGCACGATATATAAACCGAGAAAAGTAACGTGTTTCGTTTCAATAAGATTGCAATGCCAAAACTACTAAAAGTACCCTACTACTAAAAACTATTGCCACCAAACAAAATGCCAAAAACCAATGCCAAAACTACTAAAAGTAGGTACACTAAAACTACCGGCGTTAAATCTGTCATTAAATTAAAATATTAAATTTATTAAATTAGTATTAATATTGATTATAATATGTATTATATTATTATATTATTATAATATTATAATATTATTAAATTTAAATATATTAAAAAAGTACTTTGAAAGAAGGGGAATTCAGAGGTGGAAAAGATGATCGATTCGGTAATTTACGTTTTATGAAATGAACTTAGAATATCTATTCTGACTCTCCTATAACCTTGGGGAATTTTTGGAAAAAATGTTCTACCGGTCATTTTGACTGGTTTGGTAGTTTAGTGTGAACTGCTCTCGAGCCACGCCTGGAGTTAACCCCTTCGGACCCTGTGCACATTGTAATGTACATAATACTTTTCGTACTGTATTTTATTACGTATAGGTTTAAACTTAGTTTCACTTAGTTTTTTTTATACAAATATTTCTCAGGATCTCCTTAATGTTACAAATTTTGCGTAAGGACCATATGTCCATTAAAATGTACATTTACAAATTATAAATAAAAATTATAATTATAACTATATTAAATTATAATTTAAAAATTCGGGTCTGAAGGGGTTAAAGAAAACTCGTTTGCGAATCGGCATGCATTACGAAACAAGGAGAAGACTAACTTCGCATACTTTTCTCACATCAATGTCAAAATTCCTCCGAAGCAAATTACCTTGACAATTCCACCGATCTCCCAACTAATTCACAATCTTCCAAAATAAATCGCGCCAGGTCCGCAAAAGCCGAGCATCTCCTCTCGATCTTGCCCTCTCCATCGTTCCCTCTCCAGAGCGCCTCAAGAAAAAGGAGAAAAAGAGAGGAAGAGACGACACAGTACACCGGTACGAAATCTCGATCATTTTACACACAAAGGCTGTCGCCCCCGTAGCATTGTCTGGCCCTCGCCTCAAGGTGGAACTCGTCTCTCCTTCCATGGGCTTTTTCTTCCTCTTCTACCTCTTCTTCCACCCCTTCACCGTGGCTCTTCGAACGTCTGCGACTTCGTCTCCCAACGAACAATCGGTAATCCCTCGAAGCCTCCTTTTTCCACGGTTAAAAGCAGAGTGTATCCTCGCAGTGCGAGCTACGAGTCGAGAGAACGAAACGACGAGAGACAGAAGAGGACGAAACAACGACTCATTTCGTCCACTTTCTTTGAGAACGGAAAAGACGGTTTTACGACACTGCAGAGTGAAAGAGAGAGAGAGAGGGAGAGAGAGAGAGGGCGATGAAACGACGAAACACAGAGCTGGCTGCATTTTTATGGCGGTATTGTTCCCCTACGAACGGGGATTTGACGTTGCACGTGGCGGCTTTAAATCGTATTGTTTCGCGTATCAGAATTTCCATGCGGCGTATCTGCTCGTTTTGCGGCTCCCGCTTTTTTTCGCACTTCCTTTTGTGACCGGGAAACGGTATTATTAAATCTTCCCGTTTTGCGGCTACCTGTCGCGGGGGGAAGTTTATCGTTTTGGTCCGACGGTGAGGCGCGAGTTTGTGAAATCCAGGGTGAACTGTGGTTTTTGGTGGGAGAGAAAAGGGCTTTTGGTGATAATTTGTAGACGGGCTTAGTGTATTTAGGTAAGGAGTGAAGGGTTTCTTTGTATTTTGAGTGGATGGATGAGAATTTTGGGGGAAGTTTGGTTGTTTGAAGAATTTAATACAGTAATGGCGTTAAATTTTATATTGTTTATTTCTGATTTTCTCTGTCAGTAGGGAGCACTTTTAGTTCAGCGGGGTTTGGGTTTAGGCCGAAAACAGAGGATAAATCTAAGGCGAGGAGTCTAGCGCCTCACTTTGTCCATTTAGAATGGAAATAATTTTTGAAATAAAAATTTTATTTATTAAAAGAACTTATTTGGAAAGGAATGGTGAACACTGAGTAAATATCACGGTCTCCAAATTAGTGGAGAGTTCCGGTCAATGTCACCTCAGAGAGATCTTTCTCAAGTTATTTAATATGTTCTAACCTCGATAATTCAGAATCCACCTAAATTTATAGGTTTTAGCCGAACTAACCGCAGCAATTAAACCTTAAAGCATGCGGAAAATGAACCTAGCCCTACCTCCCAAACTTAATTCTCCTAAAATTCTAACAGTTCCACAAAAAGTGGCAAAAATTTACCAAACTACCCGAAAGTACGATCTAAAAATTCCACTAAAAACTGCTAACTCGAGATTTCACCACTATTTTCTCATCATTTCCCCCAATTAGCTCATTTAAACCGTAATGTATTTTGTGCACGCAGCGTGAAAACATTTTAAAAGCAGCGTAAAACATCGATATAAAAGTGTATTATCGTCATAAACGTTACACGGGGCCCGCAGGCCCACGATGGCCAACGTCGTCGCATTCAATTTCACCGGGTGTACGCGCAGCGCGCGCGTAAAACTCGTAAAACACTTGGAAGCTGTCCGACGTGCTTAGTTTCTAAAAACGGCGGCGCAAATAAATAAGCTTTTTAATAAGCTCTCCCGGGCAAACGAGGAGGAAAGGAGTGAAAGCAGATTAAACGTATCCGAGCTCACGTTGTTGGGCACTTTTATTCTGTAATTTCATATTCCAAGGGAGGAATTCTGATTTACGTTTCTCGACATCCGAGATCGTTTTGCACGACAGCCGGACTCCTCTCGTGTTACTTTAATCCGTTTCCGTTCTGCAACGACGGGGGAGAATTACAGGAGATATCGAAATGAGTCGCTGAACTTATGCCTTGCTGCTTATGCTCGTTACGTGTTCTTTTATGAATTTATTTTAATTAGTATTTTGTATCTCGAGTTTGACTGATGCTGTGATTCAGAGAGGGACCTACTTTTGTAGGTGAGCTAGTTATGGAGTTGCGAAATTACGGAGTTACAGGGTCGTAGAGTCATAAAGCAATCTCGTTTCCTAGAGTTATAGATTAGTCGTAGAGCCGTAGAGCCGTAGAGCCGTAGAGTCATAGAGTCATAGAGTCATAGAGTCATAGAGTCATAGAGTCATAGAGTCATAGAGTCGTAGAGTCGTAGAGTCGTAGAGTCGTAGAGTCGTAGAGTCGTAGAGTCGTAGAGTCGTAGAGTCGTAGAGTCATAGAATCGTAGAGTCGTAGAGTTATAGAGTCGTAGAGTCGTAGAGTCATAAAGTCATAGAGTTATAGAGTTATAGAGTTATAGAGTCTCTAGAGTCGTAGAGTCGTAGAGTCGTAGAGTCGTAGAGTCATAGAATCGTAGAGTCGTAGAGTTATAGAGTCGTAGAGTCGTAGAGTCATAAAGTCATAGAGTTATAGAGTTATAGAGTTATAGAGTCATAGAGTTATAGAGTTATAGAGTCATAGAGTCATAGAGTTATAGAGTTATAGAGTCATAGAGTTATAGAGTTATAGAGTCATAGAGTCATAGAGTCATAGAGCCATAGAGTCATAGAGCCATAGAGTCACAGAGTCATAGAGTCACAGAGTCATAGAGTCACAGAGTCATATAGAGTCATAGAGTCATAAAGTCATAAAGTCATAGAGTCATAGAGTCATACAGAGTCATAGAGTCACACAATCACAGAATCATAGAGTCATACGATCACAGAGTCATAGTGTCATAGTGTCATAGTATCATAGTCTTATAGTGTCATAGAGTCATAGTGTTACTGAGTCGTAGAGTCATAGAGTCATACAGTAGTTAAAGATTCAGAGACTCACAGAGTCATAGGTTCATAGGTTCATTGAGCGAAAGAGTTATACAGTGATTCGGTTACAAAGTCATAGAGTTTCGAAGCTGTTCCGGGTGAAGCGTAAGAACGACAGGATACGCTTCAATAATTAATAGCAGCACACTTTACCGTTTCGCACAGTGGTAATCTGTATTTTTATGCTTCCTCGTTTATTATTAACGGCACAACCTACGGTGCGCAATTTATAGCCCGGACAATTTATAGCGACAGCCATAAATTATATCTAAAATCTTACTCCCACGCTGGGAGTTCGTAAGGAACACAGAAAAATTTACCTTCACGTACAGACACGGTTTTACGCTGTAAATCAATTTTTTCTCTTACCCTCGATCGTAAGGGTGTTTCGGTAAATGCTGCTACAGTTTCATTTTTAATGTCACCAACTCCGCCTTAATGTCAACAATGCCGCCCTGGGCAAAATATCGACAAAAATTAAGCTCAAAAAATAAAATGGCAAAAATTGGTTGAAAGCCTGACATGAATAGTTGATAAAATGATATTGGAAAATATACTTATTAATATACAAATTATACCCCGACCTTAAATTAAACTACGAAGGAGATACAGCGACTCTTTCGTCTCCCTTAGGGCACCTAATCGACTGCTACAATTACTTAATATATAATTTTTTTTATAGCGTCAATAACACAATTATTATTCATATCCTACTTATTCTCATCATACTTCGACCTGCAAGTTTTGAAGTGCCAGATTTTAAATGCTACAATGACTTGTAAAAAAGAATATTAAAATCATTCAAAACAATCTTTATTCATCTCAGGAGTAATATAATTTTGATCACAATATTTATATTAATTAATTGAGTAATGCGTCGCACATCGGCGGTGCTTAAAAGGCACACTTTGAGTACAGCGCCGCACATCGGTGGTGCTTGAGAGGCACACTCGGAGCGTTACGGGTTAACTCAATTCCACGTTTTTATTTGATGTCCCTCTTAAAGTTACTGTCACGACGCAACCTCGTCGTCCAAGATTAGATGCACGTGCGCCAAGTTGAGAAAAAAATAGTCGCATCATCGATCCCTGTCATCGAGCGAATTCATCAGCGGTCAGTTCTAGTTAGCCGAAGAACTAGGTCCTCTCGCCCGAGGCGAAAAGTTGAGGCAGGTCGGACGTCGTAGTAAAAAGAAGAGAAGGCCCTTCCGTCGTCCTCGATCTACTCGCGAGACCCGGCTCTGCCTTATGGGAAAGGAGTGCTCCTAGTTTAGGTGACTCGGCTCTTTTCCGAAGCCATTTTTCTTCCCTTATCTCGCCACCAAGTCATTCTTTCGCGGCATCGCCGTAGCGGTATACTTCAGGCGGAAGAATACACAGAAGAATGGAGAGAGAAATTTTGAAATATTATCCATTGATGGTCTGCCTGTACATTTTCACCGGGCTTGTTATGTTTCTGGTGTATTATGGTTTCTGATGCGAGAGGTGTTATCAGGAATAGAGTTAATGGGATTTTTGATAATGGCTGTCTTTCGGTGCGGTGCAAATGTTTGCGGATGGTAATTTAGATTTGGCTTGGGGGAAGAGTTTAAATATTGATGCTGTTTTAGGAATTTTTAGGAAGATTTGAGATAGTATGTCTTGGTTCTTTCTTTTTTTAAAATTTGTTTTGATGCAGTTTGTTATGGGTTTGCGATGAGAGAAGTGGAACAGGGGTGGGGCCGTGAATTTTCAAATATGGACGGTTTACGAACGGTGCGTTTGTTTGTTTTTATACAGTTTTGTAACATTGATATCCGTTTTTGACGAATTTTTTATGTATTTGCCGACAAATTGAAAATATCGAAGTATTATTCGCTGCATTCGTGGTAGAAATTGAAGCAACGACTTTCCAAATATTATCAGCCATTTCTCGTTATAATGCAAATATTTGTAAACGTTATTTTACTCTGCAATTTTTAAATATTGATATTCTCTTCGGTACAATTCTCGACACACTTTTATACAGATATTTATAACAAACATGCAATATTGTATCTCTTCGTCATCAAATCGTTTTCTGTAAAAACAAACGAAACATTTATTGATCGAAGTAGTCGTCGCTACAAGAAAAATGCAAGTCAGCATTATTCAAAAGTCCAAAAACATGGCAAAAATTAACAAAAAAAATCGACACGAACTCGCCAGTTTCATTTATCGATGAGCCAGCACGCTTCCGCGTCTCTTTTTTTGAAAGTTAAAACGAGAGTCAGGAGAAATGTAGGTTCGATGCTTTTCCCAGGAGAGAACTTTTCGCGTGGAAGTTCGTCCAAGGCATTAGTTATTTAAGCGACGACCTTTCCCTCGAATGCGATCCCTCGATTGACAGGCTGATTGATCTTCCGGCTTTTCCTGTTCGCCCAGCTGTTCTTAGCTACTCGTGAAAGTTTGTCGCGCATCTCTGACCTGGAATCACGGCGGATAAAAGTCGCCATTTGCAGTTGGTATTTGTTCCAGGTTAGGTACACGCATAAAAATAGACCGATGGAGTTTCAGCGAGGAACGTTTTAACGTGTAAATTAGCGAAAGTTGTGAATGTACTTTGCATCGATTGTTGGCGATGGCTATTATCAAGTAGATTTGTAAACAATTTGTACTTCTTTTTTCACGTTAGAGTTTTAGGGAGGGAGATTAACACGTTGAATGCCATGGGGGTCACTGGTGACCGGCACTGTTGAATTTGATGAAATTTCTTATGATTTTTAAATTGCAAAATTTAGGAATTTTCTGACATATTCAATATTTAAATATTTCTGTTAAAAAGATAAAGTTCTGCTGAATATTTGTCTATCTGTGTCTTTAACACTTTGAATGACATGGGGGTCACCGGTGACCGGCACTGTTGAATTCGATGAAATTTCTTATGAATTTTAAATTGCAATATTTACGAATTTTCTAACATATTCAGTATTTAAATATTGCCGCTAAAAAAAATAATATTCTGTTGAATATCTATCTATCTGTGTCTTTAACACGTCGACTGCCATGGGGGTCCCTGGTGACCGGCACTGCTGACTTCGAGGAAATTTCTTAAGATTTTGAAACTGCGATATTTACGAATTTTCTAACATATTCAATATTTAAATATAGCCGTTAAAAAGTTATTTAACTCAGTATTAATTAATTAAGTCAGTATCAGATCACCCTGATGAAGCTAGCTGCAATGCTGACGGAACGTCGGATGTTTTACAACACCCAACACTTCTTAAATCCGAAAATTCAAAACCATTGTTCAGTTAACGATGGCCGCGAAAGCCTCAAAACCTCAGTGGTATTTGTTGAAACATAATCTTCACCTTGTATAATATATGCACGCAAAGTACAGCAGGGTTGACGTAGATGAACAGATCTCTGCGAACTATCGTGCGACGACGAGCCAGCGAAGCACATTTTGAAAAGATGCCGGAAAATGTCTCCTGATATCCTTGGCGCGGTTCGATGAAACGTGTTCCGTACGTGGGATCTCTTCCGGAACACAACACACCGAGATCTTTCGCGCGAACTCTCCCGCGGCCGAACGAAAGTGGATGAAACCGGTAAGCCGTTCGTTATCGGCGAAACGAATCGACCTCTTTCGAGTCGGCCGTCTACGCGAGATCCGACACGATAGCCATGAATGTAGACTTCGGAGAGAAGGATGCGTCGATATCGCGTCAGCAGAAACATCGTGTGATACTGAAATACCTTAACTATTTGTGGATGAAGGCGTTTTTGAACCCTTTACTAAAGGCAGAGGTTTCGATTCTCAATCAGTGGGCCTAAATTAGAATTGTCCGTTACCTCTGGGCAATTGTTCCTAATTTGTTACATAATATATCATAGCGTAAGTGGTTTAGAAAGCACCTAAAACAGTAGAATCTAGGCGAAATGACCGTGGCAGTTATGGGACTATAGTGGATAAGGAGATAAAGGCTGAAATTCGCAGTCATTGGGCCCAAATTAGAATTGCCCGTTACCTCTGGGAAATTTTTCCTAATTTGTTATTTAATATATCATAACCTGAGTGGTTTAGAAACCATCCAAACAGTAGAATCTAGGCGAAATGACCGTAGGCGTTACGGGACTATAGTGGATAAGGAGATAAAGGCTGAAATTCGCACTCACTGGGCCTAAATTAGAATTATTAAATTTGTTATTTAATATATCATAGCTTAAGTGGTTCGGAAATCACCTAAAACAATAGAATCTAGGCGAAATGACCGCATGAGTTATGGGACTATGGGCGATAAGGAGAAAAAGGCTGAAATTCGCAATCATTGGGCCCAAATTAGAATTGCCCGTCACCTCTGGGCAATTTTTCCTAATTTGTTATTTGATATGTCATAGCCTGAGTCGCTCAGAAGCCACCTAAAACAATAAAATCCAAGGAGGTTAATACTGGGACCCTGCTATTGGGCCTAACTTTAAACGGTCCGCCACTCCCGGCAGATTTTTTCTAAATTATTATATGCCATATCGTAGATTTGAGATTTTGGAAGCCACCTAAAGCTGATGGAGAGTTTGAAGTCCTAAGTGAAGTACTGATAACGGTTAACGGCCGGGTTAAATAGGAGTCTGATATGAATTTTCTGATCGATGAGATAATGCCGAGAAATATATTTGTAAGTTATGCTCTCAATTTTAGTTAAATTACAAAGGAGCCACGATGATTGCGATGTTGAAGACTCTCTTTGAAAGATTCATTTCAACCGCAAACAGTTAAAATCCGCTTCCATTGTTTGAAATACCGATAATTCAAATGCCAGCATTAATGCATATTTTTCTTGAAGTCCGCTGAAAATTTTCACCGCAGGAACGTCGTCAGTTTTGCAATGTAATTCAACGAATGTAATTCCAAATGATTCTCCAATTATCGAGAGCATACGAAAACTTGCGTGCGAATGTTTCAGCTTTTACGAATACCCCGAAATTCCGCGAGCAATTTCCGAAACGCACAGCACCGGAATTTCATCCCCTGCCCGGGCAAAATTTGCAAATACACCCCTGCAACGCCTACTAATATCTCCCGTTACAGCTCACCCCCCGAAACCAGCCGGCGTTCGCGTTTCAATGATTCGGAACAATCGCGCAACCCCAAATTTTCACGCCTCGCTGTTATCCATCGGCAATTTCGCCTTGCTGCTTTCGAAAAAGCCCGCGAGATTCGCGCCAGAGTGGCGATTCTGTGCGATAAAATCGCCAAATATTCGCTGATTTTGCAAAGAATACTGTGGAAACGTGAATAATGCAAAAATGTAAATTTTATGGAAATAACTAATAATTACGTTACGCAATTGGACCTTTGCGATCCAGTCTTCCAATTTTCCAAAATACTTATTTAGTATATTTAAATATAACGGATATAAAGTCGATAGTTTTAGCGTTAAACCCTTGCCCTACGATTTTTATTCTGACTTTGAGCACAATGACTCGAAATTAATTCCTGAAATTAAAAATTCCCTCTGATTTTTCATATTTCGTATAATCGATCGCAATGTTAATAGTACAGAAATAATTTAATAGTCTCGTGATCGACTAAAATACTCAATTTAATAGTTTCTAGAATACTTATTTAGTATATTTAAATATAACAGTCGGTAGTTTTAGCGTTAAACCCTTGCCCTACAATTTTTATTGTGACTTTGAGCACAATGACTCAGAATTAATTCCTGAAATGAAAATTTCCCTCTGATTTTTCATATTTCCTATAATCGATCGCAATGTTAATAGTACAGAAATAATTTAATGGTCTCCTGACCGACCAGAATTCTCAATTTAATAGTTTTTCGAAAACTTAATAATTCCTATACCATTCACCACGTCACGAGTGTCACACTTGTAGGCTAAGTGGTAAACAACCTCTCCTGCCCTTCTGACACGGCAGGCGACATCTTTTCATCGCCGCGCAGTACATCGGGGACCAGCAATCACGGGAGGTTTTCTCCCTCGAGGCTCCCGGACATTAAATAAGATAAACTTAGTTAGACGATGCCGGGACGTTTATTTGTTTTGATGCGACTGATTCGTTTATCGTGCACGCGGCCACCCTTTCACGTTCGCCGTTTTATCGGGTGTTTCTTTCTCTCGAGCTTTCCTGCTGATCATTGTTTCACGATGGATTTCCCATTGTTGTTTACCTTTGGGAGACGTTAATGGCTTGATTATTGTCTTGGGTACGTGGAAAGTGCTGAGTTGCGAGTGCTCAGTTGTTTGTTGCGATTATTGACGAAGGAGGGTGAAGAATCGAATTGGGGATGGGAATCTTTGTTGCGTATGACAATTAATCTTCGACTGCTCCTTAAAAAAATTACTTTAAAGTCCCTAGGGTCCCTTATCTGAACAGTAGTCTATTTTTTAATAAAATCACGATTGTTTTTTACTTTCTTTGCATGCATTCACTGCCGCAAGTTTTCTTCAGGGACGAATGAAGGTTAGACCCTTTGAGGGGGTTACTTCTATAGTTTTCAGAATCTCTAGGATTTTGGATTACACACTGTGATTATTTCGAGTATTTTATCAACAAGGATTCTGCAAATTGACTTTTCACCATCCAGCGTCAAAAGTTTGCCCATTTGTAAAATAAATCCTAGGGTACCAAAATGGCCGCCCGCTTTACGAACTCGTTACCGTTACTCTCAGAGAAATCTTCAGTTTCAGTGCTTGAAAATCTGCTTAAATCATAGATCATCCCCTAAAAAGTCATTACAATGAAATAAGATAATTATAGGGAAGGATTCCCACGTCTTTTTTCAACATCTGTAACTTTCACCCTCCAATTAACACAATTACAATCACCAAATGCAAATAACGATCTTTCATCGCGTTAGCGTATTTTCCGACAAACGTTGAAGCCGATATCTCGTAGAAAAGCTCTCAGAGTCCGTTCGAGCGTCCTCTCAATATCTATCTACCTTTTTTTCACCCTTTCCTCCCGCCTTCCACAGAACAAACATCGACGTTGTTTGGACTGCGTTCGACTGCGACTCCGCTTTGTATCGATTTCGGATATTCGCTTAATAAACGGTGGTTATATTGCCTCTAACAATAAGTGGTATCAGCTTTCTGTTTTAAAACTCGATCGGCAACGCGCGCGCTTCCAACAACCGGCCATGTTCGCTTCTTACGCCATTAACCTTCGATTTACCGAAGCACCATGCTGCATCCGATGGCCGGAAAGTATCTACGTAATCCAAGAAATTTTACGCCGCCAATTATTGGATAATGAAATAAAGTCTGCCTCATTTGAGTCTTCCTCTTTTTACGTTTATGGAGAAAGAATTGAAGATCATGGAGATTGGAAAAGCGAAGAAGGTAGACTTCGTTTATCGAAATTTTACATTGTTAAGTGAACTGTATTTTTCCCGGGGCAAAATTACGATGTTGTCAAGTTTTTAGAACATTAATCAAATTAATGAAAAATATAATCTCGACATTTGTCACGATACGAAGAACATATTTGTTCCAAAATTACTATACACACTAATAAGATAACTTATTAATTAAAACGTACAGTGCAATCACGAGCTATCTCGTAGTTGGCAGTAAATAGGTTAGCAGTCGTTTGTACAAAAGACAATGTGGTAAATTGGGAGGAGAAAACAGTGGAAGCCATTGTTCCCTATTTATCAATTGCTCCTTTGCATCAAAATATTTACCTATACAAATATCGGTATGATCGGAGTAAAGCATCATCGCTGGCGAAAAGAAGTCACGCGTACGTGACAGCGGCCGATAACAGTTGGTGAAGAGAAATCACGCGTACGTGACAGCGGCCGGCAAAGTGTTAAAAGTAAAAAACAGCAGTAAAGGAGTTGGAAAATTGAAAGAAACTAATTCCAAAGTGGGCGCCTTGATGGATGAGGCAAAAGCTCAAACTTCCAATAAGCGGGAGAATTTTTTCTGGGACTTGCAATTAGAAGGCCCAGATTTTCAATACCCCATCACCCCTGGAAAAGTTTGTCCTACATTGCTAATTAATATATCATGTATATCAATTAATCACAGCCTATATCACAGCCTGAGTGATTCGGATTCCATCTAAAACCAGTCCCAAACGAGATTATATAATAATATCACTTAAATTTGAAAAATTTAAAAAGAGTGAATTCCAGAGTGAATTTCTTGTGCATCAAGCACAAAGGTAAACCTTCCGATATAATTGACTACTAAGGACAAAAAGCACATCACCGCCCATGAAAACAACCCCGGTGTTCCGGAAAAGCGTTAGCAGTTATTAGGTACCGTTACCGTCGACATATTCCCTTTCCGAGACGAATGAATATGGTAATGAAGGGAAGGCGACGCGCGTTTTCTCTCCCGCTGGTGCAACCTTCGCTTTACGGAAACTTTCTTGTTTCAGCGACGTTGACGTATGCTTACAAACGAGGGCGTCCCCTTCATAGCTACTTTATTAACCCACGGGATGTATCTCCGCGCAATCGCCCGTCTTCCGGCCAGGAGGACCCATTTAAATTCCCGGTTACTCGAGCGTGGAATGTAAATCGTGGTATCATTCCGCGCGTATCCTCTTATTAAAGTTGCAATATCGAATGCATCTTTGTTTGTCGCGGTACGAGCCTGGAATATTTATGATAGCCGGCATGAAAGCACGGTGGATTCAGAGTTTTGCGATTTGCGCCGGTACCAGTGTGTTGCTGTTGATTAACACCAACCGCAACGGCACTTTACGTATCGATTCTTTCCGGGTTTAATTATACGGCTGGTTATAAAGTACGGATAGTATATTTCCAAAATATATGCAGGAGATTGTTAATTTAATATTGGAAATTTCGAGAAAAAACAGCCGCTTGTTAATAATTCGTAAAATGATAAATTTTCATTCGGTTGAACCGATGATTTGACCCACTGTAATTCGGTTAGTGTTTTTAACACTAGATGGCTGATTTCCTATTTTTTCGAAAGATTCAACAAATTGTAAAACGTGCCTGCAAAGTTTCGAGTCGATCGGTGAACTTTTTTTTTTAAACTCAGTTTTTTCAAAAATTTGGACTTATCTACACATTTGGCAAAATACGTGTCTAATTATTTTCCGAGTAGAACACGTGTACCAAATTTGAAAAAAATCTGTGACCCCCGGAGCTGGTCCTCCCCTTGTCAGAAGTAGTCGCTTACGCAGCCCTACTACGCAGCTACGTGTCACGTGACTATAAGTATTTCCCGCTCAATTACAAATAACGCTTCTCCTCTCTTCGTTTCACAGCAAACCACCGTGTTACAAAGTCACGATAAACAAACTTCAGTAAAACAAAACCTAACAGAAAACTGTAAAAAAATACGTCTTCCCTTTCGCCCAAACGCACTAAACTTCCTAAAAGCACAGAACAACGCGCCATCTCATTGATAGCGCGCGAACCTCCGGTTTGCGCATCGGCTATCGCATCGCCCAACCTCGAACACGCATCGTCCCATTAATTTTCAAATTAATATTCCCTCCTTGGTTTATCGCTAAAAGCCTCGAAGCACAACGGCCCAGAAAAGGTCGTCATTTAAAGGTTAAATGCGACAGGTGCACGATAGTTACAAATATCCGCGGAAGATTGCATTTAGAGGCACGGAAAGAGTGGAAAAAGGGTGGGAACGACGAAGAGAGAAAGAAGTTCCATTAACGCGGAAACGTACGAGCGAGCTGCGAGCAGCCACTTGCGAGTGTCGTTTATCGGGAATGAAAGCATCGCCGCGGCGGGGGGAAGAGGCGAAGAAAGCAGCGCCGTCTTTCACGAATTCTCTTTCCCCCTTTGAAAACCGCTCTTAAGAATACCGCGGTGCAACAACTTTTTCGTTACTCGCGATTATTCGCGATATTACGTTATCCCCGGCGAGCACGGTGAGTTCGTTATTTAGGCTCGCAGGAGAAACGTAATAGCGGAACTTCGTTCTCCGATGTCGGATGCATTTGCGAAACATTTTCTACGTCGTTCTGTTTTCTGTGGACATGTTGGATTTGTATGAATGCACTTCTCCTTAGCAAATTATAAAACGGAGGCTGTGGCTCTTGGAGAACCTTTCGGTGCCATTGCGAGGGACAAAGTTGAGGGAGTTTCTTAAAGGGTCCAACAGTGGTTCTCATTTGCACTTCTTTCAAGCATGAATCTTGGAATAGGGATTTAGAGTGTGTCTTGGTAATTATGAAAGTTGTTTAATTACGAAATTTCAAAGGTTGAACGTATCAAATGACTTCGACGGCTGTTGCGATTACCGAATTTGAGGCGATAGAAAGAGAGCTAATGTTAACCCTTTCTGTCCCAATGGGTCCAACAGTGGTTCTCATTTGCACTTCTTCCAAGCATGAATCTTGGAATAGGGATTTAGAGTGTCTTGGTAATTATGAAAGTCGTTTAATTACGAAATTTCAAAGGTTGAACGCATCAAATGACTTCGATGACTGTTACGATTACCGATTTTGAGGCGATAGAAAGAGAGCTAATGTTAACTCTTTCGGTCCCAATGGGTCCGACAGTGGTTCTCATTTGCACTTCTTCCAAGCATGAATCTTGGAGTAGGGATTTAGTTGCGATTACCGAATTTGAGGCGATAGAAAGAGAGCTAATGTTAACCCTTTCGGTCCCAATGGGTCCAACAGCGGTTCTCATTTGCACTTCTTTCAAGCATGAATCTTGGAACAGGGATTTAGAGTGCTTGGTAATTACAAAAATCGTTTAATTACGAAATTTCAAAGGTTGAACGTATCAAATGACTTCGACGGCTGTTGCGATTACCGAATTTGAGGCGATAGAAAGAGAGTTAATGCTGATCCTTTCGGTCCCAATGGATCCTAAGTCCCAGAAGGCGTTCAAAACAGCCGAGGGAGACTTGCGCATTATAAATTTGATGCTAACTGGTACATATATATGTTGAACATCAAAAATTACCACCTTTTGCAATTAAATGTTTGAAATTATATATTTAGGTTCTTTGTGATGAATATCAAGAGCACAAAAAAGCGAGTCAGTAGAAACAATTACATAAATTGGGACTGAAAGGGCAAATACGAGTTTTGTAGCCATAGATGAGGTGTTTTATTTTATATTATTAACCGCATAAAAATCATATTTCCCGCGGGAAATTCAAATCACGGCGCGCGATGTTTCAAACCGCTAATCAAAAAATTGCCAATGCGCGTGGCTCGTCGAAAATGTAGTTATCGTCAAAATTGCCGTCCATTCGGGAATCCTGATTGATCAGTGCAGCATTCATCACTATTTATTATTCGATAGAATGTTCCCAATATTGCTGAATATTTTTCATTCGCGCCATATAAATTGGCCGATAACACGTTTATCAATCATAGCGCATTTTTTATACAAAAAAAAATTGAAAGAGGGGGAATTAAAAGTAACAGGGTCAATTGGATGCAGCGGCAAACAATCTCAATGGCAAAGAAGCGATTGCGAAGAATCGATGACAGTTTTTTACACTTTAATTGGCCGCGATAATGAAGTACAACGTGAAAAGCGACGAATTCGCCTCTTTGTGTCAAAGAGCAGTGGCCGTGGACCGTCACTCGGAAATTGCATTATCGCGAATCGTTAATTATCAAGTTCGATTCGATCGCTCGACCGTCACCTGCCTCAAAAATTCTTCGGCAGCTTCGGCCTCGTGACGAATTTGGAAGAATTGTTTGCTGAAACGGAAGACAAAGGAACTCCCTTTGACAATTTATTAATTAAAAGATTGATAGTCACACTTTAACACTCAACGTAAATTAATTTAACCTCTTGCCCTACAGTAACGAAAGACCTTATTATTTTTCAAAAATTAGTATTTTGGCGCTCGTGGTGTGGTAAATGGGACTGGAAATTTTGAAGTTTTCCAAAAACTATTAAATTGAAAATATCAGTCGGTCACGAGACGGTCAAATTATTCCTATACTATTAATTTTTCGTTTAATTGTAGGAAATATTATAAATTAGAGAAAAATTTTGATTTGAGGAATTAATTCTCAGTTATCGCGCGTGCAGTCAAAATAGAAATCGTAGTGCAAGGGTTTAATGTCTTCCAAATTTGCAACGATGGTCGACCCTGTCGAAGAATCAATTAAACATTCCATCTCCCAGTTCTCCTCATTATCTTCTCGTTGGGCAAAACTACAACCTGATTTGATAAAAGCCTGATCAGCAATAACCCGACGACCCAAAACAAACCCAAATATCCATCCAACAAGTGCGCGGTTCAGTGTTAAAATCGAAGGAGCATCGCATCGAAATCAACCCATCGTCCTATCAAACAATCAAAGGACTCACTTCTCCTTTTCTCCACAAAACGCAGAAATGACAGAGCTCCATTTCGAAGTATCCTGAGCAAAGAAACTCAACTCAACGAGCAACCCTCTCAAAAGTGCGTTCACCGTTCGAACTTAAAACGCGCCGAAGCAGCGCATCACAAATGGAATCACTGGGCTCATTAGCGGCATCAATGGCAAAGAATTGTCACTTCGTCTAACGTCTCAAAGCTGGAAAAAAGTGTCGAGTAGAAAATCCAAGAGCCAAAGAGACTAAAAGTTCACCTGGAAGACTCGAAAAGTCCAACTTCCGGTGGAGAACACTGATCAGAGTTCGGAGGACGGCCGGCATCTCATGAGAATAATGCTGGCGTGCGTCTATCCAGCGGAGAACTTCAAATCGAAAACTGTGACGGTGAAGCTTCGGCATGGGAGGTCGAAGAGAAAGCCGAAGCTTCTTTCGGTCAAGGAGAAACTTCCGGATGGCAGGGAAGCGGAATGCAACGAGAGGACGCGTCTCGACCACGAGGTAAGACCACTTTGTCTTCCGGCGCGTCATCCACGCCGCCTAGAATCCGAATGCAATGCGGATGCCCGATCGATTTCGCGTCGCGGATTATTTGGGTCTTCGCGAAACGTCCTTCTCGTGTATTCGATTGCCAGGGTAATTAAGCGGGAGAGTCGTTAACTTCGGAGGGTTTTTATTGGATACTTTGGTTTTACTGGTTCTTATAGAGGGCGGTGCAGAAATGATGGCTGTACTTTGGAGGGATTTTCTTTTTATTTGGAACGTCGATGAGAAGAAGTCACGGGATATCGGTTAGGAATACTTTGAGGTAGAAACTAATTTCAGGTGATGATATCAATTGTAACGTTAAGAGTTGCTTATTTTGAGGTTAATTGCAATGGTTTTGTGGCTGGGCGGGAGCTAATTGATTTCTGTGCTTATGATTTTTAATTCAGCTGTGTGCAAAGTTATGTCACGATAGGAGAGTTAATGTAATTGGAATTGGGTGCTTTGAAAGTAGGTTAGAATGTTTCCTGTTTGTACAGGGCGTTTCAGAAGTGGCGGTCGAGTTTTATAAACTTATTCTACTTGCCGCGAAAATGTATTGAAGATTCTGGAAATAATATCATTAACAATTACTTGCACAATTTTCTAAATATGTTTTCCATACTATATCAGTCATTTTTGAAACTTTCCCAGTTATTTGTTTCAAAATGCATACTTATCTTTTTACATTTTCGTCAAAGTGCGGTCTAGAAAAAAAATTGATTCCGTTTTTACAGGATTTCATTAAATTTAGCACGATTAAAAAATCTAAAATATTCTTAAAATAAATTTTTTAGTAAATTTATTTTAACTATTTTTTCCAGGTTTGAAGGATATGGAAATAATCCCCCTTTTTTCTATGTGCTTCATGTCTTTTTTTACACGGTTTTGTCTAGAACGTATCTACCGTGTAAAAACAGAACTACGTGTACGTCAGAATTACTCGCCTCCATTCCTGAAGCAGCCTGTACTCGCGACGAGGCGCGGCTAAATAGTTCTCTCGAATATGGCAACTCGAAGAGACCCGTTAAATATGAAAACGCGCTTCGAATTCCACGCTCGCGATCCAACAACCGAGTCTCAAATAATCCATGACAGAATCCATTGCAATTAACTGCCTCGATTGACTCATTAATTAAACGATGCCCGCCTTTCTGCCGCTTTCAATGGGGCAAGTCGTTACTTGGTTGCCGTGCATAGGACGCCATTTACTTGCAAATGCTATTTGAAATAGTAATAGCACCGGGGCAAAACGCTTTCGGGACTCCATGTCAGGTATTCGTGGATAAATAATAATTAAATGAAATAGTTCGCGGCATTTCCGCGAAAGAGGCACTCGATTCGCATTCCGCAGAGCGCCACTTCGAAACGTGACGCGTAATGTATGGCTGAAACGGTGTTTCATGGTGATGTAATTTTGCTGACTCGTTGTAATACGGGTACGAGCGATAAACAGAGAAAAAAAGGAACAGTAATTCGTTCAGTGACCTTGAAATGTATTTTCAAGGTCACTGAACGAATTACTGCTCCTTTGAAATATATTCCTTGAAATATATTCCTTAAAATATAATCCTTGAAATATATTTATGAAATGTATTTTCAAGGTCAACATAAAAAGAAAAGTATCCAGGGTGATGCAGCAGAAGTGCAAATTTTGAGTTCTTTTGGAATTAACCCCTTGCCGTACAATGACGAGTGACACTCGTGACGCGATAAATGGAATAGGCAATTTTGAAGTGTTTCAAAAATTATTAACACTAAACCTACCATGGCGGTCAAATGACCGTTTTCTGATTTTTTCTAAAAATTCCCCAAGCTGATTGGGGCTATACATAAGCTATACATAAATTATTTTAGGTCTATCGTATAAAACAAAAATTACTTAACTAATCATCTTTTTCACCTCTTCAAATCTCTTTTTCCAAAGTACTTATTTCGTATATTTCAATATAACAGATATGAAGCCGGTAGGTTTAGTGTTAAATTAAAAACATCAGTGGATCAGGATAAAATAAAAAGAATTCTATGCTATTTAATAGTGCGTTAAGTCATACGCTATATCAGAAATCAGGGATAGATTGTTATTTCAGCAATTAATTCAGAGTTATCGCGCACTCAGTCAGAAAATAAATGGTACGGCAAGGAGTTAATATTACGTTAAATTGTACGATTTCAAGGATCACTCACCAATTTTTATTATACCAATTTAATTCTGAATAATTGCGAAGGCAGCAACAAGAGAAATTGTACAGCAGGAGGTTAAGAGAACAAGAGAAAAAGTTATTCAATACAAAATAATCCATGAATTAAAATTCACATAAAAACAGCAAAATAAGTTCTCAGTAATTACGAGACAAATACTATAAAAAAAGAACTATATTCTTCGTTCCATCGCATTGCATAAGGTACATTTAACGTCGTAATTCTCAAAACGACAAAATATTCATACCGATGTCACTCGTCGCGACGGCCTAACACGAGGATTATCATGCCATACAAGAATATTCCATCGCGTCCCGTCGTTTAATGCGAATCGACCCTAAAGAGGCTCACCGCCGAGAACCGCGAGGATCGGCGAATTCACCGAGTAAATAATGGCCCCAGTGACTTTTAACTGCCAGGAGATAACTCGGTAAGATATTCTCACAGATGGGATTACCCCGAGGGGATTATTTCGATGAAATTCCCTCGGTGTTTATGCGCCTTCCCATGAAAATATCCTTCCCGCTTTCGTCCTACTAACGGACGAATTTCCTTAATTATCACGATTCCGACGCTCGTCTCTGGCTTCTGCTCGTCACCAGGATTTTATTTACTTCTCTCGCCGGCGAATCCCCCGACTATTGTGCTTCGCGTGAAATCTCGTCTCCGGAAGGCGGAACGAAGAAACGACGGGAAGGTCGACCGGAAGGTTGAAAAAGATGGACGCTTTCCCGCGTCGTTTTTGCGGCTCTTCGTTTCAGAGGGGTGGATTGGGGTGTTTTATTATTTGTCTTTTATTGGGCGAGGTGGTTAGGTGGGGGCTAGGCCGGGGTTATGGTGGCCGAGAATGGAAACGTGCTTTTTCAAGGGGCGTTGGCTCGAAATGTAGCTCTAAGGGAGTACAATCAAACTCTAATAATCTAATCTAATCAAATGATGATAATATTATCCAGTCATCTAAATTTTAAATTATCGTGATTAAAAGTTACTTGACTTAGGTTTGGCCAGAAGAGGTCCAATGGGGAAACGTTCTATTTTCAATAACGGTGCCATTCGCGGTCAAATAATGATCTAATTTTTTTAAGCTATGTTTCTAATATTAAATTGACAATTTTCTGTATATTTTTCAGGAAAATGTCGTTATTTTATAATCAGTCGAATGACCGACCCTGGTTGAATAGATACACATAAAGTATTGTTCTTTATTTTTAGGAAGTTTAGTGCGCTTGGGCGAAAGAGAAGAGGTATTTTTTTAGAGTTTTCTGTGAGATTTTGTTTTACTGGAGGGTTTGTTTATCGTGACTTTGTAATGCGGTGGTTTGCTGTGATACGAAGAGAGGAAAAGCGTGATTTGTAATTGGGTGAGAAATACTTATAGTCACGTGACACGTAGCTGCGTAGTAGAGCTGCGTAAGCGACTACTTCTGAGATTAATGTGGCACGTGGTTATCTTCGCTAGAATTGCCTACAAACTTCCCATATCTTTCACACAAAGTCATGCCTTCCGTCTTAAATACCGATATAAATAAATAAGTATCAGAAATAAGTAAATTCTTATTAAATATAAGAAGAAATTTAATAAAATTTAGTTATTACGGATAGCTTATCAAATAAGTGTATGCAAGTATTGAAGCTGTATAATATTAGAATTCTCCGCCTGGTTTTTTGAAAAAAGACAGTTGGAAAATCCAATATCTAAGATCCTCTATTTAAAGTAACTTCATACTATGTTTTTAAACAGTGATATATCAAAGAGTCTGATACGAAACCTCCCTAAAATCGACTACTTGCAGCGACGATTTTCACTTCACTCCTTACTTCGATCTCTGTAAAACGGTGTATCATTAATCACCTAGCCGTTTGACTACATAATGTTGGTTATCAGCGACAATAATCTTCTACCCTTTTATTCCGTATCTCGAGTGTCCACGATGACGAACACCTAGCGATTTCCCCATTCCGTACACTTTGGCGCCGTAGTTTCCACGATTAATCGCAAAGAACCTTCGCCAGATCTCTCCGTGTCATCAATTTCAACCGGGCGAATGATTTAAACAAATCTCGCGTGAAATGAAATTTCGCGCATAAATCCTACTATCGCGAAACTCCTGCTTCCTCTTCGAAAGGGATTTCTATTTATTCCGGGACAAATGTAGGACAATTCTTCTGAGGAATTTCACCGGCGGAGAGAAAACGGTGCCATTTTTATCGTGGATTTTCATCCAAAACGCTCGATCGCCGGTAAATCGTGCTCGGGGATTTTCGGTGCACGAAACAGCCCCTTCGTTTTGCATCTGGAAATTGGTGTATGCATTTTGGAATATATCTCTGGGCGTATCTTAAAGAATTCGTCGACGGCCAGGTCGTTTTAAACGAGGCAGTAACGACGCCCAAGGAAATGTGCCGGTTAAACTCGAAGGACCGGGGTTACTTGAAAATATCTCCTCTCTTAGAAGTTGCTTGGAAGTCATTTTCAACGTGACTTACTTCGAATGTAGCTACCATCTTCAAGAGCCTGTTTTCTTCATCTTTTTTTGGCGAACAGTTGCAAAAATTTTGTGAGACTGCCGATTCGTGCAGGTTACTTTTTTTATTGCGGTTTTAAAAGATGTATTTTAATATCATAGATATTCAGAATGAGAATTGAGTAATTGAAAGAATAGAGAACAATTTTATGTAATTATTTTGCTATTTAAATTTGTCAGTTTGAGTCTCTGCCAAAAAGTAGGACAATGTTAAAATTATTTCGATATTTTAACATAATACCATTTTGCAGTTTGTCCTAACAACAAATTTGCAGAACTCAACAGCGGTAATTAATGCCTTAACCTTTTGAAGGCCAAATAATTTTGTCCACTTTGCAAGGAGTTAAGCAAAATTTATTTCACAATATTTTCTATCGTTGCTTATTAATTTTTTTTAATAATAGCAATAACTATATGTAGTGATAGATATTTAGGTGATATTCCAAAATCATGATGAAATTGATAGGCCGATATTAAGTCGTTAGAAAATTCACTGAAATGAAGACCTATGTCGAGTTAAAACGAAGAAAAACCAAGGATTACAGTTTTCTCTAGTATTATATTTTTTACTTTTCTTCACTAAAAACTCTCCCAAAACTCCATCCCTACGGGAAAGAACGTCAACCAGCATCGTCAAATTAATATCACCAGGCGAGTTTAAACGATGAAGATGGACTTTGATAACTCTTATAAAATCCAAGTAACACGATTTCACCGACAACGAAAGCACAGCGTCTATTGCGTCTTCGCAGAGCCCCGCAAATCATCCTTTGAAGGATATTCCTCGCGAGCGCCGCGCATCGTTCATAACTCACTTCGCACTTGAAAAGGATAGCCGGAGGTTAGAACCTCGCCGGTCTAAGTTGCCAAGATTGAAAGTGCCGCGAAACCGCTCGCCGTTTTCTCTGCCCTATGTTTATTTACGAGCCTACGAGGATCGCCGAGCAACTCTTAACAGAAGTTGAAGCGCGAGAAAGTTCATGGGTTCTAAGGAGGCGCAGCGAAGGTACAGTCGCGTACTTTAATGCCGCGCGGTGGGGATTCTCCCTCCACTGGCTTCCGAGAGGGACGATTGTACCGTGAGATACTTTAACCTCTCGTACAACAGCGAGGGACACTCGTGATGCGGTGAATTGGATAGGAAATTTGGAAGTTGTGCAAATGTTATAAAATTGAAAATGTCAGTGGGTCACGAAACGATAAAATTATTTCGATGCTATTATCACTAAATGTACCAAGGCGGCCAAAGTGCCCGGTGTACTTTTTTTTCTAAAAAATTCTCCAAATTAATAGAGGATTTATGCGGTAAATGTTTCATTTCTATCTTGCAAACCATAAATTATTAAATTGACCATCTTTTTCACCTCTTGATTCCTGTTTTTCCAAAGTACTTATTCAGTATACTTAAATATAAGGGATATAACGCAGATAATACTTTTGGGACTTTCGCAACCAAATTGGTAATCAAATGACTTGACCGGAAGCCAAATCATTTGATAACGCAGATAGTTTTAGTTTTAACACATAATTCGAGTACTTTGATAACTATGCTACTTTTGAAGAAGCCTGTAATTTCGAAGGAACAGCTGCACCTCTCGATTCTCAAGGAACATTAATGCAATATTTGAGAAATATGCTGACAATTGCAAGAGTTTTGAAGAAGCCTGTAATTTCGAGGGATCAGCTGCACCTCTCGACTCTCAAGAGGCATAAATAAACGTTAATGGTACATTATAGGGAACGTCCTTCCGCCGATAGTAATCTGTACCGATACCGCCATAATCTTAACCTAAATTCGCCATTATTTAAGATATATACGTACCTCTGGACCAACGCACAGCATGGAGATGCCTTCGACTAAGAAGGATCAGGTGCCGTTTGTGATTCTCAGGGGACACCAATCGCTAATGGTATCTGATAAGAATGTCTCTTCTCCATCTTGCACAGTATTAATAGACGATCGAATAGGCAGTGTTCAGGCACTACCTACTAAGAGGTTTACGACGATCGATTAATGGATAAACAATGGATACACGGTGCAAGAGGTGGAAAAGCTCCTTGTTACTGATAATACGCTGATTCGAAGCTAAAGCTGGTATTACTATTGCAAGATGATGTAAATGAAAACTATTTAAATAGATTTGGAAGATATATCAAATATTTTGGCGGTAAAAAGGTTGCTGTTTATTTAGTTTCACTGTAGTAGAATTTAATTTTGCAAATTGATCGATGCTTTACTGATTTCTTGTGGATTTAGGAATTTGTTAGCAGCATTGTAAATTAAGTGCGATCATTAATTATCAAGCGGGGTATTTTGAAGCTCGATTATATTTAGTAAGATGATTAATTAGTGGAAAAGCAGGGGATATTCGGCGCAAGAAGTGCAAAAGTTTCTCGATGCCCGACTGCGATTTTAAGCCGAACTTCAATTACTAGGATGATACAATTTCCTCGGATTCATTTTACGCGGAATATTCCGCTTCACGATGTAAATGGGCGAACCCTCAATGTCATCAACTTCGATCCCCTTTCGCGCAATTACGCCGAATTGAATCCAAGAGATTCTCTGTAAAACGTGTCTCGCGAGGTCCACGCGCTTGGAACTTCGTCTCTCTTGTATTTCCAGAAAATTGCGTTTCTTCCCGTGCTGCAAATTGAATTAGTTTTGGAATGAACTTTAACAAGCACCGTGCAACTTTTTAATTCCGCCGATAAAATAGTGCCGTGGCGCGGCCGAGTAAATACCGCGGGAATTTCCGCGCGAAGCCCCCTCCGTATTTCCCCTTTTTGCCTTGGAATCCTTTCGCGCGATTTTTGTATCGTGACCTCGATGGGCAAACGAGCGAACTTCGGTTCTTTGCCGCGAAAAATTTGTCCATTACGCTGAAAAGAATAAAGGATGTTGAATTGCATCGGGAATTCTTGGTGTTGAAACGGTGTTTTCGAACGTTCTACCTTTTCCTGCCGGAGACTTTTTTTTGGATATTGGGAAATAATCATTTATTTGGCGATCGAAAGTTGAAGAGTTATAGTCTAACAACGATTAATTCATATTTACTTGATTATATTTCGGCGGTCTTACTTCGAATGATCCTTTGAAATTACAGGTCTCTACAAAATTCGTGTAGTTTTCAGAGTATTGTAATTAATATATTAATTATTAATATATTAGGTTTAACATTCTGATTTTATAGTATATTGCTTTAATTAACATAATAATATTGAAGGCTCGTGCGACAATATTTCAAAGTGCAAACTTTTTGCGATAAAGTAATGCCACTGAGGCTCTTTTGAAATTACAGGTCTCTCCAAAATTGGCGCAGTTTTCAGAATATTGTAACTAATATCGTAATTATTACTATATTGGTTATAATATTCTGCTTTTATAGTTTGTTGTTTTAATTAACATACTAATAATATTCAAGACTCTTTTGACAATATTTCAAGCTGCAAACTTTTTGCGAAAAGTAATGACACTGAGGCTCCTTTAAAATTACAGGTCTCTCCAAAATTCGTGTAGTATTCACGATTTTAGTTTATATATTTAGTTTATAGTTTATTGCTTTAATTAGCATAATAATATTAAAGACTCGTATAACAATATTTCAAAGGGCAAACTTTTTGCGATAAAGTAATGGCACTAAGGCTTTTTTGAAATTTCAGGTCTCTCCAAAATTCGTGTAGTATTCAGAATATTGTAACTAACATCATAATTATTACTATATTGGTTATAATATTCTGATTTTACAGTTTATTGCTTTAATTAACATAATAATATTAAAGGCTCGTGTAACAATATTTCACGCTGCAAACTTTTTGCGATAAAGGCTCTGCGGCTCGCAGCTGGTCAAAAACCCTCGCAAAGGTGTAAAATCGTATTACGAATTTCGAATAAAAAGAATGCTGAGAAAGATAGAAAATCGTTCCGATTGCTTGTGCAACCCGGAGCCTGTATACACGGGGGTGTGCTTATCGTTTCGGGGTGAAATTAATCCGAGGATCCTCGAGGGTAGTAGTTTTGGATATCGCGAAATACGCCCAAGAGATACCTCCCGAAATTTATAAATTCCCATGAACGCTTCGCTTTATCGCAGTTACTTGTGCAAAAGAATTTAATACTATTTTTACCGGTCTTTTGTTTATCTATCTTCATAAATTGACCTATTTCTTCCAAGTAGGAACAAATGGCACAGCTTTCAATTGATAATTGTTAAGAAAAATAATCGTTTTTCCGGTAGATCGAGAAAAGGTAACTTCGAAAATAATTTTAAGGTAGAATTAAGGTCGGATTTCTCGGCGTTCCATGCAGTTCTGGAAAGTGCACTTTCTTTTCCAACGAATGCCACTAAAAGGTTTTCCAATGTCTGCGAATAGATTGGAAATTTGAGATATTTTCGTGCCTCTAGAATGGGCTATATTGAACGTTGACTATTCGGAGATCGAGATATTTTATGGTGGCTTGATTAAGATGACTAATTAATGAGGGAAGTGCTTTATAATTATCAAGTTCTTGCCCAGAAATAACTCGTGACAATTCGTGCTGCAGAGAATAGAATGGAAAGCCATTTTGTTAATGAAACTCTGATTGCAAAAATTCTTTATCGCTTCAAACAGGTATTTGCTAATGGAGCACGGAAAATTACGAGCATTAAATTCTCAATTATCGTTCGTAAATTTGACCGCTTACGGTGAAAAAGTGCCCTCTGACCCGTGTACTATTGCACCTCGGAGATTATTTTATTTTATTTTATTTTATTTAACTACGTGCACGCATTTCCCATCTCTAATTACACCGAGTACCATTAACCAATTATTTATCGGCTGAAAAACGTGCAATATTCCGAACGATGTTAAAATTACCATTAGTTATTACTTTTAGCGCAAACGATTATTATAATTTGGAATTAATAAAAATAATTCCTCGTTTTAAATCTCACAAGTCATTTGAAATTTCGCTCCTATTAAAAATTCTGCTTTACTCGCAGTAACTCGACTTAAAAATCCAAAGCTCCCCTTTCATTTTTCAACGGGATCCCTGCAGCAGCAATTTCCCGGTGACACTTTGCTGCAGCGATGCTCTCCTAATTCTTTGCTCTAGGAAGCTTTCGTATTAATCTTCAGATGCAACATAAATAACAGGCACGAAGAGAAAGACACTTTAAAAAAGAATAAAAAATCCTTAACACTAGAACTACCGGCGTTAAATATATTATATTTAAATATATTAAATAAGTAGTTTGAAAAAGTTATAATTTAGGAAATGGACGTAGAATATCTGCTCTATGACTCTCCTATAAACTTAGAGAATTTTTGGAAAAAGTTGTGTACCAGTCATTTTGACTGGTTTGGTAGTTCTACTGTTAATACTCAAAATTAGATAGGAAACAATGAGAAGTATAACAGAAGAGAAACAACAAATCTCCCAAAATGATAAAACATTCTTCTCTACAAACCATTGGCAAACTTTATATCTAAAACCAGTTTCTCACTTCTCCAAGAAGCGCACACTTTTTCAAATTACAGTATTCTCCCCGCAATTTACAATACACATAAATTATACTTAATAATTCTCGCGCAAAAGGTACAAACGCGATGTCAAAAACAACCACCGCGCACGAAATCTTCCCGCGTTCTCCACTCAGCCGGTTCTAATTCCAAAGAAAAAAAGAACTGTTCCTAATCCCAAATATATTACCGCAAACAATCGATCCGAGCACGGATAGAAGATACTACGATGGAAAAAAAAAGGATCTCGCTCCTCGAGGTGGAAACATTTGTCCGCTGGCGTTTCGTTGACGCGCGCGAAGGTTACGGCGGGGCCTTGTCGCGGTGCGTGGAATTCGAAGGGCCAGGTCGACCTTGGAATTCTACTTGGTACCGCCGGCCGGTCCTTTCCAGATGGTACACGAGGTCAAGCAAAAAGGCCCGCGAATGCTCGTGTATACGTCCGTCCGGACCTACCACTCTCGGTCTCGCTCTCTCCTCTCTTTCTCCTCTCTCCTCTGCGTTTCTTATTTCTCTTTTTCCATCTCTTCTCTCATCCCTCGCTCCCTCAATTCTACCTCTTCTCTCTTTGTTCCTCCCCTTTTTCCTATCTCTCCTCCCTGTTTTCTCTCTGGCATTCTTCTTCACTTTTTTTAATTTCTTCCTTTTTTCTATCTCTTCTCTCTATTCTTCTGTCTTCCCTCTTTTCCCTCTCATCTCCGCCGCTCCGAGGTGTGTCATTAATTTCCAGCACGTCATTCTTTAATTCGGCAAAATGGAGTAGCAGAAGCTCCGCGTGGTAAACAATGCATGAAATAAGTAAAATCGGGAATTTATGCAACCCCAGTGCAAAATAGCTGTTATCGTTGAAGATGACACGAAGTTACGGTCCCCCTTTTCGAATCTATTTTTCTCTGCTTGAATTCGTCCCCTGTGTCTGGTGCTCTTCGTGCTTTTCTCTTTCACCGTGCATTGTCTTTCCCCATTTCTCCATTCCTTCAGGCTTTCCTCGAGCACATCTTCCTTTCTGTACTCGTCTCACCTATTTCTGCCTCTCTATTTCCACTGTCCCCAATGTCCTCTCTCCCTTTGTCATGCCATTTGTCACCGTTACCTCTCTTTTTCTATTTGCCTCTCCATTTCTGTATCTCCCTCTTTCTCTCTTGCAATCTGTCCCGCTCTTTATCTTTTTCCACAGAATTCTCTCTCCCTCTCTCTTCGGATGCAACGTTTTTCTTCTCTATTGCAAAATGACAGTCTGACATTTTAAATCTTACGGCAATCCGAGAAGGAAGCCGGCTATCTGGCGCGATCTTCGTTGCGCAACTCGGCGCGACGTTGATTGTCGCGCGTGTTATCGAATTCGCGCAATTAGAAGCGCCTTTGAACGCCGTGGTTCGATCTGGCGTTATTGCCGTCACGAATTATTGCGTTTAACGGATACCGATAAATTAGATATTTTCCAGGGGGAGTATTGTTGTATAAATAATATAATTACACGTAACTATTATGTTATTCGTACGCGCGGCAATGGTAACGTTTCAAAGGGTTGTGTTGTAGAACGAGGCTCTGCTTAATTTGGAAAATATTTCCTGGGGCCTTTGGATCAGCAGCTTTAGTTTTGCGATTGAAATTGCAGGCGTTAATAGTTTAATTGTTAAATCGTGTGCAAGAGCAATCTCCCCTTCCGACCCAAGTGCCTTGTTTCTGGTCCCTCACTATATCTATTCGTTTATTTCAACTCTCATTATTTTTCTGTAATTTTCACTTCAGTATCTTTTTGTATGGACATATCTGTTAACGTACTACCTACTATTACTGAAAATTTCCATAAAATCCGATAAAAGCGATATTAATAATGCACTATTTCTCGCTCTAATAACAAAGCAATAAATTTGTTAAAATTCCATCGATCTACTGGCCATTGTTCCAGAAAACTGCGCTCGGTCGTTAAGAGTTAATATATCAGGGGTTTGAGATTCGCCTAAAATTAAAACTGTTAGTTCCAGTCATAGTCTATTGAATCTTCAGAAAGAAAAAGTCAAAAGCAAATTCGCCCTAAAGATGATTAATAAAAGCAACAAAATCTGAATTCTCCCTCGAAGAAATCACGTTGGAACTTCTCGTTTCCAAAAGCACCATTTCCACTGTATCGAATTTCACTCGCGCAGACATCATCGGACAGGTTACTTACGTACCTTTTATTCTTTTTCAGTTACCAGTGGGCGGGGGTGGTGCTGTGCTGGTGCTGAGCGAGCTTGAAAGCATGGCAGCCAGGCAACAGCGAGAAATTGCCCAGCAGAGGCGCCTCCTCGAGCAAAGAGAGGCCCGTCTAGCCGTGCTTCGAGGCGCACAGGTGAGTTTCTTCTTTCGACTATCATTTCCACCCTAGAATCGTCTGAAGAAGCTTCCAGAAATTGACTGGCTTCTTGTAACGTTTCGCGATCGTTCTTCAAAGTTTTACAGTCCTTGCGGTTGTTCGCTTTCGACGCCGTCAGTTTTTTCGGGCGAGAGCGAAAGCTGAGGGTGGCAGAGGGGATGTTTGGGGGTTGGTTGATTTAACTGAGATAGAATTGTTCGAAATTAGGGGCTTTTCGGGGAATATTGGTGTTTCGGGCGAGATTAGGGGTTTGGGAGATGTAACGGGAGGATTTATTTTGGAGTGGTACCTTTTTGAGGGTTGGATATACTGAGGGACCAGAAACAAGGGACTTGTTAATAGGCTTTTTGTTTATCAGTACTCATTGGCCGGCAGTCTATTAATCTGTTATTACAGATGATAATGAAATCAAGTTACGCTGCCTCTGAACAACTGAAATTAAAACTACATATGAGTATTTCTTCACATTTTAATATTAATGTTATAGAGCTTTGCAAGTAGGTATACTGAGGGACCAGAAAAAAGGCACTTGAGGGGTAATTTGCTCTGATTCGCCCGACGAATAGGGACATCTTTCCTCACGCATTTTCGATTTTTACGCACTATTGACAAGAGAGACCCGCACATTCGTTTCGTCGTCATGTGAACGACGAAAGGAGTGTTTTATTTTCGGTTGTCATTCGTCGATCTCAGGTTTCCAGGACCGACACGGCGGGGATAGGCGGTGCAAGAGCAATCTCCCCTTCCGTCCCCAGTGCCTTGTTTCTGGTCCCTCACTTTATGTGGGTCTTCGTGTCGCCATTGGTGCTGCTCTTCTTCGTTGCTGAAATCAAATCGGTGTGCTGCGGTTATCAATAAAATTCTTTAAATTGGCAGGTTTCCAATGTTTTCGAATAATTACCCAAGATGCGGTGAATATTCCACTTCTATTTTATAAAAATTAAGTTATTTAATTAACCGTCTATTTCAGCCTCTTCGTTTCCCTTTTTCCAAAGCGCTTATTCGACATATCTGAATATAATAGACGCAACACCGGTAGTTCTACCGCTAATAAGGACAAATTTGAAGTTTATTATATTCAAATATTATTTACAATTATATCTATCCTTTTTGAAGAGCTGGCCATGTAAAATTTAATGTTCGCCATTGATCCTGCGTCCTGCATCATTAAAATCCCATGACACGCTGCTGAACACCTATAAATAATGTCCAACAGAATACGATAGAACGTTTAATGATTATTACACCTAATTATTATATACTCGTATCCCTTTTAAAATATCGATTACATAGAATTTAATATTTGAGCCGTTCACAGGCCAAATCGATTAACTCCATTTTCTAATTTTGTGAAAAAGTGTCAAAGCACTTGATTGTATCTAAACTTGTTATAGTTATAATAAATTATAGTTATAACAAATTCAAACAACGAAATTTGTTTTTCCATCGAATAACTAGTTTATTTCAAAAGTAAATTTAATTAACTCTAAGGCTATCGCACCTTATTTATTTTATATTTCGTTAGATGAATACTACAGCAACATTTGTGCAATATTTATGCATTATTTGTTCTGCAATATTTATTTCTATCTGTATTTCGAAGGGAATTTTCAAAATAAGTGTATTTCATCACAAATGGGAGTACTATTTTATACTATTAACACTAGAATTACCAAACCAGTCAAAATGACTGGTACACAATTTTTTCCAAAAATTCTCCAAGTTTGTAGGGGAGTCATACAATAAATATTCTACGTCCACCTGAAAAAACCTAAATCACCGAATCGATCAGCATTTCTATCTCTTAATTGACGTGGTTTCAAAGTACTTATTTAATTTATTTAAATATACTAGATTTAACGCCAGTAGTTCTAGTGTTAAGGGAATTCTCAAAATGAGTATATTTCATCATAAATGGGAGTACTGTTTCATCACATTTCTCCACTTGAACTATCATTAAAAAATAAAAGTGGAGTTAATCGATTTCCCAAGTCAAATTATTTATATTATTTCTCACTGGTCCCACTATTCTCCTCCACCAAAATTAAAATTCCCATGCTACTCATCGGTCAAAGTCTCGAAATAATACGGCGGAGTGCTCAGAGTTCAATAGATCCAATAATAACCTGGATTCGTTTATACCCAAGTGGCAGTTTTTCCTCGAACATTGTCAAGACGTAACAAGAACAGGTACCTCGTTAGTCCAAGGACTCTTGAACCTCCGTCGGAATCGAATCATCGCGAAGTAAATCGTCGAAAGTCGACTCGGAACATAAAACACGATAAATACCAATGAAACGTTCGTTCCTCAAAGCCGTACACTCGAAGGACGAAGCTTTTCAAGTTGCCCCGAAGAAAAGGAGAGATCGTAAAGCCTGCTGCATCGAAAGCAATATATCTCGGCCTTTCGAACTTCCTCCGCCGGAAACCGATGCGCGACGCTGTTCTCCAACGGCAACTGGGATTTCAGATTCATGAATAATTCAATACAATAATAGTCCCGGGGACAGTTTATGCTTATTATTGTCCGGATAACTTCACGGTTCCCCTCGGACTCGTCATCCTAGAAATGATCCTCCTCTTCGGACGTGATGTCCGATAATACGCTCTCGTACGTCGAGAGATTTCAACGATCTCCGAGGGACACGTAGATTTCTTCGTTGAATTATGAATTCTGCCTGGATATATATTTCAGGCTGTGATACAACGAGGTTGTAAATTAAAGGCTTAAGAATTGACACCGATCGATGATGGTCGTACTGTTGGACTGTGAGATGGTGAGTAGCAGCTATAAGCTGAAATAGAGCAGGGAAATGGAAATCGGAAGGTCGCTTCTGTGTTCTGTGTTTGAATGTTTTCTTTGAAAGTGATGCAAGTCCATTTTTGATAAAAAGTTAGTTAGCCCTACAACAACCAGTGACACTTGCGATACGGCTGAGGAACAGGAAATTTTGAAGCTTCTCAAAAATTATTAAACTCAAAATATCAGTGTAACACTGCACGGTAATATTATTTCTATATTATTAATATTGCGTTAAATGCGAAAATATATCAGGAATCCCTATCATATTTTTATTTTAGCCATTTAATTCTCAATTATTGCGGAGGAAGTCACAAGAGAAATCGTGGGGCAAGGGGTTAATGATAACAATGAATGCGATCTGCCATGAGCTTTTTATCTATGCAGAGTTACCAAAAAAAGATCATTCAAAAATGTCATCATTTTGTCGATATAAATTTACGTAGTTATTGAAATTACAAATATAATTACTTTGAAAGTGGTGTAAGTCAATTATTTAATTCAATTATTTACTTGTAAGTCATACATTTAATTAAAAAATTATACTACATAATTTCTCTGCTTCACTTTTAACCAATACTTTAAAAACGATCACATTATAAACTTAGGTCAATTTAATATCTAAAAAATATAAAATTAGCGTATTAAATGTGCCAATATTTTTCAAAATATTCAAATATAAGCCCTTAAATATCTCCACATAATATAAAATGAACTTACACCACTTTCAAAGAAAACGGCTCAAATTGTGACATCAGACTCTTTTTAATTACGGTTACATGAATGGTTTAGTGGATGATGGATTTTGTTTTAGTAAAGGGATCATTAATTTTTTCATACTATAATAATTAACGATTGCTCGTGTAGTCCGAGTCTGGGTTACTGCTTCTCCTCTAATTTTTCATTAACTTCCAACATTCGAGTCGGAATAGTTTACCCTGTCATTCATTAATAAACAATCCACCGACAATTGAACTCAACGACCTCCAAAATGGCATTCGCGGGAGGTGCAACTCTGCGTCGTGCAGCTGCATTTAACTGGCAGGTGCATCGTCTCCTTTCCGCGTGACGCATGAAAAACGTCGAGCGTTCTTGCACCGGGCGAAGAGGTGAAAAAAGGAAGACGAAGAGACGCAAAGCGAGTCAGTGTACCTACCGTTAGGCTGACCTTGCCGAGTGTGACCTTGACCTTGGAGAGGATCGCGTCGGATGTATTTTCTACGGCGAGGAGCGTGAAAGATCGATGGAATACGGCGATTATGATGCGATTTGATGTACTGTTACGTGGAAACGTTACTTTCCAGGGAGTGTCTTGGGGGAAATGGCGGAAAATGTTGAAAATGGGCAGAGAAAGCTAGTTTCCAATTTTTTCGATAAATTCCCCAATTTTACTGAAGAACCTTGAAGTAAATATTCTACTTCTATGATATAAAATTTAAACTACTTAACACTAAAGCTACAATGGCGGTCAAATGACCGCTTTCTGATATTTTCTAAAAATTCTCCAAAATAATGTTTTATTAAAAATATTTTAATAATATTTAAGGCCTATATTTTAGCTAAATTTTTAATAGGTAATATTTAAGGTAAATGTTTTAGGTCTATCGTATAAAACAAAAATTACTTAACTGAAATTCAAATCTCTTTTTCCAAAGTACTTATTTCGTATATTTTAATGTAACAGATATAAAGCCGGTAGGTTTCGTGTTAATTGATCTTCCTTTTTACCGCTTGATTTCTCTTTTTCGAAAGTAATTATTCGGTGTATTTAAATATAATATAACGCCGATGGTTCTGGTGCTAATCTGAAAAGTAGATAACAATTGAAAATCTAAGAAAGTAGATGAAGACAAAAATGGATTTTCGAGATTGAGCGACGGCCTTTGTTGAATGTCCAATGAAGCAGATAAAAAATACGTTTATAAAACAGATGAAATAGAGAATAGAAATGATTTCCCTTGATTGATCGATGAAGTTCGTTAAACGTCTAAAAAAGTAGGTGAGAAGTGGTATTCTCTAAAGTAGGTGAAGACAGAAATGAACTCTCTACATTGACAGATGGACTTATAATCGTCTTAACGAGTATTCGATCCTTTCAACAGTCTCCGATCTTCTGGAACCATTCTCTCCCGTTTCGTTCCTCGATATTATTAATTTTAAAGTTCCAGAGAAGTCTTAACAGTAATATCGAACTTCGAAGCTACTTCAAACATTGAAATATCGAGGTTCTTACGTATCGCAGTCCTCCTTGGAAAGGAACCGTCGCATTGGCATGCAAACGCGAAGAGCAATTCCATTCGGGGATGGCTTGAATTAATTTGCAGAGGATTAACCGTCCAAATTGCCGTTTAAAGCCTCGACGCTCGCCGCACGTTAACCACGGCAAGGAGAAATTCTAAGGAAATTTCCTCCTAAAGAAATACGATCTTCAGATTTAGCGAATATCATTTTCTTTAGATT
Source organism: Cerceris ruficornis (assembly GCA_963989415.1). Classification (NCBI taxonomy): domain Eukaryota; kingdom Metazoa; phylum Arthropoda; class Insecta; order Hymenoptera; family Crabronidae; genus Cerceris; species Cerceris ruficornis. The sequence goes on from OZ022519.1 coordinate 28,957,451, forward strand.
ATGAGGAAAATTCGGTATTTTTAATCGCTCTTTAAGAAATGGTTTAACAGTGTCATGGGTGAAAAATAATCCCAGATCAGTTTTCTTGCTGTGCAGCTAACCAAGTACATAGCAAAAGTGAACTTTTTTATGATAGTGGTGTCCCTACTAACGCCATAAATGATCACAGGAAAAATCAGTGCCACCAGTAATTCGGTTTGTTAATAATATTAAAAAAACAATTTACACACCGTGATTTTTCACCCATGATACCTAAACCTTGGATTAATAGACTGTCGGCCATCGAGTACTGATGAACAAAAAGCCTATTAATAGGCTTCCGGTAGATGAAGTGTTAAGTAACGGTGCATAATTAAGAAAAGAATATTTCCCGAAATTAGTTTTCCTTATCTGACGAAATAATTTGGATTAATAACACTGTCGGCCAATGAGTATTGATAAACAAAAAGCCTATTAATAGGCTTCCGGTAGATGAAGTGTTAAGTAACGGTGCATAATTAAGAAAAGAATATTTCCCGAAATTAGTTTTCCTTATCTGACGAAATAATTTGGATTAATAACACTGTCGGCCAATGAGTATTGATAAACAAAAAGCCTATTAATAGGCTTCCGGTAGATGAAGTGTTAATATTACTTTTCTCGATGAGAATCGTCGGATGAAAATAACACAACAATATTTCCAATAACAGGCTCGTTAAAAGCTTGCAAACCGGAAGAAAAAAATCTCATCCTTCTCGCAACAACTCCGCATCGTAAATCCGCACAAATTAATCTGCGCCACTCCCCTATCTTTAAAGCCAATCGCCTAACACCCAGCAAACATCGACCATCAACACCGCTCATTATTAGTTCGTATCGCATCTGCAACTCTATAAAATTAACGTTACACGCTATTTACTTTCCCGGTCCGGCATTAAAGCCAGTTTCCATTGCGGACGACTTCCGCCAATCGTCCATGCGAATACCGGATTAGAAGCGAGTCTCGAGGGTGTCGTGTAGCAATCCACGAGCTCCATGGTGCATTCGTTCGCCACTTAATCTCATTAATATCGCAGAAGAAGAGACACTTGACTCGTTATCCGTGCTACTCGACATATTCGCGTCGAGGGCCAACTAGGCGAGATAAGAAGCTTCTGTAATAGGGCTACCTTCGGTGAGACGGCTTGGAGGAAGGAGAATTACGTTCCTGGGTGTTATACGCTTTTAACTGACTCTTAAACGGAAGTATTGAAAGCCGAACGATCGTATGGCGCCTCGGAGGTAGCGTCGAGTGATTTATTGATGTCGGAGGACGTTTGAGAGGTGTAGGGTGCTTGGTGCACGGTGGAGCGTTTTAAATAAGTAAAATGAAGTGTGGCGAGGTATCTTTTAAATAAGTAAAACGAAGTGTGGCGCGGTATGTTTTAGCTCTTTGAGACACGGCGGGATAAAAGTGTCTCACCTTTTCGATGCGTGAATATGCATGGTGGGATATGTTTTGTCCGACCTCGAGAATTTATATTATTTTAGAACAAAGAAATTTATTAAAAAAACTTGCTTCTCGTTGGGAACAATGTGTAAATTGTAATGGAACCTATTTTGATTAAAAAAAAAGTTATTCCCGTTCTCAACATGTGTATTTAAAGATAAAGTTTGAAAACCGACATTAATTCCCTACCAACCTCATACACAAAATTCTACGTCCCCTTAATCTAGCCAAATAATCTCGCAGCACTCCAACCCTAAAAAATTCCCAAATCCCGAGCACTCGTGCAACCTATCTCATCGACAAAAATTGCGTCTCTCTCAATAGACGTACAACGTTGCACGTAATACAAAAATCCACGTTCTCCGTTTTCTCCCCGATTCCACGAACGATCCCAGAGCAACGGCGACGGAACTCCGCACGGATTTCCGCGAGCCTGAAAGCCCTAATCCTTCTCCGTGGTACGAATTTCTATCTCGGGAACGGGACGAGCCACAGAACCGAAGATGGAAAGTTTCCATTCGATGCTTTCCCCGCCGTGGTTCTATCTATCCGTCGACGTAGACGACGAACGCGGCCGTTGCGCAGAAGCCCTCTTTTAACGAGCGACAAAGTACAGGAAAGTGGAAACGAAAGGAAATCTTATTTTCCACGATGAAAGAGTCATGGGGAGTGTTTCGGCGGCGAAGGCTTCTCGAAGATTACTGAATTCTTAGCGGATCGACTTAACGCTCCTGTAATTTCATCCCCCGTCGGAAAATTGGATTTATTTTGCGACTTCCTTCTCGTTCGTTGCGACGTTTCTTCTGCCGGATGTGGACGTTGAGTCGGCGTCGGAGCATTTTAATTTACGAGTGGCGACGATTAGGACGGGTGTTGGGAAGTGTGGAGAAGATTCTTTGGATTTTCGGATGGCTGGGATTGATTGGGGTGCAGATCGAGAACCGTTGACGGCTGATGAGGGTGGATTATCGTTTTGGTGACTTTCTGGAATTTTCATTGGTTTGGACGAGTGGGAGAAGGAATTTTTATTTTATTTTAGGGCTTTGCACTTCGTTGAAGTCGGTATGTTTCTAACGAGAGGCGCTCTAGTTTGTAACTGGTTCTAGAATATGGCGCTAGAGACCCGGAATTCCAATTAGTCAGCTCGAACACCGATGTCTGCCATCTTCAGGACATTTTTAACACTAAACTTACCATGGTGGTCAAATAACAGCTTTCTGATTTTTTCTAAAAATTCCACAAATTGATTGGGCAGCCATTCAGTAAATATTTTAGGTCTGTCATACAAAACCAAAATTACTTAACTGATCACCTTTCTCGCCTCTTCAAATCTCTTTTTCCAAAGTACTTATTTCGTATATTTCAATATAACAGATATAAAGCCAGTATGTTTAGTATTAACACTAGAACCACCGACGTTAAATCTATCATATTTAAAAATATTAAATAAGTATTTTGAAAAAAGGAGAATTAAGAGGTGGAAAACTTGATTGATTCAGCAATTTATGTTTTATAAGATGGACGTAGAATATCTATTCTATGACTCTCATATAAATTTGGAGAATTTTTGGAAGAAATTGTGTACCAGTCATTTTGACTGTATGGTAAATCTAGTGTTAAAGTGCCAGTCATAAGCGAAATAACAGTGACCCTTTAATTTTCAATTTCCAATAACTATTTCCGATCGATTGGACCGTTTAATTCCATATAAAGGCAATTTACTAAAATACTAAACAGCGCGAGAACGAAAAATCTCAAACTTCTTTACAAATGCACCTGTGAAAAGGCACTTTTGATCTGAATAACTGCACAATTCATAAAGCCCGCGCGGATGGTACAGCGTGCCTCAAAGCAGGCGCACCAGCCGATACCATAAACAATTCAATCGCGCTCGGAGCACTTATTTGATCGTTTGAAATATTCCAAACGGACCTTTCTGCATGGCCCTCGTTAAACCGCATTCACCTTGCCGGCAATGTCCGCCGGTATTCAACGGTATCCGCCGTATTCAGCGTGTTCGCCGTATTCAGTAGGCGGTGTTTACTGTTCTAGGAGCCAGCACAGCAGGACAAACTCGCCAGATTGAGGCACCGGCTGGACCAGCAACAAAGCAAGCTGAATCGGCTGCGATTGCTCAGGTCGCAGACCGACCAGTCACGTGCCAACAACGCCACGCTGAGTAAGTAGATTCTATGGTAATTAACTGTTTCCTTAGCGTTAATTAACGATGCGACTGATATCGGGGGTTGACGGACTGTCTTCACTTCGGCGATGTATATTTTGCTAATGAGTTGTAGCTTTGAAATTTGCATTCCGTTGTTGACGGAAGAAAGTGAAGTTCATGACGAGTAATTCAGGTATTGCGAAGTTTGGGTGGTTTGGATATCTCTCATGATGAAATTTCCTAGGAGTTTGATATGAAAGTTCAATTCTTGCGTTACTCGACGAATCGAGTACTTAACAAATGGAATAGTTGCTCAGGGGAGTAGAAGTTAGGAATACTTAATACGAAAAGAGTACTTAGGGAATCCTGTACGTAATGAATTAGAAGATTCAGAGATTACACATCGTGCAGAAACCTCAGGAGCGACGACTTAGACGCAAATCGTGGCTCTTTAGCTGTATTCACCCTTTGAACGTTAAGCTGCTCAGAAATGAACTCTCTGTGGCTGACGCGTGGCTGCTGGTTGCAATCATTGTTGATGGAGTACCTTTCCATACATACGGCCCGTATCGAGATACTTGTTAATTGCCCAACCCATAACCAGGATAATTAACCGAAATAAATGAACTTCTGATGCTCGTCGTTGCTGCATTAATTAGAGAAACCGGGAAGCTTGTGGGGCTTTGAACGATTGCTGGGGTGTTAGCTGAAATTACCAAAGTTGAGGGAAATTCGAGGATTATGCACGTGCTTGTCGAAATCAAACTTGTGAAACTGCAAAAAGCGAAATTTCAGGGAAATAAAGTCTGATTAAAACTCAGGGATACGAGTTTCTTTAATGTATCACAAATTTAAAAACACTCTTCAGCACAAAGAAAATTCCAGGCGTCGTACCTTCGGTATTAATGGTTTCGATCTCCTTCCTCCACTTTTGGAGAGCATTGGAGAACATTGGAGAACATTGGAGAGCATTGGAGAACATTGGGGAATATTGGGGAATATTGGAGAACGTTAGAGAACATTGGCAAACGTTGGAGAACGTTGGGGAAAATTGGAGAGCATTGGAGAACATTGGAGAGCATTGGAGAACATTGGAGAGCATGGGGAAGTATTGGGGAAGTATTGGGGAAGTATTGGGGAAGTATTGGGGAATCATTGGAGAACATTGGGGAACATTGGAGAACATTGGAGAACATTGGAGAACATTGGAGAACATCGGAGAACATTGGGGAATATTGGAGAACGTTAGAGAACGTTGGAGAACGTTGGAGAACGTTGGAGAACGTTGGAGAACATTGGAGAACATTGGAGAGTATTGGAGAACATTGGAGAACATTGGAGAACATTGGAGAACATTGGAGAACAGTAGAGAACGTTGGAGAACATTGGGGAACATTGAAGAACGTTGGAGAACACTGGAGAACATTGGAGAACATTGGAGAACATTGGAGGACATTGGAGAACATATGAGAACATATGAGAATACTGGAGAACATTGTAGATCATTGTAGAACATTGAAGAACGTTGACGAACGTTGGAGAACGTTGGATAACATTGCAGAACATTGGGGAACATATGAGAACACTGGAGAACCCTGGAGAACATTGGAGAACATTGGAGGGCATTGGAGACTGTAGAGGAATTCTTTTTAGAAATTTGAAATCAATTAATTTTGACTACCTGGCAGTTCCATTGTCAAACTTCATGATATATATTTAACGATATCGTGCAGAAAGTCAATCTTCTCACTCTAATACGAGTACCGCCATCAAAAAGACGCATTTCGAAGCTTCTATACAAAATAAATTACCTTGCATTTCCTCCGCAGCAACGCAATCAGATCGCATTTCCTGATCTGCCCTCTTTGAATCACGGTTCTCCAGTTCTCGAATTGTATTCATCACCGGTGAAGAGTGGAAAGTTGTATGCACGAAATCCGAGCGGATGCAAGCGGGAATTTCGTTTCTGTCGCGAAAACTCATGAGGAACATTTCAAGGGGGTGAGATGAGTGGATGAGACAATAGGGGTGATTACAGTGTAGGTTATTCTGAGGAACTGGGGGTTGATGAGTCGTATGGAAATTTATGGGTCGTTTGAAACGACGATACATCTTTTTACGATGGAGTGAGAGTCGAGGAATATTTAGGTGTTTTTGTTCTTCCTCTTTGTAGTTTTTATTCTGTCTTCCCACCTCTGCTTTTTTCACTCTCTCTTTTTCTTTCTCTGTCGCTGCCTCTCTCTGACTCTTGCCTATTTATCCGTATCTTTCTCTACTTTCTCGCCTTCTGTCTGCCTGTCCCTTTCGCCTTTATTTTTCTCTCTTTTCCTGCTTTCTCCTGGGTGTCTTTCTTTAGCTTCTCCATTCTGTCTTTTTATCTCCGTCCTCCAACTTTATCTCTCTTCGTCCCTTCATTTCTCTCTCCCTCTCTCACGTTCTTCTCCCCGTCTCTGTCTTTCTCTTCTTTTCCTTGACCTCTTCCTTCATCTCTGTGCTTCTCCGTCCCTTTATTTCTCTATTTTCCTCTTTTTTTTCCTTCTTTCTGCTCTTTTTTCATTCTCTCTATCTGTCTCTCCCTTTTTCTCTTTTCCCCAGCTCTGCGTTTCGTTCCTTTTGTCCTTTTCCTTCCGTCTGCCTCTCCTTTTCTCTCTTTTCTCTCTGCCTGCTTGTCAGTCTCTGCGGCGGTCTCTATGTCCCTTTCTGCACCCCCTCAGGCCCCTTTTCCGTCTGCACTCGTGCCAGTCACACCACAATCGACCTCTTACTCTCAGACACTGTAATTGAGACTCCAGTCGTCGGCCAGTCACGTACACCGCTCTTCCTTGTCTTCGCCTTTATTTCCCTAGCCATTGTCATGGCCTCTACTTGCGTTTCCTAAATGTCCATTTCCGTTTCCTTTAAATTTTAATCCGACGACACTTGGAAGCCCCGACACGCGACCCTAATGCTACTGTAACATCGGTCGAATCCGTGAGTGCGAAGCTGCCCTAAATATCAAACTAATCCATAGAATATATTCTTTTGCATTTAATTTACCTGATTGTAAATCGCTTTTAATATTTACCGAGAGCCCATTGGAAATATTTTTTAATTGAAGATAGATCTTGGGGTGGAAAGCTTCAGATTGCGAATACGTTCTTTTTTATTTGAGAACAGTTCCATGTGGAAAGGTGAATAACAAAATGAAAATGTCAGATTAGTAATTGTAGAGTGACATGTAAAAGTGTAATTTCAATATTTCGCACGTAACTGTTTCACGAGGCAGCCTTCAAATTTAATCCCCTGTAATCCGAATATTTAATCATCCCCGCGAATTATTTGCACAGAGGCCCATTGTTGATTCTTAACAACACCATTGCAAGCGAGACATTAATTTCATTTATAATTTTCAAGCCCTTAGAATACTCCGCAATTTTAAATACAAAGTTTCATCAATTAAAATTCTCCTCTCGAAACATAAAATCACAAATAAATTGCCAATTCAAACTTTCAAAAAATCATGCAATATTCTAATATTTCTGGAAAAAAAAACTTTCCACCGTAGGGAACAATTTTCCCATCAGAATATCCAGTTCGCTGAAACGACGGAAACTTAACAACCAACCCCGTGCCGTCGAAAAACCACCCCCGTTAATATTCGCAACGATCGTCGCTCGAAACAGCTCGAGTCAAAACTAAAACCCATTAACGCACGGTATTCGCGCAGATCGAGTGGTTCTGCAAAATAAATTGAAGGGATCGATCCTCCCCCGTCGCCCCTCCGTCGAAGCCCCCCCTGCGGTAGCAGTCATCGCGTTGTTCGCCATAACCACATTGCTCTCTCCCGCTTTCCAGACGGGGTAATTGAGTCTCGGGCCGTCTGGCAAATCATAGCCATTGTCTGATTGCGAGATGGCACGACAGACGTCCCGAATAATCGAGCGATAGCAAGAATTTCCGGTTGATGCGCGACCGGGAAAAACAATGGGTGGAGAATGGAAGCCGAAATTCTTCCGATATTGAATCGACGACCAATTTCATGATGCATTATGGAAAAGGAGATTCGAGTGGGTTGTGGGAAAGGGCGATGTTTTTTGCTGATTTTAGAAGGGGGAGGATTGAGAAATATAGTGGATGTAGGTTGGACAAAATAGTGGAGAACGGAAGCTGAAGGTTTTTTGATATCAAATCGACGACCAATTTCGTGATGAATTATGGAAAGGGAGATTCGAGTGGGTTGTGGAAAAGTGCGTTGTTTTTTGCTGATTTTAGAAGGGGGAGGATTGAGAAATATAGTGGATGTAGTTTGGAAAAAATAGTGGAGAACGGAAGCTGAAAGTTTTTTGATATCAAATCGACGGCCAATTTCGTGATGAATTATGGAAAGGGGGATTTGAGTTGGCTGTGAGAAATTTGTGCGTTGTTTTTTGCTGATTTTAGAAGGGGAGGAATGAGAAATATAGTGAATATAGGTTGGACAAAATAGTGGAGAACGGAAGCTGAAGGTTTTTTTATATCAAATAGACGACCAATTTCGTGATGAATTATGGAAAGGGAGATTTGAGTTGGTTATAGGAAATTTGTGCGTTGTTTTTTGCTGATTTTAGAAGGGGAAGGATTGAGAAATATAGTGGACGTAGATCGAGAAAAATAGTGGAGAACGGAAGCTGAATATTTTTTGATATCAAATCAACGACTAATTTCGTGATGAATTATGGAAAGGGAGATTTGAGTGGGTTGTGAGAAATTTGTGCGTTGTTTTTTGCTGATTTTAGAAGGGCGAGGATTGAGAAATATAGTGGATAGTGGAGAACAGAAGCTGAAGATTTTTTGATATCAAATCGCTGACCAATTTGTCAATGGATTTTGAATAAACGAGGTTTGAGTGTGTTGTGGAAAAGTTATGCGTCGTTTTTTACTGGTTTTAGAAGGGTGATGTTAGAGAGCTATAGTGGACGTAGATGGAGAGAGACAATGGGAAACGGTGGGTGGAGAACGGAAGCTGGAATTCTTCCGATATTGAATCGATGACCAATTCGATGAGGAATTACAGGCAGGGATATTTCGTTAAATTTTCTATCGATATTATTTCCTCTTTCCCTTCTGGCAATATTGTGCAAATATCAGGAATTAATTTAGACGGAAATATTCAGTGACTGTAGCCACCCTCATTCACAAATGTCAATAATTAGCTTAGGCCCAAATGTCCAGTCAGCATCGATAACGATAGAAGCCTAAACGCAATAACCCTTAACTATTTTTTCACTGTAATAAACAATTTTCTCTTTCATATATCACACGATTCTACAAATTAAATAATTAACTCGAGCGCATATGAGAAAAATCGTACGATAAACGCTTAATTGCGAATCGTCGCTTAACCGCGCACTAAAACAGCGAACCCTAAACGGAATCGCGAGTTTGCACTGTATGGCAAATAACCAACGCTTCCAAATTAAACATTGACTCTTCTTCATTGATTTGGTACACGGCAAAGTTAAACGCAACTCCACAGAATGGACGGAAAGAAGTGCCGTTTGTTTTAATACCCTTTGTTACGTTTCGGAAATCCCAAAGCCATTCTGGCAAAATAATTAACTCATTGCTATAACGAGCTGCTAAATGCCAAACAATTACAGGCACCGAAACAGAGAAGATACACCGTCCAACCATTCAAATTTGTTACACGTTACAAAAGTTACTATTCAAAATGTACCTCAACAGCGCTAACAAATTCTGTTTTCGCCAGTCAATCATTCCATGAAACAATAATATAAATTATTTCATTTGGAAATTAACATTCTTGGCAATTTACAATGTCCTATAAATATTACAGCAATGCGACAGGACTTAAAATATCTGTGAAATACGAATAAAAGTAAATCTACTCTAGACGCGTACTTTGAAACGCCCTGTAGATCGTCTCCGCAAGAGAATCCGCGTCGATACGGGCCATTCTGGCTTATAAACAACGATGAACTTTAGTCGCAATAAAGTTAAAGCAGTAAACTGTATTATTTGGAGTTTATTTTGGCGTAGGAGAAGTGAGAGGAATACGAGGCGGGTCCTTTCAGTTAAAAGATTCAATCTTCGTCAGCCAATAATTCCACAAAACCTTAAATAATATCTATTATTTCAATTGACAAATAATATAAATTATTTCATTTAGAAATTAATATCCTTGGCAATTTACAATGCTCGATAAATATTATAGCAATGCGAGAGGACTTAAAATATTTGTAAAATACGGATAAAAGTAAATCTACTTTGGACGCGTACTTTGAAACGCCCTGTAGACCGCCGAGATATGGGCCATTCTGGTTTATAAACAACGATGAACTTAAGTCGCAATGAAGTTAAAGCAATAAACTTTATTATTTGGAGTTTATTTTGGCGTAGGAAAGGTGGGTCGAGAGGGAGGAGGGTCCTTTCAATTAAAAGATTCAATCTTCGTCAGTCAACAATTCCACAAAAAATTAAATAATATCAGTTATTTCAATTGCAAAATAATATCAATTATTTCATATGGAAATTAACATCCTTGGCAATTTACAATGCTCGATAAATATTATAGCAATGCGACAGGACTTAAAATATATGTAAAATACGAATAAAAGTAAATCTACTCTAGACGCGTACTTTGAAACGCCCTGGAGACCGCCGAGATATGGGCCATTCTGGCTTATAAACAACGATAAACTTAAGTCGCAATGAAGTTAAAGCAGTAAACTGTATTATTTGGAGTTTATTTTGGCGTAGGAGAAGTGAGAGGAATACGAGGAGGGTCGTTTCAGCTGAAAAATTCAATCTTCGTCAGCCAATAATTCCACAAAACATTAAATAATATAAATTATTTCAATTGACAAATAATATCAATTATTTCATTTGAAAATTAACATCCTTGGCAATTTACAATGCTCGATAAATATTATAGCAATGCGACAAGACTTCAAATATCTGTGAAACATGAATAGAATTAAATGTACTTTGGACGCGTACTTTGAAACGCCCTGTAGGCCGTCCCCGCGGGAGAATCCGCGCCGATACGGGCCATTCTGGCTTATAAACAACGATGAACTTAAGTCGCAATAAAGTTAAAGCAGTAAACTTTATTATTTGGAGTTTATTTTGGCGTAGGAGAGGTGGGTGGAGTGGGAGGGTGGTCGTTTTAGCCCGGAATAACGGAGAAATCTTTTCCCTCGGATAACAACTCCGCGGGAAGTATCCGGTCGTCTTTAAAAGTAAGGTTTGTAAACCCATATCCCGTGTAAAACTCTTGTTATATCAGCCGTCGAGCAAGTCTCGCAGGGACGACGGAGTTTCTTCGCTCTTCTTCCTTTCCCTCTTCCTCTCCCTCCTCCTTCTCTTTTATATCCTTCCTCTCTTTCGACTCGATTCGCATTTTCTCCTTTCTCCTTCCCTCCTTCTCGCTCGTAAGTTTTTCTCTTTTGCGTTTTCGAACCGTCAGAATTCCATGGGTTCGTCTCTCGAAAGCGATTCGAAGCGACGGAAAAGGATATCCAGGAAATGAAATTCTACTGTGTCCGAGAATGCGCGTGGAACGAGACTCCGTTTGGAGACAAAGGGGACGCAGAATTACATCGAATTGACGAGCGCGTAACGAGAGAAATGTGTTTCGATGGTTTTCTTCGATTTTACCACCGACTGCCTTTACGAGCCCTCTGTTTGCGATTTCAGCTTCTGCTGGATTGAATTTCGACGATTTTGAAGTCATATTTGGCGGAGTTTTTAGAATTTCAGAGTGTTGAAAGATGCTTCTGATACTCGAAATTAATTTTTCCAGGTTCAGATACCCGGAAAATTTCTCTAAATAAAATAAAATTAACCCTAGAACTAGCGCCTTACGTCTATTATATTTAATATTAGATCCACGGCCGCCAAATTGACGGGTTCCTACTTTATTAAAAAATTTTCTCAAGTTGATAGAGAAGTGGTACAGTTAATATTTCACGTGTATCTTATATTACACAAATTACTTAATTGGTCGTATTTTTTACCGCTTGACCCATCTTTTTTCAAAGTACTTATTTAATATATTCAAAACCAGATTTAGCGACCGTAGATCTAGTGTTAAATATACTAAATAAGGTGGTTGAAAATTGTAAAATCAAGAGGCGAAAAGGACAATAAACTAAGTAATTTAAGTTTTATAAAATAGAAATAGAAGAGTTACTTCGTGCCTCCCCTATCAATTTGAAGGACTTTTAGCAAAAATTGGAAACCAGACGATTTGATCATCTCAGTAGTTTTAGTGTTAAAGTAAAATTAATAAATTTCCTCAATTAATTACTGTTTAACGTATCATACCCTCGGTGGTTCTACATTTATCAAAAAATTAATCACCATGGCAATTAACACGTTGAACGCCATGGCGGAACCCGCGCTGTTAAAAACGAAATTTCATACGTCTTTGAAATTCTAATATTTACGAACTTTCTGACACATTCGACATTTAAATATTGCCATTGAAAAGTTAACGCCATACTAACCACATATCCATTTGTGTCTTCAAGGTTTCTGCCCTGTAAAAATGTGATTTTAATAGAAAGACTTTTACTTATTCAACGTATTCAACTTATACGTTCTTCACCGTGTTAAAATCGAAAAGTGCAAAAACGCGGAAAGTACTCAATGAAGAAACATCAAACTCATTACGCAAAACGCTGCAATTCGCGCTTCAAAACCCTCGAAACTACTAAACGAGACACCCAAGGCTCTATCACCTCTCCTTTTCGCGATAGCACGTACAAAGGGAAATTTATTGGACGCGTTTACGAGCCTGAGACCTTGAAGTGTATTAAAAGGTTTTCGTTGCATCTCGGCAAAGCCCACGGAAACCCTTCTCCTCGTCTTTTCACGGAGAAACTCGAAAAGTATTCGCGCGGAACAAGAAAGCCTCTACGGTTAAGAGGGAGAGGAAAATTAGCTCCGAGAGGACGTAGGAAATTATCGCTCGTTACTTTCCCGAAGGAAAGCCCTCTGCCCTCTTTCTCCACCGTCCTTTCTTCTCTCATCTCCCACCGTATTTGTTCGGATTCTCTTGTAAATTTGTATTACCATCGAACCTGCTTTTCTATGTAATTTTTTCGATTTCTTCGAGCCGTTTCCGGTTGTGGATTCACTCCATGTTGGAGAGTACTCCTGAGTAACCTAGATTGAGAAATTTCAAGTGATTTTGTTGAACGTGGCCGATTGCAGGTACTTCTAGTATTGCAGTGAATATATGGATGGATTTTCTTTTTTTAAGTGATTTTCTTCAGCAGCTGGATAGAATATTTCGATACAGGGAAATAGAAAGAAATAGCAGTTGAAAGAAAAAGGAATAGCAGTTGAAAGAGAAAGGTTGCAAGGGAGGATACGTGAAGATGTGGCGGTTAAAGAGTTCAAGTGAAGATATGGTGGTTCAAATACATCAGCACTTCAGAAAGAATTTTTCAAAATTATTATTTAATAAACCATAGCCTCAGTGATGCGAAATCCACCGAAATCAGTGGGTCCTAGGCCAAATAACCTTGGCAATTAGGAGACTACGGGGCCTGAGAAGGTAAACAATCGAACTCGCAGTCATTAGGCCCCATTTCAAATCCTCCGTCACCTCTACAAAATTTTTCCTAATTTATTACGTAATACATCAAAACCTCGTTAAAGGCATCGATCAGTGTAACATAATACCACCCGAATGTATCGGCAGGCAATACTAATTGGACTGTCAGTCGTTTTCATTTTCGATTTTCTTTAAACCTCTGCTAACGTATTTGTGAGATTTTTCTGATTAAAATGATACCAAACACGATATAGTTTGAATTATATTTACTTAATATTTAATAAACTTACTTACTGTTTACATAATTCAAACTATATCGTGTTTAGTATCGTTTTAATCAGAAGAATCTCAAAATTACATTAGAAAAAGTTCCATTTAGAAAAATAAATAAATAAACAAGTTTATTGTTGCATTGGCAATACCTCGCCGATACTTTCGAGCAGCCCACTTTGTTTGCTCGCTCTCTCTGTCTCTTCCACTGTCTGTCTTTTTCAGTTCGCGCTCGGCTCGAGCCCTAATGTAAACACAGATTGCCCTTGAAATCTGTGCATTTATCGAGGTTTTACTGCATATTATAGACATATAGTAAATCCACCCAAAATTGTATCTCCTAAACGAATCAATTTTAGCTGAATTTCTAATAGCAAAGCCCAGAAAATCGAGAAATAAAAAGAAAAAATCTTCGTTCACCGCTAACATCCCCAATTATACGTCAGCCCTGCAGCACTGGGCTTATTAATGATTTTCCAAGTGCTTAAACGTGCGTTCAGATAGGAGGATAATACGGTATTTGATTCTGGGAAGGGAGACTTTTCCCATTTCCGGCTCCTGATTACTTCGAGCTCCGTTTGTACGGCCGTTCCCGTTGGATTCTGTCTGTCGGCTCTGACTGCCGATTTCTCGTGGAATCGCATTTCATACTTTGCCGAAGAACTTCCTCCATTACACGCGCAACGGAAACACGATGTATCGAACAGAAGGGTGGAAATGTTGCGGGGATTAAAGCTGGATTTTTATTCGTTGCGCGTTTCTGCGAGAATTTTAAAACTTTTAGAGTCAAATCGGGTTTAACGCGATGACGGACGGGAAATTTAAAAGAATTAACGACGATAATTTAGTTTTGTAATTATATGCAATTTACCGATAGATAGAATTTTAATGGTTCGCGAATTACAGTGCAAATTATCCGAATGGATTCTAGCTGCTAATGCAATTGAAGGTGTCAGTGTAAATTTTAGTCGTAGTAATTTGGAAATTATTAATGAAAATTTTGACTGTGATCAAAATTGAAATTTCTAGCGGAAACTGGACTACCATAGGAGAAACATTGATTAATATTTTTGTAAAAAATCATAGAACGGCGAAAAATGCATTAAAGAATGTGTCAGAAATGCCTAAATCAGCAGTGCTTTCTGAAATTCAAACGTATTCTCTCCAAACACAGAAATGCAATTCCACTAAACGTTCAAAAATGCATTAAAAATGTGTCGAATTTCAAAGATACTTAAACAACACTAGAACTACCAAACCAGTCAAAATGACTGGTACACCATTTTTTCCAAAAATTCTCCAAGATTGTAGGAGAGTCATAGGATAGATATTCTACGTTCATCTCATAAAACACAAATTACCGAATCGTCCATGTTCTCCACCTCTCTATTCCCCTTTTTTTAAAGTACTTATTTAATGTATTCAAATATAACAGATTTAACGCCGGTAGTTCTAATGATAACCAACTCTCCTTGAATTTCAATCATTCTTCTGTACAAGCTTTGCCAAAAGTATCCTTCGTAAACGGAAGTCCCCTTAAATCGACAATTGTCCTCCTTTATTTAGCAGAAATCCGATCGTTTGGACACTTCCCGATAAAAGAAATCGCGAGGTTTTAGGTCAGATTTGCAAAGTGGACGGAGCAGCGTTGATCAATTTTTTCTCCGAATCTCCCAGGCGAAACGGACTGCTGCCGTCTTTTCGCGGACTTCCAGAAATAGTGGAATTTCGACCCACTTTCTCTGCTTAAGCTTTATAAATAATATTTCTTCCTCGCTCTCGACCGGAGAGCCTCTATTCTATTCGCGTGCACCGTTCTCGAAATTACAATCAATTTCATGGAAACAATTAATTTTCAAAGTATCCCGCTCGCGATAATTATTATTCCATGAGAGTGCAAATGAATTTTTCGCCACGCAGAAAAGAAAGCAAGATGAAAATAATATGCGCGAAATAGACGAAAGAGGAGGAGAGAAAATTGTAATGTGAATATTGAATTAATAATTAGCTTGAATGCTAATTTTTAGAATTGTTTATACTACCAAACGAAGTTTCATTGTTAATGTAATTTCATGCGGTTTGAAATTTGCAATTGAAATGATTAGAATCTATCGGTGATGAATTCGGTGACTCATCAACGACGGATATAAAAACAGGGGTGGAATTGAATTCATACGTCGAAAATTCGGTGTACGTACTTTGTAGTACAGAGCCGTTCCTATGGGAAACGGCAGTTTGCATTGGAAAACTTGGAAAATGGCAAACAATTCCGAGGGAGCGAGCATTCGACGAACGGGCCGCGTACAGTCTTCAAAACAAGCAGAAAGCGCTTCGTGGACAATAGGCACACGCGGAGATTGAAAAGAGCAGTGCCGACTGTTGCGGTGCTGGAAAATTCCGTCACGAGAGCGAGAAACAGCAAGTGACGGAGAAAGAATCGAGAAAAAAAGCAGATGGCGAAGATAGATAAAGTTGCGGATAGAGGAGAGACCGAAAGGGCAAAGAGAGAAGCAGGGAGAAGAGAGAGCGAGAGTTCAAAGAGACGGACAGAGAGAGAGAACAGAAGAAAGAAGGAAACGGCAGAAAGTAACAGGCGGAAGAGAGAGTGAAAGAGCAAAGGGAGATGAAAGTGCGACAGAGGGAGAAAGAAAGGAAAAGAGAGAGGGATATGTTTTTGCGAAAATTTACGGACGGCCTGCACGGAATATGGCACAACCGCGTTCACGCCTACGCGCTTTTACGAGGTATCATAAAGCGAGAAACTACTTTGACATTCGTCGGCTGCCTCGAGAACCCAATAAATGTTCCTCGCGCTTCCAAAATGTGTTCCCGCTCCGAGGGCTAATGCAGCAAGGTCGAAAAGCCGGTATTTCTGATGTCGAACGGAGAGGTACAACGCGCTCGATAAATGGCGAGTGGATGGCGCCCCCCTCCACGGAGGTGGAGGATTCTACGTAACTCGCACGTAGGAAGAATATCTGCATACGGCTAAATGTACACCAAATTCAGTAGACTTGCAGCAGAGGACAATATTTTTCTTGTAACAAATAGATGCAGAAAGATATATTTTTCTGCCCCTCCTCTGCTCAGTGTTTGCTGAGTTTAACACGCGTTGTTACAGTTGACTGTGTTTTACAACATTTATGTAACATCCTTCTACGTTTAGTTGCAGAGACATATTTAATTCTGCTCAATGAAAGAATTTTTACCTCTGCCGCACTTTTAATGCATCCACTGTGCAGTTAATTATAGAATTTAATTTTTGAAAATTTCTACCCTGAAATTTCTTTAATCCTATTTCCTAAAATATCTTCTAGCTGTTGCTTTGATTGTGCAATGAGCCAAACTATATAATATTTTGTATATAATATAAAATTTCGTATATAAAAGTATATAATGGTCTTACGTATTCGCCATTTATCGAGCGGACTGTACCCTGCAAGCGAACCGGCACGAACCGTTTCGTTTTTTTCGCATAAAGCGAAGCACGGAGGATGATAATAAAATAAACATAACCGTAACACGTCAGGGTGTCATTTAAGAGCTAAATACAGTTGCGCGGTATCGTGGTTAACACTTTACCGATACTAGATGTACAGCAATTTCAATTTCTTCCGACCGCGCACAGCGATACCGGATTTTGTCAGGCACCGCTGCAATTTACTTTTTTTCGGAATATCGATACGTCCAATACGCTTTCGCAACGCACATAAAAATCCTCTTTCTGTGAAGCTTTTACAAATGTTTACTTTATCCTACGTCGTGAATTGTACGACCTCAGCGGCAAAAAAAAATAATGAAATTTTATGGATTTACGAGCAACCTTTGTACGTGTTTCGCAATACCTGGCCTGAGATACGGACGCAGATATGAAAAAACAGTAGGAGGAAAATATTCCGCTTTTGATTTCAACATGGAAAAGTTTGCGTTTCATTTCGCCCGTGGATCGATAAGCCTTCGAGGCTTATCAGTTTCCGTTTAATTTCCCATTCAAATCTTTTCTCGATCGGCTCGCTTATATTTCCACCATTATTCTTCCCCCTTTTCTTTATTCCCCGCGACAATCCCAATTGCTTCGGCCATCTCGGTCGAGCGGCCATAAATTTCAAGACGTTTATCAATTAAACATCCATTATTAATCATCCCCTCGACGAACAATAAACTGGAATCGCTCTTTGTCTACGATAACGACGACGTCGTAATTAAATGGGATCCACCAGCTAAATGAAAAGCGACCGTTAAAAAGTTCCGATTTTTCACGAAAGAAAAAGACCACCGAACGTTCATCCCAACTACTCTGGAGAAGCACGTAGCGCCACGTCCTCCGAGTCTCTTCGCTTTAATTAACGAAACGAGGTAATTTTACATCAAACTTCACCGTCGGTGTCTCGCAAAAAGACGTAATTCTCCGTCAACAGCGGGGCCAGCCTTTAAAACTAAAAGGACTACGTGCTCGTTCGCGAAAGTATTAATTAAAACGCACGACGCCACGGTAACCCAGACATCGTCGCTCACTTCATTTTCTATTATTCACCCTATCTCTCTCATTTAACCCCCGATGAAAGACTAATTGACTCGTTACGTCGCGCACAATCACCTCCCTCGTAATTTCGTACTTCCTCCTCTATTAATAGCGCTTCTCCCACTCCTCTGCTTCCCCCACTCCTCTGCTTTCCCCACTCCTCTGCTTCCCCCACTCCTCTGCTTCCCCCACTCATCTGATTCCCCCACTCCTCTGCTTCCCCCACTCATCTGTTTCCCCCACTCCTCTGCTTCTCCCACTCCTCTGCTTCCCCCACCACTCCGCTTCCCCCACTCCTCCTTCCTTGCTCAGCCTACAGCCCTCTCGCTATTCGAGGAAGCAAGTCTCGCGTATCGCTCGTTGATCTGCGCTTTAATATAATCAGCTCCGTAATTTCATTCTCGGCAGTCGTCGCGTAAAGGGGCCCAGAGGTCGGCTTTTATCTGACTTTAAACACGCCGCCCTTCGATAAGATTAAACATTTTTCCCTACCCTTCGATCTTCGTCATTATCTCTAGAGTTTGCGAGGAGAGAATCCAATCGAAAAACTTCCCTGCTCGGAGACTAGTCTTCCCTCTTCGGTGAAGGAGAAAGTAACGGTCGAAGATGGAGGAATGGGAGCTGAGAGGCGACAGTGGTGAAAATAATCGCGTTTGGGGGTGGAAGAAGTTTTGCGGGTGGTGGAACTGTAAGGGATGAAGAGAGTTTTATTTACAGGTGGATTGCGTTGCGTGAATTCGAAGCTTGGGGGATTTTGAGGAATCATTGTCGGTGGAATTTTATCCAGAGACTGTGTTTGGATGGATTTTTGATTTAATTGTTTGTATGGGGTTTTATTTTTTGATTTAGCTGTCTAGTTGAGGGCTTTTTACTGAGTTTGAGAGCAGCTTGGAATTAAGTGTCAGCTGCAGTTGGAGAAGCAAGAGAAGAATACCGTGAATGTTAGATTTTTGTTTGAGAATGTTAAGCTACGGGGCCCAGGTACCGTCAAATGCTGGTGACCGCCCATGTCTCTCTCTATAAACTCCACAACACATATCGAAAGACATTCCACACGGTAAATTCCCCGAAATACCACAAAATAAAATTAATTACAAACTTAAACGAAGAAAATTACTGCGCGCAACATGTCAACCCTTTTCAACCCAACTGTGTTAGGTACGCCGAACCTTTTACGACCCGAAATACTCAACGCATCGCAGAAACTAAGTCGAACATGCCGACAGACCGCAAAGTGGCAAACTCTAGAGTCTACCAGATCAGTCTGTGCGGTTTTACCATGATTATTCCGTCAATGAGAGAAAATAAAATGCCACACCGAGAAAGAGAGAAACAAACATACTAAAAGAGAAAAGAAATGAAAAGACCTCGCTCTAATTGACATGCAACGCGGAAATAAATTTCAACTCGTGCCATGTATGCATACATATAATAAGGTGAAAAGTAATTTCACGAATACATTTTATGCGCCGTCATGAAACGGCAACCGACGAAAAATTATTCATGAGATTCCGGCGCTGCCCAGAAAGATTAACTGTATCGCATCGGAAAGTATTTCCGTGACAGGCATAATGCAATTAAGTCAGGGAAAATAATATGAACTCATTTTTCTATGAAGCACCTATCCTTCCTTTGTTCGCCAATTCGTATGAGAACTTTAGAAAAAATTCCCGGAACAATTTAACTGTAATCGTCTACTTACTGCATCAAAGGCCCAACGGTAATTGCACCTCTTTATTAATTTCCGGGTAACAAGCAATGAAACACGTCGTTTTAAAGGGTGCAAAAGGCACCTTCTCGATCATCGAATCACCTACAATTTTTCACCATTGCAAAAAATTCCACCAAAGCTCTCAACACATCTCTAAATTCACCCCAATCGAGCGAACTTTCCCAAATCAGGCCGAAGCAACCGTGACCCTCTGCCTCGACCTGCAAATTCTCGTTTCATCGTCTCTTCCTCCGCAACTCGCTACCGGAAGCGATCGAACGCGGGAAAAAGAGGACCCTTGGAAATCGCGCGGAAAGCCTCGAAAGGGAAACAAAAACATACGAGGAACACACACTCTCATCCTCGTGTTTCTTCGCGACGGATGCCGTTCCATTTCTCTCTGCTTTCTCTCGTGAATATTTAAAGGGTGCTCGATCAATGTCGATCCTGATTTACACGAATCAACGCAACGCCATTTGCGATTCTTTTCTTTGGGGTTTCTCGCCTCTACCTGCTTCGACTTTTTCGCCTAGCTTTTGCTGCTTCAGTTTGCCACCGACACATCGAATCCGTTACATTGACACTAGAACTACCGGCGTTAAATATATCATATTTAAAAATATTAAATAAGTATTTTGAAAAAAGGGGAATTAAGAGGTGGAAAACTTGATTGATTCGGCAATTTATGTTTTATAAGATGGACGTAGAATATCTATTCTATGACTCTCGTATAAATTTGGAGAATTTTTGGAAAAAATTGTGTACCAGTCATTTTGACTGATTTGGTAGTTGTAGTGTTATTTAAGTATCTCTGAAATTGGACACATTTTTAATGCATTTTTGAACGTTTAGTGGAATTGCATCGTTGTGTTTGGAGAGAATACGTTTGGATTTCAGAAAGCACTGCTAATTTAGGCATTTTTAACACATTCTTTAATGGTAAACATTCTGGTATGGTAAATCTAGTGTTAAATTCACGGAAGCCGTCAAATTGACGGGTTCATACTATTTTGATAAACATTTCTTAAATTTATAGAGAGGCAGTACGGTGAATATTTCACGTGTATTTTATAATACAAAAATTACTTAACGAATTATCATTTTTGCCGCTTGGTCCCTTTTTTCAAGAGCTTATTTAATATATTGCAATGTAATAGATTTCACGCCCGTAAATCTAGTGTTAAATAATAATTCAGAAGAAATCTAGCAGAAAGATATAGGGCCCTATTCTAATTTATCCCGCTGAGTCCCCAAAGAGTAAGGATACTCAGCTTTCAGATAAAACCGAACAAATTCCATTAAATTATTATATTAGGGGGACCGAAAAGTAATGTCGTTTTTTCGCATGAAATTCAAACGAATAAAGTAACAAGTTTTTATTTTTAATGATTGATGTAATCACCCTCGTTATCAACAATCTTTTGTCATCAAGTGTGCAAATTATCAATGCCGGATCGATAAACAACAATTGGCTTTTAACACTAGATTTACGGGCGTGAAATCTGTTACATTGCAATATATTAAATTAGGACTTTGGAAAGAGAGGGATCAAGCGGTAAAGATGGTTATTTGTTCAGTCATTATTATATTATAAAATACAGGTGAAATATCTACTGCACAGCTTCTCTGTAAATTTAAGAAATGTTTATAAAACAAGCATGAACCCGTCAATTTGACGGCTTCCGTAACTCTAGTTAAGGAAAATATCTGGAGAACGACACTCTGCCCTTACCCTGCGCCTTCATTCCCGTTTGGCTGCGGTATATCCTTAAAAAATAATTGTCCAAAATGTGCCCAATGGCGACGATGGATTTCAACTTAATTCCGCCAATCGGGAATCCGAACCTTTAACCCCATACCCGCCATAGCTCCCATCCACGATTTTCCCGTGTTCCAAGCTTCTCCCGGTTTCGCACTCAGCCATCCTCGGATCTCCTGTCTTCTCACGGGCTTTCCTGATGAGGAAATCTTGTTTCCGCGGGAAATGGAGGCTGAAAGCGTCCTAGTGGAACGAAATAAAGTTACCGACGAGAATCACGGAATAAACGCGAGGAAAAGTCTTCACCTTTGAACCCACGACATTGCCTCGACACCGGGGACATCATGGTGTACCGCAGTTTTTCGGCTAAGGAATTGTATTTTTAACAGGTCTGATTTATGAGGTAATTTGTTAAAGATGACTTTGAAAAGTTCAGTAATTGTTACTTTTTAACCCCTTGCCCTATAACAACGAGTGACACTCGTGATGCGGTTGCAGTAGCAGGGAATTTTGAAGCTTCTAAAAAATTGTCAGATTGAAAATATCGGTGGAACACGACACGATAATATTATCCCTGTGTTGTTGATATTGCTTTAAATTCTAAGATATATCACGAATCTCTGCCATATTTTTATTTTAGCAATTTAATTCTCAATTATTGCGGAGGCAGTCACAAAAGAACTCGTAGGGCAAAGGGTTAATTGGGGTAGTGGTAAATCTGCCAATGTTTTTCCTCTTTTCTTCCTTTTCTTCTGAAAGGTTCATTGAAAACTAAGAATGATGGATGGAGTGAAGTAATAATTATTTTATATATTGCAAAAGAGAACGCGTTAGTTACATAGTCCGTGCGCTGCCATGTTGATATTTGGTCAGTTCGAACCTCGCTCCGGCAACTAAAAGTCAATCGGCTAAAAGTTAATATAGTTCACTACGAAACTAATCAAAGTTCATTCACGATCGATTGGCTGCTCCTTCACCGTGGAACTCTCGAAACTATCACCAGTCGGTTTTTAGACGAATAGTTTAATCAGCTGTAAATTTAATTGCTAAACTGCGCGATATCTCGCAGAGATAGAAAACTGGTGGTTCTTCTAATGCAAATAAGTTAGCAAAAAAGAAATGACGGAGTGAACAAACTTGGTCGATTTTATTGCTTGGAGTTTACAAAAATGCTTGAGTGATTTAATAACTTGCAGTCTGCAGGATAGACGTAGAAAATTAAAAAAAAAACTATGATGGAAACTTCAGAATTATTTTTAAAAAATTCAGAACAAGTCTTTTCGAATACTTTGGTAGATTTAGCGCTAAGAAAGTTATTTCTTTTTTCTTATATATTCTTATTTGCTTCACTTTTAGCCAGCAAATAATTCTGAGTGTATTATTACTGCAAGTTTTAACCCCTTGCCGTATAATAACGAGTGACACTCGTTAGGAAATTTTCAAGTTTTGCAAAACTCCTTAAATTGAAAATGTCAGTGAGACCCGACACGAGAAAATTATTTCTATAATATTAATATTACGTTAAATCATACGATGCATCAAGAACAACCGATCAATTTTTATTTTATTTTATTATAGTATCTTTGTTATTATCAAACACTCGTATATTATTACTGCAATTTCTGAACGAGCCGATTTGTGTTATCCAAGACTCGTATGCATGCTATTATCGCAACTTCTGATCGAGTTGCTTCTACGTCGATTAATTAGAGACTGAATGGTTATTAATTGACACGACGAACTTCTAATTTAGGTCGACTGTTCTCGAAATAGAAGCCGAGGAAGTGTATTTACAGAGGAATCTCTTCTTTAATAATGTTTTTAATGCTACTTTTTATCGAGCCATCTTTCTTCCTTTCTTTTTCTGTACTTTGAGTTCTCATGATCTCATGATCTACGATTTTATATAGGTTTTCAAATCACCGGAGCTGTGATTTATTAAATAACAATTTCGACAAAGTTCAAAAAGATGAGGGAGATATTAACACTAACCGTACCATGCCGGTCAAATTACCGAAATATGTAATTTTTTTGTATTATTAAGCTAAAGACTTTTAAAAATTTTAATATTTTAAAACATAATTTTTAAATACGTGCGATTATTTTTCAAAGACAAAGCAAGATTTTCAATTTTCCACAGGTGTGTACCAGCACTGTGCAAATAATTCTGGAGTAGCTGGTAGCTCACAGTAAAAATTATTCGGAGTGCAAAGGTTTAAGTTAACAATTTTCTGCATTTCTGTCAGAAAGCTATCGCCTTTGTTTCATAACCAGTCGAAATATTTGCTATGGTAAGAATAAGTATTCATAAACTGTCGGTACGGTTAGTGTTAACATAAACTTTTTCTGATATATGAAAATTTAACGCACAGTGGCACATTTGTTGAATTATAATAATTTACGTAGTTCAAGGGGTAGAGGAAGGAATGGAAACGGAGATATATTATGGGTTACCTCAAAGTCAGGAGTTATATAGCGTTAATAACGAGTTCATACATCGTCACCCCCAGTAGATTAGGTTATCCTTTGATCAGACAATCAGAAACTGCACGGCGTAACGTTGCCTCGTTTGGAAACTATGCATATATTGCGGTAAGATTCCCCCTTTGTTTCAAATAAACGTAACAAACAATAACGCAATTAATTTTTCAAATGAATTGTTAGTTAACGCCACCTAAACTAGTGCAGCAAAGAATGCAACAATTTTAATGTGAGAAAGTGCTTAGAACTGTTGAGAAATTATGGCAATATTGTTTGCAAATGAGTGCTAGAGTGATTTTAAGTTAACATTCTTAAATTATTATACTCTCGATGGTTGAAAAGTCTCTTAAATTTGTATTTCTAACGCGAAATTACCGCAGTGATAACATTTGGGAAGATTTTCAGCGCCAACATCAATTCGATCTCAAAATTCCCATAGCAATTAAAGTCAACGAGTACCGGAAGAAAAGAAACACCAATTCTACCTCTGCAATGATAAACTTCGCGAATTATCTCGCCGCAAGGACCGCCTAATTCTCAAAATTCCCATAGCAATTAAAGACAAAAACTGTAAGAAGAAAAGAAATACCAATTCTACCTCCGCAACGATAAACTTCGCGAATTATCTCGCCGCAAGGATCGCCTAATTCGCAAAATTCCCATAGCAATCAAAGTGGAAAGTTACAAGAAGAAAATAAATACCAATCCTTCCTCCGCAACGATAAACCTCGCGAAACTCGCTGCAAGGATCGCCTAATTCTCAAAATTCCCATAGCAATTAAAGTCCAAAACTGTAAGAAGAAAAGAAATACCAATCCTTCCTCCGCAACGATAAACCTCGCGAAACTCGCCGCAAGTATCGCCAAATTCTCAAAATTCCCAAGTGAAAAGATACAAGAAGGAAAGCATAAAGCTCAATTCAACATCCGCGACAATTTCCATCCAGAAGGGACAGCCAATCTCGAAAATAACTATAAATTAGTCGCAGCGATGAGAATCGAAGTCCCCGGAGTGCAGAGAGGAACAGGGTGCAACTCCGACTCCATAATCCCGACATTATTCCCCGAGAATGATGTGCCGTCGCGTCACGCGTTTGTCCGATGACCTGGAATTCCATTATCGAATTCTAGGTATATCTATAGGAGCTCTCAGCTCCTGGATACCAGCGTTCGCTGCCGCGAACTTACTCCTCGCCCGACCCCCGTCTCCATCGGCGATGCCACGGCCTCGAGGTTTGATACGATCGAATATCTGTGTCACGGAGAAAATGCCGTTTTATGTTCCGACGGATCGACGACAGATTCGATTCTAATTCTCGTCGTATTTAACGCTGGATCTACCGACGATTAATTCGATATACGCTGCTCGCAACATTTTTCGGACATCTCTAAATCAGACACGTCCAACCCCTCGGCCCCACTGTACTTTTTCTGTGGCCTCTGCAAGCTTTACATAGATACTTATTTTTATATATTAAAATACTAAGATATATTTTAAATAACTAATTGGACATCTGTAAATCCGATACATCCAAGCTCTCGGCTCCATTGTACTTTTTCTGTGGCCTCCACAAGTTTTTTATTTTTATATATTAAAAAATTAAAATATATTTTAACTAAGTAATTGGACATCTCTAAATCCGATACGTCCAACCCCTCGGCCCCACTGTATGTACTTTTTCTGTGGTTTTTGCAAGTTTTACATAGCTATTATACTTATCTTTACATATTAAAAAATTAAGATATATTTTAAATAAGTAATTGGACATCTCTGAATCAGATACGGCCAAGCTCTCGGCTCCACTGTACTTTTTCTGTGGCCCGTGCAAGCTTTACATAGATACTTATTTTTATATATTAAAAAATTAAGATATATTTTAAATAAGTAATTGGACATCTCTAAGTCAGACACGTCCAACCCTTCGGCCCCACTGTACTTTTTCGGTGGCCTTTACAAGGTTTTTATTTTTACATATTAAAAAATTAAGATATATTTTAAATAAGTAATAGGGCATCTCTAAATAAGATACGTCCAACCCCTCGGCCCCACTGTACTTTTTCTGTGACCTCTGCAAGTTTTAAATGGATACTTATTTTTATATATTAAAAAATTGAAATATATTTTAAATAAGTAATTGGAGATCTATATATGTGGGATCAAGCAGTGTGATGAACTCTAATTAAGAACTTAGGAAGAAAAGGGTGTGAAAATGAATTATCATCTTCTTTTTCTTTTTCACAGATCCCACAAATTATATTATCTACGAGTGGTTAACAGTGTATATAGTTTTTTCATGGTTATTTTTTTATATTATACTGTTTACGACACTCACAGATGGCTCTTTGAGTGATTAATGTGAACGCTGATTGCGGCTCGCTTCAAATTCGTGGAATATTATTGGCCCGGTAAAGCTTTCGATTAAATATAGGTGTTTTAAATGAATGTGAGGCGATAGAAAGTAATTTTTATTAAGTGAGAACATGCGGGAAGCAAACGACGAGTCGATAAAAGTTGTTGAATTAGGCAAATGTGAAAATTAACTTTGGATTATTGGTGAAACTGCAGCGTTGAAAGGGTTGAGAGTAATGGAGAATGTGCACGTTCCTTTGTCTTGAAAGTGCACATTCTGCAATTTTCCCATCGGTGTTAGGGTGTTTTGGCAGTCTTGGGTGACCATACACCCTACTTAACAGCCTGTGTGACACTCTCGATCAGCTTGACATGCTTCTGTTCACCCCCACCGATATGACACTTGCCACTCAATCACGATAATTGAATTAGCATCTCATTTGCATAACCGAACGACTTTCTTTGACTTGTCGCTTGCTTTTTTCAGGTTTCTGTTTAATAACGGAAAGTCAAATACATATTTCTCTCAAGTATGCTTAAGAATGTTTAAAAACGTTGATAATTAAAAACGGTTAAAAACGTTAATAAATCCGTTAGAGGAAAAGAAGCGAAAGAGACAAGAAACTGCATCGATTTAACCAGTTGCAGTGTAGGAGATGGACGTAGAAAATTGAAAAAGTAACAGAGTTAGAATTTTTGTAATACGTTTGTATAGTTTTGCGAGTTAATTCTCGAAATCTTAGATAGAACTCTCCATCTTTGCATATATAGCAAATTACTAATTATACTTTGAATATTTTTCTGTGGTGATGTTCAGTAATTGTTGATATTGCTGGATAATTATATTGATTATAAAATTCATAAATCGTCTACATCTAACAGAAGATATTTTGCCCAAAATTGATAATTTCCCCCAAAGGTATTCCGAAGCGTAATATTCTGAAACAAATTCCATATAATTTCTACGAAATGTAAATTCTATACAATGTTCAGAAGCAGGTTATTTTACGGCAGAGTTACATTCGTCGCAAAGTACGATAAATCCGTTTGGAAGAAAGTAAAAGAACGATTCCTCGCGGAGAATCCCCCGGCTTCTTTTTGTCCAACAGTCAGCGACTTCGTACTTTCGGAATACTTTGAAATTCCAGTCCCGAGGACTCGGAGAATCCGCGAAGACGTTGCAAAACTTCTCCAACGTTCGATCGATGCCGCTTAAATGCCTCCGCGGATACTGTCCTCAAGTTTTCCCATGAAATTTCGTATTCACGGGGGAAGCCGGAACGGAGTTTAACCCCTTGTCACCTTGCAAACTTACCAATTGCATAAAATATCGCCGTACTGCACCATCCTGATACAGACAACTATTTTTCCTCGAATTCTTCTTTACAAATTACCATTTTTTGCGTACTTTTGCAATTTCAGCTGTTATAAAATTACTAGAAAATTCTCGGTTGAGATAATATTATATAATACACCCAATTCTGTTTTTACACGGTCTTTTTTTACACGGTTTTGGTTTAACACAGTCTAGAAAAAAAAATTGATTCCGTTTTCACACGATTTCATTCGATTTAGCACGATTAAAAAATCTAAAATATTCTTCATATAAATTTTTTAATAAATTTATTTTAACTATTTTGTCGAGCTGTACTCGACATAGCTTCTCACTTCGTTTTATTTTCTAACGATTTAATACAAACTTTCCAACTTCACAATGATTTTGTAATATTACCCAAATATCCGTAAGTACCTACGGTTATTGCTATTATTTAAAAAAATGAATAACCTACGATAGAAAATGTTGTGAAGTTAATTTCATTCAGCACACTACGAAATTGGCAAAATAATTCGGACTGCAAAGGGTTGAGGTATTTTTGTGGGAACTAAGGAAATGTAGGTGTTTGAGTATGAAATCAGAGGGGCAGTGTTTCATATTATATATTTTGTATTATCATACTTTCATGTGATATTATTTGAGAGGTATACTACTGTCTTTCGTTAAATTAGAAATTAAGTACAATTTGATCAAGATTGAAATACTTTATCACCTCTAGGAGAATTTTCCTAAACTATTATGTAACAGTCATAGCCTCGGTGATATGGAATCCACTTGAAACCGTAGATCTAAATTAAAATAACCATAACAATTCAAGCTGAAATAAAATCTAACAAAAGAGCGATAATTAATGCCAGAGACAAAATTTTAAAATTAACTTCGCTTAGGCAGAAAATCACACCGTAAAATCTCAACACTAGACCTACCGGTGTTATATCTATTATACTTAAATATACTGAACAAGTACTTTAGAAACAGAGAAATCAATAAGTGAATAGGATGGTTAATTAAATAATTCAAGTTCTATAAGATAGAAACGGAA
The DNA here is from genome assembly GCA_963989415.1 of Cerceris ruficornis. Lineage (NCBI taxonomy): Eukaryota > Metazoa > Arthropoda > Insecta > Hymenoptera > Crabronidae > Cerceris > Cerceris ruficornis. The sequence goes on from OZ022519.1 coordinate 28,986,097, forward strand.
TTATTACTCCATGCCTCCCCTATCAATTTTGTGAATTTTTTAAAAAAATTCGGGACAGTCATATTGACCACCCGGGTGTTTTTACTGTTAAATGTTTAATTTTATTTCTATAGTTTTATTTTTTATTTATTACATTAACTCATGAAATATTTGCCCGTTCCCCGATACCTTTCTTTAACAACCCCTTCATAATTACCAACGTCCCGTCTCCGGATCTGTGGCCGACATTACAATAATGTTTCGAGGGAGCATTGTAGGCGGAAGTCGAGGTCAGTTTTTCCGGAATAAACGGTGAGCCGTAATTGGAAGCTCAGTCGAGCCAATTAGACCATCGAAGAGTACGTACTTCAAATAGGCGACGAGGAGGCACGGCTCTTTGATTCTCAAGAGGACCGGGTCACCCTCGATTCCGAAGAACCGGAGCTTTTTTTTCGCCACGAGGAAAACCTTTAAACGAACCCCGACTCGAGATTCATTCCTTATAATTGATTAGCTCCGACGGTCGTAAATGAGAGGAGGTTAATACCGGGAAAAGGGGAATGAAAGGAGATTCTGATCTTGGATTTTAGCCGACGTATTCAGGTGCGGATCCGAAAAGAATTTTGAATTGTTTGGTTATTGGTTGACCTGTTATGGTCTGCATTATTTTTACTCGAGCCTTTGACAACCGAGGGCAATTAATTTTGTGAAATTTTCTGCCTTTAGTTAGTCGCTGTCGTTTGATAATATTATGGAAAGAATTCCTTAGAGATACTTATTATTAAAGATATTCAGAGATATTCAGGCGCGGATAGAATACACAGATGGATAGATAGATAGAATAAAAATTAGGATGAAATTAACTCCTTGCCGCACTATTTATTTTGTCACTGAATGCGCAATAACTCTGAGTTAATTGCTGAAATAATAATCTATCCCTGATTTCTGATATAGCGTATGACCTAACGCAAAATTAACCCCTTGGCCTATAATAACGAGTGACTCTCGTGATGCGGTAGATGGAATAGGAAATTTTGAAGCTTCCCAAAAATGTTGAAATTGAAAATATCTGTAGAACACAACACAATAAAATTATTTCTATGTTATTAATATTGCGTTAAATTGTAATATATATCAGGAATCACTGACAAATTTTCATTTTAGCAATTTAATTCTGAATTACTGCAGGCACAGTCGCAAAAAAAATTGTAGGGTAAGGGGTTAAATAGCATAGAATTAATTTTATTTTATCCTGACCCACCGATATTTTTAATTTAATAATTAAATAACGTTACTCGTTATTGTACGGCAAGGGGTTAAGATTGGAAAAAAGCTGAAATTAAGCCGAGAGATAATGAAGTTGTGATAAGTCATATCGCGAGTGTAAGTCAATAGAAAACTGCAAAAAGTTACCCCTTTGCCCTACTATTTCTTTTGTATAATTCAGAATTAAATTGCGAAATAAAAATTCCTCGCTATTTTCTGATGTAACGTATCATTTAAAGCAATATTAATAGTGTAGCCATTTACTATGTCCATTTACTGTATTATTACTATACACCATTTACCGCGTCGCAAGTGTCATTCATTATCTTAGAGAAATGAATTAACACCAGATTTACGACTACAGAAGTGATTTAACTGATCATCCTCCCTGCTACTTAACATATCTTTTTCCAAAGTACATACTCAATATATTTAAGTATAACAGATTTAACAACCGTAGATCTAGCATTAACAGAACTAATTAATCTAAAACACTGCCGAAAAACTACCCTTGTCGTTCTTTACATCCAAAAAGAGATGCTTCTCCAGCGACTGAAGTTTACACATCGCAGAACCCATCTTCCGATGCTTACCATCAGAATCATGAACCAACCACCCCCATAAACCTCCCCTCGTCGAACAACATCACAGTTTCATTCGTCTAAGCGGACGCACCTCGCGCTCTTCCATTTCCCTGAACACGCTGACGCGAAGCTTATCCCCGTGAACGATACGATCCTCCCTGAATTAAGCACATAATATCCCGTCTCCAAATTGCCAGTAAGACCGATCTTTTCTGCCCTCTTCCATCCTCAAGATTCAGGGCATTCCCCGAGGGTCTCGTATCGCTGACACCGCAGGCTTGCCGATGCTCTTGCGCTCCTCTTCGCGTAGTTCGAGGGAGGTCAGGGACGTCGACTCGAAATGTCGCGGGTTCGATGGTTTCCCGTTTTTTTTTCCTTTGTATTTTTTCCTCCTCTTTTTCCGATGGGCTCTATACACCCTGTTCGTTTTCTCTGCGAGTTCGAAGCGAGAGTTTTATTCGTCCCTCGACGACCAACACTGAAATCGAATTAGTTCGGCGACGGAAAAGAGGGTGTTTCGTTTCGGTGCTTACAGTGGAGAGTGATTTTTTCAACGTGAAAAGTTTAGATCGATTATCGTGCGACGGTGCAACGAGGGTTTTTTGGGGGTTGGAATGGCAGAGGTTTGAGGGAGAGGAGAAAGAATGGTGGTGGAGGATTGAACTTTGAATTAGGTTGGGTTCGAAATTCTGCGGCATCTTTGGGGAATTTTTCCTAATTTATTATTTAATATATCGCTACTGCATCTACTTAAAACGTAAAACTGGAGAACTTTGACGCAATAGCCATAGAAGCTAGGTCTATGGTGGGCAAGAAGGAAAAAAAGCTCGAATTCTCAATCAGCGGCTCCAAGTTCTAATTCTTCGGCATCTCTAGGAAATTTTTCCTAATTTATTATTTAATATATCATGACTGTATTCACCTAAAACCGAAGAACTTTGACGCAATAGCCATAGCAGCTAGGTCTATGGTGGACAAGAAGGAAAAAAAACTCAAATTCTCAATCAGCGGCTCCAAGTTGTAATTCTTCGGCATCTCTGGGAAATTTTTCCAAATTTATTATTTAATATATCATTACTGCATCCATCTAAAACCTAAAACTGAAGAACTTTGACGCAATAGCCATAGCAAGTAGGGTCTATGGTGGACAAGAAGGAAAAAACTCGAATTTTCAACCAGTGTCTCCAAATTCGAATTCTTCGTCATCTCTGAGAAATTTTTCCTAAATTATTATTTAATATATCATTACTGCATCCATCTAAAACTAAAACTAAAGAACTTTGACGCAGGACTAGGTCTATGGTGAGCCAAAAGGAAAAAACTCTAATTCTCAATCAGTTGCTCCAAGTTCTAATTCTTCATCTCTGGGAAATTTTTCCTAATTTAAAATTTAATATAACACTACCTAAAGCAGTAGGAATTAGGCGGAATGACAATAGCAATTAAGAGTCTATGGTGGCTGAGAAGATAAACGCTCGGATTCTCAGTCAGTAGGTCCAAATTCCAACTCTGCATCACCTCTGGGCAATTTTTCCTAATTTATTGTTCAATATATCATTGCCTCGATGTTTCGAAAGCTACCTATAACGGTAGCTATTCGGTAATATGACCACATCAATTAAAATAAAAAGAGATAAAAATTTAATAGAGGTTGGAAGAAAAAGCGGTTTGAAGATATTTTGCAGTTGCCAAGGAGCACTTTAACCCTTTGCAGTCCTATATCGAGCTATACTCGACATAGCTTCATTTTATTTTCTAACAATTTAATATCAACTTTCCAAATTCGTAATGATTTTGCAATATCATCTAAATATCCATCAGTACCTATAGTTACTGCTATCATTAAAAAAAATGAATAACCAGCGATGGAAAATACTGTGTAATTAATTTAATTTAGCTCACTACAAAATTGTCAAAATAATTCGGACCGCAAAGGGTTAAGGCACAGTGCTGGTGCAACGTACTTCAGCCACTCTCTTAGCTCCACTTTACCTAAATTCGTTACAAAATCTGCAAACATTCTATAAAGAATTAAAATCAGAATCGTATCAATAAAAACTCGCCACAGAATACCTCAATTTTATTTCAATACACAAAATATTCGGTGTCAATGCACAAGAAAAAAAATTGCCTACAAGTATTAGCATCCGCAATATTCTCCCCGCGAAACAACGAAAAGAAGATCAGCAAAAGCAGCATACAGTTCAGCTTTTCAAAAAAGGGCAAGGACCGATGGAAATGGAAAGTCTAATAAGGCGTGCTACGGCAGACTTCAGTCGGTCGTCCTTTGCCTCGCGAAACACCGCGACAAAAGCTTCCTCCCCATCTTCCGTAATTTTCTCCATTTTCCCTTTCCCCATCAGACTCTCCCTCCACGTGCTTCTCTTCTTCCTATACTTTTATCCTTCGTCTTTGCCGAAATTACAGCAAAGAGCCAGGGAAATTTAAGAACAAAATTCCATTCTGCATTTCCGGAAAATTCGATCGGGCGCTCGAGCTTTTATCCATTTTCTAGCTTTTCCATAGAATTTTCTCTTGGGGAGCTTTTTACTTTTTTCCCTACTTTCCGAATATAAAAGTATCGTGCTTTTAGTCATCTTTTTTTTCGCCTGAGCTAATTTGATCGTCAAATCAATTGATTTCGAGAAATTAATGATATTTTCGATAATATAGCGAATATTTTATATTTTCACGAGGAATAAACGGAGCTAAGAGCTTGAAATTACAGAAAATTAATTAATATTAATATTAGAAAACTTCTTCTAATTTTTCTAAGATGTAGAGAATTTTTGTAAAGTAATTTCGGCACTATTCAAAATAACATATAATTAATATAATTAGAAATTCTTCGCATATTCTTACATTTACTATTATCTTCCAGTAATTCCCATTTTCACATATTCTAATATTTTTTATACTTTCTGGACTCAGTTTGAAGGCGACACATTTTTCAACCGTTCCAATTTGTCAATTCGAATTTTCTCAGCCGTTTTACCTTGACAGAACCGATTTCCTATTTTCCGATCGTCTAGTCCGATGCCAGTTGCGATTTTCCAACGAGTTTCCATCGAACCAACCGAAATTTTCCGACCGACTGCAGAATCCTTTCTTTCTGCGTCAACGTTACATTATTTACTCCGACGTTCAGCCTGTTCGCGAAGACTTTTCCGATCGACTTAATCCGCTTACGTTAATTTACTAATTTGGATTTCTCTATTTTACCGGGCATTGATTTTTTCTCGACGTTTTCCACTCGAGATCCTGATTTTTCGGCGGCCCGGGAAATTCAATTTCGTCGTGTTAATGGAACATTACGGAACGTGGAAATTTCTGGTCAGTCTTTCCGGTCGGTTTAGCTTTGGATTGATTTAATAAATATCGCTTCTGTCCTTTGATGATCGATCTATCATTAGACCCTGCTCGACATTTGCTCATTTTTTATTTGACGAGAATATTCGCATTTTTTTAGCACATGACAAAAAAAGCCAAGAAAAATTAATGTAAAGCAAAAGTTAGCATAAGCAAAATGAGAGAAATTGATGTCAGAGTTGAAATCAAAGTGGTCGACTTAAGAGAATGCTAATTTCATTGATAAAAGTACTTTCAATCGTGAGATCTTGATGGTTTGCAGAAGTGCAGCTTCTTATATTAATCCAATAAATATTAATTACATTAGGAGGGACGTATTCTTTGAATAATCTATATCCTGGAAAGACTTTCCACTCAGTTTTGCTTTGGATAAATTTAATACATATTGATTCCCTCTGTCAAGAATCAATCTTCGTCCAGTTCTACTTAAAAGCTGCTAATTGTCAATTCGATGAGAGAATTCGGTATAACTGCTGAAAAGAAAGATGCGATGACTGATAGAAGCTTTCCCATTTTTGATTTTTCGATAATTTGCAGAGTTTAAGCCTCCTATAATTATCCAATAAATATTAATTACATCGGGAAACAAGTATCCTTTAAGGATCATACATCCTGCCACAATATTCCAGTCAGTTTGACCTGGAATTAATTTGTAAATATCGACGGGTTACTAATTATTTATTGATAGATCAGACTGCTAATTCTATGCTCAATGAGAGAATTTAGTATTTCTGGAGAATTCTAATTTCACGAACCTTTTATCATAGTTTTCTGATCGTTCGCGGAATCGAAGCCTCCTATATTAATCCAATAAATATTAATTACATCGGGAAGGAAGTATCCTTTGAGGATTGCACGTATCCTGGCAAGACTTTACAGTCAGTTACGAAGCTCCGTGTTCTCTGTTCGCTTTGGTAAACATTAATTACGCCCGAAATTTCATTTTCCTACGAAATTCCGAACTCTCCAGCGAACTTCAATCTCGCCTGTGTCAACTTAATAAATACCAATCGTTCTCCACTGTTAAACTGGTGCCCTCCTGACTATTAATTGCATTTCGCTTCTCTCGTAAACGAAACGATCGATGTTCCTCTAATATTGCTGTCTTAATAATAATTTACATATTCATTTATTCATATAATAATTTGAAAGCGTAGACATAGGTTCAAATAAAAGTAAAAACATTTACATGGTCTATTATAGAAATATAAATATAAATAAAGTAAATGAAAAGTGAATGACGAGCCGGCGAAGTATATAATTTAATTTTGTTACATGATTAATGAGGCATTTGTAATTGAAACTTTAATTATCGCAATATAATTATCACATATTGTTCAAGGATTGATGGAATATTTAATGCGTACTTTAAATAAATATAATTAACTTGATGTGATTGAATGATCAAGAGGTTTTCATTCTGATAATTTATTTATATAGGTCTTTATTGAATGTGAAGGAAAATTGGAGATGTTTTACCAGCAAATATATTTGAAAGGGAAAGGTCTTGCTCGAATGTTGACCCTTGAAGGTACACGTGGAGTAAAGGGTTACATCTAAGGCTTAAGCCAGACCTGATACAAATCTAATCGAGGTATAATCAAAATGTAATCTAGATCTGAGTCAGTTGTAACCTAAATATAATCCAAATCCAATTCAGGTCTAATCAAACGTAATCCATTATTGACAGTGATCAGAGCCGACCTAGACGCTGTGGAAAATCTTAAAATTCCCAAAAGGTACATCTGGACCACAAAATGTCACACACAACTGTTACTTTAACACAAATTTAATAAAAATCTAATCTAGATTTGATTCAGTTGTAACCTAAATATAATCCAAATCTAATTCAGGTCTAATCAAACGTGATCAAATTATTGACAGTGATCAGAGCCGACCTAGACGCTGTGGAAAATCTTAAAATTCCCAAAAGGTACATCTGAACCACAAAATGTCAGAAACAACTGTTATTTTAATACAAATTTAATAAACATCTAATCTAGATCTGATTCAACTGTAACCTAAATATAATCCAAATCCAATTCAGGTCTGATCAAACGTGATCAAATTATTGACAGTGATCTGAGCCGACCTAGACGCTGTCTAAAATCTTAAAATTCCCAAAAATTACCTCTAAACCACAAAGTGTCAAAGTCAATTGTTTTACAACAATTTTCTAAATTTATAAAGAACGATACAATATAAATTTCATGCCTATCTTATAACGTATAAATTACTGTATTTATATTCTTATATTCTACTGTATTTATATTCTTTCTCACCTATAGATTCCACTTTTTGCAATGTACTTACATAATATATTTGAATAAAACAAATTTGACACCGAAGAAATCAGAAAAAGTTTAACGTGAAATATTTAAATACACGTACACTGAATCAACGTTTTCAATTTTATCAAAGAAATCTCTCTGTACGTTAAAAAATTCCGTGAATTGCCAATGAACACAAGTGCACCACGTTTTTACAGACGACAAGGAACTTTTCCGCCGCTGGGGGAAAAAAAATTCCGCAAATCGCGTACAGAAACGTTCCAAAAGTTCCAGAGCACACGACACATCCGTCGTTCCGTTCTCCAACTTTCCAGCTTGTCCGGCAAAATACGCGTATTCGTATTTCGATTAAAATGTACGAACCATGAGAATACCGTGCCTTCCCACTGAATTACGAAACTTTCTTCCCATCGGAAATTGCGCCGTTCCATCCGTGAAAGTCGGTACTTAACTGTGGTTAAAAGCGATTAACCCGGCTGCAATTAAATATCCGGAATGTCGTGCAAATCCTCTATCACGATTTCGCAACTCATTTTCTCCGCAAGTTCGCGACGTTGTAAAATTCCCGTGTTCTTCCTTTCGTTGAAATTTATCGCAATTAGTTCCGTCCGATGCGAATGCAAAAGGGAGTTGATCGGAACGCCGGACCCGGAAGTCGTGAAATAATGCGGCAATTGATTATCCAAATACGAGGTGAAGCGAGATATAAATTCCCTCGGTGTCTGGTAACATATCATTCTCTTAATTGGATTTTTTCCCTCGACCCTCTGGAATTACTTGCACGAACCACCTGAGCCTATTTCCCATCACGGAGATTTCGAATCTCGGTTGGATCGTACTCATCCCACCCTCGCTCGGACGTCATTTGGATGCTTCATTTAGGATTCAAAGTTTCGGGAAAGAATTTCTAGATGGATTGGATTTTTATTGGGTTGCTTGAAGGGTCTGGGTCGAGAATGAAGCGGGTTCTTAATAGCTGTTCAATGTTTAATTCATGTTCATGTGTTTCAGACATGTGGCTTTGAGAGATTTATATTCGAATTTGGGGGTGGGATTGGATTCTTTGCTTTTGAAGCAGAGATTTAGAATCTCGATGACAGTTTAGCATTTTAGATTTTAAATTTCGCGGCTTAGGCCACCGCAGCGTTTATTCTTTGTCGCAATCTGTCACAGTGAAAGGGTTAAGTTTGAGGGATTTTGAGGAATTTATGTTTGTATTTGGGGGCTGAATTTGATTCTTTGCTTTTGAAGTATAGTATTACGATGTCGATAATGTTAAGGTTTAGTATTTTAGATTTAAAATTTCGCGCCAAACTACTGCAGTAAAACACTGCAGAGTTTATTCTTCGTCGTAGCAGATCACAGTGAATGGGTTAAGTATGAGGGATTTTGAGGAGTTTATATTTATATTTGGGGGCTGAATTTGATTCTTTACTTTTGAAGTATAATTTTACGATGTCTATGCCGTAAGAATTTAGCATTTAAAATTTTAAATTTCGCGCCAAACTTAAGCCACCGGAGCATTTATTCTTCGTCGTAACAGGTCACAGTGAAAGGTTTAAGTTTGAGGGATTTTGAGGAATTTATATTTGTATTTGGGGACTAAATTTGATTATTTGCTTTTGAAACATAGTTTAAATATGTCGATGACGTTGGGGTTTAGCGTTTTAGATTTAAAATTTCGCGGCTTAGGCCACCGCAGCGTTTATTCTTCGGCGCAGCATGACACAATGAAAGGGTTGAAGGAGGATGTGCGAATGACTGAATTTTGCGATCGATGCAAGTGTCACGTTCATCCGAACATGAAACGCCGATGATTCACGCCCTGTTCCTGTCTGCCACTCTGTGAATCATCGATGCAAAATGACAAAAACGTCCGAAGTTCCGTACTTCGTAATTGACGCCGCCCATCGAATGCTAATTTCCCGCGCGTCAGCCGATTGAATATCCAGGAAAAGCCTGCACCCGTATTTCTAACGACAGAAATCTTTAATAATGATTATTACATTAATTACGGTAGAACTTCCGTTCCATTTTCCAATTTAATTTCGACGTAACATTGATCAAATTCCAATATAATCGAAATTAAATACACTTCCTTAATTAATTAAAAAGCGGAAGTGACACTTGATGTCCAATAGATTGCAATATTTCCGATTTATTGGAAATAATTGTAGGTTCTTGGTATAATTGACACTAATTCAACTGAGATGAAATAAAGGAGGACCTTTAACTAAATCAAGACCATTTATACGCTCAAAGTACAAACTTCTACAAACATTCGCGAGGTAATAATTAATTGGTCCCTTTCTCTGGGAAACGCCATTGTTGCAAGTGCTTGCAAATCCATGGTGTACGAGAAGGCCCTGCAGGAGCATGCTAGAAATCCATTCTTACGTACAAAAGGCAATTATGGTGGTTGTAGGTGAACAAACAGACTAGGTTTACTTATAAGTCGCTGTGAAATTGTGCCATATTGCAGTCAAATTTACCAGAAGTGTTTAATATTTCTTAACAAAGCAGAAGGTAAATTGGACTGAGAGTAAAGGCTGTCTGTAACCAAATTTAACCTATGCTGGCTCCGATAGGGGATGATGGTACATGGTTAAGTGAAATTTGTAGCAATTAGTAGTGTCAACACGCGTAACGTTGCTCTGAATCAACTGAAAGACGAAATATTCCGTGGATATGGCTGCTGTTGCGAATATGTTGCAAGAAAGGGTAACCTCGTGCGACAGTGCTTTCAGAATTGCTTGAAAAGGCGTTGCTCTTTAATTGAGAGGGATATCTCTTTACGATTCTTTAAAGTCAAATCTAAACAATCGACTTGAATTATTTAAATATAGGTTATAATTGCTATCGTATCCACTTCAACTGTCTTACCCAACTCTTTCAATTTTATACCGCTTCTTCAACCTTTCACCTCCTGTGTCGACTGTTTCACCGCCCATTTTGGCTTTCTCGGCACCCATTTCCATTTTCCACCTATCACTTCAATTTTACACCTTCTATTTCCAATTTCCCGTCTCCGATTTCAACTTTCCTCTGACCCACTCCGATTTTCCAGCACTTACTTTCACTTTCTACCTTTTACTTTGACTTTTCAACTTCTACTTTGACTTTCCTTCCGCTCACTTCAATTTTCCACCTTCTACTTTGAATTTTCCATCTCCCACTTCAACTTTCTGCCTTTTAGTTTGAATTTTCATCTTTTCCTGTGACTTTCCATCGTCTCTTTTGACTTTCCACCTTCTACTTTGACTTTTCTTCCGCTCACTTCAATTTTCCACCTTCCACTTCGAATTTTCCATCTCCCACTTCAACTGCCTGCCTTCTAGTTTGAATTTTAACCTTTTTCTTTGACTTTCCATCGTCTCCTTTGACTTTCCACCTTCTACTTTGACTTTTCTTCCGCTCACTTCAATTTTCCACCTCTTACTTCAAATTTTCCATCTCCAACTTCTCACTTTCTGGCTTCTAGTTTGAATTTTCACCTTCTTCTTTGACTTTCTATCTTCTCCATTGACTTTCCACCTTCCACTTTGACTTTTCTTCCGCTCACTTCAATTTTCCACCTCTTACTTTGAATTGTCTTCCGCTCACTTCAATCTTCCACCTTCCACTTTGAATTTTCCATCTCCCAATTCAACTTTCTGCCTTCTGGATTGAATTTTCACCTTCTTCTTTGATTTTCCTTCTTCTCCTTTGACTTTCCACCTTCTACTTCCACTTTTCTTCCGCTCACTTCAATTTTCCACCTTCTACTTTGAGTTTTCCATTTCCCACTTCAACTTTCTGCCTTTCAGCTTGAATTTTCACCTTCTACTTTGACTTTCCACATTCTGTTTCAAATTTCCACCACCCATCTCGACTTTCCCACCCCTCCACTTCAACTTTCCACCTCCCATTTCACTTTAGCCCCCTCCCACTTCAACTTTCTCACCGCCCCCTTCAAAAATCACCGGTGCAAGATAAAGCAGCCACTCCCCCAACGCATAATCGAAAGATTCGATCGATCTCACGTCCTCCTTTGACAATACCCGAAGGAAGTCTTATCATCGAGAGTTCCCCTCGAGCCAGACACCCTCTTGAACGTTGGATACAGAAGTTTCCCCTTTGTTCCTCTACCATCTAACGCCTTCATCCGTTTTCCGCAGCCTCGGACCTGGATTGCATAAGGGCGCTGTTCAACGAGAAGGAAAAGGAGCTCTCTTTAGCGGTGGCGAAGGTCGAGGAGCTGACGCAACAGCTCGAGGAGCTTAGGGGTCGACAAAACGGGGCTGGCACGGGTGCAGGAAGTGGCGGCGCCGGTGGCGTCGGTGCCGGAGGCGTTGGGGGTGCCGGTGGTGGACACTTGTCGACGCCTGCCAGTGCCGAGCTGGAGAAACTCAGGAGAGAGCTTATGGTGAGTCCTGACACCTCTTCTTCTTATCTTCCCGACGTCTTTAACACTAGGACTACCAGCGTTAAATCTATTATATTCTAATATATTAAATAAGTATTTTAAGAAAAGAGGAATCAAGAGGCGGGAAACATGATCAATTCGGTCATTTATGTTTTTTTAGTTGGACGTGGAATATTTCTCCTATGACTCTCCTATAAACTTTGAGAATTTTTGGAAAAAATTGTGCACCAGTCATTTTGACTGGCTCGGTAGTTCTAGTGTTAACTCGTTGAATATCACGAAAATCATCGGTGCTATTAATTTTGATTAACATTTTAGCGAACTTTAACCCCTTGCGGTACGATTTCTTTTGTGACTGCCCTCGCAGTAATTCAGAATTAAATTGGTATAATAAAAATTGATCAGAAATTTTAGATATATCTTATAATTTAAAGCAATATTAATATTATAGAAATAATTTCATAGTGTTCCTTCCCACTGATATTTTCAATTTGGAGCTTGCAAATGTCCTATCCAATTTACCGCATCGCGAGTACTCTTCAAAATACTTATTTAATATTTTTAAATATAATACATTTAACGCCGGTAGTTCTAGCGTTAACCCTTTGCACTCCTATGTCGATCTAGAGTCACAGCTTTCTATGGCTCTTAACGTTTCATCTACTAATTATCGACTTTTCGAAAACAACAATAATTTTGCATCTTAACATAAATATCCTGCGGTGCCTACAATTGTTCCTGGTATCAAGTAAAAAAGACTAATCAACGGCAGACAATTTTCTGATACTATATTTGCTTATCTGACAAAAACTTAGTAAAATAATTCGGAGCGCAAAGGGTTAAACGATGTACCAATCTAGAACAACATAATGTAGATAAACCTGCTCAAACAAATCTCGCAAAACTGCATCCAGTAGCTCACCTAAAAGTCTACTATTATTCAGCCTCACAGGGCACCGAATAAAGTTGCATTACGACTCTCTCGCGCAAGCGAGAAAGGTGCCCCGGGGGTCTGCAACGCGAATTGAATTTATCGATGCAATCTTCACAAATCCGTTTCTCCTTTTCTTCCATTCGCAGTACCGTAACAAGATGAACGAGCAGCAGAACCAGGTGGTGTCTCAGCAGCGGCTGGCTCTTGCTCAGAAGCAAGCGGAAATGGCGTCGATCGACGCGAGGATAGCGCAGCTTCAGGGTCGTCTTCAGCGAAAGAGGGCATTGAATCAAAGACTGAGCCAACAGCTCGGCTCTACCGGTCGCACAATCGCCAACACCGGTTTCACGGACTCAAAGCTCGACTTCAACGCCGGAGGAAAGAGCAGACCAGCTGGGAATATCGCTGCGATCGAGCCGTATTCTCATATTCCGAACGACAACGACTTCAATCTGAACAAAAACGATCCGAAGTACCAGACACTGCCGTATAATACCAAGTTCACGGCGAACTTCAAGGCCGCTGAGGATGACGTTAACAAAAACAAGATTCAACACTCGGCGAGCGCCTCGCAGCTGGGACAGAGAGCGACGTTTCAGCAATTCGGACATCAGATCGCTCATAGCCAGTCGCAGTCGCATATTCAAGGTTTGTTGGGGGAATTTTGGGGATTTGGGGTGCTGTTTTTGCTAATGGGGTACTTTGTGGCGGGGAGGGATTGTCGAGGAAGACGGTAGAAGTATAGACTGCCTCGAAGTTTGAAGATCAGCTATCAAAGTTTGCAAAGTTGATCCTAGATCCAGGGGAGCTGTTCTGATAGAAACGATAGAAGTATATTCAGTCACGAAATTTGAAGATCAGTCATCAAATTTTGTAGAATTTAGCCTAGATCGGGGGTAGCTGTGTTGGTAGAAACGATAGAAGTATGAACAGCCTCGAAGTTTGAAGATCAGCCATCAAATTTTGTAGAATTTAGCCTAGATCGCGGATAGCTGTGTTGATAGAAACGATAGAAGTATGATCAGCCTCAAAGTGTGAAGATCAGTTACCAAATTTTGCAGAGTTTATCCTAGATCGGGGTAGTTGTGTTGATAAAAAGCATAGAAGTATAAACAGTCTCGAAGTTTGAAGTTTAGCTATCAAATTTTGCAGAGTTGATCATAGAGCCTGAGTAGCTGTTTTGATAAAAAGAATAGAAGTATGAACAGTCTCAAAGTTTGAAGATCAGCTGTGAAATTTTGCAGAGTTGCTCCTAGATCGAGGGTAGCCATTTTTAATTTGAATTTTTATCAATCAAAGTTCCCATTCCAGGCCAGTCCCAGCTCCTGGGAACGAATCAGCAGCAGCAGCACAATCAAAATATCGGCAGTCAGTCGGTGAACCTTCAGCAAAATTGCAACAACAACGGGAACATCAGTAACAACAATAACAACAATTCTAACAGCACCAACAACAATTTAATCAGCTCTGCCCACAACTTCAGCCCTGACGGCCTGCCTCAGAATCTCAGACTCCATCATCAGCAGCAATCTCAGTCTCAGCAGCAGCAGCAACACGGGAACATTCAGCAGAAGCAACACAACACCGGCAACTCGTCCTCGAGCCTCGGTACCACCTCCATCACGCAAGCGCAGAACCATAGAAACCTTCAAACTCATCAGAAGCCAGTCTCCAGCGTTGCGCCAAGTTTCTCAGTGAAGTCTCAAATCTATCAGACATCTTCGACAAAGATCCACCCTGTCATGCCACAGACTTTGAGCCTGATAGGTCGTGGACACTCCAACAATCAGAATTTCGTTGGCCTCAGTGCGCAGAACAATAATCAGCAACAAACGAACCAATCCATTCAGAGCAATCAAGTCTCCAATCAGGATCAGACATACGCATCGAGGCATAACTACGTAGGAATGCAACATTCCGGTCAAACGAACGCTCACATCTCCTCAACCGGAGTCTATCAGGCTCAAAACTCACCGAATCTACCTTCCGGCGTTGTTCATGCAACTCCAGGTGGAGCAAGTTTCGGCAGCACTGTTCAAAGGTACAATCAGACTCAATCTTCCCTGTCGAACTCAAACTCCGGCAGCGAACAAGGGGACAAAATTAAGTTTGAGCCGAGCAAGAATCAAGAGAAGTTTGAGCACGCCCTTGCGTCGAAACACGAGCAGCAGAGGTACGAGCAGAATCTTTTCAAGTACGATCCCCATCAGATGAAGTACGAGCAGCAACATCCCAAGTATGAGCAACACGGGAAGTTTGAGACCGGTCAATCGACTGGGAAGCTCTTCGAGGCTCAATCGAGCAAGCACGATCAGATTGTCGGTCAGACGAACAAGTATGACAATATTTCGAAACACGAGCAACAGGGGAAGTATGAGAGCGGGCAGAAGCATGAGCAACATCATGGCGGCAAGTATGATCCCAGTCAGAATTCTCAGCAGTACGGGAAGCACGATCAGCACGAGGTCAGGCCGTCGGTGAAGTATGAGCATAATTCGGCCTTCAAGCACGATTCTTCGAACAAGTACGATACCAGCAGCCAACAGTTCAAGCAGGAGCAAGGGAAGTATGAGAACAGTCAGAATAAGTTTGAGCAGACCAGCAACAAGTACGAGAGCGTCACGGCGAAGCACGATCACAATGGGAAGTTTGATATTCCGACGAAGACCGCGGAGAAGCCGTTCGAATTTGAGAGACTGAAGAGCGATAACGATAGGAAGAATCTGAACGAGATGAGAAGCGAGGATAAAACTAAACCGGCGCTACCACCTAAACCGAGCAAACCTAATCCACCACCGAGATTGACTCATCACGAGAAGATAGACACCTCTGCAGATGCGATTGGAGACTGCAAGAATAACGTTGGAATCGGTTCGAGGTTTGTACGGTGTTTCTTCCTTTTAATGAGTTCTTTGATCCGTGTAAAGTCTTGGATTCTCAATTATCGGATGCTTGTCGAAGTGGTAGTCTTTATGGGGAAAGAGTTGATGATCAGAGAGGCTGATAATTTTGCAGTCGATATTGTAGGATCGTGAAAAAGAGAGGCGCGCGGTAACCCATCCAAGCAGCGGTACTCGGCCTGCGTTGCTTAACCCCTTGCCCTATGAGTTCTTTTGTGGCTGCCTCCGCAATAATTGAGAATTAAATTGCTAAAATAAAAATATGGCAGTGATTCCTGATATATCTTAGAATTTAAAGCAATATTAACAACATAGGGATAATATTATCGTGTTGTGTTCCACTGATATTTTCAATTTGACCATTTTTGAGAAGCTTCAAAATTTCCTTTTACTGCAACCGCATCACGAGTGTCACTCGTTGTTATTGGGCAATGATGACGTTCGTTTTCCACGTCCTTTTCACCTAAATTCTTTTTTAGGGGCGCTTCCGCCCGATCCCACAATATTTCGACCTTCAATAATCGTTCGTCGTGGTTACACTGTTAACTTCTTGTTACGGCTCTGTCTTTTTTAATTATTATCTTGCTGCCTCTTCATTGGCAGAGTATTAATTGAACAAAATACCTTGGATTCTTAATTACTGACCTTAATTCCGAATCTCCGTCATCTCACAATACCTCGGTGACTGAAAATCTACCTAGAACGATAATTCCTAAATGAAATAATCGCAGCAATTAAAGCGAAAGTAGAAAAAAAAAGAATGCTAGCACTCTAAACTGAAAGGGCGTTGTAATTCCACCCCGCGGCACTTCCAACTTCGTTAACGACCCAATAAAATAATCGTGATCTCAATTAAATGCCAGAATTTCATCAGCAATCTAGGTGCACCGGTTAATAACACGTTGAAAAAGAAAAGCAGAAAGGGTGCAAGACCCGTTGAATGAACGTCGCTGAAAAAGGTCGAAAAAAACAGCTGAACCGCGCACACGGAAAGAAAAGTGCACGAAGAGAATCGATCGGGGAACTCTCTCGCAGCGCCTCGGGAGCGCAGAATGGCAAAACGATTACCGGGTTAATTATAAATGTTAATTAGTTCGCGATCGATTTGGCCAGTGAATCGAAGCCTCCCTCGAATAATAGACACCGAAATAGAACGACGGCTGTGCCGTGGAGACAACAGCTTTAGTGGCCGCGAGCTCTTCGATTGATCGAGGCGAAATCCGAGTGCTCGTTTACGCGATCCCAGCACCCTCGTGCGCTTTCCTCTTCGATCCGCGCGCTTTTTCCGCTCGCCGGACAGATGTTAATGTGAGATTTTAACTCTTTGAGGCGTAGATTCGAGAGGGCTTTGGATAAAAAGTACTTCGGAGAGCTCAATTTTTATATTACGCTTGGTTGGAAGTTAGAAAAACATTTTGCGGGGGTGGTTTCTTATCGTTTAGGAATATTTGGCGTTAGATCTTGATATTGTTAGGTTTATGTTAATATTAATGTAGTATTTTGTGAAATTTTAACTCTTCGAGACATAGACTTGGGTAAACTTTGGATAAAAGACACTTCGAAGTGCTCGATTTTGGTATTACGCTCGATTAGAAGTTAGAAAGACATTTTGCGGGGGTGGTTTCTTATCGTTTTGGAATATTTGCCGTTAGATCTTGATATTGTTAGGTCCATGTTAATATTAATATAGTATTTTGTGAGATTTTAACCCTTCGAGGCATAGACTCGGGTAATCTTTGGGTAAAAGACACTTTGAAGTGCTCGATTTTGGTATAACTCTTAATTAGGAGTTAGAAAGACATTTTGCGCGGGTGGTTTCTTATCGTTTAGGAATATTTGCCGTTAGATCTTGATATTGTTAGGTCCATGTTAATATTAATATAGTATTTTGTGAGATTTTAACTCTTCGAGGCATAGACTCGGGTAATCTTTGGGTAAAAGACACTTTGAAGTGCTCGATTTTGGTATTACGCTCGATTAGAAGTCATTTTGCGGGGGTGAGAGACACAGAGGGAAGAAATTTATTTCCTTAATTAATTAAATAGAGTATAGACAACGGACACAGACTTTTCTTGCGACGTGAATTCCGCGAAGAAAATAGTGCAGGGCCGAGAATGGAGATTGTCGAATGGAAAATATTCTCGTGGGATGAAAACATCTGAAAGATTCGTTATTAAGAGAAAAGACAAACTGAAAAGATGTACAAGCATTGTATTTTTTTAACTATTGATTCTTGCTGTAACATCGAGAATCTTTCTTTCTGTTTGACACTTTCGCGGGGGTGAGAGATATGAGCGACTTTTTTCCTTAATTAATTAAACAGTGTAATTTGAAAGTTTTGCAAAATGCACCGTTTGAAATTTGGAAAAAGTATTGAAAGGAGTTAGAAAGGAATCGCTTTCGCTTGCTTTTGTGATTCTAGTGTTAAACGGTGACGCGAAAGAGCACAGTTAAACTTTAGATCTTCGGGTCTACGATGAAAGTCGATCAGCGCGAGCGTAAGAGTTTTTAATACATTTCTTTTCCTTTACTCAAAGAGTTTAAATCTCTGTCCTTTTCGGTTGAGAAGAATTTTTGAAAATAGTTTCATGCCTTTGCGAGGACGCATGCCTCTGACTGATAACGCGAACCAGTCCCACGAAATCGGTATTATCAGAACCTTGGATGGGATCTCAGCACTTCGGATAATCTTTGGATTCCCCTTTCTCGCTGTGATCAGAAACTCGTGAGTCCATCAGACTCTGAACGTCCTTACATCAAACAAAAAAAAATAATAAACACCACCTACGACAATTCTTCAAAGAATGCTGCTCAAAACAGTACAAATATTATAGGCTCCTATTCTAATTTAATCCCGGACGAGGCCCCGAAGAATATCGGTACTCGTCTTAGGAGAAACCGAATAGATTCCCTTAAAATTAACTAATAATATCGTAGCCTAGAAACTAAACCGAACGCGTGTAATTTAAACATAAGTGATTAACTTTATTAACACTAACACTTTATTAACACTAACTTATTAACTAACCAGTCAAAATGACTGGTACACAATTTTTTCCAAAGATTCTCCAAGTTTATAGGAGAGTCATACAATAAATATTCTACGTCCATCTCATAAAACATAAATTACCGAATCAATAATCTTTTCCACTTCTCAATTCCCCTTTTTTAAAAATACTTATTTAATACATTTAAATATAACAGATTTAACGTCGGTAGTTCTAGTGTTGAATATATATATAACTGTAAAAACACAAAACTCTTAGTAACTCTAACTCTGAATCTCTCATTAACCATTTACGGACGGAGACTTTTTTGAATATCGAGAACAAGCATTTGCTTGGTGTTAAAAAACTACCTTTTCATCAGAAAGTCAGAGTTTTGATGCATAGAAGTTATAAATTACTATTTGTGTAATCATATTTCAATTTTTCAACTCTAACCGTGTATACATACACCGATAAACTATAATCAGATTTTTTCCCAGGCCGCATATATGCGTCCATCGTCCTCAAAGGATTAAAGCTCTCTGCACTCACGTTATATCTTTCGCTCTCTGACCTCTCAACTCAACTGCATATTCTCAACTGACACTTTTCCCAAATTCAGGCTCGCATCCACCCTCGATACTCTTTCTCACAGCATGCATTCTTCGTCTTTCTCACAACATGCATTCTCTGTTGCACTCTCTCATTTTCTCCTTATCCACAGACTAAACATTCATGCTAGCCCTGACATTCGTCGCCTTCCAAATCGCACACTCTAAGCATCCACTGTCGCTTGTACACGAACCATCCACACTCACTAATTCTAAAAATTAACGCTTTGCGAACGAAGGCCGCCATATCTGCGACATTATAAATATTGCAAAAGAATCGAATTCCACCGTACAGGCGGCATGACATGATATTTCTACTAAAAAACCTGGTATTCACATAGGAGACTGTTGGGAGAAGTACCACACCCCAAAAACATATAAGTACTTGTTTACTTTTTTTCTTATATTTTCTATTTTGTATAAATACATCGTTAATCTGTAAAAAAAAGTATTTTATAGATGTGTACAAATCTATACATTACATACATACATCTATTCGTTTATTTCCACCCTCATTATTTTTCTGTAATTTTCACTTCAGTATCTTTTTCTATGGACATATCTGTTCATATACCACATAGTATTACTTGAAAATTTCTGTAAAATCCAATAAAAACGATATTAATTATGCCCTTTTCCTCGCACCAGTAATAAAGCAATTAATTTGTTAAAATTTCGTCGATCTACTGGTCATTGTCCTAGAAAAATGCGCTCGCTCGTTAAGGGTTAATACTATTTGGTTACTGCTAGGAATTCCGTTTCTAAAATATTGTCTAAACTTCAAAAAAAACTTTCTTTCCAGAACGGAAAAGGAAGAAGACGTGCCGCCGATTCCAACGTCGGAGCCACCAGAGTCTCCTACAGAGACGCAGTTCACGAATCATCAAATCATCAAGGCTCGACCTCTGACCCTGAAGAAGGCACCGATCTCCGAACAGCCGAAGTTACGATACGCCAAGTCGAATGTCCATGTATCGATAAATCGTCGAATTGAAATGCCCCCGGCGTTCCTCTTCCCCGAGAACGAGATTCCAGCTGACCTCATGCAAACTGAACAACAACAGCAGCAACAGCAAACCCAACAGCAATCCCAGGTGATCGATACGACGGACAGCTGCAAGAAGAACAACATTATCACCGAGGACGTAATCGGCAATGAGAAATTGGAAGAGTCCGATATCATCGATGCCCTGAATGTCATCAACATCGAGGATAAGGCGAAGATAAAGGTAGATTCGGACAGAAGAACGGAGCTGGACGTGGATGGAAAGAACAACGAGGTGATGAGGAGGAAAAAAGGGAATCTCAAGTCGAGCACGGGGAAGGCGAACCTGTCGAGGAGGGTGTCCTTCGATCCTCTTGCTCTTCTGCTCGATGCAAGTCTCGAGGGTGAATTGGAGCTGGTTAAAAAAACTGCTAAGGAAGTGGCGAATCCTAGTTCCGCTAATGATGAGGGCATCACGGCGCTTCACAATGCCATTTGTGCTGGACATCTGGAGATTGTTAAGTTCCTCGTGGAATTCGGATGCGATGTTAATGCTCAGGATAGCGACGGATGGTAAGAAGAACATGGAATTTGTTGTTATTTATGTGGCAGGAGGGTTTAAGGTGGTGATGATCGAAAGGGGCTATGGTGGGTATGCAGTTAAAGGCTTGGACTTGCAATTAATGTTCTGGAAGCAAACCTCCTTAGCTCTGGAAGGTTTTTAGCAAATTATTAATTAATAGAGCTTAGTTTTAATTACGTGCGAGTCACCAGAACTCTGATAGACAAAATTCCTACGGGAAAACGTAGAAAATAAACTGAATTATTTATTTATCTTTACGTTTAAACATAACAGATTGATCATCGGTAGTTCTACTCTTAACTCAGAAACTACCAGGCGGTCAAAAGTGATCGGTTTCCAATTTTTTCGAAAAAATCGCCAGCTTGACAGAGAAGCTATACATTTCACTTCTATCTCATAAACCTTAACTCTTTGAGGCATGGGAATTTAGAAAATAAAACGACTCATGCTGCAGAAATATTTTTTTTAATTGAACAAACTTGGTTTATGTTTATTAACAGTGTTATAAAATAATATAAATTTCCGAGGTGGGACAAAAAATATCCCACCATGCATATTCCCGCATCGAAAAGATGGGACACTTTTAATCTCGCCGTGGCTCAAAGAATTATACTTAATTGTCCATCCCTTTCACCTCTCGATTTCCCATTCTCCAAAGTTCATATTCGATATATTTAAATACAATACATATGACGCCGGTAGTTAATAACCCCAAGCCACAGCATGTCAGATAAAAATTCCTTTCGTCCATAGGACCCCGTTGCACTGTGCCGCAAGCTGCAACAATCTCTCCATGGTGAGGTTTCTGGTGGAGCATGGGGCCTGCATCTTTGCCACCACTCTCTCGGATCACGAAACCGCTGCGGAAAAGTGCGAGGAAGACGAAGAAGGCTTCGACGGCTGCTCGGAGTATTTGTATAGTCGGTATCTCATAGAGGAATCGAGAATAATGGCTGATCCTAAGAAAATACATTAACCATACGTAATTGTACTGTGACAGGTGTTCAAGAGAAACTCGGTATCATGAACAATGGCCAGGTGTATGCAGTTTTCGACTACGAGGCGCAGCACAGCGACGAGCTTACCTTGAAGAACGGAGATTCTCTGGTTGTGCTTCGAAAGGGCGACGACAACGAGAGAGAGTGGTGGTGGAGCAAATTGGGACACAAAGAAGGCTACGTACCTCGAAACTTACTTGGCGTGAGTTGCGCAACGTTATCGCGACAAAGTTACTTCAATTTCCCCTTCCTCTCGATCCTCGGTTCTCTGTTCGTACTGTTCGTCCCTTGACACGTTTAGCATCTGCTGGTTCAAACGTCGGATCTTTCCAAGATGATGCTCTTTTAGCTTGGAATTCTAATTAATGACTTTACAGCAAAACCTCGACAAATGGACAGATTTCGGGGGCAAAGCAGTGCTCTTATCGAGCACCGGTGTCGAATCTGTGTTTACATTAGGGCTCGATCCGAGCGCGAACTTAGAAAAGGACAGACAGTAGGAGAGACAGAGAGAACAAGCAAACAATGCGACGCGTTGCTAATGCAACAATAAACTTGCTTATTTATTAATTTTTCTAAATGTAACTTTCTCAAATGTAGTTTTGAGGTTCTTCTGAGTAAAACGATACCAAACACGATATAGTTTGAATTATGTAAATAGTAAGTAAATTTATTAAATATTAAGTAAATATAATTCAAAGTATATCGTGTTTGGTATCATTTTAATCAGAAAAGTCTCACAAATACGTTAGCAAAGGTTTAAAAAAAATCGAAAATGAAAACGGCCGACCCTTCAATTAGTATTGCCTCATCACCTATGTGGAGGGAATAGTCATGATGCATTTATCGAGGGAAACTTCTGATGCCTTTATCGAGGTTTTACTGTCGTAACTTCGCTTTTGATGATCCACCTGGTGTGTCACGAATCTGTATCAAAAGTCGGTGACTCATTCGTTGATGTCTCTGTTAATTTTGTTGACTTTTTGCATTGTTTACTGTCTATCGATCCACACATGGCTTACTGTTACCAAAATGTTTTTGGCGAACATTTGTTTATTCAGAAAATGCATCTGCTTTGCCTGAACCAGTTCTTCTGACCCCTGCGCGGTTCTCTAGAGCAGTGACGGACAAACTTTTCTAGAAGCGGGTCATAAAAGGAGAAAAAATGTTGGCCCGCCAATATAATTTATCGTAAAATTCAATAAGGACTCAAAAAATTATTATTTATTTAACACACAGAAATTTGAAAATACTGTACTATTATTTATCATCTGCGATGGGCCGGATACAACCTCAGGGTCGCATCTGGCCCACGGGCACGTGGTTTGCCCATCACTGCCCTGGAGGCCCCTTCGCGGACCCCAGCTTGAGACCCACTGTTCTATACTGGATTAATCGATATCAGGTACAGTGTTAATGAAGAAATAAACTAATTATAATCATTTTAAATTCCAGTTGTATCCAAGGGTGCAGCCAGCAAAAGCGGACTGAGGCGCGACTTGTCCGGGTAAACTCTCGTAAATATCCGATGATCATTACCACAGTATTCGATTCGCAGCTTTATATGTCGTTAAGTATATCATAGTACATCATCACATTACCAATGTTATCCTATTTAATCTCGCGTCCCATTGTCATCCGAAGGAAACGAATAAAAAGTTCTATATAGTTTTTTATGTTTTGTAAGACGGAGCCGCATACCGATGCGTGCGAAAGTCCCTCGCGATCGGGGGTTATCGTAAGTTATTCTCTCGTTGAAGATTCTTTAGGCATTAACGTTGACACGTATCACGATGCGAAGATTAATTATCGTGGACAACGGACACAGACTTTTCTTGAGACGTGAATTCCGCGAAGAAAGCAGTGCAGGGCCGAGAATGGAGATTGTCGAATGGAAAATATTCTCGTAGGATGGGAACATCTGAAAGATTCGTTATTAAGGGAAAAGACAAAGTGAAAAGATATACAAGAATTTTATTTTTTCTTTAAACTATTGATTCACGCTGTAATATCGAAAATGTTTCTTCCTGTTTTACACTTGTCGGCTTTAACTGCTACGAGCATTTCGCCTGCGATGTCCCCTTTTAAGTGGATTACTCTTTTGAATTTCCCTTTTAGTGGTGGAACCAGCGATTTAAAATCGCAATCAGTGGACCCAAATTCAAATACTCTATCTTTTAGGGGCCGGAAAGTAATGTCGTTTCTCCAGGTATTTTGCGTAAGAACCAATTGATTTTTATCGATCCGGTATTGAAAATTTACACGTTGGATAACGAAAGGTTGTTGATAACGAGGGTGATTACATCATTCATTAAAAATAAAACTCGTTACAAATTTATTTGCTTCAGTTTAATGTAAAAAAACGACATTACTTTCCGGACCCCCTAATACTTTGAGAAATTTTTTAATAAATTATTATTTAATATATCAATCTAGGTGATTCGGTGCTATGGTGTATAACAATGCAAAGACTCTAACTCGCAATTAGTGGGCCCAAATTCAAATGCTCATCGACACTGTGAATTTATTTCTTAACATATCATAGCCTCGGTGACTCGAAACCCACCTAAAACAATAGATTCTAAGGAAAATGGCCTTAGCAGTTAAAGCCGAGAAAATTGTCGATCGAAATTATGTAAACGCGCACAGTCGATTCCTCGTTTCATAGACTTTCGTTTGTTAAATAAGTCGAACTTGAAAATCGTCGGATTCGCACATTCTCAGTGGAAAGAATGATAATGATTCGAATTAAATGTAGCCGAATGAATTGAAACACTTTCTCTATTCGTCGAGACAAAGGATAACACGTTAATCGTGTACTTGAAACGTCAGTACATACTTCACGTACTTATCGAATCGTTTAGTTTTATATTCGTACCATTGCACGATCGTTAGCCAGTTCCTTCAACGAAACAGTACAAAGGAAAATTTTCAAGTTCTCCTTCTTCTTCTCTTAGGGTCAGCGACTTGCGTAGAAAATCCCGAGTGAACGCAATTAACTTTTAGCAATTCACGTCGTTCGAGTATCGTACTGCGAGCATTATCGCTCAAAAAGTTTCGACGCTTATTTTCTTCTTGCGAAAGTCGTCGATTAAAAATCGATTAATGAAATTTCCAAATTCTAGTTTCATGGAACAATCAAATACATAGTGTTCAAAGAGAATTTCTTTTACAATTTCCCTTTTCTTTTACATTTTGTAGCAGTGCTTCGGTGAAATTTGTTTTATAATTTTACTGCTTCGTTCCTGATTTTATTAAAATTATTATATATCGCTCTCTGATGTCTAATTATCACTCGGACGACTTTCTCCCGATGAAAATTACAGTGTAAGACTTTTTAGCGATGCCAATTGCAAACGAAAGAGAAATTAACGCGGACGTTCGCCAAGGACGATCCGATCATTCTAATGTGTATGTACTTAATAATTTGATTTGTCTCACCTAAATGTCTTTATTTAGATGAAGTCAGATTATTGTTACGTTTATTCGTCAGTGAAATTTTCCAAATCCGACCGTCGATATCGGATTTCGAAAATGTTCTAGGAAGGATGTGTAATGTAATCTTGCCACTACGCACTTTAAACGATCTGTAAGAAAGGGAAAAACGCGTACAGAGGCCTCAAGAAAGCGGCAGATAGAGAGAGAGAGAGAGATGATTCGACAGTTCTCTGATAATCGACTCGTAAACGCTCGAATAGACTTGTATATGATAACTATTGTCTAGAAGGATTAAAAAAAATGACCCATTCCTTCCCCCCACCTGTCCCCAGAGTCAGAGAGATCCTGAGCTCGTCGGATTTTGTACTTTTGCGAATGTACAGATCACTGTGAAAGAATTCCAACGAGTCTCAGGAGATTTCTGACGTTTACTCGTAAAATGAAGTATGTGCCTTTCAAAAGTAATAATGGATATATTATGTAAGAATGCATGATATATTATGACGAATAAATTGTTTTTAATAAAAATGATTATAGATCGTTTTATTATAGCACAGGAATTACATAGTTCGAAGAGAGACATTCAGTCGGGAATAAATGTCGTCAGAGGCACGATACGGTAGCTTATAAATATATAAATATCTTAAGAGTAGAAAGAATTCACTGACCTCGCGAATTATAAATAACAATTTGCAACGTTACTCTCGCTCGGAATCGAGTATCTCGAATCGGAACGTGATTTCGAAAACGATGATCGTCTCATCGAAATGTCAACTGGGTTTACTTTTCTTGTCAATCCTGTTTAACACTAGAACTACCAAAACCGGTCAAAATGACTGGTACACAATGTTTGCCAAAAATTCTCCAAGTTTATAGGAGGATCATAGAAGAAATATTCTATGTTCATCTCAAAAATCATGAATGGCCAAATTCATCATCTTTTCCGCCTCTTGATTCCTCTTTTCTCAAAGTACTTATTTAATATACTAAAATATAATAGATCCAACGTAGTTCTAGTGTTAAACGTCAATTCTCAAAACATTAACGCGCACTTCGCGTACATTCTGCTGCGCCTTTGGAACGATTATAAATAAACCTCGATGTGCCCGAGTTATCGTAAGGCTCGTTACGTTTATAAAGTTTCGTAGAAATCTCGAAGAATATCAATGAATGTTTATATCTTATAATACTTTAGTAAAAAAGAATACGGTTAGTCTGGCCTGAAAGCCTATCAAGATGCTGGTCGCTCGTAATGTTATTAAAAGTTACGCTTAATTTTTGTAGGCCCGTTATACACCTTGTTTCATATCAAAAATAAAAATATATATATTAAAAAAATATATATATATGCGTGGTCATGCATAACACGCATTAATTGTGAATATCAATGATATAAAAGCTACTTAAATATCCTTGCTCCTTGCTTCGTTCAATAACTGCAAGCAAATCTTCATGTCTTCGCAGTCGGCAACCATGGAATTCAATCTAGACGGAATAAATTATCACGGAGTATGTACGTATTATTGTAAAATGAAACAATAATTCATACGGTACATTATGCAATGAAATGCGACTTGTTTGAACAGAATCACATCAGAATCGATGTTTTATTATATTTAAAATACCTGTCTGCATACGTGTCCAATGTAGCGGGTATAAAGCTTCCTTTCTTCAATGCTTGAGAACAAAATTGCGTCAAATTTTTAAAACATTCGTGCGTTGCGTTATGAAGACTCTGATTTTCCCATTCCGGTAGTTTCTTTGTTACGTTCCATGCCGCGCACACGTACTGTATCACAGAAGTCCAGTGTTGAGACTCCAAAAGCCTCTTGCAGTGATCTATGATAGCTTTCTGCTTGGAATTACAACGATATTAGTCGAAAGTAAAGCAATTCACCGTAAGAAAACGGTACAAATAAGTAAAAGAAGCATTAGGGATGGAAAATAGAATGCGTATAAAGTAAACATGAAAAATAAGTGCACCTGAAAAGCATCTAAGTGAATGTATGCACGATTGTACGCGGAATCGTCCAAATTCGATGACACAAGGCTACCATAAATATTTTGCCTCAAATTGTTCAGTACGTCAATTAAAGGCTGAATGTCTGCCACTGGCATTCTTTTTAAAACAATATCGCGAAGTTTTTCACCTTCGCATATCATACCATCTTCTTGCATAGACACCAAATCAATAACCATCTGGACCAATTGACTGTGACTAAGACCGCGCAAGCCATTCGTTAAATTCCCGGTGAACTGTTTCTGCGAAGTGTCTAACGAGTTAGTTGCCTTTTTCTTTTTCTCTGGTGTTCTAAACTGCGACTCATTGACATCGAGAGACAGACGTTTTCTGGGTGTACTTTTCAATACCCTACTAGACCTCGTAGGGCTCTTCACCGGTGTACGATCCATGGAACTTAAACTGAAGCAAAAGAGTACTAAATTCTCTCATCACTTTTCCTAGTCAAGAAAGCTACTTTAGCCATTGAAGCCGTAGGCAGAAATAAATCCAAGAAATATCACACCTAAAGAGATTGTTGCGCTTGCATGCATCAAGATCCGGAGACCAAACTATAGTCTTTCGACGACGTCCACGTTTCTGAATCACTAGCTCGTCGGGGCTAGGTGCCGGGCTACAAGAATCGGAAACATGTTGACTATTCAACAAATTATCCATTGCGTTAAGATCGATGGCATGTGCTTCACCTAAAATGTTGATTGAATTATTTATAATTTTCTTTATCTTGTTTCCATTTGCTTCCTAATTTGTAATTACTATGATCATTTCGCTTAAAACCTATAATTTAATATGGCTACTGGACCACCGATGTTCAATACATCGTGTAGAAAACACTCAAAGGTATTTTAAATCAATTCCATTAATTAATCCAAGCCTTTCTCTCCATACTTACCTTAGCCCTCTATATAATTTTGATTCAACTGAACTTTATGATACGTTAACTATAATCTAAGATACATAAAACAAAAAGTGATGGATAAAAAATATGACATAAGAAGCCATGATTTTGGAGTACAAACCAGGTGACGATGTAGAATTAGAGGCATTAGGAATTACAGCCAAAGCCTGACGAACGGATCTCCTGCGAGAGGCGCTCGGTCTTCGCAAAAAATCTCTAGTTCTTGGAGTGTCCATCGTTGACAGTGCAATAAGGAAACTTGTTGCGTTTAAATGCCAGAGTAGCCTGATTTTTTTCCGTTGGACAGTCCCTTTAACGAAACAACGTCCGATACTCTCCTTTCTGACAGAACTCGGTGCTTGCACATATGTCACATTAATAAGCTTGCACTAATCAGTGTTACAAAGTTGCAGGCAACTTTATTACGCCG
Organism: Cerceris ruficornis; assembly: GCA_963989415.1. NCBI lineage: Eukaryota > Metazoa > Arthropoda > Insecta > Hymenoptera > Crabronidae > Cerceris > Cerceris ruficornis. The sequence goes on from OZ022519.1 coordinate 29,014,775, forward strand.
AAAAACTGATAGGAAAGCATCACAATAAAGCGTTAAATACTGTCTGATACTGACCTAAAAAAACATGGCCAGAAATGGCGGGAACCGACGCTATTGGATTCGTCTTCTATCCGGCTCCGGTTGTTGGAGCTGGAGGGGGGCTATGGTGGCCATAGTGATTATGGAGTTAAAGGCCTAGACTCCCGTTTAATAAAGGTTAATTTAAATCCCCGTTATCTGTGGGAGATTTTTTCTAAATTATCGTTTACTATGCTACAGTGTCGGTGACTTAACTCTCTTAATCTCGGATGACGATGTATCGCCGTAAGCATCAGTACCGACGCCGCGCATCATGGGATTATCATTCAATTTTCTCATATGATGTTAGTAATTTTATTAGAAAATAATTGAATTTACGTAATTTATGCTTTATATTACGAATTCTATGTCAAACTATGACCAAATGATGATTCTTTTTATATGTAACTACTGTTTGTAACAGGCAACCGATTTTTACATTTTTCCTGGCGATGTTCGCGTCAACGTCGCAGAAGAGTTTAATAATTCTACGGAAGCAGTCATTTATTGAATAAATAATTTATAGTCTTGGAAACAAACAATAGTATTTTACGAATATTACATCACATGTGTTTGTTCTATATTACAAATAATAAATAAAGAATTTATCAAGTCGAAAAAATTAATAAAATTCCGTATTCCCTACAAATTTCTGAAGATCATATCCCAATTATGAGTATTCATAATTAAAAAAACGTTAGGAAGATATGAATCTTTAAAAAGTGGCAGAAAATAAAGGTTGAGCATAGAAATTTCGTGTTTCGCCGGTCATACATTGACCCTGTTAAGCCATAAACTATGCGAATGCTGAAAGAGCGAAAACTCGATATTTCAAAGCTCTTCTAGAAGACGCGATTGTGGCGCCATATATCGGATTGTATTCTGTGAAACTCGGAAAAATTTATTTTCGTTTTTCTCAGCTTTTACAGGTGCTAGAGAGATGATCTTTTTGTTAATTAACGCTGTTTTTCGCGCTCTTTCAGATGACATACGCCACAAAGTTTCAGCCCTCTTACAATAAAGATTTTATTTTGCGGAATCACTTACTTACAGGAACCAAACAAGTAGATTTTCAGTATTTTCCATTAGTATATCGATAGTTTAGACTCTAAGTCAGACGCTGAAACAAGGCAGATCTAAATCGATCAAGAAATAAGCCAGATATTAGTGTTAAAATATATGTCTTTCATACAGGAGTTATTTCCCGCCAGAGAAAATGCAGAAAATTATAAAAAACTAGATGGCGTTGAAAGCAGTGGCGCCAAAACACCTAGAAAATAGTGAGTTCCCACTCTTTCGGCAATAACATAGTTTATGGCTTAAGAGGGACGCTGTATAGCCGATGATAGCCGATATGGCCAGAAGAAAACGGAATTTTTATGCCTAACGCTTATATTCTGCCACTTTTCAGAGACTCATATCTTCTTAACATTTTTTGAATTATGAATACTCATAATTAAGATATGCTCTTCAGAAATTTGTAGGGAAAACGACATTTTATTAATGGATATTTTCGATTTTATAAGTTCTTTATTTATTATTTGTATTATAGAACATAAATACATGTGATATAATATTCATAAAATACAGTTGTGTGTTTCTAAGGCTACAAATTATTTATTTAATAAATAATTTAATTTCTACAACCGCGAACACGAAACATTTTTCGAAACTTAGGCAAAGGTTTTCCAATCTAAGCTTGGACCACCTGGTCATTACGTTAGTATAGTAGTATTCTAGTTTATCGAAGTACATGGATTGTACTTGCTGAAAGTAACCTGTATTTGAAAATATTTAAAAGTATTTAAATACTTTACAAATTGTAAAAATTTGGGCCTAAGGGAACATTTGCATTATCGTTTCAAAGAAATAATTATAAACGTAAGCTTTTTACGGTGTTATAAGTATGTATTAGCAGATGTTTTTAATCTTAAAGGTATTTCTGATAAAATTGTTAGAGGAATGAAGTACATATCGACATTAATTTAAGACAGATCAGAAATACTTTTATAAAAATTACCTTTAAAGACGGTAGAACATTGTCAGATTGTTTAATATCAATATTAAATGTAGTACAATTTTTTTATAGGTTAAACCTAACCTTACTTTTTATTCTTAACAGTATATATCACGATGGATGAGGTATTAAAAGATGCTCGATTTGCACATGTTGCAAAGGATCCGAAGTTCAGACGGATTCCAAAATTTGAACGAAAGATAAAAATAGACAAAAGATTCCAAAGTATGTTTAACGACAAGAAGTTCTCTGTTACTTACACCATTGATAAGCGCGGTAGACCTATGACACAGACTTCGTCGGAGAATCTGAGGAAATACTATGATATGTCAAACAGCGAGGATGAGTCTGACGATGAGTCATCCGCTTCCAAGACTACCGAAGAGACTCATAAGAAGGAGAAAGTAAAGAAACTGGATAAGAAAAAGAAGGAAACAGACACTGAAGAAGAGTCCGATGATGAAGTATCTACTGCTAAAACAACCAAAGAAAGTCGTAAAAAGGAAAAAGTAAAAAAACAGGGTGAGAAAGTGAAGAAGAAGGAAACTGATAAGATAAAGAAAAGACAAATTAAAGAGGAGGATAGCGAAGATGAAGATCTTGAGGAAGCTTCATCAGATGATGATTCTTCTACTAGAGGAAAATTGCTGCCCCTAATAAAACCAAAAGAGGAGTCAGATGCAGATTCTGAAGAACACAGCAAATCCGAGTCAGAAGCTGATGCGGAAAATGAAGTGGAGGCAGAGACTGCCAAAATAGATATAGATAGAAATGAGAAGCAATTGCAAATTAGAAGAAAAAACGAATCTATAAATATTTCGGACAAAGTTAAGGAAAAATTGAAAGACTTAACAATAAATTATGCCAGAGGGGAAGGGGTTCTCTTAACGGACAGTTCTTCTGATGAAGAAAGTTCAGAACATTCTGGTAATATTCTGTTATACTATTAATAAATGTCGCGAATGCTACGTTTGCGTATTATTGCGAATAATTTATGTTTTCTTAGATGAAGACGAAATTGAGCACAAATGGGGTGAGCTGGACAAAGGGGCTGAAACAACGGAAGAAATTACACATCGATTAGCGCTATGCAACATGGATTGGGATAGAATTCGTGCCATAGATTTAATGGTTCTATTTAATTCGTTCTTGCCGAGCGGCGGTCTTATTCGCTCCGTTACGGTAATAACGAACGAAAGTAGAAAAAAAGACTGTACTGCTCTTCGAAATTTCAATAATGAAATTTCCATCATTTTAGATTTATCCATCAGAATTCGGCCAACAACGTATGAAGGAAGAAGAACTAAGTGGACCGAGGGAATTAACAGAAACGAAAAAAAAACGAGAAACTGACGATGAGAACGATGTAAAATTTACATCGCATTATTCGAACTGTATTAAAAAATAAAACTAATGCATTACAACTTTATCATTTGGTTTTACAGGACGAGGAAGGTTCGGAGTATCACAGAGAAAAATTGAGACAATATCAGTTAAACAGATTAAAGTATTATTACGCCGTTATCGATTTTGATACTGCTGAAACAGCGAATAAAGTTTACACGGAATGCGACGGCCTCGAGTACGAATCTACAGCCACGAAATTAGATCTGAGATTTGTACCGGATGACATGGAGTTCGATCAGGTATGTTGTCTTTTCTACGAGCAATTAAAACTTATTCATCATACGTGACCTTAGATGACTGCTTTAAGACCCCCAAAGAAGCCTGCGACGAGATTCCTGAATTCTCGAAGTACGAACCGAGACAATTCATAACGACAGCTCTGCAACAAGTCAAAGTTCGATTAACGTGGGACGAGACGAATCCAGAGAGGCAAGAGTTCGCGCAGAAATTAAATTCTGGAAAGTTGGAGGAAATCAGTGAGAACGATTTGCAAGCTTATCTGGCGAGCGAAACGAGCGACGAGGAATCAGGTAGAATATTTCAGGATTCAAATGACTCTTCTGCGATATTGATACTTCGTTCTGATCGTAGAGAAAGAAGAAGATAAACCGCAGAAAGACGAGAACGATTCGGAAGCTGAGACCAATGCGGATCCGATTGAGAAATATAAGTCGTTGTTGAAAGATATAGAAGAACAGGAGGAATTGAAGAAGAAGAAAGACGTCGAATTAGAATTTACTTGGGGTCTTGGAGCGAAGGAAAAGGCGGAGAAGTTGGTGCAGGAGCGGCTGAAGAAAGACGAAAGTCTGACGCCGTTCGAGCAGTATCTCGAAAAGCGGAAAGCGAAGAAAAAAGCTAAGAGAGAAGAGCGAAAGAAATTAAGAGAAGGGCACAAAGAAGCTGGAAGCGATTCGGAAGATGATATGGTTTCTGATACGGACGGAAAGTCGGCTAAAAAATTGCATGGCAAAGAAAAAACTCTTCCAGATGATGATGATGATAATGATGATGATTCGATCTCTTCGGAAAATGAAGACGAAGAAAGACGTAAAGCTGAACTGGAACTACTTCTGATGGACGATAATGAGAGTAATGACAAGCAACATTTTAATATGAAGAAAATTGAAGAGAACGCGACGATGACGAAATCTAAGCAGAAGCGACTCAGTAAAAAGAAGAATGCGCAAAGTGATTTGAAGGAAGACGAGTTTGAAGTAAATGTAGCAGATCCGAGATTCAATGCTTTATTCACATCGCATCATTACAATATCGATCCTACGGATCCGCATTTCAGAAAGACGAAAGGCAGTGATGCTTTAATTAAAGAAAAATTGAAAAGACGAGCCGAAGAATCGAACGATGTAAGCAAAACTTCTCTTGCAGTATCAACTTGTTATGTAATTTGAATATATCTTTGTTAACTTTTCTTCGTGGAATTTCCAGGTAGTAGAAGCCAAACAACCAAAAGCAGATAAGAAACTGGACACGGAACTACAGTCCTTGGTTAAATCTGTTAAAAGAAATACGAAAAACATTTCACGGCCAATAAAATGATCATTTTCCTATACCATATCTTATTTGAAAAAACCGCCTTAGCAAATTCACGTGAAGTCTCATAGAATTAAGGAAAGTTTGTATATTTTGTATGAATAGACGCAATTAATAATATGTAAACTATACTATAATATACAATGGTTCTCCCTCGTTCATAAACTGTTAAAATAATTCTCTTAACAAAATATTAAATGTTGGATTTCAAGAAACAAATACAAATCATGTTCATTTAAATACCATCCAAACTTAATGATTTTAATGCAGGAAAAATCATGTGTATTGCATGCAATGAATTATTACCATAAAAAAAAATCTTTATCAATTAAAATATTACGTTGGTATGTTATAATCGTTATAATCTGAAGCCGCAAAATACGAAAAGTGAAAAGCACTTCACAAAAGCAGAGCCAATGACCCCATTGCGAGTGACTGCGAGTGACTTAACCCTCAAAATCTCGAAGTCTTAAGATGGCAGCACGGAAAACAATTCTTGCCAAATATATCTAGGCGTACCAAAGTAAACTGGCGGCAGTACGGAGTGGGGGTATCGCCTGGATCATCTGGTCATTTGAGCGTCGCTTCAGGGAACTTGTCGTTTTGACAAAATGTATTTTAAAAGTTAAACCGTTCCTCTACGAACTTATTAGGGCGACGAATTAACGAGGTGTCTTGCACGGTGAAAACTGCAGGTCCAAAACGACCATAAAATTCTCGGACAAAGTATGTAATGTGTAAACGATGGGGAGTGTTTTCGATGTGGAACAATCGAGTGCAGAAATATCAGAATCTATTAGTGAAAATAATGTATTGGAAAATATGGCATTAAGTAGCGAGACGGATGAGATCAGTTCGAATTTGAAGAACGACTGCGAAACTAACCTAGAGACGGAGTCATCGTCTACAGCCACTGTCAATACCGAAGCCAATGATAATACTAATGATCCGCATGAGCCCAGTGTTGAGGTTCCTCTGTCAGTAAACAATGCAGCAGTCGTCTCGGAGGATACGAGAATCGATGAAACAGTGAGTAGTTCCGATGCGGATCAGCAGGTAAACAGCGATGATGGCGAAGCAAAAGATGGTAAAGCTGACGAACGGAATGTGGAAAGTGTAAGTACTATAGGTGGAAGTTTACAATTGATTGGTGAGGCATATACGTCGGAGGATTCTCAGGAAACAAATACGAATGATGTTGAGTGTAAGAAAGAGAGTTCCTCGATTAATTTTCACGAAAGCTCTGAAGTTAGTTCCAGCAAAGAAGAGACCGGGGAATGTCATAGGGAGATAACTGAACCGGAGCATAATGTAAATAATAGCTTAGAGACGTCTGACGAAGCGGATGCAATAGAACTACTTCCAAAACAGGATATTACAAATGTTGTAAATGATCAGTTGCAAAATGTAGGATCCGATGCCTCCAGTAATAATGTAGAACAGGAAGTTGCAGATGAATTCTCTGATATATTAAAAACCACAGTAGATGTTCCTTCTGTAAAGTGTGAGGATAACAGTAATGCAGAATGTAAAGACGAAGAACTTAATAAGAACGTTGATATCAGTATAGACAATGCAAGTAGTAATGAACAAACACCACTCCAAGAAGAAGATGCAAAAGCTTCTGAACCAGAGCCAGATTCAACGATGGAACAGATTGAATCAGAGAGTGATGATAAAATTATTGAGCCTTCCATTGAAACGTATGCTCCGGAAGATGAGAACTGCAAAAGCATGGAACAAACTGAGAGTAAAGAAAATGAAGAGGTAGAAATTAGCGAGGAAGAACTTAAATTAGTAGAATTGGTATGTCAGACGCAAAGTGCAAATACATCTGACAATGAAAGTAATATTACTAAGGATGAAACATTGTTAAGTACAGTAATTGATAAACTAGAGGTGGATAACATTGCTGATGTTAAATCCGAAGAAGGTGAACCTGCAGAAAAACCAGAATCTGCTGTTACATATCAAGTAGAAAATATTGATAACTCTAGTACCGATAAACCTGAAGAAATAGAGTTATCAGAAAATGCCAATATATCAAAAAATATATGTCACGAAAGATTTCAAAGCATAGAGGAGGTACAACTTGAGTCCTTGGAATCATTTATCAGTCAGTCATCCCCTAATATCAATGTTCCTTCAGAGACTGAAGATTATCTTCTAGAAGAGACTTCATTCGACGGTTCGGTAAATGAAATTGATGATGTAGTTGCAGAAGTTGATAAAAATGTTTGCACCGAAGATAATCAAGATACTGAAACTATACTGCCTGAAACTACTGTTGAAGAAGGTAAATCTACACTTCCAGAAGAATCAGTCGAAGAAAATATTGAAACTGCATTAGAAGCAGATACATTGATTAATTCTGATGCAACCTTAAAGGATGAAGTTTCATCGGAAGTGGAAAACCTTAGGTCAGATCTGAATTCTATAGTTCCTGCATCAGAACTGGATGCAATGGTAGATATTGCAGGCTCTACAAACATTACTTCCCTCGAGAATAATTCAGACAAAGAACTCAGTATGGAAAATGATAATGATATAACAACCAATGAAATGGAAGAAACTTGTAATATAGAAAACTTAAATTTTGAGAGTTGTATGACTGAAGAATTGGAGGAAAAATCGTCTGATGATGCTGTAAAAGCTGAAAAGCCTGATTCTGAAGAAAACATGGAAGCAACATGTATCTCTGAAAGCCCTCAACAAGAGAATACAGATACACTTGAAGATTCTGAAGATATAAATATTGACTTCGAAAAAATGGAGGAAATTGATATGCAGATGTTAAAGGAAGCAGAATTAGAAAACTCTTCTCTCTTAGCATCTACAAAGGAAGAGCAAAACAATGAAGCAGCTTCTGTTAGTCCATTATTGACGGAACAAAATATAAGTAATGTAGAAGAAGAAGAAAATATAAGGCAACCTATGATAGCTGAAAGCAATGAAAACATCTCACAGCAAAGTGAGGTAAGTGAGAAAGCTGATGACAACAAGTTTGATACAGATAATGAAGAAGTTTCTGATTTAAAGTTCGTAGAGAAAAACGCATTTCTCTTGGAATTTGATGAAACTCAGCACATGACGGCTGAAGAAGATGCTGAAGAAGAGGGCATGGATGAAATGAATTTAACCCTGGATCCAGAAGAACCAGAATTACAAGTAAAACCAGATGGAGATGATGCCGAAACATCGGAGAAAGAGGATGGGGTGGAACCTGCCGAAGAAATGGAAGAAACTGAAGAACAGGCGAAAACCGAAACTGAAACGGCTTTAGAAATGGAAGTCAAAGATACTAACAATGAATCGTTAAATTTAGAAGAGGCAAGCGTAATCGAGACGAACACAGAAGGTATTTTTCCAAGTAATGAAGAGATGTCAACATCGGATAAAGAATCGGAAGAATCAATAACTAAGAAAAACATCGAAGAAAATTTGAAGAATGAATCCGAGAATAGCAATTTGAAAACTATGATAGAAACTGCGGACAACGCACGGGAGATGTTTTCCGAAGAGCAATGCCAAAACACACAGGATATCGTAACAAGTATTTTAGATGAGGAGAGAAGCGCGACCGATTTCAAGAATATCTTAGAAACAGAAGCAAGTGTAGCAAACAAAATAGCCCAAGCTCTTCAAGAGTCCACGGATTTGCCATTGGCACAGAATGAAATTGAAGAGTTGACCGAGAAATTACCGGAAAACTCGGACGACATTTTAAACAAAGACGACATGGAGGATCAAACAGCCGCGCAAACGATCGATTCTTTGGAGGGTTTATTGGACTTAGATTTAATGCCGGAAGGAGACGGTGCTACATTGAAGGAAGAAAAGCCGGATGAAGACATGCAGCAGGAAGAAACTATTCCAAAGGACGTTGACATGTCTCTGATACTTGAACAATCAAATACTACACCGGATATTACACAAGCATCGGATTATATAACGGATGTCATCAGTAGCTGTTTAACCGATACGAATGCTATGTCACCTCAAGACAGTACGGAGAAAATGGAAGATATCGACAGTAAGCCCGAGGAATGTGAAACAAACGATATATTAAAAGTTAACGAGGATATTATTACAGAGGCTGCAGATAAAGACGAGAATGTTGCGGCTATAGAGAAACAATTGGAAGAGGATGGAGATTTACCAGAAAACGAATTGGACATGGACTTCGAAGGAAACACGTTGGAATCGGTGGATGATTTGCAAGAAACGGAATCTAAGTTGGAATTGGCTACAGATATGCTTTTAGAGAATGTGGATCAGGGTGAAAATTTAAATGACACTCCATCCGGTATAGAAACTTCTCAACCAAGTTCCGAGATATCAGAGTTAGAGTCAGCTGTGAAATTCCTTCAGGAATCGGAAGAACAAGCAATCGATTCACCGTTAGAACTTTCACCAAAAATGGACGAAAGTGTTGTCGACGATATGTCTAAACAGGCAGACACATCTTCTCTCTTTGTACCCGACGAAGAAATTTGCGAAGATGCGTCGGAATTGGTAGCAGAGTTGCAAAACATCGCGACAGATTCGATTGCCATCTCCGAGGCTGAAATCATATCGGAAGCTGCAAAGCTAGAAAGTGAAAGGAAACTCGCGGCGCAAGTTAAAATCGAGACTTCGGTAGAAAATCTTGAAGCTAAGATCGAGACTTCGGTATGCGAAGAAAATGAAATGAAGGCGGATAAAATCGAAGAGACAGTTGCAGCTTCGAGGACTGACATCAAACTTGACACAGACATGATGCAAAAGATGGAAGTCCAGCAAGCACCAAGCATTGAGACTGAAAAAGTACCAGAAACATTGAGAAATATACCGCAACAGGTTTTGAAGACTTCCGAATGTATCCCAAAGGTCTCGATACTCGAAGAACGTCTAAAAGAACCACCTAAAATCGAGATACCCATTACGGATGTGACGAAAACTTCAATGTCTCCAACAACTTCGAAGGATAGTCTTTTGATCCAAAAAGATGCGAAGTTAATTGCCTATCAAAGAATGCTGGAATCACCGAAATTATCCGAGAAGTCAGAACCAAAGATCATGGACACACCGCGGAAGGATTCCGATAAGCACGATTTTGAAAATGTTGGTTCACCGAGGATCATCCTAAAAATCGCAAAGTCCGCTATTGCAGAGTGCGGTGAGCCAAGGTCACCTAAAAGCCCGAAGATAAGGTCTGCGACCAATTCGCCCAATCCGGAGGATAGTCCTGGTCAGAAGTTAGGTAAAATCAAATTGAAATTATCAAAGGGCGGTCATCCTTCTATAATATCTAATGAGAATGTCGAAGAGGTAGGACAGTGGCATTCCGAAGGTGCATCGTCGTTGTCACCGATCGGTATGAAGATCAAATTATCAAAAACCGGAGACGCGTCTATAGTCTCTTCCGAGAAACATGAGAGTTCTGATGATTTGAAGGAAACGAAGCACAAATTCGAGGAATCTAAGAGGACAGAGTCGCCGATTGGAATGAAGATCAAGTTGCTGAAAACAGGCGATGCTTCGATTGTTCAGGACTCGAAAGATATGCAAATAAAGCACAAAGACAAGTTAGATATTGTACAGGGAAGCCCGAAAAGGACTGAATCACCTATTGGAATGAAGATAAAACTCTCGAAGACTGGAGACGCATCTATAATACAACCGGAGAGGCAAGAATCCTCCGAAGATCATCGAGAGAACGCGATGAAATCGAAAGAGATATCTTACGATTCTCCAAAAAGAACGGATTCTCCCATTGGCATGAAGATAAAGTTATCGAAAACCGGTGATGCTTCGATCGTCTCCCCAGATTTGTCGGAAGAGGGAAAGGAAAGTGGAAAATCGAAAGAGAAGATGGAATCACCGCCGGAGATTCCCAAGAGAACCGAGTCTCCGATTGGAATGAAAATTAAGCTGGCTAAAACTAAAGGAGGTGCTTCTATAATATCCGTAGAGAATACTGAAGATCTAAAAGACAAATTGGAGGTACCAGATGTCCCAAAACGAACGGAATCTCCTCTTGGAATGAAGATCAAACTTTCTAAAACTGGAGACGCTTCCATCGTTCATTCGGAAGTCTCTGAGGAAGTTAAAGAATCCAGGCAGAAGGAAAAATCCGAGAACAAAGAAAAGTTAGACGCGCAAGATACATTAAAAGTATCTGATTCATCCTCAGGAATGAAGATAAAGGTAATAAAGTCAGGAGACACGTCAATCGTTGCTCAAGAATCCGCGCAAGAAGCTGAAGCAACGCAGGAAGTTCCGCAAAAGGTTGAATCGCCGATTGGTATGAAAATTAAGCTTTCAAAGTTTGGCGATGCGTCTATAGTCCCTACAGAGAAACAGGAGCAAGCTGAGGACCTGAAGATTCGTGACACACATCAGGAACCACCTAAGAGAACGGAATCGCCGATCGGAATGAAGATTAAGCTCTCTAAAACCGGTGATGCTTCCATAATACAATCCGAGACATCCGAAGATTCGAGCAAATCACGCGCAAACGAGCCGGAACATTCGAAGTCCATGGATGCTGCTTTAGGTATGAAAATAAAATTACTGAAAAGTGGCGATGCTTCCATCGTAGACTCGAAGTTGGATTCAGAGAAGAAGGAGAAGCAACAACGACGCCGCGACACCGAATCACCGTTGGAGATGAAGATCAAGTTATCGAAAACAGGACATCCGACAATTGTTGCCTGCGAGAGTCATGCAGAATCTGCGTACAAGTCAAAGGAAACCTTGGACCCACCGCACAATTTTCCTCATAGGTACAAAGAACCGGCAGCGCTGATAAAGGAGCCAGCATTGAAAATCCTTAAAGCTGGACATTCGACGATTCTGCAGAGCAATCGTTCAGAATTAACCATCGAGCCGGTTCAAATGCAGAGTAAGAAGATGGACAATGCGATTGAGATATCACCGAAGCGAAAGGAGATCACGATATCGCCGATTGAATCGAAGAAGTCGAAACTGGAGACTCAGCTATCTCAAATTTTACCGGAAGTCACGATTCAGCCAGTGATGTCGAGAGATCAGAAGCAATTAATGTTTGATCCGAAAACCAGTGTAATTAGTCGTCAGCAAATGAACGTGATTAGTCAAGAAATTAGCATTACACAAGTTAGACCATCGAAGGCGGTGGACTCTACCATGACTGAGAAGCTTAAGGACATTTTATCGAAGAATACAACGGGTTCTCCGATGAATTCCGATTGCGAGATCATAGAGCATCGTCCGGAGCTAATAATTGTGAATGAGAATTCGAATTCTAGCCAGGATGTTATGATAATAGAAGAAGTACCGACCCACAGGATGCCGGAGGTGAAGATACCTAAGAAGAGAGGTAGACCTAGAAGAAATCCGATACCTCAGCCTATCGGCCATCTTCCACCGCAATTACTGGCCCCAAGAGATCCTTTGTCTTTGGATAAACCACCGCCACCGCCATTGGAACATCGAGAAAATGAAAGACCTAAGAGAACTTGTAGAAACCAGAAGAGCTATGCACCACCGAAAAGAGGCAGAGGTCGAGGTCGGTATTGCTGATGTAAATGTGTTTATTTTCATTATCCTACTTTATTTATCTGTCATACTTACCTAAAGTACAACCAAGGCACAGAACCTTATATTTATTCGTATCATCGTTCGCTTCTGTTTGTTAGGTCGTGGAAAACGGAAACTGGAGCCCGTGGATCTTCCGCATGCTAAGAAACCGAGAATAGAGCAAGATCTAACCGCGATAGAGGCATCGACAATGGCTGTAATCACTATAGACGAATCTTCCGCCCAACAGGAATCCCTCGGGAAATCACCCGAGTTGTACAAAGCTTTAAAACAACCCCCAATGGATTCCAAGGGTTCTACGCATAAGGAGAAGAAGTTCGCGGGTCAAAGAGATTCGAGTAGCTTGCTCCCCGAGGCCACGATTAGCATGCAACCAGAAGCAGGCAGAGCATCCGACGTTCAAGGAGAACCATCCAAGATAATGCCTAAACCGTCTGCGGTATCGATAGATAAAGATAATGTTAAAGATAAGAAATTAATGGAAAGCATTCCTGAGAGAGTACAGAGGACACCTCAGAAATTAAGTTCCGATGATAAATCTGCCGATAAGACGGCGGAGAGTGGAAAACCTGAGAATAAGGATATGTTAGTTCCTCCGGGACATCAGAACTGGCTGACGCCTACGTCTAAACGGCAAACCGAAGGTGCTTCCAGGCATGAAAATGTATCTACGGTGCAAGTTATAGATGAGGAGACTAGAATGAGCGCGGAGTCTGGTTCCAGGTCTCAAACTCCGGCTAGAAATATTTCAGTACCAGGTATATTAAATTGATGTGTTACTTATGAGTCTCCAAAACCTGAAACTTAGTATAACATTAATATTTTGTTATTGTGAATCAAAGGTTTTACCTTCTGTTTCGTAGCATTGTAGAATATTTGAGTTGTTTGTTGTATTTAAAGAATTATGTTTAATTTTGCTAGGTCATGAATTCAATGCAATTTTATCGTAATTTGCCCTAAATATTTGGGATTTCCTTAAGTAATGTATATTTGTTATAGCCCTTTTATTAGACTTTCAGTTTCGTAGCGTTTAGCGATAATAGACGCATTATTAATACTGGAATACTTGTCAGTATAATTTATGAATGTAATAGGAAAAATGGTGTTTGCCAATAATATTTACTGTTATCTGAATGGCAATTTATTTGAGTTTTACGAAAATTCGCAATTATGTAAAAAAAATGTAAAGGTTAAGTTTTTAAACGCAAACAATTAAGTTTTCATGGTTTTTGAAATATATCAGTCATTTTGAGGAGGGGATGCAACGTTGATCCGTTATAATAAAGAAGAGATATGAAAGAGTCATATGACTAAACTAAATCAAAGAATAAATGTATTGGTAGACCTCCAACCAAGGGATCTAAAAATAGAGCTTTTCTTGTGTCCTAACATATCTCAAGTACCTAAATGTGAAATAGTTGTATTTAAATCAGGCACAAAGCCTGTCATTACTTCAGTTTATAATGGGTTTTACTGCTGGGGAACTTCAAAACCGTGTCCAACAGTGTTATATTATTTCTCTGTACTTTGTATTTTTTTCCTCGATATGCTCAATCGTCGATATAGAATAAATTGACGACTATTTTATATCTATAATGTCAAAAAATGGTCAAATTTCAAAGACAATATAATAGTTTTACCGTTATTTAAAAGTATTCTTCCGAAATTGAGATATAAAGACTGGGAAGAAAACAAGGAACTGTATTTAATTAAAGAAGCAAATCCTAGAAAATAGCAAAATAGTGAGAACTTATGTTTCGTTAAACTTTCGAATGATATCGGTTGTTTCAAGATAAATAATAATTTTAAGTTTGAAAACAAAAAATGATGCCTCTTTCAAATTAATTTTGGTACTTTTGTAATTGAAATTATTGCATACTATACGAATAATAAATTGGTTATGTCTCTCTTTCTAATAGTTTATGATTTAATAAAACCTGTTGCAGCTTCTGAGACAATAGTAAACGAAGAATCTCAAGGGAGCGTACTCAGTACAGCGACAACAGAATCAGAGAAAGTGAAGGTGAAGAATCGAAGAATGGAAATTAACTTTGACCCTGACGAAGGACCTTTCACTGTGGATAAAATTGCAGAATACGAATGGCCACTTGACCGCAAGGGTGAGACTTTCATGATTCAAGAGCAAATATCGCAATATCTTGGTGTGAAATCCTTCAAGCGGAAGTATCCAGACTTGAAGCGCAGAGTGGTGGATATGGAAGAGAGAAATTACTTGAGAGAAAATGGATTAGTTAGCGAAGCAATGTGTGATATGGGTAAGAAACTATTCCTTTATTTATATTCATAAAACGAAATTAAAAATTCCCATATAAATCATGAAAACTACTCAACAATTATTTTTCAATTCCTCCCCATTTCAGGATTAACTGCTGTATGTAGCTCGGAAGTATTAGACGTGATGTGCAGCGATTTTCCTGATCAGTACGAAGAGTATCGAAAGCACATGCGGGAAAAGCAAGTGAAAGAACATTCCAAGAAGCAAAAAGAATTGACGGCAGCCGCTAACGCGGAGAAAAATAGGATCGATTTGGCCGAAATGGCAGTTCAATCCGCGTTATCTTGGAACAGTAACCTGAATAAAGCCCGTAAAGAAACTCGAAAGTGTAGCTTAGACCTCCAGACGTTCACGATACACGTGCCAAAGAAACAGCAGAAAATCGAAACGGAGCGGAAAATTAGTCATTATCCCGTCGCTTTAATACCAGGACAATATACAGATTATTATCGCGAATACACGGCAGCTGAATTACGATATTACCCTCTCAATACTGTTTTATACGGTCCTATGAGGCCGAACGAACGTAAGTTCGATAGTCAGTCGGAGGGATCGCAGAGCGATAGTGATAGTGACTCATCTTCGGACGACTCGAGGTTCTTATCATTATCTTAACATATTGAAAATGCTCTCTGACGTACCAATATGACAATATTGTTATGCCAGTATGTTCGTATTTGAAAAATCTTCGTTTATCTTTTATTTAGTTCATCTTCTAGTGAGGGAACACAGGATACAGAGGGTTCACAGTCGACAATGGACGAGGTAGATATGGAGATAGTAAATCAGAAAGATGAGATTAAATTGAAATGCAAGATGTGTTTGAAAAGTTTAAATAAGCATAGCAAAAACGAAGTATTAATACAGTGCGGCACGTGTAATGGAAATGGTAAATCATCGTGACCTGTTGTTAATATCGTTTTATATCATCCCTCGGGATACAGTTATGGTGTGTCGTAAAAGAGAAACATTAATCTTGTCGTTACAGTTCACCCGTCGTGTATAGATTTAACGTTAGATATGGTCCCTCATATTCAGTCGTATGCATGGCAATGTACAGATTGTAAAACGTGCGCGCAATGCCATGATCCTGCGGACGAAGATAAAATGTTGTTTTGTGACATGTGTGACAGGGGGTATGTCATTGAAATTATGGACAAATAAAAGATATATTCTTACGTACTATGAAATTCATATTCTTCACTTTTTCTTTTTCTCGAGTTTCTTCATTTCTTCTTCGCAATAACGCGTACACCTGTGACTATCATCATACCATATTAATTCAGAGTCTTTATCATTTTTAGGTATCATATCTATTGCGTGGGCCTACGGCGAGTACCGCAAGGACGATGGCACTGCCAGGAATGTGCCGTTTGCGCGAATTGTAGCTCGAGGGAACCCGGCGGTATTAATTCCGATAGAAACAGCGTCGCTCAATGGCAACACGAGTATAAAAAGGGCGACAAAAACACGCGCGTTTACGTTTCGACGCTGTGCGTCCCGTGTTCGAAGTAAGTAGAGGCAGTAAGTCCTTTCTTTTTTTTCTTCTATCCTAACACTACAGTGTACGAGTGACAATTACGTGGAAGTATATGTATTAATGCAAATTTTTCAAATTTTCACGGGGCTTCAGTTCTGCTTCATGATTTTCCTTAACCCTCACTAAAAACCCTTTTGTGGAGACTTCTCGACTAATCTTTACATGCTCGCAGCAATTGTACATCTGAATCCTTGGATTTTGGAGTGCGATACTTCACGTGCGATTGTAGCCTCCGTGGTTTGGAACCCATATAAAGCTGTAGATGCTAGGCGAAATGATTACATCGGTTAAAGTGAAAATAAAAATACATATTTATTGGTATAGAATAAATTTAACTACTTGCGCTGGCAAAAAAATTACTGCCGCGTGTACCAGAACGGTCCAGTGTAACTCGTTGGTAGGCGTCGCGCAGTGTTCGATGCCTCAGAGAAATCGGAAAAAGATTTATATTCTAAACTAATTTCTTTTCGACCTAGGACTTTTAATAGTTTTTTGAAGGAAATATAGAGCATCCATCGATCGACAATAAAATTACACAAATATAAATAGTAAATTTGTGTCTATATCACTTGGGCTGGAAAGACGTGCATACCACGTCGTTGGCGATTCTGCGACAAAAGCATTACGACGTGTGTGGCACGTCTTTTCAGCGCAACTGGTTAAAGAATCAGTTTATATACGCACGTCCGCAGAAATCCAGGATTCAGAGAAATTTGTATTAAGCTTTCTCACATACTAAACTCCAGCGTTACAATAAGCCCTCATCCAAGTTCACTAACTCCATGATCTTTATGCAATAACAAGGCTATGGCGAAAGGGTCGCTATTGTCCTCACTGCAGTCGCTGTCATACTGCCCCAAGACTCGACCTGGAAGCGAATCTAGTGCATTGCAGCGCATGTGACAAATATCTGCACTTAGGTATTGACACAAGTTCCATATTAATTCCGCTACTTTACATTCTCATTGCTTGCCATTGCATCTTGCATGTGACATTTCGATGCTCTCTTCTCTTCTTTTACCAACTTTCATGGACAATGTTTGAAGCGTTGTTGCTTAACTCTTTTGCTACCAAGAATAATCACCGTGCTCGCTCACGAATTCATCCATGGATGTGAAAGGCTTCTACGTTGAACGTTTGTGAATATTCAGGCTGCACTTGTTTACTGGTAAAACTGTAAACAAAAATGTCAGATATAAGTGTCACGTTGCTTCAACATCATGCATTGACACTGTGCGGGTGAAAAGATAAATGCGCTACTTGTACACGTAGCTGTTTCGCAAAGTAGTTCGTAGTGAAAGAGTTAAAATGTATGTGAACATTTCACGATTACGTTGTTTTTGATTATTTTAGAAGCTTGTATAGATTGGAAAAAAGAACGAAGTATATAGAGACTGTACTTTAAAGAATGGCAATGGGAAGATATTATGAGGACTTTCAAAAATTTGTTTATAGGCTGCGTGGAGACCAAGGGTGTGGGATTCGACAGGAAAAATTACCTGTGTGACTTTTGCTCGCCGAATCGCCAGCAAGTGATGAAACCGTTAGTGTCAAAGATATTCAAAACGTGAACGAGAATGTACACTTTATCTCTGAAACCTGAGACTGTAGATCTGTACATGAATGTGAATTGTGTAACTAGACAATCCGATGATGGTGACGATGGATGATTTCTTCTTTTTTTAATTTGTGAGAACAGTGAACACATTGCGAGAACTCGAGTGAGTCATTTGTAACGGAGAATTTAATGTTTCGTGTGTCCCTGCGACGACAATGTCAGATTGTACATAATTGTATGACGCGTGGTTCAATTTTCAAAATTGACGTTTTGTTATTACGAATTAACGTCTGTTTAATCGACGTGAAGAATAAAGTTCCATTTTAAACGCTAATATTTAAAGAGAGACCACAGAGAGAGAGAGAGAGAGAGAGAAAGAGAGTGAGAGAGAGAAAGAGAAAATGAATTGATTCTATTTATAATTGTCTATTAATTTTAGATTTTGGACTACTCTTTGGATTAAATGAATTCTTTTAACGAAAATACCTTTATGTTCACGTTCTTTTCAAAATCTCTTTCCAAAAGCAGATTGTGTTCATGATAATATCTCCTTCGTTGTATTAACGTTTTGTGACTTATGAAATTGTCGAAATCCGGACGATTAAGATAATTGATTAAGATAAGTATTCGAAAGACTGCATCGCGAAGTTAGACAAAGTGCGATCTTCGGCATTTCCTTCCAAGTGTGTGTAAAAGGTGCTGTTTTCTTTTTAGATGTTTACATTTATCTTATATTTTGTCCTATTTAAGTTAGCAATAATATAGCCGCGAACGATTTTTAAGTTGAAAGAATACCTAAAGAAATCAACGATTCTCCAGTTTATACATTCTTGTAGCTTCTTTTTTTACGAAAGAGAAAAGGGATAACGCAAAAAAGAGACAACAGCAGAAGATTCTTTCATACATAAAATGTACAAGGCAATAGAAAAGCGTAATAAAACAAGAAATGAAATAGCGATTTCTTAAAAATATATATCACTTTCTTTATTTTTCTTTCGCAATATAATCCTCGGAATAATATTTTGTTGCGAGAGTTTGGATGCTTGTAAATATCATTTTTTTTTTTTTTTACATATTTATAGTAACGCAGTACCATCCACATCGTTAACCAGTATGCTCCATAATTTCCTCGTATCATTAAAAACCTCATCTCTCTCCCCGTAATATTCACACGTAATCGATAACCAATTGTTTCATTCGGAACTAATTACATGTTACAATAGATTACAAGAATGTTTTACATTATTTAGCAGTATGTACAGAAGAAATGAGTAATTAACAGCGTGAGAACCGCGTAAACAATGACCAAGCTGCGAATACAAACTTTGGCGTATCGTTGCATCGGTGTTATACTGTCGAAAAATATTCTAATTAATCCGCAGCGTTACGCTTCATGTCCAAGATATATACATATACATATCACTTATAACATATATATATGTATATACTTCCAAAGCGTTAGATCAGTTTAGACGCAAAGGACTACCGAGGATCTACACATTCTTGCGAGACGATTCGTTTTATACACTTGTAAAGCTACAATTCTGCCATTATAATCGCGATATTAATAGCAATATCCTGTAATAATGTCGGCAGCATCATAAAAGTCGAGACAACGATCCCGGAGAGCGCAATCACGCAATACCCGCATTATCGTTCGTGCTTCGATATTAACAGTTAAAGAATTACGCAAACCGGATCGTTTTTTTTTTGCTTCCTTTCTCCGCTCTTCCCTTTTACATCGACAACAGAATTCCTGCAGCATTTTCGTTAAATACCGATCCCGATATACCGTACGTTCATCATCGTTTTTCGTTGATATCCATTCACCATTGAGCGCTACTATAAAAATGACTGTGCACACCACATTCGAGTTTTTCTTTCCGGCAAATCACACATTTAACATTCCGCGCGTAAATGTGACATCGTGAAAAATAAAAAAATAGCTTGAGCAAAAAACGAGGCGTAGCATACATTACAATACGTGTTGCGAATTTACATAACGTGCCTTTTTCTGCAATTACGTAGAGCACTTACACTAACGGAGACGAGATCGATTTGCCATCGTAAATGTCCCGTTGACTAGCCGAAATATAATATAAATACACTACCGACAAGTACTGAGTGAATTTCTTTTTTTTTTTCTCTCTCTTTCTGGGACAGGCCCAAACAAGCGACCAGTAGAAAAGGTGGAAATAACGATTGTATTTCGTGTCCTGACAGTAATTAGACAGTTAGTATTTTAGAGTACGTAAACCTTTACAACTGCAATCAAGACTTTTTCTTTCATTGTTTTTTTTTTATCTTTTTTTTTTCGTTTTATTCCTCAAAATCAGTTTCTCATTAAATCGGTATTTGTTCATCGAAATGATCCAAGCGACAGAAGAGTATCGTAGATTTAGCCGTTTTTTTTTGTGTTTTTGTTGCGCCACATTGATCTTCATAAATAATTGACAACGTAAAAACTGGTCTGAAGCTTTTACTCGTGCCTAATGCCACATATGGATAAGAAGGTACTGAAGTTATGTAGGTGCGTTGCTGGTATAATAGTAGTGACCAAATTTCGCGTGGAGAACTTCGCAAGAACATCCTGAACGAAATTCGGCCCCGGTGAGCTGCCGACTTTGTAGAAGATCCGCAGATTACACGTTGGATTTGTAGTTTGCGATCCTTTCGTAAGCTTGCACAGCAGGTACTCGAATGCTTCCGTTAATTCGCTTATGGTCAGTTCTGCGGATGGCAAACTTGTTTCCGCGGTTAAATTCCCGGTTGAATTAGACGAGCCTGTTGAGTAACAATGTATCGGTGATCTCTTAATTTTAGTCAGTGGTGGAAAGTCTTCAATTAACGCGCTGACTGCCACGTGAATTTTACGAAATTAATATCGGACTTATTTGCCAAAAAGTGACATTATTAATACTAAAAGTATCGGCGTTAAATCTATTATATTTCGATATAATAAATAAGTACTGTGGAAAAAGTGGAGTTTTATGGGATAGCCGTAGGATTTCTACCCTCTGGATCTCCTACAAACTTTGAGAATTTTTGAAAAAATTGGGAACCAGTCGTCTTGACTGTCTTGTTAGTTCTAGTGTTAAGTAATTTTTATAAAAATTCTCCAAGTTTCCAACTTAATTTCGTATCGACAGCATTGATTATCCGTGGCAATCAACGTGTTAGAAAGAAAATAGTTTCTTTTACCGGCAGACATGTAGCACACGATTGCCGAAACATTATTTTCATAGTTCCACCTTCGTCGTATAGCCACTTTAAAGTTACCTACGCATTTTCCAGTCTCTTCGTCTACGATAGAAATGTTATCTCGTTAAAACGCAATCAATTCTAGATATTATCGTGATATTACGAAGAATAATACTTACACTCAAACCTATTATTATCTCTATGAGCCCAGACGCACCATTCGACCTGTGCGCCACGCGGAAGATTCGGTACGACGATGTAATCCACGATGGCATTGTTCGTTCGTTTCTCCCATTCTTTTCGTGCGTCGGG
Source organism: Cerceris ruficornis (assembly GCA_963989415.1). Taxonomy (NCBI): domain Eukaryota; kingdom Metazoa; phylum Arthropoda; class Insecta; order Hymenoptera; family Crabronidae; genus Cerceris; species Cerceris ruficornis. Next base: position 29,036,274 of record OZ022519.1, read on the forward strand.
TATGTAGTTAGAGTGAGTCAAAAAACATATACCTTGTACGATGTCCCTGAGCTGCGTATTCGAATCCATAGCTTTAACAATGCGATCTATATGCCTCAATGTCAGGCGACATTGCCTCTTAATATTTAAATCCAAAATAGTCATACTACCAGGCACCAAAGGTATTTGTCCAGCAACTGAGATAATATCGCCCACCTGTCGGGAGATCATTTTTTTCATTACATTCTGCTCGCTAATGACCCGTCGTTTAATGTTAGATTAATATTCACTCATTAATGCTAAACACGTGTTACATTAGATGTCAACAAGTTAACGTTTGTTAGCTGATGTTTCGACTAAATTCAAATCTTTCGTTGTTATTTTGCATTTCGGCTTAGATATCTAAACTTAGTTTATTCAGGACCTACAATTTTAGATATGTTCCGAACTATCGAGGCTATTGTGTACAAATCACGTAGGAAAAGTTGAAAATCGCCCAAAAATGACGGAGGATTTGAACTCGGGCCCATTGATGGCAAGTTCAAACCTTTATCTTCGCCATAGCTCTTTCGTGTATCAGAAAAAAAGACACGCGCAAAAATGTATAAGTTAGCAAGACATCCCCCTAACATCGATCGACATTGTATCGCTTAGTGACAATGCGGATACCTTAATTCTTTAAGTTTCGTCTATAAAAATGTCATTTTGTTTACCTCGAAAAGTCTTTTCATTTTGCAAACCAGATGTGTGTGCGTGTGCGCACTCTGTACGCACATACACACATTTCTCTAAATATACACACAGACGCGCACGCAATTCTTTCGCTTTTATTTTTCTGTTTTTTTTTTTTGTGTTTTTAACGGTATTACACTCACACGAACAGCTTGAGAGTAAGGACCAATGTTTGCAGGTGCCCAGTGACTTATGCTCTGAACATGCATTGTGTGTCGTTTATGAATTTTTTTATCACCACAGTCTTGAGTTTCTTTATAGGCTATAGCGTCAAGCACAACATGTATATTTAATGGACATTCCACACATACACGGACTGGTGGATTTATTTTGCTCAAACATGAGATGTAAGCTTCGTTTATAGATACGTAATTCGACATATCTTTTATATACAACGTTACTGCCACGATGTCCGACATCTGAAGATTCTCCTTCTTGACTAGACCTAAGAACAATCGAACGTTTACGTTTAATTTACAGCGATTTACAAAATATATATACATATTAGGTAAAGCGAGAAGCAATACAAAATTTATTTACAAAGAGAAAGACTGTCAAGGTTTGATTAACCCATAATGAATCACACCCGAAATATCGCAGCAGACAGAAAAAAGAATCATTTCTTTTTGCTTTACCTAATAGAAAATCAAAAATTGTGCAGAGCCGAAACACCGTCTCTATTTTGGACGAATAGAGACAGTGTCTCTTCCGTGTTAAATTTCTGATAATTTACGTAGACTTATATACCAAAAGAAAATGTAAGTAAATGGTAACTTAAAGAACGTAAATTTTACCTACTGCTTAATTTCTCCAGTGCCTCCTGCGTAGCAGATTTGGCGTCTGGATGTTTGCCCGCAATGCCGCCAAACCAATACCAACCAGTTTGATTTCTATTCACGACTGGTACGTCAGGATAATCTTCTTCTTCGTATAAAATTTCCATAGGACTCGGAGGACTAAAGTGACCTGCATCATGTTTACATATGAGTAGTATACAATTCACGGTCGAATCAGCGGTTTAATTGCAACGTAATCGTTTGATCGTTAAAGAGTAATACCAGAATTTGATATTTTTAAATTACTATCTGCACGTTCGTGCTCATCAACTTCATCGTCCGACAGATTGCAACCGTCTTGCAATTCTGGATCGACGATTTCAGCGATATAATCGTACGGGGCTTTAACAGGAACGCTTTTTAATCTTTCTTGTAACGGTAGTTCTTGCATACCAGCCTAAAACGTTTGCCTTTCGTTTTACCAATCATTGATATACACGATTAATTTGGATCAGTGATTTACAATGTCTTCCAACTCACATTTTTACTCTGGGTATGAATTTTCTTAAAGTTAAGATAACCGACGGGTGCTATGTTGTCGTTTGAATGTACTACGCTTTCGTATTCATCTCTGATACAAAGAAATTAATTAGTGCACGAAAAAATGTGTGTATACGCCGCTACGTCCTTATGGATAGTTAAATATCTGATGAGTTAACTTACATTATAATACTTTTACTAAACAATGGACAATCTAAAGTAAAAGTTTCATACTCTCCCCCTTCTCCGCATACATTCACACCATATTTTTCTTTCTGTAAATATTGTACGTTTGCTGTTACTATTATTCTTGTTATTCCTCCGAGTTAATTATCGTAATAAACGTAATATTTCAGTTGTACAGTTGTCAAAATTGGTTCATAGAACTCGAGTACAGAGTTTTATAGTAACTTCGATACAGAATTGCATTGGTAATACTTCAAAGAATGATATTTTCTATTATATTAATCATTAACCAACTAACTTACTATCTTGGCAAGGTGAGATTGCATTTCAGAGATCGATTTACCCAAATGTCGTGGTTCAAGACCTAAAGCTGCCACTTTGATTAGGACAGCGTTAACAGAACTTCCTATCATTTCTTTCAACAATTCGTCCTGTTCTCTCCGCCATAAATATGATAGAGAAACAAGACCTAAACGATTACACCTGAAAATAAACTTATAATATTAGCTACCATAGTTTGCCAAAGTAAGATTACGTGACTGTGCTATCTGCAATACTAATTTCATTATCATAGAACATTTTGCATCGAATAATTACACATTTTCCACACGAATTCGTTGATAATCGCTACAAATGGCTCCGGACGAAACAGCTTCTACATTCTCTTTCTCCTGGAAAAATAAAAATATTCTACTTCTTAGATTAAAGATACGCAATGAATTATTCCGCATTCTGCTCATTCCTTTAATATACAAATTCTATTCACCTTTACTTTACTTAACAGCCTAAAGAGGTCCTCGACTTCGTCATTCTCAGTTGGATAATAATATTTCTCTTGCATTTTTGATCTACCGAACGTTGGCTCGCGATACATAGGTAAGCCTGTAGCTTCCGCGATGTATTCTACACCTTGATATCCGACCGTTTGAAACATAAACGAATCTAGTTCATCTGAAAACATTTCATTGACATCAACTAAACCAGAGCATAAAGTATATTTATTGAAAGGTGAAAGGTATTAATAAAAAAAAAGAAATAATTGAGTATATTTCTTTTCAATAATAAATCGTCCATGTAACGGATAAGAAATAATAATATAAATCATTTTATCCCATTACCCTGTCCAACAGGATATAAATTAGCTAAAGCCACGATATCGTGGCCAGCAGCAATGCATTGCATCATATTAAAGCAGGAATCTTTGCCACCGCTGACTAGCGCGACGACCCTCATTATTTCTGTTACTAATAAAATTTCTTGAGAAGCTTATTAGGAGCTTAGGGTACAGACAAGTCTGAATACGCTTCTTTCAGACAATCATCTGCAATAAAAATAGTCAGTGATAAGTTGAAAACGAAGACGGTTTTATTAAGTAATTCACAAACAAAATGTCTTATATTTATAATAGATAACGATAAAATCATAATTCTCAAATGTATTGTAATACACACACATATATATATATACACAGTATACATGTATACTATAATATGTTTAACACAAATACATAAGCTGATAAAAAGTAGCGTATATAGAAAGAAAAAAAAGAGAGATAAATATCCACAGAGAACACCTTTTATTCTTGACATCCTTATGGGACAAATTTCGAGACATTTATCAAGATGTGTCTGCATTAAAACTATGGAAACACAGTGCATTAAAAAACAGTATAATTATAGGAACTTGTCACAAGGCATATTTAGGAATACATGCATATACATTGCTCGAAATATACATTAAGCCAAAATTAAGTTTACGAAATATGTGTGCATGTATGCTTCCCACCGGATCTAATTTATAAATAATACAGTCCGACTACTAACACTTTTTACGAAACATAGAAAAGGCACTTTGAAAAAAAAAAATCTCTCTCTCTTCATCCCTGGTTGATTGTTAAATCCGATCCGCTTTCAAGAAAGTAGCCGTACGATCTTCCTTGCAACAAAATCATGTAGAAAGCGGAGACAAAAAGGGCCACCGGACATTCTATTTAACCCGTGGATACGTATAACAATTGGCTAGTGAACAAAAATTAATCATTGTACTCTTCCGAACGATAAATGACACAAAACGTAGAAAATCCACGTCCTACGTACGATCATCCCTTTTCTCGTAACATCACAAAGGCATAAACGAGGCGAAAAACTAATAACACCTTGCATCGGCGGCGTGTTAGAAAAAAAAGGAGATCAACGATTGTTAAAAGAAAAAAAAAAAGAATACCTACGGAAAGGTTTTTTGGTTATCGCCGATTTTCGATAGACGAGAGATATTACGGAATGACGCCGAGCGAGAAATTGCACAGAGAACGTGAACGATAATTTCGAGCTTATGTATGCTAAAATAAACTCTAAATTTTCAACAAATGTAATATTTACATTAAAGTAGGCGACGAAAGTTCCTTACACGGCAAAGTCTATCAGAGACTGCGATTCCTTGATAGTGGCGCCTCGCGGCGATAGAACTTTTAGCACAAACCGTAAAATTGAGGTTATGACTTATTTTAAGACTATGCTGAATTACAACGTTCATCAAACGTGTTACTTCGTTGCTTTAGCATTTTAGTAAATTTTATTTTATCACGGAGTACGAGTTTGCCGAGAATTTTCCGAATTTATTACGGAAATGACGGTTAGCTTCGAGAGATTCACAGATGAATCTCGTGCGACCATACCTCGTGACATCATCAATGTATAAAGTATATTGAAGACTCGTTGTTTTAATTGTTTTTACGTTAACAATTTATCGATGTTATAGTAACGTATATATAAAAATTCTAATAGAAATTTTACTTATTTTCATTATATTTCATTGCATTCATTTTTCGTCTTTTTGCACGATTGTTAAATAACACTCTTATCTATAGTCGAAGCTTACAGTTTGAAGAATCAACTATATGTATAATAGAATAAGTTTGGTGTAGTTTTCAAAAGCTTCCCTATCGACACTCAAGTTTTTCCTATTCTCCTATCAATAATAACGTTATTTATCAAAGTAAATTAATTATATATATAAATACGATTAAGAAAATATATAACGGAAACATACACGTGCGTTTTCAGGATTAGAAAGACGATAACAAAGTTTCCACATATATACAATACTAATATAATTCTCAAGAATCATCATGCATTTTTATATTAACGTAAATATAATTTCTAAATGACTTTATAATACATTTTACATTTATAAATATTTAGTATGCCAAGTAACGCTACAAGGGACGAAAGTTAAGAACATTTTATTGAACGTTTTCTGAAAGGCATCCGACGATATATGCAATTATAACGAATAAAATAGCTCGTACGGTGAATAATGTAGAAATAAATGAAAAACTGGTACGCCAGAGAGGCAATTAATTTCGAAATCCATCGAAAGTGTATGTTGCCATCTTTACTTGGTAAATCATCGGCCAATCGGATCACTTTCAATAAGCGGCCATTTTACTTTCGCTACGGTCGCACGAAGCGCGAGTCAGTCTCTACGGAGCACGGTGTAATCGCAAGCTGCCGCTTGCATTGCAGGTTTCACGAGCATTCCGTTTAAAGGAGTTTTTATCGTTGCGTGTATTCTATACGGGATTGATCGAGGAAACGTTGGAAAATGGTTTTAGCGGAGAGAAACTCGGAGAATGTTAGAAATGGGAGAAGATCAAGAGGCCCCAGCCCTAATGGACAGACGGAATCCTCGAGCGAGGAAGACGGAGGTAGCTATTTTATATTGTAATTAAAATATTAATATAACGTTTAGGAATTATTCCAATGGATACCTAGGGTGATATACTTTAAATGTAGGAACATTGGGAGGACGATACATTCCTTGGAAGTTTGCATATTTCTATATTGATCGAACGCGAAAATCCGTAAGGATCTTCAAACAGCGCGCCCCACTTTTCCTCTTTTTAAGTTCTTAGCATTTTCGTCCAACTCCTTTGAATATTCTTACGAAAACGTCGATATTGTATTTGTTACAGAATTAAGATTATTATTCTCACGTCTTATTGACGGATTTTGTTACAATTTTCTGTACATACATATATATATTTATTGAAGTGTATTATTTTAACCATAATTATATTTAATATTATATCTTATCTGATTTTAATGAATAGATAATAATAATTGTATGATTTTCATGAATTTGAATATAGGGAGTACCGATGCAAAGTTTCTGAACTATTTAAACAGTAATCAAATATTTTGGGCTGCCTTACATAAATTTAAACAAACATTTTTAAAGTTCCAGCAGAAAAAATACGCGTTGGACGCGACTATCAAGTTATTGTTCCAGAATTTGTTCCTGTTAATGGTATGTTGATGATGTTGTATAAATGTTATATCATAATTTCAAAATACTATTTCACAAATTTTTTAATAATTTGATAATTGCATTTGCAACACAAATGTAGAAATATCGGTTGTAAGTGTAGTTGAGTTATCGTAATAATAGATTTTGCATTTCAGAACGACGATTAGATCAGTGTCCTGACAGGGCATTGCTCGTTTGGTCTCCAACTACGGATATACCTGATCAGAAGTGTAAGTTCAGTTTTCTCCGTTTGTTACTCTGAACGAGATAAGTGTGCCGATGCATTTTTAAATTAAATCCTTATCTTTTTATAGTTCCATGATCGGAAACAAAGGTCAAATTTTTACAACAATAAATAAAACAGTGTACTTAAATTTACTAACAAAAAACTGAATTTTTCTTGCAGCTTACAATTAAAAAATTCGTACATATTTACATTTAATAGTAATGCAGTTTCAAATGTATTTTTTAATAAGTTCGAATTTCGAAGATATAGCTGATTTTTTAAAATAATTACAATTATATTATTTGTTATTTTAAACAATATACTAAATATTTCATGTTTTTTCAGTGGACGAATATATCATATTGGCAAAAGAAAAATATGGCTACAATGGAGAACAAGCATTAGGGATGTTGTTCTGGCATAAACACAACTTGGAGCGTGCTGTTTTAGACTTGGCTAATTTTACACCCTTCCCGGACGAGTGGACCGTCGAAGATAAAGTTCTATTTGAACAAGCTTTTCAATTTCATGGAAAGAGTTTTCATCGTATTCGACAAATGGTAGGTTCATTATATGGGCCGTTTATTTTGAAAGTTGCATGAATCACTTCACCATAATGAAAAATAATTATTTTGAATGTCCGTACGAAATTATTTAGACCGAAAAACATATAAGTATCCGAGGTACCAAGCCCAAGTAAATCTCGAGAATTGGCATCAATATTCATAAACACATTAAAAAGTAAACCCTAAATATTTTGATTCAAAAAGAAAGTGACTTATGCTGCTTTCAAAATAAACAGACCATATAGGTGTTTCATTATGTATTTAAAATAAATTAATAATTGTTTCCTGACAATCTTTTTAAATATGAAATTCACTTGCATCATTATAGTTTTTCAATTCTTCATTCAACGTGGATTGCCATCTTTCAATTTGTCATATCTTTTTTCGTTTCGATCTAGAATTCTCTTTTCGTCAACAAAATTAATATTTAGTTAACAATAATCGATTTTCCACGTGCGGAAGATTTTATACGAAATTCTGTGCTCGAAAAATATTAAAAAGTATATACTTATATTAACAAATGGAATTGCCGAATTTTACAAGGACTTTATTACGAATGCTGCAATGAACGATGTAACGTTGTTTCATATAATGTGAATTTTCAGTTGCCCGATAAATCCATTGCCAGCCTCGTAAAGTACTACTACAGTTGGAAGAAAACGCGAACTAGAACGTCCTTAATGGATAGACAAGCAAGAAAGTTAACTAGCGGTGGAAAGGAAGGAGAGAATGGTAGTGAAAACGGGAGCGAATTAGGGTCTAATACAGACAGCGAATCCGAAGAAAAAGTAAGAGATTTCACCGAAATAATTAACGCATTAACTCAGTGCATGCACTCAGTGTATACATAATTCTCTCTCTCTCTCTTTCTTTAACGTATCATATAGAATTCACAAGTTAGAATTGCCACTTATTGCAAAGCATTAGCCTTGAAGTAATACTGTAAATGTCATAGACGCATAGAGATTGTATGATTTATCAGAATAATGTTGTTCATCTTCTTTTTTTTTAGAATTTCTCTTTTAGTTGCTTGTTCAACTTTTACTGGATTTTACATTTTTTTTTGTATGCTTTCCTACTTTTTTTTTTTATTTTAGTTTTACAACTTCCTACATTGAAGTATTTTATTGAGTACATTAAACGTTTGTGCTATTGCATATGATTGCGTTCTCCTCTCGCCGCATTTGAAAGCCATGGCACTGGTCTGACGGTATTTGAAAACAACTTTTTCATATACATGCAATGTGTAAATTGTGTGTCCTTTTAAAAATGTATCCACACGGTAACGTATTCCACGCGGTGAATGAAACAACATAGACAAGGATTCTTGATCTACGATTTATAAGAAATGTGTGCAGAAAGTTTTCATAATCGCACAATATTGAATTTCTAATAACTTTTGAAACTTATTACTTGCTATTGAAATGTACACGTATCCCGCCGTGCAATACGAGTATCATAGAAATCTTCTGACCTTTCAAACTGACTACCTACCTTTTTACATTGGGCGAGCAAACGAAAAAGAAAGCATAACTTATTATTTGAACTTTCGTTGTGTCGTGTGTGAAACGTAAATGTGGAACGTTCCAGAAATGGACGATCCACCGCGGAATACGTCGTGGAAAGAACCAAGCTGTGCCAGGAAGCCAAGGCACTGACGCCAAAGCCCCGTCCGACTCGGAAAACGCCCCTCAGGTTCAGGTACTCAGCCTAAACCTTACCCACTTGCATAGCATAGTATGCTTATTATATTTTGCTATTTTGTGTCTCGTATTTATTTCTATTCTATCGTACAAAATCTTCTTACTTCACGACTGGAAAGAAAAATAAAAACAAAGACCGCGTGAGGCACTGAGAAGAAACGAGAAAAAAAAATCATTTGTACAGATTTAAACGTGTATAGTAGCAAAATTGATAGGCTGAAACCTAACTGAGGAAAAAAAAAATATTGAAGCACCTGAAACATCCTCGGCTCTAAAGAGATACATGAATCTCGCAGAAAATTTCTGGAAAAAAACGATTGCTGACGACGCATTTGGCTTTTATCGCATGGAGTATGTCATAAAAGTTTCGGGGATGCAAATTAGTTGCGCATCTCCGTTTGTGGATCGTAGGTCCATTATTTTTGATACAGTCCCTTCGTTGCTTTTCATCACTTATCAATAGGCTGAATTAATGTATCTCAGTAGACGTTTAAAAAAAAATATATATACATATATAAATATACATACACATACACTCACACGTATACGTATATACTTCAATATTTTTCTTTTGTACAAAGTTATTTCTAGCGATTAGTTTAGCTTCATGTCGAGCAACAGGTTAACATTTAATCAATTTAAATGGAGGGAGAGGGTGGGGGGATTATCGAAATTCATTCTAAAAGGGTATTATGTGTTGTAGGGCTCGTGTAGCAACTGTGGCGTTGCTTGTCATAGTGTTCGTGCTACGCCCAAGGGACACGCGTGTCATAGCTGCTATCTGCATTGGAGGTCAGTGAATGCAAGTAAAAGATAATCGACACTTAAATGGACCTTTTTGCAATATCAAGAGATACCACGTCAAAGAACATTGAAAGCTACTTTAATTGCTTCTCCGAAAGCTGAATATTTGAGAACTAGAAACATATGTCATTTTTAACATTCATGTCATTGTATACATATTAGAATTCATTGTACAAACTTATCAGGGTATTAGATAATTCACTTGAACAGCTTTCATTTCCTACGTGTCAGTTTAGTGTTTTCATTCTTCTTCTTCTTCTTCTTCTTCTTCTTCCTCTTTATTCTTTTGTTACAATATACAGTGTTTACCACGGGTTTACAATTGTATATAGAACAAAACCTATTGAGCGTGATAGCGAGGTAAAACTGCAAACTTATTTAAATCGTTTAGACGGACCGGCGTAGCGAGACCATTAAGTTCCATGCCGGGTCGTACAAATAAAAGAAAACCACCTCGTGGGCTGGTCGTTAATCACGACGATTTGGCAGCACTGGCTGGCCAACCGAATCAAGCGAACAACAGCTTACAAGCGATCGACACTGAAATTGTTAGCCTAAAGCGCCAAGTACGTTAAACAAGAAGTAACAGATTATTACCCAAAATCGTGTGGATACATTTTGGTTTTTTTTAATTCTCTCTCATATAATTATAACGATCCTACGAGCTAAAGTAGTAATAAGTAATACAACTGTTAAGCGTATCGCGACGTATGCTAATCGAGATGTTTATCTTTAAAAACAGATACAGTCGAACAAGCAGCAAGTAAGCGCACTGAAACGTAAAACAACCGATGGCATCGATGATTTACGGCCACCTGAAGTATCGAGTCGTATAAATGCACGCTGGACTAACGACGAATTATTACTGGCCGTTCAAGGTGTTAGGAAATATGGGAAAGATTTCTCTGCGATTGCCGATGTTATCGGAACCAAGACAGAGGCTCATCTACGATCGTTTTTCGTCAATTATCGGCGGAGGTATAACTTAGACGCTGTGCTGAAAGAGTACGAGGCTGAAAATGGCCCTATACTTATCGACGATGAGAAAGAAGAGAAGGTATTGTTACAAATTATATATATTGTTATTTAGAATTACGTAATGCGGATCACTGGAGTAGTAGGACATTCGCAAAAGTTTAAACTAAAGTCTCGGCCTCGCAATTCAGCGGGACTGACTTCAAATCCTTCCTCGTCTCCTCTAGCAAATTTGTCCTAATTAATTTCTAAACGTCTCATAATCTCGGTGATTCGGAAGTCGCCTGAAACGATCCTAGATAAAATAATCGTAGCACTCGAATCCGAAAAAATACAAAGTTAAACTATAAGGTATAGAGAATCGATTAACAGTACGAATTATGCTACATTATCGATGATTGTATTTTTAAAAAATGTTGCTATTTCAGATGGACGTTGATCAACCGAACGAAACAGCAGAATCATCCCAAAAGACGAAAACGTCTGTTGGTATTGGTCAAGCAGCTAAATAACAAATGAGTATAATCCTGAGCACCAAACGTGAGAAAAGTAATCACAGACACTTCGATAATCGATAATACCGTATACATATTATATATATATATACACACAAAAAACGAAAAGGTATTTCTTTAAATTTACATTACATTTATCATTTTTACACTTAGTTATATCGCTTCGTTCTACGGTGGTGCGATTTTAAAATACGAACGCCAAGTACAAGAAACGATTTTCACTGAAATTTTAAGAGCTTGTGCATGGCACACGGTGATCTATATGACGAATGTGTGGGTGAATCAATGGGAGATGTATGAATTCATTCGACTAGCCTTACTTTTAGTAGATTATATTTGTATATGTTTAAAGTGGAATTTTTTTATTAAAAAAGAAAAAGAAAGGAATGAAAATTCTTATTTAAGGGAACTTCGACTCCATTAATGATAGATAGGGCAATATTCTACGAAGACGTGAATCGTATTAGACATATTGCATCCATGATTTTCGTATCAGCATTTCTCTGTAATGTACGTCGTACCTGAGAGGAGATGCGCTTTTCTTTTCTTTCCTTTTATGAGCAACGTGAATCAATTTTATTCCGTAGAAATGTTATATTTCTAGAGAACGCACTCAGGAGTCGCAAAAACCTTGTTTGACTCATGAAAGTAATGTAGTAACATGATTACCCTTATTTCGAAGGATGAATAGAAAATTATTAATCGATAAGGAGTCGTGTGACATTATGCAAATATTTGGTTAAAAACGATATCGTATTATTTGGAATATTTAAAAAGGCTTTACATTGCTTGATAACAATTAAAAAGAGAGTTATTTATACAAAGAATTAATAGACAGTCTTGTAGTAGGGAAATCGAAGGCAATTTATGATTTATTTTATTCTCATACCTGTTTTTTCGTCTTTGCTCAAAAAATTGAACGAAATATCGTCGCTGCAATATCACTACCGTAATTTATATTTAGTTCTGCATGCATTCTGTGTCGATTTGTGCCTTCCTATATTTAATTATTCGTAGAGAATTTTTAGACAATTTCGATCTCTTCTGTTATGAAACTCGAATTTTCACGAAGAACAAAGGATTGTGATGCGAGCTCGTAATGTCGGTTGAAAGCTCTTACGGTTTGTGCCTATGCATTCCGGGCGTACAGAAATTCGAATAGCTTCGAGAGAAAGGAGAAGAATCGAGGGTCAAGGATTACGTTCCTTCTTCTTTCCCGTTTTAATTATTTTAAATTCTATGTACAATTGTATAATAATAGTCTTTACCGTGAATCATCGACAATCTTCCACTCTAGGCGAAAAGAAAAGAAGTACAAGAGGGGAAAGGGGAAGGAATTTGTATGCTTCTTTCGATTCGATGTAATTTCGGATTCATCGTGTATCATTCATTCGTTACGATTACGTGAAATTATGGTGATTTTCAGCTGTACAACAGTAGCGCTCACGAAGTTCTCATTTGAACGACGGCGGAGAGGGAATTAACACTAGAACTACCGGCTTCATATCTATTATTTTTAAATATATTCAATAAGTACCTTAAAGAGAAAGGAATCAAGCGGCAAAGACTATGATCAGTCAAGTAATTTTTATTTTATACGATCAAGTCGAAGAACTTTTCGAAAAAACACGGAAAACGGTCATTTTTGACCGACTTGGTAGTTTTAGCGTTAATCGTCCCGTAAATGAAGAAACACTTTTGCTCAAAGAGATAAGATACAAGTACGAATCTTGACGATGAAAATTCCAAATTTACGTCTTTAGCAATATCAGGATTTCCGTTGTGAACTTTCACAAGTTTTCTTTCCCATGTATTCGAATAGCTGGAGGAAAGACATTGTAAAAAGCACACACATCGAATCAGTAAAGGTAGTTCTTTCTTTAGCTGTAATCGCCGCGTGCAAAGATCTAATTGTATCGAAACAATTAAACAAAACGGTGGTTCCTGACGTTTCTATCGTATTACACTAAATTATGTAACGAAAGCACACGCATTGTACAGAAAAGCTGGCCGGGAAGCAGTGCTTTTAAGTGGAAAAGCACGAGCTTCTCTACGCCGGTATAGTGGATGTCCACTATTATATTGGAAAACGGAAAAAAAACACTAATTACACTGACATGTAGGAAATAAAAAGTCCTTCAAATTTATATATATATAAATATATAAATACGCAAATTGAGATGTCATATTTGGACAAGTCCTAAAAAACGGACAAAATAGTTTAAGGAGGAAAAAAGAGATTTCAAAGATACTTCACCATTCGCGCAATTGTAAATAATCAAAGCCAGCACGAAGTTCCGTATGTATGCAATATCTCGTTGGTCCTCTTCTTCTGTTCATCGTTGGTTTCCTTTTTCATTATAATTACTTTACAAAACTGTTGTAATTCTGAAGATGATGGATCCCGAAATATTTTGATCGGCGTTTCACCGTTACCGATGGATGTTTTATATTATAAACGTTGTAATTACAATTAAAATTGTTCTAACGGGGAAGATTTAACGGTTGAACTTTAAGAAGAAGATAGTCGTACATGCATAATATATTTAATTATTCGAGAAACACGTTCATTCTTATATCAAGGACAATTGTAAAGAGGGAAAAGAGAAAGAGAGATACTTTGAGAAAAAGATAGTTTGTAATGCTCGAAAATGTGCAAAGAGTTAATATTTTCGAAAGGATTCCTTCATGGGATTAATAGTGTAGATTTTAGTTAATATAAATATCTTAGATGAAATTTCTGCAATTCGTGCGACCGAGAGAGAGAGAGAGAGAGAGAGTATATTCGTTAAGTAATAATTAACGAGACGAAAAACACCGACTTCCAATCGTTTACCTTACTTTACCGTTAGAACGTTAATTCTCAAATAAGTATAATTTTAATTGTAGTATCACGCGTATACCTACATTTAATATTAGTAGTTATAGTAAATAATACCATTAGTTTATTAAAGGTTCATCTAGATAGTGTCGATTGCATTAATAACGTTAATGAGAAACACTTCGTATGCGTGTTCAACCACGGCTTCACTGTCGGAAGAAAACGCCGTTCCTCGAGATGGTCGCGTGATTTAAACATGTTTGCAGGGAATGGATAAAGGAGAAGTTATTAACGATGTAAATAGACGAGAAGAAAAGAAAAAACGTATAGCTCACCAAAGAGATCCACTGTAATCGTTTAGCGACATATCATGGAATGAAAGACAGAGAGGAATCGTTAGAAAAATTTCTGAGTTCTGATTGAATCGTTAAAGTCGACTTTTCAGGAATTATATTTAGACTAGCAGTCCTTTTTTTCCATGAAATGGTTTTGTTGCGTTCCGCTCCATTCTCGAGTTTCTTCATTAAAGCATATAGTTTTAAATACGATTTGTTGTTTCGCACGCGAACACACGGCGCGGTATTTAATTAAGTTAATTGCGAGGATGCATTTAGAAGGAGAGATTAGACATAGAGAAAGAAAGAGGGAGAGAATAATGCACAATCAGCGAATAAACTAATTTTCCACGGAGATGACGGATTTGCTTTTGTTTCTTCGAACAATAACGAGATTCGATACGTCTTTCTTTTTTCATTTTGTAATTTTATACATCTGATTGATATGCTTTAACATCTTCTCTTTCGTTCTGACGCGATCGGATAGACTTTGTTTCGTTTGAATGGCGACGATGATTTTGAAACTTTTCGAACCTGATGGAATGTCAATCGGAAAAGTAAGAACAAGAAAAAATATGCTCGCCGAGACGTTGCCTCGGCGATCTCGTCAAATTATATTTGATATTACGCGAGATAATGTAAACAGTTTCTGTAGATAGGAAACAAAAGACACACAATCATAATACGATGAGACAAAGTTAAGAGCACTGAGACGAGAATTTCGCGATGTGTAATATAATCTTACGATCGTTCAAAGTTTTCTAATATTCTGATACGATTAATGTAGAATAATGTAAATAATATAAAGTTGTATAAGCTTCGTGAATGTGTACACATTCTGTCTGTCTGTAAGTTGTACAGATGTATTTATTCAGAACTTATTAAATATCACTTGTGTACTTTGACGGGGTTACAAAGAATTTATTTTGCTGCCTTCGCTCGAAGGTGTAAATGATTCGATTTTACATATGAATTTTAACACGTTGAACGCCGCCTGTAGTTTCTATTATATTATTATAATATATTTCTATATATTGATGCGAATTTCTTTTATATTAAGCCTTAGCTTTTATATTAACGATATAAATATTAATATTGACCCCACAGTGCCAGCTAAGGTTTAATATCACATCTCCCCGGAGTAGAAACATTAAAGATAAAGATAATTATATGTTCGGTAGTACTTTACACTTTTTTTAGTATCGAATATAATATAAAATTTGTAAATATTGTTTAAAAAGCACAAGAAATTCCATCAATTTCAGCAGCGCCGATTATCAATGAACGTCAGGGCTTTCAACGTGTTAATTATCATTTATTTACTTACAAACTTGTATTAGTGTTAATTGTACTCCTGTATTATAATTCCTCGCTTCCTTAATAAATAGTCTACGTACCTAATACTTAAGATAGCTTCTAAATTAGTATAATGAAGATTAGCATTCTTCTCGAGCTGATACTTCGCTTGAATTTCGTCGGAAATAAATCCTGGATTATCGTCGGAAGAGCAGATTTTATTACGTTTAATTGCGTTACTTCGCTGTATGTAATAATAGCAAGTATTTAGAAATTTCGATTCTTCTCTGTAAGAAGGGCTATCGTCGTGATAAAAAGGATTCTCGATAGTTGCTTTATGATTCTGATCTTTGATACTTTGCGTAAATAATTTCACAAAGTGCCGATTTCTATCTGTGACTGATAGATTTTGTACTTCGTTAAATATCTCGGATAACAATTTGTGATACATAACTGTATCGTGTTGCAAAATATTATATTTGCTATTGATCCTAGGCAATACGTATGTCCGCAAACATTCTGCGATGGTTTCTCGTATTTCTGTAATTTCATCTTTAAGTAAAATCAGACAGCAATGTATGACAATTAATTGATCGAACATTGTTAATTCTTCAAAACGATGAACCGAGAATTGCAAAAAATCGACAGCAATTAATCGTACATGCTCTTCCTCGTGTACGCATATTTCAAGAGTGTATGATAACATATCGTTAACAATTATTTCGTTTTTAGAAAATATCATTATCAGTATACATTTAAAACAGCATAACTTTGAATTTAACAAGTTTTCATTGAATTCCATTGTCATGTTTTCTATCAGTTCAACCATATGCGATACATTAATGCCTGATTTTAACATATGCTTTAAAGTTCTCAGAGCAAAGTCGATCATTGCGTTTAATAGCAGTTCGTTATCTGTACCTACATTATTTAATAATCTCTCGGTAACAATTTTAAGGATTGGAACATAATATGGCAAATGACTTAGCATAGCGACGCTTAGATCAGTGCAAGGAGAGTTCAAAATCTTGATGACGATATCACTGTTATCACTCTCCGATCGTTTAACATAATCGGCATACAATTTGGCACATTGATCAACAAACAGAAAGAAACCCGGTTGCACCATTTGCGACGAAAGTATCGATGCGTTCTCATCGAATGAGAAAATATCAGTTATACGTATTTCCTCGGAGATAGTCTCTGATAATTGTAAAATTAACATTTCCAACATGTAGCAGGGTTGCGCATTCTTTAACTCTTTAGACGTATCGTTCCAAGTTCTTGATATCTGTCGAAACCTTGATAATTCCAAGCATTCTTTCGTACTCGTACGTCCTGTATCTTTAAGTGAACACACGTAATTCGTTTCAACGGACAGTCTTTCTTTTAAGTACTTAATCGTCAGTAAATACCCGTGAATTAAATTGGTACCACGACTTGAAAAAATGTCGCGTTGCAGTTGTTCAATCTCTGATTTAATGCAAGAAGGTGCCGTTAAGGCTGCATACGCCTTCGCAGATAAAAGTCTAACGTACAAAACAGGATCACTGAGAAGAGAACGAAGGAAATGCTTTGATTTTTGTACAAATTCTTGCGACGAATAGTCAATTAAGTCACAGCCGCTGTAGGAGAATTTCGATAATAGTATAAGAACATGTATGATACTCGAGTGTAGATATATCTTCACGGAGAAGTTCGTAAATGTTGATGAGAATTGCTCAAGTTGTTTCGTAACATAGGCTGCAAGGATTGGATAATGAGTAACAAAATGATTAACAGCATAGCCACTTCCAAAGTCCAAGGCCCCGTCTCCGTAGCTTTGACCCGCAAGTCTTGGAACTATGGCGCCGAACAATTGTAGACTCGCGTTTCTGCAAAGGTGCATAGTTTAAAATAGCAACAAAAATAAAATTGGCAATTGTAATGGAGTTTAAAGCTTGGACTGCTAATTGGTTGTGTTCCATTATTGTTTAACTCTTAGCTGGCACTGTGAATTAATCGGAGGAATATTAATAGGAGCCCAAGGTGGGCCAGGAGCTAAATGTCGGACTTCGCAATCTCTGAGAGATTTTCCTAGTTGATTGTTTAATACATCACAGCCTAACTGTTGCAGAAGTCACTTAAAACAGTAGGTCCTAGTGAAAATGAATATAGCAGTTACAAAAATATAAAACAAAAGCAAAGTATTGGCTCCCTGCCAGCTAAGAGTTAACATACGATAGCTTCCGTAGTTGAAACCCCATCCACAACTGTAGGTTTTAGACGAAATTATAAAAATTAAAGCCGCAAAATACCAAAAAGAGCAATAAGAAAGATTCTTACCGTATAGTCCATTCTTCAGACTCCAAATATCTAAAACATATCAAGGATATTCTCTCCATGTACGGGGTCAACTGTGCGTGTATTTCCTTATCGGCTACCAAAGCACGTAAATAATGCAACCGTCTTGCCAATGGAGAATCATGTTGGGAGTCTACATTTTTTAACGATGCATCTGAAAAGTCATCCAATAGATCTAACAATATCTGTATGGCAAAGTGCAAAAGCGGCCTGTCGCTTCGATTGTCGCTGACAACGACTTTGTGGAACATTATCGATAAGCCGGCACTTCTTCTCGTTATATTTAACGAGTGCACGGTATCTTTTTTCAATATATTCAGTATATACATCTTCGGCAATTCGCAGTACTCGTTTTCATTGCATAGCGATCTAAAATACAGCAACATTAAGAAACTTTCGACCTTGATATTTTTTCTAAAAGCATCAAATAATTCGGAACTATTTAGTTTACTATAATTACGGTAGTTTATTAACACTGCAATACCTCATTAAGTTTCCAATTGCTGCCCCAGCAGCCTCTACTGCACCTTTGTGTCTACATTTAAATAATACGGTAACAATGATATCAATGGAACTCCTAACAGTTTCTTTCGAATACATTAATGCGCCTGTTTCGCAAGCTATTTCACACGCAATCTGTAAAACGGATACATCGTCATTTCCAGTTATTTTGCAGTAAAACTTGAAACTTGAAGACTGTGTTTTTGCATAAGTATAGTAAAAGTTAACGTTGTACCTTCAAAGACATCCATATGCTAGAAACGAGTACTTGATGTGCGGGAGTTAAATTTAATTCGTCGTAATTAACATCATCTACTTTACTATTTTTTATTGCTTCGTCGATTGCTAATCCCATTTCTGCGAATGACGATGAATATTCTGTAAGCAGACGTATGATTTAACTTCATAATACTCTTCTGTAATACTTTAAATTCATTAAACAAGGGACAATATTTAAATGAAAGGAATTGTTATATTTTTTGATTTATAAATATCTTTAGACTAATCAATTACCTGTATTTGCGGATTTCGATAATAATACGGATAGAAGAAAGTCGACGGCATCTTTCAACAGAAATAGGACACTTTCCACGAATTCTAACGTTAAGGAGCGATTTTCAGGGCCATCTCGAAATACGACATTTAACAAGGCGGTTAAAACACCATAAAACGGTTCATTCCGAACAATAGCTTTCAAGATATCATCTTTCATTTGCGTCAATTGTCTTGTAGCTTCTTCAAGAAGAAAGTTTGAGTACGTTGAATAATTATTTACATCGTTGCACCGAAGCGTATCGAATTTTCCAACGACATTTTGGAAATTACTTAAAGGAAACCAAGTAGATAAAATGGTTACAAGAGCTGCTCCACTTTCGATTTTGTAAAACTTGGAAGAATTGCAATTTTCCAATGCGACGCGAAACAATACCTAAAACAATAACATTCACGTATTGAAAAATACACGAAGAAATTCTATTCGGCATAAAATACAATAATAATAATATAAAATGTTCACCTCTTTCTCCGAATCCGTTAAAATATTTTTATCAAAGTAATCGAGAATAACGCGAGTAGCTAATTGCCTGACATCGAGTGCTGAATCTAATACGAGCCTCAACAAGGCAAATAAATTTTTCTTATCGGTAAATTTCCAATTTCCAGTATCTTTAAAGTGTTTCTGCAATAGCAAGGTGCAGGTTGCATTTTCCATGTTATTGCATTTATTAAAACAAGTTCCATCGGTGAAGGAAAGCGTGGCTCTGTGTAAATTCAAGCCGAGGATTTTTCGTTGATAACAGGAATCAATATCGAAACAGTCCAATAAAAATTCGTACAACCAGTGCATCATGTAACGCACATCGTCCTTGTAACGTGGCATGGTTTCGCAAATTTTCAAAAGATTTGCAAAAAGTATTTTGAAGTACTTTGTAATGCCGTCTCTCATGTACACCGATGTGCTATTCGCATTGTGCCACAAAAAATATCTTATCGTGGAAAATTCATCTCCTTTTTCTTGACGAAGCGAATTGTTAATTCGATGGCAACTTATGGCAAAACCATGCAATCTTACGACCTCGTCTTTGTGATTAATGCAGCAATTAATGTCCGCTTCTTCGGGAAGTTCGATATTTACGTCGCTAGCTATTTTTTGTAAATGCAATCGGAGATAATGACCATTCTCATTTCTCGTTAGATCCCATAGAAATGGCAAAATGTTCTTGTACTTTTTTACGGCAGGTTCGAGCCAATTTTTACAGAGTAACTGCAGAGCACTGTGATTCGCACTGTGAACAATTGAAAGTAATTTAATTCATTTAGAACTGAAATTAATTTACAACGAAATCACTGAATTCAGTTGTAACTTACTCTTCCATCTCCCAATGATGAAAGATAAATTTCAATACAGATCCGAATGACTCTTTCCAAGCATCCTCATTGAGCTTTTTTAAAATTACAATATAAACTTTCGTGCCTGCCGAACGTAAATGATGTTTTGTCAATGAAGTACAAAGGGGAAGCAAAAAATCGTAGGACGTTACGGCTTTAACGTTATCCCAAACTTCACAAATTTCTGCCAATATAACGTACTTCGTTTCATTCTGCCAGGATACATTATCCACGCAATGTTTGAACATATACTCTAAGAATCCGTCGTACTTCTTCCCCATAATCCGAAGATACATGTTAAAAATCGACGTTGAATTCTGTTTACTTATTTCATTGATAGCGTTACACCAATTTGAGAAGATAACTGCTTCCAATTTTTGTTCCAATGTTGAATCGCACGTGCTCCAGATATTTGTATTCATTGTTCTCTGTAGCCACATGCACAAAACTTTGTACGCGAAGAAAGAACATCCGGTGTACGTGATCCAATGTTTGTATATGGTATCAAATATAATTAAGGAAATATCGTTCGAATACATTTCTTTGCGGTTAACTTGCAAGTATCCATAAGTGCAGACCAATTTAAATAATTCCGAATCGACGATATCGAATTGTTTGCTCAGAAAATGGAACTGATTTGAATTCAATTGTAAAAAATATTGGAAGGTATTTTTGAGAATACCGGGATTCGGATGTATCGAGAGTAAAGCGAAAAATGCGTGAGATGCTAATAATGTTCTTTCTCTGGTTATCTCTCGGTTAGGTATGCAAATTCCTATGATATGTTCAAGAAGAGACTGCCATTGCGTTAGATTTTCATTGTCCAACTGTCGGCCGCGAGAGGATGCAAAGTTTATCAATTTCTGAAAACAAAAATAACAGCTGTACTACTTTGCAGTTGAATCAATTGAATTCTGTTAGCGAATGATACTAACTTTGAAAATAACGATATCCTCTTTGGAGTTCTGTAACTCCTTGTACAAACAACTTGGGTCCATCTTGCATTTACTTTTCACGTGCTTCTGTGCAATCTTGTTGTTAAAAAAAAGCCTTAATCTAATTATTGTAAGTGTTATAAATCCTATATTCTACTTTACAGCTTAAAAAAATTATTGTAATCTCATCGTTTCTTAATTGCACAGATCTGTATTTTTCGCTTGAATATCAAGGACCGATTGTGCCGTGAGTTCGACGGGTACATCAGATCTCTCTGGCCTATTACTCCGTTCTTCTAAGCTATGTGTCCTGCAAGTAAGGAATAACGATGATGTTTTCTCAGCTACGATAGTTTTAAACGATTTTATGAGACAGAAGAAGGTTCAAAGAGTACTCAAAGAATGAAATTATTGTTTAAGTGTAGACAAGCGTTTTACTTAGTAATTATGAATGCATGATTTCAAATTTCTTGGAATGATAGCAATTACGAGAAAGAAAAACTGCTGATAAATTGAAATGTGGATTAAGGTTCATTATATAGTATAATAAAACAGTATATTGTTATTTTTAAGCGCCTTTTTATTATAGTTAACAAAAACAAGAAAACTTAAATCATGAGATATCAATTTGAAAACAATTGAATTACTATTAGTTCAATGGGTAAATTACAATCACAAAATTAGTTTTAATCTGTTTTTGGCTCTCCAGGAACATACCCCCCTTTCTCTACTTGCTCTTTAAACTTCAAGTAATCTCGCTTACGATCAAAGTGTTTTACCTAGTGAAAAGTGATAAAAATGACAATTTAGTTAGGAATAAAGAAAGCAAAATTTCTCTCTTGCTCGCCGTAGTACGGCCATTGAAATATCGGATACTCATAATAATGTTAATTAGACTTCATAGAAATCATAGCTTTGCATTCAGCAAGATACTCACCCATTGTGCAGGACAGAATTTCTCATACTGTTTCCTAAATTCTGCACATTCCGTATCAGATTTCTCATCGAGACACTTCCAATATTCGTCTCTGTGATTCCAACATTTCGTACGATCCTCTTTAGTCGGAAAAGACATTCTGTAATATCATAACTATACATTACTATATTAGCATCCTCATGTTCTGTGCACAAATATTTAACAGAGACTGATAATTTAATGGGATACTTTATACATCGGTGATATTTACAGCATTAGTGTTACATGTATCGATGAAAAGACTTGTTACTTCTTATTTTCTCAACGAAAAGAATTTTAAAACCTCTCTTGTATGTCATTTATACAACAATAATTTTTTACTTCAGTATAGTGAGAAATATAGTAAAAAGATTATAGTAAAGATAGAGTATAACAAATACTTACCTGTGGTGTTTATTTTTCGCACAAAGTTCAGTAAATAGATCGGTTTTCACTTCTGGTGTTAAAATATAAACACTTATTTATAAACTGCCTAAAATAAAATTCTTTAAATAGAATATAAAACGATTACATAATCATTTGATTTGAGAAATTCTATGTAAATAAGGAAGATATTAATCAGTAATCATTTTTATACGGCTTATTACGTATAAAAGTTGGTATATAATTAAGAAAATTATAATTCGGGAAGTGGGTTTTTCTCATAATTACGATTACAGGTGTTGAAATTTAGTCGGAAAACTGGAAATTTAATTTATTTCTTTCGTACCGAAAACTATTATAATCTTAAATGATTCAAACGTACGCAAGAAGTATGTGATATAATTTATGTTTTAATCGCATTCCTACATAATTGTACTGTTACAAATCGAAATTATTTTGTGGTAATAGTTATGTGAATAAAATCTCACTAACCTGCTTCTTCGTTTATATCGGTACGAATCTACGGATATTATTAAAATCAATTCTCCCTTATAATCGTCAAAAACGATTTATTTTCCTATATGTTATAAAATACTGAAGATGGATTGCCTTTGTACAGTCTGACCTTTTTGTAAAACTAATTTAATATCTTCGTAACGTTCCTAATCAGGAACGATGAGCTCTCCTTTGCGACGAGCTATCATACAATATTTTCATTGTAATCGTGCAGGAAAATTATGATTTCGATAATTTACAGTTTCCCTGTTCTGTTCAATTATATTGAATTTGAACTGATTATATAGCAGTATCAACTTGAAATCAAGACCATTTCTCTTTGAGAAATCACGCGCGGCTTAACCTAACAAATTAATATGATTCTCCAGATGTAGGATGAATACTTTTGCAATAGAAATGTGTTCGTATACTTGATTAACTAATTAACAATTATTAGGTAGTCGAAAAGCACGTTAGATATTGTAAAACCAGGATATTCATTGTCGGTTTTGATCATTGTTTTATTATATGTACAAACATGTATATGCCGTAGTCATAATTAGGAATAATTACAAATTCTGGTCTTCTATTAGCGCAGTATCGTTTTCAGTATATTACACGCAAGGCATTTGGCATCAACGATGAAAATACCTCTAATATCTCAGACTTAGAAATATTTTTCTTGTTGTACCATAAATAAAAAAAATATTTTCAATTATATCGATTGCTTTAAGGTATAAATATATTACAAAATGGAACTCGATACCCTGGTAAATAGTGAGTGAAAAGATTTCCCTTGTTTTATTCACTTTCGAGATACAAAAGCTATCTTACTGTGTAGCTTAAAATGCGTTTGTGTGACTAAATTTAGAGAGGGAAAGTTTTTCTTCTTCTGGTGCATAGGGCATCGTATTCAATTTCTCTTACTGTACATCAACAAATAGGAACAACATTTGTTTCTACATCAAATAAACTATAACTAGAATCATAACAATAAAAGTGATTATTACACCAACAATTAAAATAAAGCCATCCTGTCTAGCTCTATTTTCTATTAACCTCATGGTAGTATTCGATAGGCCTAATGTATTTCCAATATCTATAATTCGTTTATGGGCTCCTTTCAGAGTAATCCTTTGAGACCTTAAATTTTCTATGATACTACTGCCGCTTTGAATAAGGTCATCCATGCCATGCAACGCATTTCTCAGGCTAGAATTGTGCTGTATATTCTGATCTATCATAATGTCCACATGATCATTAGCCGTAAACTTTCTAGAGAGCAACGCTTCTCTATCAGCCTCCTCCTGTTGCTTCCGTATCCTTTTATTCCGCCAAGAACTTAAAGCGGCACTAAGATGCCTGTTATCATACTTCAGCTTAACGACTCGCATTTTAGCAATTTGTCTCTGAGACATTGGAACTTTTATGCTCATTACGTCCAACCTTTCGCAGTTACTACAAAATGAATAAATGTATGAATTCGATTTGTAATATGGCAATTACATTTCGATATATATTATGGTACATACAACATGTAAATTAGAGCATATGTAAATTGTTGATATGCATTATTACATGTAGTAGCTACCTGTAGATAAGATTGATTTTTGATTCAATGTTGTTCTCTACATCGTTCAGCTCCAACTCGGTGGATTTCTCGAGTTGCGAAAACAGATGTTGCGTTTCTTGAACCAATTTGTTCGTTTGATGATACAATGCTTCCATTTTCCTTAAAAAAAATCTCCCTTTTCACGATCGGCATAAATCAACATTCGTGAAAGTGTATGACGTGTACAAACACTCCTGTCAGCTTGAACCAGCGCGAATCGAATACTTCTGCAGTGGTTGTCACCAATGTCTTTAGGGGCTGTATTATAATTACGGAAATTAAAAGCCACCAATTCACAGAGATGTTTTGCATAAATTTGATTTCATTTCCATGCCTTTCAGTTTACAAGTAAAGATTCACATAGCGTAGAAACACTGAAGGGAATTAAATATCATAAAAGTTAACAGTTCTTTCATTCACGGTTGTTTCGTAACTTTGCCGTAATATACGCAAAATTGAGATTGAAATAGCTTGAGAGACACTGCTACGAACAATATTGTTAAATGTGTTAAATCATTAAATATTAACACATTTTTCGTAATGTTCGTCACACAGATAGAAAGACTAGGCATGAAATAGTATTTTTTCGAAGTATTCCAATAATTAAAAATAAAGCAACCTGTTCTTCTTCGGTAAAGAAGAAAGTATCTTTACATTTCGTCAATCTTGTAGAAATATTCTTAAGTGAACGTGACGAAGTTATATAAAGGGGATTCAAGTTACGAAATTTTGTAATAATTGCTTCCTTTGATTGAATAAAGGGTATTACATCCTGTGGACTGGCATTAAATTAATATAATAATGAAATACATACGTTAAATGAAAGTAACGGCTAGATCGAATGCAGCGCCCGTATATTATCTAAGAGAGGAATTAATCGTCTTTCCAAATGGATATCGGCGAATTATTATCTTATAAAGTATGTTTGCAATGAAAAAAATTATTTATTCCTTGGAATTCAATTCTGTGATTGTTTGAATTCAAAATTCCAACTCTAACCTCGAGGCTTGCAGAGCTTGGAGTTACATGTTATATATATATTATTAATTGGAGTAAAGCAATGACCTATGTCATAAAAATTAATGAGAGCTAATAAAATGTTTACCATGTACTCTGTGTATTTTTTCTGAAAAGAGTAAAAAAAGAGCTTTCTTCAAATGCATATATCCATATTTACAGAGCTGTTTCTACTCGTGGAATGTAAAAATGTTATACGTCTTTCAGCCACCAAATACACCAAAAAGACCAGCAGCTGGAGAAGAAGACGACGACGATGAATGGGAAAATACTAAGAAACCAAAAAGAGTTATCAAGACTCCCTATCACCCACGTCCAAGGCAGCCAAAAGAAGTTGAAGTTACTCCAATTAGAAGTAATGAACCTCCAACGCCTATTAGAGCAGCGCTTCCATCGCCTGCCAATGATGTAGTTGAACCACAGTTGACGGAGAAGGAGAAGCAGGATATTTTAAAATATGTAGAAACTGAAGCTCCAGAGATAGAGGCCCTGGATGAAGCTACGCTCAAACGAATGGTTCTCCTGTTTGAAAAGAGAGCATTGAGAAATCAGGAGATGAGAGTGAAGTTTCCTGATCAGCCGGAGAAGTATGTTACAGTTTTTGCAGAGGTTGATTAGGTCATTTGTAAAATTTACAATACCATTTCAATTTATACAGATTTATGGAATCAGAAGTTGAACTGCACGAAACACTTCAAGAGCTTCACGTCGTTGCTACGAATCCGGATCTGTATCCATTAATGGTAGAATTAGGTGCTGTACCTTCTCTGCTGGAATTGTTGTCCCATGAGAATACAGATATAGCAGTTGGCGTAGTAGATCTTCTGCAAGAGTTAACGGATGTAGATATTTTGCATGAAAGTCAAGAAGGAGCAGATACATTGATAGATGCATTATTAGAGCAACAAGTTTGCGCGCTTCTTGTTCAGAATTTGGAGAGGTTGGACGAGACTGTGAAAGAAGAGAGTGACGGTGTTTATAACACTTTAGGTACATGTCTAGCCAATGCGTACAAGACTTTATATCTTTTATTTCGATAGAGTTATAATACAATGCATCCCATTTCCAGCAATTTTTGAGAACCTTTTGGAATTTAGGCCAGAGCTGTGCACAGATGCGGGAAAGCAAGGTTTAATGCAATGGCTGCTAAGGAGAATTAAAGCAAAGACACCTTTCGATGCAAATAAACTTTATGCTAGTGAACTTTTATCCATTCTTTTGCAACATACACCAGAGAATAGACTTCTTCTGGGTGATCTTGATGGGATAGACGTATTGTTACAGCAACTGGCGGTATGTGTAGCTTTAAGTTATGTTTCGTAAATGAAATTAGTAAATAATTACTGTTATTACTGTCAATTGTATGCTGTTTGCAGTATTACAAAAGGCACGACCCTCTAACGGCCGAGGAGCAAGAAATGATGGAAAACTTATTCAATGTACTGTGTTCGAGTTTAATGGCTACCGTAAACAGAGATAGGTTTCTCAGAGGAGAGGGACTTCAACTTATGAATCTAATGTTACGAGAGAAAAAAATGTCGCGGAATGGATCTCTCAAGGTAAAATTGAAAATTGCAGCTCGTCGTTTCTTGTAACGTTGGTGAAACCCTTTTATTGCAGGTTTTAGATCACGCGATGAACGGGCCGGATGGAAAAGATAATTGCAGCAAATTTGTAGATATTCTTGGACTGAGAACTATATTCCCTCTGTTTATGAAAACCCCTTCGAAAAACAGAAAGAGAATGCTCAGCGCGGAAGAGCACGAAGGTAGGAAAATCGAATTATTTTTTGCGATATCGATATGTATAAAATATCTTATTTAATGTCCGTTGTTTTTAAATTATAGAACACGTAGTATCCATAATAGCAAGTATGCTGAGAAATTGTAAAGGACAACAACGGCAGAGGCTGTTGAGTAAGTTTACCGAGAACGATTACGAAAAAGTGGATAGATTAATGGAGCTTCACTTTAAATACCTCGAGAAAGTTGAAGAGGTCGAAAAAAATACCAAGGTAAGTCGCAAAAGAAAATTTATTACGATACATGAATTATATAACTTAAATTTACGTATGTTTCATCTGTTTTTGTGTATTCGTTTGTGCATACTAGGAAGACGAAGACGAAGAAGAATCGTACCTGAGAAGATTGGATGGAGGGTTGTTCATTTTGCAATTAGTAGATTACGTATTGTTGGAAGCATGCACTGGCTGTCCACCAGCAGTTAAACAACGTGTAACGCGTATTTTAGCTCAGAGAAGAGCTTCTCTTAAGACAATTAGGCATATCATGAGAGGTAAATGTTCGACTAATTGTCCGATATTGATGAATATATTTTATATTCTATCTTATCGAAATACTTCGTTCTCATACAATTTTCTATTAGAATACGCTGGAAATCTTGGAGACGCCGGTGATACAGAATGGAGAGAAGCCGAGCAGCAACATATACTGCAACTGATCGACAAGTTTTGATGTATACTTTTTTACGAATAATCCAAGACTCCTTCCTCCTAATTGAATCTTTGTTATGGACGATGATTATTCCTGTAATTACTCAAACGGAGAATTGTTTATCGACGCACCCGCTAGAAATTTGAAATTTTTAAATATCGTACAAATTATCTCTCTCGTTTATACACGCAAGATGTGAAGATAAGATTTTTTTAACAAATTTGAATCTTTGGGATTTGTATTTTCGCGCTATTTCCTCCTTGTATGCATAATATGAATGTCCGGTTTGAAGTACGACCAGAGTTGATTTACGTTCGATAGGATCGATTTGATTGCTATGTTGTTTCTGTAACGGACTTCCGCGCAAATTCATATTCAACGACTGGCAGTATGTTTGATAGAAATATAGTATACGATATAGTGGAAATTTTGAATTCAAAATTGAAGATTTACAAAAGTTTACAAAGTGAAACGAAGTGTTCTACGTGTATTGATGACATTTTTCGTGACGATACCATAAAAGAACACGAGTAAAATGGGTGCAATTAAAGCAATGAATAAAAGCTGCCCTTTTTCGTATCATGTCAGTGTTGAACAAAATAATCGCAAACTTAAGCGACGCAGTACGCCCATACGAGTCGGAAGATACGGTTTATCATTCGCAAAATTACTACAGAGAGACTCTATCAGCGGATTATTTATTGAGCAGTTGTTACCATAGAAAAAAGTTCGGCCTTTATGAAAAATTCGTCGTCAATAGCAGCTATACAAGATACTTTTATGGATTCAACAATCACAGCGAGGTGTTCCATTATCAAAAATATTTCTCCCGCTTCGAATTTGTCGTTCGTCAGGTAAGTGTATCATTTTTAAACGATTTACAATAAACAATATTTCTATCGAACAATAAAATTCTACGCTGCGGTAACATCAAGTTATCCAAAACTAACGTAACATTTAATAGTCTCGTTGTAACAAAAGCGACCAAATTTTTATTTAATAATCAAACAGCATTTACATAGTTAACAATTTGTAAAATCGTATTCCAGGAAGAACTTTATTTATTTCCCAAAATCGCCGTAACCATGGTAACGCGTACGTGTGCATGCGCACTCAATTGATTCCTCCGTATCGCATCAGTCTTACGATTCAATGGCAACCATAAACGTGCGTGTACATTTCTGAGAAGGAGCTCGCCTAGGCTCGATTAATCGGCGAACATTTAAAGTTTATTTTCGATCGGCCCGCGCTTTGAAATTCGTCTTTAATCCCTTTGGAAGCGATGTCAAACAGAAACATTGTCGTAACAGGATAGTGGGGAGGGGGGTCAACGCTCGGCGCACGATCGATCGCGATTGGCTTACCGCCGGGTCCCGCGGCCAATCAGATTCGCGCGTGCTGCGCCTTAGACGAAAGTTTGCTGGACGAGAGCTGCCAGTTAGCTGCTGCAAGCTTCAGAGGTGCGGTCGTTGATCGTCGTGTCGTACCCGGCTCCCCCGTGTGTTTTCGTTTCACGGTTTATTTTGAGTTTCTCGCGGGTCGGTTTTTCGAGACATTCACCGCCAACGGGAATTCAACGTATCAAGAAGATTTCCGTATGCCGCGTGTGTTAATTCTGAGTGTTGATTTCATTTGTGCTACGACGACGACGGCGACTGGCCGAATTTAAAGAAAACCTGCTACCCAACGAGCGGTCGCTGCTTGAATTTCTACCACGGAGAGGTGGCTCGTGTACGTTGAAGGTATGTCAACTGTCATATACGTCAGATGCATCCCTCGTTTCGACGATTTTCGCGTTATATGCCTATTGATTGGTATCGTGCTCTGGATCGGAGCGTGCGTACGTGCGTGTACGAATATTTTCAACTCCACGATCGATCATAAACACGCTGCTTTTATTGACGAAAACGAAAGCCGAATAGTACGCGTTCTCTATTTACCTATACTCACCGACCGCACGGCGACAGATGTAACGCAATGTCAACGTGCTGCGGAGTTTGTAAACTCCTCAATTTCCGGGAAGACCTGTACGGTTTCTCGTTAACGTACCTTCGACTGACTTGTCCAATTTATTCGTAACGTCGAACGTAATGCTTCCTGGATTTCAAACGTACGATGATACATTTCTGACGTAGTTACAGTTCTTTTCTAAATAATTGCGATTAGATGATAGCTAAATTAAGTTAATTGGATGTTGACATTCGAAAAAACATTAGCCGGATATTATCAACCGACACCGTTGCATAATTCGAATTTGAAAGATATTTAAATCAGACCGGTTATGCAAAGATATCGACACGCAGTATTAAAACGAAAACTGCCAAGACGGTCAAATTGACCGGTTTTCAACTTTTCGAAAAATCCCCCAAGTTGATAGGAGAGCCATGCAGTAAATATTCCACTTCGATCTTATAAAACCTAAATTACTTAATTGTTCATTTTTTCTCCTGATTCCTCTTTTCGCAAAGTACTTAATGAGCATATTTAAATGCAATGGATGTAAGTCCGGCAGTGTAGCGTTAAAGGAACATGTCGAACAAGGTGGTTTAGAAATTCGGTCACATTGAACGTAAGCAAGTTGTTTACATTGAGCGTATTCGTCGCGTGAATTGTGTTTCTGGCCGAAGTCCTACCTTATCGTCTTAGCGACGAGTCTAAAGATCTTGCCGTATTGTCCACTCGCCCAACCGCAACATTTTTCCCCGCAAATGTCGGCTACATGGCGGCTCTTAAGTCCTATTAAGTTACTCAATGTCATTACATTGAAACGTAATTTACAATTTAGAAACCTGAGACCATTGAATTAATAATTAAAACGTATCGGTAACGGTTCGACTAGTTTATGAAAAATTAATGAAACGATTGAGCCGTGTATTTTGAAAGTGGTACAAGTCACTTTGACACAATGAAAAATGGTGATTTTCAATGACTGTGAAATTATTTATGCCGTGAAAAATATAAGTTTCGAGGTAACAAGTAGAAGTAAATTTTTTTGAAAATCGGCATCAATATTTGTAAACATGTAGTGTAAACTCTAAATATCTAGATTTGAAAGGAAAATTGATAGTTTCAAAATAGACGGCACATTTGCGGGTGATAAATTGGATATTAAACTTTTGAATGTTTCATTTATCTATGACCTTTTATCCACGATTGTTCATTAAGGTCCTTAGTATAAGTTAATAATTTACCATCGATATAATTTATGATCTACCAATAACATAGCAGTAACATATGAGTTGCTCAGAAGCCAATGCGGTTAAGTCCATTTTTTGTTATTTTCGCATTTTTGCAAATTTTAATGGAATAAACTTCATTGTATTAAAATTAACAAAAATTCCAAAGTATCGAAAAATGGACTTAACTGCATTGGCTTCTGAGCGACTCATATATTACTATAATAATAAATTATTATTTTTAATAATTTTAAATTATTGACAAAATTATAACAAAATCAGCACAACAATAATTTTTCAAGACATATTGCGCAGAAATGAATTTTCAAAGCATCGGGTAATTATTGTAATAATCATTATTAATACGTATCAGGAACATCGGCTGCAAGATTATTAATACCTCAGCGTTCAGCGGTGTTGTCCTCTTTGACCTTTAACACAAACATACCTCGTTGCAGGTCGAACGTACTTGTTAGATCGTAAGTTTCGAATGTTCGAACAGCAGAGAAAAGATTATTCCGACGACATAAGCGTGCTCGTGGAGCTGAAGCATCGTCGACCATCGTAGTGCCCGAGGTATCGTAGGGTTTCGCGTGTAATTCCAGGTGGTAAGAACTCTTTCCAGTTTAAAGCCAATTTTGCAATTGCGCGCTTCGTTTTACGATGACACAATGGGACTTGGATTCAGGTCCCTTCTATGCTCGTTCGTGCCATTTAGCACGGTCTATTAGTCGATTTAATTGTCTGTTATAATTAATCGAATATTGAGGTAGGATTTTTAGTATTTTTGAGAGTAGATGCTTTTAGAGGAAGATTTTGGTGGCGTATCTTGTTCTATTTGTTTTTTGAGGCTCGTTTTACAATGGGACTTGGATTCAGCTCCCTTCTATGCTCTTTCGTGCCATTTAGCACGGTCTATTAGTCGATTTAATTATTTGTTATAATTAATCGAATATTGAGGTAGGATTTTTAGTATTTTTGAGAGTAGATGCTTTTAGAGAAATGTTTTGGTGGTGTATTTTGTCCTATTTGTATTACTGAGGCTCGTTTTGCGATAACACAGTGGGACTTGGATTTAGGTCCCTTCTTCTATGCTCTTTCGTGCCATTTAGCAGGGCCTATTAGTCGATTTAACTATTTGTTATAATTAATCGAATATTGAGGTAGGATTTTTAGTATTTTTGAGAGTAGATGCTTTTAGAGAAATGTTTTGGTGGTGTATTTTGTTATATTTGTACCTTTGAGGTTCATCTGGTATTTGTACGCTAAATATTATGCCTATTGAGGTTTTCCAAAATGTGTATAGGTGTAGGATTTATGTAGTTCCAAGTTTTTAATCATCAAGGCTATGATAGATTAAATCACAATTTAGAAAGAAGTCTCCTAGGTGGTGATGGGACTTCAATTTGGGCCCGCTGATTGGGAGTTCCGTCCTTCGACTCTTATTATATAACATTCATAGTAGACAGAATAGTTATTTTCCGCAGAATTTATATAGGTTTAGATTCAAAACACCGAGGCTAGGAAACATTAACACTAAAATTACCGACGTTATATCTACTGAAATTTATATATGCTGAATAAGTACTATGGCAGAAGAGAAATCAAGGGGTGAAAAAATGATTAATTAACTAATTTAGGATTTACAAGACAGAAGTGGAATATTTACTCCATGGCTTCCCTATTAATTTAAGTAACTTTTTGAAAAAAACTGGGGACCGGTCATTTTGACCAGCTCGATAGTTTTAGTGCTAAATAACAGTTTACGAAGAATGTATCAAAAGGCGACGAGAGTTGACCTTCTTGAGCCTAAATTCGCGAGTTTCATCACAACGACGCCTTCGACCTCTGTCGGACAAAAGTTCGCGTCTTTCGTGGAAGTTCGAGTGCAAACAAGTTTCGTACGGTTCAGCTCGATATTTATATTATCATTGTCGAAGTAGAACTATTAAAGTTATTAAACTGAATGAAGAGAATTTAAATCCAATTGGCACTATTTCCCGTTTTACGGCGAGGCATGGAATAATTGTTTCTCCCGAATTACCCCAATTAATTGACTACCCTCCGCAGCAGTAAATTAGGGATGAGAAAAACCGCGGCGCGTTAACAAGGGAATTAAATTTCGTCTGCGCGAACTTGCAGCTTAATCGAATTTGTAATAGTTTTTCAAATAATTTCCACTGTTTATCGTCGGGAAATATATTTGTTATTAAGTCGTGCAATTAATAGGAGTTACAATTGTAGAACAATTATAGATATATTTGAGATTGAAAAATAATAGATTTAACGCCAATAATTCTAATATTAATTTGAAATGTTTAATATATCAAAAATTGATAGATGTAACGTTAACAATTCCAACGTTAATTCCAAAGGCTTAAGATACTTAAAAATAATAGACTTAACGCCAATAATTCTAGCGTTAATCTCATATGTTTAATATATTAAAAAATAATAGATGTAACGCCAATAATTCTAGCGTTAACGGCAAAGGTTTAATATATTAAAAAATAATAGATGTAATTCTAATAATTCCAGCGTTAATTTCAAAGGCTTAAGAGATTTAAAAATAATAGACTTAACGCCAATAATTCTAGCGTTAATCTCATATGTTTAATATATTAAAAAATAATAGATGTAACGCCAATAATTCTAGCGGTAACGGCAAAGGTTTAAGAGATTAAAAATAAAATAATAATAAACTTCCAGAATTATTCAAAGTGTCCTGATCGAAATACTTGAAAAACTAAAGTTATCACTTATTTTTTGCTGCACTAGCATACATTACAGTGTGGTATAATCACATCGTGGAAATAACAACAAATTAAAACGTTTAACGCAGTCGATAGCTGCCTCGTTAAACAGATCATACATATATAAACATCTAAGACTCATAATTAGAAATCAGCTGGTATCGTTAATTATTAATCTACAGATATCCATGCAAATTTCCAATTCAATGAATACAATTACAAAGAAGAATCCAAGCAGAAATTGATCTCACTAATATTAATAATGGTAGTAGTAATAGTATTAATAATAGTATTAACAATAGTATCGATAATAGTATTGATAATAGTATTAATAATAGTATTAATAAAATATTTTAAATACTTTGGATCAACTTTAAATATTATATAACTTTAAATACTGTAGATATTCCTTTGTATTCCATGCTTTCCAAAGTGTTCTCACGGCTTTCAAGTCGATCGTAATTACACGAAAATCCGCAGTCGATTAATTGCGCGTTTCAATTGAAATAAACAAGCAATCAATTTCAAACGATTCCCGTTCTCTCGACACAATTAAATAGTAATCGTATTATCGCAGTTAGGATTCTCCCGCGCAAACAGAAGCAGCTGAAATACTTTCGTGTTTTTCTTTCGCCGCGGCGAGATATGGAATTCATTATCGTGAAAGCGCAGAGTCAAAGTACAAACGGCGGGAATTGCCGGGTGAAAATTTCGCGGGTGAGACGTGGAGAAGTTTAATCTCTCTTTGCCGTGGTCTATCGATCCCCGTTGGTCGCAGAATGCACGCTGGTGCATCACTATGAATGCTGCAGACGACGCGTGACCTTGAACGAGTAGGTCGCGAAAATTGAGAGGGACATCGGTGAAACGAAAGCCCCCCGGGGCGATTTTCGGAAGTATTGTCGTTCGGACAATGCAGTCGCTTGGGAATTAATCCATCGTCGGGTTTTCATATATGTCGCATTCTTAATTGCTTCAATTAACTGTGGAAGCAATGGCGTTAAATTTGTTACTCTCGAATATACCTAACTTTGGAAATTAATGCTGGAATTATCTTGTTACTTTTCGATATACTTAATCTTTGAAATTAACGAATTACTGGCATTGAATCTAATATTTTTTGATGGACTTAATCTTTGAAATTAACACGTTGAACGTCACCGATATTTCGCTAGTTTCTTCGTTTTTGCCGAAGTGAAACTTTTTCTATTAAAATCACATCTTTACAAAGCAGAAAGCTTAAAGACACAAAGAGATATATAGACAGCAGGAGTTTACCTTTTGGAGACCATCTCGTATATATTGACTGAATTAACAAATTCGTAAATATTACAATTTCAAAGTCATATGAAATTACATTGAATTCAGTAGCGCCGGTCACCGGTGACCCCCATGGCATTTAACGTGTTAACGCTAGAATTAACGGCCGTAATGTATAATTTTTAGATATGAGCCGCTTATTTTGAAAGTGGCCTAACTCCATTTATCTTTAAATCGAGATATTTAAAGTTTTGCGTTTCAATGAATTTAAAAATATACGTATAAGATACTAAGGAGTCATACTGCTTAAGCGTATCTAAAAGAGTTAAATTTACAGTTCCTATTAAAATAATGGCAATTATTAAGTGAATAATATGGGTTTTCTTACCACGAATGGAGTTAAGCCACTTTCAAAATTAACAACCAGATTCGTTTTAAAATTTGATAGAGCCCAAGTCCATTCAACATAATTTAAAATGCTTCAAATTGAAAGAAGCTATACTCAATTTATTTTATATATCTTTACAACACTGCAAAAACAATATTTGTGCCGTTTATTTTGAAAGTGGCGTAAGGCCATTTATGTTCGATTCGAGATATTAAAGAATTTGCATTGGATTAAATTTAAAAATATGGGTAACAGATAACATAGTAGAATAATATTTTTGGGTTTCTAAGGGTGTCAAATTTATCATCCGAATTAGCATGGTTAACATTATTTAAGAAATAATATGTTTTTGATGGCTATGAATGGACTTACGCCACTTACAAAATCAATGAAATGACATTTACAATTCTTAAGAAAGCACAAGTCTATAGGAAAATTAAATTTCCCTTGTAATAAAAATAAATGTATACACTTTTATGTTATAAAATCAAAAAAAATTGCAACTTTTATTCTTTGTTAAATAATTTTTACATTAAAATTAATAGTTTTATTAATTATTACTCAGTCTTCTCCAGTTTGTGTATGCGGGCCGGATTTAAAATAACGATGGTGTACAGGTAGTATGTAATGTAATGAATCCATTAAGTCCTTGTATTTTAGGTTTGTGAGTGGTCTCGTTTTATTGTATTGTAGTGCCAACTTGATAATATTAAAGTTTTTCGGTTTTCTCCGTTGCGGTTTTACAAGTTTTCTCTTCGTATATTTTAATATATTCAATATTCTTATACAGTTTTCTCGCAATTTAATTTGTTATAAACAAATCATTAACAAATTACTGAAAATTACAAAGGCATATCCGCAGACCTGTATGAATCCGTTAGCGGATCGAAAGTGAAATTTGAAACTAAATTGTTTATAACAAATTTATTGCACATTGATAATTCAACTGCTACTTTGATAATTAAATATAAAGCTGTGACCTCATCAAATTTTATTGCATGATATTTTCCATATCCATTTGAAACTCTCACAATGGGACTTAGGCCACTTTCAAAATAAACTTTTTCATCACTTCATTAACCAACAAATTTTGGTGTTACAAAATCTTAATGATTTCAAGTATATTAGTAACAAGTTGCTTCAGAATGAAAAGATCATGTAAAAATGTAACTATTAATGTGGCTAACTCGATTTTTTTGGAAAATGGACTTAGGCCACTTTCAAAATAAACGGCTCATATATTTAAACTTCGAAATTAACGCTAGTTTTATTGGCGTTAAGTCTATTATTTTTCAATCTCTTAAGCTTTTGAAATTAACGCTGGAATTACTGGTGTTACATATATTACTTTTTAATGTATTAAACATTTGAAATTAACGCTGGAATTATTGGCGTTAAATCTATTATTTTTAAACATGTTGTAGCTTTGCAGTCCTACCTCTCTTTGTTATAATTAAATAAATATTCAGGAGCAGAGAATTTTCTGAAATTACTTGCTCTTGACGGTCGGAGAAATAATTCTGACCGCAGTGTTAAATAAGAACATTAGAAAACGAGGAATCAAGGTGTGAAAAAGATGATGAATCAAGGAATTTACATTTTCTAAGATAGACGTGAAACATCTGCTATATAAAGCCCTACAAGTTTGAGGAATTATGAAAAACTGAGAAACAGTCGTTCGGATCGACTCGATAAATGAATAAAATGTGTCTCCTTCATTCGGATTTATTTTTCTTAAGTGAACTCCGTCTTTAGAATATTCCCGCAAGTTTCTCAAAATGCCGGGGTAATATTAGCCGGTTGATTGGCACGCTGAACGTAAATTGAAATACTTATTTACGGAGGATCCAATTAGGTTGCCATTCCCGGAATTACCGCGGCCAGGTTTACGCCATTATCGATCAAACTGCCCCAGATTTGCAAACTCTTCGTTGCTGAAGCCCTCGCATACGCGAGTCTCAAGACGTTCCGTTATCTACAATAAAAAAAACTGCAATAAAACAGCTCTGATTCGAAACTCCAAGATTCGACAAATTTCATTCCCTCGTATTTTCCATCGGCACTTGTCTCATTTTATCGAATTACTTTTTTATATTATTTTACAAATTTGGCGGCAGTCAGTGGATGCAATTTTAAATCGCTCGTTAGCTCTGAGAGGTTTTTCTTAATTTGTTAATTAATGTAACACGATTTGGTGGCTCGGAAGCCACTTAAAACAGGTCCTAAGCGAAGTTACGATAACAGTTGAAGCCATAGAAAACAAAACAACGTATAGTCATCAGTAGCATCGACATAATTAGAAAATTTGAGGACAAGAGAAAATAATTGTCAGTGGAACAGCAAAAATCACGAGCAAAGTATCTCATTTCGAATAAAGAAAATTTAACCAAATATTTATTCTTCAAGAGAAAGAGACTCGCTTGTGGAGTGCCTTTTCGAAGAAATTGCAATTACTTTGGCGAACGTTTATCGAAAATAATTTATTCTGGTTGTTTTCTAAAAATTTTCCAATGGATTATTTATTGGCGTAATTAACCCCTTGCCGTACGATTTATTTTGTGACTGGACGCGCAATAACTCAGAATTAATTGCTGATATAACAATCCATCCCTGTTCCCTGATAGAGGGTGTAATTTAACGCAATATTAACCCTTTACCCTACTATTTCTTTTGTGCCTGCCTCCGCAATAATTCAGAATTAAATTGGTAAAATAAAAATTTATCAATAATTTTTCATATATTATATACCTGAACGTAATATTAACCCCTTGCCCTACGATTTCTTTTGTGACTGCCTCCGCAATAATTGAAAATTGTATTGCTAAAATAAAAATATCTCAGTGATTCCTGATATATTATAGAATTTAAAGCAACATTAATAACTAGAAATATTAGAAATAAAATAAAGAAAAATTAGAAATAGTAGAAATATTATTATCGTGTCGTGTCCCACTGATATTTCCAATTTGATCATTTTTGAGAATAATTATTTGATTTGATTATTTTTGAGAATGATTATTTGATTTGATTATTTTTGAGAATGATTATTTTCGGAATTTCCTGGTCCATCAACCGCATCACGAGTGTCACTCGTTGTAGGGCAAAGGGTTAATTCATCTAGTTGATTGAATCTAACGATAAACATTTAATTCAACAGTAAATTCGGTTAAAATTAATTTCACAATTATACAATCAATACAGTTGCATTCAAAATAGTACAATTCAACGAAGTGACAATTTTTTATAAAGCCCACAATTTAATTTGAAACTCAGCTCCGTATTTTTCACCCTTTTCATTAATATTATTTTTTCATGCGTTCTTGAAAAATGAGGTTCTACGATATTCTTTTAAAAAATGATTTATCGCCGTAGAAGAAAATTTCCCTATAAATCTTTCCCTCGGCAGGCGCCTCTTTGGAAGTTCTGAAAAGCAAGCCTGTCCTCTTGAACCCGCGAAAACGCTGAGTTTGCTACTTAAGACACAATTGCAAGGGTGATTGTCTGGTACGTGCGAGCCTTCGTGAAATTTCTGCTAATTTTTTTAGGTCAGATCCTCCGCATCGAACAATTAACGCCGGTAGATTCAGTTTCGAATTGCGGAAACTTTTATGGCTCCCGCGATTTCGCATCGTAAGAAATTAAAAGACTTTATAACTTCGAGGCAATAAACGAGATTTATCTATCGCGTTTCTCTCAAAAATCGATCGTTTCCTTTGGCATCGGATGACAAATGCCGCAATAGAAATGATATTAAATGATTTACGTGCTCGTAGAAATATTAATTCTTAGTAAGCAATATCAACCCCTTGCCGTACGATTTCTTTCGCGACAGCTTCTGCAATAATTCCGAATTAATACGTTGAATGCAATCGGTATTTCGCTAATTTCATCATTTTTACTGAAGTAAAACTTTTTCCATTAAAAACACAGCTTTACAAATCAGCAACATTTAAGGCGCAAATAGATATATAGTCAGCTAGACTTTACCTTTTCAACTTTAATATTTACATATTGAATGTATGAGCAAATTCGGAAATATTACACTTTGAAAGTCATACGAAATTTCATTGAATCCAATAGCGCCGGTCACCAGTGACCTCCATGGCGTTCAACGTGTTAAATCGGTCAAATAAAAATGGTTCAATGATTCTTGATATATCGTATAATTTAACGTAATATTTTCACTCGTCGTTGTACGGCAAGGGGTTAATATCCTAAAAATAACCCCCCAGGGGCCTGACGCACCCTGGGCCTCCCGAGTCCACGCGCCCAACAAAGGATATTCCTATAGCTCGCAAAAACAGAGAAGTCCTGTGGCCTGTGGTTCGTTCTGATTCGCCTGACGGACAGAGACATCGCCCGTTCTGACGTGATTGTGGATTCTAACGCGTGATTGGTCGAAAGAGCCGCGCGTTCGTTGCGTCGTCATGGGAACGACGAAAGAAGTGTTTTGTTTTCGGTTGCGGTGTAATTGTAAGATTAACTCTTTGAGAACTACGGATGCATATATGTGGTCTCAGAAAAAATCTGATCAGTTTAACGGCGCACGTATTCACGGTTAGAGTTGAAAAATTGAAATAGTAATTCATAATTTGTATACGTCAGTACTCTGACTTTCTGATAAGAAGGTGCTTTTCGATCGACAAATAAATGGTTATTTCTCAATATTTAAAAGTGTCTCCGTTCCCAAAGGGTTAAACTTGCTGTTCTCCCCATTTATACATCACATTTGTGTTTCTTCAGATGACAGTGGCCCGATGAATAAACGTTCTCATTTTAAAAAATGCAAAATATACAAAGAAACAAACGTAAATTTTAAATACACTGAATATCAAAAACAAATACTCAAAAATATAGTGTCTTTTAAATACATTATTATCATGCTGGGTCATATAGGCCCGAGAAGAACAGTATGGTTGAGTATTTCGAAACGAACGATAAATAGCTTAGGCTAATGACATAATCACCGGCACATTTATTCCTGTTACGTATAGTAGATTGTACAATATTAAGTAAGAGAAACAACAATACAACGCTGGAGGTCGCAGAGATAGAAGCCTTATGCGGAGTGCTTTGTGTAATTTTACGCGTCAGAGAATCACGTCAATCTTCATGCACATAATCATCGATTATGTCATCGTCTGTAAAAGCATCCCGACGGGCTCTTATCTTCCTTCTTTCCACGTCCGTTTCTCTAAACTTACAATTTTAAGTCTTTGTTCCACCTCAATTTATTATTTCCCTCGACTACCGTCACGTTCAATTACATAATATTAGCTTTGCTACTGTACTTTTTGGCTTTAATTGGCACGGTCATTTCGGCTAGGTCCTGCCGTTCCAGGTGGCTCCCGAATCATCGAAGCAACGATACTCTTAACACTATTCCTACCACGACCGGTCAAATGACCGGTTTTTCAATATTCACTTCTTTTTTTACTGTTCATTTTCTGGGGAAAAATTATCATTTGACAAATTCACCGGTTGCGGTAGGAATAGTGTTAATAATAATTTAGAAATATTTCTCAAAGATCGCGCAACGCAATTTCAGAACTCGGGCTACTAATTGCGAGTCTGAACCTTTGCTTCCTTAGGCCCCTAACTGATATGATCATTTCGCCTAGATCCTACTGTTTTAGGTGTCTTCAGCATCATCGAAACAATGGCCCTCTTAATAATAATTTAGGAAGAATTTTCCAAAGGTGACAGAGTCCGTCTCAGACTCGGGCCCACTCATTGTGAGTCCCAGCCTTTTCTTCCTGACCCACCATAGCTCCCTAAACACTCTTGTCACCGCATCCAAAGAATCGCACCAGTAGCTCGTTCGCTGCACTGTCCACACTCGCAACGCGGAAGCGATCATAGAAATTCAAATATAAAAAAACGTAGAGTCTTCCCCTAGGCTCTTCTCATCAAAGTACAGACGGTGATTTGCGCGATTTGCATGCGTGTGTGCAGCAAGTATGTCATCGTCCTTAGGAATGCTTTAATTAAGCCTGTTGGCAAGAAACTGCCTCGGGCCATTAAGAATTCTTCGCGAAGGGGAAGTTTCTTTTTTATTTCTGCCCCTTCCTCATTCGAATCTTGCCTCGCGATCGTCTCTCCTCTCTCACGTTACGCTTGCACTCGTCGAAATCATAAAATCTTTAAATCGCAAACAGATTTCCCATTCACGAGGGCCGAAATTACGCAGAAGCAATTATAGGTAAAGATATCGGCGCCGTCGCTCTTGTTTCTTTATGAAGCATTTCAACGGGAACGATTCCATTAACTTTCCGAATGCAACGGTTCGCGGGTATCGGAGATAAATGGAATTCAAATCCCCCGCTTAAATGCATCCGTGTAAGAGGAGGTTAGGTGATGGCAGAAGGGCCCGTGCGCTTCGTCTTTCTCGTTTGAAATTTATCGTACCTCGAATAACGTTAAGATAAATGATCCGGCATGAAAGAAAAGTGAATCTGAACGGTATTATCGATGGTATTACATTGATTTATCGACGTTCGCTATTCATTAGTGGAACGTACGGACTTTTATTAATTCCTCGCGGCGAACAATGGCAGCTTTATTGGTTGGTAATCGTTTAACAGCTGGTTCACCATCGATATTAACCGGTGTTACTGTAATAAGCTACTTTAACCCCGAAATTTACGAGATTCGATGTTAGACTATTGCTGGCACGTTGTCAATAATCGAGCTTCAATTACAAAACTAATTTAAGATTAATGAAAGCCATAAACGGGCGGTTTCGAGGGATCCGACGAAATTACAGTATAGCTAACCTCAAAGATCGATGAACGCTGACATCTTGGCCCACGAGACGATGTTTTGGCTATGGCGCCGGGTGCGTCGAGACGGTTTCATCGATCCATTCACTCTCACTGCCGTTTATGTGGCCCAGACCTCCTCTTCTTTTGCTTCTTCTTCTTCTTTCTCATCCTGTATATTCTCTTTCTGCTTGCTCCGGTAACCTGCCATCTTACACCTTGCCCATTACACCTTACTCGTGCCGGTTAAGTTCTGAGTAACTTCCGCGTTCAATTTTTCTCTTGTAGCTTCTTTTATTCTTTTATACTCCTTTGCTTTTTAAAAATTCTTTACACTTTTTTAACAAATTAAACTTCTACGGTCGCAGACATGGTGTCGTAGAATAAAGTAAGAAGAGTAGGAGCTTAGAATTATGCATATGTTTGACCTTCATCTGTCCTTGGACACGTCTTTCACTTAAATCGGGATTTAATTTGATCCAAATCGAGACAAATTGCAGCCAGTCAATACATATTGTTTTAATTAACGGTATTATAAAGGAAAAGTTTGAAAAATCTTGTTTTTAAGACAAGTATTAAGGAAGAATTATTAATTCGGTAATTTTTATTTTGTAAGGTAGGCCTGGAATATTATATCCCTCTTTATAAGTTTTAGGAATTACAAAAATTCGGAATCGTCCTTCAGATCGACATGATCTCAATAATTTTTAATAAACGATCTTTAAAAAATCTCTTTTATCACTAAATTTTCCAAGGTGGCCAACGTAATGGTTCTGAATTTTTCGTAAATGATTCTGGAACTTTTAATGCTGTTTCTTATTCAATCTTCTATGTTTACGTTATAAACTGCAAGCAATTAAACCGATCAAGTTTTAGCCTTCTTCATTTCTCTTCGTTAACGCATTTATTATGACATTTTTAATTACATCGGATTAATCGTTATTGAAGGATGAAGGGTAACCCTCATACACTCCATAAAAATAGTTAATGGCTAACTGCAATATTTAAATATTGAATATATTAGCATATACTTGAATATCGCAATTTAAAAATCATCAAAAATTTTATCGACTTCGACAGTGCCGGTCACCGGTGACCCCCAAGGTATTCAACGTGTTAAAGAACAAAGTTCCCGGTACTTCGCTGTATTTTGTGGATAATTCAAAATTAGACATTTTAATTGCCTTCTCTGTTATCGTTCTATCATCGAAAATATCGAGGAACATCTAATAATCGCAAGTATCGACGAATAACTAGTCCGCAGAGGGTTCGCGTTACGTTTAAGACGAAAAATAGATACAAGTCGAGCAGTTTCCTTTTAATAAAGAAATTGCTAATCCCCGGAAAAAGGTGTGCCGCTAGGAAGGGAAAAAAGGAGATCGAACGAGTGTTATCAGCGAGGAAGCAAATTAAGGTCTACAGCGTCTAATAAAATTGCAGTCGCGTTTCGATAAATCATCTCGCGATCAGCACTTAAACCATTCACCACACCCTTCTAACCTGACCTAGAAATCGAAAGGTGGGCGCGCCATCCTTAGAGAAAATATACTCCTTTGAACTTTAATAGCAATTGACCGTCGATAACAAAGAGAAAACAGAATGGACCAACAGGT
This sequence comes from Cerceris ruficornis, assembly GCA_963989415.1. Lineage (NCBI taxonomy): Eukaryota > Metazoa > Arthropoda > Insecta > Hymenoptera > Crabronidae > Cerceris > Cerceris ruficornis. The sequence continues at coordinate 29,080,569 of OZ022519.1, forward strand.
CGTGTGTTGTCCTGTTTTTTTAATATGGCGTTTTCGTTATCGACAGCTGCGGTCATGTTGTCGAAGGCATACACTTTTAGGTGAGCCTCGAATCAGCAAGGATACTGTGTAGGTGTCACGTGAGAAAAATTCCCGAGGGGTGACGCAGAGAGAATTCCTCTTTCCCGTGGGAAATGGAAATTTTATACGATACTTTTACTCTTTCTATTGATATTGTTATTATAAGTGAATTTTTTACAGTATATTACGGTAATTATGCCTTAACACATTTGCATCGTAGCTCTAAATATGGCAGAAGACCCACAGTACCGTGCACTTCCATACGCAGCAGTTTCGCATTGTACAGGGCGGAATATTCCGCGGCTGGTGGATAAAAGATGATCGTCATTCGCGGAATATTCCGTTTACGGATGCAAATAGGATAATGATATAACAATTTAAAAACTTGAGTATTCAGAGATCTAGGCAATATGTAGAAATAAATTCCCTTGGACCAGGCTGCGACGAAATTAGAACTTTGTCTTATTATTTAAAAGCCACTACCATGTTTCTTATTCTTTTTTGTATTTTTCGGTTTTGATTGCTATGGTAATTTCGTCAAGGATCTACAGTTTAGGTGGGTTCGGTTCTACTAATTGAGTATTCCGGCATTTAACACTAAACTACCAAGCCGGTCAAAATGATCGTTTGACAATTTTTTCGAAAAGTTTCCCAAATTGATAGGATAGACAGGCAGTAAAAATTCCATTTCTGCTTTACAAAACCTAAATTACTTAACACTAGAACTACCGGCTTTATATTTATTATATTTAAATGTGTTAAGTATGTACTTTGATAGGAGAGCCATGCTGTAAATATTCCACGTATATCTTATGATTGAGCTGATCAACTTTCCGCCCCTTAATTCCTCTTTTTCCAAAGTACATACTTAACACATTTAAATATAATTTTTGGGAATTTTAGAAAAAATTGGCCACCGGTCAATTTGTCCGACTTGGTAGGTTCAACGTTAATTGATCATCGTTTCCATCCATTGATTTCTCTTTTTCCAAAGTACTTATTCACTACATCGAAATATAATATCTCAGGTGGTTCTAGTAATATCTTTATATGCACTATACAAACAATTCTTCGAAAATGGAGACTTTGCAACTGTTTCTATCACAGTCATCCTCGTATATCTCAATACCCGCCATATTCTCCGATGGATTCTCATGCGTCCATCATCCGTTGCATTCGATGCATTTACGCCGACGGTAAATTCCGGCAATGTCGCAAAGGAATCCGAAAATAACGGGTATTTGGCGGATCTTCAGAAGTTTAATATGTGTCCAGCCATCCGTATCAAATCTCTCCTAAGTGTCCTTACTCCTCTGAGGAGCGAGGGGGACCGTAAAGTCGGTTTGAGTTTCTTCATACATTATTCGAATTTCAAAGCACACGTTTATTAGTGTTGCAGATAATGTTGCAAGGATTTTATTGTGCATTAACGTGCAAGATATCTTTTATTTCTCTGCGGTTTATCAAAATAATAATATCTTGGAAGATTTATATTTACATTAGGGGGCTGGAAAGTGATGTCGTTTCTCCAGATATTTCGCTCAAAAACCAATCGATTTTTATCGATCCGGTATTCAAAATTGGCACAGTAGATGACAAAAGGTTGCTGGTAACGAGGGTGATTACCTCATTCATAAAAAATAAACTTTGTTACAAATTTATTCGTTTGAATTTAATATAAAAAACGACATTACTTTACGGGCCCTCTAATATTAAGGAAAAACGGTTAATTAGATAATTTATGTTTTGTAAGGTAGACCTGGAACATTCATTAACCCCTTGCCCTACAACGAGTGACACTCGTGATGCGGTTGCAGTAACAGGAAATTTTGAAGCTTCTCAGAAATTGTCAAATTGAAAATATGAGTGGAGCACGACACGACAATAATATCCCTATGTTGTTAATATTGTTTTAAATTCTAAGATATATCAGGAATCACTGCCATATTTTTATTTTAGCAATTTAATTCTCAATTGTTGCGGAGGCAGTCACGAAAGAACTCGTAGGGCAAGGGGTTAAAAATAGAAACTTGTTACAAATGTATTTGTTTGAATTTAATGTAAAAAAACGATATTTAAAAAAGATATAATTTCGTGAATAATTCATCGGATAAAGGATCTAGCAGGATAAAGAAGTCAAAAGTGCCCTTCGATCGATGGTTCATTCGATAGATGACCAAAAGAAAACACCGTGTGCCAAATTTAACACTAAAACTATCGGCTGGAAATTTATAATATTTAAATATATCGAATAAGTATTTTGGAAGGCGAGAAATCGAGAAGTGAAAAAGATGATTAATTAACACTAGAACTACCGGCGTTGAATCTGATATATTTAATTACATTAAATAAGATCTTTGAAAAAAGAAGAATCAAGAGGTGAAAAAGATGATCAATACAGTCATTTATATTTTACAAGGTAGCCGTGGAATATCCATTGTCTGGTTTCTCTATAAATTTAGAAAAATGAGGCACCAGTCATTTTTACTGCCCTGGTAGTTCTAGTGTTAAGTAATTTACGTTTTATAAGATAAATAAGAAACATTTACCACATTGCTTCCCTTACAATTAAGGGAATTTTTAGAAAAAAAATGTGGCCTGGTCATTTTGACCGTCTTAGCAGTTTTACTGTTAAATCTTAAGAATAATCAGTTACGGAGCAAATTAAAAAAATTGGTTTTGCCAAATTTTACCCATTTTATGGGGTGTATAAATTTCGAAAGAATTTTAATATATTTTCAATGTGGTGAAGTCAGATTGTACATCCTATACGGCAGAAATGAAGCACGAAGCATATATTCGCGCATACTAAAACGGCGAAAGAGACCATCGGCTTTTTTTCATTCATTCTCACGGCTCTTAATCTCTCAATCGAACGCCACTTCACTGAAATCGAGCGATGGTAAATCGTGTTTGCTCGCCTCGTAAAAAGAAACCACGAGAAAATGATCTTTACATAAGAGTCATTCATCCGTCGAAATTCCTTCGCTCTTGGCTTATCCTCGTTCGAACATGCTCAACGTAAATTCCTGCGTATAATTAAAATATGACATAATCACGGTAACGTCAGCGACGAATCTGCGAAGGAAAATAATTAGCATCGTTTGTGTAGCCACTTTTTTCTGTGTTCTTTTGCACCTCTTTAGTTTTTATACTTCGTACTTTCCTTTTCCTCTCGTTCTTCCATCTCTCTCGCTGTAACGGCGCACCAACCTCTCGTTCCGTCTCTTTCCATCTGTATCTCTATTTCTGTCGTCTCTTCTTCCTCTCTCTCACTCTCTCTTGTTCACTCTTCCGTCTCTTTCCTCTCGCGTCCTTATTACTATCGTTCGTATCTCCCTCTTCCCACTTTCGATCTCCGTTCTGCTACATCTTTCTTGCGTATCTTTGCTTCCATCGTTCTTGCGTTCTTCTGCCTCTTCTTCTATCTCTCTCTTGATCGCCGCTCTGCTACTGTCCGGCGCAGGAAAGATGTCCCGCGGGTGGAATATGAAAGGAGTAGCGGCTCTGATTGGTTCCCGGGAATGAGGCAGAATGCAGAAAGTAAATGAGGATATTTCGAGACATATTTCAGCCACTCACTTGCCAAATCGATTAGCTCTAGAACTACCGGCTTTCTAGCTATCGTACTTTTACTTTAACACTAGAACTACCGGCGTTAAATCTGTTGTATTTAAATATATTAAATAAGTATTTTGAAAAAGGGGAATTCAGAGGTGGAAAGGAAGATCGATTCGGTAACTTATGTTTTATGACATGGCAGTAGAATATTTATTCTATGACTCTCCTATAATCTTGGAGAATTTTTGGAAAAAATGGTGTACCAGTCATTTTGACTGGTTTGGTAGTTCTAGTGTTAACTGCTGTAGTAATTTCGCCTAGAACTCACTGTTACACTTAGGTTTCGAAACACCATAGACAATTGCAAAAAGCCAAAGGTTCAAAACACCAATTAGCTAATTAATAATTTAGGAGTATTTTCAAAAGATGAACGAGGATTTGAACTCCGTCCTACTAATTGGAAGTCCGAGTCTTAACACTAGAACTACCGGCGTTAAATCTATCATATTTAAAAATATTAAATAAGAACTTTGAAAAAAGGGGAATTCAGAGGTGGAAAAGATGATCAATTCGATAATTTATGTTTTATGAGATGGACGTAGAATATCTATTCTATGACTTTCCTATAATCTTGGAGAATTTTTGGAAAAAATTGTGTACCAGTCATTTTGACTGGTATGGTAAATCTAGTCTTAACTCCTATGTCTCGATAAGTAGTCAGTGCCAGTCGTAGGCCCCGTACGAGACATCTTTCCAGCGTCGTGCAAACCTCTTTCTATCATTTGTATCTCCTCTTTCTCTCCTTCTTTCTCTCTCTTTCTCTCTCTTTTCTCTCCCACCGCTTCCCCATGTATCTCTATTTCCGTCACACGTATCTCCATCCCTCTCATCTCGCACGCTCTCTTCCTCTCTATCTCCTTTTCTACCTCCTTATTTCTGTCACTTCGCGTCTCGTCTCTTATCCTCCTCTCGATTTCTCATCCGTCTTGCTCCCTCAAAGTTCCCCGTGTTCCGTCGACTCGATCTCCGTCTCCGTCTTCGCAGAAGAGGACGGAGAACAGTCCGTTCGGTCGGCTCCGGCGAGTGTCGTTCGCGCTCGAGCAGAGTGCTAAGAATACCGCGGCCAGCCATATTTGGCAATGAGACCGCGTGGCTACGGCACGTAGCCCGCAGGAATATGGACTCGGAAAGGGAGAGCTTCTACTACTCTTTTCAGGAGCCGGGGAAGATCGAAAGGGATTACAATAGCGTGGAACGACAGAGAGGACAGGCGTAAAGTTATATTGGCTAAGTTGGAATCGTAAAATTGTGATTCGATTGAAGGAGATAGCTATCTGGTTTTCTAGGGTTAAGGTTTCACGTTGGAGAGGACATGTTTGATGGGGCTGTTGAGTAAAACGAGGTGGTTAGTGAATGAACTCGTGGCAGGATGTTAATCAGGAGTAGGAGTGGAAGAGAGATTAGATTAGGTGTAAATTATTGAAATTCTGGTTTATTATTTAATACATGATAATCTCGGTGGTTTTGAAGCCATCTAAAACAGGGAGGTTTTAGGCGAAATGACCAGAACAGTTAGGGTGCTAAGTTGGGTTAGGAGCTCAAATATTGGACTCCCAATCAGCAGAGCCAACTTCGAATCGTCTTCTGTAGGAAGTTATGCCTAATTAACCGTTTGAGTCCCAAAGGCTTTTAAAAGAACACGGTCGAAAAAACCTAACTCAGTACTGGGACTTTTCGACACAAAATCTGAAGAGCGCGATCGCGCTTCTTGGGATTCAAACGGTTAATTACTTAATAATCGTAATCTCAGTGGTTCCAATGTCACCCAAACAGTCCATCCTAAGCGAAACGAACAGAACAACTAGGAGGCTGAACAATGTCAACCCTCTGAGCTTTCTTCTCAGAATTGTTTATTTGTCGACAAGTTCTTCTCCAAGAAAAACGACACTCTGCATTTACGTCGAATCCCTTCGATCTCCACATAGGTGGGCGAGCTTCCTGCGTGAATAGCGATCCTCGGGCGTGGAAAAAGTTCCACGTTGCCGATGGCAGAGTTTTCACTAACAGCGAGGGGACGTCGCCTCCTCGGTTACAACGTTACAGGTCCATCGCGACGATACCGGCGCTTTAACGCCAATTAGGCGGTAATTAATTGATCGTCGGGAGCAGCAAACGAGGTTATTAGGGTCACCGGCAGCGGTCGACGCATCCACGTACCCTAACGTGTGTGCACAACTGCACCAGCGGTGCATACGTGCCATCCATTGCGAAATATCTTAGAATGTAGATCTCTAACTCTTTGAATCCAAGGTGTACCTAAATTTGAATTTTCCCGCCGGAGTTTCTGGGCAATTTTGGCGGACTTTTCGGTTTCACATGATAGAGTCCTTTGGTCTGGGACTTATTGTCTTAGGTGGACTTTAAGCCGGCTAAAGTAAGATCTAACTCAGACTTAAATGAAAATACCCAGGCCTTACTCAAATTTAATTTGCTGATAGACACAGCCAATGGCGGATTTATGGGGATGCTTATGGTGCTGGAGCATCAGGCCCCCAAAATCTTTCGGCCCCGCATGACCTTGCTCTTTATTGAAGTGAAATTTGTTTACCAGCGTTGAGCATGGAGAGTGAATGGAAAAGTTATTGACAAAAATCGTAGATTATTATTAATACATTGCGCGCCGGTTAAGTACCAACCGCCAAATTTATTATATTTGATAATGTTGCCATTTTGGTCAATATGAATTTGACCTCTTGACGCCCTTGGTCTCATATGTGGACATTTAGTTTTTTATAATTATAATCACTATCATTAATAAGAAGAACAAAAATTTGATAATAAATTGTCGACTCTCAACAAGAAAAATAAGAAATGTAATTAGCATCAGGCCCCAAAAAGTCACCATCCACCCCTGGACACAGCTCTCAATTGAGTCGCTCAGAAGCCAATGCGGTTGAGTCAATTTTTCGATACTTTCTAATTGTAGTAAATTTTAATAGAACGAAGTTTATTACATTAAAATTTGCAAAAATCGAAGAATATCAAGAAATTGACTTAATCGCATTGGCTTCTAAGCGACTCAATTAGATCTAACCCAAACACAATTCGGATCTAAAACCCAGCCTCAACTCAAATCTAGCTCACTGTTGGATCTAACGCAGAAGTTCCGGCGGAGGATTTGACCTCAGACCCATTGTTTGTGAGTCCGAGCCATTACCTCTATCGCCTAGGGAATTTTCCTCGTGTAATACGTAGATCATAACCTCGGTACATAGTTTGGAAGCCCATTTAAAACTGTAATTACATAGCCGTTATGAACTCAGCTAAAACTATAAGCCGGTAGTTGGAAACTAACCGAAAACTCGCTGATATATCTGAAACAGTTGAAGCTAGAGATATGAAAAAGCAAAACAAACAAGTCCATTCACAGTCCATGAAATGTTCCGTATAGTTAACCCATTTGCATCACAGCTCTAAACACGGCAGAAGACCCACAGTACCGTGCAATTTCCACGCGCAGCAGTTTAACATTGTACAGGGCGGAATATTCCGCGGCTGGTGGATAAAGGACGAGTGTATCGTCTCGTACATTCGTCGCCGTCATTTCTTCTCATTACCATCGGCGCGTTGAACCGTCGAAAGCGCAAGTCCAGAGTGTAAAGGGTGGTGAAACGCTTCGATTGTCCCTGCCATCTTTTTAGCCTAAACTTACGCTTCTATTTTCTTACAAAAACGCTGAGATATTCGTCGGATCGTTGCGCAAACGATCGTGCATTCACCCACGACCCACGCGGCCTGCAACGGCTCGTTACGTTGCACTTGCAAAACGCGTACGGTTGCACGTGCTTGCATTTTCGAATCGATCCCTCCGAACCTCCAATCGAGACCCGTTATATCCGCTTCGTTTCGCTTGCGATTAAATCTTCTGACGGGTGAGACGCGGATAGAGGGATATTTGTCGAGCGTTTGAACCTTATGGGAGGATACACATGGTTTTTTTTTACAATTTTTAATACAGGCTGGTGTCAACACAGTTTGCGTTGATTGGAGCGGAGTTGGATTGGTCGCTGACTTTGGAAACTTGCAGGCTAATACAATTAGTTTTTATTACAATTTTTTACGATGTAGTTGAAATTCAGTTTGAGCTGATTTAAATGGGATTAGATTTTTGCTTTGTACTTGATTTTTAACCCTCTAGAGTCCGAATATTCTGTAGCATCTGAAGATCAGTTGCACGATAGCACATTAGAAAATGATAAAAATACTGTTATAAATAATACATTCACCTTGATTTTGAAACGTTAAATTGTAAAGAATTTCATGACCTTTGACCCATTTGCATCATAGCTCTAAATACGGCGCAAGACCCGCAGTTCTGTGCATTTCCATGCGCACCAATTTAACACTGCACAGGGCGGAATATTCCGCGGCTGGTGTAATAACCCAATCGTCGTCCGCGGAATATTCCGCTTGTGGATGAATTGGGTTTTAAAATCAAAATGGCATATTTGGTAAAGTTAACCCATTTGCATCTTAGCTCTAAATACGGCAGACGAGCTGTAGTACCTTACATTGCCACGCGCACCAATTTTACACTGTACAGGGCGGAATATTCCGCTTGTGGATGAATAGGGATTAGAATTAAATAGTAACATTTGGTAAAGTTAACCCATTTGCATCTTAGCTCTACGGCAGACGACCCGCAGTACCGTGCATTTCCGCGCGCACCAATTTAACATTGTGCAGGGCGGAATATTCCGCGGCTGGTGATAAAGACGAACGTCATCCGTGGAATATTCCGCTTACGGATGCAAATGGGTTACAAAGTTGACTTTGAAGAATAAAAGCTTTGTCTTGTGTTACTTCAAAGTTACAGGAGGCCATAGAGGGTTAATTTAGTGAAATTGCTAATTTAGATTGGGGATGTTTTCAGGGGAGATAACGTAATCAATTAGAGGATTTTTTCTTATTCAGAAACAATGGTGATGTAGATTAAATGTCCTTTTGGTTTATCTAGAATTTGTAAAATTTATAAGGGAAGGAAGAATAACGGCGTTATTTGTGAAGTCAGTAAATATTTGAGTCTCACTGCTGGAAGAGGATCAATACACTGTAATAAACCTCCGGTGCTTTAACCCTGCGTTCAGTGCTTCAACATCGTTGCACTCGTAACAGTTTATTTTAAGAATTTCTATCTTCTTCTCGCTAAAAGAAGTTTCTCGCCGATATCGATTCGAGAATACATCAATAAATTAATCCGAAATAAATTCCCGGTTGGATAACCTTTTGGTAGCCCGTCTACCTGCATGTTACACCGTGTCACGAATATGGAACAGTTTAGAGACTCAAAGGATGAATTTTGTATGGAATTTAGAGTCTAAGTTAACACTTTGACTGCCATTATCGTTGTCAATGACCACCACCTGCCCATTTTTGTCATTTTTCGTGATTTTTTTGGATTTTTCTGACACAGTAATTTCGTTTAAGGCTTATAGTTTTAAGTGGATAACTAATTACTAAGGTTGTCGCGCAGAAAAAGGGCTTGCAGCCACTAATTTGGAGTTTGAGGATTTAAACGTAGATCCAATATAGTTCCAGTTTAACACTTTGGATGCCACTGTGGTCGTCAATGACCACCATCTGCTCTTTTTGTTATTTTTCGTGTTTTATGATTTTTCTGACACAGTAATTTCGTTTAAGGCTTATAGTTTTAAGTGGATAACTAATTGCTAAGGTTGTCGCGCAGAAAAAGGGCTTGCATCCGCTAATTTGGAGTCCCAGCACCTCTTTTCACAGTGGTAGCATTTATTAATGTTACTAACAATAAGTTATTAAAATTCGCATACTAATTAAAATAATAGCTCGAAGACAGTCTGATAAGAATTTCAGGTTACATCTTTGATTTGTTCGGACAAATAACGCAATAATATGTCGCTTCACGTCTTCTACTCGACTTTTCCCATCAGAGCATATCCTGCAATCCTTAAAACCTCTTAGGACAATATAAATCCTCACATTCTATCAACTATCATAAAAAATCCAGGTTGAAACATCTCCCGAATACAAGTCAATCAGAAACTTCCTCATTCAAAGTATACAAATTAATCGAATATTTTTCTAATTTAAAGAAAAACACACCTCAAACTTCAATCAAATCAACGTTAAAAATCAATTGTCTCATCCTTCACTCAAAGTATAAAATCATACCTGCACCACTGAAAACTATCCTCTCAACTGCAAGAGAGTTTTTCAACATTCAACACTCAGTTAAAGCAGATCCTTTTAGCGGACTCGTTTGAAGAATCTTTCCAACAACCATTAAGAATAGCTCTCGACAGTGACTATATTAGATCAAAGTGTTCTCTAACTGTATCACTGATAGAGAATCCCGAAAGTGGTATACTTTGTTGCGCATTGACGCGAAAGTGAAACAAGAGAAGGAGACTGAAAAGAGAGACGCCGGTGACATTCGTGAAACAAAGTCGGCAGTGGAGGCGTGAAAGAAAAAACCTCCGCCAGGCTACGTTTTCATTGTCAGTGAAAGGTGCGCATTGAAATGTGGCCGTGGCGTTACCGCATATAAATCGTGCCACCTGATACATGCATAATGTTTCTCATTCATAAACACGGCCGCGATGTACTTACGTATCGAGAGAATTTACGGTGCACGGTGCGCTCGTAATTTCGCCGTTCGTCTTCATCAAGGATCGCGCGCGAACAGGATAATCTCCTTGACTTCCAGGCCGTGGATTAAATTTCCTGAGAAACGTGGTAATTTCAGTCTAGCGCGATATGAAATGCGGAGATGGGGGAAATTGAAGGAAATTGGGGAATTTCAGAAGATTCGCCTAAGTTCGTTTTCGAAGGGCTGCACTTTTTCTGCAATTATACAGGTTGGAGATTGAGATTTCACTGGTTGGAAGTTGGAATTTTCAGGCGGCAGCAACGGAGTGCAAGGGGTTAAAAATATTAGTCGATCACGAGACGTTACAATTATTTCGATACTAGCTATTACGCTTTAACCCTTTCAGGACTAGCGACGCATATATGTGGCGTGAGAAAAAATGTAATTATAGTTTATCGTCACGTGTCTACACGGTTAGAGGTGAAAAATTGAAATAAAACCGTTGAAATATGATTACACAAATAGTAATTTATAATTTGTGTACAGTAACGGTCTAACTTTCTGATAAAAAGCTGATTTTGGATCGACGAATGAATGATTACCTCTCATATTCAGAAGTGTCTCCGTCCGCAAAGGGTTAAGTTATAGTTTATATCAGAAATCAGTGATAATTTTGCATTTCAGCAATTCAATCTGGGATTATTGCACATTCAGTCATAAAAGTCATAATATTAAACACACACACACACGAAAACGTATATAAAATTAAAATAAAAAAACCAAACAACGGAAAACACACGTGCGCCAAAGAACAGTCGGTACTGCAGGAAACAGAAACGCAAAACGACGCCTACGTTAGAAATGCATGTCAGATAAAAAAAAACATACAAAAAAAATTTTAATTCCAATACCAACTCACACTAGAACCTTTTCCTGACATTCCACCGCATCTTGAAAACTGCCGCAGACTTTCGTCCAAAACAATTCCAATGCAATTCGGTGCCCGCCCAATTCGAAGGAACCACGACCACAAAATCTACCACCCACGTGTATATTCTCCTCAAATCCATCCACGTCCATCAAGATTTGTAATATCGCTCCCCTCGAATCCCAATGGAATCTACGACGGCGAATTCTTCGGCATTGCTAGACGCTGATGAAGATTCGCGCACGCGAATCTATTTGCGCCCGTGCCCTCTTCAATTCGCCGGGTCTCTTTCTCGCACGGCGAGGCTCGCATTCATCGGGAAAGGGATTCTCGGCTTCCGCTCTCACTGAATGCCCGACTAAAAAGGTCTTTTCATCCTGGGTTTTGGATTCTCGTGACCATGAACGTGAGATTAGATCCGACAACCTGTAAGGCCCCCCCTTTCTCTCTGTGTACACTCTTTCTAAGGCTACTATTTAAGCGAGCAGCCAACGGGAACAATGATACTTCGACTGGTCTTCTGAAATTTTAATCTTTATTTGGAATAGATAAGTCCTTGACTCTGATTGTAGACTGAGGCGAAGATTTTTGGGAATTTTAAGTGTTCACGTATTGGCTTTTAGGACTTTAAATAAAAACACTTTGTTTATAAACTAGTGGAATAGATTAAGACTTTGTTATTTGAATAAATGAAGAGGGTAGGTCTTCTCTTTAAGGGTGAAAGTCACAGAGCAAGGTCCAAAATAATTCAGCGACGGTCCAAGAACCCCTTTTCGGTTTTAACATAAAACAGACTGCATAGCTGCAACCTCTTAACACATTACCGACCGCTATTGTTTGAGTATTCTACCCATTTTAAAGGATTTGTTTCGGCTTAGATTGCCTAAAGAAAATTACAATCTCTTTGAAAATTACAAATGATTCTCACTGACTCCTTAACACACTTCCAGTACAATAATAAATAACAAATTAGTGATTGCCGTGGGAACCGATTAATAAACTAAAAGTCTTTAGCGTTGGTGACAAAAAGCCTATTTATAGGCTACCGGTCGGTAAAGTGTTAAGCATTCCAAGAAGTAAATATACTAATTGATTTTTGTATGTTTAACAACAATTCTTACTAAGGTTATAATAGGTTTGTTTCAAGTGCGATTACACATTTTGTTTTTAATGAGATACGACCCGAAATGATTAATGAAATCAATCACGAGATAGAGAAAATTCTGAGGTTACAGTAAGCGAGAGGGATGAAACAATAGGTAAGTCTTTGACTCACATTTTTGACAAGAGTTGATTATTTTTGTGAGTCTAACAATCTCTGATGTTGCTCACAAGATAAATAATATTTATTGACTGCAGTAAGCGAGGTGGATGAAGTCTGGTTTGAAATTTGAGTTTTCCCGCCATAAATTCTAGGGAGCTTTACTTAATGTGAATATTATAAAGTTAGTCCGTGAAACGAAAGCTGCACGTCTTCGATGAGACGAGAATCTAACGATTTCCTTAATCTCGGGGATTATACAAATCAACTGTATTATGTAAGCAGCGAAGAAATTCTGAATTTATGATTTTCGTTGACCCACGTGGCACCGGCTCTTCCGAGTTTACCTAATTGGGCAGCATCGAGGCCACGTCGATCGTTAATTAATTTCACGTGGGTGTGTTCGTATTTTCGATGCCCGAAACCCGCCCTTTTTGCGTCGTTTATCATCCTCTGACGATACCTCGAAATCATTATCGTCTACGAGCTTCCATGGTAAACAATAAATTAATTCTTTCGCCAGCCCCATAGAGGCAATCTTTCTCCGGCAAACTCGATCATCTATTATTTGTGATTTATCCGATCAATCTTTTGCGCCTGAATAAACGCACGACTAGAAGATAGTATTTCTAAAGAGAAAAATAGAAGTAACTTTGTGAATAAGCGTCAGAAAGGTTGCGATTCAAGTCAGAACTTTGGACAGTGAGTCAGGATGGATCTTTGAAGGATTTCAGTCAGGGTGCTTGCTTAGAATTCAAAATATTTGGGGCTATTATCTTATGAGTGATTTAGAAAATGTAATAGAAATGGAGATGCATAATATTTTGATAATTTGTTACTTCGCTTAGGCTGTGGGTGATCTGAGATTTAGTATCCATTTTGCACTACACGTAAGTGATGTAACATTGAAACAATGCTCGTAGAAAAACGATTCGCTGTAGCACCTTATCAAGATATCATTTCGTTTGGGAAGGAATTTCAGGGTTGTGTAAATGCCCGAGGAATTATCAGGAAGTAGCATTCCACGCGCGCTTACTATTACCCCGCGATAAAAGCGTAAAAGTGCACTCACGAGAGTGCATCTAGCCAGGTGAGTTATGGAGAAAGGGACCGGAGGAGTTTCCATGCATGGTGAATCTTCGATTACGTTCTTTTAAAACTGCTCCGGCACGATGTGTCCATAAACGGTGTAAAATTACGACGGATTTCTTCCGGGAAACGACTGTTCCTGGCTAATGGATACTTTTTATTTTAATCATCGCACGGCATTACGGAAAATTGTGACGGCTAGTGAAACGGGTTGAGTTTCTTACGATTTTAAGTTAGTAATTTATATAATATGCAAAATTCAAAGCGTTCCTGTTTTTATTTAACCCTTTGACTGCGGCGCGCTCTCGGACGAATCCATCGATATGGACGGCGCGTTTTTCGCATGTCAGTCGCTGCGACTGGTTGTCGATTGACTAGTGACCAAAACAGTACCCGGAAATTTGATAGCATTTTTAGGGTTTAAAAAATAATAATGGCAAATAAATTCAAAATACCAATCTTTTTTATTTATCTTAAGTAAGTTTGTAAGCTATTTTAATTTACTTAACTTATTTCGTGCATTCGTTCAATAATAATCGGTAATTAAATATAAAGGAAAAAATACAAAATTTAGAATGTAACACAGGGTATGACAACTTTAACAGGATATTTTGATATTTGTTATTTATATTTGTTATAGTAAAAAAATACAGACGGCGTATATTTACACCTTTCGCATATATTGATGGATTTGTGAGGGCGTACATATACGCCTTTCGTATATATTGATGGACTTGTGAAGGCGTATATATACGCCTTTAGCAGTCAAAGGGTTAACCCAAGTAAAATGTTACTTTGTTGCTCAATCAATGGGAGCGAGTTTTCATTTTCTTTGGTTACCCGTGGGAAATTGTTATTCAATTTTTGTCAAATATATGATGCCCTTGGTCATGAGAAACCCATGTCAAATAAGCATTGTAATTACACTCGTTGTAATTGATAAATATGCAAAATTCAAAGTGTCGCTGTATTTATTTAACCCAAGTAAAATGTTATTTTGTTGCTGTTAGTGTTTCAATGCAAAGATAAGACTTTACTTGGAAATATTTACTGTGCAATTACAATAATTACTAATGTCAGGTTTAATAAAAAAGATTGGTACAAATTCTAATTACACCGCCATCATCTCCGTGCTGACTTTTTAAAAGGACACTTCTTTGGAAGATTCTCGGACACCGGAGTTCAACATGCAAGTATAAACTCGTCCTAGAAACGATAATCGCCTCGAGTATTGCACGACCTCCCATTATTCTTATTTGACGCGTTTTTTTTCGCTTTTGCCACCGTTGATCGTGTTAACGTAATCGAAATAGGTCCTCGTATCGCTTTTCTTTCTCTTTGCTTAGTAATTAGCGGATGATTAGACGACGCGGTATGTAGGTTAAAGTGTCGATCGTGAATTGCACGCTAAACTTGCAGAATGTGTCGCTATGCATTGCATTTAATTGGAAATTCCGATAGATAATACGTTCAGCATAAAGTTTCTAATAATTTAGAATATAAAAAATTTGTCCGCCTTCAATTATATTTCAATATTTCAGACAACTATTCTCTTCCCTTTATACTTCTCTGGATTTTTTTTTGTAAAATTTGCAGTGGATATAGTACGTTTTTAAATAATTAAATATGTTTTGTCTATGTAGCTCTTTGTTTTTACAGTCGTTGAATTTTTATAGACTCAGTATGTAGCATTGCAAAATCATGTTACGTTCTTGCATCACAATTATCCCACGAACTTAAAAGCCAAGGATCAAACTGTTACTGTGTCATACACAGAATACTTTCCCGCTTGGATATCGAACAAAACAATTAGAGCACTTTGACTCGCGTGCCGTTAATAATCGCGTTTCTTTCCGATAACCTTCTCCTCGATACCATATCCTCATTTGCCCACCGTGAACCATGATTCGCAAGTTACGTAATCCCGTCGTCGTGTCACGGTTCAGATAAGCTCCACTTTCGTGGGCATTGAAAGAAAGAAAAAAAAGAGCACGCGATCATTTGTAAGAAAAAAAACAACTGTTGAATATTAACACGTTTCTTTAATAGCTGCTTGCTTAGCTGAAATGGAATATGTGCTGCACGAAGAGGTAATTGGAGATGTAAAAACAGTGATCGAAGAATAAGACGATGTGGTTATGCTGGGTTAGGATGTTAAGACTCGGAGTCCCAATCGGTGGGACCGAGTTCGAATTTTCTTCGGTTACCCCTGAGAAATTTTTATTAACTTTTTGTTAAATATTTGGTACCCTCAGTCATGGAAAATTCATCTCAAATAGCAGCTTCTGGTTGAAATTACCATAGCAGTGAGGGGCTGTAGTGAATAAGAAGGTGGTGGCTCTCAATCGGTGGGACCGAGTTCGAATTTTCTTTGGTTGCCACTGGGAAATTTTTATTAATTTTTTGTTAAATATATGGTACTTTTGGATATGAGAAACCTATCTCAAATAGCAGCTGCTAGTCGAAATCACCATAGAAGTGAGGGGCTGTAGTGAATAAGAAGGTGGTGGCTCTCAATCAGTGGGACCGAGTTCCAATTTTCTTTGGTTAGCAACGGGAAATTTTTATTAATTGTTTTGTTAAATATATGGTACTTTTGGATATGAGAAACCTATCTCAAATAGTAGCTGCTAGTCGAAATCACCGTAGCAGTGAGGGGCTGTAGTGACTAAGAAAGTGATGGCTCTCAATCAGTGGGACCAAGTTCTAATTTTCTTTGGTTGCCACTGGGAAATTTTTATTAATTTTTTGTTAAATATATGGCACCCTCAGTCATGGAAAATCCATCTCAAATAGCAGCTCCTAGTCGAAATTACCATAGCAGTGAGGGGCTATGGTGAATAAGAAGGTGATCAGTGGGCCCAGTTCAAATCCTCCTCCGCCATCCTCTCAGAAATTTGTATTAAATTATCTTTAAATGCATGGTAACCCCGATCATGGGAAACCCATCTCAAATAGTAGCTCCTAGGCTAAATGACCATAGAAATTACCAGTTATACAACTACGGTTTGTAAGGAGCCGCAAGCTCGGACTCGCAATCAGTGGGCCCAGTTCAAATCCTCCTCAGTTATCCTCTCGGAAATTTGTATTAAATTATCTTTAAATGCATGGTAACCCCGATCATGGGAAATCCTTCTCAAATAGTAACCCCTAGGCGAAACAACCATAGAAATGACCAGGGCAGCCTTCAGCTCAAATTCCCAATCAGTGGGCCCGATCACCTCTGGGAAATTTCTCCTAAACTATTATCTGGTGATTCGTAGCCCACCTAAAACAGTCCATCCTAAATGAAATCAGCATAATGATCAAACGTAAAAAATATAAAACAAAAAAATTGTCCCAGTACAAAAATGAAAGACGCAACCTAAGAAACCGATTGCTCACAAGCCACCTAACTTATTACCGCGGTGTATCCATAAAACGCGATAAAGGCGGGACAAATTAAAATTCCCGTTTGAATCTGCAGAGGGAGATACGTATTTTGAAAACTGAATGGACAGTAGGGAATGAAGTATCTTCATCTGCAAGAGCTTGTAAGGATATAAAAGAGAAAAAGGCACGCTCGTGAACGTGAATAGGCAGCCTCGTCTAACAGCACCCTCCACGGTCGCTATTACAGAGTGGCTGCACGCGACAACCTTATAAATTTCTACACGGAAGCGAGATGTAAGAACTTTCCGGATTTTCATGCATTTTTCCTGGTATTTGCTAAATGATTATATACACTGGTCCGATAGCGTAACGAAGGGATTTAATCGGTCATGTCGAGTTCCATGAGGCTTCTCTTTAGCGCAGCATAATACGTTTGACGATAAAAACGGCTAGTCACGAAGTACCGTGGAGAGAGGAATGAGAATAGACGCCCGAGAGTTGCTTACGTCTCGTTTCTTCCTCTCTTCTCTGAAGAGAATCGTCGCGTTCCTCGTCGCATGGTAGTCAAAGAAGGCTAAAGAGAGTGAAGTTATGCACGATGGTGGAGAAGAAAGGGAAAAGGACGAAAAGAAAGTGAAGTGAGTGGAGAAAGAGATGGAAGACAGAGAAAGAGGAGGGTTGGGAGCCATGGTGGGTGAGCAAAGGCTCGAACTCAGTGGGACGGATTTCAAGTCGTTCCTCCTCACTTCTGACAAACTTATAATGTTGGAAATTATTAGTAGATATATGATAATTGCTGTGATGGGAGAACTATATGAAGTAGTAGCTCCTAGGCGAAAGAATCATAGGGGTTAGGGGCTATGGTGGATAAAAAATTAAAGGCTTCAGCTCGCATTCAGTGGGACGGATTTTAAATCGTGCCTAGTCACTTCTTGCAAATTTTTAATATTGGAAATTATTGGTAAATATATGATAATTCCTGTGATTAAATTTTTTGCTTTTTACTCGGTACAGTGTAACCTATATACCATATAAATATTGAATTTTTTTTAACACCCTGCACGTGGTCTGAGAAAAAAATCTTATCGCAGTTTATTAGCTCATGTATACACGGTTAGAGTTGAAAAAAATGAAATATAACTGTTGAAATACGATTCCGTGAAGTATTTTATTATTTTATTTACGTGAGTATTTTATAACTTCTGTACATCAACACTCTAACTTTCTCGCAAAAAGGTTGTTTTCCTCGCCAAATAAATGCTTATTTCTCAATAGCCAAAGAAGTCTCCGTCTGCAAAGGCTTAAGACGTTGAACGCCGTGGGGGTCACCGGTGACCGGCGCTGTTGAAGTCAATGAAATTTAACGTGACTTTAAAATTGTAATATTTACGAATTTTCTAATATAATGAATATTTAAATATTAGCGTTAAAAAGATTAAGTTCTGCTGAATATATATATATATATATATCTGTGGCTGTGTAGTTTATCCTGTATAAAGATATGATTTTAATAGAAAAAGTTTCATTTCAGTGAAAATGATAAAACTAGCGAAATACCGGTGGCGTTCAACGTGTTAATACCACCATAATCCCCTACCTCTAAAGTATTCCTTCTTTTTATTCTACACTTTCTAAGAATAATATTTCACAAACAATCCGCAAAAATAACAGGGTTTGAAGTCAGCCGCACTAATTGCAAGTCCGCGCCTTTAACTCCGTACGCACCATAATCTCCTCGACGATCTTCTACCAAGCGAACTAGCACGCCAATATAACACTGTCCTCTCAAAATCCCCGTAAATTCCTTCGATACGATAACTCAAAAGTTTCTAAGGACACGCATGAAGAGAGATTCTCGGAAAGCAGCGTAAAGGAATATCGAAGGAGAGACGGAGAGGCGAGGTCGAAAGACGAATAAATTTTGCGCGCGTGCTCGACCTCTGATGCGTGCTCTCCGATGTCGTGTAGGGCCTTTTGCCATTCCCTGGAGTGTTCCTCGGCCACTCTCTGCGAGCCGATTTAATTATTCCACGAAGGTAAGCGCTTCGAGTTTTCCGGCAGCGACCGCGTCGCGAACGGAAGAAGAACTCGAGCCAAATATATTTCTGGACCGTAGAAGAGCGGCGCGACATTTTCTTCCCTTTTTTTTTTTCACCCCTATCCCCACCGCTCGTTTTTCCATTCGCTCCTCCCCCTCGCACTCATTCCACCGCTGTGTAGCTTCCGTTTTGTTTTTTTTTTCCTCCGTCTCTCTTTGTCAACTCGTTCGCCAGTAATAGGAACTTTTTTTTTTCGCGCGTTTTCATACATACACACGATATAAAGCCTTTTCTCTTTCCATCTCGCATGGAAGCACACGTGATGGAGCTTCTTGTACTCTCGTAGCATGTGCCGCACATATGAGTTCTCTCTTTGTCAACGTATAACTTGAGCTTTTTTCATTCTCGTAGGGGAACGTAGGTGTTCAGATTATTTTTTCGTTTTTCAACCGATATGGTCATTTTGATTGGGACGTATCGCGCCGGATGGATGAGGAACCGTCGAGGTTGCGATACATTTAACACTTTGCGGACGGAGAGATTTTTGGATATTGAGGGGTAGTCATTTATTTGGCGATGCAAAATCACCTTTTATCAGAAAGTTAGGTTGCTCATGGATGTTTATTATAAATTACTATTTGTGTAATCATATTTCAACGGTCGTATTTCAATTTTTCAACTGCAACCGTGCACATAACCGGCGTTAAATTATAATTAAAATTTTTCTCACTTTTCGCAAAGACATGATATTTAGTTGAAAAATTATACTACATAATTTCTGTACTTCACTTTTAACTAATACTTTACAAACGATCACATTATAAACTTAAGTCGATTTAATATTTAAAAAACATGAAATGAGCGTATTACATACACCAATATTTTTCAAATCATTCAGATACAAACCCTTAAATGTTTCCATATAATGTAATACGGACTTATACCACTTTCAAAGCAAACTGCTCAAATAATCAATTAGTAAAATTTGGCTGCAGGTGATGGAGGAGAATTTGAACTTCTCAGATCGAATGATCACAGAAATTATCATATATTTGCTAATAATTTCCAATATTAAAATTTTACCAGAAGTGGCGAGGGACGATTTGAAATCCGTCCCACTGATTGCAAGTTGGAGGCTTTAATTTTTTATCCGCCATAGCCTCTAACGCCTATGATACTTTCGCCTAGGAGTTACTATTTTATATAGTTTTTTAACGAAATGTGAACCGTTTCTGAGATATGAGCATTTTTCAACAATCATACCATTGAGATTTACAGTTTTGGGCGGTTCACAAATCATACGATACACTTATCACGGAGAAACTCCCTGGAGAGTGACGCCGAGGAAACAGTAAATTCACGTTTGAATTTAACAAGTATTTATTTGACGGGCAATAAGATGATTGTGCCGTCGTCTCTTAACCGAGTTTATATGAGTAACCGAGTTTTCTTTTATAAAGAACAATATCCCTGGTGATACGAGCAGATAGAAACTTTTCGAGACAGTTTGAATTCGTAGATCAAATACGAGATTCAGAGGGCTGACGATACGATGGTGCCGTCATGAAGGGAATATAGATGGCTTGTCCCCTACCGTCATAATTTAGCCATTTCAACTAATCGGCACGTGGGAGTAAGGAGTGTGACGGAGGACGATTCATTGAAATTACACTCGCTGGAGACACGTCGAGCCACGAATTAAATCTCATCATCGAGAGGGTACAGTTTGACCTACTGACGTCGTCTGGAACGAAGTGTAGACGGGAGGATATGTCGATGATTTTGGAAGTTTATCATCCGTAGTGATTCAATTAATTCTCCCAGCACGCAGAACTTTTAACTCTTTGCGTCTGTTTTCTATCGTTGTACTTTTTTATCTTTCGTTTCGCATTTTTCGGATACATTTGCTGCAGCATTCCTCGTGGGAGGTGCAATTTTAGGTGGATTCTGAAATATTGAGGCTGCGATGTAAACATCACGTGGGATCAATTTTACAGAAGTGACGGGGGAGGATTTTTACTAAGGTCCGTTAACCTCTAACCCCTATGATCCTTTCTCCTAGGAGTTACTATTTTAGATAGTGCCCTAATCACAGAAATTATCAGATATTTACTAATAATTTCCAATATTAAAAATTTACCAGAAGTGGCAAGGGACAATTTGAAATCCGTCCCACTGATTGCAAATTGTAGCCTTTAATTTCGTATCCACCATAGCCCCTAATTCCTATGGTCATTTCGCCTAGGAGTTACTATTTTATATAGTTCTCCCATCACAGAAATTATCAGAAATTTACTAATAATTTACAACATTATAAATTTATCAGAAGTGAGGCGGGACGATTTGAAATCCATCCCACTAATTGCGACTTGGAGCCTTTAATTTCTTATCCACCATAGCCCCTAATCCTATGGTCATTTCGCCTAGGAGTTACTATTTTATACAGGTTTCCAATCACAGAAATTATCAGATATTTACTAATAATTTCCAGCATTACAAATTTGTCAGAAGTGAGGCGGGACGATTTGAAATCTATCCCACTGATTACGAGTTGCAGCCTTTAATTTCTTATCCACCATAGCCCCTAATCCTATGGTCATTTCGCCTAGGAGTTACTATTTTATATAGGTTTCCAATCACAGAAATTATCAGATATTTACTAATAATTTCCACTATTAAAAATTTACCAGAAGTGGCAAGGGACAATTTGAAATCCGTCCCACTGATTGCAAATTGTAGCCTTTAATTTCTTATCCACCATAGCCCCTAATCCTATGGTCATTTCGCCTAGGAGTTACTATTTTATATTAGTTTCCAATCACAGATATTATCAGATATTTACTAATAATTTCCAATATTACAATTTTGCCAATTCCGCTGCTTGGCAATTTCCGACCTGGTTTTCGCAAAGACCTCTGGCACTCAAACAGTTAAAAAATTCCCCATCTGTGAAAATTGCACTTCGGAACTCCCCAATAATAGCACCGATCTCCAAAACCTTCGACATCACCCAGGGAAATTCTCTCTCGCTATGTCTACAGCGTGCTCAACAAATGGTCCGTGTAACGCGCAAATGGAAGGGGTATCTCATCCAACCATTTATCTACCATGCTGTACATTACAACCCTCGTAATTCCGAGCGCAAAACCTACAAATTCTCCACCGAGTGAATCAGAGATGTTGCAGATAAACTCTGTAAAAACAAACAAACAACACCGCTATCGTTGAGGCTAAGTAATGTGTCAGAGTTTAAATTCCCCCGCGCTGACTTTTCGGTACGACGGACGCACGCTGTACATCGCCTTGAAATCGCGACGGCAAAATGCACCGTAAATCCTGCAACCTTTTTGAAAATACTTCACCGTTCGAAGGCAGCTTTGTACGGGTGAATATGACGAGGGAAAAAATCATGCTGGCCGAGTGTTATTCTCGGTGACCAACCACAATACATAACACGAGTCGGTGGAATACAGCTACGGCAGCAAGCAAGAACGAGGCAGGAATGCCCATTTGAAATTATGGTTATGTCGGTGTATTCTCACGTTGATTTACGTAAGTGGTGTAAATTACGTCGCTTACGGGCTGTATCGCGTTATTAATCGCCTCACGCCTACTCCGACAATAAAATCCACGCGAGGCTTAGCGCAAGAGCTCGACTCCGCGCAAATATTTATTTCCGATGGTGGCACGTGGATTCTCAGATATAGGATGAATTATACTCTTATCGGCTGTGTTTTTACCGCGTCTATCGATTCCGGTAAGAAAATACAAAAAAAGCAATCCGACCGAGACCTATATTAACGTAAACAATGTAACCTCGAGCTTTTTCAACGCTGTTGCGGATGTTTTAGTTCGTTGTTTTACGTTGTTCTAGGACGATTTATCTTGGAAAAATGTTACTAATGGATAGGAATATCCGTAATATCGTTTATAGCGTGACTGAATGTAATAAATTGTAGTAAACATTCTGTGGCATTTGGATGTCGTCCAATGGAAATGAATCTGAGACGTTTTAGGTGAAGAACCGAACGTAATGTATCGTAGGGCGTACTTGGATGAAATCTATTTTTGAATTCCTAGCTATCATATTTTCACGTGTAACAACATAAACGAATCGTCGAACAGCTTGTTCGTATTCTCGTGCTCGAGTGATTCTTTGCTGTTTGCTTTGACTCATAATATTCCTACTCTAATTACACACGAAGTAGTTTATCGCCGGTAACATTACATTTTTATCTCTCTTAACTCGTAGCATTGCTCATATCGAACTTTCTCTCTTAGAATAAGTGGGTATAGCTTTTTCTTTCATTTCTTTTTCGTACACGAGGTGCTACGTATATTTTATTACTTATGAGGGAGACGATTGTAATATTCTTGAAGCAGGGATGCACTTAATCGCTGCGAGACTTTTTTTTGGTGATTTTTGGCTTCAAGCGCCGTAGTCGTTTTGCCTAGGACCCATTGTTTTAATTGAGTGCAGCCTCAGCGAGGCTCTGACATATTAGATAATAAATAAGGAACGATTTTGCAAAGGTGGCGAGGGCGAGGTTCAACTGTTTACTTGGCTTCCGAACCACCGAAGCTGTAATATATTAATTAATAATTCAGGTCAAATTTGAAAGGAGTGGCGATATATTTGAACCGGGGCCCACTGACTTCGATTCGAAATTTTAATTCTTTTAGCCACCATAGATTCCTAATTCCGAATCACCGCGGCTGTAATATAATAATTAATAAATTAGGGCAAATTTGAAAGTAGTGACGATATATTTAAAACCGGGGTCCACTGACTTTGATTCAAAATTTTAATTCTTTTAGCCACCATAGATTCCGAATTCCGAATCACCGCGGCTGTAATATATTTATTAATAAATTAGGGCAAATTTGAAAGGAGTGGCGATATATTTGAACCGGGGCCCACTGACTTGGATTCAAAATTTTAATTCTTTTAGCCACTATAAATTCCTAATTCCGAATCACCGCGGCTGTAATATAATAATTAATAAATTAGGGCAAATTTGAAAGGAGTGGCGATATATTTAAAACCGGGGCCCACTGACTTCGATTCAAAATTTTAATTCTTTTACCCACCATAGATTCCTAATTCCGAATCACCGCGGCTGTAATATATTAATTAATAAATTAAGGACCAATTTGAAAGGACTGGCGATATAATTAGACCGGGGCCCACTGAAATGGAATAAAAATTTTCATTTTTAGCCACCATAGCTTCCTAACGGATGGTCATTTGACCTAGATTCAACTATTTTAGGTTGCTTCCGAACCACTTAGACTGTAATATATTAATTAATAAATTAGGAAAAAGTTGAAAGGAGTAGCGATAGATTTAAACCGGGGCCCACTGACTTTGATTCAAAATTTTCATTTGTACCCGTCATAGCTTCTTAACGAATGTTTATTTGACCTAGGTCGTACTGTTTTACTTGGCTTCCGAACCACCGCGGCTACAATATATTAATTAATAAATTAGAGCAAATTTGAAAGGAGCGGCGATAGATTTGAGCCGGGGCCCACTGACTTTGATTCTAAATTTCAATCTTTCTAGCCACCACTGCTTCCTAACGGATGTTCATTTCACCCAGATCCTACTGTCTCATTGTCAGTTGGCTTCCGATCCACCGCGGCTCTAATATATTAATTAATAAATTAGGAAAAATGTACCAAAACTGACTAAGGAGGAGCCACTAATTGCAAATTCAAGTTTTTACCTCATTACCCACCGTAGTCCAATCCGAACCTTCTTTTTCCCCGTTCTAGGAAGAAATCAGGTTGGGAAACATGGTGGCACTTTAAAGTCCGCTTTGCAACCGATAGAGAGCTCAGTCGATGCCGCGCGTTCGTGCGGTTCATCTCGTTTAGAGCTCTTTTTTCATCGATGCCGTCGATTTACCCGATTTACCCGGTGCGCTTGAAAACTATCCGCGGAGTTCCTTTCGTGTGCTCCTCGATTTTTTGTCCATTATCCGTGCTTACCACGAGAATTTTCGGTGCTTCAGCCTCGTTGAGGGAGTAAGTGCTTTTGAAATTAGAATTCATCCGTCGGCGCAATTAATGTGCATGGTGCTTCAAGAAGGAGATCGTAAACGATGCAGTGACGTTGGAGAGGGAATAGAAATTCTGGAAAGTATCGCTGCTGGTATGTGCGACATTTGCTCGATAAATTGTGTAAATTAATAATATGGTGGAATAGCTGCGAAACAATTGATTAATGCGGGTGTCAGTGGAAATTTATAATCGATGCTTTTAGGTTATGATTCTACACTCGGCAATGTTCGCCTTCTGCTGTTGTAGAAATTTTTGTATATAAAATGAGATCTCCAAAATTGAATTCGAGAATCGAAGTGTCTTTTAATTGCCATAATAATTACAGTGAGAAATTTAATCTAGTCAATTTAATTTAATTCTATGGGGTGCAACGTTGGATACGGGGTTGAAGACAAAAGCACCCCAGTCAGTGAGGCAGAGTTGAAATTTTTCATCGTCTCTGATACAATTTGGCTTTCTTTCTTCCTTTTTACTTTTCGGTTTCAAATTCTATGATCATTTCGCCTATGGTCGACTCTTTTAGCAGAAATTTGAAGCTCCAAAGCTACAATGCATTAAATAACAAATTAGGACAAATTAAAGTTAGACCTCTAAAATTTAATCCGAAAATCGAAGTTTCTTTCAACAGCTATGGTAATTACAATGATAAAAACCTAATTAATTTACTTCTATGGAGAACCACAATTGGTATGGGATTAAAGAGTAAAGCCGCCCAAACAGTCAGTCAGAATTCAAATTCTATGATCCTTTCGCCTAGGAAGTACTCATTCAGGAGAATTTCAAAAGCTATAACATATTAAATAATAAATTAGGGCAAATGTCCCAAATTACGGTGGAAGATTTGAATTTAGGCTCACCGAATGCAAGTCCGAAACTTTATCTCCATCCACCATAGTCTCAAACATTTTCAAAATTATTATCTACCACACAGCCCCAGTAATTCGGGACCCAACTGAAATAGGCGCAGAAAAATGCCGACATAAACGAATCCCCAAAAAATACAGGAAAAATGGCACAGAATTAACTTCACTGAACGTACCAAGATAAAGAATAAGTTGATCCGTAAAGGGGTTAACTTCGTGCCGCCAGAAGCTAAGGTACAACCGTGAATGCGGGACAGGGATTTTAGACAAGTAGATGGAGTGTCTCGGGTAACTTTATTTTTAACTCTTTGAGCCACCGAGCTGAATGAGAGAGGAATGACCCATCTTACACGTGAAAATATAATGACACTTTAAACAGAAATTCCATGTGAACAGTTAACATAATCTTCTTAAGAATATTACTTCCACGCCGAATCCGTTAACACTAGAACTACCGGCGCTAAATCTGCTATATTTAAATATGTTAAATAAGTACTTTAAAAAAAGGGGAATACGTAGAATATCTGTTCTATGACTCTCCTATAATCTTGGAGAATTTTTGGAAAAAATTGTGTACCAGTCATTTTGACTGGTTTGGTAGTTCTAGTGTTAAACGCAAGAAAAATCTTTGTAGATCTTCGAGACGTTTCACTGTAACTCTTTGAGGCGTGGGAATTCAAAGAAATAAAATGACTCATACTGCACAGACATTTCTTTTTCTTTTTAATTGAACAAAGTTGTATTTATTTTTATTAACAAAGTTACAAAATAATATAAATTTTCGAGGTGGGACAAAAAATATTCCATGCATATTTAGGCATCGAAAAGGCTGGACACTTTTAATCCCGCCGTGCCTCAAAGAGGTAATCCTTTGCGGACGGAGACATTTTTCAATATTGAGCCATTCATTTTGCGATCCAAAAGCGCCTTCTTATCAGCAATTTATACTGTTAATCCATATACATTATAAATTACTACTTGCTTAATCATATTCCAACGGTTGTATTTCAATTTTTCAACTCTAACTGTATATACAAGCGGCTATAAACTGTAATTAAATTTTTTCTCAAGCTGCATGTATGCGTCGCTAGTCCTCAAAGGGTTAAAGCGACATAGCCCGATAAAATTGTTAACTGCATGTTTAAAAAATTCGTTGCCGGGAACGTTACACGTTCGACGATTAAATGGCGGGATTTAGGAGTGCCACGACTGCTCGAGTTCAATTTCGGATACAAGGGAATTCATATCCAGAAATACACTTCACCGTAAAGTTAGCTAGTATTTCGGTGCCGGGACGATAAACGTCTTCGAATATCGAGCAGCGCCGGCAATGTACCGAGTGCACTTTCCGCGCACTTTAAAACGAGATCCGTTCGTCGCCGGCGCCGTACGAGCGTCGTTTCGTCGTTGCAACATTGCTTCTATGAAGCCATCTTCGTGAAATGTCAGAAAATGATTGTACCGTCATTATCGTCAATTGAATTTTAACGAGAGTAATGCGGACGTCGCGCATGGCCATGCCGAAAAGTGCGCGCGTGGATGAAATTGTTACCCGTTAGATTTTCAGTTGGAAGATGCGCTACTTGTTGCGATGTTGAGAGTTACTTGCAGGTTGATACTTTAGATTCATCTGAGTGATGCAGGTCGTTTATTGGGTTGATACGTTAGAATTATTCGGTTGATGCCAATGGGGTGCATAGTTTTAGATCAGTGGTTCTTAGCCGTCTTCCGGTGAACGCTGAAGCTCTTTGAATTTAGAGAAAGTGTTGCACCATTTTAGTTATTGTTTTTTATTACTTGCGATGTTGAGGGTTGCTTGCAGGTTGATACTTTAGATTTATCTAAGCGATGCAGTTCGTTTATTGGGTTGATACGTTAGAATTATTCGGTTGATGTCAATGGGGTGCATAGTTTTAGATCAGTGGTTCTTAACCGTCTTCCGGTGAACGCTAGTGCTCTGTGAACCTAGAGAATGTGTTGCGCCATTTCATTTATTGTTTATTTGCTGCGATATTAAGTTATTTGCAAGTTAATATTTTACATTTATTTGGTCGATGCTGTAGATTTGTCTGGTTGATATTATATTAGAACTCATGGTGGAACAGACTGGTGTGAGCTGTCCAATGGGGCTGCATACTTTTAGAGCAGTCGCACCACCATTTCATTTGCTCATTGTAATTTCCTGTTGACTAATTTATATTATAACTGCGATCCGCAAAGATGTTGGAAAATTGCAAGAGTTCCGTGATTATGGCAAGTTTAATAATCACTGCTCAAATAATGCAGTTTATATGACATTTTTTTTAATAGGTCCAAAGATTTTTGAAATAATCATGAATATTGAATTAAAAAGTTGTATGGAATCGAGAAACGATGAGTTAGAAATAGTAGTGGTAACGAGATTGGAAAACTACCATTCCTAGGTGTCCACTAGTAGATCTAGAACTTCAATTTATCACAAACCCCATCGTTTTGAACCTCTGTGAAACTATAAATTCTATAAATTACTGGAAACCCTGAAAAGTTAGATACACTTATCTCAAATTCCTAAATAACGTCTTCAAGTTCGAACTCCATTTTGGTATTTTCTAGTGTAATTTTATCAATCTGCTAGTTGCTCATTTACAAAGACAAAAATACCGGGTTCACAGACTGATTATTCAATGGATAACGGAGAACAATCGTCTCGTACATCGATGCGCGATATTATCTCCTAGATCCTGTATTCGGTTCTTTGCATCACGTCTAATATTACAGGACGAACCGAAATAAACTGCAGTCGGGTGCACACAAACGCCTGCACATGCACACGATGCGCGTCTATGCGCTACAAGCTAGAAGCTTATGCAAAGCCGGACCGATACAAATTGCATTCTGTTCTTGCGCTAGATGTACTCGTTAAGTGCCAGTTTTTACCGATCCACTGAACTATTCTGTCTGGAGGCTGTCTTTAAACCTAATAGGAAATTAATTAATGTATTCAGTCACATAAAAAAATCGCGCTATCTCCGGCGAACCCGTTCGAAAGATATTTCTTCTTTTCTCTATTTACCATCTAACTGGCAAACTTGACTCCAATAATCGTAAATTCAGACTTTGGTTGAGTAGAGTAGAAAAATTTAAATAAAATGGTTAATAAAATTTGTTAAAAGGAGTTATGGTGGGTAAGGAGATAAAGACCGGGTTTCGCAATCAGGGAAATTTGCATTTACTGTACATTACTGTTAATTAGCGACACTATTTAATTAGAAGTCTTGGAATAATTAATAACGTGTGTTATGAACGAGCCACTGTGAGAGGATAACTTGAGCGCTATTTTCAGATAGAATATCGATTATTTTAAGTTATTAGTTTCCTTTCACACTAAAAGCGTCGGACAGTCGATGCGTTGAATGTTAATTCGATTGATCAACTGTTAACACTAGATTTACCATACCAGTCAAACTGACTGGTACACAATTTTTTCAAAAAATTCTCCAAATTTATATGAGAGTCATAGAATAGATATTCTACGTCCATCTTATAAAACATAAATTGCCGAATCGATCAAGTTTTCCACCTCTTAATTCCCCTTTTTTCAAAATATTTATTTAATATTTTTAAATATGATAGATTTAACGCCGGTAGTTCTAGTGTTAATACATCCATCCTACTTCCATTCTTTGTTATCAGAACTCAATTAATTTATTCAGCAGCAGTACTTACGCCGCTGTAAGTATCTCAGCGTAGACAGCGTATTTAAATTTTTCCTACCCTCCCTTCGGTTTCTTCGCGATCGTTACGAAAATAACCGAGTCTCTTAAGATTCCCAATTCCGCCGAAGCTTTCGAGCTGCTCGAGAAAAGTTTCGACGTCGATGCTCTTACCACAACGAAGACTAACGTCGAGACTTTCCATGTCCGATGACGTGCAACCTCTTAAAGTTTCTCTCGTAAATTTCGAACGCTTCGGCATCTCGATAATCGTGTCGTACTAAGCGCATCGACTCTTTTCTTCCTCGTCGTTGTCCGCCGATGAGGAGCGGAAGTTCTAAGCGATTCGTTAGGACTCAGAAATAACTGAAGTTAACGCTTAATCCACCGGAAGCTTCATGCCGTGCAATAACGAGTGACAGCCGTGACGCGATAAATGGAATAGGAAATTTTTGTTTTCTAAAAAGTATTAACACGTTGAATGCCATCGGTATCTCGCTAGTTTCTTCATTTCTACCGAAGTGGAACTTTTTTTTATTAAAATCACATCTTTACAGAGCAGAGGCTTTAAAGACGCAAAGAGATATGTAGGCAGCAGGACTTTATCTTTTTGAGACCATCGCGTCAAGATTGAATTAAAAAGACTAAATTAACAAATTCGTAAATATTACAATTAGACAGACACAGATAGATAGATAGATATTCAGCAGAAGTTTATCTTTTTAACGGCAATATTTAACTATTGACTATGTTAGAAAATTCGTAAATATTGTAATTTGAATGTCATGAAATTTCAGTGAATTCTGTAGCGCCGGTCACCGGTGACCCCCATGACATTCAACGTGTTAAAGACACAGATAGATAGATATTCAGCAGAAGTTTATCTTTTTAACGGCAATATTTAAATATTGAATATGTTAGAAAATTCGTAAATATTGCAATTTGAAAGTCATATGAAATTTCAGTGAATTCAGTAGCGCCGGCCACCGGTGACCCCCATGACATTCAACGTGTTAAAGACACAGATAGATAGATATTCAGCAGAAGTTTATCTTTTTAACGGCAATATTTAAATATCCAGTATGTTAGAAAATTCGTAAATATTGCAATTTGATAGGGATATGAAATTTCAGCGAATTCAGTAGCGCCGGCCACCGGTGACCCCCATGACATTCAACGTGTTAATATTGCATTAATATTAATATTAATATTGCATTACGTTAAACGTTATATTAGAAATCAGAGTTAGATTCTTATTTTAGCAATTAATTCTGGCTTATTGCGGATTCCGTCACGAAAGAATGGTACGGCAAGGGGTTAATAGGCTTTTCATATGTATTTCTTTCAGCTTGAACTGCTATGATAATTTCGCCTAGAACCCACCGTTTCAATTGTTTTCTAAATATTCTACCACCTCTGGGAAATTTTCCTAATTGGTTATGTGATATATCACAGTCTCGGTGGATTTTGAGCGCACCTCAAACAGTAGGTCCTAGGCCAAATGACCTCGGCAATTAGGGAGCTATTGTAAGGAGATAAGGGTGATGCTCTTGATCAGTGGCTCCGAGTTCAATATTTCTCCCTATCAGAACTTCGTTCTAATTTTCTATTGAACACTATTCCTACCGACACTTCACGTCTACCTTTTCCTACCGCAACCGGTGAATTTGTCAAATGATAATTTTTTCCCAGAAAATGAACAGTAAAAAAAGAAGTGAATATTGAAAAATGTATTATAATGTGAATATAATGTATATAATGTATTATACGTATATTTGAGGAAAAGGCGTGAAGTTTAAAGGCGATTCAGTTACGTTGTATATAGGAAATTCTAATAAAAATTTTAAAAACGGTCATTTGACCGGTCGTGGTAGGAATAGTGTTAATGTGTCATAGCCTCGATGATTTTGAACCCACCAAAAGCAGCGAATTCTAGTCAAAACGTCCAAGTCGAAAAATAGAATGAAAGAAATCCTAAAGTCCCATTTTCATTAATCTTGCGACCAAAACCCCTAAACTACCCTGATTAGAGCTGAAGTAGATTATTACTCTTCTGTTATACTACTCTAAATACTATTCAGCAAACTTTTCATTCCAACGTGCAAGAAGAAACCCTTGGTAACGAGTTAACGTGAAGTAAGACCTGAATACTTTCTTTGGAACAGTAAAAGAAAATGTCCAAAGAAAAAGAAGGTGTCTCAAAGAAGACCCAGATACACGGCATTCAGAAATTACAAAGGATCATGGAGCTTTAAAAATACCGGCCCAAGGGGAAGATTCTTTTGCGTTCGCTATTCTAGGAGCTTTAACGAGACTAAAATTATTCAATAATCACGATACCATCTCTTCTTCTTTTTTATTATTCGTACTTTTTATAATTAACGTACATACTTGTGCAACCGCTTGGCAAATTCTGATACAGGCAGCTCGGATAGAAATCGTTAGTAGACCGTTTCTAATTTTAAATCACAATCTAACGTTACACATTTACCGCGGCATCGCCATTCTATTTGCGCGCGCCACGGCTTTTTTTGTGTTAATCGTAAAACACGGAATTTATTCGACCTTGAAATTAAGTAAACTGTGCAAACGCGCTAGCGTATCTTTCCTGCTGCAATTTATTTCTCTCGTATATCTGTACCTTTCGAATTTACAGAGGCAAAACGCCCGGAAATAATGTTGCAATTTTAACACTAGAATTACCGACGTTAAATCTATCATAGTCTATCATATTAAATAAGTAGTTTGAAAACAGAGGAATCGAGAGGCGGAAAAGATGATCGATTCGATGATTTATGCTCTTTGACATTGACGTAGAATATTTATTCTATGAGTTTTCTATAAACTTGGGGAATTTTTTGAAAAAAATTGTGTACCGGTCATTTTGACCGGTTGGCAGTTCTAGTGTTAAGATTCACATTACCTTCCTATTATCTTTAGTAATTATTCCAATTTTTCCAATTCCCAGAGCCACTGAACTGCAAAAGAATTTACACCGCTATTTTTTACATTTTCACCTATTTAATTATATTATCAAAGTAGTTTTAATTTTCTATGTTACAATTCTAGCTTTATTAAGCTAATTTGAGTTGCTTAATTATTGCTATTTCCATAGCTTCATCATTCGTCCACAATTATGGAATAATTCTATTTAATAGCCCATAATTACTTGAAATTCTTCTTACGTTTAGTATTTCCACAGTTCTTCTACCCTCGCTGAAAAACTGCGCTTCTTTTTCCAGCATATTTATGTTTTGCACTTAAATGCATCCCAATTAGTTTGCATAGAGCTTGTTTACCGAACCCAGCGTTCCATTTTCGCAAGGATATCGGTTCTCATATCGACCACGCTTCCCATGGATCGATATCGGAATCTGCGAACCGTGCTCGCAGAGCGGAAAATACATTCGGCCTTGAAAAATATATGTCTACCTTTTTACATCTCGTATTAAGTCACTATTTATACCTACACCCTCCTCTCCTTGGATTGTGAAACAGTCCGAACTAATTCCCTTCCTGACGACGCTCATGCTTCGAGATAGAAGATGTATTCTTTCCACGTTGTTGATTCTCTGTCTTTTTTAACGGAAACGATGAATAAACGCGAGCATTTGTTGAGACTCACCGGAAGCGCCCGACAGAGGCGTTCCAATTTGAGTAATTAAAACTTTCACGGTTTTTCATGCTCGGTTGACATGAAATTAACGAACGAACGTACTTTCAAACTGTTTTATGCGTTTTTCTTGTACTGTGTACGTTTGAGGGTCGTTTAATCGTTTGAGTGCTTTGGGGATTTTGATAAAATATCATGAAAAAGTGCCGAGATTCCACTTCTTTCGGATTGTCAGCTAAAGATGTTGGGTAATTACCTTCGTTCACAGCTTTAAAAAAATTACACTAAAGTTCGTGAGCCTTTTTGGCCGGTAGTCTATTTTTTATTTAAATAAGAAAGATTGTTTATATTTTTTCTTTATAATGACTTTATTGAAAATATGTGTATTCACGGTGTCGAATTTGTCGCGATTTAGGTCTAATTAAACCGCGATTTGATCTTGCAGAAGCTCATTAACCCCTTGACATACGATTTCTTTTGTGACTGCCTCCGCAATAGTTGAAATTAAATTCCAAAAGTAAAAATTTGTCAGTGATTGCTGATATACCTTAGAATTTAAAGCAATATTAATAACATAGAAATAATATTATCGAGTCGTGTTCCACTGATATTTCCAATTTCATCATTTTTGAGAAGCTTCAAAATTTTCTGTTTCACCAACCACATCACTCGTTGTAGGAGAAAGGGTTAATATGGAAGTCAGATATTAATACCTACCGTCAGGGCATCCCCAATTTTACATTTCTGCTATGGAAATGCATCGCGATCTGCAACAACTAATCTGCACAACCAACAATCTAAAAAAAAAACGTCCTGTAAAGAAATGTCAATCCAATCCCACCTAAGCTTCCCCTACCCATCTTCCTCGTCACGCAATCTCCACATTATACATCACACGTGTTATATTTAGATGACTATTACAAGAAAAATAATAAAAAGCCAAGAGTACTAAAAGATCAGCGAGTCACCAGGGGAAGTCCGTACCCCATCGGGAGCCACCATCAGGATATCCCACAATTTTACAATTTGCGCCTCTCCAACTTCAATGATATTCCCAAACTCCATCAACATCTATAACCAACAACCTCAAAAAAGAGCCACAAAGAAATGCCACCTAAAGAGAAGACCCACAGAGAAACGTCAACTCAATCCTATCTATAACAGCCGAACTTGAAAGAAGGCTCGCGGTATGAGGCGCGGGGTAAGGGGAGAGTGTCGCTCGCACCGCCTACCCCCACCATATCGGCCCTAGAAATCTGAGATCGACTAACGACAACCGAAAACGCAACAGTTCTTTCGTCGTTCCCATGACGACGCAACAAACGTGCGGCTTTATCGGCCAGTCACGCGTTAGAATCGCAAATGACGTCAGAACGAGGGTTGTCTCTATCCATCGAGCGAACCAGAACAAACCAGAGGACTTCTCTTGCCTTTGCGGGCTTTATGCTTCCCCTACCCATCTTCCTCGTCATGCAATCTCCACCTTTTACATCACGCGTCCTATATTTACACGACTATTACAAGAATAATAATAAAAAGCCGAGACCAACGGAAGATCAGCGAGTCATCAGGGGGAAGCCCGTACCCCATCGGGACCCCGATGGAATCGGCCGATCGTAAGATTGACACCGTTTACACCGTGTCGATATCGGCTCGGCGCTATTTTTAGTGAGCCGTATCGTATTCTAACGATGCAAACCGCAAACGTGACCGAGTTATGCGACGTGCGAGAAGGGGCATAGAGAAACGTAAAACCAGACGCTGGCACGGTTCGACGACTCGCGTCGCATTATACGACTCGCGTTATCGGCTCGTCAGTGTCGATGATTACTCCGGCCGTGGAAAGGGCCTCGACAGTTGTCGATTATCCAGACTTTTCTGGAGACGTGCCAGGCATGTCTTTTTCGTGGGCTGACGTACATAACGTCGAAATTCGTAGGTAAACTAGCACGACGGCTACGTTGTCGAAATCGTCGAGGGGATATTTGGAGAACCGAATTGGAAGCTACTTATCTGCCTTCACGGCTGGTGGTCGATGGATGCAGGGTGTCTTTTTTTCAGGATTAGGAGACTGAAGAGAGGTTCTGGCGGTTTTGTGATGATTTTAGTGATGTTTGTGTTAGCTGAGAGTATTCTTGTGGACGATGGGAGCAAATATGGCGGAGTGTTACTAGTGGCTTTGGGAGTCGAGATATTAATAAGAATAATACTTTATATAATAATATTAATAATAATAAAAAAGAATATAGTTGCCAGATACAGAAAATATTGATCTTTAAACTCAGTTGGTTTGTTTAACATTAGAAACATTGGTGAACACTTCAGGGCTAGTAAACTAATCTAGGATTAAGCTTAGATGAAAAATTAAAAAACAAAAATCCTCAACTGCAGTGAGATATTAATTGTATGAAGGGTTTAGGTGGTAATTTGAGTCATTTAGGTAGCTGTTTCCAATTTGAAGGTTTTTTGGTACATCTTTTGTGGTTTAAGGCGTAGATTTTTAGATGATCGATGGAATTTAAGTTTGTGGGTTTTTAGTTGTACAATATTTAAGCGCGTAGCTTCTGAACGACTTGGAACTTAAAAGTCTAACTTCTCGATACGTTGAAAGATAAATTTGTGACTTCTTAGCTTTGTAACTTCAGTGTTTAGTAGTCCTACCCTAAAACTCTATGCGCTCTGTAATCTGGAAACTAAAGCTCTAACATCCTGATAATTGGAAACCGAAAGTTCCTACACTTCGGTGGTTTGCAACCTAAACTTTCAACTCTTCGTTGATTCGGAACCTGTACTTCTACCCACTCGCTGGTTCAAAACTCAAGTATCTAACTCTTCGATAGTTCGAAACCGAACCTCGACCTCTACAGTTCCTAAATCATCCACAACAGCGGCGAAGCTCGAAGACACAAAACCAAACAAACTTCTCAGACAAGCCTTAATTACGTCGGCAATTATGAGAGTGGGCTAAGTCATTTATTCTGCGGTTCTAGCTGCTTTGGTCATTTTGCCGAGGACCTCCTGCTTTAGGTGGTTTCTAAACCATCGACAGCTATGGCATATTAATTCATAAATTAGGAATAATTTTCCAAAAGTGAAAAGAGATTTTAACTCGGACCAATTGATCGCGAGATCGTGTCTTCACCTCCTGATCCACCATAGCTTCCTATCTCTTGTGGCCATTTTTTTGTGGACCAACTTTTTTAGGTGGTTTCTAACTCATTGACAGCTATGGCATATTAATTAATAAATTGGGAATAATTTTCTAAAAGTAAAAGGAGATTTTAACTCGGACCAATTGATCGCGAGGTCGTGTCTTCACCTCCTGATCCACCATAGCTTCCTATCTCTTGTGGCCATTTTTCTGAGGACCTACTAGTTTAGATGGTTTCCGAACAATTGTGATTACGGCACATTAATTAATAAATTAGAAATAATTTTCTAAAAGTGACAGGGATTTACACTCGGACTCACTGATCGCGAGATCGTGTCTTCACCTCCTAATCCACCATAGCTTCCTAATTCCTGTAGCTATTTTTCTGGGGACCTACTGCTTTAGTATTACCACTGCTACATATTAATTAATAAACTAGGAATAATTTTCCAAAAGTAAAAGAAGATTTGAACACGAACCAATTAATCGCGAGACCGTGTCTTCACCTCCAATCCGCCATAGCTTCCTACCTATGCTCCTTCCATCTACAGCCTAGACTGTCTCAAATTTTTCATAAGTTTCCCAACTACCAACCCTACGATCTATTAAATAATAATTAAAAAAAATCTACTCAACCTAACAAAGCCTTAGAATTCAGTCCCTTTAATGAAAACCATAAGCCTCTAACTGTAAGTCCATCACAGCCTTCACGAAAGTATTCACCAATCGCTCAAACCTACCCAACCTTCTGCGCATGTGCAACTTCCGACTTCACGCATTCAAACCGCGCGCACGTTTCCTCCTCAAATAAAAGACAGAAAGGAAAGATCTCATAGACTCGCTGCCAAAGAGACAGTCGGTGGGAGACAAAGAAAGCGTCGTCGCGCAGACGGGAATACAAATTTTTGTCTTCGTGCCCGGGAGGGAGGAGGAACAACAGGACTCGGAAGAGAACGAAAGAAAAGCCGACGGAGGCCGTGAAACGTGCACGGTTTCCAGTGATTCGGGCACGATCGAAGCCGTGCACGCACGCACGCCTGGTCACGGCTCGTGCTTGCTTACATACGCGCATTTACATACGCGCAGCAATGCGGGGTGAAAGTACCTCTGTCGGTATGGCGTCGCCTTTTAGGTTGGACAAAGCATCGGACAAAACTGGCCGTCTATTATTTCATACGTAAAAGGAAAAATAATACCGGAACCGTGCGAGCATTTGGATTTGTCATTTTTATGATCACAATTTATCCCTTCGCCGTGGAATTGTACGACTGACGGGGGTTACGGTTGTAGAAACGTATGAGCGTACGTGGACAATGAGATTTAATGCTTTGTCTTTGGATTTGTTTGGTTGCTGTGCGCGGCACGTTGTTGAGATTCGAATTTCGCGCCGGGATTGCTAAAAGGCGGGAGATTCGTTTTTGTTGTATTATGTGGATCTTTTTTAATTAATTGTAGGAATAATGGCTTGAAGTATTTTGAAGTTTGATTATTTAGGAGGGATTTAAACACTTGGAAATTTCAAATTTCGAATTTAAGTAATAACTTAAATTTGTTATGCAGCCTGCACCGGCATTTTTTGATACACAGATTAAAACATTCTGTCGAAATAAGTAAATTTAAAATGTTACCTGCTACCAGTAATTAAAAGAGGTGACATCTATGGATAATAACATAAGAAAATAAAACAAATAACGAGGAGTCGACTTTGAGGTAGAAAAAGTGAAAGATGTATATAGGGAAGCATTCGGAAGAAAAGTGTAATAAGAGATTAATTAAACCTAATATAAATACGAGCACAGTTTAAATTATTTTGTCACATTAGAAGTATAAATCCAGATTACTGGCACGCGCGCAATTAGTCCCTATATTGGCGTATTTTACTTTCGTAATTTAAAAAGCCCGCGCTTTATTAGTCCAGACTACTTAAAAACGTGCATGGAAGATTTCCCAGGTGTAATCGTAGTTTACGGAAGATCCAAGTAAATTAATCCAAGATACTTTTTTAGAGACGATACTTTGAAAGAATAGTTAACACTTTTGCCGTCTCATTTGAACAAACAAGTTGGCAATTACTTGAAAACTTATTTTTACCGCGCCCTGGAGTAATTATTTGAATGATTAAGGAGATTTCAATGAATGTTTCGATACGTAAATAAAATTTCGGAATTTTTAAACGGATATTCAGTTATTCAGAGGAGATTAAACTTTTAATTATTTAGAAAATAAGTTTACTTGTCGCCACAAATATTTTTGTAATATCTAAAAATAATTAGGGTGTCCATAATCATGGAGAGACATCTAAACGAATATTTATTTAATCAAAAAAAGAATTGGGAGCGCATAATTACTTAGAATGAAGGTTATTTGCACCGACAAAGAGCAAACAGACCGCCCCGAGATGCGTATGGTGGCTCGACAGCTCCTTCTCTCTCCTACACCATGGAAGCATTGTGTTGCGACATAAAACCTCGGCCTGATTTGTACCACCGATACTTTCCTGTAGGCTGTGTTCGCATAACTTCGAGATTGGAAGGATTCTTGAAGAATGCCTGCATGTTTGCTTTGACAAACGCCCCTCCACGGTTAGAGAATTGCTGTTTTTCTTTTGTTTTAACTGCTATGGCTGTTTCGTCTTAGTCCTACTAATTTAGGTGGCTTCCGCATTAACTGGGCTGCGATATATTAGTTAATAAATGAGAAAAAATCTCTTAGAGACGGCGGATCATTTAAACTTTGACTCACTGATTGCGAATCGGAGCATTTATCTCCTTAGCTGCCATAGAAACGTAATTACTATGACTATTTTGACCAAGGCCTGCTAATTTAGGCGGCATTCAAATTAACGAGGCTATAATATATTAATTAGTAAATTATGACAAATTTTTTAGAGGCAATGTTTCATTTGAACTTGGGCTGACTGATCGGAGTCTTTATCTACTTAGTTACCACAATCCCCTAAATGCTGTAGTCATTTTACTTATTACCTGCTAATTTAGGCGGATTTCTAATCACTGAGACTAAAATATATTAATTAATAAATAAGAAAAAAATTCTAGAGTTGACGAGGCAATTAATTTTGGAGTCACCGATTTCGAATTGGAGCCTTCATCTTCATGGTCAGCGTAGGCCCCTAATTACTGTGGCAATTTCGCCTAGGGCCTTACTAATTTAAGCGGCATTCAAATTAACGAGGCTATAATATATTAATTAGTAAATTATGACAAATTTTTTAGAGGCAATGTTTCATTTGAACTTGGGCTGACTGATCGGAGTCTTTATCTACTTAGTTACCACAATCCCCTAAATGCTGTAGTCATTTTACTTATTACCTGCTAATTTAGGCGGATTTCTAATCACTGAGACTAAAATATATTAATTAATAAATAAGAAAAAAATTCTAGAGTTGACGAGGCAATTAATTTTGGAGTCACCGATTTCGAATTGGAGCCTTCATCTTCATGGTCAGCGTAGGCCCCTAATTACTGTGGCAATTTCGCCTAGGGCCTTACTAATTTAAGCGGCATTCAAATTAACGAGGCTATAATATATTAAGTAATAAATTAGAATAAATTTCTTAGAGACGACGGATCATTTGAACTTGGACTCACCGATTGCAAATCGGAGCCTTTACCTCCTTAGCCCCATTAGCCTTTCTAATTGCTGGTCATTTCGCCTAGTTTCTAATAATTTAGGTGACTCCTAAACTACTGAGGCTAAATATGAGGATTTTTGTTTTTGATCCATTATTCTTACCCTTCATTCTACTTTTTCTAAGATAATTGTTGAGTATGTCTGAGTAGAACGCGACTTACATTAACTTAGAAAACATTTCTTTGCTGCCACGGTTGTAATTTCACTTTTTACAAGTTTCTCGCACTTTGACTGCCGAATTAGAAACAAGAGATGCTTGGCTGCTAATGAAAAGCAAAAAAACTCTCAACAAAGTTCAGTCATTCGGAATTTTCAGGAAATGTAAGCAAGTACTACGGCAGAACTTGTGTTCATGGCCGAGTCCTAGTTTTAACTTCCACAAAATATCCCAATTTTTTCGACTCTCGGTAAACGAACAGAAGAAAAAGCCTATTTCACCTTCCAAAAAGGAATGACTCAACAAGCGCAAAAACGGCGAGGAAAAATTCTCCAAAAATTCGAGACACCTCTAATTAGGTCAGAGAGACGGGAACAAAGCACAACACTTATAGAACACGATCATTCTCTTCGCATTACCATACGCACCGTTTCAGAGCACGTATCACATCTAAAAATACCATTACCCAGAATAAATACTAATTTAACTCCATCTTCTTTCAGATCGCCAGAGATTCCCGGCATCCAGATCACCGTAGAAATGTAGTTTGACCATCGGTGCCACGAGATGTCCCGGTATCAAGTGTCCTAACCACAGTGACAGTGTCCAATTACAGTTACTTAATTTTAATATTCCTCCGCCTTGAAAAGTGTCCAATCAGTGTCATCGTTTTTATACTCTCGACTCTCAAGTCAACGAATCTCGAAGATCAAACGACAAGCAAAGAGACCCGAGGAAAAGCAGAGAAGAAAAGACATGGGAAGACACATAGAAAAGAGCAAAATCGCCTGGTTCGAGGCTGGAACCTCGTCGCGGCCCTGGAGAACGAGATTCTCGGGCCACCTGGCCTGAGATATGCCAATAGTATCGGCCTCACTAATAACGGAACCGTCAGCATCCTCAGGATCCTCATCCTCCGCAACCTTCTCTAACTCCTCGTCGAAGCTGATCAAAACGGATACGGCTGAAACGAGTCGTTCAAGGGGTGGACACCTGGCGATATCAGTCGTCGAGACGACGGAGCGCCGGGTCTGCGCGACCCGACGCGATCTCTTTGTTCCCGTCACCGTCGATCCACGTCCCAGCCGGGCTATTCACTGTCCAGACTTAAATGCCTGCCTGGTGAATGAGTCTCGATCGGGTCTCGACGAGGTCGACTGCCAGGCGGTCCACTTCGGTTATGCGATTCCGGTGAACGTTGTCCCCCTCGAGGAACAACCGCACCTCGTCGAGCTCGTCCTCGATCACACCAGCGAGCTCAGCAGCCGTGCCGCGAGCTTCCTTCTCGATCATCATCCCCAGCTGCGCCAGCATCGACAGATACAGCAGGAACGATTAGAACGTAGCATGGCAGCGACCGCGAAGCACGACTTGCGCCGGAAGTTTCCGACCGACCCATCGACATCTCCCACCGCGACATCTGGTGACGAGGATATAGCAGCGATCGCGAAGCAGATCAGCGATCACGCCGAAGCGATTTACCAGACGTGGAAGAGTCGTGGATTAGCTCCAACGGAGATTCTCAATTGTCATAGCAACGCCACGGCTGCCGATAAGTTCGGTAGCGCCTTAACCCCGACCTCTTCGCCGAACGGAAGTGGAACCGGGAAGATGTCACCGACTAGTCCGAGCTCGGCTACCGTGGATATCCTGGCGCAGACGCCGAACTTGGATAATGGGAATTTGGAGAAATTAGTGAATAATTTCGTGGTAGAGGACAAAGCTAGGATCGCCGCGTCGAGGCAGAGATCACCGTCGAAGACGTTACCATCGTCGATTCAGTTTGCGCTGCAGAAGTTCGAGAGGAACTCGACGCAGCAGCAGCAGCAGCCGGTGCAGCAGCAGACGTCGCCTTTGAAGAATAGCAATGGGAATAATTCGAAGGGGAAGCATACAAATGTATTGCTCTCGCCGACGTCGCCGTTTTCGAACAAACCTTCGCAGATAGTGAAGCCTCAGGTGTCCACGAAGACACCTGGTGCTCATCATCGAGAGGTTTTCCTGGAGACGATCGAAACGACGTTTCCAGCGGACTTGACACCTTCGAAGATCATCGTGCAGCAGAAGAGGCCGGCAAGTACGGTTATCGGTTCGCCGAAGGGCTCGAATCTGGAGGATACATCGCCAACGACGAATCCTGGACTGACGACCTGGCCGTTGAAGAATAAACTGAACGATAACAAAAGAACGGCGGAGAGCAACGTTAGAACGCCTCAGGAAGGAAAGAGCTCGGGGACGAAGGACGAGAAACGAAACAGCGGATCCAACTCCAGCGTTTACCTCGACGAAGTAGCACGGGAGGAGGAAAGACTGATAAACGCCTTGAAAACGGGCTCGGTGATCACCGAGGAGCCTGTTGAGAGAACGGTTGGTTCTCTGACTCGTCAGAAGCCGGCGATAAAACGAGAGAAGCCAAAGGTCGAGCCTGTTAAACCGATCATCATCGGACACAACCATCATGTCGCCGCTCTGGTACCAAATTCAGCGACGATGGTGAACAATGTCGTTTCCACGGCTGCAAGTGCCAATACCAGCGGCTCATCGGATTCGAAATTGTCCAAGGATGACTTGTCTAACATGTCGGTGGTGGATTATGCCAAAGTGAGATACAGAGCTGCCCAGCAAAATCCGTCGACTCAACAGAGACTGGAGGAACAGAGGACAGCCAGTCCTGCGTTCAATTCCACCGAGCAGTTGGTCTCCAGCACGAGGTCGAAGTTTGAGACGGAGATACGGAAGGACAAGGAGGCGAATAAAGATGAGAAGGACCCAGTGACATCTAGATGGGGGCCTAGAATTAATTCGCCGAGGCCACGGACAGAGCAAGTGCCGCATCCTGAATTGACGACGCAACAGAAGCAACATATCAGAGCAGCGGCCGCAACCGGAACTGGAAATAATCCTATCAGGCCGTTTTTAACGAGAGGTTCGGTCGCGGAGAGGGTGCTGATTTTTGAGAAATGTCCCAGTGAGCTTTTACTCGACAAACGTGGACCTAGACAGCCGGCTATCAGCACTTGGAGAACTGGACACGAGGTTCAGAATAAGGCTCAGGTAAAGTTTCGTTGTTTCTTGGGATCGAAGATTAGTCGGGGGTATGAAGCATAACTGCAGTTCTGTATAATCCAGATATTAGATGAGAAACGGTGACCTTGCGTTGCGATTCTGTTTGGAATGTCTTAAAAATTAAATGGTATTCTCTGAGGCCTTTTGTTCCTTTGTTCTATATTTCTCGTGTTTGGTCGATAAGCAAAGAAACGCAGTATGAGAGATCTGTGAGGCAGAAAGTTACGGTTCCTCTTCAAAGGGAAATATTTGTCTTCTACTTTCTGCAGTGTTCATAATACTTGGAGAATCGAAGAGCGATACTTTTAGCCCTTTGTGCTCCGAATTATTTTACTAATTTTTCGCCAGACGAGCAAATATGGTCTCGGAAAATTGTCTATCGTTGATTATTCATTTTTACGTAATACTAGGAACGATTGTAGGTACCGCGGGATATTTATGTTAAGATGCAAAATTATCGTTGATTTCGAAAAGTTGAGAATTATTAGATGAAACGTTAAGTGCCATAGAAAGTTGTGTCGAGGGTAACTCGACATAGGAGTGCAAAGGGTTAATCAACACTTAAATATTTTTGTCTGTTGGGCGTAAAAACAAATAGTTGAAAATTGCCACAATAGTACAAATTCTCTCGTCGAAAGAACTC
This sequence comes from Cerceris ruficornis, assembly GCA_963989415.1. Taxonomy (NCBI): domain Eukaryota; kingdom Metazoa; phylum Arthropoda; class Insecta; order Hymenoptera; family Crabronidae; genus Cerceris; species Cerceris ruficornis. The sequence goes on from OZ022519.1 coordinate 29,124,406, forward strand.
AAATAAACGGAACGAGATGACAGGGGGTTATTTCCTCTGCAACGTCTAAAAATACGTGCTATTCGTCAGGCAATCGGCCTGACATTTAATAGAATTGACAATCGTTGTCAATTCCCGTCGTTCGATTTCCGTTTACTCCGCGATACCTAATTTATTCCACGTCGGACAAATTCAGGCTATCATCTTCGTGCCTGTAAGTACCGACCTAGATACTCTAACCGTCCGATGGAAAGAAGGGCCATTGTTTCGAATAACAAAAGCCTATCTCTCATTTCTTCCGAGTGCAACGATTCTACGTGGCTAAGAAACGAAGCCCGAAACTCAATCTTAAAACAATACATTCGCGTGCCTGTATGCAGAGTGAATTCCAACGGCCTCGTCGTCGGTCTTGTCCCGCGGTTTCCTGGAAGAAATCTAATTCGGCCTGGCAAAGTCGTCTTTCGCGATGCCATGTCGAGATGCTTGGGGTTGCGAAGATTCGTCCCATCTTCTTGGGATGCTCCTGGCTCTCTCCGTCTCTCCTGAACACTCTGTGGTTCTCTTTTTCCTGCCTGGCTCTCTCGCACTCTTTGAATCCTTCTCTCCTCGCTGTCTTGCTCCCTTTGGCACTCTCTCACCGGGTCGCTGCCGCTCTTTTGCTCTCTTTGAGTCCCTCTCTTGCTCTCTTTGGCACTCTCTCAACTGTCTCTCTGCTTCTCTCTCGCCCTCTTTCTCTCTCTGACACTCTTTAGATCCCTCTATCCTCACTTGCGCGCTCTCTCTCTCTCTATCGCTCTCTCTCTCCCTCTCTCAACTGTCACTGTTTCTCTCTCTCTCTCTCTCTCTCTCTCTCTCACTCTCTCTCTCAAAATTACTCACTCTCTTAACCCCCCCCTCTCTCTCTCTCTCTCTCTCTCTCTCTCTCAACTGTCACTGTTTCTCTCGCTCAATTACTCACACTCTCTTAACCCCCCTCTCTCTCTCTCTCTCTCTCTCTGACACTCTCTCGCTATCTGTCTAGCTGTCCTTCCCCTCACTTGCTCTCTCTGACACTCTCTCTGAACTGTCTCTATTTCGCTCACCCTTTCTCTCTCTCTTAATTACTGTCACTCTCTTGACCCCTCTCTCTCTTTCTGGCACTCTCTCGCTGTCTCACTGTCTCTCTCTGCCCCTCTGGCTCTCTCGCTCGTCCTCTCTTCCGCTCTGACTCTTTCTCTCCCCTGGCGTGGCTTATATCGAGAGTTTGGTCGCCGTCCAAATTCCTCTACCCCGGGAGGATGTTCGACCGAGCAACTCCTGCACTTTTGTCTCGAAACGAGTTCAAGATCTCGTCGTAGAGGTCGTTCCTGCGCGCCTTCTTTTCACCTGGCAGCGAGCTTCGTGGAGGAACAACGAGAAAGGGATGATTCTCTGTCGCGTATTGATCTTAAACGTATATGTCAGGCCTTTCAATTTTTGATATTTACAGTTTCTAATTTTCTAAAGACCATGTAGATGGTATTCGAGCTCGGAGTCACTGTTTCAGAGACTCGAGCCTTCATCCCCCTTAACGTCGTACCCTTCTATATTTAATGTACTCTTTGTTTGGATTCGTACGTATAAAAACATGTATCTCATGCGTATTTAAATTGCTGACAGTGAGGCACATGTGACGCGAGAAAAATTCCCCGGAGGACTCACACTGTACTCTCTTCTTTTTCTTCTTCTTTTTGGCTGACTTCTGAACCATGGAGGCTCTGATATATTAAACAATAATTTAGGAAAAATTTCCCGGTCGTGACTGGGGCTGGAACTGGGCCCATTGATCAGAAGTCCGACCTTTACCCCCTTACTCACCGTAGCACCCACTTCTTTTGTACTTTTGGAGCTTCACTATTACGGTCATGTACCTTACTTGCGATTTGCTGGACACGATGGGGGTTGAACTCGAGTCCACTGATTGCTAGATCCAGCCTTCAACCCCATAGCCATCGCAACCCCCGCTATAGCAATTTCGCTTAGGTCCCACCGTTCTCTATGATCTGTCCCACAGTTACTATTGTTCCTAATTTCACTTTCAACTGCCAAGGTCGTTCCACCTAGCACTTACAGTTGTAGGTAGGGTTCAAGTCATCGAATCCATGATACATTAACCCTTTGCACTCGGCTGTCCCCTCTCACGGGGCTTCGTAAATCTGCCATAGCACTCGTATGTCCCCTCTGATGGGACATCAAAGTTTAATAGTGATTGCGGAGAATCAACTTATTCCAGCAAAGGGTTAAATAACAATTCCAAAAAGTCTATCAGTGCCGATGGAGAATGCAACTCCTACCATTCGAGCCATCGATTTCATATCCACCATAGCCCAAAGTGCATTTCCCAAGCGCTAGTAAATATCGCAGTCGAAGGTTACCAAACAAACGAAATGAATTCTTTATAATCAGATTAGGTAGATCGTGGCAGTCATTTGAAAGCGCGCTACGGTCCGGTACCACCCACCAAAGCGTATTGGCAATTTTAAGTAGAGGTTGTAGTTTACGAAATACGCGGGGACCGTTTACGATCGGTAGATGCACTCGGAACAGGTATGTCCTTGTTCAACCAGGAAAACGTAGCACGAGAGATAGCGCGAGGTTTTGGCACCCGTGCAACCGTTCGGTGTATGCCTCCACCATTCTGGCCGCTCGCCAAGACCGCTTCGAAGCTCGGATTAATGGTATCAACGTTTTCTTCGTCCTACGATCGCAAAAACTACCATTTTCCTTGCTGTTTGCGCGTCCGCACGCGACGGGAATGTCGCGTTTTATAAATATCGCGAAAATCGCTGCAAAAAGTGCAACCGTACGAGTTCCTCGAGGTTTTGAGATTTCCCGTTTTTTTAATTGTGTTTTCAATACTTCTCAGCTTCAACTGCTATGGCCATTTCGCCTGGGACCTATTGTTTTAGGTGGCTTCCGAATCACAGAAGCTATGATATATTAATTGATAAATAAGAAATAATTTGCCAAAAGTGTTGGGGGATTTGAATTGGTGATCTGATAGCTTCCTAACTGGTATGGTCATTTCAACGGGGACCTATTGTTTTAGGTGGCTTTAGAATCACAGAGGCTATGGTATATTAATTGATAAATTAGGAACAATTTGCTAAAAGTGGCGGGAGATTTGAACTAGGACCCACTGATAGCGAGTCCGACCTTTTAACTCTTATCAACCATAGCTTCCTAAATTCCATAGTCATTTTGCCTAGAACCTAGAGTTTTACATTTGTGCCAAACCACCGAGACTATAATGAATGAATGAATTAATTAATTAGCCAAGATCTCGCAGTGGTAACGAAAGAACATTTCAATCCGGGCTCGTTGATTGCGACTCCGAGAAAAAAATGATTACAGTTCAAGTGCCGCTCACCGCTGATAATTATTAGTTTAATACTTCTTGGAAAGTACACAATAAATTGTTAATCAATTAATACAACAAACAACTGCTTACTTCATGGAGAAGTTTAAGCACACTTAATAGCGCGTTACACGAATGATAACTCGCGGCTTGTTTGCAGTAATGCGTTACTCAATGTGCGAACAATGCAGGTGTCGTGAGGGCTTGGCTATGGTATTGTTGCTGGACGATTATTGCATTCCCATTGTGCCGGGAGGCTGCGTTATGCACTTAGATGGACAGTACTCGAAGAAACTCAGCTGTGCATTTAGCCGGATATTTCCTATTCTTTTCATACCGCGAAGTAATAATTTCGTGCGCCTTTTGCGTCATGAACTATCCGTCCTCTTTCTCACTGATCGTTTAATCCCTTCTAAATCCTTTCACATTAACCGTCCTGCCATTAAATCCGTATGGCAGAAACAGAATTTACATCTCGTATTTTTCTTAAAATAAAATGCAATCACTTCAACAAAGAAATAAAATTTAAAAAAAGAAGTATAATAGAAGCCGTAACTCACTAGGGTCTTTAGATTTTGTGTATTTTTGCTGCTCTGATACCAACCACGATGTTTACTTCCTGGCATTGCAGTAAATTAAACTACAATCGTCAGAAATTAATAAACGGTGTGTTGTGGAAGGCACCTGGAACATTAGGTCGTAGGCGAAATAACCATAGCAGTTATGGGGCTATGGTGCTTATGGAAATATAAGACTCCATATCAGTAGCGCTCGAATTTAACACTAGAACTACCGGCGTTAAGTCTATCATATTTCAAAATATTAAATAAGTACTTTGAAAAAGGAGGAATCAAGCGGCAGAAACGATAATCGATTCAGTGATTTATGTTTTTCAAGATGTACGTAGAATATTTATTTTAAAACTTATTCTATGATTTATTCTAAAATTTTTATTCTTAAAATTTATTTAACAATAAAATAAATAAATTTATAATAAGTTATATTCTTAAAATTTATTCTATGAACATAGGGAATTTTTGGAAAAAATTGTGTACCAGTCATTTTGACTGGTTTGGTAGTTCTAGTGTTAAATCCCTAATCACCTGTGGTATCTATTACATTTAGACTAAGTAATTTGAAAAAAGAATCAGTTAAGCAATTTAAATAATTTTTTTTGCTCCCCTATCAATTTGAGGAATTTAACAATAAAGTTATCAAGCCGGTCAAAATGCCCGGTTCCCAATTTTTCCTAAAAATTCCCCGATTTGATACTCGATTCAAATTCGGTAGTTTCAGTGTTAAAAAACAATTGGAAACCAGTCATTTTGACCGTCTTGGCAGTTTTAGTATTAAGCCTTGGACTCCAAGAAATTTAATTCCGAAAGACACTCCAATTTCCTTTTAAACAAAGCATTAAAGGTTCTGTACATAATTCCATTGTAATTTACCCAATCGACGCAATACTAAACAATCCACATCTCGTAATCTCCGGTTGGAATATTCTCGTCATTTTATTCCTCGCTCTCGCCGTAATACACTATAAAGTGACGGAATTCTCCGGTCCAACCTTGAGACACGGCGGTCCAAGGAGGGTCGAAAGTTTCAGAGGATTTCAAGGGCACGAAAATAATCTTGCACGAAGAAGCAACAAACACAATTAAACATAAACGACCGGCTGGCGATGGTTGAAGCGTGTTAATTCCACGTGTGTGCATTAGGATCGCAGATGCATGGATTTTTATTGGCAAACGTACAAGCCCTTATGCGTCGTTCGCATGGTTTTCTTTATGTCTCATCGGCAACTTCGATGCATGTGCAAGTGAGACACGTGAAATGCAGCGAAAGAAGTGTGCTCCTATATGCAGATACACTTTCTGCATTCGTTGTGCTTCCATAAATATCCACTCGATCGTTGGCGGTCGTGCTCGGAGTATTCATGGAATTTCGTTGTTGTTTCGCGTTTCCTCTTCGACAGCTATGGTCATTTCGCCCACGACTTACAATTCTAGCTGGCTACTGAACCACCGAGGCTATGGCTATCATATAGGCGAAATTTGAAATTTTCTGTAACACTGGTACTTCTAATTTTAACGCCATAACTGTAGGGTCTTTCAAATTGCGCGGGTTTTTTAATTCTTTAATAAAACACAGAATGCCAAAAGAATTTTCCAGGGATTGGAATAAAACTAAATCTACCGACGTTACACCTATTAAAATTTAGATATATTGAATAAGTACTTTGGGAAAAGAGAAATCAAGGGGTGAAAGAGATGGTCGATTAATTAATTTAGGTTTTATAAGATTGAAGTGGAATATTTACTTCATGGCTCCTCTATCAGTATAGGGAATTTTTAGAAAAAAATTCGTACCGGTCATTTTGACCGGCTTGGTAGGTTTAGTGTTAAATATGTAAAATATATAGTTACAAGACAAGATAGAGTATAATAAAAATATTTGCATCGTATAAACTCAAGCGGCTGTAACAGCACTCGACAGTAACATCTAACGAAAGAAAGGGGTTAAGTTATGGAAGGCGTAATAAAGCACGAAGGAACGTGCCTTAATTAATTTAATCGAGAGGAAGGAGAGACGTTCCATCTTGCATCTTGTTGTTTGTATTCCATGCTGACTCATTGTCGGCTTTCGTTACGATTAACGTTACTTGACCTCGACGAGAAAACATAATACGTATAAGGGACGACTAACCACCGTTGCCATAAACGGACGAAGTGGTCCAATCGAGTTTTACTTTATTACGATCGCCGAATTCAACGCCGACATAAATTCACGAATTCTCACAGTGTTTTTCCATGGTAGAACTTTTAAACGAAAATACGATTTGCACGAGAAAAGTAACGTTGGCTGAAAAAGTTTCCGGTGAAAGTCAATTATCGAGGCTATGGCATATCAATTTAAAAATTAGGAAAAATAACTCTCTGACGGCTGATATATTTCTATGGCCATTTTGTTTAAGACCTAACATTTTAGATGGGTGCCGATCCACAAAAGTTATAATATATTTAGTAAGGAATTAGAAAAATTTCCCGCAGCAACCCCCTAAGGGCTGAAATGTCCCTATCGTCATTTTTACTAGGGCCCACTGTTTCAGGTGGTACCAATCCACTAAAACTACAAAATATCAAGAAATTAGGAAAAATTTCCCATAATTGACGAAAAAGGGCTTAAACTCGGGCCCACCGATTGCAAGTTGGCGTTCATTCGCAGAAATAATCGATAATATACTAACTAACTATATTAGTAAAGTAATAGAGACATCACATTTGACCAGTAATCAAATAGATTTTCTATGGCATAAATATCTGCTCAGTGGAGCATCGTACATTTCCCATAATTGCCGAAAGAGGGCTTAAACTCGGGCCCACCGATTGCAGGTCGGCATTCATTCGCAAAAATAATTAATAATATACTAACTATATTAGTAAAGTAATAGAGACATCACGTTTAACCAGTAATGAAATAGATTTTCTATGGCATAAATATCTGCTCTGCATCGTACAGCAGACAATGATATTCCAGATCGACTGACTTCGAGGATAATGAATCCCCCTCCGTGAAATCTCGACGATCCGAATACTCGTAATAAAACCTTCTCCACTGATCACTCCGAGGCAATACTCGCGCACAATGGTAATGAATTCCCTGGCACAGCTGAATATCCCTTAATATTCCAATATTCATGGAAATTATTAAGATTCTATCGGATATTACCGATTCCTCCTACGGCATAAACGACGGAGCTAAAGCACCGTTTTCAACGAGCTTCTCAGGCGAGTCAAAGAAGCGAAACGAAACGTATATATGCAGAGTCGCGAGACAATCGTGCGATTCTTAGCGGGAAGAGAATTTTCCTAGGAAAATAGGAAAAAGTTGGGAGCGCCCTTGAGATCAACGACGAGAAATCGGTTCTCTCGGCAATATCTGCGCCGCCTGACTCATTGTGGTCGTTCCATATTGGATATCGTGCTAGATTTTTAAAAGGCCATCGACTGTCGCCTTGGCGCGCACATGCGTATGCCTCTATTGCCGCTTATGGAAGAAAAGCGAGTCGAAGGAGGAAAGTTCGCGCAGCTGGCTGAGATCGGGCAATCGGCGTAACGGAAACCGGAAGGAAATGCTTCTGGAATGATTGCTTGCTCCTTAACACCAGAAATACCGCCACTTTCTGTGTAGCTATTGCCAACGTAATCGGTTTTCGAGTGCAATGCGAGACCGAAGTTACGCGTTTGCCGGAGTCACCAAAACAAGAGAACTTTTACTTAGAATATATCACACGGAAATTGATTATTAAATTCATTCTATTATCCTTTTATTATCTTTATTCGTTCATTATGTTAAAATTGTTTGTCGTTGTTACGTTAAAATGAATTTGTTCCTCATTATCAATTTCGGAATTTTTCCTTCATATTTAATTGCCCATTATTGTTGAAGGGATCTGCAAACTGAGTAAAGTAAATTAAAATAGCTTAAAATGCTACTTATAAATAAAAATGGATATTTTCAATTTATTTGCAATTGTTATTTTTTAAATTCTAAAAATCTGTTTTGGTCACTGGACACTGGACTGCGCAGAGCAGCGACTCACGTGCGCAGAACAGCGACTGACGTGCGCAGAACAGCGACGACGTGTGAATAATGCGCCATCCCTACTGTTGGACTACTCCGAGATCTCGTCGCAGTCAAAGGGTTAAGAGTGTTATGAGATTATGAGAGTCGGCGGGAAAAGACAAAGGGTTTCAAAGACTTTAGGGAAAGGAGTGGGAAAAGGACGACGGAGTTTGGAAGTCGAAGGGTCAAAATAGGAAAATAACGAATTTGGATTTGGAACGGTGATTCGGGGATGAGTAATAATAGTAGTCACTGACGATCGAATCAGGGCATCGATGTACAAAGTATTTGTTACGATATTACTAATCCTAACGTCGAAGGGTCAGTATAGTCCGACAGCTGAAAGATGGCCGCCTATTCCCGCCAATTCGTTTTTGAAATTCCCAAACCCAATCTCCTATTGTAAACATTCCGCATAGCCGTTTATTTTAGGAGGCTGCGTGTGCGAATTCCAAAAACGAAATGGCGGGAAGAGCCGATTCAAAACGAGAGGCTCCGCCGCTCCCGAGCCATCTTTCTGTTGTGGGACTATACATTACAGCTGCATGTTATTTCGCGCGGATTGTCAAGTATCTCGATGCAGGAGGTAAAGGACGTGTATCACTTTCAAATATAGCGGCTGAATTAATCCTCGACGAGTCAAGGGCCAAGACTACCAGAGTAAACAAACAAATGGAAGTTAGGACGAAGTTCCTCGAAGGTTGCTGGGTGTAAAAACAGACGGACCTTGACCGATGAACACTTGGCAGAGGGAAGAGGACGATCGAGAGGCGCAGTCAAATTCGTAGTGTCAATTGGGATCGCTGATTGACGGTATCCCGTGTGTAGAACGCAACGAACCGTGCCAAATTGACGTTACAATAATTGCAATACATCTGTCTATTGTGCGAAACGCGTGTATCGGTTCGTTTCAATGTCACGGGGCAGAAATTGGGTCTGCGTCGTTCCTCGGTGCTTTCGTTCTGCATTTCATTCGGAGCACGCTGTCGTTATGAGCTCTCGTTGAATTATTAATCTGATCTCTGACGTTGAAGATTCTTTCGTGCAACGTTTTTTTTTATTTCGCTGTTTCCGTTTAAACGGCGATGTTTTTCTAAGGTTTTAGAGGAGATTGCTGTCGGGATATAGTTTATTGGAGAACGTGGCATTGGAATAGGGTAATTGTTGTAATTAACATTTTTCTAGCTGGGTTACATCAGTTCTTACGTATGCTGTACGTGAAATGAGATTAAAAATTCTTTTGCGAAGCCTGTTATGAGCTTGATTCTATGAAGTAATTCTTGAAAGTGGTTTTTATCGGTTTACGTGTAGAGTTGTAAGGCATTGCTGAACTTATGTAATAGCATTAATCGTATTTTTAAATCTGCAAAGGTCCTAATTTCAGAGTCTTATACAATGAACGGAATTCACTCGGTGATTATTTAGTTAATAACCTCGGTGGTTGAAAACTCACTTAAAACTGTAGATCTCAGGCGAAATAATGATATGCGTCAAAATCGAAATATAAAAACAAGTTACACTGCCAATAACACATTGTCTTCGGCACTCTGCTGTTTCAACGCGCTTGCAGGGCCCGCAGATTTTTAAGCGCTCCATAAGCAAATTTAATTTTAATCATTCGATCGTTTTGTACTCTTTCTGAAATTCGACATACATTTATTTCACCAAGTATTTGTCATAAGAATATTCTAGGGAATGTAGTAAGGTAGCAAGAAAATCAATTTATTAATTTTTTGAGTCGTCGATACCTACGTATATATGAAAAAATGACAAACGAGATATGTCGTCAGCCGGCTGCGACGGTCAGTTTTCAATAAACGAGATATCTCGTGACCCGAACGCACTGTGTTAACACGCTGAATGCCATCTATATTTCGTTAGTTTCATCATTTCTACTGAACCGAAACTGTTTCTATTGAAATCACATCTTTATAGAATAGAAATGTTAGAAGTAAGAGTAGTTATATACTCGGTAATAATTCACTTTTCTAACAACGATATTTTAATATTGAATATATTAGTATATCCATGAATATTGCAATTTGAAAGTCATATGAAATTTCAGTGAATTTAACAGTGCCGGTCACTGGTGACCCCCATGGCATTCAACGTGTTAAAGACACATAGATATTCAGCAGAATTTATCTTTTTAACAGCAATATTTAAATATTGAATATGCTAGAAAATTCGTAAATATTGCAATTTGAAAGTCATATGAAATTTCAGTGAATTCAACAGTGCCGGTCACCGGTGACCCCCATGGCAGTCAACGTGTCAAAGACACAGATAGATAGATATTCAGCAGAACTTTATTTTTTTAACGGCAATATTTAAATATTTAATATATTAGAAAATTCGTAAATATTGCAATTTGAAAGTCATATGAAATTTCAGTGAATTCAACAGTGCCGGTCACCGGTGACCCCCATGAATTCAACTTGTTAAAGACGGAGATAAATAGATATTCAACAGAACTTTATCTTTTTAACGGCAATATTTAAATATTGAATATATTAGAAAATTCGTAAATATTGCAATTTAAAAATCATAAGAAATTCCATCGGAATCAACAGTGCCGGTCACCGGTGACCCCCATTGCATTCAACGTGTTAAACACACAGATAGATAGATATTCAGCACTTTATCTTTTTAACGGTAATATTTAAATATCCAATATGTTAGAAAATTTGTAAACATTGGAATTTAAAAACCATAAGAAATTTCATCGGAATCAACAGTGCCGGTCACCTGTGACCCCATGGCATTCACCGTGTTAATGACACAGATAGCTAGATATTCCGCAGAACTTTATCTTTTCAACAACATTTAAATATTCAATATGTTAGAAAATTCGTAAATATTACAATTTGAGAGTCATATGAAATTTCATCGAATTCAACACTGCCGGTCACCAGTGACCCCCATGGAATTCAACGTGCTAATGAGTCCCGGTCCGTACTTTCATACCCATCATACTTCTCAGTCGTCCTCGTCATTTCACGATCCCTGTCGCGTAGCATCCCCGACAAAAATCGATCAACAGATCCCATCTCCCAATCAATCACCGGCATCCGACCGATCAGAATGTCTCATCGCGCCGATGATGTACGCGCGTATACTTAGATATTCAAAGTTAGAATCAACCGAGCTCTGTACCCCGAGGTACTAGAATAAGGAGAGGATGTTCGGTGATGTAATCGAAGTCCGAACAGCCGAGGTGCGCCGATGCACATTAGAGCCGCGTTGGCCGGCCTCTTTGCATTCTTCGGATCCTTCTTAACGGCATCGCGTAACAGGATGCCGTGTCCTTGGTCTACCAACGACACAGCCAGCCAACGCGGAATGTCGCTTTCAAAGAAGCGTAAAATTATTCCGACTCGACGTCGGCGAGTTACACGATCGCGTTTCACGATCGATCATCCCGATCGATCGTCCCGTGCAAAGTCCGCACGGAGGAGAACACGATGCGACTTCTTTGGCGGACGAAGCGTCGGTGGTATAACTCAATTAGGCTTAGCGCTTGTTGCGCTTGCAAGTATCGATTGTATTCGGCCCGGGAAATGGAACGCCACCTAAATAAACGAAGTAATTGGGGATATGTGGAGGGTAACGATGTAAACGCTGGGATTCGCAATCAGTAGATTCGAGTTCTAATTGTCTAACGTCAAGGGGAATTTTTCCTTGATATATCAAGAATGATGTAATATAGACACGATGGCTCAGGAGCCACCTAACACAGTAGATCCTAGGCAGAGTGACTGTAGCACTTGGAGATCTATAGCTGGCAAAATGGAAACGCTGGGATTCGTAATCAGTGGGTTAGGGTTGAATTATCCTCCATTACTTAATTTTTCCTACAATAATATCTGAAGTATCACAGCGCCACTGACTCAGAAGCCACCTAAAACAGCGGGTCCTAGGCAAAGTAACTATAGCAGTTGGAGAGCTATAGCGGGTAGAAGTGTAAACGCTGGGATTTCCAATCAGTGGATTCGAGTTCAAATATCATCCATTACCTAATTTTTCCTAGATTATTATCTGAAGTATCACAGTATCTGTAATTCAGAAGCCACCTAAAACAGTTGGTCATAGGCAAACTGTGGAATTTGTCCTAATTTACTATTTAATATATCACAATGTTGGTAGTTCGGAAGTCATCTAAAACAGTAGATTTTAACACTAGATCTACCGAGCCAGTCAAAATGACTAGTCCCTAATTTTTTCCAAAAATTCTCTAAGTTTATAGCAGAGCCGTAGATTAAAAATTCTACTTCTATTTTATTAAGCGCAAATTACGCAATTCTTATTTTTATCCAAAGTACTTATTTCATATATTGAAACATAGTAGATTTAACGCCGGTAGTTCTAGTGTTAAATGACCATAATAATTGGGGAGTTATGGCGTTTAAGGTGATAAAGAATTCGACTCTTCATCAGTGGGTCAGTGTTAAAGTCCCCCTTCCGTCACCTGTGGGAAATTTTTCCTAATTTATTATTTAAATTCGAGTGTTGGTGACTCGGAGCGAAATTGCCACAGCAAAATCGAAAAAAATTAAACATTAAATAATCAATGGCGGTTGATTAGCCCCGTTTGAAATCGCCGCAACTGGTATAGTATCAAAGAATAGAATTTTTAACACTAGATCTACGACCGCGGAATCAGGTATATTTAAATATATTAAATAAGTACTTTGAAAAAGAATGGATCAAGCGGCAAAAAATAGGATCAGTTAAGTAATTCGTGTATTATAAGATAAACGAGAAATATTTACTGTACTGATACTCTATCAATTTGAGAAATTTTTTTAAAAAAGTTGGAACCCGTCAAATTGACGGCAGCCGTAGATCTAGGGTTAAACGAAGAATCAGCATTCGAATCTTCGTGAACTTCGAAATTTCTTTTAATAAGATATGATGAGTAATTTGACATGGAATATTCTATACATATGGCAACTACGATGACAATGAAAAATAGACTCAAGGACGTATGACGTATCTTGAATCTCAAGCGGAAGTAATTGTTTTTTGCATCTAGATTAGGTCACAGAAATATTCTCATCCGAACGATTAAAGTTTTACAATCGCCATTCTCCGGGAAAATAAGTATTAAAAATATCCTGTAAGATTGAAAAATTATCTTATCTCTCCGGCATTATTAACAATACACGTTACAATAGCCACTATTACGAATTGTCACAATGTTAAATTGTAATTTGTATATCGCATTAAACACTCGACGGAAAGTGCCGTCTAAAAGTGTATGTTTATTTGCACGCTCTATCGCCGAGGACTTGACTTATTTAAGAATTATCAATAGTCTTAGTCATAGATAACTATATGTACAGATATAATTTACGATAAAGAGTTTAGAGATTAACGTGCCGTGAGTCGTAGAAAACGCTTTATATGACATCCGTGAGTTAAGCCTCAGTATTTACGTTTGTTCTTTCGTTCGAGTATACGGAAGTCCTGTCCGAAGTGTCGACGATAATTGAGATAATTCTTTTCCCATTTACTTTTCAGACCTACACGAAAGAGAAGACTCAACAGAAGAGTTTGCCACCTCACACCACTCTCCAGAGGCACGTGAAAGCAAACAGAAATGTTCACATACCGAGGTGAGCTTTATTAAATAGAAAGAGTCGTTAAATTATGCAACGGTCGGGTAAAAAGTACGTTAATGCGACGTAGATGAAATTTCGTGCGCAGAGAACTTGGAGGAGTAAAGAAACGCGGGGGAAGTGCAAGGAATTGCATGGTTTTAGATGTTTTTTGTAAAATTAGGAAAAGGGTGATACTTTTTCTCAAGGGCTCGTAGGAAATTAAACCGTAGTAGCAAAGGAAATTAAATTATTGCAAATTTTGCCCAAATTTCAGTCAACGTCAAAAATTGCGGGAAATTCAATTGCAGCAATTGTAGAAGAAATTCAATTATTGCGTAAATTTCAGCTATTGTAGTAAATCGCGGAAATTTCAGTTGCAAAAGTTGCAAAAGAAATTTCATTATTGCAAAGTATTGCCTAAATTTCAGTCACTATCAAAAATTGCGGGAAATTCAATTGCAGCAATTGCAGAAGATATGCAATTCTTAGACAAGTTTCAGTCACCGTCAAAAATCGCGGGAAATTCAATTGCAATTATTGCAAAAGAAATTCAGATACTGAACGAATTTCAGCTACTGTATCAAATTGCAGAAAATTCAGTTGTAAAAGCTGCAAAATACATTTCATTATTTCAAATTATTGCCCAAAATTCAGTTACTGTAACAAATTGTAGAAAATTGCGTTGCAGCAGTTGCAGTAGAAATTTAATTACTGTAAATTATCGCAAAACAGAAGTAAAAGATTCCACGGTATCGTCGGCCCAGAAGCAAGGAACGGAAGATCGCCGTAAAACATTATCAGTTTATACATCATTCGATCTTGTGTCCACAGATTTTACTTTCCCGGAGGAAAACCACTGCCACTTTCCCAAGTGGAGGCAACCGTTGCCAAGATCACCGCAGCTTTTCAGAGCTTACCGGGTCATCGAGCTTCTCGTGCGCAATTTCATACGATCACGAAAGTAAGAAACCGAGGGGATCAGCATGTAAAACCTCCTCGTAATAGTTTCTCTTCGATCTTCTCCTATTCTATTAGACCCGATAGATTTTTCAAAAAGTCCATTTCTGCCTACAAAAGCCACACACGTTCGAGATTGTAGCATTTTATTTCATTTGTTTCAACGAATTTCTTCTTGCAGGCATGCGATTTACCACTTTATTGGAAGGTACCACTTTTCCTCGCAGCTGGCGGAGATCAGAATGGACACGTTGAGATGAATGCATTTCTTGATTTCTGGAAAGAGTAAGAGCTAAAACGTTTCTTGAATGACTGACGCTGATTCAGTGTCGTCTGCTCGCCGAACATTTTAGAGAAAGGAAATTTTGCTCGTCCGGTGGTCACTTTTGTATTACTGCCTTCTTTTTTTCATTTTAAATCGGTTCAGGACCCACAGTTTTAGGTGAATTACGATCCGTAATTGAAAGGTTTTGCGTTCTCCGATTCTTATTTTCTACTTTTCGATCTTAATTGCTGTGGTCATTTACCTTGAGACTAATGGTTTGAGGTGGCTTTTGAACAACCGATTTCTATCATAACATAGTTCTTTCGAATAGAACTTCAGATGTTCAATATTAGAGATTATATCGTCACAAATTCGAAACTAAAATCTTAGATTTTACCAACTTCTTTGGTAGCACTTTGGTACCAACTTTTTTCATAGTTTTTCTTTCCCGCCTTTCTTTTTTTTCCTTTTTCATATTTCGGAATTATCTGTTGTGGTCGCTTCGCCCAGAATTTGCAATTTTTCCTACATTTTGTATCACCGAGACTATGTTAAGATTTGCGAAAGATCTGCCAGAGCCGAGGACTATTTGACCTCTGACCTTCAAGTTTGAGCCTTTAACCGTAGCCTCTGTTAGTATTACCACCCATAGTACTTAAATACTAACCATTTTAATTGATAAATTTGTATTTATCAACTACTGTTATACTATAAATAGCGCCACAGTACGAACTATACTTAGACGGTCAATGTAACAACAATGAAACACGATTCAACCGCAGGCCTTCAATCGCTTCAATTAATCCTTTCAGAATGTCAAACACCCATCACGACGCAGCCAGCAAATTCATCAGAATCACGACACGTGGTCTGAGAAACACCATACTCCCGGAGGACCTCATCCCCCTGGTTCAAGACGTGGTGGAGACTCATCCCGGCTTAACCTTCCTCAAGGAAGCTACAGAGTTCCATTCGCGCTATGTGCACACGGTTGGTATACGTACGATAAAGATTCGTTGGAATTACCCGTGTGATAGAAAGAATTCCATTGCCTTACAGCCGTTGTTTACGCAATGATGGTCTTCTTGAATTATTCAAGATAATCGCGAACGTGAGTGATTATCGTACGTACTACGAGGATCGGAAAAGTTTTTAGTCCGACGGGGCAATGGCGTTATCAGATATCAAATTCGACTCCTTGCGAGTGGAATTTTTTTTGGACGATTCGCCAATGTGGGTCTTTGTGTGTGTATTTGATGATTGTGAATTTGGTTCGAAGTAAATTGGGAAATTGAATTTGTTGGAGTACTCTGGAGAAAGCGAGAAATTGAACAATTTAGGGGAGGCGGTAGAAGTGAATGTGCAACTTGCGGTAGAATTGCAAATTGGGGTCATTTTTACTGCGACCTACTGCTTTAGGTGGGTGTAGAACCAGCAAGGCTACGATAAATAAAGTAATTAATTAGGAATTACCCCGCCAATTAAATAAATCAATTTCGGACGGATGAAGTAGTGAGAAATAAAATTCTGGAAGTATCAGCCAGATCTGAATTTGCACTCAGAATTTTGTCGGCACGACAAAGATTGACAAATTGCAGAATTCCGTAATATCGAAATTAATCGGTCAATCGTGTTTCAGGTGATCGCCAGGATATTCTATTGCGTAAATCGAAGCTGGAGCGGAAAGATTTCCGTGGCGGAACTGAGAAGGAGCAATTTGTTGTCGGTGATCGCGATCCTCGAACACGAGGAAGACATCAATCAAGTCACCGCTTACTTCAGCTACGAGCACTTTTACGTAATTTACTGCAAGTTTTGGGAACTTGACAGAGATCATGATCTTTTCATCGATAAAATGGATCTCACGAAGCACAACGATCACGGTGAGAAGAAGTTCTCTCGGTGAAATGAAGAATTACTTTTTTTACAATCATTCCTTCATATTTTAGCGTTGTCGAAACGCATGATCGCAAGAATATTCAGCGGCGCCGTGACGAGAGGCGGTGTTAAAAGTGGCAATGGTGTTCAGCAGCCCCAGGATAAAATGAGTTACACCGAATTCGTGTGGTTTTTGCTCAGCGAGGAAGATAAAAATCATCCCACAGCTATTGAATATTGGTTCAGGTATTCAACATAGTCGTTGTTATCTCCTTATCTATCGAAAGCCCATTAACAATGTTCCCTTGCCTCTGATCATTTACTAATCGCCTCTTAACGCGTTATCGGCGGGGAAATGATTAACACTAGAACTACCAAACCAGTCAAAATGACTGGTACACTCAAAAAACCAACTCAAAAAACATAAATGACCGAATTGATCATCTTGTCCGCCTCTTGATTCCTCTTTCCTCAAAGTACTTATCTAATATAGTGAAATATAATAGATTTAACGCCGGTATTTCTAGTGTTAATAACCTTTCGGCGTTTCGTTTCTTTCTTTTTTAATCCTTAACTAAACCCTTAAGCTTATTAAAACTTTATAAGAACGATAACTTAAATAAAACATTTAACCTGGTTTATTTCGATATAAATTCAAGATATGTAGTTAATTTGTAATTTTATAGATGAAATTATATCTGGGCATTTCCTTTTCTATGGCATTATGTCCTCGTAGCGGGGCCTTTCGACCGTTAAGAGTTAAATTTCATTAACACGTTTGAAATGCTATATGCTACTTATTTTCCAAAGTTGCTTGTTATCGAAAAAGTGCATGGTCTTCAAACCTCTTTAATTTTGAAGTATTATTCATTCAACGGTTGCGCAGCGTCGACACGCATTGTAAATTGATTGTTTACAATTAATAGATGCATGGATCTTGACGGAGATGGATACCTGTCCATGTACGAGCTGGATTACTTCTACGAAGAGCAACTGCATCGCATGGAAGCCATAGGACTGGAGACATTACCTTTCGAGGATTGTCTTTGTCAAGTAGGTGTATTTATAACTATATTATTGGTCTTCGTTTAAAAATAGCGATTCATCAACGGAGATCTTTTAATAAAACGATTATCCACTGTCTTTCTTAATCGCGGTGCCATTAAGATTGATGTAAACAATGAAATGAAAATTGGAGAACTTTAACACTAGAAGTACTGGCGATACTAAAAGTAAATCAAGAGCTGAAACAGACGATCAATTAAGTAATTTAGATTTTATAAGATGGAAGTGGAATATTTACTAAATGGCTCGCTATCAATTTGGGGAATTTTTCGAATAATTGGGAAAAATTTCGGTGACCGATCAAATTACCGTAGTAGGTTTAATATTAACGGTAGAACTAGCTAAGACCAATGCAATACATTGCGTTGTATTAAATACTTAAAAAGAAAAGAAATGAAGATGGAAAGAGAATTCACCGATTTAATTCCTTAACAATCTAGAAGATCAAACTAGCGAAAGTATATTTCACAAATTTCTCAATTTTCCACAGATGCTGGACATGATCAAACCAGCGGAGCCAGGAAAGATATCTCTGACCGACCTGAAGAAATGCAAGATGACTTCAATCTTCTTCGACACGTTCTTCAATCTCGAGAAATACCTAGATCACGAGCAGAGAGATCCGTTCGCGTCTGCGAGAGAACACGATCCGGATGGTCACGAGGTATATTAATTACCGATTCAATAACTTCGATGTTTCTATCGCCACAGAAAGTGTCTCAACATTATTTCATTTGCGACAGCTATCCGATTGGGACCGATTTGCGGCAGAGGAATACGAGTTGCTGGTCGCCGAAGAGAGCGGCAACGAGCAAAATGAACAAATGTAAGTATTCCCCTTTGTTCCGCGTGTCATCCGTTCGGTTCATCCGTAAGAACATAAGTTACCAGTATCGTGGTAAAAGTATTCGAGCTATTCTTTCCATTCTCATCTTTTCATCGAGTCTTAAATAGTATCGATATCTCGTCAGCTTGACACGTTCGATGCTCAAGTTCTTTCTTCAGTTAACAATTAGTCAGTGCCACGTGAACCAGCTACATTTCTACATATAAAAATAAAGAAGTTTAGGGCAGAATGTGCTACAAACACTATGAAAAAAGTTTATTTAAAAAAAGTGAGAATCTGAATAGAAAATTTGAGTAGTGAGAGACGAACAGCACACGGAACGTGTTAAGTGTACATCAGAGAAATTGATTGTGACATCCCTAGCTAGCAGAAGACGGGGGAGGTAACGTTATCTAGGGATAATATTCTAGGGTGTTTGGCAATTATCAAAATTGACATTGAAATTGAATATGTAAAAACAACCGAAGCAAATAGAGCTACAGTAATAGATAAAAGAAAGTACCTTTACTAAGCTAAGTTATGCTAAAAATACGTCTCGAGCGATGAGTCAAATCAGCGCATTTAATTAACCTAAACTAATTAAAAAACCTTCATTCGTACCTACGGTATTACATTCAATTTCACCGACTGTACAGCATATAATCAACGTAAACTAATAGAAACAAATCATTCATACGTAAGTTGTCACATTCAATTTCACCGACTGTACAGCATACAAGCAACCTAAATTAATTTCTAAAAAAAAACACCATTGGCACCTAAGGTATTACATTCAGTTTCACCGTCTGTACAGCATACACTCAACGTAAAATAATTAGAAACAAATCATTAATACGTAAGGTATCACATTCAATTTCACGGAATGTACAGAACATGAATCAGATACTGATAGAATATGATCTTAACCGCGTATTGGTAAGGAAACTTCCAAATGCTACATAAATGCTATATAAAAATGTGAATAAATTGAAATTAGAATAGAGAATTTGAAGTGTCTGTAATAGATGAACCGCGCTTTTATCACCTTCATAAGAACATCCGGCTTACAAAGGCTGAAGCTATGAAACGAAACTCATAGCCCTCGAATTCTGGCATGCTTTGTCGTAATTTATTTAGATAGAAAGTATGCCCCCCTTGCGGGATCTAACATCTTTTTCACCTTGTACTCTTGTGATCGTAATGACAATGGTGCGATATATGCGTTTGTTGCAGGCTGTGTGATGATGAAATGTAACCATCATCTACAGCTCAGTAAGTAAATGAAACAGAATTGCATGGTACAGTGATGCACGATGATCGTATATGCATATAGAGTTTTTATGGAAATACAGCTAACTGCTTCTTTTTTTTTCTCTCCATACACCTTCGTATGAGATATTTAACGCGGCGACGTGTAGTTTTTTGAGGCAATTTTAATGCTGGTACAAATTGTCAGTTATTAATACTTAAACTATGGAAGAATCGAGACGTTAATTGAGATTTTATTTGTGATTTATAATTAGCTCGCGATTAACGCAATTAAACGGCGCTAAATTTAATTCTATCGTAACATGAAGTGTGAAGGGAGTAAGGTAGTTCATTTTTCTAAACTGTTAAATCTTTATGAAATTAATTCGCTCAGATTAGATTTTGAGGAGAGTGTTAATGTTACTAATAAAAGATACGAGAATTCCTTGTTATTAACAGAAAGTTAAACGACTCGAGAAATTTGACTTTACTGTTGTAATTTTGTATATAAGATTAATTGTAAGAAGGAAATCGGGATAGATAGATCATCATGGTTGTTCACAAAAACATCCCTCTTCCCTTATTTATTTTCAAGCTTCCAATTTGCTTTCGTTGCAGCAAATTAGATACGTCGATCGCTTTTACTAAAAAAACTTTGACGAAGCACCATGATTTTAATTTGCATTGTTAAAACGTTATTTCATTTCCCGTTTATCGCACCATAGGTGAATCGTCTGTAGTTTAATATATCCAAAAAGACACTAATGAGGACGATAGAGTTATATTAAATTAAGACTCAATTGGCAAAATATGAGTGCAGCGCGCAACAAGAATTTTAATTATTTAACGGCCAAATTGCAAATTTACTGTTTTTAACCGGTTAAAGTTCAAGGTCAGCTATTCTTACGGTGAAATTCAAAATTAGCTACTTTTGAAATACTTAAATTGTAAAATGGGCGGTCAGATTTCAAGATGCACCATTTTTAGGGCTGCCGAATTTCAAAATTCGCTATTTTTCGGGTGGTAGAATGTGAAAATTAACTACTTTTAGGGCAAATTTCATAATTCGCTAATTTTACAGCTGTTAAATTCCAAAATTCGCTATTTTTACGATGGCCGAACTTCAAAATTGACAATTTTAATGATGCAAAATTTTAGCGCCCTCAGAACTTCAAGGAAGCTGCAATTTTTTAATTTCTTTGCACTCTGACCGAGAAATACCGTCGCATAAACAAAAATAATAAATCTCGCTATTGTTATTGCTATTTTGGATATATACTAGGCTCCAGACGATCAACAGAATCAAACACAGGCAGGAACAAAATAATTTAACACCCTTTCCCTTCCTAGGGCGTACGATTCCACTTCGGAAGATGTATTCTCCCCAAATCTGGACATTCTAGACGGCGAATCTGTGGATGTCCTTCAAAACACGGACATTCAATCCTCCGGATATCACGATGGTCTATCAGCAGACGATCCATCGGATTCCATAAATGATCAGTCCAAGAGTCAGTACTATGACAGTGGTGACAGTGATGATTACGCCGAGAGCGACAATTAATATTCGATCTTTGGCAACTACGAAGAAAAAGGTTGTGAATTCAATGAAGAAGATAACCACGTGTCAATTGTTCACACTGTGTCGAGTTACGAACGAAGTTTCCGATTGATCTTGCCGACGGTGCAAGAGCAAGGAACAAAGCCATTGTTTTCTGTGTAATTGGAGTGTCGTGTAATCTCTGATGAACGATCGTGCGTAAACGATCGACTGTAAAACGATTTTTGATGAATCTGTGGATCATTTTGCGCCGTATTGCGAGCGAGTCGCTGGGAACATCCGGTTAGATCATTGGATACGAATCTGTTCGGTGGTCTAAGTTTGAAAATAAATGATCGTTTTGTGTCGTCAGGAATTCGAGAATTTCTCGAAGGCGAGATTTCAAGGAGAAAGACTTTTGGAGATAAAGGCTGAGAATGTTTAAAGAGATTTGGAGAAAGAAGAAATTCGCTTCGTTCGAGAGGGATAGATATTGTTGGAATTTTGAGGCTTTAGAAGTTTAATGACTTCAATGGCTGTCGAGTCTTCACTGATTTTGAAACACCGAAGGAATTAACGTTCCTAAGAACTTTAAGGATACTTTGTACCCCGCTGTGTAATTAAAAATTTCAATTTAAAGAAATTGGCAGGAAGAAGAAGCTCGTTTCGTTTAAACGACGGAAATGTGAAAGCTTTAAGATTTGAAAGACCCGCGTAGCTGTTGAGTCTTCGTAGATTTTGAAACGAGAAAGGAATTGCTATTCCTGAGAAGCTTTCTGTTAATTTGTACTCCACTCTGTAATTAAAAATTTACGTAATTACAAAGAATGCACGATTGAAAATGTATTGCAAGAAATTTGTAGTCAATATTAACATATACGTATGTTTGAAGTGAATGACTATTACGATGACTTTATTTATCATGTTTCGTGAAAGCACTGCAAAGTTGTTTCACCGAATTGATACGTAACAAATGAAATAGACGGATAAAAGAAACAGACCACGACTCGACTATGTGATAAGCATTATCGTTCAGCGTATATGATATATACATTGTGTACTTCACGTTGTAAATAGACAGCAAATTATCGACCCTTATTTTTACTTACGTAAGAGTCACTTTAACGACGAACTTTTCGCTGCTGCCGTTTATGTAAACAGTACGTGGATTTAGTATCAATTGCGATTCGCAGAAAAGAATCGTAACGAATTTCGATTCCTTGTTCTCGTAATTTCTCGCTATTTGTCTTCAAATTATGTTTCAAGGACCTTTTATTTATTATTTGTCGTCATGGTAATTAATAGCATACGGTGAATTGTTCGGAGAATGTATATTCGTTACATTAAATTGAAGTTTCTTATCTCTGTTAGTATTATATGTGTCCAATTTGTCTAATTTTTTATTTAGTAAAGTTTCATAGTCACTGATGCATATATTCTTCAAATTTGAAGCATTAAGGATACGCTGGTAAAGATTTCGATTGCAAAATAGTGAACTCAAATTCAAATCCTCGTTAATGGAGATTGAGAATTTGAGAAATTTTTAGATTTTTCGGTAAATAATTTAAGCTACTTGTGTCTTAAATTACAGAAATAAAATTTCAACCCCCTTCTTGTCAATTTCAACCACGTTGTATTTAACATTCTCCATTTACATTGAAACAAAAATAATTCCACAGAGACGTAGATTTAAAATCTGCGCGACATTACGAGAGCAAGAAGTTCATATTTTAGCACCGTGTGTTGCATAAATACCGGCAAAAACCGAAGCTGAACAGATTCCAACGAGACCGTGGAATGAATTTCTAGCCTTCGAAGAAAAAGTAAATTTACAACTCGGAGCTGCAGCGACGACAAACTGAAAATTGTATTTTTCAGGGACAACGTGTCGCGAAATTTAGGAGACGGCATTTTTATTTTGCCTGTTTGTAATCATTCTTATCGGTCATAAGTATTACACACACGTATTACAAGCACGAGAAAACGTTCGTGAATTCATCATGAACGAGGAGAGTGGAAGTTATCGTCTACAACAGTGGTTCTCAAACTTTTTCCAGGATTTCTTGCACGACGGTCTCTTTACAATTTTTTAGATGGCTCACGGTCCCTTTACGATTAACATTTAGACCAATGTTACTAAAACACTTTTTGACAAACAATTATTTATGCAAGAAGCGGCAAATCTCAGTGTTTATTCAATGTTTTGTCTGAACGAGTCCAAAATTTCAACTAATTGACCCCTTCGCGGGTCCCAGAGGCCCTTCGCGGTTCTCAGAGGCCCTTCGCGGTCCCCAGAGGCCCTTCACGGTCTCCAGAGGGCCTTAACGGGTCCCAAAGGCTCCTTTGGGGCCCTCAGAGACCCCTCGTGGTCCTCTAAAAGCCACTTCGCGGTCGCTTTACCCTTCAAGACCCAAATTTAACTTTTTCGACAAGAAAAAGGTATCGTTTATTGCTACATATTTTTTCTAAAATAGAAAAAAGTGGTGATTCCATTAAATAATCCCAGGCACATAGGAAAAACGTTTTTATTTGTCGTTGTTACCAGGATGACGACTTGTTATCGCGTAACAAAGTCTTTGAAATGTGGTTTTATAATAAAACCACTATGAACAGAAGAGCCAAAGGTCCCTTTGCGG
This sequence comes from Cerceris ruficornis, assembly GCA_963989415.1. NCBI lineage: Eukaryota > Metazoa > Arthropoda > Insecta > Hymenoptera > Crabronidae > Cerceris > Cerceris ruficornis. The sequence continues at coordinate 29,148,405 of OZ022519.1, forward strand.
TCTTCTAAAGCACCGAGGGTCCCAGTTTGAGAACCACTGGACCGAAACGACACATAGAGCGCCGAATACTCGTAAAGTGGTGTACTTTTATATAAAGCTTCAATTAAACAGACTATTCGCGTCGTTTAACCGTCTTTTCGTTTCGTCCGATGAATTTGAGAGTTAGTTAAACGACTAATAAGCCAAAGATTTCGTGCGTGTTCTGTTATCTCTTCAGCGTGGAAGACGGAAGAGGGGAGGAAGACGGTAATGGAGAACGGAAGTAGATGAAGACGGTATTCGAACGGGAATTCGTTTTACGTGTACGACATAGGAAAGAAAATTGTAAGTAAAGGAGTCCTGTTAGATTACGAAATATTCTCTCGAAACGTTGCCGTTTTGATTTCAAGATCCGCGAATTTCACGGTATTTATATCGCGTCTTTCGACGGCGTTCGAAATGAAGTTTCCGGTGGTTCGAAGCGACTTTATTGCGTTCTCCTCGAAAGACTATAAATTCTGAAGATTTAATTCCGCTCTCTCTTCGATAACGCCGATGTTCAGTGAATTATTATTATTATTGTTGCGTAGAGAAATTTATTTATACCTTTGTATTTTCTTTAACGATGCGATTGTTGAGAAATCATGCCTGTTTCCTTCCCGAGGAATTGTTAATTTTTTTTAAACTCTCTTTACGACATTTACCATGAAAGAATTTAACGTTCTTTCGGAATTTCTGTTTTCGGGGAAAACCCCATAAAGAGAGTTCGATGTATACGGCGACAGAATCATGCGACGGAATGATGCTGGAGAGGATTATCGTCGCAGCAAAGGAATTTTAAACGCGGTGAAACTTTTAACACGATTTATCCTTTCTGCCATAACAGACCAAGTCGTATCCCGTTATTCGGAATTGATGATTCTTCCCTTTATTTGAAATGAGAAATTATGTTAACTCTTTTGGCTGAAGATTCTATCTTATTTAATGAGGAAAAGATAGATCGGTTGCACAGAAAAGTTACTTTCATTTAAACCTAACAAATCGCACTTATTTGCATTACTCTGTCTTTGTAATTTGTAAATTTTTAGCTGAGATAAAAAATACTCCATCTCACGAGTTAAATGTGAAAAAGAAAGTGGAAGATTTTTCAAAATTGCGCTTCGAAGTGTTAATAGCCAATTGTGAAATGTGGAGGACGCGATGGTGTTTCTATATTTTAACTAGCATGAATTAACTTCGTAATAAATAAAATTCGTAAGCTAATGAAAACTGAGACGCGATATTAATTAATTCGAATTAACGTTTTAATTTTAAAGACTAAATCAGATTAACGAATTAAAAGTTAAACCCTCAAGACTTAACTATCGGGTAATATTAAGGTGATTAAGGTTTAAGAATTGAAACGTTACCGAAAGAATGATTGATTCTCTTTAATTAGATTGTTTGAAGGGCGTGATTAATATCCAAAATGAATAAAGGGATACGATCTGTATTATAGTGTTCCGAGCCGCAAAGACTGCTGGAATGTACATATTATTTTCGTCTTAAAAATGTTAATTTTAGTTGCGTAATAACGTTGCTCTAGTCGAAATGTGTGCTATAATTCACGTAAACATTGGCCAAGCGCCGATAAGTTAATTCTAGGACTATTTCGTGTTATTTGTTAGTTAACGGAACTAAACTAAGCGATACGTGAGATTCATGAGATATTTTCATTGTCGCGAAAGGATATTTAATCCTAGTCAACGAATTTATCAACGTTCATTCCTAGTCGATGAACGTGATGCCTTTCGTTTTCAAATGAGAAACTTCATTTTCTCCTCCTTATTAATTACTTCTTAAAATTCGTCAATGGATAACTACATTGTCCTCTTTGTTAAATAACTTAATTGCATTAATCATTAAAGAGCTCTTTATATTCCTCTAGGATTAAATGTCCGTTCGAGAGTGGTGCTTTGATCGATACTTGACGAACGTAATTCACCCTGTTATTCTTGTTGCTGTTTTACGTACCTGTTAAATTAATCATGCGAGTCGACTGTTTTAAAAAAACCGTTTTTAAATCGTTCGTTATGAATGTACGTTCGTCTAGTATCGATATATATCGGTGTAACTACAGCGCCCTCTGTCACGTCGATGTATTTTAATCGAGAACTAAGAAAAGCGAAAGCTCTGATTGAGTTCGAACTTCGAGAATTCTTGCTGAATTAAATTTGACGAATTTCGTTGACAAAGCTTCTCCGATGGATATCGATCTTTTATTTGGTAATTTACGAAAAAAAAAAAAAACGAAACAAAAAATGAAAGGTCAAGAACCAAGAATTTCTTAGTGATCTTCTCAAAGTAGAAAATAAAAAGGAAGAAACGTAATATTGATGATAGTATACCATCGGTTCCAAACAGGGTGAAAATAAGCTACTCTAATATTAGGCTAATAGTAAATCGACTAGAGAATCGAATTTTTAACGGAGGAATTTTAAAACGCTAGATAAAAGATTGATAATCATCCTATGATTATTTAGTTTCTATCTTCCCCGATGTTCGCGATAAAGGGGACCGTTTCTTCGCGAGTGATCGCTTTTGTTGACTGTCCAAAGATGTAATACTATTAACACCTAAAAAGTTGTATCTTTTATATAGCTCGTTATGATTTTTTACATATATATGTATATACATGTGCATATCACCATAAGAATCGCCTCGTAACGTCACACACATCGAGTTTCTGTTTTGGAAGAGGAGAAGGAAACGAAGAGAACGAACGAAGAGGAGGAAGAAACGAGAAGGGAAACGCGAAGGAGAACTCCTTGGTTATTCTCGTCAGTGCATTTGGCCATGTGTTTCGATTGTTATATATTTATTCATTATTCTATGATAGGTTTATCATTGTTCTAGCGATTTATTACGTGACTTCTAAAATCGAGTAATCATCAGCCGCGATTTCGTATCTCCGTCTTTCCATTATCTATCACTTTTTCCTTTCTTTGACTCCTCAAGGAGAATGAATTTATTATTCTGACAATTGATAACGAGGGTATCGAGATATCGATATCGCGGCTTGAATTCGTACACGCGTGCTTAGGCAGTCTCGATGATAGATTTACGTTCACCATTTTACCTACCATTTTTATTTATATATTTTATCTGTGCATGAGTAGACGAGTAAGGGTAATTTTGCAAGTTAATAAAAACGAATGGCAAAAGAGAACGATTCCCTTAGAACCCCATCAGTTCCTGCGTGTTCCTTCATCAACGTTGGAACTACCGAGGCAGTCGAAATGACTGGTTCTCAGTTTCTTTGAAAGATTCCGGAAGTTTCGAACTCTTCTACTCCTTCATCTTTCCTTGACTTGTTGCGCTACAATTTATTTTGAAATTAATTCCAGAAAGAAAAACTTCTCGCTAATTTCTTTGAAGAATTCCGAAAGTTCTTAACTCTTCTACTCCTTCATTTTTCTTTCACTTCTCGCGCTGCGATTTCTTTCGAAATTAATTCCAGAAAGAAAAATTTCTTGCTAATTTCTTTGAAAGATTCCGGAACTTTCGAACTCTTGTACTCCTTCATTTTTCTTTAACTTCTCGCGCTACGATTTCTTTTGAAATTAATTCCAGAAAGAAAAATTTCTTGCTAATTTCTTTGAAAGATTCCAGAAGTTCTTAACTCTTCTACTCCATTTTTCTTTATCTTCTTGCGCTACGATTTCTTTTAAAATTGATTCCAGAAAAAAAACTCTTGCTAATTTCTGATATAACTTATCATTTAAGGCAATATCAATGACATCAAATCAATCAAAAACATTGATATTTTAAATTCAATAGTTTCTGGAAAACTTCCAAATTTCCTATTCCGCTTAACGCTTCACGAATGTCACGTTATTGCAGGGCAAGGGGTTAACTATCTTGCTGAATGTAAGCTAATTACTTGTTAATTGTATCGTTCAATGATTATTTTATTATACTGGATTAATAGTCGGTAGTTCTAGCGTTAAGATTTTCAACGTAGAATTAGAACTTCGCGGCTGCTTGATCCTTCGATTGAGATATTTCACGAATAGACTGTGGGAATATCATTCATAAATAAATAAATTATTATCGGTTAGTTTAGGTATATTACAAACTTATTGAGAAGCTTTTTAATTGATTGACGATGTTGAAAAGCGACCAAGATTTTAATTCACTTTGAATTACCTTCTGATAGGAATTTACAGATTGCTTGTTTTTAGTTTGTTCGATTGTTATTTAATGCATGATGCCGGCAATAGTAATAGATCGATACAGGAAGTAGGAATGATCAGAAAGTAATTATTATCAATCATCTCATAGTTAAAAGAATGGTCATGATTAGATAGAGATGAAATATCTAAAATTCAATTTATATTTCTAACGGTTTATAATTGATTAAGCAGAAAATCGAAAGGAGTTACTATCGAGTGAATAACTATTCAAATTATAATTATAATCAATATAATATAATTAAAATATACTGAAATTTACAAAGGCTTTATTTCCCTCGAACGAACTTATTGCATCGTTAATTATTTACCCCTTCCTAATGTTGAGAAATATCAATGATCATTTCAAATCCCTTATTTCATTAGAATTAGACTGATATAAATAAAATCTTAAAGTAATTGAAAACTTTACCGTTTGATTAATTATTTTATTACTTTTTCACGGTATAATTTAATTCCTGCGTAACATAACCAAACTTATTTCAATATGTCGTGCCAAAAGGCTGCGTATTTTGAAATGCAAACGAAGACGTATTCGTGAAAAATTCCCAGATGAAAATTAGCGAAGGAATTTGAAATTTCCAGAAATGACTATGTCATCAAAAACTAGAAATGGACTGCCAGGTAGATTTTTATTTTCGCGTATGGTTACTTTTATGAAAGTACGTCGGAACACAAAATTCGAAATCGAAAGATGTTTAAGGCAAATGTTGAATGAAAAATTTATAGTAGAACTTTATATTCGGAATTTACATACGTTCTATTAATTGCATATTTGTTTTAAACAAATTTCGAAGTAAATATATCACTATTTAATTATATATTTCACCTGGAACATCATCTGCTTATTTTTTTGTCTTTAATTGTATTTAAATTTCAGACATTCCACTGGCACTTGAACTTCTGATAATTGCACTGCTATCACTGTGCTGCGTTAACAGTTACGATGGCAAATTTGTATTCGATGACTCGGAAGCTATTGTAAACAACGACGATGTACAAAACACCCCTTTCTGGGATGTATTTCAAAATGATTTTTGGGGCACTAAGCTATCTCATAAGCAGAGTCATAAATCGTATCGACCACTAACTATTTTGACTTTTCGGTAATGGCTGAGACAGTTATTTCATGTATGCAATAAACTATTTAGCTCTTTTGCAATTGATACAACCAAATAATCACTTTTAGGTTGCACTATTGGCTTCGCGAAAGTTTAGTTGCTCAGGATTACCATATTGTAAATATAATCCTGCATACAATCGTTTGTATGCTAATGCTTCCAGTATTTAACATACTTCTGGGCACAAACGGACGAAATATTGCATTTTATGCTACTGCACTATTTGCTGTACATCCGGTGCACACAGAGGCCGTAAGTATAAAAGGAATAATCTGTGATTCATACAATTTTCCGATCTTTTGGCAATTTATTTACAAGTATACAGACATTTAAATATCTAGGTTTCAGGAATTGTAGGCAGAGCTGAATTATTATGTGCATTATTTATGTGGTTATCCATTTTATTGTACAATAACTGTGTACATGCAAAGAAACTTCTGTACGAATGGTGCAGCATGATCGGTTGCATCACGTGCATCGGTGCTGCAATGATTTGCAAAGAAACTGGGATCACTGCAATTGTAAGAAGTACAGTACTTCCTATTAATCATTTCTTTAAGATATCGATTCATTTAACCGTTTGAGTGCAATATAAAAATAGAAAAGAAAAGAAAAAGTTATTGTCTACTCTACAGACCAATCTGTTGAGCACTTTTAATTACTGAACAGAAGCTTAATCGCCATGCTTGGTACTCGAACGATTAGAATTTATCAAAGAACTTTGCTTTCAACTGCAAAGTGTCCTATTCTTCTTCACTAACTTAGGCTTGCGAGTTGAAGCCGCGTTAGGAAGTCCGTCGTTTCGCCAGCAATAGTAGCTAGCTTCATCAGAACTTCCAGAAAACTCTGACACTGGAGAATATATCGAAAACACTCCGGTATCAGAGTATAAGTTAGTTGCACTCGGTTATAAGTTACGATCTCCTCTGATACACTTTCCATTATCAGACTGTGAGTTTCTTGCGTTCACGGGCATAAGTCAGAGTCTCCACTGATACACTCTGCAGTATCAGAGTATAAGTTAATTAATTGCACTGATGGGCGTAAGTTAGGGTTCCCACTGATACACTGTCTAGTATCAGACTAAGTTTGTTGCGTTCACGAGTATAAGTCAGAGTCTCCTCTGATACACTCTGCAGTATCAGAGATAAGTTAATTAATTGCACTAATACACTGTCTAGTATCAGAGTTTCCTCGAAGCCGTGACGAAGCTAGCTGCAATGCTAGGGAAGCGTTAAAGATTCTCGACTTGCCGCGGCTCCAATCCGGAAGCCAATTCTAACATTATCTTATTTCATTCCAGGGAATCTGCACTGTATACGACCTTCTCATAGTTAACAAGCTGTTCCCAATTGACGCAGTCACGTCCATAACGAAAAAACGGTCCTACATGAATGTCATCAGTTTTGCACAATCCAGATGGAAACTTTTACTCAGACTCTCCATCCTGTTCACGTCCGCAATAATCCTAGTGACTCTAAGATTCAACGTGATGGGATTCAGAGCACCAAGCTTTCAACCCGTAGATAATCCAGCATCCTTCATGGAAAATGCACTTCTACGTGCAGTGAATTACAGTTACATTTATTGTCTGAACGCATGGTTGCTAATATGCCCAGAATGGTTGTGCTTCGATTGGTCCATGGGCTGTATTCCTTTAATTACTGGATACGATAAAAGAATCTTCCTGGTCGTCATTTTCTGGCTGATATTCGGCGCTCTTCTAATCCACGTTTTTAATTCGTCCAATGACAATTTCTTAAGGTAACGACATCGTTCGAAAAATCATTTAAACAATGTTCTCAGAGGACAATTAGATCGAATGTTGCAGATATTCAATTATGGGATTAATGATACTCGTTATTCCATTCTTGCCGGCCAGCAATGTCTTCTTCAGCGTTGGTTTTGTATTAGCGGAGAGAACTCTGTACATTCCATCCGCCGGTTATTGTTTACTGTTTGTCGTTGGTTTTGAAAAACTTTATACTCGCTTCTCATCGCAGTATATGTTATTGCCGTACGTGATACTGATAACGCTGTTTTTCGTGAGATCATGGATAAGAAGCGATCAGTGGAGGAACGAGACGACGCTCTTTCGATCGGCATTGAATGTGTGCCCTTTGAATGCGAAGGTTCATTATAATATTGCCAAAAATGCCGCCGATGGAGGGGATTCTGTTTTAGCGCGGCATGAATACGAGGAAGCATTACGGTATGCATAGTTATTTTAACTTTAATCAAATTATTTCATTAGATTTACTAAGTCTGTGAAAATTACTTAAAAATCGAGTGTCTCTTTATCCAACAGATTAAATCCGAAATATGCTCAGGCTATGAACAATCTGGGAAATTTGCTCAAAGATAAAAAGAAGTACTTGGAAGCTGAACGTTTGTTCAAGCAAGCTATCGAACTACAGTAAGTATCTTTGATATTTCGAAGTTTTTAGAAGACTAGAGACATGATTTCATCGAGTTGCGAATTTTAGGGAAGACTTTGCCACGGCGTGGATGAATTTAGGTATTGTTTTGTCAGCTCTGAAAAGATACGAGGAATCGGAACAAAGTTACTTAACAGCACTCGCTCACCGAGCCAAGTATCCCGATTGTTTATACAATTTGGGCGTTCTGGTTAGTGAAATACATAGCTACGCATTTATAGAGACAATTGTAAATGTTTAATATATTGAAAAATTTAATTGTAGTACTTGGAACAAAAGAAATACGACAAGGCACTGAAAGCTTGGAAATCGACGATCAAACAGAAAGAATCTCACAGAAGAGCATGGACAAATATGATATTGCTGCTTGATGACTTAGGTAATGAAGAATTTAATTGCGCACAAAACTTCATTAATATTTCACCTTATAAATTGATTTCTCTTAGGTATGAGAGAAGATGCGCTCAAAGCGGCAAATCAAGCGCTCAAGTTCCTACCGAACGACGCTTCCATTCATTTCAATGTAGCGAATATATTGGGCAAAAAGGGGCAATTTTTAGACGCGGAATCGCATTTTAAAAATGCGATACTCATTAATCCGGCTGATCCTATGTTTTATACGAATTTAGGTAAACCATGGAACGCAATAATGGCACGGTAATTAACGTTATTACTAATTTTACACTTCTATGTTTCGTTAGGTGTATTGTATCACAGATGGAACAAACTCAACGAGGCGGAACGTATGTACAGAAAGGCACTGGAACTTAAACCAGATCTGCACAGCGCGAGAGATAACTTGAAAAAGCTGTACTCTTTGAGATCGCGTCAATAAAGTAATTTATTTTTTGTAAAAAAGGAAACAGAAAATCACTGAAAATATACAAACACATGTCGCTATTGCATAGGCGAAGTTAGGTACGAGTTTCTATTCCAGATTCAACAAATCTGGTTGGTCAGTTTGGGCGATGTCCTGCAGAAATTCGCAAAACATATTTCTCGGATACGCGTATGCTCGAAAATTTCCGACCTTTTTGCCGTCGATGTAATTGTACGACTTGTAGCACGAGTCGCAAAACAAGCAGGGATTGTGGGGTACCCTTTCGTGGTCCAACGTGATCCATTTAGCGCAAAACATACCACATATCATACAGAGTTTCGATGATTTCGGACTTATTGCGACTATCCTCGGATACGCAGAAACGGCTAATTCGTCGTCGGTATTGATCAACCTGGATGCAAGAAGACAATTTAAATCGGATGTTTGAACAATTGTCTCTTAGAAAAGTAGAATCTGTACAAGGAAAATGTTTAAGTACCTTGCCTCGCTCAAGACGATTAAGTGTTCGCAAGTACCTTGGTGCTTGTACAACCAAGGGAAACCGAATCGCGCGAAAAGAGAATCGACTCGACAATTCTCCATCGACGCGGTTTTAAATGGTCCCAATTTCGGTCGTCTTTTAGCCCAGTTGAGGATTACACTGCTGTAATCTACATTTGTGGGACATCGTGTGTCATTGTAAAATGTGTCTTCGATGAAAAAGAAACCTGATTTGTAGACATCCTGAAATCATACATGAAAGTGGATACTTCAGTCGTTTGGATGTTACAGATCTTTGAAGAAATCTGATTGAAATATGTTCAGCAGGTGATCGCGATTTTTATGTTTCATTGTAAAAAAATATCAAGCAGCACTGTTTTAACGTTTTTCTGATTTTAAGTAAAAAGTATTTCGTAAATTTTGCTGACATTTTTTCCGCCCTTAAGTGGTTAATGAACTCAGATTTGCATGGATTCAAGAATCTACCTTTGCCATTGGGCCTATCGCTTCTTCAGGATTGTCGCTGGATTCCTTTGAAACTGTGTAATCTGCTATGCAAGGAATCTTATCCCGCAGATCGGCAAGGGTCTGAAAGCCTAATACAGCCATAACATTATCTAACAGAAGTCTAGTGCCGCTTTGGGTCACTGGAAGGGTTTTCGCGCAATGTCTGAAAGGGTGGTAAATCCTGAAAAATATCAAAGTATCTCGTCCTGGAACGGCTTGAAAACCTCCTGCCATAGTTTTCTCATGGTTCTGAAAAATCAATTTGCTTAGATATCAAAGGAATAATTCTTTCACGTGAATTTAAGCACATACTATGATCAATTCACTTTGGAATTTGTACAGAACTCGCGCAGTATCCTGTTGCAGTCTTCCCTTCAGTTCTTGGATAGTTTCCAGATCTACGTCCGGCGGTTTCTGTGGATCGAATACATCTTTTCTCTTCATTCGTCTAGAATTGATTATCTTTTGGCATTCTCCTGGTACCGTTAAATTGTCAGGGCTAGACGACAGAGGTACATTGTGCGTTAGCAAAGAAGAAAGTAGCAAATTCGATGGAATTATGATAGAAGATAGAACCTGCAATATTCCTTCAGTATCGTTGCTTCTTCCGCTCCTATGTCAACTCCCATCAAACGCAGAATACTTTTTTCATCTTTTGTTGGAAGTGGAAGACAATTAGCGGATGCTATGGCTTTGGTGTATTCATCGAAATATTGTTTTATGTGAAACTTTTCCGACGCATTCTTATTGTAGTGTCCATATATGTTGTCCATTGTTGATTCACGATGTTTGCTCACAGTTCTTCTTCGTCGATTTATAAAACCGTTAAATCGCGGCAATTGAATTCGTTTAATTCGAACACATTGGTTGAGTTCGTGCTCTATGATGCAAAAACAATGTATCGTGTAAATCACGTTTTCGTGAATTTAAAGTACTGCCAACTGCATCTGGAATTACTTATTTTACTGCTTTATGCATTTTTCATCGTCAAATAAATAATCGAGGAACATGTATCAAAGTTTAGACAATTTAATAGTCGCACAGGGCGGCGTACTTTTTTCGAAACAATGCGAGGTAATATTTGTTAGAACATGTGTCGTGAATGTGATAATTACGTATCGGATTTAAAAAGTCTGAATGTCAGAATGAAACTGCAATTTCTCGATGTCATTACAGATTTATTATAAAATAATCTGTTTAAACGAAGGAACGCAAATAATTTGAAAAGTTTTTATTCCACTGCATATGACGAAATAGTCATACGCTGATTGGTTAATTCCGTTGGAACTCGTATAAGCTGAGTAACAAAGGATAGTCAAAACTCGACTAATTTTACAAGTGCTGATAAACTTATATTCATAAATTACTTAAGTAATAATAATAAGTAAAATGAAGAATATTTTTTCAAATTAGTTACGTCGCTCTAGTAAATCGAAAGCGTAAATCTGAAATTGTTAGACGATGTGGGCAAATCGAGGCAATGAAAAAACTATGTTAAAAGAAGCGCAATTTATACAATGAAGCTATGATTAAATTTATTTTTTCGTCCAACATTTCTCTGCTTTCTCTATAATAAATTTGAAAATTTACGAGAAACTTCTTGATTCTCGATTGTCGAGTAAAAGATAAGTTTCTTATTGCGCGACAGTGGCGGCTCATTAGAAATGCCTGCGCCATCTTTTGAAAGATGAATAATTAAAAGTAGTATATGCACCGCTGAGAGAGGGCACTAAATGTTCCATGGGTGTAAATTATTTTTCCTTACAATTTACCATATGCGACATCTATACTCCAAGACGTGGACTTCTTCGTTGCACCAATTGAAACGGTATTGTACCGACACCGGAAGTCGATATATTCTACTTCGTGAGTGAATAACGAAGTTTTAGATTTGCAAGAACTTCATAGTTTTACACAATATACAACAAAAATGATAGTCTGTTTCTACTAATGTAAAACATTTTTTACTTCAATTTGATGAAGTCAGGACAGACAAGACAGAAGGGAAAAACAGACAGACCGAATCAAAAAAATGTAAAATCTCAGATTTTGTTTTCAAACAAACTGAATCAAACTTTGTAAGTTGACTTTTAAATAACGTTAACAAGATATAACAAAAAAAAAGAAATATTGTATTTGTATTATCTCCACGATACTATGAAACATTTCTATATAACGTTTCTCTCTAAAATGAATGGTTCTCGGGTTATCACGTTTTTTCCTTTACATTTACCGATTCGTTTCATTGTAGGTGGATACGGTGGCAAAGGCCGGAACATTCAAACAATGTGTCTGACATCTCTAAGAAATTTTTCCTAATTTAACATTTAATACATCAAAGCTTTTGTATTTCACAATCCACCTAACAAAACACATCCTAGGCGAAATGATTGTGCCAGTAAAACCCGAAAAAATAGAAAACAGAAATGCTTACGCGCTTCTGCAAAATCAAACAAAAGCCGCGCTTAAATCCATCGCGCAAGTAGTCAGTGTCAAGCCGCGCAAGACACAAAGCCAGACGGAAGACGCAGAGAAAGAAATGGGAGTAGAAACGCACACACAGAGAATAAAGAGGGGTACAATGAAGAGGCGTAAACCACGCTAGCTCACGGTGCACTGATCTCGCCAATGGGCCGTGCGAATGTGGCTCCGCCTCTTAAGCGTGGCCAGTTTTCCCCCTAGGTCCATCGCGATCGCTTGGCTGTGCTTGGTCGAGCGTGCGCACCACTCTACACTCCCACTGCGCGCGCGCGGGCCTATACACACGTGAACCAGCCAAGCCGTAAACCTGCGCGAGAATGTGCGCGCGTTAAACCGATTGGTCGTTCGACCACTTGCAGCCCTCGCGAAGTCGCACGATGCGTCCTCCTCTCTCCGCTTCTTTTTCGATATCTTCGTCTTCGTTCCTCTCGTCTTTCTCTTTTCGTTACCCTTTCCATCCATCGATGCATCTTTTTCTATCTTCACGGTTTCCTTCTTCTTTCTACTCTCGTATCTATGCCCGACTCGTGCTCTCTTCACGGGATATGCGCAATCACGCATGGACAAGTGGGTGGGTGCGCATCTCCCGCACACATCGTTGCGGTTTAAGATGCACTCACACGCAACATTGCTTCTGTATTGGTACATACGCGAGCGTATACATACGACAAGATTCTCTAAAGCCGAGAGCAAGCGGGGAGGACGTTTTAAGGCTACGGCTACTAGCCGGAGAGATTTCTTATTTCTGCTCTGGTAAATCTGTCGCCCCAGTCAGTGAGGCAGCGAAGGGCGAGCCGCGCACCATTGACCGTGTCCGTGCTTCTTTTTTCGTCCCCGCGAGCCGGCACTTTCCGTTGCTCTCTCACTCACTCCTCTCTTCCTGTCTTTTTTTGTGCTTTCCCTCATTCGATGAGGAGAAGGGTGGATGGACACGGTGTTTTGCGTTGTTGCGTTTGAATTGTTGTTGCGTTAGATCGTTTAACTTTTTGTCGGATGCGCGGGCTGCACCGTAAAGTGACTTGGTTTGCGCATGTAAGCGAAGAAGAGAGAGAGATACAGATAGGACGTGGTGTAAATTTCTTTTAACTGTGAAGTACGAAGTGCCTTGGTGTTTTTCGACTCGATGTACGTTAAATTAGAGACAGTTCGGTGAATGTAACGTTACCGTGACGTCCGGGTATCACGATAAAAAAAACTGCTTGGGTTTCGACTACTTTAACGTTCCTGTAAACACGAGACAATCGAGTGAAGTGCTTTGCAACATTGTGACGTATTATTTGTTGACCTGCGTCGTTGTATCTTACGTTCACGTCACGAAATGATGATACGGAGTGCGACTGACGTTTCGTTGGTTCAGTGCGATTTTTCTGAATGATACATCGTTGCAGAGAAGTTTCTTTTTACCTTCCGAACTCTTCTGAATTTTCATCGTCATCTATCGATACTTTAGGCTGCGCAGAAGGTTGCTGCGCATCCTGTTATTAAAACTTTGGAACGATTTGAAATTTGAATCCTTTACGTCGTAAATTCTCTGACACACGATCAGAGAAAATTCGAAAGATATTCCTGAACAAATTGTTCAACCGTGGAGTTTCGATGGAGATAGAAAACCGAGAAATGTTTTGATATTTTTGAAAAGAAGGACTGTAATATTGACAGACACATCGTAAAGAGAGAGAAGTGTCTTTTATTAATTGACAGTTCGACGGCGAGGCAGAAAATTGTGTATTATCTAATTCGTTAGTTTATCCTGTCGTAAAACACGAAGAAATACGAAAAAGAAGAGATCACGGAGAAGATTGCAGTCGGTGGAATCACGCGCGTTGCATGTAGCCGACGGCTACAAAGTTGCACGCTTTCCCGATGGATCCGCTTGTGTTAGGTGAGTTTTTACGCGATTTTCCAATTCCTAACTGCAAATCTGAAAGGTGTGTCCGAGTCGGTATGGTTATTTGGTTTTAGAAACCCGAAATCAGCAGAGTCTACGGTGCTTTGGTACTTTAAGTTACCAAACCATAGCCACAGAATTTATTTAATATGTGGTGGTCTCGGTGATCCAAAAACTAATATATGGTGCTCTCGGTCATCCGGAAACTAATATATGGTGCTCTCGGTGATCCGGAAACTAATATAAGGTACTCTCGGTGAACCGGAAACTAATATATGGCACTCTCGGTGATTTGGAACTTAATATACGGTAGTTTAGTGATCAGAAACCGAATATATAGTACTCTCGGTGATCTGAAACTTAATATACGGTAGTTTACTGGTCACAAACCGAATATATGGTACTCTCGGTGATCTGAAACTTAATTTACGGTAGTCTCAGTGATCAGGCACCGAATATATAGCACTCTCGGTGATCTGAAACTTAATTTACGGTAGTTTCAGTAATCAGGAACCGAATATAGGTACTCTCAGTGATCCGGAAACTAATATATGGTACTCTCGGTGATCCGGAAACTAATATATGGTACTCTCAGTGATCAGGAACCGAATATATGGTACTCTCGGTGATACAAAACTAATATATAGTACTCTCGGTGATATAGAAACTAATATATGGTACTCTCGGCGATCCGGAAACTAATATATGGCACTCTCGGTGATCTGAAACTTAATGTAAGTAGTTTCAGTGATCGGGAACCGAATATATAGTACTCTTGGTCATCCGGAAACTAATATACGGTACTCTCAGTGATCTGAAACTTAATTTACGGTAGCCTCACTGATCCCAAAATTAATATATGGTACTCTCGCTGATCCGGAAGCTAATAAGTGGCACTCTCGGTGATCCACAACCTAATATATGGTACTCTCGGTGATTCGGAACCTCAAACTTTATCAATCCTACTCAAAATCACCGGAGCAGATTAAACTCGAAACACAGAACCAAACAATCGAATTATAGCCCGATATGAACTTTCTAACTGATAAGATGATGATACTCGAGATATTACACCATAGAGGTCATTTAAATTACAAGAAACCTACGATGGTTATGGAGTTAAAGACGCGGACCTGCAATTTAGTGGCTCCGAGTTTCAAATCTTCATGGACTCTTGAATTTTATTTCGTAAATTATTATTCAACATATCATAGCCTTTCGTTTAAAATCTATTTAGAAATATAGATTCTAAACACACAATGATCATGGTAATTCAATTCCGAAATACAAAACAGCATCAATTAATGAAACGGTGAGCGAAAAGATCGGATAAAGCAACGATTTCAGCGCGGCACCGACGGACGATCGAAGAAGGAACGGATGTATTTATAATTTACGCTACGTCATTAAAACCGACGTGTTTGGTTACGGTTCTCGTTCGATCAAGGAAATAATCAGTGATACGATTACTTCTAAGCGATTAAATGATTTATTGCCGACTAAGTTACAATTTCATTACCGATACGCGCGTAGAAGTGGATGGCATTAAGGATCATGATTTATCGATGTGTTTAGAGGAAATAATCATAACAATAAACACCGCAATATTCCGACCAGGGTAATTTTAATGCGCATAGAATTGAATGTCAACTAATTGCGATGTTAGAAGTATTGCGATTTACAATTGGCGAAAGTTATCGCGATTTTTTACAATATGACCCAGTTTTTTTTTTCTTCACGTCGTCCTCCTGAGCGATAAAAGATTCGAAATGCAACGTGCACGAGTGTCGATCAACTTCGACCTAATTGAATTTATAATTAAATGGAATATGGCCGTTTGTTGTGTCTCATGGCGCCGTCGGACGCACTTATTAATTTCGCAGCAATGCGAACGATAATAAAATGGGTTGAAGCAATTATCTACCAATACGCGTGCATTCCCGCGTATCATGCGGCGCTAAAGAGAAGTCTCCGGGGCTCGAAATCTCTCGTTTAGTTCCTTTCTTGCTGTTTTGTATTTTGCCTTCGACAGCTATGGTGATTTTGCTTGGAACACACTGTTTTGGATGGCTTTCGAACCACCGAGGCTATGGTGTACCATATCACGCAGGAAAAATGTAAAATTTTACAGAGGCGACAAGGTATTTGGACTCGGGTACAGTGAAAGCGCGACCGAGATTTTAACTATAATTAAATTATTAAAGATAATTCAACAGAGCCCCATAACTCCTATGACCTTTTCACCTGAGACCTGCAATTTTAGGTTCCTTTCGAATCACCGAGGCTATGATATATTAATTAACAAATTAGGAAAAGTTTTCTAAGGGTGAAAAGTTATTCGAACTCGGGTGCAGTGATAGCGAGACCGAGCTTCTAACTGTAATCAAAAACCGATAATTAAATTATTAAAAATAATTCAACGTAGCTTCATAAGTTTTATGACCTTTTAACCTAAGACCTGCAATTTTAAGTCGCTTCCGAACCACCGAGGCTATGATATATTAATTAACAAATTAGGAAAAGTGTTCTAGAGGTGAGCAGTTATTTGAACTCTGGCACAGTGATAGCGAGACCGAGCTTTTAACAAAAATTAAATTACTAAAAATAATTCAACGTAGCTTCATAAGTTTTATGACCTTTTAACGTAAGACCTGCAATTTTAGATGCTTTTGAACCACCGAGGCTATGATATATTAATTAACAAATTAGAAAAATATTTCTAGGGGTCAGAAGTTATTTGAACTTTGGCACAGTGATAGCGAGACCGAGTTTTTACCAATAATTAAATTATTAAAAATAATTCAACATAGCTCCATAAGTTTTATGACCTTTTACCGTAAGACCTGCAATTTTAGATTGCTTTTGAACCACCGAGGCTATGATATATTAATTAATAAATTAGAAAAAGTTTACTAGAGGTCAGAAGTTATTTGAACTTTGGCACAGTGATATCGAGATCGAGCTTTTAACTATAATTAAATTATTAAAAATAATTCAACATAGCTTCATAAGTATTATGACCATTTCTCTTAAGACCTACAATTTTAGGTTGCTTCCGAAACACCGAGGCTATGATATATTAATTAACAAATTAGAAAAATATTTCTAGGGCTGAGAAGTTATTTGAACTCGGGCACAGTGACAGCGAGACCGATTTTTTACCTTAGAGAGGGGAGGTTAGAGACATAATTTCGTGTTAAATTTACAAAACGATCGCGGTTTCGATGTCGAAGGACGCGATATTCGATCCATTCATAGAAAGTTTACTGTACTCATTTCTCCAGCAACCTCTGACCTTGCCTGAGTCCCGGATGCCCTCTTTCGCTCGTTATCTCGTCGGTTTTCGTTTTTTATACCGATCTCGGCTAACGTACGAGAGAGCCGACTAAAGTTACACGAAAGTTCGATACGTTTGAGAAGTGAACCGAAGAAACCGACGACCAATAATTATCCCAATGGAGCAAGTTGCAATTTGTCATTTGAGAGAATTTCCGTGTGACTGAATTTCCCCTCAAATTCGCCCACGCATCAGGAAACTTTAACCTTTGCGATCTAATTTATTCCTTTTCCTCTTTGATTGAATTAGTTTCGTTTGAAAGAATTCATGATTCCCTCTTCTCCGATGAATTAATTTCCAGTTAATACAATAGAAGATTTGCTAAGATGACAGTTTGATTACTAGTCATCACTATTAAAAATTAGTGTAGCTGACATTCCAATTTAGTCTCATACTTTTTCTTTATTTCATAATTTTGATCGTTCGGAAAACCATCTAAAACTGTACTGTCTAGGCGAAAAGACTACAACACTTTGGTGGTTCGGAAGCCGCCTAAAACAATGGGGTCCTACGCGAAAAGACTACAGAAATTAAACTCAAAGGACAAAAAAAGTTACACTTTCCTTACCAATCGAACAGATTGCATTTTTTTAAATTAGTATCTTCTTCCAACCACTGGGTTAGGTGTCGACAGGCTTCCAAACCACCGAGGCTACGAGATATTAATTAATAAATTAGAAAAGATTCTCCATAGGTTTTGGAATATTTAAACTCAGGCTCATTGATGTGTCGGTACCCTTTGTCACCTTACCCGCTATAAACCGTTGACTTCTATGGTTATTTAGCATGAGTCCCACTGTTTTAGGTGACTCTTAAATCACTTTAGCTATGATATATTAAACAGTAGACGAAGAAAAATTAGCCAAAATTGACGGGGAAGAATTTGACCTTACACCCACTAATTGCAAATCTGAGTCGCATGCGGCTCTTTAGCCACCTGAGTGCGGCTCGGCTAGTCGGCCACAAAAAATTTTGCCAATAAATAAGATTATTATTATATCTAGCTGTATTTAATGATTATTAGCTAGTTTAAACCGACTCCGAAAAACATGGTTCTTGACAGGTTCTTGAAAAGGAATTTGACTCTCAACAAAATTTGAATCGTCCTGTTGCTGATTTTTGACTCTTTTAACTAGTGAGTTTGCCATAGACCATCGAACAGATCGGTATTTAAAAGCCTGTGTAAAAACGTTGCCGACGATCTACGCGCATGTCTCGAAAGAAAGCGCGATACTTTGAGACCGACGGATTGGAGTGCAGAAAACGAAGAACGATATTGAGCGGCGGCGCGGTGGTATCGTGACCTACATTTCGGTAGTGCCATAGATCATAAATCATCAAGATGTAACAAGTTTGTTGTGACGCGTGAAACACTGCCGATGACCCAGATGTAATGTTACCCTTGCCGGCAGTTTCAATAATTTCATTTACCACGATTCGCCGCTTCTTCCGATTGGAATCGTTGAAGGGAGACGGTGTTTTCATGAGATCTATCCGCACGAAGACAGCCTTTATTGAACGGAGGAACGAATGTAAACATCGCACATGTGGATTCCATCAGATTTAATCGAAACTGTGCAGTATTTTTTATCGTAACTTGGAGAAATTTTTTCTAATTTATCAATTAACCATTTGCGTCATAGGTCTAAATACGGCAGGTGACCCGCAGTACCGTGCGCAGCAGTTTAACATTGTACAGGGCGGAATATTCCGCGGCTGGCGATAAAGACGATCGTCATCCGCGAAATATTCCTGGTGGATAAAAATCGATCGTCATGCGCAGAATATTCCGCTCGCGGATGCATACGGGTTCAAGATCATGAAATTCTTTGCAATTCAATGTTTCAAAATCAAGTTAACACATTGAAGACGGATGACGTGAATTCATGAACTGAATGACCATTGTACAGAGCGGAATATTCCGCGGTTGGTGATAAGAACTCTCGTCATCCGCGAAATATTCCTGGTGGATAAAAGTCGATCGTCATCCGCGAAATATTCCTGGTGGATAAAAATCGATCGTCATGCGCGGAATATTCCGCTCGCGAATGCAAGCGGGTTAAAAACCATGAAATTCTTTACAATTCAATGTTTCAAAATCAAGTTAACACATTGAAGACAGATGGCGTGAATTCATGAACTGAATGAAGATTGTAGAGGGCGGAATATTCCGCGGTTGGTGAAAGAAGACGATCATCATCCGCGATATATTCCTGGTGTTAAAAGTCGATCGTCATCCGCGAAATATTCCCGGTGGATAAAAGACCATCGTCATTCGCGGAATATTCCGCTCGCGGATGCAGACGGGCTGAAGATCATGAAATTCTTTGCAATTCAATGTTTCAAAATCAAGTTAACATATTGAAGACGGATGACGTGAATTCATGAACTGAATGAACATTGTAGAGGGCGGAATATTCCGCGGCTGGTGGATACAAGACGATCGTCAATCGCGGAATATTCCGCTTACGACTGCAAATAGGTTAATGCATCGTAGCCTCGGTGGCTTGGCGTCCACCTAAAATAGTAGAAACTTAGACGAAAGGATCATAGCAGGTAGGAGGCTGCAGTAGATAAGAACGTAAAGGCTCAGGGTTGCAATTAGCAGGCCTAAGTTCAAATACCAGGTCGTCTTTGGTAAATTACCACGATAGATCTCACCGTCGCTTCAATGGCATTACGGTTCACCATAGATAGACCTCGTCATCGCGAAAACTCAATAACGATAATCTCTCGTTAAATTCGCCCACTCGAGAATCATCGAAAGGTACAATCTTTTTGCCAAATTTGATCGGAGCAATGGAAATTGTAGGCATAAACGTACACGGTTTAAAACGCCACCGCTATCGTACTCCGACTTTTTTCCGAATGACGTTGACAATCTTCCAGAGTCATTGACACCAATACATCTATAAAGTACGAGAGTACGGTTCAAGACCCCGATATGTAATGTGATACATTGGAAACTTATTTCGAGATAGAGAGGAGCTTGAACATTCCGCGAACGACTGTGTATACGTAAAACGGCGATACGGCGGATAATAAAAATTTGTTACGATACCTCGTACACTGCGATACCTCGCTGTTAACGAGGAGTAACATTGAATTCTCTTTCGCAATGAAATTATGACGACGGTGCTTTGGAATGTGGCACTTGTTTTGCTTTCAACTGTTACGGCGATATCGCTTAGGATCCACTGATTTGGGTGGCTTTTGGGTATGATATATTAAATAGCAAATTGGGAACAATTTCCCAGACGTGGCGGCAAATTTGAACTGGAGACGATTGGTTTTATTTGAGCCTTTTACCTTGATACTCACAATAGCACCATAACTGGTTATTTGACCTAAGACCGACTGTGTTAGAAATGGTAGTGAAATTTAGAAATGGTATATTAAATAATGAATTGAGAATAAATTTTCCAGAGTTGGCGGCAGATTTGAATTCGAGCACGTTGGTTGTTTTGAGCCTTTTACTTTGCTACTCACCACAGCACCATAACTGCTAAGGTCATTTCACCTAGATTCCATTGTTCTAGATGGCTTTCGAACCACCTTAGCCACAATATATTAAGTAATAAATCAACAACAATTTTCCAGAGTTGACGAGACAGCCACATTTTTGCCAGATACCTCAAAAATCACTGCCCCTTCCCAAAAATTCCCCCTTCGACAACGACAAAGCCATAAAACCTAAAGACGAGTCCAAAAAACAAAAAGACACCCCCTCGAATTATTTATAGCTCTAATTGCATCTTCATTATTAAACAAATGAACCCGCAATCATTCTTCGACGTCAGGTCAAAGAACACAAATTGCACGCTCGCCGGCCGTCCTCGGAATTCTCGTTGGAACTCGTAAGTTTCTCGTCTCCTCGAACGTGTAACAGAGTCGCGATAAATCCAAGGGAATGCGCCGTTAGAACGATTTCAACGATGGCGTAACGCCAGGATTTCTCGTGTCACGAGACGTGCACGCAGAATCGCGTATTCGAAATCATCCAAGTAATAACTTGTCAACAATGCGTCCGATCATTTTCTGGCGGACGATCGGCGTCTCTCTATAACCGGGTACGCCATATGTAATAGTCCATGAGACGGGTGCTAAATAAAGTTGGGAAGGTATGCATTTTCTTCGGGGATCTTGGTGCATGTAATAGAACGTTGGGGTTATACGGGCCGTTTGATGGCTTATCTTTCTCCGCTTTGTATCTGTCGGTCGTGAAAATTGTTCTTTGGTCGTTCGAGTCATTCTGAATTACGGTTTAACCGGGGCGGTTCGATCGTTTTATGGAGAACGGTTGGCTGACTCTTCGATCGGCTATGGTTGGGCTCGTGGTCGACTTCCGGCGTTCGAGCTTGGTGGTATTTTTATTTTATGGTGACTCGAAGGACCAGCTCTCATCAGGGAGGAAAATACTTCGGGGTTTGAGTGCTATATTGTTATTATTTATTTCTGGTTACTGCAATTATTATTGTTGAAGTGCAACGATGTAACGCTCGACGGCTGTATGAGGAAGCGATAGCGGCGGCTTCAAGATTTGTTTATAGAAAAGCAGAGCCGCTCCTCGTGCTGTATAACTTTCGTTCTCAGTTCCAAAGTCGCAGCCGCAGAGAGCAGTCATTCGTTATTTTGTCATTCGTTATTTTATATTCTTATTCTTTATTTATATTTAAAACAGCTTAAAATTATTATATCTTCGAATAAGTAAAACCATTTTATACAAAAATTCCATCAATTATACAAACTGATGTAATTATAAATTGAGGTATTTAAGTGTGTATTGCGAGGGGGTGGCACTTGCGCAGCAATTACGGCTGCCACCAAGTAGTGCCACATCACACACTTGTGAATAACAAAGTGTAATTGTTATGTTGCTGGTGTAAGTGTTGTAAGTGTAAATGTAGCGTGTATGTAGTGTATGTTTAAAGTGTGAATTAAAGTGCGTTAACACTAGAACTACCGGCGTTAAATCTGTTATATTTCAATACATTAAATAAGTACATTGAGAAAAGAGGAATCAAGCGGCAGAAAAGATGATCAAATCGGTCATTTATGTTTTTTGAATTGGACGTAGAACATTTCTCGTACGACCATCCTATAAACTTTGAGAATTTTTGGAAAAAATTGTGTGCCAGTCATTTTGACTGGTTTGGTAGTTCTAGTGTTAACCTCCACATATGGGGAGTAGCTAAATTAATTATAATATTTGTAAATTGTATTAATATAAGTTAGCGAACGATTATTGTGCATTGAATCTATCGATGTAATCTACATTTAGTATTGGAACAATGCAAATCTAATTTATGTTGAACACAAGTTCCTACTGTTTTAAGTGGCTTCTGGATCACTGAGGTTATAGTGTATTAATTAATAAATGGAAACGAAAATTCCAGAGTTAATGAAGTAGTTGACTTTGGATTCACTCTTTGAGTGCCTACCAAGGCGGTCAAAATGACCGGTGAACAATTTTTTCTAAAAATTCCCAAAATTGATAGAGGAGCCATACAGTAAATATACCGCTTCTATCTTATAAAGCAAGAATTACTTAACCCTTACAACACTACTGGGATATTTTATATCCCAAACATTATCATATAATTTTTTATGTTATTATTATACAATTTATTTCCATATATTATTTTGTTTATATGACAATATTTACTGCTGGGATAAAAATATCCCAATCTGAAAACTCCTGAAATAAAAGAAAAATATATTTCATTCTCACATCAGTCTTATTTTTACTCCATTTCCTGTGTCAGAAAATATACGCTGCTGAAAATTAGTCATTTTCTGAAGAAATAAAATTCAGTGTTGAAAGGGTTAAATAATCATCTTTCTCGCCTCTTGATTCCTCTTTCTCTAAAGTACCTATTTATTATATTTAAATATGATATATGTAACTCCGGTAGTTTTAGTGTTAAATGGCCTCTCAATCACCGAGGCTGTGTTTTAATTAATAAATCCGGAAGAATCCGGGAAAATATCTAACCACTCGCGAATACAGGAAAATTCTAATTCGGAACTTAAGCCGCAAATCGGATTGCGCGCCGAATTTCCAGATGCTCTCAAAGCTGTTGACCATCTGAAAAGCGCTGTTATATATTCATTAGCGTTCAATTAGTACAGTTTGTTCCAGTTAAACAAGGAACACCGGCCTTTTAAAGGGTCCAGTTGACAGAGGACTGATCAAACACTCGTATTAACTTCTGCAGTTTTCCCGGGCTACCTAAAGGCTACCGTTCGTTCTAAAGCTCCTTCGGAGAAGTTCTCAGAGTACAATTTTTCCCCTTCGAATATCCGCGACAATTTCGTTACTAATTTCTTTCGCTGTCCCTGCGAGTTAAATCCTTCGAGGATCTTTGTGTTTGCGAAAGTTCGGCAGAGTTTGAACAGGCGCCTTTCGTTTTGGCTGCCTTGAATTGGAACAGGAGCATCATTCTGTGAGCATTTTCCATGGAAAATATCTGCTGGAATATGTTTACGGAGTATTGACGGGAATATTGCTGTCAATACGCTGGTAGGAGCTGTGGGCCCGAGTTCAAATCGCCCATCGGCTCTGAGAAATTTTTCCTAATTTGTTATTTAATGTATGATAGTTTCTGTGGTTCTAAAGCAACCTATAATATTAGATCTTAGTTAAAATTACTAGTAATGGAGTCAGACTACAAAATAGCGAAAGAAAACTTCTAGGTTCTATGGTGAATGTAGAGTTTATGGGCTTGGACCCCCAATTGACATCAGATTTACCGAGATTCCTTATGTACTTTTTTCTACTGATGCGGGATAATAGATGTACGATACACAGAATTTTAAGATTAGAAGACTTTGAAGGAAACTGACGGACAAAAGACGGTACAAGTGGCAGAGAAAGATTTATACCTCGCAGAAATAGGGAAGGCTCGCGGTACGAGGTACGGTTTAAGGGGAGAGTGGCGCTCGCACCGTCCATCCCCACCATATCGGTCCTGGAAACCTCAAATCGACGAATGACAGTCGAAAACAAAACACTTCTTTCGTCGTTCCCATGACGACGCAACGATTGCGAGGCTCTCTCGGCCAATGACGCGTTAGAATCGAAAGTGACGTCAGAACGAGGGATGTCTCTATTCGTCAGGCGAATCAGAACAAGCGAGAAGTCAGAGGACTTCTCTATTTTTGCGAGGTGTAAACGGTTTCTTTAATTTCCTTCACAAAGTTCGGTAAATCTGGTGTTAAATATCTAGTGGGGCTGAATTTGAATTCTCCGTCAGCTTTGGTAGATTTTTCCAATATTTATTATTTAACAGACCACAGGGGTTTCGAATTCGTGACAGTGACTGGGAGTCTGAGGAATTTAGGAAAAAATTCCTCAGAGGCGACGAGGGATTTGAACTTTGGCTGTGTTAGGTGGCTTCCCAATTACTCCCAATATTAATTAACAAATTATGGAAATTTCGCCTGGAAGCGATTAAGGATTTCAGCTGGAATCCATTGATTTCGAGTCCGAGCCTTCAACACTAGAACTACCAACCGGTCAGAATGACCGGTACACAATTTTTTCCCGAAAATTCTCCAAATTTATAGAAAACTCATAGAATAAATATTCTGCGTCCATGTCAAAGAACATAACTCACCGAATCGATCATCTTTTTTCAAAGTACTTATTTAATATTTTGAAATATGATAGATTTAACGCCGGTAGTTCTAGTGTTAAGTTCATATCCCCTGAAATTTCCGTTCCAATCTCAACTATCAGATTTCTATGCAAATACACTTAAATCTCTCCGGGCGCCCGCGCATTCTTTCAGCAGATACGACAACACAATAAGTAATCGTGCTCAACCTAATTAAATAATTCGGCCGAAGATTACGAGGCTTATCGGTTTCGACAGCGTGTAATACGATGTTGTATAACACGCCGAACGCATCGGACCCGTTGCTTCATATATTCGTACGATAAACGAGATAGGGCAAAATCGCGCGCCAAATTTCTCCGTGATTAATGAGCATTCATCTAATCGCCATGCGCCCTTGACGACAGCGCGGCTTCTATGGGAGATAAATCCGACTTTTACCTAACGCCGCGACGAACTCTCTCTTCCTTTTTCGTCGTTTTAACGACGATAAACGAACGTTTATCGGCGTCGACTCGAATATTTGCTCGTTCCATATTTAGAGATGTTCGCTCTCGTTTAAAAACGTCGCCAGACTTTGCGTTCGCTTCGATAAAAATTTCCATTGCACCTCAGCCTCTCGGATTGGCGATTCGCGAGAGACAATTTAGTTGCAGAGAGTTCAAATGACCCGTTGCTTCTGAGAATTTCTATTCTAATTTGGTAATTAATACGCCATAGCCTCAGTGGTTCGGAAGACACTTCAAACTAGGCGAAATAACCTTAGCAGTTCGGGGACTAACAGCGGGTGAGGAAGTAAAATGCTGGGACTCTCAACGAGTGAATCCAAGGTCAAATGACCCATCACCTACGGGAAATTTTTTTACAATTTATTATTTAATACGTCGTAGCCTCAGTGATTCGGAATTGACTTAAAACAGTAGGAGCTAGGCGAAATGACCCTAGCAGTTAGGCGGCTATGGTGTGTAAGGAGGTAAAGGGTGAATCCAAGGTCAAATGACCCACCACCTATGGGAAATTTTTTTTATAATTTATTATTTAATACGTCGTAGCCTCAGTGGTTCGAAAGCCACTTAAAACTAGGCAAAATAACCATAGCAGTTGGGGGACTAACGGCGGGTGAGGAAGTAAAATGCTGGGACTCTCAATGAGTGAATGCAAGGTCAAATGACCTATCACCTATGGGAAATTTTTTTACAATTTATTAATTAATACGCCATAGCCTCAGTGGTTCGGAAGTGACTTAAAACAGTAGGAGCTAGGCGAAGTGACCCTATCAGTTAGGCGGCTATGGTGGATACGTAGGTCAAGGGTGAATCCAAGAGCAAATGACCCATTACCTCTGGTAAAATATTTTCCAATTTATTAATCAATACACCATAGCCTCAGTGATTGATAAGCCACCTAAAAAGCAGGATCTGGGTGAAATAACTTCGTTATTTGACTAGTTAAAGCCAAAGAACTGCCAAAGACGAAGGAAGAGAAATCCAAAATTCCCTATATTTCAAAAAAATACTTCTATCAACCAAACAGGAAGCAGAACGTTCTCCATCTTCTAACAACGCTTCCTAAGTAGGAAAATTTCCAAAAGAATCATTATTTCATCATAAATCTCAAGTCCCAACGGAAAAGTCACGCAGGTACCCCTAATTATTATGGACGCCATAAATCCAGCGGAAATCGCGCACATCGAAGTCAAGGCGCGCGGATATCCGAAAATTCTTCAAAAGTAGAAACCCATCTGAGAAGACGGACTGGAAAGATGAAAAAAAGGAGGAGACTTTTGCCAGCGTGAGTTTTTTGTTCGCCGATCGGATATATTTCGGTCCCACTGTCATCGCGTATTCCAGATGCGTGCACGGGTCACGCACACGCGAGCGAGGGATAAATTTTGCACGGATATATTTTAGGTGCACGAAGAAAGGTGCGGTATCGTGGACGAGGAAGAGTAAAAGAATAAAAAGAATGCGATAAAATATAGCAGAGTGTGATGTATTATTTTGTAAGTTATGCATTTGGTGTTCTGTTTTTGTAATGTCTTTTCAAACTGAAGCAATTTTTCACCGCTTGATTTCTCTTTTTCCAAAGTACTTCTTCGGTATATTTAAAAATAATACATCTAGTGTTAATGTACAGCAATACCATATTTTATAATTAAAAAAAATCAAGCAAAGAATAATTTTCCAAGAAATGTTAAAAGTCTCGCATTCCCGTTTCTCAAACTTTGACGTAATCGCTCCAGGATGAAAGAGAAGTACTTTATCTAGAGATTAAACGAATTCTTCGACAGATAAAACGATAAATAAAGTGTGCAAGGTGTTTTTTCACAGAAGAAGCCAAAGAAGCATACTGAAATCACTATTATTCATCTAGTCTGCTTGTACTCACTTCAAACTAATGACTTTCTTCTTCTCAAAATAATTGAATCAAGTGTAAAGCAACGATAAAACGTTTTATCAGCCGTCGCCAAAAGAATGAACGATTCGCGTTTAAACGTCGTCGCGCGTCGCCCGTTTGCCAAGAATCCTTTTCGGTAGGAAATAACAATTTGGCCGGTTCCCAGGTTATGAGACTTCTGGAAATAATGAACATTACATGATGAAACCTGACAGGCCTATTTTGAACGTCCGCGGATACACGTGTTATAAATCTGCGAAGCGTGCATCAGCCACGCCGCCGGTGTACTCGGACTTGCAAGGGAAGATCGGGAACTGATACACACCGATTTTCATGAAACTTTGCATAAGTATTTATTAGGCTTATTTAAGAAGATAGCTGTAATTCCTTCGTTCCCGTTTTCAACTTTGAGGGAGATATCAAGGTAAGTCCCTCTTTGAGGGCGGTCCTAGCCCTCTCCTGTCTGTCCTGTCTGTCTCCTGCTTGTCCTGCTTCCCTCCCGCCTTTCCTGCTTCTCTCCTGTCTTTCCTGTCCATCGTGCCAAATAAAATGTCTTTTCAAAAATAATTGTCGAGAAAATGAACGTCGAGAACGGGGGCTCATATGATTTTGACATAACTGCGATGGTATTTGGGCAAAGTCACAGTTGTGAAGGTTATTTGAAGGTCAAATTTGAGCTTGCAAGCTCAAGGGTGGTTGCTCAAACTAAAAGCTCATTTGAGCTTCCACGAAATTTCACGAAGAACTCGGGGAAATGGCTCAAAAGCTCAACACCTGCGGGCTCATAGCTCAAAAGCTCATTTTGGATGGATTAAATTTGGAATTTAGTCGCAATTCGGATTGAGCTTTTAGTTTGAGCGGTCACAAGTGAGATTGCAAGCTCAAATTTGACCTTCAAATGACCTTCAAGATGCCCGAGAGATATCGGCCGGTGTCACGAAACTGTGACTTTGCTCAAATACGGTCGGAGTTATGTGAAAATCGATGAGCCCACGTTCTCGACGTTCATTTTGTCGGAAATTGTTTTTTAAACGACACTTTTTTTGGGCACCACGGGCAGGTGAGACAGGAGGCCGACATGAGACAAGTAGGAGACAGACAGGGCAGACAGGAGACAGACAGGACAGGCAGGAGACAGGAGAGAAAGGCAGGACAGACAGAGAACTGACAGGACAGACAGGGAGCTGACAGGACAGCCAGGGAGTTAGCAGAACTGGGAGAAGAAAGGCAGGACAGGTAGGAAACAGACAGGACCTCCCTTAAAGAGGTGTCAACCTTGATATCTCCCCTAAAGTTGAAAACGGGCACGATCGAATTCCAGATATATTCTTAAATATGTCTAATTAATATTTATTAATATGTAATTAATATTACATCACTTCTAGCTTATAAAACAAAAATGACTAATCATCTTCTTCGCCTCTCGATTCCTCATTTTCCAAAGTACTTATTTAGTATACATTTAAATAGAAAAGGTATAGAGCCGGTAGTTTTACGTCAATTCGTTGGTGTGAGTTTAAATTCGCCACCTATTGGAGAATCTTTTTTAATGAAGCAAAATTCCCCCCTTCATTTAATAAAACCTACAATCTGCAGACCTTTTTTCTTAGGCGGAACGACATGAGCAACATTCCCGAAAGAAATAAGAAAAAATACCAGATCGCACATCTTTACAAATGCACTATTAACCTTTTCGCAGTAAAACTAATTCAATAAAGAAGAAGGATAGACACGAAAAAGAAAAACACCAAAAGGAAGCCAAAGAATGCTAGAAAATCTCCTTATCTTCCCCCATACTCTGAGACCCACCGAAATCTCAAAGTTTCCGCCGCCGCGAGGAACTAATTACCGACATGTGCTGCCCTAGGGCGCGGAAATTAAATCGAAGATCCGTTTCTATAAAAGCGAGGAGGCCGACAAAGGGGACGGCTCCTCGTACCGATAATTAGCGAGTGAGAATGGTAGACAAACACTGCCTCGCGCTTCGGGCATCTATGTAAGCGAAACACGTGTTTCGTGGGTGACACTGAAATCCATCACTCGTTTCGTGCACGCCCAGCTTTCGGACCACGTTCCGGCATCCACTTTTCTACTTATACCTCCGTCGCTTTTCCTCTCTTTCTTCTTTTTTTTATTTCCTTCCCTCTACTCCTTTCCTTTTTGCTTTCACATGCGCAACGATTTGTTTGTTTTCTCGGAGTATCATTTTCGCAAATTTCCAGTTACGGAATTAAACGTCATTTTGGGGGAGTTTTGCTTGTTATTTTTGAAGTTTTGGAACTAACGCGATTAACTAAGAGTTGTTAGGAGTCTGTGGTAACACTAGATACATCTTTAGACATACTTAAATACTTAAATGCTTACCCAACAGCAAACCGCATTAACCAGCTCCACGCTAAACCCAGCCACCAAAACCAAGTGCATCCTCCTTAGACATCCCTGCAACATAATACCCAGAGCATTAATTACGACGGTAATAATTTCTTCTCTCAACTATCCCCTATCATCAGTGATCATAACCGCGACGTTAACTCCCAACATTTCCCGAATATAACTCACGATTATGCTACGCGTTTCGGCTCCTAAATCGCGGACAATAAAGCCGCTGTTAATTTTCTTGCGATGATCCTCCTTTTCGCCCATTCCGTCTCAATTCCTCTCTCTCTCTCACTTAAATCTCCTCCTTCGATGCTTTCTCGAGGTTCAAACCTCAAAACCGGAATAAATCGCTCCCCGGAAGATCGATGCGCGCGCATACGTCTGCGAAATCGTCGCGTGGAAGCGACTTAACCTAGCTTTTGCACTCAGTCATGCGCAGAAGCGTTAACGTAGAGCCGGGATGCGCACGCGTGTGCGCGGTGCACGCTGGCAATATTATTAGACTTTTTCTCCGGGGACACGCGGCTGATGAATGGCCGAGATCAAAGGACCCGACGGCGTGTAGTCATTTTACACGCGTGTACTACACGCATCTCGGGGAGACGGAGAGCGCATGAGCCGCGGCTGTCTACGCACATGTTTAGAGACGACCTGCTTTTTTAGTTTTGACTAATTCGGTACCTCCTTGGAACGTCACTCGCGATTTTGTCGATTCGCGCGCGGTAATGGGAATAGCCTGCGGGGAATTGCGGGAATTTTGAAAGATTTCAGTTAACGATGCCTGTCTTGCGTTAAGACCTGCTAATTTACTTATTAATCTGAGAGCACCGATCTTCAAGAAGACACTTCTGTTTCTTTTTAGATCATATATTTAACACTAACAGTGCCGACACTCTATGCATAGCTATTCTTGCCGTTGCCGGTCATCTGACCGGTTATGACACGACAATACTTTTACGAAAGAAATGCAGGATATTGGCGATTGAAACAGTCTTTAAATAATAACAGAAAGAAATATAAATATGCTTCCATTTTGAGTCGGTTATTTGACCGCGTATGTTACCGTATGATACCTTCGGTGATTCAGGAGCCACCTAAAACTATCACTCCTAATAAAAATAACAACAACAGTAAAACTCTAAATACAGAACACTATACCTACTATAACCTCTCCACCGGTCCCAGACCCAACGCCGCCATTTCGGTTCACGCTACAATACTCTCCTACACCTGATCTCCCCCAAACTAAATACCAATGCACAAATTTCAAAAAATCGTACTTCCTTCCTCGCAAACACAATTCTCAATGAAGGCTTAACCCTTTGCGGACGGAGACTTTTTTGAATATTAAGAAATAATCATTTATTTGGCGTTAAAATCTACCTTTTTATCAGAAAGTCAGAGTGTTGACGTGTAGAAGTTATAAATTACTATTTGTGTAATCATATTTCAACGGTTATATTTCAATTTTTCAACTCTAACCGTGTATTCATGCAGCGATAAACTGTAATCAGATTTTTTCTCCGACCGCATATATGCGTCCGTTGTCCTCAAAGGGTTAAAGCAAGCTCCTCCCACGTCAGAAGACACAGAGTCCCAAGCTTCCCAAGCGTCAAGACGAAGGTGGCTACCGTAAAATGGCGAGAAGTCTCCGTTGCAATTATAAATCCATCGCGAGAGCAGTTTATCCTTCGGTTAATTGCCTACCTAGAAGGGCAACCCAACCGGCGGAAAGCGCATAAACCGCATAGGAGGCTCGTCCGGCGTTTAACGAGCGCGCGTTACTCCCCCGCAATCGAATCGGTACGACGGCCCCGGCAAAAAGGAGGCTTCGATGTAACGCGGCTCATTAAATCCAAATCGTTGGAGTTTAACGGGCCACGTCGGGGTCGTTCCACGAATCGGGGATCCGGGGAAGAGCCGTGTTACTTCGGCAAGCGGGGTTGATCCCTGGTAACCGCGCCGGTTCTCGTTTCTTGCCGATGAGAACCGGTGATGTTGTGATGCCTTGGATCGACGGTTATTTCGGTTCGACTGTCTTTGTGTTTTGACGAATTGCACGGTGTTGAGAGGGATTTTTTTTCATTCGTTTGGCGAAGATTGTTGGATTGAAAGGTTTCTTTCATATGAAATTAGATATTTAACACTATTCCTACTGACACTTCACGTATACCTTTTCCTACCGCAACCAGTGAATTTGTCAAATGATAACTTTTTCCCACAAAATGAACAGTAAAAAAAGAAGTGAATATTGAAAAATGTATTATAATGTGAATATATTATGCGTATATTTGAGGAAAAGTCGTGAAGTTTAAAGGCGATTCAATTACGTTGTATATAGGAAATTCTAATCGAAATTTTAAAAACGGTCATTTGACCGGTCGTGGTAGGAATAGTGTTAAGGTCAGAGTCATTTTCAAAGTCTGGCTATTTTGTCATAGAGCACGATTTATTTGCTCTTGGAAGAAGAGAGGTGCAAAGATCATCGGTGTTTTCTCTTTTTCTGAGTTGATAGAAGAAGTTCCGGAGCCGCACGGCCGAGAAGTAATCGTTTATAGTGCATCGAGAGGGAGGAATAAAAAGATGATGAAAAAAATGGCGGTCGGTGGGTCGGCAAAAAGCGACGGCGCGGCGTCGTCGACGAAACTTCAGTTCCAGGAATCACCGAGGCATCGTGGAACTCTTCTTTCAACCCCGCTTTTCTTATTTATTCCTCGCCGGTGCTCTCAAATGGAGAGGAAACGAGAAAGTGTCGAAGAGCGGAAGAAAGATGGAGGAAGTACTAAGAAGAGAGAGATCGCTGCAGAGAGAGGGTGAAATGGGCGAGAGGAAGGCAGAGAGGGACTGTGACAGAGAGTGAGAGGCGGAGAGAGAGAGAGAGAGAGAGAGAGTCTGACAGAGGGAAACTAGAGTCAAAGAGAAAATCAGACAGTGAGCGAGACGAGAGTGTGAGGTAGAGATACTTAGAGAGAGAGCGAGAGCCAGAGAGAGTGGCAGAGAGACTCATTATCAGACAGAGAGCGAGAGGCAGAGAAAAACTCAGACAGAGAGTAAGTGGCAGGGAGAGACTGTGACTGAGAGTGAGAGCCGGAGAAAGAGAGAGAGAATCAGACAGAGAGCGAGAGGCAGAGAGGAACTCAGACAGACAGTAAGTGGCAGAGAGAGAGTCTGTGACTGAGAGTGAGAGGCGGAGATAGAGAGAGTCTGACAGAGAGCGAGAGACAGAGCAGAACTCAGACAGAGAGTAAGTGGCTGAGAGAGACTGTGACTGAGAGTGGGAGCCGGAGAAAGAGAGAGAGATTCCGACAGAGAGTGAGAGGCAGAGAGGAACTCAGACAGACAGTAAGTGGCAGAGAGAGAGAGTCTGTGACTGAGAGTGAGAGGCGGAGATAGAGAGAGTCTGACAGAGAGTGAGAGGTAGGGGAAACAAGAGTCAGAGAGAGAATCAGACAGAGAGCGAAAGGCAGAGAGAAAGTCAGACAGAGAGTAAGTGGCAGACAGAGATTCTTGTAGAGAGTGAGGGGCGGAGAGAGACTCATTGTCAGACAGAGAGAGGTTTAGTCGGAGAGCGAGAGGCAGAGAGAAACTCTGGCAGAGAGAGACTCATTATCAAACAGAGAATGAGAGACAGAGAAACTCAGACAGAGATTCTTGCAGAGAGTGAGGGGGCAGAGAGAGACTCATTGTCAGACAGAGAGAGGCTCAGACAGAAAGCGAGAGGCAGAGAGGGATTGGTAGAGAGACTGAGAGGGTCTTCAAAAAAATTGAAGATGGAATGGAAAGGGCAGAAGGGAAACGAGGCGACGAACGTAGAACATAGGAGGCGAGTCTCATAAATTTCCCCTCGGCGCGGTTCCGGTACGAAGACGCGGCGCGTTTCGTGTTCGCGGCGACAAGTGCGTTTCCTACGTTCGCGGATATCCGCCGATCTCTCTATTTCGATCCGCCGACGTTTCGTGCTAAAAAGAAAAGAAGAAGTACCCCGAAAAGCTTTGAGCGTTGAGTATTTATATTCTAAATATTCATTCGCAAAACCGTGGAATTTCTAGTTTATTTAGACATTATAATTAAGTCACGCAGAACTCTTTCGGTCCGAAAAGGTCTCTCGTACATAAAAAAGGAAGGATTTCAACAGGTGCGATCGTTACGTCGTTTGTCTTACAAAGTATTCGTTGCTCGGGGCCGATAGTGGGTGGAGAACGACATAAATCCTTCCTGGAGCAACGAGGGTCGTTGCTTTCCAGGCAGCCGCGTTTCGTAGATCTCTCAGATCGGTTCGAATTTCAAAAACATCGTGACGACTCACTGAAACGACCGGGGAAATGTAAAAACAAACTTCGGATCATAGCGAGCTATATGCATTACTCTACGCAACGAAGAATTTAATCGAGAAATTTTCAAGTGAAACTTCAGTCTGTGTGAAACAATTTTCACTCATATAATTCCTTGCAACACAGTTTTAAGTCGATAGAATTCCCAAATAAAACTTCCGGTCACGTGGAACGCATTATTCACATGACTCTTCCCGTCAGAGATTTTTTTTTACTAGAAATTTCAATTAAAATTTACAATTATCATAGAAGTACCACAGAAGAACATACGTAGAAGTCGCATTAATTGTAAATTTTAATTTAAATTCTAAATTTTAATTTACAATTATCATCCAAGTACGATAGAAGAACATAGAAGTCACGGTAATTGTAATTTTTAATTTAAATTGTAAATTTTGATTTACAATTATCACAGAAGTACGACAGAAGAACATAGAAGTCACGGTAATGATAATCACGGTTATTGTCAATTTTAATTGACTACAAATTACTTTTAAAATTATGCCAATTACCGATAGTATCCCTTCTAACGATACCCCGTTAAACCATGTGCTTCCGATGGCTTCCGCTTTCGAGTAAAAGCAGGAAAATCCAAACAGCAGAGGCGAACGAGTTCAGGGATAAAGATAGGTCTCACTTATTATGCTCGCAACGGACCGTTGTCTTCGGTTACCGGCGAAAGGAATTTAAGTAGCTTTGGAATGCAGTTCGAGGCAATTGCTAGGGTAACACTTCGCTAATTAAGGGCTGTTACAAGGCAGTTTGGATTAACAGGAGTCGAGAACGCGGTAACATACATCTGCATCTCATTAAGAGGGAGTTTGGTGCCAGGTGGGAGTCCCGATGTACATTACTTTCGCGTTATTTAGTATCGCGCCTTGCGATTATGTTCACTGAAAGTTAATTTGTTCGTGTAAATTGAAAAAACGACGAGGAATCTTGTATTACATAGAATATCTGACCCTAGGCGAAGAGATTTTCAAGCGAAGGTTCAAAGTAGAAGTTTTATTTGATGTAAATTTGTCCGTCTAATCGAGAGATTCTCAAGTGAAATTACTGACCGTACTTTTAAGTTTCTTTCAAATGAGAATTTCTCCGGTAGAGTTTAATTGTGCAATTTTTAGTAAAAAGTTTGTAAAATATCTAGCGTGTAATGACTCGTTCAAATATGAAGGAGCTTTCGTAAGGGTACGATCTCGAAAATTCTTTCTTTTCGAAAATACCGCGGCTGCATATCTCGAGCGATAAAGTGCACGCACGTGTGCGCACGCGAAACGCAATCGTCGAAGTTCTCCAATGGGAGAAAATAGAGGGGAAATTTATTGAGAATTTAATAGGCTACGGTGTTGCCCCTTAGCTTCAGCATGCTGCATATAATATGTCTCGCGCGATGGAGCTAAATACCGTAGTCACTTAACTTTCAAAATTAAATCACTATATGTTGTTCTCCCTTACGAGAGAAAAGTAGCCAGCAAAATGGTGTTATCACCTTTTCTCTTTATGTATAAGTCTCTTTTTATGTAAAAATCTCTAAATTTCCAAGTAAAAACCAAAATTAAAAATTCTGTAGCTGTTACCATGAATATGAAATTAAAGACTCAAATTTCCAATTAGTATATCCAAGTTTAACCCCCCGTCACCTCTCTAATTTTTCTCAATTACTACTTCACCCTTTTCGTATCAATTTTGCGCGAAATCAGTTTCAGCTTTTAACACTATTCCTACCACGACCGGTCAAATGACCGTTTTCAAAATTTCGATTAGAATTTCCTATATACAACGTAATTGAATCGCCTTTAACACTCGATCTACGGCCGCCGTCAAATTGACGGGTTCCTATTTTTTTAACAATTTTTCTCAAATTGACAGAGAAGCAGTACAGTAAATATTTCACATGTATCTTATAATACACAAATTACTTAACTGGTCGCATTTTTTACCGCCTGATCCATCTTTTTTCAAAGTACTTATTTACTATACTTAAATATACTAGATTTGGCGGCCGTAGATCTAGTGTTAAACTTCACGACTTTTCCTCAAATATACTTTATTTCCTCAAGTATAATACATTCACATTATATTACATTTTTCAATATTCACTTCTTTTTTTACTATTCATTTTCTGGGAAAAAATTATCATTTGACAAATTCACCGGTTGCGGTAGGAAACGGTATACGTGAAGTGTCGGTAGGAATAGTGTTAAGCAAGATATTCCCATTAGTAACTTCATTCCAATCAATACATATTTTTTGCAATTTGCACAAAGTACCATAAAATACCGCGTTGGAGATTGGAGCGAATCCGACGTTTCGCCAACATTGCAGTTGGCTTCGTCAGGGTTTCGTAGGAGCTCTGATACTGATACAAAATTCCGGCTTCGTCCGCAAAGGGTTAACGCAATTTCCTATAACGCGGAACGTATCAGATTCTACTGTATTTCCAAGCGATACCGAAAGAGTTAACACACCGCAGCTGCAGCGACCTAAAACCCTACGCAAAATGACCATACCGATCTAACCGAAGCAACGGAAGCCCCCAAACTCTCGAAATCTCACCTATTCTGGTGGAAAACTTACTTGGCATCTGAGGGGTAATTTGCTCTGATTCGCCCGACAGATAGGGACGTCCCTCTCCCTCACGCATTTTCGATTGCGACGCGCTATTGGCCGAGAGACCCGCACATTCGTTGCGTCGCCATGGCAACGACGAAAGAAGTGTTTTGTTTTCGACTGTCATTCGTCGATCTGAGGTTTCCAGGACCGACATGGTGGGGATAGGCGGTGCGAGAGCAATCTCCCCTTTCGTCTCAGGTGCCAAGTTGCCGTTCCCGCATAATAACCGATCCTCCTTCTCCGCAGAGGTCAACGCAACCGAGATAGGAGCCGACCAACAGCAGCAACAGCAGCAACAACAGCAACAACATCAACACCAGCAACAGCAGCAACAGTACGGCGAAGTGAATCAACTGGGCGGTGTGTTCGTAAACGGTCGACCTCTGCCGAACGCCGTCAGACTTCGAATAGTCGAGCTGGCCCAGCTGGGCATCAGGCCCTGCGACATTTCCCGGCAGCTTCGCGTCAGTCATGGCTGCGTCAGCAAGATCTTGGCACGTTATCACGAGACAGGCAGCATTCTGCCAGGTGCCATCGGCGGCAGCAAGCCCAGGGTGACCACGCCGAAAGTCGTTCAGTACATCAAACAGCTGAAGCTCAAGGACCCGGGGATCTTCGCCTGGGAGATCAGAGATCGTCTGCTGTCGGACGGTGTCTGCGACAAATACAACGTGCCGTCGGTGAGCAGCATCTCCAGGATACTGAGGAACAAAGTCGGTGCTACCGCTGCGATACATCATCATCCGCATCATCCGGCGCATCATCATCATCATCATCATCTCTACGCGGCGGCTGCAGCGGCTGGGGCCGCGCTGTGCCCCGTTCCTTATCCACCGACGCCTTATCACGCAGCGGCACCGCCAGGTGTCACTCATCATCATCATCACCATCATCACCATCAAGGTTTGTAGACGCGATATTGTTACGTGGAGATCGGCCGAGAGGTTCTGAGAGGGGTTGCTGAGGTTGGAGGGTTGTTTTGGGTGGAGGGATTTGGCTGGTGGAGTTGCTTGGCAAGGTAGGGATTGGTTTCTGGGTAGGGTTAGGTGAAGAGCTGTTGGAAGATTGCGATTTTTTGTGCAAATGATTATTGCTGTACCACGGATTATTGGTAGATTCTGCGTTGATTGGACGGAGAGAAATAGTATCGAAATGGGTAGAGGGCAGGTGTGCTTTAAAGAAGATTGGCCTTAGATTTTTTGAAGTTAGCAGAGAATCCTTCAACGCGGTGTTCTTAGTCCTAACTTTTTTATCTTGGAAACCAATTTATTTACAATATCGTTGTTTAACCCTTTGAGGACGGCGGACGCATATATGCGGTCGGATTCTGCGTAGATTAGACGGAGACAAATAGTATCGAAATGGGTAGAGGGCAGGTGTGCTTTAAAGAAAATTGGCCTTAGATTTTTTGAAGTTAGCAGAGGATCCTTCAACGCGGTGTTCTTAGTCCTAACTTTTTTATCTTGGAAACCAATTTATTTACCATATCGTTGTTTAACCCTTTAAGGACGGCGGACGCATATATGCGGTCGGAGAAAAAATTTGATTATAGTTTATCCGTGCGTGTATACACTGTTAGAGTTGAAAAATTAAAATATAACCGTTGAAATATGATTACGCAAATAGCAATTTATAACTTCTATACGTTAACAGTCTGACTTTTTGATAAAAAGCTGGTTTTTGATCGCCAAATAAATGATTATTTGT
This sequence comes from Cerceris ruficornis, assembly GCA_963989415.1. NCBI lineage: Eukaryota > Metazoa > Arthropoda > Insecta > Hymenoptera > Crabronidae > Cerceris > Cerceris ruficornis. Next base: position 29,186,755 of record OZ022519.1, read on the forward strand.
CAATATTCAAGAAGGTCTGCGTCCGCAAAGGGTTAACATTAGGACTACCGGGGCAGTCGAAATGACTGGTTGCTCCTTTTTTATAAAAATTCTCCAAGTTCATAAGACACTGATAGAGCAGATATCCTGCGTCCATATCGTAATACACAAATTACCAAATGAATCATCTTTTCGACCTTTTAATTTCTTTCGATTCGAAGTGACTTGAGCCATTCACAGCACAAAGTGATTAACTCCACTTTTTGAATTTCTTTAAGTTTAAGTCTCAAAGCACTTGATTGAATCCTAACTTTTTCCGTTTAGAATAAATTTTCGTAATAATAACGATTAACACCATTAAATGACGAAGTTTGTTGGCCATCGAATAATAAACAATTGAATTCAGAAGTCAATTTAATTAATTCCAAGGCTATTCCGCCTTATTCATTTTGTACTTCGTTAGAGGAAAGCTACATGCGATGATATATGCTACAATACTTATTTGTACACCTAATTCTGTTTTTACACGGGCTTTTTTACACGGTTTTGATTTAACACGGTCTGAAAAAAAATTGATTCTGTTTTTACACGATTTCATTGGATTTAGCACGATTAAAAAATCTAAAATATTCTTAAAATAAATTTTTTAATAAATTTATTTTAACTATATTTTACAGGGATGAAGGGCATGAAACTAATCCCCTTTTTTCTATGTATGTACTTCATGTCTTTTTCTACACGTTTTTGTTTACACCGTTTTGTCTGGAACGTATCTACCGTGTAAAAACAGAATTAGGTGTATTTATATTTCGAAGGGAATTTTGAAAAGGAGTGTGCACTATTTCGCCACGTTTCTCCACTTCAGGCTTTATGGAGTTAATCGATCTGACAAGTGAATGGCTCACTTATCAATATATTTCAACATAATAGATTCAACTCCGGTAGTTCCAACGTTAATACCAGCAAACACTCCACCTAAAGCAACTTCGACCAAAAAGTAACCAAACCCAAAAAGAGAGTCAACCAAAAGCAAAAAGAAGATATGAAAGATCTCAGCCAAAATGCTTCCCTTTAACACTATTCCTACCACGACCGGTCAAATGACTGCTTTTAAAATTTCGATTAGAATTTCCTATATACAACGTAATTGAATCGCCTTTAACACTAGATCTACGGCCGCCGTCAAAGTGACGGGTTCCTATTTTTTTAACAATTTTTCTCAAACTGATAGAGAAGCAGTACAGTAAATATTTCACATGTATCTTATAATACACAAATTACTTAACTGATCGCATTTTTTACCGCCTGATCCATCTTTTTTCAAAGTACTTATTTACTATATTTAGATATACTAGATTTGGCGGCCGTAGATCTAGTGTCAAACTTCACAACTTTTCCTCAAATATACATATAATACATTCACATTATATTACATTTTTCAATATTCACTTCTTTTTTTACTGTTCATTTTCTGGGAAAAAATTATCATTTGACAAATTCACCGGTCGCGGTAGGAAAAGGTATACCTGAAGTGTCGGTAGGAATAGTGTTAATTTGCAAACCCGCCAAAACCTCCCGGTCGAATCTCGCCACCCATCGGGCCACGGAACGTCCAAGATCGGTGGAAGAATCTAAAAACAGGTGGTGGAATCTGTGCCGGTGTCGAATAAACCCCATCGACACCGCGCGCACACACTTCTCCCCGAATAGTCTGCTCTCCACCAGCGCAACTTGAGGTATGCGTTCAGTTCTAGCGGTGAGCTCGCGGGATATCAGACAACAGTCGCATCTGTTCCTTCCGTCCTGATACGACCGCTGATATCCGAATTCGAAAGACCTCGGTCCTACGTAGCTATTTGGTACCGGTGCGTTTCCAGTTGGGCCAGCGACGGCGAGCAAACTGTCACCGATATCGGCGACGGCGATGCACCATTCGAGCCCGGGTCATCGGACGACGTTAACGACGACGATGACATCGTCCACGACGACAACGACGACTCCGAGCACCGGAAGTCTTCAGTGGCCGAGTCCTCACACGGTTCACGATATCCTTGCGAGCGGATGCAACCTGGCCAATTCACCGTCGTCCATTTCACCGATCTCTCCTCTGTGCCCGGTGGTGAACAACAATCATCATCATCATCATGGTCATCATCATCATCATCATCATCCGAGCAACGATAATCCAACGGGGAATAACAATAGCAGTAGTAGCAATAACAACAACGAAGAGACAAATTCGAGCGGTGGGTATCATCCGCATCATCATCACCATCATCATCAGCAGTATTACGCGTCGGCGCTCTATCATCATCATCATCATCATGCCGACGCTGCGACGCCGATTGCAACGAGTACGCCTGCGCTCACGGTTCAGTCGATCATGATGCAATCGTCTACGGTGATCAGTCAACCGGCTAGCCCGTGCAATTAACCGTTTCAGTCTCCGAGGCTTTTAAAAGAACGCGGTCGAAAAAACCTGAGCAGCGCGATAGCGCTTGTCTCAACCGGGTACTGGGACTTTTCGACACGAGATCTGAAGAGCGCGATCGCGCTCCTTGGGATTCGAACGGTTAAGCGAAGAATTTCATTCGAGGAATTGGATCAGTGGAATTTTCGTGGTTCGGGGTTGCGAGCAGAGGACTTTGGGGTTGTCTGTGGGAAGGGTGTCGCGGGGGTGGGTTATTTGTGCTTTTAGGGAGGTTGGATAGGAGCTTGTCCATCGGGTGGATGGAGAACGTCGAGGGAGGGGATTTTGAACGTTATATCTGAGTGATCGTGGATTTGACGGTGACCAGGGACTTAAAGGGGGACTGGTGTTTATGTGTCTTTAGCAGTGGTGATTGACTCGTGTTCGTCGTGAGTTTGAGCTTGGAACGAGACTTGGGACTCGTTGGTTTGTTCGATGTTGATAAAAGTGCATTGTTGACGTTGTACGTTGTTTCGATGAGGAACTGTATGAATTTTATGTTGAATCGTTGCTTTGGAATTAATTGGAGGAAAGGATGAAGGAATGAGATGGATGTGCAAGTTGATAAAATTAATCTAGGTTGCGTCGTTTCGTCGGAGAAGTGAATGTTCACCGAAGTATGTAAATACGGACCCATAGAATTGAAAGAGTCGATAACGATTCGGTATTTTTGTAAAGGCAGAATTCTGCAGGCAAATTTCTTCGAGTTTCCTTCGTCTTAGTAGTTCTATGCAGTTCAGTGAAGAGTATTAATTTGATATTTCTAAAAAATATGTGGATTCTTAAAGTTGGGTTCCGTTCAAACGACATTTTGTTTCGAGCAATATTAATTTTCACGTGGAAATTTTCACGTTCCCTTCGATCGACATTTCGATTTAAACAATACTGAATTCCGTATTCCCTTCGATCGACATATCGATTCAAACAATACCAATTTCCGCGTTCCCTTCAATCGACAGTTTGTTCCAGACAATATTAATTTCCACGTTCCCTTTAACCAACATTTTGGTTCAAACAATATTAATTTCCACGTGGAAAATTCCGCGTTCCCTTCGATCGACATATCGATTCAAAGAATACTAATTTCCGCGTTCCCTTCGATCGACAGTTCGTTCCAAACAATATTAATTTCCGCGTTCCCTTTAACCAACATTTTGGTTCAACCGTTATTAATATCCACGTGGGAATTCCTGCGTTCCCTTCGATCAACATTTCGATTTAAACAATACTGAATTCCGTATTCCCTTCGATCAACATTTCGATTCAAACAATACTGAATTCCGTATTCCCTTCGATCGACATATCGTTCCAGACAATATTAATTTCTGTGTTCCGTTTAACCAACATTTTGATTCAAACAATAGTAATTTCCATGTGGAAATTTCCGCGTTCCCTTCGGTCAACATTTTGATTTAAACAATACTGAATTCCGTATTCCCTTCGATCGACATGTCGGTTTAAACAATACAGAATTCCGTATTCCCTTCGAACGACATTTCGATTCATACAATACCAATTTCCGCGTTCCCTTCGATCGACAGTTCGTTCCAAACAATATTAATTTCCGCGTTCCCTTTAGCCAACATTTTGGTTCAAACGATATTAATATCCACGTGGAAATTTCCGCGTTCCCTTCGATCGACAGTTTGTTCCAAACAATATTAATCGCCGCGTGAAAAATTGTTAAAAAAATGCGCGCAATGTTGAGAAAGCAACAAATCAACCTAAACTTTCACCGCGTCGAAATGAACTTTGCTGCAAGATGACGGAGAATCGCGAAGAGAGACTTCAAAGTAAGTTTGAGATGAAGAGAAGACAACGGAACAAGCAACGCTTTGGAGGATTCGTCGAAAGGAAGACAAAGGAAAGACGAGAAGATAAAAGTGAGAATACCGAATGGAGAATGTAAGCGAAATTAATGGACAGATTATAAATCGCCACCAGTATTATGTGTTTCTACTGTGGCCAGTTCATAGACTGAATAGTTTATCGCCAAGAGTGCCTTATTTTTTTTTGTTATACAACCTAAGAGCGTCTTGTAGTCTTTGAGTGCCATTTAATAATGTTACGCTATCCGCGAATTTTGATAAACTTTACAAGACTTGTACGAATTACGGCGGGATAGTTCATTGTAATTAATGGAAGCCAGTGCGAGCGAGAGAACTTGCTTTTTTTAATGAAATGGAATTTTTGTCGTGGAGAAATATACGTATATTTTCCTTGGAATAAACGTGATCCTTTCGCACAGTGTACATATTCAAATGCATCCTTTTCTCTGCTGTGGTGGCAAAGTAGGTAAATAATTGAACTCTCGAGCAGTAGGTCAGAGTTCAAATGCCCCATTGTCTCTGCAAAACTCCTAGATTGACATTTGCTATATATTCTTCGTGGCTCGGAAGCCACATACAGTAGCTCCTGGGAAAAATTGCCACAGCAGTTGAAGGGTTACAGTTGGTAATTGGGAGCCTAAATACTGAAATTCTCAATCAATGGGTCAGAGTTCAAGGTCATCATTGCCTCTGCTAGAATTTTCCTAATTTATTATTTAATAAATCGTATAAGTGGCTCGGAAGCCACATAAAACAGTAGCTCCTAGACGAAATGAGCAGTCAGAGGGCTGCGGTAGGTAATTAAGTACCTAAATACTGCAATTCTCAATTAATGGGACAGAATTCAAGGTCCTCATTGACTCTACGAAAAATTTCCTAATTTATTATTTAATAAATCATATAAGTGGCTCGGAAGCCGCATAAAACAGTAGCTCCTAGACGAAATGAGTAGCTGAAGGGATATTGTAGGTAATTAAGTACCTAAATACTGCAATTCTCAATCAATGGGCCAGAGTTCAAATCCCTCATTGTCTCTGTGCAGAATTTTCCTAATTTATTATTTAATAAGCCATATAAGTGACTCGGAAGCCACGTAAAACAGTAGCTCCTAGACGAAATGAGCAGTCGGAGAGGTAATTAAGTATCTAAATACCGCAATTCTCAATGACTAGGTCAGAGTTCAAATCCGCCGTCTCCTCTGGAAATTTTTTCCTAAATTGTTACTTGTTATATTATATCCTTGGTGGTTCGTATCGACTAAAACTGTGCTCCTACACTAAATAAATAATCGTCGAAGTCGATAGAATACAAGAACAACGATAACTCTTATAGACTGAAGGTACTTGATGGAAAAAATGCAGACCCAGTCACTTTGACCGCGTTGGTAGATCTAATGTTAAGCGACGGCATTACTATAATTAACCGAAACTTTTCTGCAAGCTCTCGACATTAATCTACATCCTAGCTCACGGCTCAGTTGGCACGCTGAAGAGTTCAAGAATACAACGGTGCTTTAGATTCCGTGCAATTCCGGCTCCTCTTGGCAAGGGACCCTATACTCTCTATACCATCAGGAGACATCATTTTTCCGTGACGCTCTGTGCCGCCATTGTTTCAATTTGCGATCGAAATTAACCCGTTTGTCGGCGATCAGAATTTTCCTTCGTCTTCTTCTCATAGAATATTAAGAAACATATTGTTCACGCTGGGTTAATTAACAATTACGTGGAATATTTATTATGTTACTTCTCTGCCTTGAGGAATTCTTACAAAAAAGTGGAAATGTGGTAATTTAGCTGCCTTTGTAGTTTTAGTGTTGAGTGAACGGTGAATGTTAACTAATTAATATTTTTTAAAATAGAAAATTGTGGAGTTTATACTTATACAGTTGAGATTGCTAACTCTATTTAGGCGTTGACGATCGCCAGTTCGATAATTAAGTAAGATACCAGTTTTCTACGAAAGTCCGAAGCAGAATTAGGAATTAATTCCTATTTTCAATTTTGTATTTGAAATTTTGTTATTTTTATGGAAGATTTGCACCCAGTACAAGATATTGGAAGAAATTGTCACGATAAGAAACCGAAAAAATCACGGCGTTTCGCGCTTAACCCTTTGCCCTACGATTTCTTTTACGGCTGCGCGTAAGAACTCAGTTTTAATTACTGAAATGAAACTTTATTATGGATTTCTGATATTCTACATGATTGAACGCAATATTAATAGTACAAAATTCCATTATTTCTGCATTCACAGATATTTTCAATTTAATAGATTTTGGAGAACTTCAAAATTTCCTGTTCTGGACCGTAAAATAATGCCGTTTTTACATTAAATTCAAACAAATAAATTTGTAACAAATTTTTATATTTAATGAATGATCCAATCACTCTCGTTATCAGCAACCTTTTGTCTTCTAGTGTGCAAATTTTCAATGCCGGGTCGATAAAAATCAATCGGTTTTTGAGGAAAATATCTGCAGAAACGACATTACTTTCCGGTCCCCCTAATACGTCTAACGCCGCAATTGAAATTAACCCTTTCATCGGAAACCGAACAGGCAACTATCGTCGTTTATACTTTTTTCAAATTCCCGCGTTGGAAGTTCTCAGAAAAAAATGAAAGAAGGCACCGAGAAGATAATCGTGCACGTGTTTTACCGCAATCGAGTTTCCGATCGAACGAGGCACAAAGGTAGGTATTCATTGTAATCGACACTTGGAAATCAATATGCTTAAAGTAATAATTATGTGAGCAAGTGCAGTTAGCGCATTTTGCGCGTAATAACAATGGAATTCCAATTATATGCTGTATATTATGCCGTGGCGAGGTTCTCTCGTAATATTTCTTCGCTATATGCGTTAATACGCGCGTAATGGCCGATACGACGGGCTCTTGATTGATGCTACCATTCCGAATAATCAGGAGCGTTTCCCTATAACCGCTGATAACGTGCGTGCAATGTTTAATGAGCTGCGATATCGTTCCCGGTACGCACGGCTTTACGACTAAATTCATCGTTTTTCCATTCGAACGTTATTTTTTTTCAGTCGGCAACGTAAATCGGTATTTCAGCGAGGACCTCAGCCTCGTTTTCATACTTTTGTTAATTTTTAATAAGACGGACAATTTTAGAGGTTGGTTAGGTTGGTAGTCTATGTTAAATTGGAAAATTGCTGAGTTTACGTTTATCTAGTGCGTTATCGCGATCGAAATTAATCTGTTTAGTGGAATTTGTTTAATGGTTCGCTGTTTATCAATTGCATGGAATATTTTTCTGAGATAATGTACGAAGGATAGTTTCTGAGACTGTAATTTAGTTATTTTAGTAATTTTGTAAAAGAAAAGAACTTCGTTGCCTTTGTGATAATATCAGTTGAGAGATTTTCTATTGAAAAGCTATCTAATAGCATTAGATATCAGTGATGTGAATCTAGGTATTTACAGATCGAATTTTAGTGACTTTTTGTTTTCAGCACAGCGCGCGTAATTTGAATTTTACGTCTTTAACGTCGAAAGTTGACGCTGCCAGTGCAATACATTAAAATGGGCAACGCAATACATCTAATTATTATTGCAGATTAAACGTGAGTTAAGAAAGAAAAACACAAAAGACACACACCTTTGAATACTACTAAGATATAACTTGTAACATACAACTAACTGAAACATATCAAAAAGACAGCAAAAGAATGCATCAACGAAAGAAAGAAAAACTTGACTTACGAGTAGAAGACTTGAGGATGCGCGCGCACTTGGCGTTATAAAAGCAGATGCTCCGACGTCGTCCAATCAGCGCCGATCGAGCGTGAAATCCCTCCTCTTCGACGAAATTAGACACCCACTCGGCGTTCTCGGCTTCGGCCAAAATAACCAATGATGGTTAACCCGGTGGAAGGTAACCCAAGGTGACCAATCGAGCGTGTCCTCAAATTCGCTACGGGGGATCCCTGTTTATCCCCAGAATGCGCGGGAAGGCATCTGCGCATGATCCGCGTACCGCCGCTGAAAACCGAATTTGAATTTCGCGGGTTGTAAATTGCACTTCTATTTCTTCTGAAGACGATCACAATAATGATAAGCTTTGTTTTTCTACTCGTAATTATGGCTTTGTTCCCTTACTTACATTTATTACTCGACTAAAATTTTTATTAGAAGCTCTTCAGTTAATTTAGACAGTCAGACTTAAATAAATTTGGAAATTATAGGTGGAAATATTTCGTAACGCCTGAATGCATATTAAATTTGGTATTCACCTGAAACAGGGTACTTCCACGTAGAAGTTTCTTCTTTCCTCCTCCCGTCCATATTTTCTTTTCTTACTGTCCTTCTCAATATCTCATTCGCCACCTTACTCTTTCACTCACTCGCACTTTCACTCTGTCTTTCTCTACGTATCTTATTCTACCTATCGCCCTCCTTCCCCACTGTCTACCTCTATCTCTTGTTCTTCGACTCACCCTAACCTCTCCGTCTCTCCATCCTTCCGTCGCTCTCGCGTTTGAACATTTTTTTTTCGACGTTTAAACGCACATAACATAATGAGGACCGTCGCGGCGTGACGGGCCGTCCCTTTGAAATACGAATATCCCCTTTCTACTCTGCGGTGAGATACCCCGCCCCGATACTCTATTACCCTAAAGCTTCAGTCAAAGGAGCGACAGAACCTGCCCGCGGGTGCTACTTCTTTGGAAGTCGTTCAGTGTCGGCTTTCTCCGTTCTCATTAAAACCATACCGCACTTATTAAGCAACTGAGAGGAAGAAGACAAGATTTTCAAGTCGCGAGTTCCCTTCCTTTAAAAACTTCCGTTACAGATCTCTGCGACAAGTCTTCGACATTAATCGAAGTATCTATGGGACGTTCTTCGATATATCGATCGAACGATTCGGCGAAACTTCGATATAGATCGAACGATCGGCTAGACATCGATTTGTTTTAAAATCCTGTTACATTGTTGATAGCTACTATGATAAAGCTATTCGACTGATTTTTTTATTAGAAGAAACAAAATATTCAACTATTTAATAGTTTTGTACCTTTAACTGTAATTTTTGAGGGATTTTAAACTGTCAAAGTGAGGCTGATAGGAAAGGGTTATGGTGCGCCCGAGTTCAAATCCCGTCACATCGGGATTTGAAAACTTTGTGGTTCTGTTCGGTTCTTTTTTATTTTGTATTTTCCTTCTTTTTTTATAATTTATCGAATTATCAATTAGAAAAAATTTCTCAGATGTGACAGAGAAGGATTGGAACTCGGGCAACCGATCGCGAATTCGAGTCTTTACCTCCTAACCCACCATAACCTCCTAACGATACGATCACTTAGCATATGTCCTATTGTTATAATCTTCCAAACCACTTAAACTATAATGTATTAAATTATAACATACAACAAATTTCGCAAAACTAACGGCAGATTTAAACTTACAATTAGATCCACTAATTGCCAATCCAAGCCTTCACCACCTTACCCTCCGCAGCTCCTCCCTACCGGTGCTAACCTCAAAGCTGTCACAACCGCGCCAAATTCAAATGTCAATCTTCACCGGTACTTTTCACCAAAATAATTTTTCGCGGAACACATAGGAATAAAATGAAACGCGTGAGGCAAAAATGCACAGCGTCCGGCGGCAGCGAGTTGAAATACGAAGAAGTTCGGCCTTACGGCACGCCGGCACCGCGGACTCCTTCGCGCTCGATTAGGATCTGCGGCATGACGAAGATGCGCTAATAAATTAACGGGTAAATAAACCCACCAAAAGCGAGGAGGTTGCTGCGCGTATGCGTCTCGCTTAGAATAGAAGAGAATGGATTAGAGGGACACGCGTAATTAATGTTCGAGAAATTTCGCGCGCCCGGAAGGTCGAACGTCAACGGTGATGCTCCGATGCACCATTTCACAAGAACGAGAGAAATCCGTGAAGAAATAAAAAGGAGAGAATCCACGAACGCAGATGGCACATGTAAGTATTAAAGTGTGTAAACAAAGAGCGAAATGGTAAGAAGAGAGACTGATGAAGAGAATGTGTACTGATACGAAGAAATTGTATCAGAATTAGATCGCAATTGAGGCAGCGTTTTCCATTCGGTGTAAATACAAATAGATTTGCTACCCCTGTCCCCTGTCGGGTTCTGTGGTGTCTGGTGTCTCCGCGTCGCGTCGCACGCTTCACGCTTCTGCGCGCCCACACGATCCCCCGATGCTGGCGGCGTCGGCCTTGCTTTTAATCTATTTCCTTTTCTTTTTCGCTCACGACTAACCGAAAGTGCCTTGAAACGGGACGAAGATAGAAGACGTTTCAAATATGTTTACTTTGGATGTCACTTTGGGAACCTTTGAACGTGGCGCGCTAATCTACTTTATCGATTTAGTATCGATCGGTCGGAAAATTCTTCGCGCCTTTCTTATGAAATTTCTGTTTCCGACTTAAAGTACTTTGTTTTAATATTACTGTGGTTGGACAAATCTTTGATTAATTGAAAGAGAGCTGTGGTGGAGGTGATGTGGAAAACTAAGATTTAAATTTTAGAGGACCAAATTTGAATTCCCGCCTTCTCTGCGAGACGATTTTTAAATTGTTACCGAACATTTAGAATCCACGTACAGTTACAGATCTTGAGAAAAGAAACATAGTAAACGTCAAAGCACAAAACAACTGTTGAAATAAGGGTTTCTTAATTTTGCTAGTGCCCAGTATTCCGTTTTATTAATTTAACAGTGAATGATATTCGTTCTAATTTCAGCAGCAAGAATTATAATTCCGAGGACCATCCGGTCTGAGATCGGATAAAATAAGGTAAGATAAGTGTACCCTCGCGGTACTATTTACCATTTCAAGCGACTATTTTATCGACTGCAAAAGGGAGAAAGAAGAAAAACAAGGAGACGACGGCGAAGGCAGAGACGCATTAGTATTCCGAGATTGCATGGCGGAACGCCCCTTTCGTGCCATCCCCTCCTGCTCTAGGATATTACGGGAGAGATAGAAAGCTCCAGCGAATCACCCAGTGGGAATTTGAGTCCTATCCTACGTGAAAATTGTTTAAATAATGTCACACTACCAGAAAAATAGAAAGTACCAGTGAATCTGCCGGTCAAAATTGAAAATGATCTAGATCGAAATTGTTTAACTAATTGACGACGCTTGATCTCGTCCGTCCCTCTTCTTTTCCTTAATTGCCCTGTTACTAATTGTAAATAGATTACTTACCGGAGTAATAAATATACTCTTTTACACGATTAGAAGCTACTAATTGTCGTGGATCAATCGATTAATTTGTAGTATCGATATCAGCACAATTGGTTGCAATCTGCAATTGAGATATTAAGATTCCTCGGTCCCTGGGATTTTTTTGAACCAAATCGAGACAAATTGTATGCAGTTAATACATATAACATTACTTTCTATAAAGTTATTATAAAGAAAATGTAAAAAAGAATTTATTTTTTAATGCAAAGTAGACTGCAGGTCAGAAAAGAATGTAGGAATTTGGGTGTGAGTTTTTCTAAGGATCGAATGAAGAGGTAATTGTTTACGTTATCAGCAGAAGGTTATTCGCAGGTCGATTTTAGCGGAATGTGCAGAAAGTAAATTTGCACGCTGCTCGAAACAAGATCGCCAGAAGAATGCAAGTGAAATGCGTCGGAAATAGCTGTTTTCATAAATAGCTGCTATGTATCAAATTTGTTTTGCTTATCTCAGGCAAATCTCAAGTCTTATCGTAAGTTGATAAGGTCGCATTCTTTTCGAAAATGTAAATCGATATTTAACGATCTATGATTGATGTTATCGACTGAAACGATCTAATGATATTGTGAAGTTGAATATGAAATTTAAGACTCGTTATTGTTAATTTCACGAGTACCAATCTTGCTGGAAACGTTATAATTTCATTTACCACGGCGAATGGCGGGACAATTAATTCAAACGAATCCTCGATCAACTTTATACGTATATTATTCCGATTGATAAAATTGAAAACGTCCGAACGTTCAGTAGATTTACCAGTGTATCGTAAAAACTGTGGAATAAAAATATGCAAATTCGAACAATACGACCTACGCTACGTTATAAAGGAGATATGTATGAGTTTGATGTCTCCTATCGATTCTCTCTATGATACAATCGCGCGAAGCGATGAAATCATTTATTTAACGCTCTTTTTCTCTCGTTATATGTATTAAAAGACAGTTACAATACAAAGGAAACAATGATTAAACTATAATACATGGTACTGTATCTTTCGAGCTACAAAATCTGTGGATAATTGATGTACCATATTTTATATCAAAGTACTTCCTCACGATTCCTTTTCCTATTACTTCGAAGAACAATATCATTGGAAACGACGCGCCACGGGGCAACGATACAAATCTCTGATATTCAAAAAATATGGAATTTCAATAAATCATAATTAGTCTCGTTTCCGATTACGATTCTCTCTTACGATAAAATTTTAAAGTAAATGATTATCGGATGAATCGATGAAAGAATGAATTTTACATTGACGTAAGAACAAGTAGAAAATCAATTCCACTCGACGGCATCGAAGGAATCCCGAGTACCGATTGCCAAGAAACCTTCGGGTTTGCCGATCCAAAGAGACTGTCAGATTTATCCATACGCGTGAAGAAATATCGAGTAAGAAAAACACCATTTTTCGTTGGACCATCCACTGTACGTAATATGTACAAGCATTTTAAGTACATCTAATGCTAGCCATTGTTTTCGTCCTTCTCTACTTCGTCTACTTGCACTTCGTCCTTCTTTTCCACCTCGGCCGGTTCGTTATCAAAGTTCTCCTCCGGTTCTTTCATCGTGACCTCGACTTCCTCAGTTTTCACGGGTTCCACAGTTTTCTCTGGATTCGGATCTCGATTCTCCTCTCCCTCTTCCGCCGATGGAGGAACTTCCGCTGACGGATTTAACGTCGCATTGCCATCGAAGTTCTGTTGATGTTTCGCGAGTCCTACTTGGACTTCTATCAGTTCGAGTTCCTCGACTAGAGCTTTTTCTCTTCTCTCAATTTCCTCTGCAAAATGGATACATCGATAGAGTAATATACGTCTGTGTATGTCAAATAGAAAATGAATATGACGTAGCGTACCGTGAAGTTCTTTCGCAGATTCAGCCAAGAGAATGTTTGTCTGCGGATGTTTACGCTTTGGCGCATAATAAATAGGAGGTTGCGCTCGTGTCTTTATAAACGAAGCAAGCGGTAGCTGCGCGGCGCGCCAATCTTGAAATTGCCGACTTCGCGCTAATTTTGCCTCCAACGCTCGTACTTCGGCTAATTGTCGCTTGCGCGATAAAAACAATTGTTGTCGTTCCCTTCGTAATTCCTCTTTCTCTCTTCTTCGAGCTTCCTCTACTCGCGCTTCTACTTCTGCCTTTTTATCTTCCTGCAAAGATATTTGTTCTGTCGATACGTACTGCATTGTAAATTGTTGCAAAACGTACCTTTGCCTTAAGTTTAGTTTCTTCTTGTCTGAATTTTTGTAATGTTCCTAAGAGAGCGCCGAACATACGTTTATTTCTTTGCCGGCTACGTTCGTCTATTCTTTCTCTCCTTATGACTTCCTGTCTAGATGGAATTTCTCTAGGTGTAGCTATTACCCTCGACGATACTGCAGGCTGTAACGAATATGAAATAGTAAGATCGCTGGTAAAATTTCAATTAAAATTGATTAAAATATTAATAAATATAATTCGAGTGCATGTTTACTTTGATAACAGTATCATCCTCGTCCGCACTATCGTCCGCATTGGAGGGAACCCGCGCGCTTAACCGGCTGAAGACTGTCTTTGGTTCGCCGTTCGATCCCTGCCATCGACGCTTACCACCGGGCAATTCATTATTGACAAAATCTGATACAACTCGCCTACGGTCCTCTTGCAATGGTTTCTTTTGAGGTATCCTACCAAAATTGTATTCATTCAGATTAAATCACAGGAAGTTCAATCGTCAATTTATAGCAATAAAAGCAGATACATTTAAAACATCGTACCGTTATTTATTAACATTAAATTCCATTTTACAAAATAATACGATACATTAAATCGAAATTCTTATCATTTGCAACAAATTTCATGACTTGTTTTCTCGCGGAAAACTACATGGAAAAATCTTTCCCCATAAAAACGCCACCATGTTTGTATTTGTTTTGTATGTCATAAACTGGTTATAGGGTTCAAAAACTTTGAATATTTCCACAGAAATGACTTCCTATGATGTGAAAAATTATCGAAACGGAACATAAAGAATCCTTACAAAATTTAATACATTCGATGCTCGGAAAAAAAACCTGCAACTACGACAAACAGGGTATGTTTGTAGACAACATAACTCCCATCGACGATGTATGAATTTTCGAGTAAACCATACTGTTTAACTTACAGAAGTTTATAAAGGCTTTTCATTAATGAATCACGTATAATATACAATAAAACCAACCTGGGTGGAGGTTGTAAGGGGCCGTTTTCACCGTCGGGAAGATCCCGGCCCAGGATTTTCCGAATACTTCGGTCAAGACCTCGGAGACCATCCCGCGCAGCTTCTAATTGTGCTTCTAATCTATCGGCTCCCCAAGCCTCCTGGGTGTCCAGTTTTCTCATTTATCGATACTCTTTACGTACACCGAAATCGCGAAAGTAATTTATTTAACGAACCACGATTGTTGTCGAATCGCATCACTGTTGCGGAGCCACCTACAACTTTGTCGTTTCTTCCTGATCGATAAGCCTTGGGATTTTCTTTCTACCAAGAGATAACGTTTCTAGTAAATTTCCCGTGGTACCGAGTTAAAGATGCTGAAAATTCATTTAATGAAGATTTGTTTAACATTTTGCACCTGATATAATCTTACATAGAAGGATAAAAATGTATATATTTTGAAATATAATATTAGAGAATTTGGTTGTCTTTGACGGACGCATTGTTATACTAGGTGTATATGTTGATTAAAGTACAAGTTATGTTTCGTAAGAATGAATATGACATAATAATCCTATCTCAACAAAAGTACCATAAATCGTCGTCGGAATGTTTTATATATATCTTTTATACTCCATGGCTGATAAGAGGGGATCCATTGGCGGGCAAATTACAACCTGTACATAAAACATTCCGCGTAAAACACGGTGCCTCGTCAAATTCAAACTTCCACTGATTTTACGATAATGATGACACTACCGATATTTTAAGTAAATGATATTTATTCGTTAACCGATAAAGCTATTTTACAATATGAAAGGACTTCAGAATACGGGCAAATATCGGCCCGATCGATCAACGGTGAAAAAGGATCAGGATCAAGAAAGAACTACTGCAGGGTATTAAATTTTATTTCTACACATTTTGTTGTGAAATATTATTTATCTTATGAATATGTTATTTATATACATATGTGTATTCTCTTTTTAGAGAGTCTTCCAGCGGTAGATTGCACGAAGCCAATGAAAACATCAGAGTGGATGGTTTATACGGGTTTCATAGAGTAACCGATATAAAAGAGAGGACAGGTTTCCTCATTAACATGCATGCGGTAATTCATTGCAATATATCAATATATTTAAAGTAAATATACTTTATGCGGTATGTAAATATTAATTTAATATAGTTTTGTTTTGTTACAGACTGAGATTATAGAGGATGATAAAAGATTATTGAGCGGAGTGGATTATTATTTCTTGGAAGAAGATTGCACTAGGTTTAAAGTTTCATACCCGTACTGTCCGTACTTTTATATCTTATGTCGGAAGGATACGGTCGAAGAAGTGTCGACCGCTTTGAATAAAAAGTACAGCGGGTTGTTGCATAAAGTAGAACCGGTCTATAAGGAAGATCTTGATTTGGTATAACAATAAATCTGTTTAAGTATTATATGTGTTACGCAAAAAGGGACAGCTATTGTAATTTTGATAATGTTTAACACGAGTTTCACTGTCTGCTTCAGGCATAACACTATCAACAAAACCACATACACGGAAATAATACGAAATCTAACAATTAAATGTTGTTTCAGCCAAATCATTTAATTGGTATAAAGCAGAAGTACTTGAAATTGTCGTTTTTAAACAACGTCGATTTGAAGAAAGTGAAACGAGACATTATGAAGGCTGTGAGAGCGAATCAAGAACGTGAAAAGAATCACACTTATTACACCGATATGTTAGCAACAGTATTAAATCCGGATCAAGATGTCGAGAAAAAGCAGACTGTTGATTATGCAGATAATATTTTAGATATTAGGTGCCCATAAAATACCTTCCTTTCTTTATATCAGTTTTTAAATCTTCGTATTACCTGTTTTATGATACGTTTTCTTCCAGGGAACACGATGTACCGCATCACATACGGGTATCCATAGATATGAAAATATTTTGCGGCACTTGGTATTCCGTGAAAACAAGGGGAAACGAATTACCGATAATTACGAAAAGAGAAGATATTCTCGAAATGCCCGAGCCGATTGTGCTGGCTTATGATATCGAGACTACGAAACTTCCTTTGAAATTTCCGGATGCCGACATCGATCAGATTATGATGATATCGTACATGATTGACGGACAAGTATGTTATTTTGCAACGATAAAAATGAAGTATTTTGTTCCGTTGAACATTTTGAAGTAATCTTCATTGTAAATTTCAGGGATATTTAATAACAAACAGGGAAATAATATCAAGCGATATCGAAGATTTTGAGTACACTCCGAAACCTGAGTTCGAAGGGTTCTTCACAGTTTTCAATGAACCTAATGAAAAGGCGGCGATAAAGAAGTTCTTCGATCACATAAACGACATAAGACCTCATATATTTGTAACGTACAACGGCGATTTTTTCGATTGGCCATTTGTGGAGACCAGGGCAGCCTTTCATAATATGGACATGAAAGATAGAATCGGTTTTTCGAAAAATCGCGATGGAGTTTACGCTACGAGACCGTGCATGCACATGGATTGCTTGAGGTGATGCGATGTCAAAATTAAAATTTCGTATCGAATCATTTTATGAATAAATTAATACAGAATCTTTTATACAGCTGGGTAAGACGAGATTCTTACTTACCTGTAGGCTCGCAAGGTTTGAAAGCCGTTGCAAAGGCGAAGCTTCGGTACAATCCGACCGAACTGGACCCGGAGGAAATGTGTAGATTGGCATCCGAAGAACCGGAAACACTTGCGAACTACTCGGTTTCCGATGCTGTCGCTACGTTTTATCTTTATCAGAAGTACATTCATCCATTTATATTTGCGTTGTGTACAATTATCCCCATGGAACCGGACGAAGTAAGTTCGTTGAATAGAAATGGACCGTTTCAACTGAATGAAAATTTCTAATTTTTTGTATTATTAACTAAGGGCTGTTTTCTGCGTTTTCTGACATCAAATTGACAATTGAATATTTCGGAAAAGTATTATTATTATTTTATAACCAGTCGAATGACCGATCTCAGTAAATATACATACGAAGTGTCGGTACGGTTAGCGTTAATTTTCTAGATTTCTATCAAAAAGAGAGTTTTCGATCTCCAAGAAAATTATTCTTTTTTAAAATGTAAAAAAGTCTCCGTCCGCAAAGGGTTAACTCTGTTGTAACATGTTTTTTAGGTGCTCCGAAAAGGGTCTGGAACTCTTTGCGAGTCTCTTCTGATGGTAGAAGCGTTCCAAGCTAACATTATCTTTCCTAACAAACAGGAGGCCGAATTAACGAAATTAACGAAAGACGGACATTTGTTAGACCAGGAAACCTACGTGGGAGGACACGTTGAAGCTTTAGAGTCCGGCGTATTCAGAGCTGATATTCCCTGCCGTTTTAAAATTGTACCAAGCGCGATAGACAAGTTGATCGACGGAGTTGGGCAGGCTCTGAAGCATGCTATTCAAGAAGAGGAAAAGATACCGATGGAAACGGTCACGAATTTCGACGAAGTCGTCGAGGAGATTACGAATAAACTTCAAGCATTGAGGAATCAACCTTTGAGATTGGAGAATCCTGTGATCTATCATCTGGACGTCGGCGCTATGTATCCGAATATTATTCTAACTAATCGATTGCAACCTTCGGCAATGGTCGACGAAACTGTCTGCGCTGCTTGCGATTACAACAAACCTGGAGCTTTGTGTCAGAGACACATGAAGTGGATGTGGAGAGGAGAATGCTGTAAGACTTTTAACATGTTAAATCGCCCGGGAGTTTAATTATGACCGATACTAATTAATTCTTGTGACTTTTGTATAATGATATTGAAATTACCGGACTTATTTGACATTAACACGAAAAAGAGAAATCAAGTGACGAAAAATGCATGGCTCCTCTATCGATTTGGGGAACTTTGAAAAGTGATTGAAAACCAATCATTTTAGCTGCCTTGGGAATTCTAATGTTAAAAAGAAAGTTATGGAAAAACGCTTAATATGAAATTGTTTTTCAGTGACAGCGAGTTTGAGCGAGTATCAGCGAATGCAGCAACAACTGGAAACGGAGAAGTTTCCGTCGCAATTTCCGGGTGGTCCTCGGCGAGCTTATCACGAATTAAGTAAAGAGGAACGAGCGACGTTCGAGAAGAAAAGGCTAACGGAATATTGTAGAAAGGTTTACAAGAAAGCTAAAGTTACCAGGACCGAGGAAAGGACTCAGACCATTTGTCAAAAAGAGAATTCCTTCTACGTCGACACAGTAAGGGCGTTTAGGGATAGGAGATACGAGTATAAAGGGCTCACGAAAGTTGCGAAGCAGCAAGTAGCAGCAGCTATAAAGAAAGGAGACGCATCTGATATTAAATCTGCTAAAAATCGAGAAATATTGTACGACTCCTTGCAGCTCGCTCACAAGTGTATTTTAAACTCTTTCTATGGTTACGTTATGAGAAAAGGGTAAGTTATATGGTTTAACCCTTAACCGTCACTATGGTGGTAATTTAATATTAACGCTCAAAGTACCAAGGTGATTTAAATGACCGGTTCCCAATTTTTTCGAAAAAATTTCCCAAATCGATAAGGTAGCCGTGCAGTAAATATTCCACTTTTGTCTTGTAAAACTTAAATTACTTAATTTATCAGCTCCTTCACAGCTTGATTTATTTTTTCCAAAGACTTTACACTCGGGTCTTATAAATATTTATGCAAAGTTTTATAAACATCGAAGTGTATCATTTCCCGAACTTGTACGTATAATAGATAGAATCACCGGTAGTTTATTTTTAATATTCATATGTCTAATGCACATAGTGCTAGCTAGGGATTAATAAGTATAAAATACTTTCTCTAAGTATTAACACTAATTTCCGTTTCTCCAATAGCTCCAGATGGTTCAGCATGGAAATGGGTGGCATAGTGTGTTACACGGGAGCCCACATTATTATGAAAGCGAGGGAAATCATAGAACAAGTTGGCCGCCCATTGGAATTGGATACCGATGGTATCTGGTGCGTTTTGCCTGCTTCTTTTCCGGACAACGTACTCGTTCATACCACCGATCCAAAGAAGTCCAAAATAGCTATATCTTATCCAAATGCTATCCTCAATTTTATGGTGAAGGACGAATTCACGAACAACGCGTACCACGAACTTACGGATCCTGCAAACCTGACGTACAAAATACGTAGTGAAAATTCGATATTCTTCGAAGTCGACGGACCTTACTTGGCTATGGTTCTGCCAGCTGCGAAGGAAGAAGGAAAAAAGCTGAAGAAGCGATACGCTGTATTTAATTTCGACGGTTCTCTGGCAGAATTGAAAGGATTCGAGGTGAAGAGAAGAGGAGAGCTGCAATTGATTAAAATTTTCCAGACCACCGTCTTCGAATCTTTTCTGAAAGGAAAAACACTGGAAGAATGTTACGCGTCCGTAGCCAAAGACGCTGATTACTGGCTTGATATTCTTTACAGTAAATGCGCAGATATGCCAGACTCGGAATTGTTCGAGCTCATATCTGAAAATAAGTCTATGTCGCGTAAATTGGAAGATTACGGGGCTCAAAAATCTACGTCGATCTCCACTGCTAAAAGATTGGCAGAATTTCTGGGCGATCAAATGGTAAAGGACGCTGGACTTGCGTGCAAATACATTATCGCTAATAAACCGCAAGGTGCACCGGTTACCGAGCGCGCAATACCGTTAGCTATTTTTCAATCGGAACCAGCGATAAGGAGACATTATTTACGAAAGTGGCTGAAGAATCCGGGATTGCAAAGCGACGATATAAGGCAAATTTTAGATTGGAGTTATTACATCGAAAGGCTGGGAAGTGCGATACAGAAAATTATCACCATACCGGCTGCGATGCAAGGACTTCCGAATCCTGTGCCCAGAGTCAAGCATCCAGATTGGTTGCACAAAAAAGTGATGGAAAAGAGTTCAACGCACAAGCAGAAAAAGATTACGGACATATTCAGTGCAGTGCCTAAAGAGAAGCCAGTGGATGAAACCGACGAAGAAGAATTAGATTCCTCCAATCCTCCCGATATCGAGGATCTGGCGGGAGGATCGGACGTTTTTAAAAAACCAATGCCAGTGGTTCATAAAAGAAAGAGACGGCAATCGGACGAAGATGAAGCAGAGAAGAATAAAAGCTGGAAGGAGGTATTGGGTGCACCTCCTCCCAGAGGAACCACGAAAGAGGAGAGAACGAAGTGGTTGGAGTTTCACAAGAACAAATGGATTTATCAAGCGAAGCAGAGACTGCAATATCGGAAAAGTAAAAGGAGCAAAATGGGAAACGATAAAGACGAAGGTAGTTTGGGTGTTTTGAGAAATACTAACACATCGACATTGGGTGGCTTTCTGAGGCGAGCTCAAAGAATATTATTTACGACGCCTTGGCAAATTATTCAGTTGGCACCGACAAACGAGCCTGGCCTTTTTCGATTATGGGTCTTGGTGGACAAAGATTTGCATTCGTTACGTCTCGTGGTACCCCGTATATTTTACGTGAACAATCGTAATGCAAGGCCGAACCCAGAACCCGGCAAGAAAGTATCCTGGACGAAGAGTTCGAAGGTTTTGCCAAGATCGCGTCCAGTTTATAATTTATATCGGTACAGCGTTCCAGAAGCTCAATACCAGAAGCACAGTCAAGAATTATTGGAAGACCTGAGTAAACCGGACATCGAGGGAATTTACGAGACTCAAATGTCCCTGGAATTCCGAGTTATTCTTCAACTGGGATGCGTTTGTACGGTGGACTCGAAAGTAGCGCGTACAATGGCAGACGGCGCGGATACATTTACGTTGAATCAATTAGAATTCAAGAGTATCGCTGTTCAACCTTACTTGAACCAAATACACTCGGTTAATCATATTTTCCTGTATCATCATTGGAGCACGAATCATCAAAGGGCCCTATGGGGTCTCTTCTTGGGGACTAGCAAAAGAGCACATGTATTCGTTCTGAATACAGTTTCGGTGAATCAAATGCCGAACTTGAACACGCTGTACGTGCAGGAGCGAGAAGCACTTATTGCGAGAAACGAAGGGCACAAAGTGAAAGCTTTACCGGATACGATGCATTTTGTAATGAGATACGAGACGGATTTCCAACAGGTCTGTCGCGTTTTGCAGGTTGCTTTGACCGCGTACAAAAATGAAGGTCACGGTTCCACGTTTCTCATTGTACAAACTGCGTTAGATAAAGCAACGTTGCTCGCGCAAATGCCGCTGCTCAATGACTTTCCAATAATTAGCACTCACGTGCAGGATATCGAAAATTTGTATGGCACGATAGAATGGCAAAAAGTCGGGGCTAAAGCGATGATACGTCATTACTTGAAGAGTCAGCAACTCTTCGAACTTCTGGCAGAGCAATGTCGATTCTTTCACGCGCCGATTGGAAATATACCTCCGGATCCTACGGTCTTCGGCGCAGATTTGTTTTATGCCAGGCATTTGCAAAAGAATAACTTCGTGTTGTGGTGTTCGCCGACGGAAAAGCCCGATTTGGGGGGCAGCGAAAATGACGATAACAGATTGTTAACGGATTTCGAGGAAAGTTCGCACTGTGCTGCGAATAATTGCGGGACTTATTCCAGCGTGTGTATCGAACTCGACGTTGACAATTTGGCGGTGAATACTTTGCTGCAGTATCATCATATTCACGACATCGAAGGAACGAGCAATTTCGTTGCTTTTCATAATCAACCGTCGACCTCTGTTCAAGAAATGGCAATGGGAGATGGTATGGCACACGTAATACCTAGCTACGATGAAACTACACTTTGCAGTGCTGCCTTCAAAGCATTGAGAAGCATGGTAAATGCATGGCTATTGGATGTATCCCTTTATAAGAACGTATTCGCCGATTACCAGGTAATACATTTCTATCGATGGCTACGATCACCAAATGCTCTACTCTACGATCCTGCATTGAGAAGAACACTGCACAGTTACATGAAGAAATTATTTATACAATTGCTGGCAGAATTTAAGACTCTGGGCTCCATCATTGTATTCGCAAATTTCCATAAGATCATTGTATGCACGAAAAAGAGATCGGTCGTGGATGCAATTGGCTACATGGAATTCGTCGTTCAAACGATACGTAACAAAGAAATCTTCCACAGCATTGAAATAACGTTTGAACAGTGCTGGGAATATTTAATATGGCTTGATATTCACAACCACGCTGGAATAAGTGGAAAGTTACCGCAGGACATGCAAATCAATGCGAATTCCGCGGATGAAAATGTGGAAAATGAGAATGATGATCTGCCGGAAGTGATGATGAAATGGAACCTGATGGAATGTCTTCCTAAAGAAGCTGAGTGTCAATCTAGCTTCACCGCTATAATAGCTGGCTATATAAGCTCGATTTATCAATGTATGGCAAACAGCGAATCGGAAAACGACCCCATGACATCCAACAGACGACCTACAACCTTGAGTCAAAGTCGAGCGATCTCGCTTGGATTGGGAGGACTGGAAAAGACAGCTAAATTTGCGAAGAAATTGATATCCGAGGATATGTCTCAAAAACTTTTCCAAATTATTCAGCGAGTACAGAAAGTAATCCCGGAGAAAGTCCTAACTATCCGTGAATATCCGAATTTAGATTTAGACGGGCACGAATCGAAGAAAATTAATCCTGCCTTGGAATTGATAAAGTCAATTTGCAAAGTTTTGTCTCTGGATAGAGAGGTAGAGACCGAGGTTTATCATTTGCAAACGAACATGCTGCGGCTAATTAAAGTTGGCAGTTTTAGCGACGTAGTCGAATGGAAGGATCCCTGTATTTCGTTGATTTTACCGGAAGTCATTTGCAAGGCGTGCAACTACACGAGAGACATCGATCTTTGCAAAGACAGTCATTGTATCATGGAGGATAATAGATGCGTTTGGAAATGTCCTCTTTGCGGTATATCCTACGAGAACGAGGAAATAGAATTTCTATTGGTAGATTTCTTGAATCGTAAGAGTATGGGTTACATGTTGCAAGATCTACAGTGTCGGAAATGCAAGGAGATTAAGAGGGAAAATATGAGCGAACTTTGCACGTGTTCCGGTGACTTCAAGACTTTGATACCTAGGAGCGAAATAGTGAAATACGTTAAGATATGTCGATCGGTCGCTATGAAATCCAATATGGAAATGTTGGCGGAAATTGTCGAGAATACAAGACTTTTTATAAATTCGGCCTGATCTAGGGAGCTTTATGTAATTATAGGTTTTTCAACGACGTAAATAAAATATTTTTTCAACGCCCGCTTCGATCTCTTATCCTACTGCTATCAAGGTAACGAAGTTTCATTTACTTATGTTTGTAAATTCATATTTATATATATATATTTTTACAATCGATTACTTAGTAGTAGCTGTAGTTTTTAATTCGTTCTAATTTTACATAAAGACAGAAGCAATTAAATCATTTACTTTTTCTCCATGCCGATTTCTACAGGTGGATCTGAAAGGAAAGTTTTCATGTTTCTTTGTACATTTAAATAAATCAGCGACCCCTAGAGTATATCAATTATTCTTACTTTATGTAGTTTTTATGTCTTAAACGTTATTAAATAAGTTTTGCTTTTCATACCTGTGAAACTGAATTTGGGGAATTCGGTCATCTGCGAAGCAGAGCCACCGTACTGTTGAGCAAGCTTTTCGAGCTCACCCTTCCTTTCGTTCTCGATTTCAGGAGTGGCATCGACTAACTTGCCGCCACTACGATCAGTGTAAAGAATATTTTTTTGTTATAATATATTCTTTTTGTCTTCTAATCGTTTTTCATCTGTAAGTCTTAGAAGTTTGCCTTATAACATGACGAAGCTTGTATGTACTTACGAGCTTTTAGAGGTGTATTCGCGAAGTTTATCCAGAAACAGCTGCTGTATGGGATCGCTTGCTGTTTTCCACATGGGCGCAAGGATGCCAATGTTGCGCCTGATGATCTTTGGTACACCGGTGGTAACCTGTCTCGTGAGCATTTTGTCCTGCAAATACGAGAATTGCAACTTTACTTTCTTTGAAAATATACATTCACAAACGTATTATATATATATATTGTACGAATAATTTGTAATTATAATCATCTAACTTAATGATATTTAGATATTTCGAAGATACCGAATGAACGTTGACTTTTCAGTTGTCAGTAAAATTCTTACGGAATTGAAATTCTGACAGTAGCAGAAGATATTGATTTCATTACTTTATTAATAAAATATCGCTGAATGGAATGATCAAATTAAAATTCATATAGCAGCCAATGAAAGATTGAAATTTATTAAATTTCTCTTACGTAATAAATATTATATGATACGCGAATAGGTTATGGTTAATTCAGAAAATAATTACGTATGGTACAAAAATAAATACAAGAAGTAACAATGACTGCGTTCGTTTAAGCTTAAATTCGAAGTAAAATTACATTAAGTTAATAGAATTTGCTCACTTTTTATCTAGCGCAAACAACACCACGAAAAACGTTCGATAATAATAACCTTAGAGCATACGGCAGTTTATAGAGTGACCAATAAGCGCCTCCAACGACGCAAACTATTATCAGAAAAATGAACTATTTTTACGTTAAACGATTGGCTTTAATTCCCATACAATACCATTACTAATTATTAAATATTTTCTAAAATTCTATACAATTAAAATATGCATAATACATCACATATTAAATTCTCGTACAAAATACTTCTTAAACATTTCTAATATTACAACACACATAAATCTTCTACAAATACCATAAACAACATTAATCCATAACTATCGAGCTATACAATATCCATAACTAAAATTTCTACAATTTTCTACAAAACAAATACCTTAAATTCAATATCAACTGTCAGCACCGTCGAACGAACCCGAAAAAAAGCACACCCACTATCTACGTTCTCGTATACCCGGTCATAAATCGCGCCAACGGAAACTCCAACGGCACCGGCCAATCACAGCGCGGTGAGATCCCTCGCCTCCGATTGGCCGGGCCGCAGCGCCGCGGAGTGGGGTGACCGTACCCGCTCTTAGTTTCATTCATGAATGCCTGGGACGCGGCCATAATATATTTGTAATCTGTATTGTGTACGGGTACGCCGCGTTAGTGCTGCCGATGTGCGTGCGCCTCACAGTCGTGCACGTGATTTTTGTTTTGTGTTCGGTTCTCATTTGGTGTTTTTCGTGTGTACTATCCAGCCGATCGGACACTGTTACATTCCCCGTGGGTCTTCACGTTGAAAAACAGGTAAGAGAAGTAGTTAAAATACCATTAACCTACGCGCCTCCGTGGATCGTGAGTGCGCGCGCGAACACGAGATCTTCGAAAACTTTCAAACAAAATCGGGAATCTTGCCGGACGACGATATTTCGTCACGTATGCGTAGAAAATTTCTCGGTGAAACGTCGAAAAGCTTCGGTTCAGGGCAGTCTTACGAAAGGGCAGAATCGGTATCGGCACGGTTAGAAAATTCTACACGCCTACGTTCCCCCCGTAGACCTATATTTGTTTTGACGGAGTCCTCTGGCTATTTTGCGTCCCACGGGCAATCGGAAACAACGCCAAGACGAATTATTGCAGTGTAGGATACGTATAGAGTGATTCGGTTCGTGATTATTCAACGTACAAATTTTCATTGACGACGTTCGCCCAGGTTTCGGCGTTTCGATCGCGGAAAGGTTAAATCCTCGCTCGTTGCCTCGCAGTCCTTTGTACTTTGTGTCCTCGCGATTCTACGAATTTTCGTCTCACTGTTTACATACTTGTTCGGTCGAGAGGATTTACACGATCGTCCGTGACAGCCTGCTACGAACTACTTTTGCGTATTACTACTATGATCTTCGTAGACTGCAACAGCGATGGACGAAGTTTTTTAGCAATAGATTAGAAAAAGGGGCAAGATTTTTTTCGAGCTGATACAATTCCTTGGATATTTGAACTTTTCTGGACAATTCTGCATGTGTAGAGAAGCAACAGTGAGGTCGAAAATGTTTATGCTAGTGTTTTAATATCTGCGGCGGGTCATAATTTACCCAGAACTGGTCTACAATATTGACACTAGAGTTAATTAATTTAGCATGTTTCGAGATATTGGATAAATACTTGGGAAGAAGAGGAACGAAGGAGGGCAGGAAACTTGCTCGATTTAATATCTTGCAGTTTACAAAATAAAATTTAGGAAATTAGAAAAAGAAGGACGTTAAAATTCTTAGGAATAATTTTTAAAAAATTGGGAACACGTTACTTTGACCACCTTGGTTGATCTGGTATATAGATGGAAACTAGGTTATTAAATATTTTGTGTTGATTTCATTGATATACATATGATATTAATACGTTGAACGCCACCGATGTTTCGCTAGTTTCATCATTGTTACTGAAATAAAGCTTTTTCTATTAAAATCACATCTTTACAAAGCAGAAATCTTAAAGATGCAAATGTCAGCAGGACTTTATCATTTTAATGTCAAAATTAAAATATTCAATGTATTAGAAAATTCGTAAATATTACAATTTAAAAGTCATATGAAATTTCATTGAATTCAATAATACGGGTCACTGGTGACCCCCATGGCATTCAACGTGTTAACTAGATATATCTGACGAGCCAGGTGGATTTAATTTGTATACTCGCATGTTTCGTTTGTAAGAGATAATGCGGTAAAGGAAGAATTGACCTTGGCCTTTTAACCCCTTGGCGTACCATTTCCTTCGTGTCTTCACAATAATTCAAAATTAAATTGGTAAAATATAAATTGATCGGTAATTCTTTGTCGTATAACTAATAAATCTTATCTTATATATGCAAATGAATGTTTGTTTGTTTGTCCCTTATGCATTCCTAAACCGATTATCTGATCGCGAAGAAACTTTGATATGTCGTGCGCATGCGCACGAAGGCTTCTGACTTAGTAAAATAAATAAAATAAAATATTGTATATCCAAGAGCATTTCAGTAACAAAAAATGAGCACAGAATTGTTATAACGAGTTCTCTTTAAATTCGATTTTTGTAGGCGCAGCTGCGCGCGCAGGGTACTGCTAGTAACAAATAATTGTGCTGTATAACTTAACCCTCTATAGTCCGAATTTTCTCAAGCATCGTTCTATCTATTTGTTATAAATAATACATTTACCTTGATTTTGAAAAAATCAAATTAAATTAATTAAATTAATTTTTAAAAAACACCATTGGCATCTAAGGTATCACATTATATTTCACCGACTGTACAGCGTACAATCTACGTAAAATAATTACAAACAAATCATTAATACCTAAGTTATCACATTCAATTTCTCCGACTGTACAGCATATAGGGAACCAAAATTAATTTTTAAAAAACACCATTGGCACCTAAGGTATCACATTCAATTTCACCGACTGTACAGAACATGAATCAGATACTGATAGAATATGATCTTAACCGCGTATTGGCAAGGAACCTTCGAAATGCTATATAAAAATGCGAATAATTTGAAATTAGAATAGAGAATTTGAAGTGACAAAAAATTCACTTTGAAGAGTAAAAGCTTACATCTGTCTTGTGTTAGTTCTAAGTTACACGGGCCCATAGAGGGTTAACGTAATATCAATATCGTATAAATAATTTTACCGTTCCGCGTCTCACCGATACTTTCAATTTCATAGTCTTAGCAAAACTTAGCAAATTTCCCGATGAACAAATTTTTCTTAGCAAATTTCCCGATCAGTTTTTATTTTACCAATTTAATTCTGAATTATTGCGGAGACAGTCACTAAGAAAATCGTACTGAGGCGTTTGGCACAACGAAAAACTTCTGCGTATCGGAGAGAGACGATTTATTACCTACAGAGCAACGAACCACTTGGAAGAGAGTTTTTGAAGGTCGAATAAGCGTAACTGCCGTAGCACGTAGACGTTTCGCGATGATCTGTGTTGATTTCGTACACCGTCCACAGCTGATAATCATATCGCATCTTGCGTCACCTTCAATTTCGTTGTTATCGTTTCACCACGTACTCCTCTCGCGTTTCGTGGATATTTTCATTGCATTCCTGCTTTCGCCCTCGGCCGAGTATCTATGCGAGGAGCAACTCGATGGCCGACCTTTCGCGTGTGGAAGGAACGTTACATTTATAACGATAATGCTTAATGAGTCACGTAGTAAAATGTTACACGTTGTACAGGTAAAAAAGAATAACAGTGTGTATCTATTATGATGGTTAATGAACGTGGTTATGTAATATGCTGATGGATGTTCGCGCTGCAGTCTTTCAGTTTGGTAATATTTTATGAAGTGAGACGTTCATTTTGAACGTGGCTTCAGCCAATTTACCGTGATGTGTAATAATGTAATCTGACAGAAATATATGTATTATATTTTCTTTATGTATCGACTGTACTGTTTCGCGATTTTTACAAATTTGAAAAGAAAGCTACAGATTTTCTAATACCTCTAAGCTTAATCCTAGATTAGTTTACTAGCTCTTAAGTGCTCACAAATGCTTAGAATTTTAGACACCAATTGGGGTTGAAATGTGGCAGTATTTTCTATGTGTCGCAACTATATTCTTTTCGGAATTTTTGCAAATTTTAATTTAAATTTACATACAATTATTGAAGGTAAGAACTGCAAGTCTTCTCGAAAATTGACTTGTCCGACCTCTATGGCGAGTCAGATTAATTCCATGGAATCTATGCGCGTTGATATAATTGTCACCAGTGCGATTACTTTTATTAATTGGAAGCACCCCACATAGAAATCGAATTAGGCTCCGGTGAAAAGCTTTTATCCTTAGAAATGAATCGCCCTCGGTGGCTAAATATATACCAAAGAGAACGTAGGGTAGAAATTATAAATTGCTTTTTTGTTTTCCCGCGATTTATGGTTCATGAAAATATCCGCGGTGTTAGACTTTTATTATAAATTTATGGCCACCGTGGCGACTTTAAAAATAAAATTGCACGAGAGCGATATTAACGACTGTGCGAAAATGGCCGTACGATTAAATGTTCGGCTTTTAATCTTACTTGAACCACTGTAATTAATTGCCGGGTTGTTTTAACCCTGCATCTACCGCCGATTAATCCGGTGCATCTAAGAATATTAAATGCATTCGTTGGAAGAAGAGGAACGAAGGAGGCAAACGACGCTTAGAATTTGCAGGTTTATAAGACAAACTTAGAGAATGAAGAAAGGAACGGCGTTAGAAATTTCAGGAATATTTAAAAAAAATCAGAATAGGTTATTTTGAACACCTTTGAAAATCTAGTGTCGATAGTATTAACCCCTTGTCCTACGACTTATTTTGTAACTGCATCTGCAATAATTCAGCTTTAAATTGCTAAAATAAAAATTGATCAGTAATTCTTCATATATCGTAAAATTTAACGTAATATTAGTATTATAGAAATAATTTTATTGCGTTGCGTCTCATTAATTTTATTCAATTTCATAGGTTCTGCAAAACTTGAAAATTTCCTATCCCATCTACCGCATTACGAGTGTCACTCGTTATTGTAGGGCAAGGGGTTAAATGGCGCCGAATTTAAACCTTTGCGACGTTCAATCTCTTTTTAATTTCTGCAAGCATCTTTCCTGAACATTTGAATAACTCCTCGGAAACGAGAAATATTATTTTAATTCAATTCGAAATTTCACGAATATTCAGAAATAATCGAAGATCGCCATTACGTTTAAGAATAAGAGAAACAAATGTTAGGCGCGAAAGAAAAACCCGCTGTTCGGGTATCGCGTGATAAAATGTCTCGTAATGAAGTAAAATACGAAAAAGTAGAGTGAGAAATGAGAAGAGAAAGAGGACAGGTAGGAAATAAGAACGGAAAGTCGCTAATGACCCTTGTTGCCGGGGCCACTATAAATACGCTGGTTTCGATGCATATAAATATTTTTGTTTCAAAATATTTACGGTAGGAGGCTCTTCAATTTATATTCCACGGTTTATTAACCGGTAACGTTCTGTTACGATAATTCTGGATTACAGAAGGCTCGAGTTTACATTAATATATCACGTCCAGGTAAATTATTTCTGTTAACCCTGGATTAACTTTTTGTGTTGCACGCCTGCGGAGCGTATTTCGCCGGCGAAACGTATAGCTGGCGATATTTCTATCAAACTGCGTCCGATACGCGGAGCGAGCGAGCGAGCGAGAGAGAGAGAGAGAGAGACATCGTAAACGTGTAGAAGGAAGACAGACAAATGGTTTGATAGTTAGATAGATGGATAGATAGATAGCGAGAACGAGAGAGAGAGAGAGAGAGAGAGAGAGAGAGAGAGAGAGAGAGAGAGAGAGAGAGACATCGTAAACGTGTAGAAGGAAGACAGACAAATGGTTTGATAGTTAGGTAGATGGATAGATAGATAGCGAGAGAGAGAGAGAGAGATTTCGCCAATGTATAGAAAGAGGACAGACAAATAGTTAAATAGTTAGATTGCTAAATAGTTATATAGTTAAATAGGTGAATAATTAAATAATTAGATAGACAGCTAGAGAGAGAGGGGGAGAGAGAGAGAGAGAGAGAGAGAGAGCGATTTCGCCAACGCGTGGAAAGAGGACAGACAAATAGTTAAATAGTTACATAGTTAAATAGGTGAATAATTAAATAATTACATAGATAGCTAGAGAGAGAGAGAGAGAGAGAGAGAGTGTGAGAGAGAGATTTCGCCAACGCGTGGACAGAGGACAGGCAAGTAGTTAGACAGTTACAAAGTTGAATAGTAAAATCGTTAACATAGATAGAGAGAGAGAGAGTGGCAGAGACTGGGAGGAACTCGCGCCAGAAGAAATCGTCCAAACATAGGAAAAACGCAGTCGCCGGAATATAAAGCAGCCAGAAATATGCCGAAGGCAGAATAGAATGGGGAAGGACCACAAAATAGAATAGAATACTCCAGAATAGACTAGAATAATGAAGAATAAACTACACTCAATAGCGAGAACAGAAGAAAAGCCACGGAAACACGACGAAAAGTAAGTCGAAGAGAGATAAAGAATTAGTAGAAGCGAAATGGCGTACGTGTCGGGTAGAGTAACTCAGACGTGCATATGCACGAGGGGGATGGCTAGCCTGGCAATTTAAAAAAGGAACGCGATGCCCTCGGTGTCGGTGGGTCGAATGGTTTTTGTACACTTTCCTCGGATCTCGGCGAGTGCAGCATGGCAACGCCGCGACCTAACCGTGCCTTCCCTCGTTTGTCTCTCGGCCGTTTCTCTCCTCTGCCAAAGACGCAGAGGACGACGAATATTAAGGGCTAGGAGACACCGCGATGACAAAGCCGCGACGAACGCCTTGACATTCGAAGAAAGAGCGAGTGAGAGAGATTGGTTGGAAGAACGAAAAAGATTGCGTGTTTCGGAGAAAGAGAGAAAGATGAACGGTGCGTTGACTCAAGGCGGAGACACGATGATGCGCGATTGGTCAAAGTTTCTTTGTCACGAAATCCCGATAAGGAGATACAGATCTTACTATAGATTCTAGTTCGGGGTAGTGTAAAGATATATGTCACTGATCGACGAGCAGCATTACTTCTGCGATGTTATCGACGTTGGTTACGCTGTCTATCAACATAGTTTTTAACGCCGATCCTCGGGATAGAAAAGATCCTGGATTAACTCTTTGAGGCACGGCGGGATTAAAAGCGTCCCACCTCTAAATTTATATTATTATATAACTTTGTTAATAAATATAAACCAACTTTATTCAATCGAAAAGAAATTGTCTGTGCAAGATGGGTCATTTTATTTTCTGGATTCCCGTGCCTCAAGGAGTTAAAAGAGCAATGATTAACACTAAAACTACCGACGTTATATCTATAATATTATATTTAAATATACCGAAAAAGTAGCTGGAAGGAAGAGAAATCAAGAGGTAAAAAAAATGATGAATTAAGTAATCTAGGTTTTATAAGATAGAAGTGAAATATTTACTGCATAGTTGACTTTTAAATTGTAATTTGCGAATTTGTTAATTCAGTGAATATTTGTGCGGTTTTCTATAAAAAACACATCCGATTCACGAGCTGTCGGTCGGCGAGCATCGACAAACAGAGTGTCCATCAATAGATTTCCCATAGATGAAGTATGAAACGTTGAAAAAATATCGGAAATCGCGATAAAGGATAATAATAAGCTTGAAAGTCAACGGAATATCGGGATTTCCCGTATATGGGGGTCCATGGTGGGTGCCGAGGGTTGTATACGGGCATACGCGTCTCGTGACCTGAAGGAACGTCTGCCCGCATCTGGAAACCCAACGGCAGCTCCTCGAAAGATATTATATTGCTCTCTCGCTGGACTTGAAACAATAGACACTTCAACTCTCCGAAGGACAGGCCACTTTGTACACGGTGTCCAAAAAAAAAAATTCAAACCCGAATCACAGTACTTTCGCTTAAGCGGACTCTCCTAATTTACCAATTGCTGTTGCGTCTCGATATGAGCGTTTGCTTGAGTGAAAGTTCGAGAAATGGAAATTACGTAACGAGTTGTACAATTTTTGTTTCGTAGAATTGAGATATTTTGTTGGTTCTGTGAATTACAGCTGTTTTCCGATTTACGCTACTTTATTTACAAGATCTCGCTTTTATACGGTTTTCAAAGCAGTGGATTCGAAAAAGAAAGTGTTGAGAGTCAATATTTTTGCTGGCAAGATATTTCCAAAGGATTTTTCGATTTACATGGTACGCTGAGGAGCCGGTTTTTCCTGTTAAATCGGCGGATAAGTGTATTTAGGTGATAGGACATCGATAAGTGTTGATTTACCATCTACTGTGAAGATAGTACGTTAGTTTCTAGAGAGAAGTCTTAATTTTTCTTCCTTGTTGGAACGCACAGTTTGTTTACAATGAAAAACAATAGGTAGATTACTTTAACTGCTCAGAAACAATAGCACGTAGGTATCTTCCCATTGCAGTATGCCTCCGTGTGTTTGCAACAGTAGCAGACAACTGTAGAGAAAGCACATTTAACGAATATTAGTAGTCAAATCGGTTGATGAGGTAACAATAATGTAAAAAGTTGATAGAAGCTGCTAAACGTGCCGTGCACGGTGAGGTGACAGATTCAGCGGAACAAAAATACATCATTTTCTGTATTATTAAAAAAAGGCTGTTTTCGCGCCGTTATTTGCAAGAAGAATTAGTATACGAGCCGTTTATCTTGAAAGTGGCATGTCAATTTACCGTAATGGAAGACAATAGTTTTTCAATGATTACACAAAATTATATATACTGACGGAAATATAAGTGTACAAGATAACAAGTACAGGTAAATGTCGAAAATTGACAACAATATTTTTAAACACGTTAAACCGCAAACTTCAAATATCTCCATTTAAATATAAAGTGACTTATGCCACGTTCAAAATAAACTGCTCATTTATATCAAGTACACTCGTTTCTTCGTAACAAGACGAGGTGGCGTCCTTGTGCACCGCAAAGTACCACATTAGTTTCGATGCATCACTGCAATTTCGATTAAAATTATTATTCCATATCCAACTCCCACAAAAACATCTCCAAAAATCATTAAAATTACCATCCCAATTATCCAAGCAGTTTCACATTAAATCTAAGCTTCAATTTTAATTATCAAGTTAACAATAACCTCAACAAACAAATGTTCACTTGACTTCCGTCGTAGTTCGCAGTTAGAAGTCAGTTCGAAGTGTAGTGTCTCGTACGAAGGAACGAAAAAGAACGAAATTCGGCGAAACGGTTTTATCTCATTATCGACAACAGTATTTCCATTTTTCTCGAAACTCATTACGCGCGAGAGATTTGACGAATGACGCGTCTTTCAACGTAGCGATGGTCGAAGGTCTCTTAATGTTAAAGTTCTTTCTTTCAAACGTTCGATTCCATGCGTCTCGTGTGTTCGCCATGGCGGTCAAGAACTCGCGGAGTGAAACGGACGAGTGTTACGACTTTACCCTCCGTATCGAACGATCTTTTCCTTCGCTTTCATTGCTCGGAAACGCAGGTAGACGCATCCGAGTGGAAATGGCATCCTCGTGTTTGCGCGGAAGTCGGCAGTGCACTTTGAAAGCTAAAACGGACGGTTCTTCCAGGGCTCTTTTTTGCCCCTCTTAGTTCGTCTTTTCACCGCGAACGTTAAACCGCGTGATTGACTTTGAAACGGGTGAACGAAACGTCAGTGTTCGCCTCGTAATTGTGAAAATACTGCGACAAAGCTGTTATCGCCCTGATTCGGGAGATTCCAGAGGTCAAGAGCTTCAGGAAGGTAAGAGAGATATAGAGGGATATGTTAATAAGCAGACGCGACGCTCTTCGTGTCGGCGTGTAGAATAATTGCCGATAATTGACATTTTTTCGAATTCATCCATTGCCGCATTAGTCATCGGCCATTAGCGACGATGTTGTGCCTTGATATAAATGCACATGTACCGTTAAAGCGTGGTATCCGTTATTTCATAAAATAATTGGGTAGTTGTGGTCGCTTATGTCATGAAATACCTAGTTATTGTATGAATTAAATGAATTGTATGCTTTAACGGTAACATGAGTCGCTCAGAAGCCAATGCGGTTAAGTCAATTTTTTTGATATGCTCTGATTTTTGTAAATTTTGGTAGAATGAAGTTTATTCTATTAAAATTTACAAAAATCAGAAAGTATAAAAAGAATTGACTCAACCGCATTGGCTTCTGAGCGACTCACAATCAGTGTTATAGACTTTTTTACACTAACAGAAGTAAACTTGTAGTGCAAGAGTAGCACTAACAAACAATTGCTTATTTTATTATACGTGTAAATGCCTGTTTTCATTGCTGTTTAGTTAGAAAACGCAAAAGATTTTGCTATTCGCTTTCATGCCCTATGTAACTCTTAGCTATCACGCGATATTGTTAGGGCGCGGAACATACATAACCTGAACACGTTTTAAGGTTAAGTAAGCAGGCGCGATGTAATCGATCATCGATCTATAGTATTTTCCGTTGCTTTAACACTTGAATAGTCAGTATTATATATATTATATTTAAATATACTGAATAAATACTTCAGAAACAGGTCAAGAGGTGAAAAAGACGGTCAGTTAAATAATTTAGGTTTCATTAGATAAAAGTGGAATGTTTACTGCATGGCTTCTCCATCAATTTGGGGAATTTTTCGAAAAACCGGTCATTTTGACCCTGATAGCTTTAGTGTTAAACAGTAACAGCTTTGCAATATGAGATTTATTAATTTCGTAAGTTAATAATACTCTCCGGAGTTGAAGTTAGTGTTACTATCGACTGTTCGGTCAACATAACCCCTGAATTATGTTTATTAGCTGCAACTTCAACCGAGCCGGTTCTCACCGGTTAATTTGTCAAATCTCGATCGAATTCGATGTCGCTCGCGGAAATTTCTGTTATTTCGATGGGCTATTGTGACGTGTTTCAAGGAAAAAGAACCGGTTAGATAAGCGGCTCGGAGAATCTTGCGCACCTTTCGCCGCGTCGTATCGATAGACATCTCGTTCAATAACAAGATTTATCGGCTGCGTTATACAATAAAAATTGACAGTATCGTTAGCATCGAATTAAAGTCGTCGTAGGGGGGCGCGATCATCTAATCCGGCTCTTTGTCGCGTCGATCAGCTTGCTTTGACACTACATATACCAAAGGGTTCAAAATTACTTGCCCTGAATTTTTTTTAAAATATTTCTGAATTTTTTTTAACATATTTTTGAAACTGGCGCTGCTTCTTTTGTTAAATGGTTGAAGAATCTTGTTCCCTTTATTTATTCTTTTGCTACTTATTTATTTAATTCTTTTCAATATGTCGAATTAATCGTCGGTAGATCCAGTATTAAGTAATTTCTTCCGAGATTTAAATTTATGAAAAATGGCAGCTTTATTGTCATTCGATGACTTATTAGATTATAATTAGATTAACTTCCAAGGCAGTCAAAATGATTGATTTATATTTTTTTTATGAAACTTTTTCGACTTTATAGAGGAGTCATAGTGTAGATATTCTATGTCCATCTTATAAAACGTAAATTGCCGAATTAATTATCCTTTCCACCCTTTGATTTCTCATTTTCTAGATTACTTATTTAATATATTTAAATATCATAGATTTAACACCGTTTGTTTTAGTGTTATATAGAGAAGCTGTTCGATATAATATGTAGAATTTGAATTTATGTATTTATTATATTACGTCCATACGGTATTCATTTTAGTTTAAATGATTGTAATACAACGATCGGGAAGATCGTGGAACGCACATGGAATTCTGGGACTTCGATCGTACGTTTCTCTGTTAATCATAATACAATTGAGGTTTCAATGGAGACTCGTTACTTATCATCGGATTACGTTAGAAAAACTGTTATCTACCAACAGATTTTAATCGCGCTTGGAATCGCTCTTTAATCTGATACATTTTATCGGAAAGTGAGGTTAGGTCGCGACGGCAATTACAACTAACGAAGATCTAAATGAACAAATATTTCTCCCTTCCTATTTAGATTACGTGAAACTTTTGTTTTGATTATATTATTCAATTTCTCCCCCTGAGTAACTTTGAATGTCATCGACAGTAAGACAGAATTTTCTCGCAGAATTATGATAGCTATGGTGTCAAAGACTCGGACTCCCAATTAGTGGGCCCGTGTTCAAATCCCCATTACCCATGGAAGATTTTTCTTGCATTGTTAATAAATATATTATAGCCTCCATGATTAATTCAAAATCCGTTTAAAATTTATAAGCTTGTAGGCAAAGTTGCCATAAATTAAAACTGAAAAATAATTATTTCCGTTGATTATATAGAGTACTGCTGCAAGGTAAAGTTACGATACATTCGATCAGTTAGTTATCGATATTACAAGACCGGAATTACTGATAGTCCCGTGACGTTATATCAAGCAACGATATATCGTTTGCGATTAGAATCGCTTCCATTACACGTGTATTGTTATCTCAACATAATTTCGGGGCTTAACCTCTGCATTGAAATATGTGAAGTATTAGTTTTTCATCGGCGCGATTACGAGAGCGCTTTCCTCACTGAAAGTGTTGAGTCATGTCAAATTCGTCTCAAAATATTTCGATTATGCAATTATCTAATATAAAGATCCGAACTTTAAAATGTTAGGACATTTTGAATTGCAAATACGATTTGCCTAGCACTGAAAGTGTTGAGTCAGTAAATATTTCTCTCGAGATATTTTGATAATGCAATTATGTTACATAAGGATCCATACTTTCAAGCGTTGGGACATTTTCAATTACATGTACGATATGCCTGGATTAGGTTTTTTCGCACAGAAACTGCAGAGTCATTAAATATTTGTCTCTGGATCTTTTTATAATACACTTTTCTAATATGAGGATCCATACTTTAAAGTATCAGAATATTATTAATAACAAATACGATTTGCCTAGCACTGAATTTTATTAAATATTAAATATTTGTCTCCGGGTATTTTTATAATGCAATTTTCTAATATGAAGATCCATATTTTAAGGTGTTGGGACATTTTTAATTACAAATACGATTTGCCTAGATTAGGTCTTTCCGCACTGAAAGCGCTGATTCATTAAATATTTATCTCTGCGTATTTTTATAATACAATTCTCTAATATGAGTATCCATACTTTAAAGTATCAGAATATTTTTAATTACAAATACGATTTGCCTAGCGCTGAAATCGCTGATTCATTAAATATTTGTCTCGAGATATTTTAATAATGCAATTGTGCCGCATAAGGATCCATACTTTAAAGTGTTGGAATATTTTTGAATTCAAACACGATTTGTGACAATACTGACGATGAAACAGTAGATATTATTTTTTTACAAGATGAATGCGGAAAGGGCGGACGAAAATTTTGGAACGTCTTGTACCGAGGCATATTTTGTCCGTTTATAAAGAGCCGTGAGAGTCGATGGCGGTGCTCGAGCACTTTTCCACCTACCATCTGTCGTTTGGGCTTCCAACCGGAGTAACCTGATCTTCGTAGAAACCAGGGTTCGAAAACCTCCTACACAAGCTAGTGCCTGCGTTTCGCATCCCCTTGTGCGCCGAGGCGTCCTCATCCTTTCAAAATTGCACCTCTCTTCCTTCTCATCGGAGACTCCTTCCAATCGAGTTTCCACGTTAGGATCGATTCGAAATCGTCATCACAGAATTTATGTAGAGGCAATCTTAGACTTTCAAATAATAGAAATATGAGTCCATGATTGATAAGACGGTAAAAGTTGATACTTGCGATCAGCTCGGGTTCAAATTCTGCTCGGTCATTTGCAGGAAACTTTTTCCAATTTTTCACTCGATATATCGCAACTAAGGTGATCTCAAGGTCACATAAACTTGTAGTCCTAGGCGAAATAACCATTACAGCGGTTAGGAGGCTATGATGGGTGAAGAGGTGAGTTCGGATTCGAGTTCGAATCCTCCTCCGTCGCTTATGGGAAACCTTTTCCAATTTAATATTTGATATGGCGTAGTTAAGGTGGTCTGAAGGTTAGATAATAATTGTAGATTTTAGCCGAAACGATAGCAGCTTATGTGGAGAAAAAAATTGAATTCAAGTCTGATGAGAATTTTATAACTGAGAAGGTGATATTAACACTAGAACTACCGGCGTTAAATCTATCATATTACAAAATATTAAATAAGTACTTTGAAAAAAGAGGAATCGAGAGGCGGAAAAGATGATCAGTTCGGTGATTTATGTTCTTTGACATGGACGTAGGATATTTATTCTATGAGCTTTCTATAAACTTGGTGGTAGTTCTAGGTTGGTAGTTCTAGGGTTAACTCGCACTTGGACTCGCAATTACTGGGCCCGAGTTCTCAAATCTCCTTCCCTCCTGGAGAAAGCTGCTTAATTTATTATTTATCGCAATATGTTTCAGTATCAGTGATTGATTTTACTATTATCTAATAATTTTCAAAATAAAAAAAAATAATAATTCAATTTATATTATCAATAATTGTAATTACTCAAAAATGAAAAGGAAAAATTCCTAATTTAATTAAAATACCAATTTCAAAAAAATAGAATAATAATTAATACATCGTAACCTCGGTAACTCATTTAGTAATCAATATATCATCGATAGTTCTACGCCCGCCTACAAAAATGTGTCCTAGAAAAAGTAACGATAGCAGTTGAAAATTCCGAACAGAACGAAATTTAGAATTTCTAAAGTAGAATTTCTTAATTCGCAACTAATCGTTTGATCTTCTAATAGAAAATCTTCCAAATTACAAGCAAAGTCGTTCACTGTGCAAAATTTGTTTGCAAGCGGTTGCAAAACGAAGAAGAAAAACGCAAGTTTCACCGAATGTACGTCACGCGGGCGAGAATTTACTGTACAGGTTGCAAATAAAAAGGAATTGTGATTTACCATCTCCAGACTGGCGATGGTTTAGCTACGTGGTTCGTTGCACAGGGTCTGTTTTTAAAGCACGACGCGACCGCCGCTGAACCGTCAGAATCGCAAATTATGTTGTTCACGTGCAGCCACCGTTTAAATTTCAAAACTTATACGCGCCAAGCAAACGAACCTTAGGAATACAGATAAAACAGTCGGCGGGAAATTTGAAATAGAAATTAATAATTACACGTTTCCTCGCCCTCTCTGTCGTTGAACTTAACACGTTGAATGGCATAGGGGTCACCGGCGACCGGAACTATTGAATTCAATGAAATTTCATATGATTTTTAAATTGTAACATTTACGAATTTGTTAATTCAGTCAATATTTACGTGGTGGTCCCAAAAAGATAAAGTCCTGCTGTCTATACATCTCTTTTTCTGGTCGAAGCCCGGTCGACAATATATCTATTTCTGTCTTTAAGGTTTTTACTTTGCAAAGTGTGATTTTAAAAAAAAGTTTCCCTTCGGTAGAAATGAACAAATTAGCGAAATACCGATGGCACTCAACATGTTAACCCTTTGCGGACGGAGACATTTTTGAATATTGCGAGACAACCATTTATTTTGTGATTCAAAACCACCTTTTTATCAAAAAGTTAGGCGTTAACGTATATACATTAGGAATTACTATTTGTTTAAATATATTTCAACGGTTGTATTTCAATTTTTCAACTCTAACTGTCTATACAAGCAGCAATAAGCTATAATCAAATATTTTCTCTGACCACATATATGCGTCGCTAGTCCTCAAAGGGTTAAAAAGAAGCTAATCTATCGGCCCGATTCAAATTTCGCGCCGTTCGAAATATTCTTCGGCATATATATGAGAAATATTCTTTCTCTTTTCAGTCAAAATGGATATGGAATCCCTGTACGACTACGGGGAGGAGGAACAGGACTTTTACGAGGAAAGTCCTGGAACCAGAAAGGGTTATCCCATTGACCACAGATCCATTAAGGTAATTCGAAATTTTTCCTTGAAATACATTCCACCATTTTCAATTTTAGCGTATATACATATAATAGATAATTAGCGAGATAATTAATAACGCGGTTCGCTGCGCAAAGAAGTTTCTATGGCTAACCGTTCTTACATTTCGTAAGTACCAATCAGCGCATAGAGATAGTTTACTGTCATCGTTATCAGCGAAAGGAGAGAAATACTTAGAATAAAATAATCACCGATATTTGTACTACAATAGAATCTCGATAGAAAGAAAAGAAAGTACAGAAGTCGGAGGCAGGCTATTTACAAAGTTCTTAATTAACAGTGACGCGCCGTTGGTCAGCGTTACCAGCGAGACGCGTCGTAATCCGTTCGTTCGGTGGAAGCCGCTCAGAGATGTTCGAAATAGGTCAAACCTACTCTATTTTCGCGACGATAGTTGACGTTGGCAACTGCGTTGGCAGAGCTCGTGATTGTACGAGTGCCACTAACAATTCGCTCTTCGTTGCCTCTCCGCCTTCGTTTCATGAATGAACGCGTAGAGCCATCATTCGTTCTCCCCTCCTCGTCGTCTTCGTTCAACGGCTCTCTTCTAACCTCACGTGGTCACCG
Organism: Cerceris ruficornis; assembly: GCA_963989415.1. Taxonomy (NCBI): domain Eukaryota; kingdom Metazoa; phylum Arthropoda; class Insecta; order Hymenoptera; family Crabronidae; genus Cerceris; species Cerceris ruficornis. The sequence goes on from OZ022519.1 coordinate 29,228,429, forward strand.
TCTAACGTTCGCTTCAGCTCCTCTCGTTCCTCGTTCCTTTACTTTTTCACCGAATTGTCGCTTTCGTTTCGTTCCTCTCTCTTCGTTCGTCCTGCTTTTTCATCCGTCGCTTTGTCTCGTTCTTCGGTCTCTAGTGGCTCCTTCCTTCCTCTTCTTTGTTTATACCGTTTCTCCCTTTCGCTCTATCGTTCGCGCCTGTTCTTTATTCGTCTCGTTCGCCGTGCTTCTTTCAAAATTCCACGTCCCTTTCTCTCCTTCGCCGATGCTTCTGTTTCACTTTCTCCTTCTCCCGCCTCACAGTCGGAGTCCTTGCGTTGCTCTCTTTATCCATCGTCTGCCTCGTTCGCTCGAGACCCCGGTTGTTTGGCGTCTCTGTTTACGCTTTCGTTTCTCCTTCGCTCCTTCTGCCTCTGTCACTCGTTCGTCGGCCCCCATCTGCTCGCCACTCCATCGGGCCTCGAAGCGAATCAGCCTGGCTGCCAACTTACGCGCTTCTCGCTCGGACTTCCAGCCTCCTCGTCTTCCCGTACGACTTATATTGGATGTTGGAGATAAGACGACGTATGTACGAACAGTTCAGAAGTCAGCGTAATTCGAACGGTACTTTTGATAAGTTCAATCTCGGACTCCTGTGTTGCGGTAGGCGCGGACGGTTTACGAACGCACGGAGATATCTTGTGCTTGATACTAGAACTGCCGCCTTTGTATCTAACGTCTACCCTGCTGTGCTCTGCTTGGGTATATAGGCCGCAACAGTTCCGTTGGCGCGCGGCAAGTGTTTTGTCTGATTGGCCAGACAGACAGAGACAGCCCTCGTTTGCACGTGTTTTCGATTCTAACGCGCTACTGGTCGAAAAAGCCACGCATTTAAAACCGAATGCGTGACGAATGGAATTAATGATCCGCATAGAAGCAAGTGAGAGACCGACATAGGCCGCAACTATTCTGATGGCGCGCAGCAAGTGTTCGCGTCTGATTCGTCGTCAGAGGGATAGACATCCCTCGTTTCCGTGTATTTTCGATTCTAACGCGCTATTGGTCGAACAAGCCACACATTTAAAACTGAATGCGTGACGAAGAGATTGAGCGATCCGCAAGAAAGCAAGTGAGAATCCTACAGGCCGTAACAAGTCTCATGGCGCGCGGCAAGTGTTTTGTCTGATTTGCCAGGCGGCCAGAGACAGCCCTCGTTTACACGTATTTTCAATTCTAACGCGCTAGTGGCCGAAAAGCCACACATTCAAACTTGAGTGCGCGAGGAAGAGAATGAATGATCCGCATGAAAGCAAGCGAGAGAGTGAACGATGAAGGAAGCGTTTTGTTTTTGGTTGTTATTGGCCGACTGGAGGTTTCCAGGAACGATACGGCGGAAATTGGGGGTGTGAGCGAAAGCTAGGAAAGCTCGGTAGAAGTTCTAAAGCAAATTAGGAAGCTCGGAAAAAAGAATTGAATGCGAAGCAGCTCGAAACCCGAATCTCTGAAATATCTGTGTACAAAGGTCTGCACAGGCGGTAGTAAAAAAAATCAGTGTGTCGTGTAAAGTATAAGAAGAGTCAAATTAAAACGATGATTCGAGTCGAGAAGCGAGGAAAGAGGACGCGTCTGCAAGGATGAGATCCTTCGAGAGGGAAAGGGAGATGCGAGTAGGTATAACGCGTGTTCGAAAGAGAGGGAAAGTTAGTGAGTTAGGTGAGAGGAAAGGGACGCAACGACACGCGGGAAGAAACACGGCTGCCGTTCGGGGGAGGAGAAAGGAGGAACCTAAGCTGCCAGAAATAGCATCCCTTCTCGCATCCGAGTAGCCAGAGACCTTCTGCATGCGCTCCTCTTCGTTCTAGTCGCATGCACCGTTGGCTCGCCTACGTCACAGGCTTGCACCCGGTGCACCACCACATTCAATGCTCTTGCTCCCACATTTGCTCGCTTGGCCGTTCGGTTACAGGCTTCGCTTCCTCTTTGTCTCTCTTTGGCTCTCTCTCTCTGGCTCTCTCTTTGGATCTCTGGCTCTCTCTCGCTCTCTTTGGATCACTTTGACTCTCTCTCGCTCTCTTTGGAACTCTTTGGCTCTCTCTCTCTCTCTCTTTCTTTCTGGTTCTCTGGCTCTCTTTAGCTCTCTCTGGTTTTGTGGCTCTCTCTTGCAATCTCTCTCTCTCTCTCTCTCTCTCTCTCTCTCTCTCTCTCTCTCTCTCTCTCTCTCTCTCTCTCTCTCTTTCTGGTTCTGTGGTTCTCTCTTGCAATGTCTCTCTCTCTCTCTCTCTCTCTCTCTCTCTGGATCTCTGACTGTCATTAGCGCTCTCTGGCTCTCTTTGGCTCTCTCTGGCACTGTCATTACCGCGCTTATTAGTCTCTTGCTCCATCACTCGCTTAGTCACTTAGCCCTCTCGCTCTTGGACTCTGGTTGCTCGGCTGTCTCGTTTGCAATGACTCTCTTGTTGTTATGTCTTTTATTCTTTAATTATTCGGACTTAACGCACTGTCTTTCTTCGAGTATTGCACAGTATTTCCCATACGCATAGTGTCTGCTCGCTCAGTCTCATACTCGCACTTTGCAGCATGTTACTCTCTCTTCCGCAGTGTTACTGTACTTTCATTGTCTTTCTCACACTCTCCGATATCTGTGTGTCATTGTCCCTCTCACTCGCACACTCGGCTCACTCACTTTCAGCTCTCGCACTCTCTGCCATGTAATAATTCTCTATCACTCTCTCTTTCTGTTTCCCTCTCGCTTTCTCTTTGGCACGATTCCCGCCCTTGCTCCTTTTCATTAATCCTCGCTGCCCGCAGGGGTTGCCGGTGAATAACGTCATTATATAATGTAATGAACACACACTGATCTACAGGGTGCCCGTTTTAATCGCGGACATACAGAGATATTTCTCAGACAAAGTTCCTCGCAAAGTTCTTTTTTTATCTCTATATAAATACTTCACGTCCATAGAACTACAGCATTTTCCTATCCGTAGATGCAGCGGTGATTGAGAAGAATTTTATTCGCGCCAGCTGATCGTAAATCCGAGCCTTTGCCTCCTAAACCACCATAGACTCCGCCAACACTTTTTTTTGCAATTTTCGTCTTTAACTGCTATGGTCAGTTCGCCTAGAACCCACTGTATTAGTAGAGCTCCAATTAAATAATAAATTACGAAAATCTCCCTGAGGTGACTAGTGGGAATTTTATTCGCGCCCGCTGATCGTAAGTCCGAGCTTTTACCTCCTAAATCACCTTAGACTCCGCCAACATTTTTTTTTGTAATATCGGGCTTCTATTGTTATGGTCAATTCGCCTAGAACCCATTCTATTAGGAGGGTTCCAATTAAATAATAAATTACGAAAAATTTTCCTGGGGGACTAGGGGGAATTTTCTTCGCGCTGATCGTAAGTCCGAACCTTTGCTTTCCAAGCCACCATAGACTCTGGAACCATTTTTTGTTGTAAATTCAGACTTTCATTGCTATGGGGAATTCGTCCGGACCTACCACTTTAGATGCATTTTGACCGACCAAGGCCACGATATAATAATTGAGAAATTAGAAAAAATGTCCCAAAACACTTATTTTTTTGTAATTCCAACAAACTTTGTTTCTCGCGTAGAAACTTGAATTTTCGAACACCCTGTAAGCAAGAGTGGGACACTCGAGGAATGCTCGATAGCAAAGAATATTAATAGCATTATTTTCAGTGTGCAATGATACATAAAGGTCAGTTAAACCAGGAGGAGGATAGAGATACAATGTATTAAACTCTCTCGTGATATTGTTTGAAATCTGGTGCCAGGAACGAAAGGTCACTTTTTACTTGCACCGTGAAATTTCCACATAATTACGTGACAAAGTGAGAATGCTTCCTCGCAGTTGGATGGATTTTAGCGAGGGCTATATTTGTCTTGTAAATTCAATATAGTGTCTTCACTTTTTTCCACGCTCTATTAAAATAGCTATTTGTGATTCTAAACTAACAAATTTAGTGTCAACGAGATTGTTATTTCTGTTAATTAATTAGTGGCCCCGTTAATATAGTGTCAGCGTTTGTCAAATATCTTTCCCGCTTCAGTTCTTATAGTCATCTCCTTGTTTAGAGTTTCGAACAACCGAGGCTACGGTTTATTAACCGTTGAATGCCACTCTTATTTCGCTAATTATCTTCAAGAAACTTTTTCTATTAAAATCGCATCTTTACAAGGCAGAAACCTTACAGACACAAATAGATGTACAGTCAGCAGGACTTCACCTTTTTAACACTAGAACCACCGGCCTTATGTCTATTGTATTTAAATATATTAAATAAGTACTTTGAAAAAAAGGAATCGAAAGGAGGGAAAGATGATCGGTTTTGTAATTTATATTTTATTAGATAAACGTAGAATATCTACTCAATGACTCTCCTATAATCTTGGAGAATTTTTTGAAAAAATGGGCAACCAGCCATTTGACTAGTTTGGTAGTTCTAGTGTTAAATATTGAAGGTATTAGAAAATTCGTAAATATTACAATTTAAAAGTCATGAAGTTTCATTGAATTCAACAGCGCCGGTCACCGGTGACCCCCATGGCATTCAACGTGTTAAGTAATGAATTAGGAAAGTAATTAGAAAGACCTATCAAACCAGGACCCTTTAAACCCAGATCTAATCCAGAATCACCGAGCCTACGACATATTAAATAATAAATTAGCAAGAATATCCCAGAGGTGAGAAAAGATTTAAAGTTGCACCAACTGGTTGCGAGTCTGATCCATTACCTCTTCGCTCGCCACAGCCCTCGTTAATAGAATTTAAACGTAGGGCAAGAAAACGTGGCTGGAAACAATTACGGGGAATCAAGGTCCTCAACGTGAACCGTGGTTTGTTGGGAATAATTGGAGATTGAAATCGTTACGTTGGTTCGCCATCGATTGAGGATTAAACGATTTGGGCGTGGTGCATCCGCTTCCTTTCTTAGGTTCCGGCTGCATACTGATGATACCTGGTTCCCTTCGACAATGCCAATCGCCATCGTTGCGAACGAAATACCAGTCGGGAATAAATGGAGAACACTTGTGATTTTGTAATTTCGACGGGAAGCGACGTGCCTATAGCTTTTTCCCGTGTCTTCTCAGGTAGATCGATGCTTTTTGGAGAACCGCAGATCGTTTTGGGGTGCGACTTTAGTATTTCACGCTATTACCTTTGTTCTGTCTTCGAACTTTGATTTTTCTTATCGCGGAATTTGATTATTTCGAATCTGTTTTTGTAAATTTATTTACTGTAAATAGAAGTTTATAAAATGATGAAGAAAATTAAAGCTGCGGTGATATTATTGCTCGAGTTGGATAAAATTGGTACAATAATAAAATGGGATTGGGTGATAACAATAGGACTGATGTAACATTAATACCATTTTAAATAACTTCGAATTGCGCGGTAAATTAATAGCCACGGTTTATCCAAGAAATTAGAAACTTAAATTTCTACGGGTTAAGCGTTTATTTATCGATGAAATTAATAATTTTCTGTGTCAATTTTATGACATCGACGATTCCAAAAAATGACAGGAATGCCCGAAATATAATATTTTAACAGCAAAGATTTGTTAATGGCTATATTATCCATTCATTTTCTGATAAATTAAAATAGAAAACTCGATGGCACATCCCGCGAGCCATCGGCGTGTCACGCTACAGTGAACGCTCTGGGGCGCCCTTCTATTGCCATAAATAGAATACTTCTTCATTCAGAATATTAAGTTCTGGAAACGTATACGCCTATCGAAATATTTATATCCCAGTTATTTTTTTCCCTTCCATCAAGTGAAATTAGTGCCGAGCTATAGTCTTTATCGTTAAACTTGCATTTTTATTTTATGGTAGCAAAGGTTTTTGAATATTTCTGTTGGCTGTCAAATAATTAACTTATTTTCTTGCGTCTAATTTGAATACCGTTGAAAATTCAATTCGCAAAAATATTACGATGATAAATATAGAATATTTGGTCAATTTTCTTCTAAAAAAATCCCAGTGTTGGAGTAATAAGAGGTTCTTTGTATTTTCTTCTTTTTCGGCTGAATGCCACGGGGGTCACCGGTGACCGGCGCTACTAAATTCAAAGAAATTTCATATACCCTTTAAATTGCGATTTTTACGAATTCTCTAACATATTCGATATTTAAATGTTGCTGTTAAAAAGATAAAGTTCTGCTGAATATCTTTCTATCTGTGTCTCTAACACGTTGAACGCCATGGGGGTCACCGGTGACCGGCACTGTTGAATTCAATGGAATTTCTTACGACTTGAAAACGATAGAATTCAATATTTAACTGCTGTTATTAAAAAAATAAAGTACTGTCTAATATACAACTATTGTTACCTTTAACATTTTTCCTCTATAGAGATACGGATTTAATAGAAAAAGTCTCACTTCGGTAGAAACAGTGAAACCAGCGAAATACGGGTGGCATTCAACGTGTTAATAAATAAAATAAATTAGAAAATATTTCCCTATTTATAGTATTCCCTAATTTATTTATTGAACTGTAAGACTCCGCGCAAGTGAGACGGCAAGCCGACTTTATTTTCTTTTCCGCCATAGCCCATTTTAAAACGTAACCTTTTTTGTTTTTTACTTTCTTCAGGTGTTATTAATTTGAAAAATTTCTGTGCTATTACCAAATGTGAAGATTTAAGTAGTAGAAATAAATTCCGCAAAAATTCGCCAGAAAAAAGAGTCGTTCAGGGTCCCGAAGGGTTTGACTCGATGACCTCTCCGTAAAACTTGAGGCGCAAAACTGGCGTTCACCCAAATAACACGAGTGCCGTGAATCGTTTAAAGTGAGAATCTTTAAGCCTTTCGGCCATCTGTCGATGAATATTAATAAGAGAAAAGCCGAACATCTGTTGTGAGGTCGAAGCAACCGGGCTGCAGGAACTGGCCGCTCTCTTACCGGAAGTCCCCCGAAATTCTCGAAAAACGATCCTTTCTCTCCCTTCTTCTCACTTTCTGCTCATTCCTTAGTCTCATGGTCGCCCAAAAAATCAAGCTCTCTTATTTATTTTCTCAATTTAATCACACTTCTTTCTGCAATTGAATCTCATCCGTGAACCTCTTGTTTGTTTATTTCGTCACGAAAATGTTAACGAGAAGTGACGTTATGATATTTGATTATGTGAAATCTGTCCTTTAGACAGCGTTTCGAGCTGAAAGACAGTTTTAACTTGTGACCTGAACGGAAGCTCGTGGATAATTCTCATCTAACGTGGCGTTATTTATAACCGGTATCGTTTTTGGACACGCTATGGCCCGGTGTTTAATTAAGGGATGTGAAGAATTCGTAGGAATATTTTCCATAATTATTTATCGGAATCCCGGTTATAAAATATTGATCTGCAAAGTGTTTTGTAACAATGTATTGTTATAAACATAGATAGACGGAGGGAGAGTTGTCACAGAGCTCCGCGATAAGTGGATTGATTTTACGCGTACCGAGTTGCAATTAAAATACCATTAAAAACTCCAACTTTTCAATTCAACCCTTTGAGGACTAGCAGCGCATATATGTGGTCTGAGAAAAAATTTAATTACAGTTGATAATTGTTAAGAAGCTTCAAAATTTCCTATTTCGTCAACCGCATCACGAGTGTCGCTCGTTGCTGTAGGTCAAAGGGTTAAAGGCTTCCCCTCGATCAGCAAATCCGAGTTCACATTCCCCGTCATCTCTAGGATTTTTTTAAAATTTTCTATTAAACTTTTATAAGATAATCTCTCGCATGTTAAAAACAGCACAGAAATGATCTCTATCATGCTGAAAAAAAGTGCGGGGACTTAATAAAACGTCCAGCGGCCCGAAAGAGCGTCATAGGAAGCCAAGAACGTCCAACGGAGAGGCTAACCTTTCTGTTCAACGGGGAGGAACAAATCCCGCGGTATTTATATTACGGACGCGCGGGAACGATCTATCGGGGAGGTTTTTTATCGCGAGTGTTTTATGTCATTCATCGAAGGTAAATAGGATAAGGGTATAAATAGCTGCCGGGGAATGAATGACGGACGTACGTTACATATTCATGCCGGTGAATCTCCTCTTCTCTTTCGCACTTGCGCTCTTCTCTCGCTCTTCCCCGCTTTCTCTCTTTTCTCTCTTAGTCTCGCGCTTCTTTCTCTCTCTCGTTCTCCTCTTCTCCCTCTTTCTCTTGCGCTCTTTTTCTGCCGTTCTTTCTCTCTTCTCTCTCTCTCTCACTGACTCACTCATTCACTCACTCCTGCGCTTTTTTCTCTCCGTCGCTCTCCTTGCTCTCTCTTTCTCGCACTTCTCTCTCTTGCACTTCTCTCTCTCTCTCTCTCTCTCTCTCTCTCTCTCTCTCTCTCTCTCTCTCTCTCTCTCGCATTACTCTCTCTTGCACTTCTCTCTCTCTCTTGCACTTCTCTCTATATCACTCACTCCTGCGTTTTTTTCTCTTCGTCGCTCTCCTTGCTCTCTCTCTCTCGCACTTCTCTCTCTCTCGCATTACTCTCTTGCACTTTTCTCTCTCTCTCTTTCTCGCATTACTCTCTCTTGCACTTTTCTCTCACTCTCTCTCTCTCTCTCTCTCTCTCTCTCTCTCTCTCTCTCTCTCGCGCGCGCGCGCACTTCTCTCTCTCTCGCTCTCTTGGACTTCTCTCTATCTCACTCACTCCTGCGTTTTTTTCTCTTCCTCTCTCTTCCATTTCTCTCTCTCTCTCGCTCTCTGTCTCTCGATATTTCGCTTCATTGACGGCGAGTCGTCGCTTATCTGTCGGGCTCTCTTCATTTCCATAGAAAGAAATTGAAAGAACCGAATTACCCATCTTTCCCCATTACCGTGCTGACTGCGAAAGAGACGAGGTTACGGGACAAATGGAATTGATCGATTGGAAATAGAATCTGCACTCTGTGTGGCGCTGATGTGTATTTATAATAGCTGGAAGTTCAATCAGGAGCGCGAGACTGAAGCTATTTTTGCGGCAGATTCAAATGGAGTTTTATTCAAATTCAAGTGATTAATTACAAGCGACTAGGATTACACGTATCGCGCTATATTTCGACGTAAATTTTAATAATATTTAACGACAGACATTAACATTCTACTTTTCTGCGTCCAATGGCAAAGGACGAAAAAAACTAACAGGCTTTAACCCTTTGCGCTCCTGTGTCGAGCTACACTCGAAACAGCTTTCTATGGCACTTCACGTTTCATTTATTAATTATCGACTTTTTGAAATTAACAATAACTTTGCATCTTAACATAAACATCGCACGGTACATGCAATTGTTCCTAGTATTAACCCATTTGCATCATAGCTCTGAATACGGCAGAGTAATAATCCCCCGTAATTGAATTTTGTAACAGTAATTCTCTTCGCATAATTCTCATGAAGGCATTGACGCGACACAGAAAACGAAAAATCGTGCAAGCAAACAACCACTGCACCTGTCGATGATAGCCGTAAATCTTAATCAAGTGTTCTTCTCTGATGTCGCGCGGAGCTTATCTTATCGTTGTGCTTCGCATGTCACGTTTGCGAAAGAAACGGGCGACATTCGGTCTATGAAGATGCTGATATTGCTGTTCATTGACTGGGTCGACCACTAAAATGCATCGTGTTCGGTGCATGATAACACGAGAGCCTTCATTACTGCGAAAAAGCGCGAAACTATGATTTTAAACCGTCGAATAAATGGTTAATCAGACGTCAAAATTTTGACAATTTCTACTCACTCTCGGAGATTATTAAATTTCATTATGCTCGTACGACTCTGACACCGTTTAACACGTCCTTTAAGCGCAAAATGAGCTTCGAATTCTCATTAATTAAGCTACGTACGAAGCGCTTCAACTCGCGTCCGATACTTAAAAATCCACCGTCTATTCTCGTTTCCATTTCAAAGTGAAACCCGTTCGCATGTCAGCCAGAATATGTTACATAATGTATCCCATCAAAGTCAGGCAGCCTTATTACAAATTGCTCAACTCCTCCATCGACATAGCGATAATTAATAATCGCTCTGCCGCTCCAGAAGTCACAGAAATTAATTAACATACCAAGAATCCAAAGTTACTCGCGAGAAAAGTATCTCCTTTCAACGATGCATAATAAAGAGACCGAGTAAGAGAAAACAGGAGCAACCGACTGCTAAAAATAGCATTCTATCATGCCTCACGAAACGTGCTAATAGCTTCTTTTCGTTTCTGCCCTTGAAGGGCGTCCACGACGAATTTCTTTCTCTCCCTGCGTCTTGCCGTTCCTTGCACCTAGTCGCCGGCTAAGTTTCTCTACTCCTTTTCACGACGACCCTCCTCCCTCCCTCCTCCCTCGCCGTTCAGCTCTTCCTTTTCCTCTTCTTTCCTCGATCTCCCCTCCGAACTGGCCTCTTACTCATTCATTCATAGAACGACCGAGTCCGTTCAGAACGAGGATAATACGGAGTTCTTACGGCGAACCGGGTCGTCGTTCTGCTTGCTCGTAACGAAGGAGAAAGACTTTTATGCGTAAGAGGAACGGAAGTTGGAGGTTTCGCTCTCGGTATCGTTCCAGCGCTTTTTTCAGCTTTAACTGCTGTGGTGATTTTGCTTAGGACCTACTGTTTTTGGTGGGTGTGGAATTGGAAGGTTAGGGTAAGGAGCTTAGGGCGCAATCGATCAACAAGGTTTCATAAACGTTGAGGCAATTTTGCTAACTTACTATTTAATATGGCGCAGCCTCGGTTCTACTTTCATCTCAAGCAATAGAGGTTCTAGAGAATTGATCGGAGGAGATCTGAGCGTACAGTGGGAAGGGGAGCTAAAGGCTCTGAATTTCAATGGGCAGAACTGAGTTGAAGCCTTTCATTGTCTCTGAAACGTTTGTTCGAATTTGTTATTTAATGTATCATATACTCGGCTTGGAAGCCACCTAAGCAGTAGGTCCTCACTACGGTGAGTAAGGCGATAAAGGCTCCGAATTTCAATCGGTGGAGAACTGAGTTCAAGTGTCTCTCGTTTCCTTTGGGTAATATTTTCCAACTGTTTTTATCAGTAACAATGTTTATCATAGCTACAATGATTCGGTAGGTACCTAAAAACAATAGGTTCAAGAAAACTTTCTCTATAGATGACGTAGGAGGATTCGAACTCGGCCCCACTGATCGCGAGTCCGAGCCTTTACCTCCTTGCCCAGCATAGTTTCCCGATTAACGTTGTATTTCCTCTATCCCTCTATTTTCTCAATTTCCACGGTCACAGCCAAGGATCCATAGTTGTAGCTGTTCCAACGAACCGTGTATCTGACATAACTTTTACGTGGAAGGATTTTCCCAACGTCGACGAGTTATTTCGAGCATCGTCGTGGAAATAGCACGAAGGGGACACAATAAATCGCGTGCTTTCCAAGAATTTCTTATTTGCCACTTGCACGAACGATTATTTTAGCATCGCTCGAGTCGGTGCATTAATTCCAACGTCCAGTCATCGATTAGCAACGATTAAATTGGTACGCGGCGTAAAATTAATGGACGATCCTCGGTGATACGAGTGGCCGTTAGGTGGAAGAACCATGCGTGATCATTTTAATGCGCGTTATTGCAGATAACATCGTATAGTACTCGTTCATCATTCTAATCTTAATGGTAATTAACTTTGGAATATTAACGCCATGCACATGGTGCCCCAAGAAAATTCACCATTCCTATGGAACGTGGTGGAACGTTGATGTTTGTGTAGTAATAGAAATTGATACGCGAAAATTGAATTGTAGAGCTGACGTTTAGTTTTGCTAATGGCTGAATAGGTGAATCGTATGGTGTTCGAAGAAAATTCACGTTTGTAATTGCAAACGAAAAGGAAATAATAACGGAGTTAGAAAATTAAATCGATCGGAGATTCGACACAACAGAAATGATATCAGGCATGGACTGCAAAATCGTATTACCTATTAACCAGTCAGCTGTGATTGACGAGTATACTCGTCGTGACGAAATAACCGTATTTTGTGTCATGACGAATGTACTCGTCATGGCGAAACGACCGTATTTTGTGTCATGACGAGTATACTCGTCAGGGCGAAACGACCGTATTTTGTGTCATAACGAGTATACTCGTCAGACCGAAATGACCGTATTTTGTGTCATGACGAATATACTCGTCGTGGCGAAATGACCGTATTTCGTGCCGTCGAAATTTCAAACGAAGAATTAATTACAAGTTCATATTTTGTAATTTGATATTTTTTAAATGCCATTAGTTTTTAGTTTCCTTATATCATATGCATTACAACTTCAATAAAGAAGTAATTATTTATATTACGCCACTAGCCATTAAAAGTTAATCGTTTGCGCCGGGATTGCTTCGTATCGTGTTAGCAGACTCGCGGAAAAGCGCTCCGTAGCGAAAGGGTTAAAGGTTCTGCTTTACAAGGATGTAATTCTAATAGACAAGTGTCCACTTCACTTGAAATGACGAAACTAGCGAAATACCGGTGGCGTTCAATGTGCTAAAACGAAGCGATCTTGAAAAATTCACTTTTCACCTCTTCCCGGAAAGGTGAACAGTTCGACATCCAGTCGGCGCGTATTTACGTTCGAAGTGCCGATGATGAAAGAGGAAGAGATAGCCGAAGCGATACGCCGTCCGCGGAGAGAGAGACGGCAAGCGGCGCGTGACAAGAATTACGATCTTCCGAGTTATCTGCATACACGTGTTGCATGCGCATACCGTCGATACTCGCGGGGGAAAATAATTATCGGCCGAGACAGTGAGAGCGTTGTTCGTCGACCGATTTAATCGGGTGCCCCCCCTCGGCTAACGCGGAATCGACGCTTCTCGGCTCGCTTCACGCTCCTCCGAATCGTTCGATCGCGAAAACGAGATGCTCTTCCCTCGCTCGATACTCTCCTATTGCATCTGGATTTGTCCGTCTGGAATATCGCAATCGCACGGCGGTTCGTCATGCTGGCGATTCGATGGTCCGATGTCTTCTTAGCGTTGAGGGAGGACTAACCCTTTGCACTCCGTTGTTGCCGCAGCGGCGACATTGTAATAGAAATTAATAACTCCGTTGTCAGGTAAATCCGGTGTATTTTTATATTTTTTTATATTATAAAAAATTCAATGTTCCACAGACGTGCACTCGCACAGTTGTAAATAGTTTTGCAGTAACTGTTTTAAAATAGTTTTAATAGTAAAAATGACTCGGAGTTCAAAGGGTTAAATGTCAAACATCACCTCTGGAAACTTGAACACAAATTTTCTATGCGATACGCTACGGTCAATTCGCCCAGGAGCTACAATTTTAGATTGGTTCCCATTTTACGTGCATTTCTCAAGCACGTTTGAATGAAAGTAGCCTAGAAAAATGTAAATCCGCCTTACGACCTGTCAGCGGGAACGGAACTCGGTCGTAACTCGATAAAAAGGTGTAATAATATTATGTACGCAATGAATTGAATCTTTTAGATATTAGTTAAGGCCACTCTCGCAATCGTAATTACAAAATAGGCGCGTCGCAAGGTGGACGACAGAACCGAGAGCGCGACGGAGCGAGAAGCTGGCGGAGAGGGATGAAGCGGCGGAGGGGAGGAAAGTCGGAGGGGTGGGAGGAACCGAGAAGCGTAGGTACGGTGAGGTTAGAATCTTGCATCGCGTCGGTGCACTGTCGTTGCATTGCGTACCGTTGCGTCACTCTCTTGTGCAGCGTTTCATTCAACTTGGAGCCTCTCGTACGAAGGTCAAGCGGTCGCGCGGCTATCGCTGCGCCGACTCGTCGCGTCCTTCTCTCCGCCTCTTTCGCTCCTTCTCTTTCGCTCTCGCTCGATCGTTTTATCAGCACCGCGTGCATTTTTCCATTCATGGCTGCAATTTCTCTGCAACTTTTGATACATTGTAGCTTTGTTTACTCCGTCGTATCTATCCGCCGTGAAGAAATATCGCTCGGGTAAATAAAAGCGGACGCGTGGTGTTGGTGCGTTGACGATTTTGTAATTAGCTTACTTTGAAATGGAATCTGAGAGGACAGGCTTGGCAGTTTTTAATTAAATTTGGACTGTTTTTGGCAAATTTACTTATCTATCTGTTAACGATTTACCGACCGCTATTGTTTTAGCATCTTAAGCACTTTAAAGGATTTATTTCGGCTTAGATTGTCTAAAGAAAATTACAGTCGCTTTGAAAATTACAAATGCTTCTCGTAGACTCCTTAACACTAGAACTACCGGCGTTAAATCTATTATATTTCAATATAATTTGGTCATTTATGTTTTTTGAGTTGGACGTAGAATATTTCTCCTATGATAAACTTTGAGAATTTTTGGAAAAGATTGTGTACCAGTCATTTTGACTGGTTTGGTAGTTCTAGTGTTAACACAGTTCCACTACAATAATAAATAACAAATTAGTGATTGCCGTGGGAACCGATTAATAAACTCAAAGTGTAAAAGCGGTGGTGACGAAAAGCCTATTCATAGGCTACCGGACAGTAAAGTGTTAACACTAGAAGTTGCACGGCGGTCGAAGTGGATGGACGAATATTCCGAAAAATTCCCCAAATTGATCGGAAAGCCATGAAGTTAATGTTCCACTCGAGTCTTAAAAAATCTGAATTACTTAATTGATCATCTTTTTCACCTCTTTTCAAAGTACTTAATCAGTACATTTAAATTGAATAGTCGTAACGCCGGAAGATTTAGGGTTGAAGCAATTTATTAACGCTAAAACTGCGAAGACGATCCGAATGGCCGGTTGTCAATTATTTCGAAGAATTCTCCACATTGATAGGAGAGCCTAAATTGCCTGAATCACTTAATCGATCATCTTTTTCGCCTCTTGATTTCTCCTGCTCCAAAGTACTCATTCAGTATATTTAACACGTGAATGTTAGCGGTATTTCGCTAGTTTCTTCGTTTTTGCCGAAGTGAAACTTTTTCTATTAAAATTGCATCTTTACAAAGCAGAAACGTTAAACACAAAAAGAGATATATAGACAGAAGGACTTTTCCTTTTTGAGACCAACTAAATATTTGAGACAGACTAAATATTGATTGAATTAACAAATTCGTAGATATTACAATTTAAACGTCACATGAAATTTTATTGAATTCAGTAGCGCCGGTCACCGGTGACCTCCATGCCGTTCAACGTGTTAAATATAATTGATACAACGTCGGCAGTTCTAGCGTTAAGACGGACAAGAATTACGGCCTCCGAACAATACAAAATTAACCCATTTATATTCGTAAGCGGAATATTCCGCGGATGACGAACGTCTAATATCACTAGCCGCGGAATATTCCGCCCTGTACAATGTTCAACTGCTACGCGCAGAAATGCACGGTACTGCGGAATATTCCGCTTACGGATGCAAATGGGGTAATGCTCCACTTCTATCGTTTATACCGCGTGGCGACCGGATGACGATCGCCTTTTATCCACCAGCTGCGGAATATTCCGCCCTGTATAATGTTACACTACTTACTATGCTGCAAATGGGTTAATCTGCAGTAGCTCGTATCATATCATCGATAGTTCGGTTCACTTAACACTAGATTTACGGAATTGACCGGTTCCTACTTGTTTTTTAAACATTTCTCAAATTTACAGAGACGCTGCACAATAGATATTTCTTGTGTATTTTATAATACAATAATGACTTAACGAATTATCATCTTTGCCGCTTGATCCCTCTTTTCCCAAACTCCTTATTTAATATATTACAATGCAACAGATTTCACGCCCGTAAATCTAGTGTTAAAATCGTTAAACTGCTGCACAGTTTCAGCTATCAAACCTGAAAATCTAAAAAAATCAATTTACTCGCACGCATCTCCTTTTCCCGTTCGTCTTACCTCGACCACTCAATTCCGTCTTCCTCCGGTGTCGTTTCTCAGTTCTCCGCTTCTGCCGTTTTTGTCCTCCGAAATCTTCCATCTTCATCTCTCTCTCTTTTACCTTCTCTTCCATCTCACCCCGAGCGTCGCTCCTCGTGCTGGCCGTTTCTTATTCAACTATTCCGTCTCTTTCAGCAGCGTTCTCTCTCGCTTAGGTTCTTACTCTTTTAGCTGCGATCCTCGATCTTCTGCTCTCGCACACTTGTTCTCTCTCTCTCTCTTTCTCTCTCTCGCTCTCTTTCAATCCATCCATTCTCCTTCCCCCGCAGAGCCCGCCGTTCTCCCCTTTCGGCGCGTCAACTTTAGCAGGTTCACCGTCCATTCATGCCTCCGCCGAGACTGCGTCTCCTCGCGACGACTCTCTTTGATCTACCTCTCCACGATCCCGTGACCTTCGAGTTCCTCCTGTTTTTTTTACCAGCGTATCATTCCACCCCGTGGATTCATTTCTTTCTTTCAGACGTATATCTTTCCGTTTGATTTTGTCCTCCGAGTTATCATTACCCCTCATCGATCCTCGCCCTTCTGCCGATAGAATTCTTTACCTTTCACCTTTGCCCTTGTAACACCCACCGGCGGGGGGTGATGTCTCTTGGATTATTCGTTCCATAAATACCGCTAATGAGACGTTTCTGCGCGAAGTGAAACATCACGATGTTAGCTAAAAGTCGAATAAGCGGCGTTAATATAATACGATGATACGTTGCTGTGTTTCATCGTCCATGATTCCGTGAAAAAGGTTGGAGTTCTGGGAACTGAGAGGAAAGGTAACAGAGCGAAATCTCGAAGAATTATACGAGAAACGAGCGCGGTAATTAGGAGGGGAAAAGGTCTGCGATAAATGCGCTGGAGGGGAATAAAACGATTGCCGTAATAGTTCAAGCTGAGATAGAGAAAAACAACTTGAATTTCAGCTCGATATGAAGTTCGTGGCTGTTAACCCCTTCAGACTCGAATTATAATTTAATATAATTATAATTTGTAAATGTACAGTTTAACCCTTTGAGGACTAGCGGCCTGAGAAAAAATTTAATTATAGTTTATAGCTGATTGTATATACAGTTAGAGTTGAAAAATTGAAATACAACCGATGAAATATGATTAAACAAGTAGTAATTTATAATCTATATGGATTAACAGTATAACTTCCTGATAAGAAGGTGCTTTTGTATTGCAAAATGAATGGCTATCTCTCAATATTGAAAAATGTCTCCATCCGCAAAGGGTTAATGGACACATGGTCTGTAGTAGCTACTAGCCCGTAGTAAAAATTACTTGGGGTGCAAAGCTCTCAGCCAAAAAGACGACAGTACCCAAAATCTGAATAAAACCAACGATCATGAGTGCCAAAGCTACCATAAAATTTTCTATATTACCATCAACACCAAATTGACGCTAAAACCCATCCAAAACTGTTCCTCCCATCTAAAACCACCGTATCAATTATTCTGAAAAAATGCCCCGTTCAATTTTCTTAAATCATCCTCCAACATACACCCTTAACCCTTTGCGGACGGAGGCCTTTTTGAATATTGAGAAATAATCATTTATTTGCCGATCGAAAACCACCTTTTTATCAAAAAGTCAGAGTGTTAATGCATAGTAGTCATAAATTGCTATTTGCATAATCATACTTCACCGGTTAGATTTCAATTTTTCAACTCTAACGGTGTATACATGCACCGTTAAACTATAATCAAATTTTTTCTGAGACTGCATATATGCGTCCGTCGTCCTCACCGGGTTAATATTACGTTAAATTCTACGATATATTAAGAATCACTGATCAACTTTTATTTTAACAATTAAATTCTGAGTTATTGCGGAGGCAGTTACAAAGCAAACCGTTTCCAAGCCAATCCAAAACCGTGCGTCCCAACCCAAAACCACCAATTAAGCTGAAAAAATGCGCGAGAAAGAAGAAAGAGAGAACTAACACGATACGGTAACCGCAGCATATTGTAACAGCAAACTAACATTTCCCCCTTGGTCGTTGTTCCAGCGTGATGTCCGAGGCGTGGGTAGCATTCTGGGAGGCGGCAGCATTAACGACGGCGGCAGCATGTTGACGGTTATGGCAAAGTTGATGAAACAGGAGCTGGCCTCTGACGCCGAGGAAGAGGGCCTGGTGCCTGTCCTCCCCGGCAGGTTCACCTCTATGCGGAAAGTGCCCTCCCTCTCCGACCTCTCCGATCCGGAGAGCTCCCTAGGTGAGTTTTTGTCCACCTTTCTGCGTCTCGTCGCGAGCCTCGAGGCTGAAACTTGCGGTCGTTTCGATGTTGCATCGTGCCTCGTCTCTACTTTACACGAAACGCCGGGAAAACTTGGCCGATGGAGTATATCGTAACGCTCGGATGGATAGGTTTTTGCGCTGCAGGGTATGTGGTCGGAGTATGGGGTTGGCTTGTCATTTTTTGCGACCATGAGATTCTTGGAGACGGCGATGAGACTGGGAGATTTAACGATAGATGTGCGGACGTTACGTTGGTTGTTGTTGAATGCATGAAATAGGTGAAGTTTAACGCATTCACTGGCAGAAAAGAAGATTTTTGGAACATTAACCCTTTGCAGTCCTATGTCGAGCTATACTGGACATAGCTTTTCACTTCAGTTTATTTTCTAACGGTTTAATATCTACTTTTCAAATTCATAATGACTTTGTAATATCACCTAAATATTCGTCGGTACCTATAGTTATTGATATCATTTTAAAAAATGAATAACTAACGACAGAAAACGTCGTGCAATTAATTTCATTTAGCTCGGTACAAACTTGACAAAATAATTCGGACCGCAAAGGGTTAACAAGTTGGACGCCACCGGTGTTTCGGTAGTTTCTTCATTTCTACCGAAGTAAAAGTTTTTCTATTAAAATCTCATCTTTGTAAAGCTGAAGCTTCAAAGACACGGGTGGATATATATTCAGTGGGACTTTAATCTTTCAACGCCAATATTTCAATATTGAGTGCATTAGAAAATTCGCAAATTTATGTTTTATTAAATGAACGTAGAATATCTACTCAATGACTCTCCTGTGATCTTGGAGAATTTTTTGAAAAAATGGGCAACCAGCTATTTTGACTAGTTTGGTAGTTCTAGTGTTAAATATTGAAGGTATTAGAAAATTCGTAAATATTAGAATTTAAAAGTCATATGAAGTTTCATTGAATTTAATAGCGCCGGTCACCGGTGACCGGCGCTAGTGAATTCGATGAAATTTCATATGACATTTAAATTCTAATATTTACGAATTTTCTAATACGTTCGATATTTAAATATTGGCATTAAAACTGGAACTATGAAGCCAGTCAAAATGACTGGTTGCCCATTTTTTAAAAAAATTCTCAAAGATTATAGTGTAGTAAGGTATTAAATAAATGGAAACACAGACGTAGCACAAATTAAACGAAACTAGAGTATGCATATATTTGGTGATAATTATATGTAGTATATTGAAGATATATCAGAACGAAAATTGTGTCGGACCATTCTGGCATATGACCGCAAAGGATTAATGTAGCAAGAAGAGGAATTCAGTTTCTGGCAGTGGATTT
Organism: Cerceris ruficornis; assembly: GCA_963989415.1. Lineage (NCBI taxonomy): Eukaryota > Metazoa > Arthropoda > Insecta > Hymenoptera > Crabronidae > Cerceris > Cerceris ruficornis. The sequence goes on from OZ022519.1 coordinate 29,247,826, forward strand.
GGCTGTTTACGTAATATTTCTAAGAGTACTGTGAACGATGTAGTACTGTTTAAATTCTTCTTGAATTAGGAAACAAGAATGCTGATGTAAGATTTGAAAAGAAATAACTAATTTAGCTCCTACAAAGATGGTTTCTGATAGCAGGGATTTTCTGTCGTATGATAGTTACTTTTACATGGCTCAAATACAGAACGAATTGGGAGTTGAACACCTGCCAGAGCTATTAGGATTCTTAGCGTTATAGATTTAAGCTGACGATCGAGAAATTCCGAAGCACTGAGATCTAAGATCCGTAGGATCTATAAAGGTAGTTCCTGATGACACACGGTGGCCACTTGGATGTAGTAACGAATTGGAAATTGAATATTTGCCAGGGCTATTAGTATCCCTGCTATCACTCTTTTTAGTCATCTTTTAATATAACTATTGTAATTTCCTAGAAAAATACTATCATTACACCGTGCCTGATGTGTTTGAATCATCAGAGCAGGACTTATAACTCTTTTCTTAAGATTCCATTAGATCTTTTTTTATTCAATGTCGCCAATTGCATCTAAAGTTACTACCGTGGGTTATGATGATCCAAATCCTCCTCCGGACCTCTAAAAAATTTCCCTAAATTATTATTTAATAAATCATGGCCTCGGTGATTCGAAAGCCACCTAAAACAGTAGGTTCTATCTAAAATCATCGTAGCAGTCGAGATTCTACGGCGGTTCAGGAGATGTAAACTCGGGTTCCCAATCATTAATGGGCCCAGTTTAAATCATCCTCCGCCACCTCTGATACATTTTTCTTAACCCTTTGGGGACGACGGACGCATATATGCGGTCTGAGAAAAAATCTGATTGTAGTTTATTGTCTCCTGTACACACGGTTAGACTTGAAAAAATGAAATGTAACTGTTGAATTATGATTACGTGAATAATAATTTATAGTTTCTGTATATCAACACTCTCACTTTCTGACAAAAAGGTGCTTTTTCATCGCCAAATAAATGATTACTTCTCAATTAAAAGTCAAAAAAGTCAAAAAAGTCGCCGTCCGCAAGGGGTTAAATTCTTAATTAATAAATGATATTGCTGGTGGCTCGGAACCCACCTAAAGCAGTAAATTCTATCTAAAATTCCTATATCAGTTAAAGTCAAAAAGGTAGAAAAAGGGTTGCAACCTTCCTCCCAGTGGTAGATCAGGAAACATCAGGAATCTAACTTCCAACGGTACACTCGATGAACGTAAACTCAAACCGATGCTGATTTTACTTGCCCCATATTACGCAAAACTCGTTCTCTTATCGTAAAGGTTCCAGTGGATACGTTTGGTTTAACAAATCGCACTGTAATACACGTAACGATGCAATTCGTCACCGCGCATACGTATCGAGTGTTGGCGTGAGAAAATTACTCGCTCACCCGAGTATGTTTACCCGACCGGTCTGGTAATCGTCGAGGCAAATGTTTCAATTAACCGCGTGTACGTGGCCATTGTAGTTTTAACGTGCTACGAGATACCTATTGTACATTTGTACGAGCCTGTGTGCACGCGTACGTATGATCAGTGGCGGAAGTAGGACACCGCACGACCCTTAACTCGGTGGAACCGAAAATCTTTTGATTTATTTACGCCTAATTCTGTTTTCACACGGTAGATACGTTCCAGACAAAACCGTGTAGAAAAAGACATGCATAGGAAAAAAGGGGATTAGTTCCACATTCTTCAGCCGTGTAAAAAGTAGTTAAAATAAATTTATTAAAAAATTTATTTTAAGAATATTTTAGATTTTTTAATCGTGCTAAATCGAATGAAATCGTGTAAAAACGGAATCAATTTTTTTTTCTAGACCGCGTTAAATCAAAACCGTGTAAAGAGAGACCGTGTAAAAACAGAATTGGGTGTACTTTCGTTTTCTGTATCTCTCTCGAAATGTGGACGATTGAATCGATCAGTTCCCTTTCACCTGTGACCCTTCTATTTTGATAACTTATCTACCATTTTGAGATTTCTCAAATTAACCGCCGGTAGTTCGAATGTCATCACAGACATTTCTCTTTCTGTCTGAGAATATCCTAGTGCCTAAATATCGATAAATAATAATGACACAATTCGAAGATTTTAACATTTACGACGAAATGAAAGTGTATTATTATAATTCTAATATCTCAATATGAGCTCAAATATGTCCACGTTTATTTGAATGCATCTGTGCGTCACATGTACACTCGACGAAACGAAACATGACACTCCATTAGATTAGAAGGTTTCCCTCGTTCATCCGAATCACGTGGTACATGCGCATTTCTGTTGCGTCGAGGACGCGTTTGAAACGTACGTAGGGAAGCTTTCACGTCTCTTGGTATATACCTGCGGTTACACATTTAATTTCCTTTGCTCTACGCATGCGCATGTGCGTTTACGTAATACAGCATCTCGAAGTGTGCATGAGTAACGTATCAACGCATATAGCACAGAGCGAGGAGGGGAAAATTAATAATTGATGTATGGAAATACGCGTTGGCAAATGTGCATATCCCAGCAGATGTATCCGTATTTGTTAAGTTTCATTGACCACTTTGAGACAGATTCTATTTTTAGAGTGTCATAAACGAACTGTACCGTTGCGAGCTTGAGGTATTTTTTCGAGAAGGAGCATTTCGATGACCTTGGCAGATCTGACGATGAAAGAGAAACACGTGTATTGACAGATGCAATCGTTTGCACAATGCAGCTATCGATTTACATACTACACATATAATACAATATAAATGCGAAATCTTGGAAATTGCACCGCTATAAATCCGAGTAACTCTTCTGGGAAATTGGAGATTAGTCATCTTTCGCGCTAGGTGTCGAATGAACGAGCACGAAAAACACGAGTCGCATTCTGGAAATTGAACAAAGCGAGTTAAGAATCTCCCCAAAAAACCAAAGCTAATAATACTTTCATAAAACATTTAAAAATTACTTTTCCCATTTTAGTTAACTTAAGACTGCCCATAAAAAAGTTATCATAATTACCAAAAATCTTGCCAAACTATAAAATCAAAACGTTCCTCGCAAACGCTATTATTAACACTAGAACTACCAAACCAGTCAAAATGATTGGTACTCAATTTTTCCAAAAATTCTCCGAGTTCCTAAGAGAGTCATAGAATAGATATTCTACGTCCATCTTATAAAACATAAATTACTGAATCGATCATCTTTTCCACCTCTTAATTCTCCTTTTTTCAAAATGCTTATTTAATATTTTTAAATATGACAGATTTAACGCCGGTAGTTCTAGTGTTAAGTCCCACTAATTCTTAGAAGAAATCGCAGATCAGTAATTCTCCGTTCGCTCGATCAGCAAAACGATACTTGTCGCATCGATTTTAATCGATGAACGTGGCATACAACGCGTTAATCAAAAATCCTGGTATTCGAATTGCACGCGAATGCAGGGGGGTTGGCAGTGTAAAAAAGAAAATAATTCTCGATATCAGCTCCTTTTCCAGCTGAAACATGATCGATCCACGGCGACGATGTTGCGTCGTGTGTCGGCTGTCGGACTGTGACACTTAAAGGTGCACTTACAACGAGTGATGCTTGCATAATACGAGTATTAGCTGCATAAGCACTTACTCGTGTATAACTTGTCGCGATTAGAATCGCGCAGACTGGATCGCGCGGCGTTGCGTGCACGGGCGCTGCTTTAAAATTTAAAACGGTATCTAAAACGGTACGAGGAAGACGAAAACTCCGATAGGGAAAAAGTAAAGGGAAAGAGAAAGATGAGCCGGCGGTAATCCTGCAGCTGGAAGAATTGAAAATGTCGCAGGAGACTTTGCGTATCATTGGCTTGCGAATGCAATGCGCGGGGATTTCTGTTTTGTTTTAAGCGGAATTCTATGCGGGTCATTTGCTTTTTCCCTCTTTGGAATCTTTGGGTTGTTGACTCTTCGGGGAGACAGTTACTTGGAGGACGTTGAATTGGAATAGTCGGCGTTTTGAGCTTGATAAATTCTGAAACGTGAGTTTCCAGAATTTGTAAGCGGAAATATTTAGTAATTCTGGTGTTAAATATATCATTGAAAGAAACAGACACAATTTCCTCTAACTTTCAACCATCAGATTTCAGTTTTTCCTCAAATTTAGCAACTCAGTTTCAAAGTTGTATCAGTTGGCGCCACTTTTCAACCCAACCCCCTTCATTCACCTGCCACCACTCGGATCGCGTCAGAAACATTTTCAAATCTCCACTTCCCTTTTAAAATCCCTCCGCAAAATCCAATCTCAGCGATGCCCCCAGTATCTCGATGAACCCAAATTCGGAAAACAGAGGAAAAACATCTTCAAAGTAAAAACGAAAGAAATTAACAGCGACTTAAGAAATCTCGAAAAATCGGGCTCACCGGACAGGGAATCGGGTAGCATAGAGGCAGTAGAGTAATTCTTGTTACTCGCGGCTCGGCGAGTACGATCAAAATGTAGCGAGAATTTACGAATTGGATAATCAGCAGCATCCTCATTAAGGCCCCCCCACTGAACGCCCCCGCCTTCCATTCTCCTTTAGGCCCGCGCATGTGTGCGTTACCGTGTGCGCACATGCGTTAATGCACGTGCTCGCGTCTGTGTTACGTAGCGCGCGCGCATACACGCTTGTACGCGTGCGCGCGCACGAACACACGCTGCCGGATCGTCCGCCCACTTATCTGCTCTCTTACCAGAGCCAACTACGGGGCAGCGACAATTTTTCACTGATTCCGTACTTTTCTGCCGCGCCTGACCCCGTGAATCATCCTTGTAAACATCTTTAACCGGTGATTCGCTGTTGCGTGAGCGAACTGGACGGATAGGGAGTGATTTTACTCGAGGGGGGTGGAGGTGTTTGGGTCAGTTTATGGTGGATGTGGGTAGAGATGAGGTAGGGAGGAAGTTAAGGAGAGGAAGGAATGGGTGGATGGATGGGATGCTGGGGAGAGAGGGATTTTAGGGGAAGTTTAGGGGGAGGTTGTTTGGGAAAGGAAGCTGGAAGGCGAAAAAGGTGTTGAAGGGAAAAACCTTTTTTCAAATTTCTCCCTCTCACTTTTTCTCTCTGACTCTTCTTACCATGAAAAATAAAGAAAGGGCAGTAAACTCATTTCAGACAATATCGAGTCTATCAAAGCTTCTTTTAAACTCCAACTTTTTCTCTCTCTATGCCTAACACTTTTAACCCCTTGTCCTACAATAACGAGTGACACTCGTGATGAGGTAAATGGGATAGGAAATTTTCCAGTTTTGCAAAACCCAGCAAATTGAAGATATTAATTAGACGTGGCGCGATAATATTATTCCTGTAATAATATTACGTTAAATTATACGATATATCAAGAATCACTGATCAATTTTTATTTTAGGAATTGAAATCTGAATTATTGCGGAGGGAGTTACAAAACAAACCGTAGGGCGAGAGGTTACAAGTGTTAGGCAGAGGGAGAGAAAAAGTTGGAGTTTAAAAGAATCTTTGAGAGACTCGATATTGCCTGAAATGAGTTTATTGGCCTTTCTTTATTTTTTATGGTAAGGACAGTCAGAGGGAAAGAGTGGGAGGGGGAAATTTGAAAAAAGGCGGGGTCAGAGCAAGTGGAAATCTCAAGATTTATCATGTTCCATTATTAGCTACCGAGGAGATACTATAATTATAATAATTGTTCATGATGCGACGAGCTTCACCGTAATTTGACGATAAGATTGCAAGCTCGTAAAGATGTCGGTTTTGTGCAACATTAATGAATGGATAACCTAAGTAGAAAAGGGGTACGACAGCGTTATATAAAAGTTTAAAAAAAAATCAAATTTTCAATCGGAAAACTTTTAGCGCCATTTTATAAGTTAGACAATTTAACATAATTGAAATCAAAGTACAAACTTTGTGTACTAAATTAAATTAAATATAGTTTACCTGCGACTCGAGTAGCGGGGCCCAGTTCGAATCTCCCGCCACACCCTTTCAAAAATCTCTTTCGCGCGCTTTGTATCATAGCCTCGAAAATTCATTTTCAAATCGATATTTCCGCAACCATTTAAGAATATTGTTTAAGGGATTTTTGTAATAATTTACTCGTAGAGATCGAACCGCGAAATATAAAAGCAAAGGACGCGTGCCTTCGTCTCTATCAGTACGTGCGAGGACGTCGCGACGAGTTGTTTCCCTGTAAGGAAATCTAACGGAAATCACTTCGACTAGACTGACTCGAGCTGTTCTATTCTTACGTTACCGGTATTTAGCAAACATTAATAGTTCGTACGTCCAAATACAAAATCGATAAGCCAAGCGTCTCGGTTTCCAACGAAGCACACGTTCAGCGAGGAAGCGACGGATTTACGGAATCGCGAATAATTAGTAGCGCGATTGGAATTTCCAAAAGGAAAGCTAAATTGCACTTCTTGACATACTTCTGTGTGGGATTAACGGTACAAGTACTGCTGATTAATTTACTATATTGAGACATATAGTACATTGAGAGATGATTAATGTCTGTAATATATTTTTAAAAAATGAAAGAACAAGAAGAAATTGATAAAAATTAGTTTTATTTGAAGATTTTTGAGCTGCGAGCAAATCTTGGCGGCCGGGTAGCCTTTCAAGTTTCAAATTTCTTTCGTGATACACGAAACAATAACTTCTCATTTTTTTTCTTAAAAATAAAAACACAATGCTTTGTTCCCGGTCAACTCGAAGGTTGACGCGTGCGAATCATCGTTAATTAACGCCCTCATTGTCGATCATTCGGGCAATTAACGTCGCTCTGTGATATTCCTCGGCAGCGTCTTTAAGTCGTCGCACTAATTTTTGCACGATAATGAGAAAAATCGTCCGTCCGAAACTCTTTGAAATAACAAACACCGACTTCCATTCCGGCAATCTTGCGAGATTCTCTTTCGTCGGTGCTTTGAAGACGTCTCGGTTTCTGCTCCTGTAAAAAAGTATCTTTTAATTAATTCAAACAAGTCTTATTAACCAACAAACCAATGATTTAAAATTCCTGTACACCTGCTAATAATTAAGGCTAGAGAAATTTTCCAAACATTTAAAAGAAACGTACTTTGCAACAACCTCTGAAATAGTCTGCCAGCAACTGCTCAGATTTGCAGCAATTTGCAACCCCTATACTATTGTTAACAGCTGGAGTCAAAAAAACTTTTCAAATAACTGAAACAACCATATTTCTCAACAACCTCTGCAATACTCTCGCAGCAACTGCTAAAATCTGCAGCAATTTGCAACCCCTGTACTCCTGCTAAGAACTAAAGTAAAAAGAATTTTCCAACTAATTAAAATTACCACGTTTCTCAACAAGCTCTGCAATACTCTGCCAGCAACTGTTCAAATCAGCAGCAATTTGCAACCCCTATACTCTTGCTAACAGCTGGAGTCAAAAAAACTTTTCAAATAACTAAAACAACCATATTTCTCAACAACCTCTGCAATACACTGACAGCAACTGCTAAAATCTGCAGCAATTTGCAACCCCTGTACTCTTGCTAAGAATTAAAGTAAAAAGAATTTTCCAAGTAATTAAAATTACCACGTTTCTCAACAAGCTCTGCAATACTCTGCCAGCAACTGTTCAAATCAGCAGTAATTTGCAACCCCTGTACTCCTGCTAAGAACTAAAGTCAAAAGAATTTTTCAAATAACTTGAACAACTATATTTCTCAACAACCTCTGCAATACTCTGCCAGCAGCTGCGCAAATGAGCAATAATTTGCAACCCTCACACTCCAGCTAAGAACTAAGGTCAAAAGAATTTTTCAAATAACTAAAATTACCACGTTGCGCAACATCATCTTCAATATTCCCCCAACAACCCCTTACAGTCCTCACCATTTCAAGCTCGTAACGCCCGCTATTTCAATCCTCACCTTCAACATCTCAGAAACAAAGGCCCATTAAACCCCCGGACACCTGTTCAGCTTCCTCCACCGTAGAATCGTCTACGAAGGTATAATTGAAAAAGGCTTCGCAGTTCTGTCCTCCCCTTGTAACAACGTCATCGTTCTTCCCGCATTCTCCGTGAGACGGGAAAGGGTTAAAGTCGATGAACGAAAGAAATTGGAAAAGTTTTTGTTTCGTGGCGACAGCCAAGCTGAGATCCAGTTGCAGGTAGAAACGCCGGCGTTTATAATTTTCTAGACGGACCGCGAGAGCTCATTGAATAATGCAGCTTTTCCTCCGACTTTGCTGTAACAACCGTCCGGAGTATTGTTAAACGATCACCTTCTCATCCCTGCCATCGGGTTTTACTATGATGACAGTTAGCGCTCGGTATATTTTATGCAAATATCCATTGTCATCGGTGACATTGACGTACCTGCGAGAAATTTGTTTCTTTCGCACCTCCTTTGATGAGATCGGAAAGTTGGGGCTGCACGCTCCATTTTTCCCAGGATAGAGAACACGACGGACCGCGATTCTGGGACCGATGGGGTTGGACCTTTGGTGGGATTCGTTTTGGGTCCTGTGAAATGGTGCGGAGCTGAGGATTAGTAATTGGTTTCAGGAAAGTGTTCGTCTATGGTGCAGATTTGGAGAGAACCGTATAGTTGGTTTTTGAGTTTGTTTCATTTGGGCCTGGTAGAGTTGAATGTTCGTTGGGACTCATTTTGGCGTCCTGTGAAATGGTGTCGACCTGGTGATCGTTAATTGCTTCAGAGATTTGAGAAAAGTGTTTATAGAATTGGAGAAATTCTTTGGGTTGCTTTTGGTAGCTTGCGATTTGGGCCTGTTAGAGTTAGACCTTTGTTGGGATTGATATTGATGGTCCTGTGATATGATATCATCTTCGAGATTAATTCGGAGGTTGCAGAAAAATGTTTGTCTATGCGCATCATTTGGGCCTGGCAGAGTTGAATGTTCGTTGGGGCTCATTTTGGGGCCCTGTGAAATGGAGTCGACCTGGTGATTGTTAATTGTTTTAGAGATTTGAGAAAAGTATTTATAGATTTGAAGAAACTCTTTGGGTTGCTTTCGGAAGTTTGTGATTTGGGCCTGTAGAGTCAGATCGTTGTTGGGATTGATATTGATGGTCCTGTGATATATCATATTCTAGATTGATTTGGAGGTTGCAGAAACATATTTGTCTACGTGTAAGTTCAAAGAAAATTTTTCCACCGGTCTTTAATGGTCCCTTTCATTTGGGCCTGACAGACTTGAATGTTTATTGGGATCCATTCAGGGTACAAAATCATAAACTACAAACTTTATGAAATCGCGACTAAAAATACCATCGATAATACTACAAATAATTCCTCAGTTTAGTGTATTTTATGCCTGGCCCAAAACAGCACATCTTCTTCCAATATGTTCCAGGGAAGGTAAACGATTGGCTACCCCTAATTTAGAGGCTCTCATAAATTAGCCTTCACCTGGGGTTTAGCAGTTGCTTCTCCATATGGTCTTCTTCGTAGTTTGCGATTTGGGCCCCCAAGGTTGAAGTTTATCCCGCCACGTTTTAAACTTACCAATCAGTCTGGAGCTCTGGAAAAAGTGCTTTCCACGTGAATCTCATTTCCCCAAAGTCATTCCAAAAGCAAAAAAGAGCTTGTACGAGACACGAGGGTCGATCGGAGAATCAATTTGTCATTCCGAGAAGCGATCCTTCGAGTAGCAGGTACGAGAAGCGTGTACAACCAATTTATTCCGGCGAGGCAGGTAGTAGTGGTCACCGGATGAGCATGGCTCTCTGTCCTACGTGCCCTGGGTTACGAAGGGCCCAAGTTCTCCGTGCAATCGGTTTTCTCCATACTTCGGCCATGTGTTACGGTACATCGAGGCTCGAGCCTGCCTTTCGTGCAAGGCGTTTACACGTTTTTCACGCAATCTCGCTCAGGCCTCTTTGTGAAAACCAGAAGACCCTGCTCTCTCGACGTTTGCGTGTATCAGATAAAAAATATGGAAAGAAGCTACTTCGGGGCTGGTTTGTCCACAATTTATGCCCCAACGTGCATTGTTCTTTTAAACTTTCGAACTTCATTAGCGCCTCTGCGAGAATATACAGTTATAGGGCAGAATTAAGATGCAGTGGAAGGAATTTTCCAAAAATGTAAAAATATAGGATTTACGTTTGCACGTTTTAGCATAGGCAGAGTAATTTTAGAAAACGATCGCACGGAACATTGAGTCGTTAACAGAAAAATGAAAAGAATACTTCAGAGTACATTGTATAAATAAAAATGAAGTACTAACCCAAGGACAGGCAAGAATCTATTGTACAGTTAGCTCTATAAATGGCAAGCAGAACTCCCTCCACTTCACCAAACGTAGCGTCAATCCATGTCTTCACCCTGTTTTTCCCCGAGGGCTTTGCCGCCAGCGGAAATAGCGTCACATACCTTCAACCAGGAACCCAAAGTTCAAATCCCCCGCCAATTATCCCTTGGGAATTTCCCCTCATTTTTCCAACGCCCACGTATCAACCCCAGAGCTTCAAAACATCTAAAATCCCAGCTGTTCTACAAAATTATCGTAAAGCATGAAAATCTAAAAATATAATAACAGCAACAACCATCTTCCACCTGTTCACATTCGGGCATTTCAAAAGTGGCGGGGGAACTTCCCGCGCGCCGTTTATCGCGCACACTGTACATTCCCCGCGTAAACCTTGGCAGCCCTCCAGATCGCAGGGTGTCGTAAATTCGAGCGAGATTTTTAGCGGAAATTCTTTTGCAACCTGCCCCGACTTTATTATCCGTGCTGTAAAACAGAAATTTCAACTGGTTTCCCCCGTGCTTCGAGGAGGAATCCTCGACGGGCTAATTTAAGATCGCTGAAATACTTTCAAACCGCGCGCTTTTTTCCGACGTGAGTTATTACGATGTAACGGATAGCATCGTACGTTTCCCTTTCGGCGGTGGAAAATGTGGAGTAACGGGGGGAGGTCTTACGTTGAAAGGATCGAGGGAGATAATGTCGTCGTTTATGGGTTTAATGGCAACGAGCTACGGTGTCGTTTTAACTGCAATTTTCTCATTACAACGCGGTCCAAGCGTCTCGAGTCCACCTCGCAATCTCAAGTTTTCGTAGAAGCGATTTAGAACCGTGCTTCTGCGATCTCAAGCTTTGGTCTGCCGTTGGAAAAGGTTGTTTGTGATATTTGTGTTAAATATTGAACATTTAAGAGTAGAACTGCTATCAATTCAATGGGTAGATTTCAAATAATTAGGCAATTGAATAATTAGGTAATTTTATTGAAAGACAACAAAAAAAGGTGACGAGTGAATTATTGTCGTTGAGGTTTCAGAAAACAGATGTAAAAAATAGAAGGAGAAAAAGCTGTAGAAATGTAGAAATTAAAAAAAATTAGGGAGCAGTTATTTTATAGAGTTTGGTAATTACAATCACAATGCCATTTATATGGCATTTATATTATCTATATGGTAATTTATAAAATTGTGAAAAAAGTAATTTTGAGTATTTTTGAATCAATACATTTATATGAAATTATTACAGTTGCTGTACTCGTAAGTTCTATTAGATAGCGTCGCAGAATACGGTGAAGTGCGAAGCGCGGGAAATTTGAATTTGCAGCAGACACCTAATTCAAACCGCGCCCATCCATTACACTCACAAACTTACAAATTTTCTCCAACAATCATTTATTAAACAATTCGCTCTAAAAAAACTGTTTTATCTTTCAATAATCATAATTTTTAATATACTCAAATTCGTACAAAAATCATTCTTCCACGTTCCATAGAAACTTCTCTTTATTTCGAGTATGCGCGTTATTAATATCGAATTTCCATGAAATCCTCGTTTGCGTTGCATCGTGTACACGATTGATAAGACTTTCCTTCGGAATACCAGCCGAAAGAGAGAGAAAGAGAGAAAAGGAGAGGAATCTAGTCACGTAGGCCACAGTGGCTGGTGTTGGCGTTTAAAAGCGACCAGAGAAGAAAGACGGGAGGAACTTCAGGATAAAGTTAAAGCCATCGCCGTTTACAAATACGTCGACTCTCGATCAGTTCCTTTGCATTTTCTTTTGCGCAGGCTGCGCCGGTTTCAGCGCAGGCGCGAAACTCGCGGTTGTTCTCATGGAAACACGCCACGATGAGAATTCCCCGATTTACACGGAAGATCGGTTCCTCGGAATATCGTGTAAATTTAAATCGAGGCTCGTAGAAGTATGTGGACAGCAAAGATCTTTATTTTTAACACTTCCTTTCAATTCATTATTCTGGAAACCCGTGTAAAAGGCGAAATCGTGTAAATAAAGTACCGTAAAGTTTTCTCCTCACGTCCAAATATCTCTATTTGTACCGATATAAAATGGCTCTTATTTTCTATATCCATCTTGCCAAATGCAAACGATTAGATCAATCGGTTTTCCCTTCCCTGCGAAACTTATCTTTTAACATGTTTACTCAGCGCTTCTAAATATATCGGATCAATCTTCGCCACTTGTATCTTTGCTGCTTAGTTGATATCGGAATGCTCAGAGGAAATTCCAATTTGTTGTAACTTCCATTGACTTTCCTGTATTTACCAAACATCGAAGGATTCCGAGTCTCCTAAACCAGTGGTCGGCAAATCGCGAGCCGCATGCGGCTCTTTAGCGACCTGAGTGCGGCTCAGCCAGTCGGCCGCAAAAATGTTTGTCAATAAATAAGATTATTATTATATCTGGTGGTATTTAATATTGACTAGCTAGGTTAAACCGGCTCCGAAAAACATGATTCGTGATCGGTTATTGAAAAGAAATTTGGCTCTCAAAAAACTTTTAATTCTCCTGCTGCCAATTTTTTGCTCTTTTGACTAATAAGTTTGCCGACCACTGTCCTAAACCTCCGAAACTTGAAAAAAAATACCGTCCAGAGGAATTATTATCCTCCGTTATTCGCGAATCGTCGAAAACAAAGGGCCTCGAGAAATTCGGTGTCTCCGGTGGGAAGTGCTTATCTCGTGTACACACACGCGATTCGCGTGTTCCCCGTACGAAGGACGGCACGATAAAACGAACGAGATCAAAGGCTTCTTTTGTGCCGGTAAAAATCAGAAATTGCCCGTAGTAGGGGCTGACCGTGAACGCTCCGAGTATTTGACACGATGGAAAGAGGGAAAGAGGCGAAAGGGAGAGGAGGGAAAAAAAAGGAGAAGATGCGGCCGAAGCCACACGAGTGCATGAGAATGTCCGCGTTCGAGGGGAAGACCGATGGGGAAGGGTGGAGAACATTGGACGCGCTCATGGGAGGATCATGGGACGATCGTGGGAGGAAAGGGTGAAGTTACGGAATCGAATTGATCCATGTCGTCAATAGATGCCGTATAACCGTTCTTTTCGGTTATTTCGAGCATTTTTACTTTAACACATTACCGTCCGCTATTGTTCGAGCATTCTACCCATTTTAAAGGATTTGTTTCGGCTTAGATTGCATAAAGAAAATTGCAATCTCTTTGAAAATGACAAATGATTCTCAGTGACTCCTTAACACACTTCCACGACAATAATAAATAACAAATTGGTGATTGGCGAGGGAACCGATTAATAAACTAAAAGTCTAAGCGTTGGTGACAAAAAGCGTATTTATAGACCACCGGTCGGTAAAGTGTTAACACTAGATCTACGGCCGCCGTCGAATTGACGGGTTCCGACTTTTTTGAAAAATTTCCTCAAACTGGTAAAGAAGCAATACAGTAAATATCTCACGTGTATCTTGTAATACACAAATTACTTAACTGATCGTATTTTTTGCCGCTTGATCCATCCTTTTTCAAAGTACTTATTTAATATATTTAAATATACCAGATTTAACGCCCGTAGATCGAGTGTTAAAAATAACTCGTACGTACGTGTGCCATTCACTGTGGCAAGTGTTTAGCTGTCGTTTGCTGCGATTTTGCCACTTTGCTGATAGTCACACAAAGTCGTTCTAAGTTTGAAATATTTTTCCGATATTTTTGGGATGGTTTTACAGAAAGGAAAATTTATTAGACGGTAGGTACTTGTAGCGAGATTTAAATCTTGCCGCTTTGCTAACAGTGACGCAAAGCTGTCCTTAATTCTGAAATATTCCGTCGATACTTTAGAACTGCTTTACAAAAAGAAAACGATGCAAGGTGGTTGAGATTCATGGCTAAACTTAAATCAGTCTCTGGTGTTTTCTTTCCGAGAGCACATTGTAGCGTGGATTTAAGTGGAGCGTTGGTCGGTTGAATTATAAATCGATTCTTTCCGGCAGGAGTTCCTAAATCGTGGCGTTCGTTGAAACAAACACTTCGGCATACGACAGCTACTTATTTACAGAAGAAACTTTTATTATTGCGAAGAACCATCGATCCAAGGAGCGTAGGCCGCGTTGGGCCGAGGCTGCACCACGCTGCACCGTGCTGCATTGCGCGAAATGCGTAACCGCAGCTGTGCGTGCGGTCGAGAGCGTCCCCTCCTCGTTCTCTTCTTCCTTCTCTTACTCGGTCGCTCGTTCTTTTACCTTTTTCCCCTCCTTCTCCCTTCTCTCTCTCTTTCCCTCGCATACTGGGTTACTCATTCTCTCCCTCTCTCTCCTTCTCACTTGCGAACACTCTCTCTTTCTCCTCTTTCGTCCTCTTTCCTCTCTAACTTTGCACTTCTGTTTCTCTCCGCGTCTTCTTCTCTCTTTTGCACGCGTTTACTTTCCTTCTCGCTGCTTTATCTTCTCTCCCTCTCTCTCTTTCGGGTCTTTTCTCGAGCAACTTTGTATCTTTTCGTCTTCAGAGCTTCTTTTTTTTTCTCGTTGTCTCTCCTTTAGGTCCTCTTTGTTTACGTACCGGAGACCAGACGCAGATACAGTTCTCACGTCCCCGATCCCCGGAGACGACGATTTACAGTTTCAAACAAACCCTGCTTCCTCCCTCCTCTTCTTCTCTCTTCTTTCACCCCGATCTTCTTTCCTTCGTCGTTCGCTTCCTCCGCCTTACCTTCGACAGATGCCAAACTTCTCGGCGAGAGAACTCTGGAGAGATTTTTGACTCGACATCGTCCCTCTCGACTGCTCTGTGACTTTTCAATAGCCTTCGTATCGCCATTGTTTGCCGCGATGAAATTCCGAGTTGATGCATTATCATCGACGTTCAGATTGCGCTTTATCGATGGAGCCGAGCGATATGTTTGATCGTCGATGCATCTGAATAATTGCGATGCAAAGAAATCTCTTCGCGGCATGAGGTTTCATGAGAAGAGATTAATTGCATAGAATTTTCTGTGCTAATTGCTCTTGCCTAATCGCGCAGAAAGATTATTTTTAATTCAGAGTAGCGAAATGTGGCTCTTTGTGTTACTTTTGGGACAAAATTTCGAAAATTTGTAAGATGCTTTTAAAATATTATGTCGTGCAAGTTGGATGTAAAAAAGCGGGAGGTTTTTGTATCATAGCTCTAAATACGGCGGAAGCCCACAGTACCGTGCATTTCCGCGCGCAGCAGTTTAACATTGTACGGGGCGGAATATTCCGCGGCTGGTGATAAAAGACGATCTTCCGCGGCTGGTGTGAAAGACGATCGTCATCCGCGGAATATTCCGCGGCTGATGATAAAAGACTATCATCATTCGCGGAATATTGCGCGGCTGGTGATAAAAGACTATTGTCATCCGCGGAATATTCCGCCTACGGATGCAATGGGTTAAGACTTTGCGGTCCGAATTATTTTGCCAAGTTCGTAGCGAGCTGAGTGAAATTAATTGCACAAAATTTTCCGTCGTTTGTTATTCATTTTTTTTAATGATAGCAATAACTATAAATACTGATAGATATTTGTGATATTACAAAATTATTGTGATTTTGAAAAGCCAACATTAATTCGTTAGAAAATAAAAAGCTATGTCGAGTATAGCTCGACGCAAGTGGTTAAAGCAAAGCGGCAAAGAAAATGATCAGTTAAATAACTTTTGTATTATAAAAATACACGTGAAGTGTCTGCTGCACTGTTTTCCTATGAATTTGAAAAACGCTTATAAAAAGCAGGAATTTGATTGAAATACGTATAGAAAAATTGATGCAAATTTACCGGAAGATTCACTTGCAGCTGTTATGTTGTTTACTTCTATTTTTCTCATTTATTTATTTATTCTTTTCAACGGGCAAATTGCCCTTTAGTATTCATTGAAAAGCGCCAATAATTACCATTTCAAATAATTTCGCATACTCTTCGCAATTTTTCCCAATTACAATTTCGCATTACGACAAAGTGTGCCACTTTCAAACTGAACGGCTCAAATATGGGCACACTGTTGTCATTAATTTAATAAATTTTTCCGCCGCTGAAAAGGGTTAATTCCGCTTTTCCCTGCTGCCTGCGCGACTCGAAATACCGTCGGACAAACAAGAACCGTTTTCATATCGTAAAATCCCTATCGTTGCACTTTTGCAGAGTGTGCGCAACGCGCTAAGTATATTTGAATATAGGAAGATGACTCGCGTTACCGATGTCAAACTGATAATCGAAGAGTTCTGGATGGCTCGTCGCTATCTTCCCGTCAACTGATACCAGAAGCTCTCCAATATCGATACGTTTTACGGTGCACGGTATATTTGGTTACTTTCAAGCCAATTTTATCATCACCCCCCTGCCTCCCCTGTAATATTTTAATTGAATCGGCAGTTTATCTAATCGGCGCCGACGTGTATTCGTTAATTTATCTAAATCCAACCCCATTGTTCTGCCGACGACGGGAATCCGGTTGCTGTTATTAATAACGTCCATGTTTGAATTTTGTAAGTAGATTTATCCCGCATCTCTTATGGAATTTGCGCCTCCGTTGGTACGACGAGCAAAGAGATACGGCATTATCTGCATTATCAGATTCCCGTCTGATAAATCAGCTTGGAGATTGCACGAGCGATAGATCGGATCTGAACGAATCTCGAAATGATGTTTCGGTTCGGCGGTTTCAATTTTATGTATTAAAATTGATGGCTAATGTTAATTGGCTGGAGTTCAAATTTCTCATTAACTCAGAAATGTTTTTTAATTATTATTTCCGGTATCGTAGCCTCGGTGGTTCGGAATCCAAAATCGGTAGGTCCAGGGCGAAACGTACGTGGGAATCAACCCTCATCTGTCCTTGGGATCTTTTTTTAGCCAAAATCGCGACAAACTCACGGTGAATACATATTCTCGATAAAGTCATCATAAAGAAAAATAGACTAAGGGTAGAGAAGGCCTTAGGGACTTTAGGTTGATTTATTTAGGGGCGGATGAAAATGAAAACTGAAAAAATTGATATTATAGGTCAGTGACGATAACGGATAATGTAAGCACAATTTACACCAGAGTTCGTAAGCTTCTGAGTCTTTGCGATAGCTAGAGTACAATACCTCTTGTTTCTTTGATAAAAAATTGATTACGGGTAACAAAGACCGTAGTACTGTTTTTTAAGGAGCAGAGTAACGTTGAATTCGAAAAAAAAATTGCTATCATACACCAATTTACGGGAGAACGGATCAACTTCTATGAATCTTAGCGATTACAAGCGTGAAATACCTCGCCGACGTTACGTTAGCAGTTCGTTTCATAAGTCATAATATTATCTGAAATACGACGTGCGAACGGACTCGTAAAACGGCATTTCGACTACGATAAGTTTCGATGTGAACGGTGTTCGATAAATCGCGAAATCGTAGACTTTGGCCGAGTTCTAAGGCTCGTATGCTTCGGCCGTGTTCCGTAACTTAAATAGACGTTGCCCTTAAATAGACGTTGCCAGGGGCATTGGTCGGAGGCGTTCGATGGAAACGAACCTTTCTCTCCCCGATATCTCATTGAACGGGATTTAAAGATAGTCGGGCTCGTGAAAAATGCATACGCTCGTCGGTGATCCGTGTAAATGATTCTACGCCCCGCCTGGGCCCGTCGAGATCGAAAATGATACGTGTCTACCTCTGTCGGCTTTGCTTATCCGGCTGGAATCGAAGGAGCTTCCATGTTGCTCTCGCAGGTGGCGTCGTGGTATCTGCTGCACGATCGACGATAGATAAAGTAGGAATCTTTATGTGCTTCGTTGCTGTTTAAACCGAGGACTTGTTTGAACTTAATATTTTGTTTATTAAATTACTTAAAATTTCGGGCGGTGAGGAGTAACTGCTGATCGTACTGTTTTTTGGGTAATTTCTTAGGGTGTTTTAAAATAAAGTAGCAAAGTTGTGAAAGCTATCTTTTTTAATGAAATTTGATGCAAATCGTGATAGGAACTTGTACAATTCTTGTACACTTGTAATTTTAAAAGTTTGAGGGTATTTTGTGAACTCAGAACTATTCTAAAAGGTTTCTGGCTGGCCATCAGAGGCCTGAGTTCAGCTCGCCTCCCCTTATCTCTGAGAAACTATCACTAATTTGTTATTTAATGTATCACAGTTCCTCAAAATACACACCACATAGATACATACGTTCAAACACTGCATACATACACCCATTTCAACAACAGAAACATAGATAAACTCATTGAAACACCACATAAATAGATAAATGTATTCAAATACTCTGTAAATACGTACATTCAAGCACCACGTGCAAAGACGCTACTCTAAAACACCAAATACGTAGGTACATACAGACAAACATACATACAGATACCATACGTACATAGATACCCACATTCCGACACTGCATACTTGGATACCCACATTCAAACACCACATACATAGATATTTTCAAACATCACGTACAAAGGTACCCACATTCAAATACCACAGCTGCAGATACATACGTTCAAACATACGTTCAGATACCATATACATACATGCATTCAAACACCACGTGCATAGATACCCACATTCCAACACTGCATAGATGAATACCCACATTCAAACACCAGATGAATACATATTTTCAAACACCACATACACAGATAAATGTATTCAAGTACGATGTGCGTACGTACATTCATACACCGCGTACATAGATACCCACATTCCTACACTTCATAGATGGATACCCACATTCAAACACCATATGCATACACATTTTCAAACACCACATACACAGATCAATGTATTCAAATACTATGTACGTACGTACATTCATACACCACGTGCATAGATACCCACATTCCGACACTTCATAGATAGATGCCCACATTCAAACACCAGATGCACACATATTTTTAAGCACTACATACCCAGATCAATGTATTCAAATACTATGTACGTACGTACATTCATACACCGCGTACATAGATACCCACATTCCGACACTGCATAAATGGATACCCACATTCAAACACCGCATACATAGATAAATATAATCAAATACCACGTACATACGTACATTCGAGCAGCACGTACAAAGATACCCACACTAAAACACCACATACCTAGGTCCATAGTTCAAACATACGTTCACATACCATGTACGTACATGCATTCAGACACCACGTACATAGATGCCCACATTCCGACACTGCATAGCCGAATACCCACATTCAAACACTATATACAACATGCAAGCTTCGAGCAGCACATACGGCACCACGAATCCGGTAAATGGAAGCCCCGGGGCGAGTGGAGATCGGAAGAGGAGGACGGGTTAAGGGAAGAAAGAGAGGAAGAGGTAGCAACAGGTTGTGACGTCACGAGGCGCCACGCGACTCGAGTTCATTCACGAGGATCCGAGGCGAGCAACGCGGCGAGGAGCAGAGGCGATCGGAGACGATCGGCGGTGGCCGAAGGAGGGTGGACCAGGAACTAATAACGGCCACGGCGGTCTCTCTGGCTTCTCTCGTTCGTGTTTTCTCACGTGATTCGACAAGCCGGTTTATCTCGACTGCCACGAAACCCGGTCCGGCAATTAGTAGCCCGTAACGGTTTAATTCGCCTCGAACCGAGGCCGATTCTCCTGATTCCAGATGGATATACACGCGTAACGTTAAACGAACTCGGCGTTTATTACGGATGTTGTTAAACGAGTCGTTCTACCGAGTGCGCTGAAATTAAAACTCTTCATTGGGTATTGGAGTATAGATATGGGGGGGTTTCTTAATGATAATTGCAATTGGTGGATGCGCAAGGAGTTTGCGTAGGCTTTCAAAGCTCTTTTGACCCTTTTGAGCGCCGGAGGACTGTTTTGTCATTAGGAAAATTCTTGACGCCGCGCATCATGGGAGTTTTTATTTAGTTTCTTAAGTGATTTGAGGATTTTTATTGCAAATACGGCTAGTATCCATTTGTTTGCCGGGGATTTATCGTTTTAAAGGGGTTCTGAATCACGTGGGCTTTGATACGCTAATTATCAAAGCGATCAAAGTGACTGGTTGCCAAATTTTTTTTTAAATTTTCAAAATTGATAGGGTTATCAGTTTTTTTACATCTTGAATCCCTTTTTTCCAGAATACTTGTTCGGTGTGTAGAAATATAATAGATACAACTCCGGTAGTTCCGGTGCTAAATTAGGAAAAATTGCACAATAGTAAATTTCCAAGTTTCCTCAGTAGCAACGGTTTTGAAATGGTGCATTTAGCTCAAGGGTGAAATGGAAAATTTAGAAAGGGAAAAAAAATAATAACAGCATTCCTATCTTCTCTTGTTTTTAATATACCTTGCGGCAAGGACAGTTTTACAAAATAATTTGAGTCTCCAAAGCGAAGGAAATCGAAAAAAGTGGAGTACACCTAAGATGGCTGCGATTCCCACACACAATTCGCAGTATAATGTTGCAAATAATACCTTCTGCGCGGATATCCACCGAAAAAAAGACAGATCTCATGAAAAAGTAGTTTGCACGAGGATCGTAATTGCGAGGAAACAAAATCCACCGTTAGAGGACATAAAGTTTACGTTTAATTGGGACTTTTTGCCCAACTTTGAGACTCAAATCGACGACGTGAAATCCTAATCGTCCAAGACTTTCCCCGTTTCTTGCACGGCGTTTCTCGTATCCAAGTTCAACCGCGGAACGTTCGTTTCGATCGAAACCATCGTCTTCGGTGCAATTTAAGTTTCCTGCGAATCCGAATTAATTCGAATTTCACGATCCGCTATCGAAAATGTCCCCGCAAAAATGCCCATCGTCGAACGGCGCCCTCTTTTTCTCGATAACGATAAATACCTCGACGATAATCGAATAAATTTCCGACAGAGAAAAGGATCCTTAGTTTTTGCAGCGCTTCCGAAAACGTTGGAATAAAATCTGCGCGAATTTACTCGTCCGCTCGTTCGCGGTAATTTTTAACGATTTGAAATTAGAATCGCACTTTCTCCGCTTCCTGTTGTAGAATTGTCTATTTTTATTTTTGTATCGTTAGAATTTTGAACCTGTTTGTCTCTTTTAATGGAATTAAAAAATATTTGCGATTTTCTGGTTTGTTTAATAATTTAGATTTGAGAATAATGAAATTAAATTCTTTAATTGAGAGATTAAGGTTCAAAAATGTATTTTTGGTTTGTCGAGGTAATTAAAAAAAATTGAAATTTAGAATACGACTTGAAAGTGCGAACCATTTGAGATTCGAACGTCGATGTTACGAGATTTCATTGATTTTTAGAGCTCCCGTTAGCTCGCGTGCAAAAGAGGTCTCGATTTTTTTTCGCGTTTTTCCTCTTCACGTTTTAGTGCGTTTCAATTCACGATTTGAGATTACAATCGGACGAAACTTTCACCGCTTCCTGCATTACGATTAAACGAAGTTTAATTCACTATCCGGGCAAGAATTATCTCCTATCGGACAAAAGATCTTCCCTTGTGCTTTCTCTTCGAGCATTAATTTTATTTTTCGTACAGCCGAGATACCATGAGAGTTTCCGCGAAATCTTTAACGCAGAACCTAGTTGCACTATTATTTTCTCATGCTTCAAAACGTGCTTCAAAATGAAGTTTATTAATCGAAATCAATTATACAACCGGAGAAATATCGGATACAAAAATTGAATTGGAGTGATATGAGTTTTAAAATAAAAACTAAAAGTATGAAACATTAGGAATTTCCAATTTCTGTGTTTTAAAAAAATTCATTTAAGGGGCTGTTCCTATTTTTGCGCGTGCAAAATCTTCCATAGAAGTTCAAAAATTTAATTGCTCGTTAACATTTAATCTTCTTCGCTTTAAAAAAGTTTGCCCATCACCGACCTATGCGATTCAAAATCCACCTGAAATTAAAAACCGCAAGCAAAGTACCAGGTAAAGCCAAAATCTGCCCAAAAACATATTAACCCCCTGCCTTACAATAACGTGTGACACTCGTGACGGTCAAATGAAATAGGAAACTTTGAAGTTTTCCAAAAACTACTAAATTTGAAATATCCATCAGTCATGAGGCGATCAATTAATTTCTAGAATATTAATATTGTATACAATTATAAGAAATATCAGAGATCAGAGAGAATTTTTGATTTCAGGAATTAACTTTGATTTATTGCCTCCGCAATAATTCAGAATTTTCTTGCTAAAATAAAAATCGATCAGTAATTCTCAATATATCGTATAACTTAACTTAATATTAACTACAGAAATAATATCATTGCGTCGCGTCTCATTAATATTTTCAATTTTATAGTTTTTGCAGAACTTGCAAATTTCCTATTCCATTTACCCCGTCACGAGTGTCACTCGTTACTGTAGGGCATGGGCCTAAATATCTCGTTCATTAATCGTGCCCACATTCATCCACCCTACAACCACCCTATTCTAATCCTCGACGCCTCACCAGCCACAAATTACCGTATTTTTCGGACTATAAGACGCACCGGACGAGAAAACATTCTTCATATTTAGAGGATGATTGTTAGAAAACAAAATTTTAATGTTACTTTCAGACAAAATTTTTTAATATATTGTTAACATAACTCGCACTAGCAATATTTAGTTCGTCTTCACTCTCGGTACAGTCACTCGTCTCGTTAACACTAGGTTTACGGGACTGAAATCTGTTACACTGCAATATATTAAATAAAGACTTTAGAAAAAGAGGGATCAATCGGCAAAGCTGATAATTCGTTAAGTAATTTTTGTATTGTAAAATACACGTGAAATATCTACTATACCTCTTCTCTATATATTTGAGAAATATTTATCAAAAAAGTAAGAACGCGTCAATTTGACGGCATCCGTAAACCTAGTGTTAATGTCACCTTCGGACCATAAGACCCACCCAGAATGTTAAGTCCATTTTTCTATGTAAAAAAGTGCGTCTTCACTCTCGGTACAATCAGTCGTCTCGTTAATGTTACCTTCGACCATAAGACCCACCCAGAATGTTAAGTCCATTTTTCTATGCAAAAAAGTGCGTCTTATAGTCCGAAAACTGCGGTACAGTCCACTTCTTAACACTTTACCGACCGGCAGCCTATTAATAAGCTTTTTGTCACCAACGCTTAGACTTTTAGTTTATTAATCGGTTCCCACGGCAATCACTAATTTGTTATTCATTATTGTAGTGGAACTGTGTAAAGGAGTCGATGAGAAGCATTTGTAATTTTCAAAGAGATTGTAATTTTTTTTAGGCAATCTAATCCGAAACAAATCCTTTAAAGTGGGTACAATGCTCAAACAATAGCGGTCGGTAAAGTGTTAAAACCATCTACTAAATTCTTCCCCGAACGATCGCCATCGCATAAACAGTCTCTCGTACGATGCTGAAGCCTCTCCTAAGAATCTTACGCACGCTTCCTCCCTAAACGCTATCATATCCTCCGGAGGTGTCCAGAGGATGACCCCGAGTTCCTTACCCCCGGGCTTGCGGCCTCTACGCTTACCCCTACCTCCGGTCTCACCTTGTGCTCGCCCGTTGAACGAAGAACAACCAGGCACCGTGGAGAACCATGGAGAACCCCATGGAGAACCACGGAAAACCATGGAGAACCACGGAGAACACGGAGAACCACGGAGAACGGGCAAGATCGTGGCTGCCGGTTCTCCGTGACGGTCGAAGGGGCCGAGAGGGGAAGGAGAGTACTCTCCCCACCTTGCGGCGAGTAGCCACGCGAGTTCATTCATGAGATCGTGGGAACGTGGATCACGGTGGGTCCGTTTTACCCCATCCTTCGGCTCCTTCGGCTTCTCCTTCCCCCACCTTTGCAACCGTCGACTCGTGCTTTCTCTCCGCTCGCCCTTCTCTTATTCTCTCGCTCCCGTTTTCTTCGCAGCGCCGCTCGTCTTTCGTTCGAACGGCTCGCGAGCCTCTTTGCCCTCTCTCTCGCCCCTTTGTTCGCGGGACTGTCTTCCGTCTCTGTTCGACGCACTTGCGGAGAATCAGAGTTCTTTCTCTTTCCATCTGGAAGCTACCGTCTTTTTCGTACTTTTACTCGCGCGATTTTCCTTCGTCTTTTTCCCTCGTATTTCAAAGCCCGTTTATCGTCCTTCTCGCGTTCTTGGGATGGCAAACAACGTCTTGCTTCTGCGCGAGCAGGTTTCTCCGTCGGTTCTACGCATCTTTATTGTCGTCCTCGTCTCTTTGCGCATGCGTGTACTCCCCGTCTCGCGCAGCGCCGCTTACCCGGGGATTTGATTTCGTTTTTGTCTTTGCTCTCCTTCCCAGCGTTTTCTATTATCCTTTTTCCATTCGGAATGTCCTACGGTTTGCTTCTTTTGCACGGTATTCCGTTCAGTTGATTTGATGTCGTGCTTTTCATGATTTTTGCTGCTTTTTCTCGCTACTATTTGTATCACGGTTCGCTTCGTTCTACCGATTTAGCCCAGTTTATGCAGTCTTCCGACTATTTTTACTTGTGAGAATAATTGTTAAATCTATTTTCCATCGAACATTCTTCCTTTTTGCAAATGCTATCACGATACAGAAGAATGAAGTAAATCACGAACAAATCTCCAGACGCGTAATCCATCCCCTCCAGCGGCCCTCATCTCCCGCTTCCTCGTTTGTCCGCTAAAAAATGTCCTCCTCCGTCTATCCGCATTAATTTTTGCCTCGTTATCGTCAATACGCCTCCCGTACGTTTCTTCTCGTCATTTTTTACCCCGCATTAACGTTCGTCCGTCTCCGCAATCTCGAGAGAGCCTCACCTCTCCGTCGGTATCCTTCGCGAGGGCTTCCTCTTTCTCACACTTTTCGCTTTCCCGTCACTCATTACGCTTCTGGTTCCTCTTTAACGTGCCCCTTTCTCGTTGCTCTTCTCCGTTTATCCTCTCCCTTCTCTCCTCGCGTTCGATCCGCTTCCGAGCCTCGTTCGTTTTACCTGTTCGCTGTTCCCCCTTCCCCTCCTCGTCTCTGCGGAGTATCCCGGTACAGTGGCAGCCACAAGTTGCGTCATATTGTCAGCGAAAGCGACGATTCCATGGGGGCTACGGTGGCTGCGGTGTCAGAGGCTTGCGATTGAAGGGCCTGGCTCAGAATCCTTGATAGGTGCAGTCAACCCTCCTATAACGCGGTACTTCTACGACGCGGCACTTACAAGGGAAATTCGGGAACCGATGCACTCCGATTTTGATGAAATTTTGCATAAATATTTATTAGACCTACATAAGAACCTACATAAGAAGTTTTCAACTTTATGGGAGAGATCAAGGGAGGCCTCTCTTTAAGGGACGTC
Organism: Cerceris ruficornis; assembly: GCA_963989415.1. Lineage (NCBI taxonomy): Eukaryota > Metazoa > Arthropoda > Insecta > Hymenoptera > Crabronidae > Cerceris > Cerceris ruficornis. The sequence goes on from OZ022519.1 coordinate 29,273,296, forward strand.
TGTCTCTACTTGTGCTGCCTCTCTCCTATTTCTCCTGCCTCTTCTGTCTGTCTGGTGTAATGTCCTTTCTATCTCCTGTCTGTCGTGCCCGTCCTGCCCAAAAGAATTGTTTTTTCAAAAACAATTTCCGAGAAAATTAACGTCGTGAACGTGGGCTCATATAATTTTGACATAACTCCGATCGTATTTGAGCAGAGTCACAGTTTTAAAGGTCAAATTTGAGCTTGCAAGCTCAAATCGGGTTACTCAGTCTAAAAGCTCACTCGAATTTTGACGAAATTTTCGCGAAAACCTCGGAAGAATTGCTCAAAAGCTCAACACATGCCTGTTCATAGCTCAAAAGCTCATTTTTGGTGGAGTACATTTGAAATTTAGTCGGAATTTGGATTCAGCTTTTAGTTTAAGCGATCACAAGTGAGCTTGCAAGCTCAGTTGTCGTCGCTCAAACTAAAAGCTCACTCGGATTTTGACGAAATTTCGCGAAAACCCTGGGAAAAATCGCTCAAAAGCTCAACAACTGCTGGCTCATAGCTCAAAAGCTCGTTTTGATGGAGTAAATTTGGAATTTAATCGAAATTCGGGTTGAGCTTTTAGTTTGAGCGATCACGAGCGAGCTTGCAAGCTCGAATTTGACCTCCAAATGGCCTCAAGATGCCCGATAGTTATCGGCCGGAGTCACGAAAACGTGACGTTGCTCAAATACGCTCGCAGTTATATCAAAATCATAGTAGACCACGTTCGCGACGTTAAGTTTCTTGGAAATTGCTTTTGAGAAAATACTTTTTTGGGGCACGACGAGCAGGACAGGCAGAACGGGAATGACAGAGGCAGGAAAAGCAGGACTGGAAGGGACAAGCAGGAGAGAGGCAGGAATCAGACAGGAGAGGCAGGACAGGTAGGAAAGAGACAAAACGTCCCTTAAAGGGGGGCCTCCCTTGTTATCTAAAAAAAAAACAACTAGAAGTGTAGGCCATAGCCAATTGGAACTGAGTTTATAATAACTCGAGTTATAGTGATGCTCAAGGCCACGTTACAAGTACTTCGAGAAGCGATAACATCAGCCGTAAGTACCCTCGAATCCTACTGACCCGTGATGAAATCCTGCACGACTATTTCGAGGAGTGATAACATCAGTTATAAGCAGACCTCGGGTCTTAATGACTCGTGCTAAAACCCTGTACAACTGCTTGAAACAGCGATAACATCGGTTATAAGTTAAGTCGGGCCCTAATGACTTCTGGAACCATGGAAGAGTTCATTGAGAAGTAACGGTATTAGTTTGAACTAACGATTCTTTTTTACGCCACTTTGCGTCGTGATTTCGACAGAATCTTTCAAACCTGAGTCGACCTAATCGCAAGTTTTATATGGCTTAGGGTCTACAGGAGTACTGGAAATAGATATGCATCTCGTATTATACTTAGCAAAGATTTCAATTAAGATGTGAAAATGATTATTTTACTTTCCATCGGGAGGATGTTACTGTAATTACCACTGAAAGCTTTTCTCCGGGAACAATGGGCATTTTGAATTCGTCCTCACTAATTTAGTTCCAGTTCTTCCCGATTATTCTTTATCTTTTTTGGTGCTTTGCGTCTTTGACTTCAGTATTCTCTGGAACTCTAGATCTCTAGAACTCTAGGACTCTAGGACTCTAGGACTCTAGGACTCTAGGACTCTAGGACTCTAGGACTCTAGGACTCTAGGACTCTAGGACTCTAGGACTCTAGGACTCTAGGACTCTAAGACTCTAGGACTTTGAGACTCTAGGACTCTAAAATTGTAAGACTCTAGGACTCTAAAACTGTAAGACTCTAGGACTATAGGATTCTGAGACTATAGGACTTTGAGACTCTAGCACTCTAAAACTGTAAGACTCTAGGACTCTAAGACTCTACGACTCTAAGACTCTAGGACTCTAAGACTCTAAGATTCTAGGACTCTAAAATTGTAAAACTCTAGGACTATAGGATTCTGAGACTATAAGACTTTGAGACTCTAGGACTCTAAGACTGTAGGACTCTAAAACTGTAACATTCTAGGACTATAGGATTCTGAGACTATATGAGTCTAAGACTGTAGGACTCTAAGACTGTAAGTCTCGAGGACTCTAGGACTCTGAGCCTATAGTACTCTGAGACTCTAAGGCTCTAAGGCTCTAGGCTCTAGGACTTTACGACTTTTAGTCGAATTCGCATTCACCGAGGCATACCGATCAGTTTCCATCTTTCACTTCTCCAAACCTAATTATCTATTACGTTTAAACAGGCCAAATAAATCGTTAGTACTCCTAGCGTTAAGACGTTACATAGAAAATTCAATAAAGCGCTAATGAATGAACGAGTCGGCGGTAAAAACTCTCCATCGAAAAAGAGACCTTCCTCCATCGAGCGGCTTCCGTTCGACATGTTACTCGCCGGCGGATAGATTATCCGCGGATTATCAAGCGTTTGCGAAAGCCGGAATAAAGGACTTTTAATTTGATGATCGACGCAAAGTTCAAACTCCCGTCACTTCACCGCGGAGACTAAAAATAAACCCGGCAATCAGGGACAGCCGCAGGAAGCGCCGTGCGCGAACCGACCGAACGATTGCGAAATATCTCGCTTCGATCGTGCCGCCTTTCTTTCACCATTTCCTTCCTCCTCGTCGCGCGTCATTACGTTAACGCGCGACCTTTTCCGAAATTTCATAACCCGTCGAAGAGCCAGCCGTTTGATGGGACAACGTTGACGGTTCTCCATTCGACAGGATTCATTGTGTGGCGCGATGTTTGAAAATGCGGTTCAAACTTTGGCGGATTTTTGTTTAATTGCCACTTAATATAATACATTGTAGCTTCAGTGGTTCCGGAACCACCTAAAATCCAACATTGCAGGTCAAATTATCATAGTTACGCAGATATGGGGGTCAGGTGTCGAAGACTCGCACTCGCAATTATTGGGGAGGAACTAAAATCTTTCGCCGTCTGTAGAAAATTATTTTTAATTTATTATTTGCTATATTATAGCCTCGGTTGCTCAGTGAGCACCTAACAAATAACATTGTAGGTCAAATTATCGTAGTTACGGAGATATGGCGGTCAGGTGTCGAAGACTCGCACTCACAATTATTGGGGAGGAACTAAAATCTTTCACAGTCTGTAGAAAATTATTTTTAATTTGTTATTTACTGTATTATAGTCCTGATTATTCAGTGACCACCTAAAATTTAACACTGTAGGTCAGATTATCATAGCGGTTACGGAGATATGGGGGTCAGGTGTCGAAGACTCGCACTCGCAATTATTGGAGAGGAATTAAAATCTTTCGCCGTCTGTAGAAAATTATTTCTAATTTATTATTTAATGTATCATAGCCCTGATTATTCAGTGACCACCTAAAATTTAACACTGTAGGTCAGATTATCATAGCAATTACGGAGATATGGGGGCCAGGTGTCGAAGACTCGCATTCCCAATTATTGGGGAGGAACTAAAATCCTCAGTCGCCTATAGAAAATTATTTTTAATTTATTATTAACTGTATCATAGTCCCGATTGCACAGTTAGCACCTAAAGTCTAACACTGTAGGTCAAATTATCATAGCAGTTGCGGAGATATGGGGGTCAGGTGTCGAAGGCTCGCACTCCCAAGTAGTGGGGACGAATTAAAATCTTTCGCTGCCTATACAAAATTATTGTTAATTTATTATTTACTGTATTATAGCCTCGGTTGCTCAGTGATCACCTAAATCGGTAGATCCTAGGCGGATTGACCGTAGTAATTGATAATAATGCAACAGCAACACCTAGCACCTCCCTGAGTTAGGGATACCTATAGTCCGACCACCGAAAGATGGCCAGGGAGCGGCGGAACCTCTCGTTTTCAAACGCCTATTTCTGCCATTTCGTTTTTGAAGCCCCCAAAACCAGTCTCCTAAAGTAAACGCTCCACATAGTCGCTTACATGAGCAAGCAGGGTTTGAGTATTCCAAAAATGAAATGGTGGGAATAGACGAATGAAAACGAGAGGATTCGCCGCTCCCTAGCCACCTTTCAGTTCTCGGACTGTATATATCGAATTAATAAGCCAGCCAAATCAGATTCCACAGTTCCTCCGCTATTTCACAGCTTCGAAAATACACCTTGCACTCTCAAGCTACCAAAACCAGGCAAAAAGAACAAAAATAGTTCGATCAAAGATCACCTAGTTTCCTCACTCTCTAAATCTCCAAAATACACAGAATAATCGGAAGAAACTGAGGTTGTTCCGATGCGTTCTATATTTCCGGCGAGCAGGCGGTCGTTTAATTAGCCCTCGATATCGGTCGGTCCGACCGAATTTGATATCTCACCGGGGGATCGAGCCGCCGCAATCTCGATCGGGATCTTTCTATTTGCATCGTTAATGCCTCTGTCCGGAGCTAAATCATTTTTCTTCGATACAATGCGGCAACCTGCGAGTTACGGTGTAAGTTGCAATGTAACACCTGGCCACCGGGATAAGATACGAATCGGCCGTGTATGCCGGCCTATAAACGACCAGTTAACGTCGAATACGGTTTGTCCGTTGGTATTCCATGGCGATCGAGTGTTGGCTTGAACTTTTTTAATTTATTCCCGCTAAGAGAATTGCCCGGGGGTTAAAAATGGTTTTTCAGTGGATGAAAGGGCGGGGTGGGAGGTCCTGCGTGTTGCGGATGTTGATCGAGGGATGGGAAGTTAATAATTTAAAGTTTGTAACTGGTTGAAGCGTGGATGGAGGGATTTAACACTAGAATTACCGGCGTTAAATCTATCGTATTTCAAAGTATTAAATAAGTACTTTGAAAAAGGGGGAGTCAAGAGGCGGAAAAGATAATTGACTCGGTGATTTATGTTTTTTGAGATGAATATACAATATTTACTCTAAGACACCTAAACTTATTTTGAAGTTCGCTATTTGGTGTAACCTATTGACCTGTATCGATAGAGATAGGTATATAAGAAATGTCGGTGAACCTAGGGTTAAAATAAGTCTGATGGGTAGATTATTGGACAAGGTTGAAATCCTTAAGAATGTTGCAAGGGATGAAATTTTGAATTTAATCGAGCGATGATTGAAGTTCGTCGATATTAACACTTTAATGACCGCTCACACATGTGTGTCATAGCCGGAAGAACTGTTAGTGGTAGTGTTAGTTAATTGTTTTTTTAATTAAAAATGTGTGTGGTCGCACAAGTTCAATTATGTCTCGAATTATATAAAGAGTTTTTAATCTTATTCTTTAGCTCTTTGAGGCATGGGAATTCAGACTGTGTTCAACCTTGTTCAATTAAAAAGAAAATAAAATGACTCATGCTGCACAGAATTTTTTTTCCTATTTAATTGAACAAAGTTGGTTCATTTTTATTAACAAAGTTATAAAACAATATAAGTTTTGAAGTGGGACAAAAATTATCCCATTATGCATATTCACGCATCGAAACGGTGGGACACTTTTAACCCCGCCGTGCCACAAAAAGTGAAACACATTGCCGGGCCCCTGGCGAAGTTCATCTGCGCAGGCGTGCGGCCATTAAAGTGTTAAAACGCAACATTATCAGTCGAATATCAAGCAAATCCACCTGAAGAACAACAAATACAGCTGTACGTGTAACAGACAAGTCCCATTTCTTTCCAAAGTCTCGAAACAGACTTTTACTCGAATTCGCACACTCTTCTGACCCTCTCCGCGATTCCACCGGATGACATCCATGGAACTTTCATAGTTTACTGTACCCGACGACCTCTGCGTGGCCGGCAGCCGGCGGAGACATAATTGCGGCTCGTCATCGTGCCGCGGTGCCCGAGGGTACCCCTTGTCCTCTCTCCTTTCCTCTTTATTCCTCTCTGTCTCTCCTCGTTTCGCCTTCTCTCGTTCCTCGTCGCACGCCGCGACTTCTCTCTCTCTTTCTTCTTATCGACCTTCCCGTCCCTTCGTTCTCTTTGTCGTGTAAATACATCGCGTTTAACTCGGGTGGAGGATTCGCGGAGGATTTATGGATTGTGGAGATTTTACGTAGATTATGTTAGATTGGATTGCGTAATACTTTATCCTACACTTGGTAATTTGGAAGGAGCGTGAATAGTTTAACACTATGCTGAATAGTGAATAGTTTAACCTACTATCAAACCAGTCAAGTGATTGGTAGACAATTTTTTCTAAAAATTCCCCAACTTTATAGGGGAGTCATATAACAGATATTCTACATCCATCTCGTAATACATAAATGATCAAATTGATCATATTTTCCACCTTTTGATTCTACTTGTTTCAATGTACATATTTAATATATTTGAATATGAGAAATTTAACGCCGGTAGTTCTAGTCTTAAGGATAAGCGAAATAACTGTAATAATTATGGACTAGAAATGCAAAAGATGAGGGGCTGGAAGATATTCCAATCTCCCAATTGTTCGCTTTTGATAACTAAGTTTCTATTGATGTATAACCAAGTATCTATTATAACTAAGTTTCAATATTCAAAGACTGAAATAAAGAATCGAAACAGAATCTTAACACTAAACCTACCCAGCCGGTCAAATTGACCGGTTTCCAATTTTTTCTGAAAATTACCTAAATTTATAGGGGAGACATGAATTAAATATTCCACTTCTACCTTATAAAATTTAACTTAATTAATTAATCATATTTTTCACATCTTGATTTCTTTTTTTCCAAAGTACTTGTTCAGTATATCTAAATTTTAGTAAATATATCGCCGATAGATTTAGTGTTAAGTCCCAATTTTTTAAAGCCCCAGAATTTGCAGACTCTGAGCGAATATTGGCATTTTTGGGCAACTCATTGGCCCTCTGAAAGCCCAGAATCGTGGAAAGATGACGAACACGGTAGCCGACGCGTTAAAAGGCCCGATATTCCGCGGCGAACGCCTGAGAGCGCGCGGCGAGCCGTATCTTCTAGGAGTAATGGCGCGTATGATACGCATCGAGCAGGTATATACCTCTTCCTCTTTTCTCCCTCCTCAGCCTCCTCTCGCACTTCCTTCCTTTCCTTTTTCACTGCACTCCTCTCTTCATCTTCTGCCGAAGAAGATTCACTTTGAATCCGAAGTATCTCATGACTCTACGTCTCACTCTGTCGCTGTTGAAATTTAATCCTTAAAAAATCCACCGTTCTCTTCGAATCTGCCCTACGACTTCTTTTCTAACCGCTTCCGCAATAATTCTGCATTAAATCGCTAAAATAAAAATTGACCGGTGATTCTTGATACATCGTGTACATTAACCCTTTGCAGTCCTATGTCGAGCTATACTCGACATAGCTTTTCACTTCATTTTATTTTCTAACGAGTTAATATCGGCTTTTCAAGTTCACAATGATTTTGCAATATCACCTAAATATCCGTCGGTACCTATAGTTCTTCCTATCGTTGAAAGAATTGAATGACCAACGATAGAAAATGTTGTGACATTACGTTTAGCTCGCTACAAAATTGACGTTTAATTTTGTTTGTGTATACACTATGACTGTTCTTTTAATGCGCATCTCATTGACTTATATGTGAATATGATTTTTCTATTGAAATTGCTACGAGTTGCTGGTAATATAAATGAAAAAAAAAACTTCGAGGGTAAAGAGCTAATCATTCTCTCCCACAATTTCAAAAAACAGATAAAACTTACCATCGCACTTCAGCTTTCAGCTATCCTTTGCGTTCATACCTCGTACTCGGCATCATCGACGAGATAAGAATAACGTTACCCTCGCAGTCCGCAATAATTCTGCGCATAAATTACACCGTTCAGCCGTACGTTTCATTCCATTGGAAAAAATGCACCGTTTTTCCCAATCCTTTTTACCGATAGCCACGTGAAATCCAGAAAAAAGCTTGGCAAACACGGAGGTAGATAGGCGCTCGCGTTTCCAGCAGTGGTGTTGTTCCTTTGCGAAACTCAGAAACGCGTACCAGCTCGTATCGGGAGCCGAGTTCTCGATAATGCGAACTCGAGAGGGAGAAAAGAGCGGGGCAATTCGAAGGAAAAATCGGTGTCGGCGATCGGACGGTGTCCTTGCGAACGAAATACGGTTTTGTTGAAGTGCTGTCGATACGTTCGACATGACGTTTCTTGTGTTTCGTTTGGACGCCGGTCTTTGAATTTTTTCTCTCCTTTTTTTCGCTGTTTTCATTGTATCTGTTTGTGGTTATCTTAGGTTTGGCGAGGATTTTTGGAATTTGTTGATTCTATGGGTTCTTCGAGGCTCGGGAGCTGGCTGAAGCTGGCAATTTACGTTTATGGGGGTGGAGGGTTCCAAAGCATTTGATATAACTGCCTGTTTTGGCTAATTGTTAGTTAAATTTTCACTTTGGAGTTTTTAAATGGTCCCTGATATTTAATTGGATAATCATTCAATGTCCTGCGATTACCGGTATCTAATAAAAGCAGCAGAGTACATTGCCAAGGTCATTTTAATCATCCTTTGACGAAAGTTTCCAAATTAGTTCTGAGAAAAGAAAGATGGAGCCAGTATCCCCAAACCTAAAACTCCAATTTGCACAATAAAAGCGCCATAGATATTCGTAAACTTCATTAATTCCAACGCCATAGAAACATCCGAAAAATGAAGTCTCTCGGCGTCTCACCTAAGAATAAAATTCCACGAATCCACGTTCGCTTCGAGTCGATGCAAATGAAAACTTCGCGACCTATCTCACTGTTCGGTGCAACGAGCCGGGAAAAATGGCCCCTGCATTAGCATGCATTTTTCGTGCTGGCTCTCGTAAAGACGGAGAGCGGCTCGGCCGAAGGAAATTTACATTGGAACGCTTCGAATGGGCTCGTCTCCTGGAAAAGTATAAAGAGCCTTCTTACGACCGGGCGTAGCCGATTAGGGGTGCCATTAAATATACGCGGTTGCTGCAGCTCTACGCACGAACTGGACCAGCAACGGCCGTTCGCTCTCATTTTCTCCTCTCATCTTCTTCTTAAACTTCTTTTTCTGCTTCTGCACCTCCTTCTCCTCCTTTTTCTGCTTCTTCGCCTTTTTCTACTCTGCCTTCTTCTTGTGCTTCTTCACCTTCTTCTTCTGCTTCTTTTATTTCACCGTCTGCTTCTTCTCTTCCACTTTCTTTATTTGATTCTTATCCAACTTATTTTTCTGTTTTTTCTCCGCCTTCTTCTGCTTCTTCACCTTCTTCTCCTCTGCCTTCTTCCTCTGCTTCTTTTATTTCACCGTCTGCTTCTTCTCTTCCACTTTGTTTATTTGATTCTTATCCAACTTACTTTGCTGTTTTTTCTCCGCCTTCATCTGCTTCTTCACCTTCTTCTCCTCTGCTTCTTTTCTTTCACCTTCTGCTGCTTCTCTTCCACTTTCTTTTTTTGATTCTTATCCACCTTATTTTTCTGCTTTTCCTCTGTCTTCTTTTTCTGTCTCTTCTCCACGCTCTGTCTTTGATATTTCTACTTCTCCTTCGCCTTATTTCTCTGCTTCTTCTCTTTCAACTTCTGCTGCTTCTCTTCCACTTTCTGTTTTTGCTCATCGCCCACCTTATTCTTCTGCTTCTTCTCCACCGCCTTCTTTTTCTGCTTCTTCTCTTTCAACCTCTGCTGCTTCTCTTCCACATTCTGTTTTCGCTCCTCCTCCACCTTATTTTTCTGCTTTTCCTCCACATTCTGACTTTGATTCTTCTGCTTCTTCGCTTTCAACTTCTGCCTCTTCTCTTCCACCTTCTGTTTCTGCTCCTCGCTCACCTTCTTTTTCTGCTCTACTCTATTTTCTTTTTCTGATTCTTCTCTTCCCCTTTCTTTTTTTGCCTCTTCTTCACCTTCTGTCTTTGATTCTTCCGCCTCTTCTTCATATTTCACTCAGACTCTGCCTCTGAAGTCCTCCTTCGTTTGGACTTCACGTTTTGTTAACCCTTTGCGGACGGCCACTTTTTTGAGTGTTAAGAGATAATCATTTATTTGGCGATGAAAAACTATGTTTTTATCAGAAAGTTCAAGTGTTAATGTATCCGAATTACACATTACTATTTGCAGAATCATATTTCAACGGTTATATTTCGATTTTTCAATTCGAATCGTGCATACATGCCTCTATAAACCATAATCAGATTTTTTCTCAGACCGCATATATGCGTCAGTAGGTTAATATTGCTTTAAATTCTAAGATATATCAGGAATCACTGCCATATTTTTATTTTAGCAATTTAATTCCCAATTATTGCGGAGGCAGCCACAACAGAACTCGTAGGGCAAGGGGTTAAATTCACAGTTCTTCCGGCTTGCTCCCCTTTGACTCGTATATCTTCCTCTTCTTTTGCTTCTCTTCTCCTTGATTCTACCTCCTAGCTCTCTCTAGCTGTATCTTCCGCCTCTTTCTTCCTTCCCTCCCTTGCTCTCTCTTCTCTTCTTTCCCCCAAGCTCTCTCTACTTCTTCTCTTTTCGCCCAACTTCACTCTACTTCTTTACTTTTCCGCTCAAGTTCTCTCTTCTTCTTCCTTTTTCCTCTGCTTCCACCATCTCTCTCCCCCTCTTCGAGACGCTCTCTCTCTCTCTCTCTCCCCGTTTCGCTCCCATGGGAAGTCGGTAGCCGGGGTAATTGATTATGTTGCGCCCTTTATACGTTACGAGGCCGGCCTACCCTCTTAAATCCATTCCTCGCGATCTAAGACGCGGCTCGTTGCATTCTCTATACCCGCAAATTATACGGCGGAATCGGGCCCCTTTTGCGCGAGGAGGAGGAGAAAAAAGATATGGGACCGATCGGCGCCTCCGACACGCGGAAAATCCTCCTCGAGGAAACGATTATGGTTCTCCGCTTTGACTTTGCGCTCGTTCCAATCCCCCTCAATGATATGCTCCTCGTTGCGCTCTCTTTTTTACGCTAATAAATAAAATCATTAACCCCTTGCCCTACGAATTCTTTTCTGACTTCCTCCGCAATAATTGACAATTAAATTGCTAAAATAAAAATATGGCAGTGATTCCTGATATATTTTAGAATTTAACGCAATATTGATAACATGGAAATCACATTATCTTGCCGTGTTCCACTGATGTTTTCAATTTGATCATTTTTGAGAAGCTTCAAAATTTTCTGTTCCATCAACCGCATCACGAGCGTCACTCGTTGTTGCAGGGCAAAGGGTTAATTCCTCACGGTAGATTAGAAAGCAGTCGATACAGCGATCCGACTCAGGTCTTTCCTTTGTATCTATTTTCCAAAATATACGCGATCGAACAGTAGCTTCGGTGTTCAGAAGTCGCCATAGCGTCAGAAGACTCTCAGCTACGATGTTCGAACTCGAATCTCCATCTTCTCCGAGAGTTTATTGAATATCGTAGCCCATTGTTCCGGCAGTCCCCTAAAACTGTACGTCCTAGACGAGTTAACCATAGTGCTCGAACCCAAGAAACATAAAAAAGAAGCCCTTATAGTTGCCTCTATATACCGCTAAAAAGGCAGAGCTCCGCATCGGCCGAGTAGGGAGAAGACGAAGGGAGAAAAAAGCGCTAGAAGGAGCGAAGTGGACGCGCACTTCCGAGGCGGTGAAGTCGGTGAGGTTTTCTACGGTGTATCTGCCTTATGGGATACGGTGCCGGTATATTATGGTTAAGTTGTTGCCGGTCGAGGCTTCTATTGGAGCGCAGCTTCTGGTCTCGCGAGAGATTATAGAGATAATGGGGCCCGGATAGCAGCGTTCCTCGGTCCTCGCTCTCAACAAATTGCGGGGTTCATTCATCCTCCGCGATAGAGAGAAAAACTAGCCGCGCTACTTCGCGGAGGATACACGCTGCTCCCTCTCTGTCTCCCTCTCTTGCTCTCTCTCTCTCCTTTCTTCTCTTTTCTACCTTTCATTCTCCCTCTACTTTCCTTTCTCACTTTTCTTCTGTCTCCTGCGTCTCTCTCGCTCTTGCTCTCTCTGCCTTCTTTCTTCCCTCCTCTATCTTTCATTCTCCCTCTCTCTCTCCCTCTCTCCTTCATTCTCTCCTCTCCCCTCGCCGACTGCGTACGCGTGTAACTCGCCTTTCCTCGCGTGGCCGTCCTTACAACCGATGCGTTCCACGCTCCTTGGAAATTACCATTTGGCGAGAGAAGGATCGGGAGCGGAGGCAAGCCTCCGTATCGTCTCCCGGTGATTCAGCTGATGCACAGTGGAACGAATCGACGGTCTAGGTGGAAAAAAATAATAACTCGGGAACTGTTCATTTTAGAGAAAAATGTTGCGTGCAAAAGTTTCACAGTATCGCGGAGATACTTGAAAAGCCGCTGATAGGCGCAGCCAATTTTTGCAGCAATTACTTATAGTTTAAACTATGTATCTTCAAAGTTTCAAGAGGATACTTTGGTGCGCCAATTGTTATCACCGTAACGAAGAAACAGAATGAAACTTATGGACCGCGCAATATCCACATCTGCGTGGACCTTTCTCGATAATATTTCAGCCTCGACACACCGCGAGGCCGTAGAGCCGGAATAAGGTAGATCTATCGATGTTTAAAAAAAAAGCGAAGCCGTTTATCCGTGGAAAAATCTCTCTCCACGTTCTAGTTAAATTCATTCACGACTCTCGAATCACGTACGTTCCATTGGTGGATATTTACATCACAATATTCCACCAGACGCGTTCTCTTCGGCTCACCAGTGGAACGTGATTCATTCCACGGGGAGGCCGATAATCATTTCCATACTACTACGGTGACTAATAAGTGATTAGCGTCACGGCGATTTTTATCTTGCTTCCAGTCTCTCTATTTCTCCCTTGGAAATACAAAACCAGTTTCCTCGTTAATTACGAGACGCCCGTGATAGCTGTCGATGGTATATCCGTATGTTGCGGACCGAGTGCATTGATATTTCCTTTGGAATTCGCCCCGCGTTTCCCAATAACGATCCCGTTCCCTCTTACGCGCGATCGTGAGTTCGCGGCTGTAATTACGTATTAATTTTCAGCCGGTGCTCCCTGAAACTGCTCTTCGACTCCTTTATTTCGCGCTACGCGCAGCGAGGCTGCGCACACACGCAGGCGCAGGCGCGGAACGCGCGCGCCCGACGAAGGAAAATTACACGGCGTAGATAATTTCAGTCGGGCAGATATATAGAGGCGATCGAAGGATAATTACTCGCGAGGTCTTTTTAACGGCGTGATTTTTCGAGACTTATGGGAAGCCTGTTATTTTTCACGATATCGAGAACTCGGATCGACGGGGTTTGTGGAAAATGTCGCAGGCTTTTCTTTGCTTTAGTTTATGGTACTTTTCGCTGTTGCGCTTGCCGTTTTGCCGTTGATACTTTTTGGAGTCTTTGATAGCTGTTTTTGTAGGTGGACTTTGAATTGCTGAGATTACGATGTTGTATATTGAAGGAATAACTTAAGTTGGGGTTGTTTGAGTTTGAATTTTGGCGCGCAGTGTGAAATTTACGAAAATGTATCGAAGATAGTGGAGAATTTAGATTATAAAGGTACAGATACTTTCAGTTCGATTCAGTCTGAAATAAAATCTGTAATACTAAGTCTGCCTTAATTAGAAACTTTAATATTAATTTTACTTAAAAGAACTGAGAATTTCCAAGAAAGAAATTCTGCAAGATTATATTTATTTCAAATTCTAATGTCTATCTCAACTACAGTAAAATCAAAGTCTATAATTCTACATCGATTATGAATGATAATAATTATTAATAGAAAACGTTAGCGGCAACTTTTTCTCAAATCGCAGTAACTGTTGATCGCTTCCAGGATTTACATATTAATGCAAATAGAGTGAATCATGACTTTATCCCTGTTTTGTGCGAATCCTTCTTGCAACACGGTTAATGGAATACGTCGAACTTTTCGTCTCTGTTGAATCTTCTCGCCGATACTTAATATTCCGCATTAGTTCTGCTCGATCTCGTGCTTTCCACGCTATCCGATAATTTCACTTCGTTCGGTCTTAATGAAATCACCTTTTACTCGCCGTCCAATTTCCGCAAGGTCTACTTCACCGAAAATACTCTCACCGGCTTCGTGTAAACGAGCTGCATTCAATACGTAACGCGTTGAAACGCGTGTAAGCTTATTCTGCTCTTTAAACGCACTCACGAAGAAAGTCGGAGGACTTTTATTGCCCGTCCCTCTTTTATTTCAATTACGTTTTATATTAATGAGTTCACGCGTTGCCATTAAAATGAAAAGAACTTTTTAAATTAAATTGATTTGAAATTCAAGATAGAGGAGAAATATTGCCGCAAATATTTTACATTAATTTTGCAAAACTTCAGACACAGACTCGAGCTCTAATCTTGCTCTTGCTAATTTTTCCTAATTTGTTATTTAATATATCGTAGCCTTGGTGATTCGGAAGGCACCTGACTCACAAGGGAAGTTCGGGAACTGATACACTCTGATTTTTACGAAACTTTGAGCATATATTTATTAGACATATGTAAGAAGATAGCTGGGTTTCGTTCGCGCCCGTTTTAAACTTTAAGGGAGATATCAAGGTAAGCCCCTCTTTAAGGGTGGTCCTTTTTGTCCCCTGTCTCCGTCATACTTAAAGTTTTTGTTAAAAAACAATTTCCGAGAATATTAACTTCGAGAACGCGGGCTCATGTGATTTTGACATAACTCCAATCGTATTTGAGCAAAGTCACAGTTCTGAAGGTCATTTGAAGGTCAAATTTGAGCTTGCAAGCCCAGTGTGTGGATGCTCAAACTAAAAGCTCATTTGTGCTTTTACGAAATTTCGCGAAATACTCGGGAAAATGGCTCAAAAGCTCAACACCCGCGCGGCTCATAGTTCAAAAGCTCATCTAAACGGAGAAAAATTGGAATTTAGTCTAAATTCGAATTGAGCTTTTAGTTTGAGCGATCACAAGCGAGTTTGCAAGCTCAAGTGTTGCGGCTCAAACTAAAAGCTCAACCCGAATTTCGACAAAATTCCAAATTTACTCCATCATAAATGAGCTTTTGAGCTATGAGCGGCAGGTGTTGAGCTTTTGAGCCATTTTCCCGGGTATTTCGCGAAATTTCGTCACTGTCCGAGTGAGCTTTTAGTTTAAGCAACGACACTTGAGCTTGCAAGCTCAAATTTACCCTTCAAATGACCTTCAAAACTGTGACTTTGCTCAAATGCGTTCGGAGGTATGTCAAAATCATATGAGGTTCTAGGTAAAAGTGCAATATCAGTTAAAGTGCTACGGCGATTAACACTAAACCCATATACCAAGCCGGTCAAAATGATCGGTTCCGAATTTTTGCTAAAAATCACCTAAATTCATAGGCGAGCCATGAAGTAAATATTCCGCTTCTATCTTGTAAAACCTAAGTTACTTAATTAATCATCTTTTTCACCCCTTGATTTCTCTTTTTCCAAAGTAGGTACTTATTCAATATATCTAAATTTTAGTAGATATAACGTCGGTAGCTTTAGTGTTAAGGAACCAAAGGCTCATCGCGCAATCGTTAATCCCAAGTTCAAATTCCCCGACGCCTTTAAAAATTTTTCCTAATTTACTATTTAACGTATCGCAGCCTCAGTGGTTCGGACTTATATCGAGCTCATCCCTTGCTGTCCCTCTCCGTCCCTTTCCGTTTCAATCGATCTGAAGTGACGTGCAGCATCGTCCACATCTTTGGTATCGCAAACGCGTGGGCATCGAACACGTAGAGCCGCGTCAAAGAGACAGAGGAGGAGGAAGATGATCGAGAACAGCGTGAGCAAAATGAAGAAACGGATGAAAGAAAAAAAAAAGAGAGGGATAGATCGGTACAGCCAGAGCCGTCGACGTCGATCCATAAGTCGATACTGAGCCACTACTCGATTTGCATAAATTAATAAGTTGGCTCTTGTCAGGGAGCAACGGCGTGTTCCGGGTTTCTCGTTGCAGAAGATGGGACACGGGATGAGCAGGACGTTTAGAAGAAGTCTATCATCGTTCCCTTCTATTTTCTTCTCTTGATAGCGCCTCGATGAGTTAACTCGTTCGGGTTTAACAATTTTCACGCGGTCGATGATTATGCTAAGATTGACAGACATCCGCTGTTAATTGCTATGGTCTTTTCCCATAGGACCTACCTTTAGGTGAATTCCGATCCATCGACGCTACGCCAATTATAACTGATTAACAAATTATATTATATTCATATGCATATTAATTATTAATTGCAAACAGATTTCCCCGGATCGGTGAGGAATTCGGACTTGGACTCAGTGATTGACGCTCCAAGCCATTAACTCCTTATCTACCGAAGCCCTTTAACTGCCCTGATAATTTCAGGTAGCGCCCACTGTTTAACCCTTTGCGGACGGAGACGTTTTGAATATTGAGAAATAATCATTTATTTGGCGATCAAAAACCGTCTTTTTATCAAAGAGTCAGAGAGTAACCCTTTGCAGTCCTATGTCGAGCTATACTCGACATAGCTGTTCACATAATTTTATTTTCTAACAATTTAATATCGCTTTTCAAATTTCGCAATGATTTTGTAATATCACCTAAATATCCGTCAGTAACTATAGTTATTCCTATCGTCAATAGAAATGAATAAACAACGATAGAAATTGTTGTGAAATTAATTTCATTTAGCTCGCTACAAAATGGACGAAATAATTCGGACCGCAAAGGGTTAATGTATAGAAGTTATAAATTGCTATTTGCGTAATCACATTTCAACGGTTATATTTTCATTTTTCAACTCTGACGGTGTATACATGCACCGATAAACTATAATCAAATTTTTTCTCCAACCGCATATATGCGTCTGTCGTCCTCGAAGGGTTAAGTTTTAGCCGAATTCTGAGCCACCGAGGCTAAGATATATTAAGCAATAAACTACCAAAAAATTCCCCGCAGTTGACAGAGAAATGAACTCGCATCCACTGATTCCAAGTTTCAACAATCTTTTCAACCGTAAAAATCTAGAAAAAAAGAACGAAAGTAAATAACGTCACGAATCCACGATGCGCGTTCAAGGATCGCTTCCTTCCTTCGCGGTCGACTATGCGCGCGCTATCGGAGCCAGCATTTCTGATAACTCCGTCGTCTCGCATTGGCCGAACTGTCGGGATTTCGCCTGTCGCGCCGGTCTCCGCGATCTCGAGCCCGTGAAACCGCATCCGAGTGCCAATATGACGGCTTTCCGAGCGCTCGAGGAACCTCGCCTCGAACAGGATGATGGATTTGCTCGCTAGTTTCCGCTGGATTCCGCGACGAGACATCGCGCGGCGTCCGTGCGATTACGCGATTCTCTCGTCAGGTTGGGTGAGACCACCCTTTTCTCTTGGAAGCTCGTTAAAGTCGATCCTCATTTTCTTCCCTTTCCTTTTTTCTTCTCGCCGTTGACGTTCTCCTTTTTTTTCCACGGTGCGTTCTTGCTTTTATTCGATCCTTCGGCGCGTTTCGCTCGCGGTGAAGTGGCCTTGGTAATTTCTGTTAATTGTGCGGCCACGTTTTTGCGGCTATTTAGCACGCGGACGCGGTGGATTTTTGACGGTGAGAGGCTCGTTTTATGGGGTATGCAACGCTTGGTGTTTTTACTCGGTGGAATTAGCGGAGATTGTTGGGCGTGAATCGAAGGATCGACTGGGTCTTTGAGTCTGCGGAGATGTTAACGATGTCTGGTGAAATTGTGTTCGCGGTTGTTGAGGTGCTGGGAGAGTGAGAAGGGGAGGCTTGTGTTAGCACTTGGAAATTGAACTCTTTAACAGTGATTCGGAAGATTAACCGACCGTTTGATATTTTGAGATTTGCGAAAAATATTTTTCGCAATCGAATTTGAAACTGTGAGGTGTCTGGGAAATTTGCGGAAGGAGCAGCATTGTTTTAGCATTGATTACGGAACTCTTTAACAGTGATTTGGAAGATTAACCGACCGTTTGATATTTTGAAACTTGCAAAAAATATTTTTCGCAATCGAATTTGAAACTGTGAGGTGTCTGGGAAATTTGCGGAAGGAGCAGAATTGTTTTAGCATTGAATACTGAACTATTTAATAGTGATTTGGAAGATTAACCGACCGTTTGATATTTTGAGATTTGCGAAAAATATTTTTCGCAATCGAATTTGAAACTGTGAGGTGTCTGGGAAATTTGCGGAAGGAGCAGCATTGTTTTAGCATTGATTACGGAACTCTTTAACAGTGATTTAGAAGATTAACCGACTGTTTGATATTTTAAGATTTGCAAAAAATATTTTGCGCAATCGAATTTGAAACTGTGAGGTGCCTGGGAAACTTGCGATAGGAGCATAATTGTTTTAGCATTGAATACGGAAATCTTTAACAGTGATTCGGAAGATTAACCGACCGTTTGATATTTTGAAACTTGCAAAAAATATTTTGCGCGATCGAATTTGAAACTGTGAGGTGACTGAGAAATTTGCGGAAGGAGCAGAATTGCGTTGGCATTGATTGCGGAACTCTTTAACAGTGATTTAGAAGATTAACCGACCGTTTGATATTTTGAGACTTGCAAAAAATATTTTTCGCAATCGAATTTGAAGCTGTGAGGTGTCTGAGAAGTTTGCGGAAGGAGCAGAATTGTTTTAGAATTGATTACGAACCACTTTAACAGTGATTTGGAAGATTAACCGACTGTTTGATATTTTGAGACTTGCGAAAAATATTTTGCGCAATCAAATTTGAAACTGTGAGGTGTCTGGGAAATTTGCGGAAGGAGCCGAATTGTTTTGACATTGATTGCGGAACTCTTTAACAGTGTTTTGGAAGATCGAGCGATTATCTGAGCCCTTCAGATTCGCGAAATTGAATTTGAGACCTCTGAGGTCCCTGGAGAATTTAGGGAAGGGGGAGAATTGTATTAGCATTGATTATGGAACTCTCTTTAACAGTGATTTGAAGGGACAGTCGATTGTTTGAGCTTTTGAGGTTTGATAAAACATTTCGCGAAATTAAATTTGAGACTGTTGAGGTAGTTGATGCGTCAAGCTGCCCGACGAGCTCGAAGAAGGGGAAGAAATGTATCCTTCCTCGGAGATGGGACTCTTGAACAGTGAATCGAACGATAAACCGGTTGCCTGAGATTTCGACGTTCGTGAATCATATTTCGTGAAATTAATTTCGTAAACTTTTATGGTGTTCGGAGTGCTCGAGGAAGGAGAAGAAATAATGCATTATTATTTGGAACGTTTGTTTCCATAATTGTCGAAAGTACCTGCCGCTGTGATTATCGTGGATGCTTCAATCGTTAACGATATATCTGAGGTTACGAGTAAGTACATACAAATTTTGCAATCAAACCATTCTAATTGAAATGGAATACAATTAAAGAAGCCTATGAAACATACAACTAACCACGCTGCTACATGATTAATTCCATTTTTGAAATAGTTAAGGTCAAATTTGTAGGTAGAATAGAGTCTTTGAAGTCTTGACATTCTCAAGGCAGGCACGTAACTTTTATTGCGCGCGAAACTCTTTCCGCGAACTAATTCGATCTCTCGAAACAAGGCTGGCCAACTGGCAGGTCGTGGGCGTGATATCTACTTTGCGAAAGAATTATTGCTAGGTCTATTCAACTTCAAACGATTTTGTAAGCCATATTTCCTATGCCTAACCGGCAATTTCTCCGACCGCATTATTTGCACCTTTTGAAAAGTCGATTTTCAATGCAAGTAATACCAGAGTTGAAAGAATTTGCAAAACACTTGTATCATAAATCCAGACAATCTTCCTAATTCCCAGAATTTATATTGCCCTTCGAACAATTCCAATTTGCAACTCTACACCTCTAAAAACTATTTCACCCAGAAAAGTAGCCCTCCAAATAATGTTATCATAAATCCATACTTATTTCATTTCATTCATTTTACTCACTCAGCTATTTCACTTAAAAATGACCCTCCAAAAATGTTATCAGAAATCCAGACGATCTTTCTAATTCCTGAATTTATATTACCCTTCGAACAATTCCAAATAGTAGCCCTACACATCTGAAAACTATTTCACTCAAAAAATAGCCGTCCAAACAATTTTATCATAAATCCAGACAATCTTTCTAACTCCCAGAATTTATACTGCCCTTTGAACAATTCCAATCGGCAGCCCTACACATCTAAAAACTATTTCACCCAGAAAAGTAGTCCTCCAGACAATTTTGTCATAAATCCAGACAATCTTTCTAATTCCAGAATTTTTATTGCCCTTTGAACAATTCCAATTTACAGCCCTACACCTATAACAACTATTCACCCAGAAAAATAGCCCTCGAAACAATTTTATCACAACTCCAGACAATCTTCCTAATTCCAGAATTTATATTGCCCTTCGAACAATTCCAATTAGCAGCCCTACACATTTAACAACTATTTCGCCCCAAAAATAGCCCTCCAGACAATTCACTCATAAATCCAGACAATCTTTCTAATTCCAGAATTTATATTGCCCTTCAAACAATTCCAATTAGCAGCCCTACACCTCTAAAACCTATTTCACCCCAAAAATGACTCTCCAAGCAATCCTATCGTAAATCCAGACAATTTTCCCAATTCCAGAATTTATATTGCCCTTCGAACAATTCCACTCCGCAGCCCTGCACCTCCAAGACCCACTTCACCCAGAAAACTGACCCCAAACAATTCCGCCTTCGCGGATCGTCCCAATAACGAGCGCAACCCGAATGGCATCACCGATGAAAAAGAGAACACCGTCACGCAACATTTTGGCAGACCCTTTCGCCGAGTCGATAAAACAGTTGGGTAGAATTTCATGGAACCCGAGGGACAGGGGAGGTTACAGAGCGTGTCTTATGTAAGAGAGGCCGTTTCGAGGAGATCGCCCGGACAGCTGATGCGTAGGAGTGGCCGAGTAAACCAGTTGACAGAGGCTGAACTACTCATCCACGTCCTCCGGCTCTTCTCGTTTCTCTCTGCTCTCTTTCTCTCGTATCTCCTTCTGTCCCATCTCTCTCTCTCTCTCTCTTCTCTCCTCCATCTGGTTTTGCTCGCTCGCCACACGACCGGCACGCACCAGTTAGCCTCAGGTCGTTCATGCAACCACCCTGGACGAGCTCCTTTCGTTCCTTTTACTCCTCTTTCTCTCCTCGTCTGCTTCTTCTTGCCTTCGTCCTTCTCCTTCGCCATCCTCGTCTCCATCCACGCGGCTCGTAACTTCGTGTTATTTCTTTCTCTCTTTCGCGTGGATGCACCAACGGTCGTTGTACTTCGATATAATGGATTTTTGGGACGAGCCTTTTCTAGCTGGGATATTAACACTAGAACTACCGGCGTCAAATCTATCATATTTAAAAATATTAAATAAGTATTTTGGAAAAAGGGGAATTCAGAGGGGGAAAACTTGATTGATTCGGCAATTTATGTTTTATAAGATGGACGTAGAATATTTCTCCTATGACTTTGCTATAAACTTTGAGAATTTTTGGAAATAATTATGTTCCAGTCATTTTGACTGGTTTGGTAGTTCTAGTGTTAACAACCATAGCCCCATAACACCTACGATTATTTCTACTATTTTAGGTGGCTTCTAAACCACCGAAGTTAAATATGACGTAGGAAAAATTTGTAATTTCACGGAGGTGAACGGTGATTTTCATTCGGATTCGGTGAATGAAAGTTCCTCAGCTCCTTAGCCACATTATCTCCCTCATTGCGCAATGTACCATCTTATTACCTATCCGTCTCATTTACAATTGTCTATTGTATCTATCTATCTTATCTATTCTATGACTCTCATATAAATTTGGAGAATTTTTGGAAAAAATTGTGTACCAGTCATTTTGACTGGTATGGTACATCTAGTGTTAACGTTGAACTGTCGCTGTTGCACGATGTATCGCAGAATTTGGCACCGATTTTCTTCGAGTTTATGGTGTATTCTTTCGATGGTAGCCGGTTATCGTCAGTCATCGATGGTTTGGCTTATGTTGAGATAGGTCATATCAAGGTTAACACGTTGCACGCCACCGGTATTTCGTTAGTTTCATCATTTCTATCGAAGTGAAACTTTTTCTATTAAAATCACATCTTTATAAAGCAGAAACTTCAATGGCACAGATAGATGTATATTCAGCGGAACTTTATCTTTTTAACACTAGATTTACGGGCGTTAAATCGGTCACACTTAAATATATTAAGTAAGTGCTTTGAAAAAAGAGGGATCAACGGGTAAAGACGAAGATCGGTTAAGTAATTTATATATTATAAGATACAAGTGAAATATTGACTGTACCACATCTCTGTAAATTTGGAAACCGTTTCTAAAAAAGGAGGAATCCGTCAATTTGACGGCTTCCGTAAATCTAGTGTTAACGCCAATATTTAAATATTGAGTATATTGCAAAATTCGTAAATATTGCAATTTCAATGTCATATGAAATTTTATTGAATTCAATAGCGCCGGTCACCGGTGACCCCCATGACAGTTAGCGTTTTAAACTTACTTCATGGGGTGGAGGCGAGTACTTTTAACGATAAACAGTAATAAATTTGTAAGACTTAACGTATCAATTTAGTAATTAAATAACAATTTCTAGAATTAAAGTTACTGTCCTCCGTATCGATCGATTGATCTACATGGCCCGTGGAATTTGTTTATTAGCAGTAACTTTGGTGGTTCAGCAGCCTCCTGTAACAAAAGGGTTCGAGCAAGATGATCGTAGCACTTAAATGTGAAAAGAGCGAGAAAGGCTCACTGCGTCTTCTTGACGGGGAATAGCTTAAGTATAGTAAAACTACAGTATCTTGGCACCTCAGACGGAAGGGGAGATTGCTCTTGCATCGCTATCCCCACCACGTCGGTCCTGGAAACCTCAGATCGACGAATGACAACCAATAGTAAAACACTACTTTCGTCGTTCACATGAGGACGCGACGAATGTGCGGTTATCTCGACCAATAGCGCGTCAAAATCGAAAATGCGTGAGGGAGAGGGATGTCCCTATCCGTCGGGCGAATCAGAGCACATTATCTCTGAGGTGCCAAGAAAGTTTTGGCCTACATTATCAAGTGGAAAGAATGACCAAGAGGGGATGTTTGAGGGGTCCATCTTGCAGAGAACACAGCTTCTTGGTATAATACGTCTTTTAATTGGTATGATTTATCGTGACTTCTGGTGATTTATGGATCGCCTCGTATCAGAGTTCCAAGAAGTCCGGCTCCACTTGTACTTTCCATCTTGCTGCTCTATCTTTCGATCCGGCGTAGAGTGCAAGTTTGTAGATTTATAAATAATTGTACCGTGTTCTTGAAATAAATCGTCGTTGCCATCGGGACACGGAAATTTGAAGGATGAGGCTTCAGCGTTTCAAATTTCACGCAGATCCTCGTTCCTCCTTCGAGTTTGCTAAGATAAACATAGATTTTCCATATTCTTTTGCAGTTCTCTTTTTCTATTACATTTTGCAAAGCTATTTTCCCTATTCGCCGGAGCAATCGAGCCTCGTTGATTCGTGGAATCGATGGTTTTTTAAAACCGGCCGTCGGATCTCCCGCAAAAACTGGCTCGAAAGTAAAAGGATCGGTTCTCATTATTCGAGCACCCGATGAAAGTATGAATTCTCTCATACTCGTCGTTTTAATATGAAAGAGAGAATCGCGCTAATGGCGCACAGAACACGTTCACTCGACTTGTACGACGCAATGTCTTCGAGCAGAGGGAAAGTATCGAGATTCGAGAAATGGGTCGATCCTCCCCTTCGTATACAATTCCTTTCGTACTGCACGTTCGTGCAATCGAAATTTCTTATTTCTCTTGCTGCACTTTTAGTCGCATAAATAAAAGCGCGTGCAAACGAATCCTAATTTTTCTTGCCGCACTTTTATCCGGATGAATGACGACAGTTTCACGATAATCGTTAAAACTTAGCACTAAATCCTTATTTTCCTTGCACTTTTATTCGCTTAAAGAAATGCGCGTGCAAACAAATCCTTATTTTTCTTGTTGCACTTTTATCCGGATAAATAACGACAGTCTCACGATAATTGTTAAAAATTAACACTAAATCCTTATTTCTCTTGCTGCACTTTTAATCGCATAAATAAAAGCGCGTGCAAAAGATAAACAAATCCTTATTTTTCTTGTTGCACTTTTATCCGGAAGAATAACGACAGTCTCACGATAATCGTTAAAAATTAACACTAAATCCTTATTTCTCTTGCTGCACTTTTAATCGAATAAATAAAAGCGCGTGCAAACAAATTCTGATTATTCTTGCCGCACTTTTATCCGGATAAATAAAAGCGCGTGCAGCCAAATTCTTATTTTTCTCGCCGCACTTTCATTCAGACGAATAACGACATTTTCACGATAATCGTTAAAAATTAGCAGAAATTCGAAGACACTTGTATCCCGACGCAAATCGGTCGCGTTGTTGAAGAACGTCTTCGGTAATAAATAACTGCGTGTACAATTAAGAAGATAAAATCGTGTATTCTTGGCATCGTTCGTCCAACGGTGGACTTTTTTAACGTTTAATGTCGTCATGTTTGACGTTATCGGTGATCTTGCTTTATTAACGCACTTAATTTAATGTCCCCCTCATAAAGATGCTAAAGATGGTAATGTTTTTAAATATCGCGCCCTGGAGACGAGGTACGAATTTGTAAGTCCATCCGTCGATTCAACAGGTGGCTGTTGCCTCTATTGTCCCTTTCCCCGGGCTTTTTTGTAACTGCCACTTGTAACTTCAGGCTTCTCGCTGCCCTGCATTTTTATTGCAAAAAGAATTCAATTTTAATGATATACCTTTAACAATTGTATTTTACTTTAATTGCTATTGTCACTTCGCCTAGGACCGATTGTCTTATGCGGGTTCTCAGCCACGGGGGCTATGATATATTAACACTAGAACTACCGATTCAGTCAAAATGACTGGTACACAATTTTATCCAAAAATTCTTCAAGTTTATATGAGAGTCATAGAACAGATATTCTTCGTCCATCTCGTAAAACACAAATTACCGAATTGATCACCTTTCCATCTCTTAACACTATTCCTACCACGACCGGTGAAATGACCGTTTTTAAAATTTCGATTAGAATTTCCTATATACAACGTAATTGAATCGCCTTTAAACTTCACGACTTTTCCTCAAATATACGTATAATACATTCACATTATAATACATTTTTCAATATTCACTTCTTTTTTTACTGTTCGTTTTCTGGAAAAAAATTATCATTTGACAAATTCACCGGTTGCGGTAGGAAAAGGTATACGTGAAGTGTCGGTAGGAATAGTGTTAATTCTCCTTGTTTCAAAGCACTTATTTAACACGTTGAACGCCGCCGATATTTCGCTAGTTTCATAATTTCTACAGAAGTGAAATTTTTCTATTAAAATCACATCTTCATATAGCAGATACCTTAAAAACGCAAGTAGTTATGTAGTCAGCAGGACTTCACCTTTTTAATTCCAATATTTAAATATTGAATGCATTAGAAAATGAATAGTTATTACAATTTAAAAGTCATACGAAATTTCATTGAATTTAATGGCGCCGGTCACCGGTGACCCCCATGGCATTCAACGTGTTAATATATTTAAATATAATAGATTTAATGCCGGTAATTCTAGTATTAAACAATCGATTAGAACAAATTTCCCAGAGTCGATGTTAACTCAGACTCGCGCCCACCCCAAACCGCATCTCCTCCAGAGCGACCCACAACGAACTCAACATCACATGTGTCCAACCACCACCCACGATCCACAAGCTTAATTTTTCCCCGTTCCACACACATCCCGTGATATGCTAATTTACATATTAAATCCAGACACCCTGTATACGTCGAATCCCCGCCGGTAGATGCAATCGCTGAAACATTCCCCGGTAGCCTTACAAATTACGTTATCCCTACGTGCAAGCAAGCGAGCAAAGCCGAGTTATGCTCGCGAGCGGAAATCAATATCGATCGTGGGCCGTATATTCGATAGCAAGAGATACAAGAAGCCGAGGCAAGAGAGAGGGAGAAAAACAGTGAAACTCCAGCGGCAAGTGGCAGCGTCATTGTGTCTTGCCAGGCAAAGGGGGCGCCACGCTCTCGATTCTCCGCGGATGTCGTGCCTTGTCGTCCGGACGGCGTTGATTAGCGCGCACCCGGGTAGCCTGTTAAACAAATAAAATAACGCGAAATAAATAATTGATTCCGCCGGGAGGCGACGCGCCGGTACATACGCGTACGGTGCAACCGAGCACAGAGGAAGCCGAACAGGTTTTGCCCGAGAAGTATAAGGTCATCCCGGTGCGAGCGAGATCTCTCGCCGCGGCGAGTAGTTTTCTGTTCGTGCCACGTACACCTTGTACGAAGTCAAACGGGTTTCGTGGCGATTTGTTGCGATAACAGCGGATGCAAATGATTGTACTTAAGGTGTTACATCGGGCCCGCTCGAACATCGATACCAGGCGATACCATTTTACAATTCATTATCGCACACGGCAATCTACGGGGACCTTCGATTTATTTATTCCACGGCTTGTAATAATTTGTTAAGTGTCCACGGGACCGCTCACCGAATATTTGTCTTTGGTAGTTTTTGCAGCGTGTCGAGTTTTCGCCTTTTACTGCTCGTCTTTCCTCGCGGCGAGTCGTTGCGCTTCCCGGGGAGGGTTATTAGAGGACGATTTTAATTTGCGTCGAGATATCGCTGCGAGTTGGAGGATGGTCTGTCTATATGGACTTGAGACGGTTGATTTTCTTCGTCGTTGGTTGATAAGGAGATGCATTAGGAAATGGATCGACAAATTGAGATGACGAACGAGATATATCGCGCAGAAATAGAGAAGTTGGGGTACGGGGTATGGGGAGAGTGTCTCGCATCGCCTATGCCCACGGTGTCGGTCCTGGAAACCCGAGATAGACGAATGACAATCGAAAACAAAATACTCCTTTCGTTGTTCCCATGACGACGCAACGAATGTGCGCCTCCTTCGGCCAATGACGCGGTAGAATCGAAAATGACGTCAGAACGAGGGTCTATACGTCAGGCGAATCAGAACGAACCGCAGGCCAGAGGACTTCTCTATATTTGCGAGGTATAGAGTTGCTGCGCGTATTAACCCTTGTGACGAAGATACTGCCGGTTGGGACGGTCTTCCTGATGAAGTGCAGTCGTGAATGCGAAAATTGCGGGTGCACGGTTGTGAAAGAAGTGATGCGGGTTCGAACTCGAACTCAGCGATTGGGAGTCCAAGCTTTTACCTTCTCACCCTCCATAGTCTCCGTAACTCCTATGATTATTTTGCCCAGGACCCACTGTTTTCGGTGGATTTCAACCCACCGAGACTTATCGCATATCGCATTGGGAAAATTTGAAATTTCTCAGAGGCGACGAGTCATTTGAGCTCGGTCCCACTAATCATTGGTCCGAGCACTTGGCCCACGATAGTCCCGTAACTCCTACGACGACTTTTCTTTACACCTATTGTTTTAGGTGGGTTCCAAACCACTGAGACTTTGATATACATATCGCATTGGGAAAATTTCAGGTTTCTCAGAGGCGCGACGAGTCATTTGAGCTCGGGCCCACTAATCATCGGTCCGAGCACTTTGCCTCCTTACCCACCATAGTCCTGTAACTCCTACGACGACTTTTCTTAAGATCTACCGTTTTAGGTGAGTTCCAAACGACTGAGACTATGATACCGCATTTGAAAATTTTCTGGGACTTGAACAAGTAGGATAACCAACCAACCTATGATAATTAAATCGCGTTTGAAAAATTTCCGAGAGTTGACCAAGCAGGATAACCACCCAAGCTATGATAATCATACTGCATCTGAAAAATTTCTGAGAGTTGACTAAGAACGATTGGCCACTCAAGATATGATAATCATACCGCATCCAAAAAATTTCTGAGAGCTGACCAAGAACGATTGGCCACCCGAGATATGATAATCATATCTCATCTGAAAAAATTCTGGAGTTCACCAAGCAGGATCACCACCCAAGCTATGATAATCATACCGCATCTAAAAAATTTCTGAGAGTTGACCAAGAACGATTGGCCACCCGAGATATGATAATCATATCGCATCTGAAAAATTTCTGAGAGTTGACGAAGCATGATAACCATCCAAGCTATGATAATCATACCGCAGCTGAAAAATTTCTGAGAGTTGACCAGGAACGATTGGCCACCCGAGGTATGATAATCATATCGCATCTGAAAAGTTTCTTGAGTTCACCAAGCATGATAACCATCCAAGCTATGATAATCATACCGCATCTCAAAGATTTCCTAGAGTCGACCAAGAACGAGTGGCCACCCGAGATACGATAATCGTATCGCATAGAAAATTAATTTTCAAGCTTCCAGAGCTGATGGCAGATTTAAACTCTATCCACTGATCATGAATCCGGGCCCTTTACCTCCCTACCCACCACAGCCCCACGAGAATTCATCCTTTCCCGCTGAACATTTTGGTAAATGTACCTGTCCCCGACTCTCACGTGCGCATGCGCGTTTCATCGCGATTCCGCGCGCACATACAAATTACATTAGTGGCTTAATAAATACGGAACGGCTTGAAACGCGGAAATACCTTCGATATTATCCCCTCCCCTATTTGTATGCACGCTACACGGAAATAATCTGAAAGATACTCGCCCGGTATAAAGCTCCATGCGCAAGAGATCCCGATCTGCCGAGGAACGGTCTCGGCATCCGGACTTAAGGTAGGACAAGGAGCACTCGAAAAGGATCAACGAGAAGAAAAAAAAGGCACCCTCCGATGATACCAGAAAGGGACGCAACACGCGAAACAAGGAGGGAACGACGCGCGACATCGTTGAAAGAGAAGGAGAACAAAGATACCTTACCGCTTGAAAAACGTTGGAGCGGAGTGAACGGAAAGGAGAAAGAGAGAGGACGAGTCGAGAAAATGAGTCGAAGCGGGATCCACGATAGAACGAACGAAGAAACCGAAGAAAGAGAGCGAAGGCAGCCGGGACGACGAGAGAGAAGAACAGAGTAGCGGAGGAAACGAGAGGAGGAGACGAAGAGGGCAGCATCCGAGAAAGAGGATTAAAGCAGGAGGGACGGTGCGAGTGGTAGGGGGAAGAGCCACGCGATCGAGATTTATTTATAAGTCGACGAGCTTAGGCTCGCTTCGCATTCTCCTTTCCCCCCTGCCGGGAGCCTCATCCTACTGGTTCTTTCTTTCTCTTTTTCTTTCTCCGTTTATCTCTCTCTATCGTTTTATCTCTCTCTCTGCATCTGCCGAGGTTGGTACACCTCTTTCCTTGCCATGCCACTTGTGCTCTCTCCGAGGCGTCGTCCTGCGCGCACTTGCCTTACCTTCTCGAGATCTTCACTTTTATTGTGCGCGCTGATTCGAATGTTTGAATTATCGCGAACGACTGTTTAGAACAGCAGCTGATTAATTTAGATGTGAGCCGTTGTAGTTGAGAGTGGCGAGAATCCGTTTCTTCTTACTTTCGGAGGTTTGAGAGTTCGTGCAAAAGGCCTCATGCTCTCTTTAAAAGGGAAGGGGAATCGCGGGAATTGGGTTCAATGGAATATTTTTTTTATTCGTCACTGAAAACTGTTTGCTGGAAAATTTCCATTATATTGAAATAGGTGCTGTTTGCCAAGGGGGAATCGATGAACTCGAGCATTGTGTCTGGCAAAATAGGGAAGATAAGGAATTAATGTCAATGTCTGAACAGGTGAATTCATTTCCATTAGACTTCCGTTTCTCGAGGCGGTGTACGTGGATCGGAGATTCTTTAAAGTTTCATAACATTTTGATTTAAATATTATATAAAATGAGTAGCAAATATCGGTAAGAATACAGATGGATGATATTTTTTTTTAAGATTCTTCCACTTTGATGAACGTCAGGGAAAATATTTGGTGTTGTAACTTTGACTTCAGATTTTCTTTGCACAATTGAGCAACGGATGGTTTCACCTGTTCTTATCACACTTTGTTTGAATGTATCACGAAGAATATGGAGGAATTGTAAATAGGGGCATACCAACTGGGCTTTTCCATCGATCAAGCAAATATTCTTGCTCATCGGCAGTCGGCAGCGATTATTTTGTTTACCGCGGAGCCAGATGTCAACTTGGCAGCCGAACAGTCATCGTTGCCAGGCATTTGGAAATTTTATAAAGACTTGCGTAACTCGCGGCTCTTGCGCGCGAAGATCTAGCTGCTCTTTCAGCGCTGCTTCCATTTTGCAGTTGGAAAACCAAGTTCGTCGATTTACGTAAATTTGATTTGTTAGGTGCCTTGAATTTTTAAATTTCAAGTTTTACATTTTAGGCTTCCAGATTTTGAAATTTCTCTATTTCAGGTTTTCAAATTCTCAGGCTTTCAAATTCCGACGATTTACAAATTTCGAGGGTTTCCAAATTTCCAAATTCTCAGGGTTTCCGAATTCCCTGGGTTTCCAAATTCTCAGGGTTTACTCTTTTTCAGGTTTTCAAATTTCCAGGGTTTCTAAATTCTCAGGATTTCAAAAATTTCACGGTTTCCAAATTCCCAGGCTTTCCAAATTCTCAGGGTTTCCAAATCTTCTCAGTTTCCAAATTCCCAGGCTTTCTAAATTCTCAGGATTTCAAAAATTTCTCAGTTTCCAATTCCCAGGCATTCCAAATTCCCAGACTTTCCAAGTTTTTAGGGTCTCCTAATTCTCAGGGTTTCCAAATTCCCAGACTTTCCAAGTTTTTAGGGTCTCCAAATTCTCAGGGTTTCCAAATTTCCAGAGTTTCCAAGTTCCTAGGGTTTCCAAATTCTCAAAGTGTCCAAATTCCCAGGCATTCCAAATTCTCAGGATTTCCAAATTCCCAGACTTTCCAAGCTTTTAGGGTCTCCAAATTCTCAGGGTTTCCAAATTTCCAGAGTTTCCAAGTTCTTAGGGTTTCCAAATTCTCAAAGTGTCCAAATTCCCAGGCATTCCAAATTCTCAGGATTTCCAAATTCCCAGGCTTTCCAAACTCTCAGGATTTCCAAATGTTCTCGGTTTCCAAATGCCCAGGCTTTCCAAATTTTCACGTTTCCAGATTCGCAGGTTTTCAAATTCCCAGAGTTCCCAAATTTTCTACCTTCCAAATTTGAACTTAGAAGTTTCAGGTTTCTAGATTCTCAGATTTGTAACCCCAATTTCCAGCTTGATAATTTGCAATTTTCCAAGCGAGCAGTGCACAACAATACAACGGCAAAAGCAGGAAAAAATTTTTCTCTCTACATCTTCATTACCACTTAATTTCACCCTATAAAATCCAACAAGAATTAGCACACAGCGATCGAAAGGAAATCAGTACACAAGGATTGTATAATCGTAAGGAAGAAATTGGCGCTTTCTACAAACTCGCGCATATTTCGTCGATACTTTCACTCTTTATCCATCATTAATCGATCGTCCCTGGTTTTCTGGTTTCTCTGCATAGTATATAATACATCATACAAATATTATTCGAACGAGCTCCTTAGCTGTACGCTCATGATGGTAGCGTCACGCGCACCTGCGAACCCCGCAAAATGGCGCGTCATAAAGCACAGAAAGAGAAGGGGTTGGGGTCGAACGTCTCATTAATTTCCTGCTGTAACGTATGTTACGGTACTCCGACAACCAGCACTCAGACATTCACTCGAGAAGGTTCTCGCGATTGAACGTGAACTTTGTTTGCTGGTATTTTGTCATCCTTTCGTTGTCACAACTCTGATTGGTCGTTTGCTTTCATTTTTATCACGCCATAAAAATTGA
This sequence comes from Cerceris ruficornis, assembly GCA_963989415.1. Taxonomy (NCBI): domain Eukaryota; kingdom Metazoa; phylum Arthropoda; class Insecta; order Hymenoptera; family Crabronidae; genus Cerceris; species Cerceris ruficornis. The sequence goes on from OZ022519.1 coordinate 29,304,938, forward strand.
TCAGTTTCCTATATACATTCCTGCTGTTCCCGATCTCCAAGTTGGCTAACTCATTACTAAGTTTCCTGATCTTTTAATTTCATATTTGTTGAATAGATTTTGAAAAATGTTTAGGGTTTTACTGTAAGTTGTGCCAGGTTTTAGAAATTTTGGAGTACGTTTAGTTGTTTTGCGGATTTCATTTTTGTAAGGTTAGAGAACTTTAATAGAAAGACGCCGTTAATTATGGAGAACGAGATCAAATACTTTTGCGTCGCCTCTGAAAAATTTGTCCCAATTTGTCAGTCAATTGGGACAGTAGTAGTTACGATACGGAAATGTGCTGAAGCTTACTTCACCGTGTATAATACATCTCAGATGTCACTTGTCGCGGTAACGAGCGTATCAATAGCATCCATAAACGTTTCCTCGTGTCGCGCAATGTAAATCGATCTTAACGCGGCTAGTGGCAGAGTCGCTTTCGCGCCATTCAGATTCCTTCATTCATTTTGCTCCATTCGCGGTTGGCTCTAGTCATTCTTGAGCACTCACCTTTAGAATGGTTAAAACCTCTACGTGGGAGATGTGAAGATACTGAGAAGTCCTTGTGGCTTCTGTTTCTTGCAGATGATCGGAAATTATGTTAATCTTAACTCATTTACGTTACATAAACAATTTCTCCACGTTTCTTATAAATTGTAATAGTATCATCCCGTCGGTACCCGTTTCGGGATATGCACAATTCTGCAAATAATTTCCCTCGAACGTCAGCGCATCAAGGAAGTCACGAATTAAGAAAATTCCGTTCAAATTCTTTATGAAGTTATACTTTACAGAAATAACACGAATATTGGTAAGAAAGTACACGGCGAAGGAGCAAATGCACAATTCCCTTCGTCAACCGTGCGTGCCGGTGCAACTTGTTGCTCGGAGCAACAAGCGGCGCGGTCCCACGGAGTCATTGGAGAGTCATTCGTTTCCCGGGCGAAACCGGAAATCGGTACGGGTGGAAATTTATCGTAAGAGCAAGGGAGCAAAGCGCGTTCCAGGCCATTCACCATTGCCACCCGTAGCCGTCCCCGTGCGTGCCTATCTCCGTTGTTTCGTGAGCAACACGTGCAACGCGAAATGTTACTCCGTATTGCTCGCTTACGCAGGACGGCGATCATAATGATAAATCTATCTACGGACGTGTTTTCGTCCGCGGCATCGCGCAGGAGAGATAACGTCGCATAATAACTCGTATGTGACCTTATAGAAACAGTATCGTCGTCGTGACATAACACGCTCGAGAGAACGAAGTGGTTTAGGGAGGTCTTGTCTGTCTCCTGCCTGTCCTGCCAAATCTCTGCCTATCCGGTCTCTCTCCCCTGTATCCTGCCTGTCCTGCCTGTCCTGTTCGTTGCGGCCAAAAATATTATTTTTTCAAGAACAATTTCGGAGAAAATTAACGTCGAGCACGCGGACTCATATGATTTTGACATAACTACGATCTTATTTGAGCAAAGTCACAGCTTTGAAGGTCAAATTCGAGCTTGCAAGCTCAACTGTGAATGCTCAAACTAAAAGCTCATTTGATCTTTCACGATATCTAGTGAAAACCTCGGAAAAATGGCTCAACAGCTCAACATATGTGGGGTCATAGCTCAAAGGCTCATTTCTGATGGAGTAAATTTGGAATTTATTCGAAATTCGGACTGAGCTTTTAGTTTGAGCGGCGGCACTTGAGCTTGCAAGCTCCCTTGTGATTGCTCAAACTAAAAGCTCAATCCTAATTTCGACTAAATTCCAAATTTACTCCATTAAAATGAGCTTTTGAGCTATGAGCACGCAGGTGTTAAGCTTTTGAGCCATTTTCCAGAGTATTTCGCGAAATTTCGTTAAAACCCGAGCGAGCTTTTAGTTTGAGCGACGACAACAGAACTTGCAAGCTCCCTTGCGGTCGCTCAAACAAAAGCTCAATCCTAATTTCGACTAAATTCCGAATTTACTCCATCAAAATGAGCTTTTGAGCTATGAGCACGCCGGTGCTAAGCTTTTGAGCCATTTTCCAGAGCATTTCGCTAAATTTCGTGAAAGCTCAAATGAGCTTTTAGTTTGAGCAACCACGCATGAGCTTGCGAGCTCAAATTTGACCTTCAAATGACCTTCAAAAGTGTGACTTTGCTCAAATACGATCGGAGTTATGTCAAAATCATATGTGCCCAATTCTTGACGTTAATTTTCTCGGAAATTGTTTTTGAAAAAAGACTATTTTGGGGCATGATGGAGAGGACAAGCAGGACGGGTATGACAGAGGCAAGACGGGCAGGACAGGCAGGAGAAAGAGCAGCCTGGCAGGAGAAAGATGGGCCTGACGGGAGACAGGGGAGAGAGGCAGGACAGTTATGAGACGGACAGGACCTCCCTTCAAGAGGGACTTACCTTGATATCGCCCTTAAAGTTGAAGACGGGCACGAACGAATTCCAGCTATCTTCTTACATATGTCTAATAAATATTTACTCAAAATCTGATAAAAATCGGAGTCCATCAGGCCCCGAACTTACCTGGTAAGCAATTTGCTTGAATATGCTATGAATTTGTCGAATGCAATAAGTTCAAAATCGATAATGATATTAGATTGTTAAATTCATTGAGACGAGCCGTTTATACACTGTATGTATCTTGTACCATCGATATTTATAAACGCATTGCGATCGTTTTGCTGCTCCTCATAATGAGTATTTAGTTCTCCGCGCAATAAATCTCTAATGAATTTCTTGCTACTGAGCGTCCATCTAATAAGTTCCCCTGCCGTCGGTAGATCTATAATTACTATCTCCAACCTTTAATTACTTAATCGCCATCATTTCGCTCGCGCAAATCATTACGTAGCTCCATTTGTACCGACAAATGCAAGTTGACAAAAAAATTGATGTACAGTACAAGCAAATTTGTGTATAAAAAGGAATGCCCTGCAATCTTAACACAAGTTCTACAAAGGTGTTGAAAATCACTTGTTCTGACCTTTTTGCAAATATTTCAGAAATTCTATGGATGTTTCTTTTCCAATCGATTAAATGCTTCACCTCTCTCATTTCTCTTCTTCCAGTGACTTTATTTAACATTCTCAATTATATTGGATTAATCGTCGATACTTCTAGTTGTTGCTTCGTTTTTCGGCTCCGTCAGCTATAGTCACAATTTTAGGTGGCTTCCGAACCATCGAAACTGTGCTCTACATCTAGAAAAAATTTCATTTCACAGAGGTAAAGGTTAATTGGAACATGAACCCTCTGATTGCAAGTTGTTAACTCATTAACACTAGAACTACCGGCGTTAAATCTATTATATTTCAATATATTAAATAAGTACTTTGAGAAAAGATGAATCAAGAGGTGGAAAAGCTGATCAATTCGGTTATTTATGTTTTTTGAGTTGGACGTAGAATATTTCTCCTATGACTTTGCTATAAACTTTGAGAATTTTTGGAAATAATTATGTACCAGTCATTCTGACTGGTTTGGTAGTTCTAGTGTTAACAACCATAGCCCCATAACACCTACGATTATTTCTACTATTTTAGGTGGCTTCTAAACCACCCAAGTTAAATATGACGTACGAAAAATTTGCAATTTCACGGAGGTGAACGGTGATTTTCATTCGGATTCGGTGAATGAAAGTTCCTTAGCTCCTTAGCCACATTACCCCCTTATTGCGCAACGTACCTTATTATCTATCCGTCTCATTTACAATTGTCTCGAATTTCTAAATATTAAAGGACAAATGAATTTAAAATTCTCGTGATTTATATTAGAATTTCTTCTTCTGGTTTATCGAAACGACACGTAAGAAGAGAGACCTTCTTAGAAGTAAGGGCAAACGATCGAAAAAGTTACGGCAGTGAGTTTACAATTACGTTTTTACTCCGAACAGCAGCAACCTTGATCTTGTTCTCGAGATACGCTCCGAGTAATCTAATACGGAGGATCTTAATGCGCATAATCTGGGTGGTGCGCTCGATACAGTTACATGCAATTTAGTGGTGCAATAATCCCGATGATTTGCTGGCACGGTCTGAATCGAGACGACAATATTAAACTCTAACAAGCTCGAGGATATAGGATGAGAGCGTGCAACGAGCGAATTCTTGCTTTCGAGTGAATTCTTTGAGTATCAGCCTCCACTAAATTCCACGATTTTATTAGAGAATTTTAGACTCCACTTAACCTCGAATCTACTTTGTGCAGTTTCACGAGGCACCTTATGACTTTGGTAGATGTTCAGAGAATCCTGCGAAATTTACGTGTCGAGCTACACTCAACATTTCACTCCACTTTATATTCTAACGATTTAACATCGACTCTCCAATTTCATAATAATTTTATAATATCATCTAAATATTCATCAGAACCTACAGTTACTGTTATAATTTAAAAAATGAATAACCAACGGTAGAAAAGGTTGTGAAATTAATTTCATTTGGCTCACTATAAAATTGACAAAAAATCCGGACCGCAAAGGATTAAATCGACGTAGTTAGTCTTTCTATATTATTGTCTTTGATACAACTTTAACGGAGACATTTTTGAATATTGAGAGATAACCATTTATTTTGTGTTCCAAGACCACCTTTTTATCAAAAAGTTAGGCTGTTAACGTATATACATTATAAATTACTATTTGTTTAATTATATTGCAACAGTTGTATTTCAATTTTTCAACTCTAACTGCCTCCACAAGCAGCAATAAACTATAATTAATTTTTTTCTCTGACCGCATATATGCGTCGCTAGTACTCCAAGGCTTAAAGAATGCTGTACTTCCCGTTTACAAATATTCATCCGTTCGAGTACTCATACAATTTTTGAGCTTCCAAAAAAAGTCTCTGTTACTTATCTGTCAGTAATTGCACAGTTTTGAGCCGACCGCCTTCTTTATTTCCTATCGACAAATATTCATCCGCTCAGAAACTAATCCAGTCTCAGAACCCTCCGAAAGAATACTCTATTCTCTATCCAATAGTATTCGTACAGTTTCAAATCCCCCGAAAGGTTTTTCTCTTTTCCATCCGCAAGCCACCTTTTTCCCAGTCGCATCGTCAATCTTTTCGCGGCACATCCTCAGCAATGGAGCGTACAATCGTGGCTGCGTGCGCAGGCTGCGCAGAAGTCGTCGTGGGTGCCAAGAAAACTCCTCGATTTACGGGCCCATTGAACGATACTTTTCTAAGCAGACGCGAACGGACGAGCGGAAAAGTTGAAACGCGAATTGACGGGAAAGATCGGCGGTACCGTTAGACGGTGCCTCTGGGCGCAATCGGCTACAATCCGATTGTACTTCTTGTTTTTCCTACTCGTTGCTCGGCCAGTTCCTCGCCAGCCACGAACCTGTTCCACGAGTGCGCTGTGCTTCTGCCTGCATACGAGAGTCCGGCAGCCTATGCGCGCGCATCGCATTCTCGTCTTTTCGAAGCCAACATCCGAGGCACCCTCCTCGTGGAACGTGTGTAGGAGAAATGGATAGAGGAGGAAATTAAATTACACGCTGTCGCGATCGTTTCGCGGAGAAGTTACACTGTTGGAGAGATTTTCAATCGTCGAGGTTCTGTTACGTTGAAGAATTTTAGAGAAGGGACGGGCGAGAGTGCTTGAACGATGGGATAAGATGTTGGAGGTTGAGAGGTTGGGATCGTTGCTGTTGCAGTTTCTGTAGGATTGTTTAACCCTTGCCCTACAATTTCTTTTGTGCTTGCGCGCGCAATAACTCAGAATTAATTGTGGGAATAAGAATTTATGACTGATTTCCGATATACCGTGGAACTTGGCGCAATATTAATAACATAGAATTAATTTCGATGTATCCTGAGCCACTGATATTTTCAATTGAAAAGTTTTTAAAAACTTTAAAATTTACTATTTTATTTACCGCGTCACGTGTGCCACACGTTATTGTAAGGCAAGGAGTTAAATTAGAAATTAGATGATATGTGAATCAACGAGAGGGTAATGCTCGCATTATAGATGAAAAGTATCTTCACTCTGATAGGGATTTGAGGTATTCCACTTTGAGGATCTGCTGATTTGATTCGTTGAATCGGTACACCGGACTTAATAGTTCTCTCGCATCGGTTATACTCTCTTAAGAAAATGGCGCACGAAGCATACTTGCGTATCTTCATTCCAACGAGATTACCGGGGCTGTAAACCGTAGACGTCCGTGTAAGATGCTCGTAAACGACAGGTTCGTTTGACAGTTTAATTGACTTTAATTGAGTCGTACGTCCACGTAGAGAGTACGACGTACGAAGTGAAAAATTGCCGATTATACATTTTAACGCGCGTGTTCGACTTCCTCGTTGATCCGCTACGGAGGAGTTGTTGCTCTCTGGCAAATAGATTGAGAAATGACTAATTCCTCTATCTGTTTCACAGCTAGACTTGACTCTTTTAGCGTCGAACACCTTCAGTACTTGTTCCACTTATATTTAATCAAAGGGATGAAGGCTCAAACTTGCAATCAGTGGATTTGAGTTCAAGTCTCCGTCACCTTTGGCAGACTATTCCTAAATAAACCTAATCTGAGACCGCAGGTCCTAGATAAGATGAAGGCGCCTAAATGAGTAGGCCCAGAACTGAATAATCATAGCCTCGAGTTCAAATTCTCCTGTCACCTATTGGAAATATTTTATCTCATATGAGCATCAGAGCCTCGGTGGTTCGGAAGCCACCTAAAACAGTAGCTCCTGAATTAAATAATCATAGGAGTTAGCAGACTATCCTGAGTGAGACGGTAAAGGCTCAAACTTGCGATGAGTAGCCTCGAGTTAAAATTCTCCTCTGTCACCTATTGGAAATACTTCTGTCTCATATGAGCATCCACCTAAAACAGTAGGTCCTGGGTTAAATAATCATAGGAGTTAGGAATCTATTATGAGTAAGAAGGTAAAGGCTCTAACTTGCGATGAGTAGACCGGAGTTCAAATTCTCCTCTGTCTCCTATTGGAAATACTTTTGTCTCATATGAGCATCCACCTAAAACAGTAGGTCCTGGGTTAAATAATCATAGGAGTTAAAAAGTTATTGCGAGTAAGAAGGTAAAGGTTCAAACTTGCGATGAGTAGCTTCGAGTTAAAATTCTCCTCTGTCATCTATTAGAAATACTTCTGTCTCATATGAGCATCCACCTAAAACTGTAGGTCCAGGGCTAAATTATGATAGGAGTTAGGAATCTATTATGAGTAAGAAGGTAAAGGCTCAAACTTGCGATGAATAGCCTCGAGTTCAAATTCTCCTCTGTCTCCTATTGGAAATACTTTGGCTCATATGAGCATCCACCTAAAACTGTAGGTCCAGGGCTAAATAATCATAGGAGTTAGGAATCTATTATGAGTAAGAAGGTAAAGGCTCAAACTTGCGATGAGTAGCTTCGAGTTAAAATTCTCCTCTGTCATCTATTAGCAATACTTCTGTCTCATATGAGCATCCACCTAAAACAGTAGGTCCTGGGTTAAATAACCATAGGAGTTAGGATGCTATTATGAGTGAGAAGGTAAAGACTCAAACTTGCGATGAGCAGCCTCGAGTTCAAATTCTCCTCTATCACCTATTGGAAATACTTTTGTCTCATATGAGCATCATAGCCTCGGCGGTTCAACATCCACCTAATATAGTAAGTCCCAGGCGAAGTAACCGTAGCACTGGAAATCGAAAAAATGCAGAAGAGACAAACAATCAGCATCGAAATCCCGCCATTTTTCCGCGCAACGAATTTACGCAACGCACTGTCAAGTATGATCGTTCGGATGAGGTCATGGCTGCCGGAGAGTCGGGGCCTCGGCGGCGAAGAGACGCCACGGCATGGTGGAGGATCGCTTTTTCTCTCTTGAACCGAGCACCGTCTCTCCACCGTTCTCTCTCCATCTTCGTTATTTCCTCTCTCTTTGCCTCTCGCGGCACTGAATTGATGCGTGGGTGCAGGTTGGACGTAGATAACGCGGGAGGAGTTTCGTTTGTCCAATCCTCGATGATCCTGTACCTCTCCTCTCCTCTGCTCGCCTCTGTTCTCTTCTCTGCTCGCCTCGGTTCTCTTCTCTTCGCTGCTCTTTGCTCCTCTTCTCCTCTCTCTGCTTTTCTCGCGTTGCGATCGCTTCTCTTTCCTGGTTACCATCTATTTTGCTGCTCTGCGACGACCACGATGATTGCATCTTGGATTAATTGTGCCATCGAGTTCGAAATATTTGCGAAAATTAAGCTGGATTGCTATTTGCTGGATTAATGGATTTGAGTTCAAATCCTCGTTATTTCTAGGAGATTTTTCCCAAATTATTTATTATTTATTAGCACTTTATCTAGCGCTCATTCTTCTGAACATTATGCACGAGTGTATACTTGCAAAGCTCTATAACATTAAAATGAAAATGTGAAGAAATACTCATTATGTCGTTTTAATTTCAGTTGTTTCGAGGCAGCGTAACTTTATTTTATTATCATCTGTAATAACAGATTAATAAACTGTCGGCCAATGAGTACTGATAAACAAAAAGCCTGTTAATAGGCTTCCGGTAGATGAAGTGCTAAGTCATAGCCATGCATTATTTTGAACGACACCTAAAGCTATCGATTTGGGGCGAAATTGCCGCGGCATTTAAAAACAAAGGGTGGAATAATAACAACAGAAATCGCGTCAGGAAAGATGAAGAATTTTAGGTAAAATCTAGGTAATTGATTGTATATCAAGCGACATAAGTTGTACAGTAGTTACGATAAGGGCCACTAACTCAGAATTACTAGCGGATACTCTTAAATTCTATTGTTGTCACCGGCGCGCGTCAACCGCCGTCATATCTTCAAGGACTTCCGGTATTAGATAGCTTCCGAGTCGCGGAAGCGATATGCATATCGCATGGGAGAAATTTCTCAATAGCGACGATGAAAGGTCGTAACTCGGGCTCGGTGTTTTGAGATTCAAGGTTTTACCCTCCCATGGTGGCTCTTTTGTTGTTCTGCCTTCCATGATCGCCTCGCATAGGACTTGCCATTGTGATACGCCGCCAGATATCTAAATTACGATACGTTTTGTTTTCTGATTTCAAGTTTCTGAGTTCAATTGTTACGGTCATTTTATCTGAGACTTACGCCGTTTTTAACACTAGAACTACCAAACCAGTCAAAATGACTGGTACCCAATTTTTTCCAAAAATTCTGCAAGTTTAGAGGAGCGTCATAGAATAGATATTTTGCGTTCATCTTATCCAACATAAATTACCGAATCGATCATATTTTCCACCTCTTAATTCCCCTTTTTTCAAAATACTTATTTTATATTTTTAAATATGATAGATTTAACGCCGGTGGTTCTAGTGTTAATTATAGATTTATTAGTTAATTTAATAGCTTTTAATTGTAGATGAATTCCGGACCACGTAGGCCACGACATTATAATGTTAAATTGTTTAACACTAGAACCACCGGCGTCATATCTATTAATAATAATAACTTTATTCATATATAAAATAAACCAACTAAGTATATACATGTTTTCGAGCTAAATAGTTTTTGTAACATAGAACGAGAAGTTACATTAGAATCTTAAAGTTGAGAATCTTATTCTAGGAATTTTATCTGTTCGAGGAAAAGATTATGAAAAAAACCTCGACTGTTGTCATATCTATATTTAAATGCACTGAATAAGTACTTTGGAAGAAGGGAAATCAAGAGGCAATGATTACAATAAATAGCTGAAGTTACGTCTTATTCCTCTGACTACACCTCTGTTTCTCAAATTACAAATTATTTCTACAATACATATTTTTTAACACATTGAATGGCACTGGTATTTCGCTAGCTTCTTCATTTCTACCGAAGTGAAACTTTTTCTATTAACACTAGAACTACCGGCGTTAAATCCACCATATTTCAAAATATTAAATAAGTACCTTGAAAAAGGAGGAATCAAGAGGCGAAAAAGATAATCGATTCGGTGATTTATGTTTTTTAAGATGGTCGCAGCATATTTATTCTAAGACTCTTCTATAAACTTTGGTGCACAATTTTTTCCAAAAATTCTCAAATTTTCATTTTGACTGATTTGGTAGTTCTAGTGTTAAAATCACATCTTTGCAAAGCTTACAGATAAGAACTTGATTGAGAGAGCCGATTTACCTTTCGACCCACCGCAACCCTCTTTTTCCTCTTGGTCTCCAATCATCCGCATTATTCCTCATCATCTGGTAACTTTCACGCCAGCAAAATTTCTTTATCGAGCTAGAAAACGACCCCCCGATTGTCGATTCACGTCGTCGACAATTCGGCGTCTGCTACAGCGACCTCCTCGCTATCATCGTCGGATCTCGTCGCTTCGAGACATAATGCGAAACGTTGTCACCGACATAAAGGCTTCCTTGTCGAGTCAGCAGGTTGTACGTTACGTCGAGCGCGTCTCGAAGCCCCTCTTCGAGATTACGAACGGCGTTCTCCACGAAAATTGCACCTGTCGCAGATGTAAACAGTTTGCGGTCAGAGGCTCCGCGTGCCCTGCCGAACGAAAATCCTCAGGAATTTATGCGCCATCGGGAAAGATTAGAAACTTTCATGCTGGCTTGTCGATATGGTTTCACAGTTTTCCTAAAAACAAATAGAGTCTTTGTGTTTGACGAGGAAATGCTGGAAACTGTGGCCTTGAAGTTTGATGGTCTTTCAAAGTCGCAGGGATTTTCTAAGGGTGGCTCGGAGAAGTTACTTGCTGGAAGTTCAGTTCTTGGAATGATAATTAGGATCTGGTGAATTAATTTTGTAATATTAGAATTTTCGTCGAGGTTTATTTTTCCTGAAATTTTTTCCTCGAGGCAAAACTGGCCCAAACGAGATGTTTCCCTTATGTATTTGCTAAAGTTCACTACTATGTTATGTAATCTTGTGATTGAAAAACATGTATTTATACTCTCGTGCGTAAGTGCATTTGTATTTTCTTTTTGTGAATAAAGTTATTATTATTAATATTAGAATGGTGTAGGGTCGTTTGACTTTATCGCTGTTAACACTTTGTCTATAACATTAAAATTAAAATGAGAAAAAATACTCATCATGTTGTTTTAATTTCAGTTATTCCGAGGCAGCGTAACTTTATTTCCTTATCATCTGTAATAGCAGATTAATAAACTGTCGGCCAATGAGTATTGATAAACAGAAAGCCTATTAATAGGCTTCCGGTAGATAAAGTGTTAAGGTCGGATCGCGGTAAATTTGAATTCTGTCCCTCGCGTGTTTCCTTCTCTTGATGTTTATCGGCAATTCTATTTGTTCTATGCCTGTGACGACATTCAAGTTCTCTGAAAACATCGCCAAAATTCCTCTCCAAGTGCCTTTCGCCGGAAGCCACGGTGCGTCAAATCTCCCCGCACTTCCCCTCTGTATTCGTAACAAAAGCGACGTTGCCCGTTCAACGAAGCGTAACCCGTAACGCGCCGGGGAGCGTGTGCCGAAATGTTCCTCGAAATGGCGGGCAATGTTAATGCGGCCAAAGACAATTGCGTTCTCGTGTTCCCTCGAACGCCCTCTCGCCTCCCTCTTCACCACCTTGCACATACTCTCTCTCCTCCTCCTCCTGCCTCTTCTTTCTCTTTCGCTCTTTGGCATTATCCTCCCCCTCTTTAGCTTCTTTCTCTGTATGCTCGTTCTCTCTTTGGTCGTTCTTCTCTGCTCACTCTCTCTTCGGTCACTCTTCTCTGGCTGCTCATTTTCACTTTGGTCCCTCTTCCGTGTCTGCTCATTCTGTCTTTGGTCACTCTTCTCTGTTTGCTCATTCTTTCTCCACATCCTCACTTGGGAAGTCTTCTCTGTCTACTCATTCTCTCTCTGGATGCTCTGTCTGCTCATTCTCTCACTGGTCACTCTCTCTGTCAGCTCATTCTCTCTCTGGTTACTCATCTATTTCTGCTCATTCTCTGTCTGGTCCCTCTTCTCTGTCTGCTCATTCTCTCTCTGGTCACTCTTCTCTCTTTCCTCATTCTCTCTCTGGTCATTCTTCTCTCTCTCTCCTCATTCTTTCTCTGGATACTCTGTCTGCTCTTTCTGTCACTGATCACTCTCTGTCGGCTCATTCTCTCTCTGGTTACTCGTCTATTTCTGCTCATTCTCTGTTTGGTCCCTCTTCTCTGTCCGCTCATTCTCTCTCTGGTCACTCTTCTCTCTCTCTCCTCATTCTCTCTCTGGTCATTCTTCTCTCTCTCTCCTCATTCTCTCTCTGGATACTCTGTCTGCTCATTCTCTCTCTGATTACTCGTCTATTTCTGCTCATTCTCTGTCTGGCCACTCTTCTCGGTCTGGTCACTCTTCTCTGTCTGCTCATTCTCTCTCTGGTCCTTCTTCTCTGTCTGGCCCACCTTGTCTGTCTGCTCATTCTCTCTTCGGTCACTCTTCTCCTTTTTACTCTTTCTCTCTCTCTGTCTCTCGCTCTCCTCCAATTGCTCTTAGGTTACTTTCCTCCCTATTCGGGTTACCATCGGTCACTTCTCTCCCTCTTTCGAGCACCCCTCGATTGCTCCTCTCCCTCTTCCGATTACCCACGGTTCCTCTTCCCTCTCCCGATCCACTCTTCGTTTACTCCTCGCTCTCTCTCCGGAGCAGAGGAGCGGCAGAAATTCCTCGGTGTCTCTCGCAGATAACAGGCAGGCTAATGTTAATGGCGGAACAGGTGGCCGTCGAGGCGTGACACGCTGACGTCACTGGTCCCCTCGTGCCAAGCTCCTCTCCAATGCGAAACTCTTCGGCCATAATGTCGGCCTCTCTCTCTCTTTCTCTCTCTCCCGTCATTACCGCAAATATATTCGACCCGCCTCGACCCTGTCCGCTCCGCCAACCGCCTCTCTTCGTCCTCGTCTTTGACTTCGTCCTTTTCTTCTTCTTCTTTTTTTTTCCCTCCCATTTTTTTTTATCTCCTCTTTCCACGAATCGCCCGATTGTTATACCAGCGCTGATGTGCCTTCGTGATTGTAGCTCGCCGTGTGTTGCCTCGAATATTTAATTTCTACGGTTTTATGCGAATGCGCGAGTCTAGTTTCGTGAGAACGTTTCGTTGCGCAGTTATTCGTCCGAATGACCAACACGGGGAATAATTAATTAGCGGTTAGATCGGGTTGCTTTTGTTGCGAGATTTATCGGGTGAATTCCGAGTATCGTGAGTCCCGATGAGAAACTTTTGAGAATCGAGTGGTTTTGGGACTTGGAATTGGCACTGTGCAGAGATAGAGGGTGGGAATTCAACCCTTCCGGTCGCAATTGTGCGGCAGTGCAGAAAGACGTTTTAACCCCTGGCCCACGATTTGTTTTCTGACCGTGTGTGCAATAATTCAGAATTAAATTGCTGAAATAAAAATTTTTCATTGATTCCGGATATATCGTGTAATTCGTCCCGATTAGACTGCGCATGTTCATCCATTTGTGACAAATTTAACCCTTTGCGGACGAAGACTTCTTTGGATATTGAGAAATAATCGTTCGTTTGGCGTTAAAAAACCAACTTTTTATCAGAAAGTCAGAGTGTTGATGTATAGAAGTTATAAATTACTATTTGTGCAATCAGACTTCAACAGTTATATTTCAATTTTTCAACTCTAACCGTGTATACATACACCGATAAACTATAATCAGATTTTTACTCAGGCCGCATATATGCGTCAGTCGTCCTCAAAGGGTTAACACTGTCAAAATACACAAAAAGCATGAAATATAAAAAAATATATATAAAACTTCCAAGTTTCGTTCTTTGTAACATTTAGCCAGTGAAAGAGTCCTCCACTTGGATTCTACCTCTCTAGCTGCGCTTATCAAACTTCAAATTTGTGTAAACATCCGCGTACTCATAATATTAACAGCAGCAAAAAAATTTCATCGCTTCTTCTACTCATATTATTAATTTCATAGTTTTCGTAAAATTTCAACTCTTTTCTGTTCTCTATTCTCTACCCTTTCTACTTTGTTTTATCCACATCTCCCTGGCGAAAACCAATAAGCCCAGATCTACAAACATTGCCGTAAAACGGCGTGAAACGCGCAAACCCGCCTCTTCTCTCACCGCCGTTTTCCGATCCCTCTAATTTGCCGCGACCGTTGCAATCGACACGTAGCTGCGGGTCTTTTTCCTCGGTGTCGTTGTCCATCCATTATTAAGCAGCCCATTGGGTGTGGGAAATTGGAAACGATGGTCGGGGCCCCGTTCGTGGCACCGTGTTACAGGTGTTCGGCAGACGCACGTGAGAACGTGTCACAGGTGCTGCAGTCCTTGCCAGGCCGGCTCCCTTTATTATTGTTTCGTATCGTAAAGGGCTATTATCGCTCTCGAGGGTGAAGTCGCCCTATCTTGTACGGTGACATTGCTCATGGCGAAGACACGTTGCGTGAGTTTACGGGGAGAAGGTTCCGACGGTTTGCGGCGAGGGTGAGAAGGAAAGGGTTGGCTTCGAGCTTGTCAGTACCTTTGGTGCTGAGAGGTGGCTTGGAGAGGTGGAAGTGTGCTTATTTGCGGAAATTTTAAGGGACAGGGGAAGAGGAAAATTTGACACTTGTTATCTTGAGAGATTGGGGGAGGGAGAGGATGCCTCACTGTGACAGACAGAGAGAGAAGAGAGCATTTTGTTTTTAAAAACTGAGAGAGAGAGATTGCTCCACTTTCGGATATCGGGAAAGCTTCACTTTGAGAGATGGAGCACGCCTCACTTTGAGAGATGGTGCACGTCTCACTTTGAGAGATATAGTATGCCTGACTTTGCGAGACAGAGAAATTGCCTCACTTTGGGATATACAGTAAGCTTCACTTTGAGAGACGGAGAAATTGCCTTACTTTGAGATATACAGTAAGCTTCACTTTGAGAGATAGAGCGCGAATCACTTTGAGAGATAGAGCGCGACTCACTTTGAGAGATAGAGTACGTCTCACTTTGAGAGATAGAGTACGTCTCAGTTTGAGAGATAGAGTACGCCTCACTTTGAGAGACAGCGAGATTGTTTCACTTTGAGATATACAGTAAGCTTCACTTTGAGAGATAGAGCTCGACTCACTTTGAGAGATAGAGCTCGACTCACTTTGAGAGATAGAGCGGGACTCAATTTGAGAGATAGAGTACGTCTCACTTTGAGAGATAGAGTACGTCTCAGTTTGAGAGATAGAGTACACCTTACTTTGAGAGACAGAGAGATTGTCTCACTTTGAGATATACAGTGAGCTTCACTTTGAGAGATAGAGCATGCCTCACTTTGAGAGATGGAGCACGCCTCACTTTAAGAGATAGAGAGATGGTCTCACTTTGAGAGATTGAGCACGTTTCACTTTGAGAGCTAGAGTGCGCCTCACTTTGTGAGATAGAGGGAGAGGGTCGAGAGTTTGAGAGGTAGAGAAAGAGGAAGTAAGGGAGAGTATACTTCTTACTTTGAGAGATAGCGAAGGAGTAAGATGCAGAATGCTTGTAATTTTGAGAGATAGCGACAGAATGAGCGGCAGAGTACATCCAATTTTGCAAAAACTAATGTCGATCAGTTTAAAGTTTTATCAAGGACCTTCGAGAGATAGTTAAATTGCCAATAAGTAAGTTAATATTTAAAGATACAAGATATCAGGGCACCAAGTCGATTTGTTCAGGTTCGTTCGGTTCCCCTCGTCAATTTTTGTACCTTTTTCTCGTTTGCCAAACTGTGCTCGAGGCGAGAGTTTCTTGCTTATTCTCGTTTCCACTAAAGTTGCCGCTTTATTGAACTTTGGACCATAAAATTCGCACGCAGGTGTACGATCGTTTCGGTGCTGCAAATTCTCGTCCCCGGACGAGTTTTTGGTGACTTGGCGATACGATTTTTAAGGTGGTCATAACAGTGGACTCACTAGGTGTTAGAGAAGGCTGATTAATTTTTCTTTACTAAAAATAATTCCCAAAACCCCAATTTCACTTAATGTAATTCCCAAATCGCCACTTCGATCAAATCCAATTCCAAAAACCACAATTTCATTAAATTCACCTAATTCCCAGGACTCTAATTTGATCAAATTTAAATCCGAGAAAGTTCATTTCATTAATCATAACTCCTAAGTATCTCAATTTGAGAAAACAAACACACAAAAGTGCACACGATGGACGACCAAATTTTGGGAAATCCTTCCGCCAAAAGTACCTCCCCTTCTCTCTGAAACCGAAACAATTGTACGTTCGATTTGCTCAATAGCTCGTTTCTCAGGCGATTATCGTTAGTATGGAAATTAGCCCGGGGAGAGGACAAATTCTCTGAAAAATCCCGCTATAAATCGTACAAAGTCGATGCACGAAGGAACGATGAGAACCCTTGTAGCAGTCTGAGGAGCCGAGAGGGCCGTTCTCCGTCGGTAGCCCGGACAAAACCGGCGTGGGAGCGAGTGCACGCAGGCTCCCACGAGTCTGCATTGTGCGCGATACACATCTATACGTCGTTTACCTACCTACCTATCTACCTACCTTCGTACCTTACTACCTTTCCTCTCCTCTGCTCTCATTTGCTCTTTTCTGCTCTCCTCGGCTCTCCTTTGCTCTACGCTGCACTCTCTTGCCGTCCTTCCCTCGCATCAACGATCCCTCCTGAATCGGGGAGTTGAGTTAGACTTGGTCGCGATGAATTTTGCTGTTCTTGGACGAAGAGACGGAAGGGAAAAAATTTGAAAAAAGTACAGAGAGGAGGAGAGAAAAATAGACAGACCTAATCCAGATGGAAAGAAAGATATTTAAAAAATAGAGAGAGAAGGAGAGACGAAGGAGGAAGACAGGTAGATTGAAAGGAAGAGACGGAAAGGAAGAAATTTTGAAAAAAGTACAGGGAGGAAGAGAGAAAAATAGACAGACCTAATACAGATGGAAAGAAAGAAATTGAAAAGATAGAGAGAGAAAGAGAGACCAGTGAGGAGGACAAGTAGATTGAAAGGAAGAAATTTGAAAAAAGGACAGAGAAGAGGAGAGGAACATAGACAGACCTAATGCAAATAGAAAGATAGAAATTAATAATATAGAGAGAGAAGGAGAGACCAATGAGGAGGACAAGTAGATTGAAAGGAAGAAATTTGAAAAAAGGACAGAGAAGAGGAGATAAAAATAGACAGACCTAATGCAGATAGAAAGAAAGGAATTGAAAAGATAGATAGTGAGAGACAGAAAGAGGGATGGAGGAGGACAGGTAGACTGAAAGGAAGAAGAAGAAGATTAGAATGTCCTCCTGCTTCATAGCCAGGATCGACGTTTTAAGAACTAAATTGGCAGGAAGAAGACAGTAAAACAATATCGCTGAAAAATACTTGTACATTTAAATTGATATCTTCCGTCATTTTTTTATACTTGTATCTAAACGTAAGCTCACTAAAACGACCGTAACCGTGGCCATATCAAGTAGGAAGACATCGAAGCAAGACTCAAAACAGCACCGAGAAAAATACACAGAAAGTGAGAGAAGCAGAGGGAAGGAGAAAAAAACGGCTGGGAGAAAAGATGACCAGAACCAGAAAGAAAGAAAAATCAAAGGAAAAGGGGAGCAACGCGTAAGAGAGAAGAGTCAGACAGAAAGGGAAGAAGGCAGAAGAGGGGGCGAGAAAGAACGGAAGAGCGGAGACAAAGAGAGACGAGAATCGGAAGGGAGAACCAGGAAGAACGGAACAAAAGAGAGATGAGAAAGCAGGAGATGAAAGACGACCCAGAAGGATTCGCCCGTTTCACGTTCGATCAAACGGGACTCAAAGATCCGAGGACAGAGACAACAAACAGCGAAAGTCCCTTTCACGCGATCGACGAAGGAATCGACGAGCGAGCATTTCGCATGCGAATAATGCCAATAAACGAGCGGCGAACGAGGGGTGAAAGCAGCGACTAATGATAGCCCGGGGCGACGATTGGCGCCTCCGACGATCCCAGGAACCCCGACGGTCTCTTTCTCGATGCCTGACGGCGATGAGCATTCTAAAGGCTTATTTGCCTCGATTTAATTAATTGCCCTTCGGCCTAACCTCTCCGCAGACGATTCCGCCTGTCGCCACGAAGAACGGAGGAAGCGAGGACGTAGCCGAAAAGCTCTTCTGCCGTTTGTCGCACAAGTCTGACAAGAATTCGCGGATTTCGAGAAAAAGGGAAACTGCAGGGGCGAAAAGTTGCAGCGGAAGATTTCTTGGCTGGAGGAATGGATATGGAATGAGGAACGAGCGATAGAAGAATGTTTTGTCGGGGGATTAAGGTTGGGTTGACTGTGTCTTTAATAGTAGATTTACGGAAGCCGTTAAGTTGACGGGGTCCTACTTGGGTTATGAACAATTGTCAAATTCGATTCGTGTCCGCTTTCAACTTTAACACTAGAACTACCGGCGTTAAATCTATCATATTTAGAAATATTAAATAAATGTCTTGAAAAAAGGGGAATTAAGAGGTGGAAAAGATGATCGATTCGGTAATTTATGTTTGATAAGATGGACGTAGAATATCTATTCTATGACGCTCCTCTAAACTTGGAGAATTTTTGAAAAAAATTGGGTACCAGTCATTTTGACTGGTTTGGTAGTTCTAGTGTTAAGGCAGATATCAAGGTAGGTCCTTCTTCGAGGGAGGTCTTGTCTATCTCCTACCTGTCCTGCGTGTCTCCTGTCTGTCTTGTCTGTCTCCTGTCTGTCTCCAGTCTGTCCTGCCCGTCATACCCAAAAAAAAGTGTTTTTCCAAAAACAATTTCCGAGAAAATTGACACAGAGAACACGGGCTCATATGATTTCGACATAATTTCGATCCTATTTCAGCAAAGTCACAGTTTTCAAGGTCATTTGAAGATCAAATTGTGTGAATGATCAAATTTATCTTGGTAGATAAGTCTGATAAATGTTTATGCAAAGTTTCATAAAGATCTGAGTGCACCAGTTCCCGAACTTAACTTGTAAGTTTAACTCTATACTAAAGCTATCGGCGTTACATCTATTACATTTAAATATACCGAATAAGTACTTCGTAAACAGAGAAATCAAGTGGTGAGCAAGATGACAATTAAGTAATTTAAGTTTTATAAGATAAAAATGAAATATTCGCTATTTGGCTCCCCTATCAATTTAAGGAATTTTATTTTGATCACCTTGTAAGTTTTAGTGTCAAATCAGTTAACTGATTAATCCATTAATATATTCCCTCTTTCACACTGTTTCTTCTGAAAAGTACGTAGAATATTCACGGCTCTCCTACAAGCTTAAAGAATTTTTGAAAAAAATTGCCAACCAAACATTTGAACTGCCTCTGTATCTGCAGTGCTAAGTATCTCGCGCATCAGAGACAGCAACTTCCATCTAGGCAGTCAGTCGACGTTAATCGTTCCCTCCGGGACATCCGCGACTCGATGCAGGACTTCCGGCGCCATCGATCATTCCGGCATTGCGCGAACCTCGACTCGCGATATTCTTTCACTCGCAAACGCTGCCAAACGAGTTGCCAGTTGGTCTTTCTTGCTCGATCGGAACCTGTCCGGACAGACGGCGGAAACGAGAGCGCGCGTATTATAAATGGAAAAGCTCGATCGACCGTCTATCTGTATATCTCGGCATAGTGAATTGGATTGGGCCGTGAAAAGGGAAACGGCTCTCGCTACTGAATGAAATCACTCGCGCGTTTGCGCAACAACGCTCGAGGATAAAAAGTGGAATTCCTAGATAAGGCACGGATAGCTGAAAATACGATTAACGAGAACGGATAATGCGAATGTGGTTTCGAGAGGACGATGGAGAAGGGGTGGGAAGTGTATGGGGTGTGAGCTGGTTTGCAGGTTCGATGTGGTCCGTTTGGAGATCAATTAATTGACTCTTTCGAGTCTCACGGTGCCATTCGACGCAACTTCCCGTCTATATTTGTGATTAAAAGTAACTCAAATTTCACGGAGGAGCTCTCTTGTGGTCTTTAACCCTTTGCAGTCCTATGTCGCGCTACACTCGACATAGATTTTCACTTCATTTTATTTTCTAACAATTTAATATCGACTTTCAAATTTCACAATGATTTTGTAACATCACCTAAATATCCGTCAGTACCTATAGTTATTCTTATCGTTAAAAGAAATGAATAATCAACGATAGAAATTGTTGTAAAATTAATTTCATTTAGCTCGCTACAAAATTGACGAAATAATTCGGACGGCAAAGGGTTAACCCCTTGCCCTACGATTACTACGTGACTGCTTCCGCAATAATTGAAAACTTAATTGCTAAAATAAAAATATGTTAGTGATCCCTGATATATTTTTGAATTTAACGCAATATTAATAACATAGAAATAGTATTATCGTCTCGTGTTCCACTGATATTTTCAATTTGATCATTTTTGAGAAGTTTCAAAATTTCCTGCTCCATCAACCGCAGCACGAGTGTCACTCGTTGTAGGGCAAAGGATTAATTAACACTGGAACCGGCTCTGTAGCTATGAAATTTAAATACACTAAATAAGTACTTTGGAAAAAGATGATCAATTTACTACATAGCTCTCCTATTCGTTTGAGGAATTTTTCGAAAGAAATTGAGAACCAGTCATTTTAACAGCGTTGGTAGTTTTAGCGTTAAAATTTAAATCAGAAAAAAAATGATCTCTAAATAAAAATTCTGAACTGAAAGGGTTAATTAATTTCGTCGGTACGTCGAGTTTTCATAATTCGTGCACATCCTGTATTACTTATTAATGATGAAAACAAAAAAGAGAAACAGAAAGAGAGAGAGGTGCACGAAAATCGTCGCGGCGATTAATTTTCCAAACCGTGTCACGAGCGATTCGAGAAACAAGGATCATTAATGGAGCGTGAATATGAAAGGATCGGCCTTAAGTTTCATTGACGTTAAAGTCGATAGTAATTTACAACCGATTCGACGTGTCCTTTCAACGAGAAAGTCCGGCCGGATGTCTTTTCCGTGTTACAGCCGAGTTCTGCCTCGTAGTTTGCAACGAGATTATCATGCCTGAGGTACGATCGCGAGAAACCTGTTACTATTTGTAACATTGTTGCGGTGCAGGTATTTGCAATCTGTTTCTCCCCAAATATACCTCTTCGACTAGGGGCGTCCGACGAAAATCGCCAATTGGTAAGGGCATACAGGCTGGAACTTGCAATCGGTGGAACCGAGTTGAAAGGCTGCTCTGGCACCTCTGAGAGCCTTTTTATAAATTATTAATTAATTTAGCATAGCTTTGGTGGTTTGGAAGCCACCGAAAATAGTAAAATTGCTATGATTATTCCCCTAGAACTTATTGGCACCTCGGTACTAGAGATCGTGAGCTTAGGGAATTTCTTTCTGTGTCATTTATAGCAATTAACTAAATTTTGATCAAATTAGCGACTGATGAAATTTTTATTTAATGTATCATAGCCTCGGTGGTCTGGAAGCCGCCAAAAATAGTAGAATTGTTATGATTATTCCCCTAAGCCTTATTGGCGCCTCGGTACTAGAGGTCGTGAGCTTAGGGAATTTCTTTCTGTGTCATTCGTAGCAATTAACTGAATTTGGATCAAATTAGCGACTCATTAAATTATCATTTAATGTATCATAGCCTTGGTGGTTTGGAAGCCGCCGCAAATAGTAAAATTGCTAAGATTATTCCTCTAGAACTTATTGGCACCTCGGTACTAGAGATCGTGAGCTTAGGGAATTTCTTTCTGTGTTATTTATAGCAATTAACTAAATTTTGATCAAATTAGCGACTGATGAAATTATTATTTAATATATCATAGCCTCAGTGGTTCGGAAGCCATCTAAAATACTCTGTCCTATGTAAAATGACCATAGCAGTTCCCCTAGGACCCACCGACACCTCGGTAACTGGAGGTAATGACCTTGGAAAATTTCTTTCCGTATCATTCACAACAACTAACTAAATTTAGACTAAATATTGATAAAAGTAGCAACTGATTAAATTATTATTTAACACATCATAGACTCAGTGGTTCCGAATAATTCTAAAATAGGATGTTCCAGGGCGACTGATCATAGCAATTAATACCGAAAAAATACAATCTAAAACCAAGATAAATGAAAGCCTCTCACGTTTCAAAATTCCCCTCATCAAGAGGCATCTTCGGTACATTGTCCCACCCCACGAGAATTCTCTCTCAGTTTCGAGTTGAAACGCTCCCGCAACGAAGGGAAGAGGGCAAAAGAAGGGAAGAGGGCAGAGGAAACGCGAAAGAGAGGGAAGACGGCAAAAGGTCACGAAGGTATAAATGCAAATAAGTCGAAGTCGATCGTGCACCGAATGATGGTTAATTAAAGCGCGCGAGGAGGAGTCACTCCCGCGAGGTGGGCCAGCAGAATGGCGTCTGCACACGCAGAGGAGGGGAATCGCCGAGAAGACAATGCCAGATAACAAACTACGTTTCGCGTGTGTGCGATTTCGCAGCGTGTGCGAATTACAGCATGCGCGCGTGTATGTTCCTTTGGCGAGTTGCGGAGCATCGTCGAGGTTGCGCACGAACCTGCAACGACGCGACCTCTTTCTCGCTTCTGTCGGCCCCTTTTGCCCCTGCTGCGTCTCCCCTCTCCTCTTCCTTCGTCGTTGCTACGAATTTACGTGTTTTTTTTCGCCGGCTGGGGCACCGCGCGAAAATATGCAAATACTTTGAGTGACTCATCGTGCACTCTTTGAGGTCGGCAACTGTAGTATTACGGGAGACGTTGTTTGGCGGCAAGTTTGAAGTGAATTTATCGGTGCAGCGGATTGGAGGGAATTGAGCGGAGTAGATTGCGGAGGATTTTTAATGCAAGACGGACAGGATAGACTACTATGTTCTAATTTTCTCCAGGGTGCTTCGTAGCGATGGATTTCTACTTGGTTCTACTTTATTTAAGTATACTGGATGGTGCTTGGTTTTCATTGGGTTCTACGTTGATAAAGTTTACTCTATGATGCTCGAGTTTCACTCGGTTCTGGGTAATTCTGTTTGACGAATAATTCCACTTCGCTCGATTCTCATTTCCGACTTCACTGAAATCTACCCGACTCTTTTCGATGTTGCTCGACCCCTCCTGACTTTACGGGACTCGAGCGGGTTCTCCGGGCCGAGGCGGTTGGTTCGCCAGGAGCACCGAAGCGTGCTTCCACCTCTCGCTGCTGCCCTCTCGGTGCGGCAAAAGTCTGACCTCTGTGCCTCGAAAACGACTCCAACGTTGTTCCACTTGCGCGCGGTACACGCGGCTCGCCAACGTAACCGAGGATGACGAAACGCCGTTACTGCTCGCCACTGCCGAAATTCCAAGCCTTTCGGTGCTTGCTGGGAAGAAATCCCTAACTATTCTTTTTCCTTTCTTCCATTATTTCCTCTCTAGCTCTCTAAGTTCCTACCTCTCTCAGTGTCTGGCACTCTGAGTATCTAACTCTCTCAGTGCCTGGCACTCTCAGTGTCTGGATCTCTCAGTGTCCAGCTCTCTAGGTTTCTGAGACTCTCAGTGCCTAACACTTTCAGTGCCTGACACTCTCAGTGCCTGACATTCTCAGTGTCTGGATCTCTCAGTGTCCGGCTCTCTAGGTTTCTGAGTCTCTCAGTGCCTGGCACTCTCAGTGTCCGGCTCTCTAGGTTTCTGAGACTCTCAGTGCCTAACACTTTCAGTGCCTGACACTCTCAGTGCCTGACATTCTCAGTGCCTGACACTCTCAGTGCCTGATACTCTCAGTGCCTGACACTCTCAGTGTCCGGCTCTCTAGGTTTCTGAGTCTCTCAGTGCCTAACACTCTCAGTGCCTGACACTCTCAGTGCCTAACATTCTCAGCGCTTGAAACTCTCAGTACCTGGCACTCTTAGTAACTGACACTCACAGTGCCTGGTTCTCTCAGTGTCTGTCACTCTCAGCGTCTGACACTCTCAGTGTCTGTCACTCTCGGCGTCTGACACTCTCAGTGCCTGGCACTCTCAGTGCCTGACAGTCTCAGTGACTGACACTCTTAGTATCAGATTCTTTCAGTGTCTGTCACTCTCAGCGTCTGACACTCTCAGTGCCTGACACCCTCAGTGTCTCACTTTCTCAGTGTCTGGCTTTCTAATTGCCTGATACTCTCAGTGCCTGACACTCTTAGTACCTGACACTCTCATTGTTTGGCATTCTCAGTGTGTGGCTCTCTCAGCGTTTGGCACCCTAAGTCTCCGGCTCTGTCTGCCTCTCCCCTTGTTTTTCTCCCTCCCGCGAAGGATTTCTGCACGATCTTGTTGCAACGCAAAAGAGAAAGCGGCGTTCCGTTGCGCTTTACTCTGCTGAACTTCGAATGAAAATTTGAGCATTGAATTAAAGACGAGCATTATTCTCTGAGCGTTATTGCAAAAAATACCGTAAATGAGACCGTATGAAAACAATTCCATAAGTACAATACCACATGTAACATTTTCAACATGAGACCGTCGCTGATTCGTCTAAACTTTCCACACTTATGTACACCTTGACCAAATTTCTAATTCTCCTTTCTCTTTGTTCCAGGTAAGTCCACCAATTACTACCGTTTCGCCCGGTTAGGTAAGTCTCCGAGTCTACTTGCGCCATGCAGCCTTATCATAGCCTGCGTAGCTCGAAAGCCATCTAAACCTGTATATTCTCGCTGAAATTGCCAACAATAACCCAGCACCCTAACCTTTCTTGCAACTCTTCCACCGACAAGGACAACAACCGACATCAATTATCACTTTTTAACCGCCAAATCTCTCAACTACACTCTAATCCATACAAAATGAAAAACTATTCCTCAAACTTACAATTATTACACCCTACTTCAAGCCTCTATTACATACCTAAACCGCGGTAAATTTGAACTGACTCCCTCCGACTCTAAAACCGTACCGTCGCAATTAAACCGAAGAAATCCAAGGGAACAAGAATCCCAACCAACCGCGAGATTCTAATCGACAGAAAAAAAAGTCGAGCTCACGTCAGAGATTCTCCGACCAGAGTGATTTTTTTCCTCGGTCGCGGAGAGACGCGTTTTATAAACACCGAGAGCACAATGCCGCGCGACTCTCGGTACGCACCGCGCGAGGTTTGGTTGGGTAGGTTTGAGGTGTGCTCATGTAGATAAGCTCCGATAATGACCGGACGTGTGCTCACCCAGCCAGAACTCTGCGAACTCCCTCCGTGCGTCCTCCTCCTTCGCCACCGCCACCTCCGCCGCCTCCTCGTCCTCCGTTCTACCACCGAGTTCCGCGGCCAGGTTTGTTCTTCCCTCGAGAAGTCCTTCGGTACACTTAGGCGACCCGAGAGCCACGCGTGTCGGATCTCACAATCAGCTCGTCATGTGAGAGATCGTGGAAATCTATGAAATTCTCTGCTCTGCGGCGATATTTCATAGAGGAATACGATGAGGCTGAAATTAGGGGGTCGAAGTAGCGATCTGTGGGGTTGGATGGAAGATGGCGCTACTTTTGGAGATGATTGTTTAGTGGTACGTACAATAGGGATCAGTGGTGCTCAAAGTTTTTGAGACTTTCTTGCGCGATGGTCTCCTTTGCAGTTTTTTTAGATTGCTCGTGGAGACTTTGTAATTAACTGCAATTAACTCCTTGATCTACAATAACGTGTGACACTCGTGATGGTTAGATGGAATAGGAAACTTTGAAGTTTTCCAAAAACTATTAACACTAGAACTACCGGCGTTAAATCTATCGTATTTCAAAATATTAAATACGTACTTTGAAAAAGGAGAATTCAGAGGTGGAAGAGATGATTGATACTTGAGTCGCTCAGATGCCAATGCGGTTCATTTTTTTGATATTTTCTGATTTTTGTAAATTTTAATAGAATGAATATTTTTTTATTTATTCTATTAAAATTTATAGAAGTCAGAAAATATAAAAAAAAATTGACTTAACCGCATTGGCTTCTGAACGACTCATTTGTAAGCAGAATAAAAACGTGCTTTAACACTAGAACTACCGGCGTTAAATCTGTTATATTCAAATGTATCAAATAAGTACTTCGAAAAAAGGAGAATTCAGAGGTGGAAGAGATGATCGATTCGGTGATTTATGTTTTTTAAGATGGCCGTAGGATATTTATTCTAAGACTCTTCTATAAACTTGGAGAATTTTTGGAAAAAATTGTGTACCAGTCATTTTGACTGGTTTGGTAGTTCTAGTGTTAAATTGAAAATATTAGTCTATCGCGAGACGATCAAAATTTTTTCTATGCAGTAATACTGCATTGACCGTTTCAACACTGAATTTTATTTCTTCAGAAAATGACTCATTTTTAGCAGTGTATATTCTATGACACAGGAAATGGAATAAAAATACGGCTGAGAATGAAATATATTTTTTTATATCAGGAGTTTTCAGATTTTCAGCTGGGATAGCATAAATCCCAGTAGTATGTTGCTGCTGGGATATTTTTATCCCAGCGGTAAATATTGTCATATAAACGAAATAATATATGGAAATAAATTGTACAATAATAACATGAAAATTATATGATAATGTTTGGGATATAAAATATCCCAGTAGTGTTGTAAGGGTTAAGTAATTCTTACTTTATAAGATAGAAGCGGTCTATTTACTGTATGGCTCCTCTATCAATTTTGGGAATTTTTAGAAAAAATTGTGCACCGGTCATTTTGACCGCCTTGGTAGGTTTAGTGTTAAAGCAGTAAAACCTGAGCGAAATGATCATAGCTGCTAGAAATCAGTGATATTTTATAATCCAGCAATTCTGAGTCATTGCGCGTTCAGTTAGAACAAACATCGTAGCGCAAGAGCTTAACAGAACAGAGACGACAGAAAATACATAGCTCTGTTGTTTTGAGCTTAAACAGTTGCCAATTTACGGAGAACGAGCCGTGCCTTTTTAGACGGAATGGTGGACTTAATTGCAGCATAATGAGGTCGTAGAATATTGACGATTTAAGTGTCTACAGTCCAGCCAATTAAATCGCGTCGAGAAGAACCGTAGCATCGGTTCGCTGGTCATCCTCATTGACCGTACTCTTATACAGGGATAGGAGCGAGTCGAGTGCGCACTTGAGAATATCGTTTCATTCATAAAGAACTCGAACGTACTCCAAAGGGTCCATGTACTTTGATCGCTTCTCGGTCTCTCGGCTGAGATTAAAGTTGAGAAATCATACAGAGCGCGTTTGAATACCTTATGGGGGCTTTAACGGGTGGCAGGACCTTCAGGTACGTTCGCGTATTAAAGGAGAGAGGAGTCATCCTTGGATTTTAGCCCTTTGTCCTGCAACAAGTGACACTCGTGATGCGGTTGATGGAAGGGGAAATTTTGAAGCTTCTCAAAAATTATTAGACTGAAAATATCAGTGGAACACAACACGATAATATTATTTTTATGTTATTAACACTAGATTTACGGGCGCGAAATCTGTTATATTGCAATATATTAAATAAGGTCTTTGGTAAAAGAGGGATCAAGCGGGAAAGGCGGTAATTCGTTAAGTCATGGCTGTATTATAAAATATACGTGAAATATCTACTGTACAGCTGCTCTGTAAATTTGAGAAATAATTATAAAACAAGTAGGAACCCTTCAATTTGACGGCTTCCGTAAATCTAGTGTTAATATTGCATTAAATTCTCAAATATATCGGGAATTATTAACATACTTTTATGTTAGCAATTTAATTTTCAATTAAACGAAAGAAATTGTAGGGCAAGGGGTTATGGGGTGCCATTTCTTCCCCTTATGTTCCTTTTCAGTGATACAGAACACTGATCAGCTAGTCATTTTATAATAGTTGATTGGGTCAGAGCTAAGGAAATCTTGACCTTTGACACTTTCAAACTTGTGTCTCGGGTACCAAGAAGTAACATTGTCGAAATCGTCTCCTGTCAGGTGTAATCGACCAAAAATTATCCGCAAATAATTTAAAATTATTAAAATTATTAAAATTATTAAAATTATTAGCAAAGAACTCAAGGAAGTGCTCGAACGACCTCTCTACTATTTCTAAGAGATGTTTCCCTCGATCCTAAACGAATTGATCGTTATTGGCCGATATTCTCGGCGATCTCCAAGCGCCATCGCAAAAACCAACGATACCTTCCACGCGACTCGTTCCGTCCGCGACGGAAGTAGGTCCAGAACGACTTAATTCGTTCGCGAGGATGCGAGAGCGGCGATATCGACGCGGAACGATCTATCGAGTAGTCGCCGCGGCTGGCAAGTACACCATTGAATAATTCTTCCGGCGTCCCGGTACGCAGCCGAGGCTGCGCGCGCGCACCGGACACCGGAAACGATCTGTTACCGCCGCGACATCGAAGGCACGCTCTCCTGCTCAGGTGTGAGATCCCAATGTCGAGCTTCGTGAATCTTCTGCTTCTGAAATTTTTATTGGCATTTTTCTCCCCCTTTTCGCCAGATTTTGAGACAATGTTGCAAATTTTCGAACTCACTTTTCGATGGGGTGTTCTGTTTTTTAAACTTCACCGCCGCGGTGGGTCGCGGAATATGCTTGTTTATGGAATTTTTATTGCGACTTTCTGCCACTTTTGGCCAATTTTGAGAGATTGGGGCAAAAATGCTAATTTTAATTTTCGATGGTGTATTGTTTTTGAAATTTTAATGTTGGTGGATCGCGGAGAGCTCGTAATTCTCGAATTTTCATTGGGATTTTCTCCCCCTTTTCGCCTGATTTAGAGACAATGTTGCTAAAATTCTAATTTCAATTTTCCACGTTTTCTATTTTTGGAATTTTAATGTAGATAGTGGATCCCGGAGCGCTTATAATTCTCAAAGTTCCACTGCAATTTTCTGCCTCTTTTTGCTAATTTTCAGGGTCGCAAACTTCAATGCCTGTTGTGTTATCTTATTTCAGAACTTTGTATTCTATTTTTGGAATTATCGAAATAATTTTCTGCCCACTTTTTGCTAATTTTGAGAGTCGCAAACTTCAATGTCTGCTGTCTTATCTTATTTCCGAACTCTGTATTCTATTTCTGGAATTGCTACAATTTTCTGCCCATTTTCACCAACTTTGAGAAGACGCCGCAATCGTGAAAGTTTGCGGTCTCTTCTTATTTTAAACAGTCCGCAAAGTTAGCGCGTTTCCTCCACCTTTGCAATTTTCTCCAAACACAGTTGCAAATTTGAATCTCTGCAACCGAAAGAGAACTCCATCAAATACAAATTAAGCGAGAATCGCGCGCAAATCCAAAGCTCGTCGAAGGACTCGTGTAAAAGGAGGAGTAGCTGTTATAATGGTCGAAACGAAAATATGACAAACACGTAGAAGCGATAGCGCCGGAAACGGGCAGTTGTCTAACAATAATGTACTGGAGTACGAAGCGAGTTAGTGAATGAACGGGACGAACCGGGCTGGCGACGTGGAGAAGGGGCGAGTGTCGGTGCAAAGAGGTGAGGAGGGAAGAGGAGGGAAGAAGAGGGAAGAGGAGAGAAGAGGCACGATCGCCTATCGTCTACACGGCCGGCGAGTTGCATACGAATGCTCCGTTCTTGCTAACTGTGCCTCCGCTTCTCGGAACGTCATTTCGGGACGCGGAGAACACCGCCACCTCCTTCGCGTCCTAAGAAAAGTCCTCGATGGTTTTTTTTTTTTTAATTAAACAGTTTATTAGCAATCTGTTACAAAGTAACAATAAACTAATATGCTAGCTTAATGACTAATATCACCATGACGCTTGTAGGTAATTCGCCCAATGGCTTATACCTTTAGAAATATTATTGCATGAGGTCTTTGGTAGAAGTATAACTAGTTGAAAACTATAATACTAAACTATATGTATAAAAATAAACTATGTAATTTATTTAACGCAGTACTTCATCTCTTAAAATCTAGATTTACCGTCTAACGGTTTAAATCGTTTTAATCTACGCATATCTTCTTCTTCTTCAAGCAATTCGTTTGCGTCTTGCAATTTTGTTCCTGTAATTAAGGCAATTTTGGCGGAATTGACACGTTGAACGCCACCAGTATTTCGCAAGTTTCATCATTTCTACTGAGGTGAAACTTTATTAAAATCACATCAAAGCAGAAACCTCAAAGACACGGATGGATATATATTCAGCAGACCTTTATCTTTTCACCGCCAATATTGAAATATTGAATTTATTAGAAAATTCGTAAATACTGCAATTTAAAAGTCACATGAAATTGCAGTGTATTCAGTAGCGCCGGTCACCGGTGACCCCCATGGCAGTCAACGTGTTAATGAGAGAAATTTGTTACTTTTTATTTTACTGTTTGCAGTTCGACAGGGAAGGCTCGATAGAACATATTCTCCGCGCCAGAAATTAAAATGTTAATGTTTCCCCCCAATTGGAATTTAATTTTGTTGAATTCGCAATTGCTGCGCATTTGGCGGGAATTTTAAAATTTAAGTTGCACTGTTAGCAAGCTCGTTAGGAAGATTCAGATGGAAAGTGTCTTCGATCGGATGGAATTCAATTTTGCTTTTCAATTCGCAATTGTCGCACTTTGGCGGGAACGGAGCACTTTGAATTTTTCATTCACTGTGTCACGTGACTTGGGAAATTTTGCAATTTAAAACAATACATTTCTGGGTAATTTCTAGTTCGTATTTAATATTCTTTCTGAAATACTTGAAAGAAAATGGTGGAATCAAGGAAATGGTGGTCATAGTGCACCTTGCTAATTTGTCCACGTTGGATTACCAGAAGATGTCCGGAGTCGTCGACCACAAAAATTGTTTTTTGAATTTACCGCTGCTTCTTGCACGACGATAATAACTGGAAGGTCGAAAATGAATTGCAAAATCCGAGAGCGACAATGCATGTTTGCTGCACGAGGCGTAGAAATTGTGCGGAGGCCAGGGAGGCGAGATTTAAGCAATGTTTCCGACAACGGCAGTAGAGACACGCATGTGTCACTTGTTGCATTCTGATTTCGATACACGCACCAAAATAACTCTTCTCCTTTGGCTCACCCTCGACCTCCCCCTTTCCCCTTTGGCGTGCGTGCTACCACCTCCTTCCATCTCTCTTTCTCTTTTGCTCGTATTACCTCGCTCTTTCTCGGTCTCCTTCAATCTCTTTCGCTCCCTCTGCTCTTCTCTTTCGCTCTGTTCGTCACTCTTGCACCTTCTGAATTTGCCCTGTCCTTCTAGCTGCCTTCCTCTCACTCTTGCTCGGTCTCTTTTAGTATCTTTCACTCCCTCTTTCCCTGTTTTCTTTCTATCGCTCTGTATATCACTCTTGCTCGCTCTGAACTTTTCTTGTCCTAGCTGCCTTCCTCTCACTCTTACTCGGTCTCTTTTAGTCTCTTTCTCTCCCTCATTTCTTCTCTTTCTGTCGCTCTCTGTGTATCACTCGTGCTCTCTGAATTTTCCTAATCCTTCTAGGTTTCTTCCTCTCAGTCTTTCTCAGTCTCTTTTAGTATATTTCACTCCCTCTTTCCTTCTTTTCTTCTCTTTCCATCGCTGCGTATATCACTCTTGCTCCCTCTAAACTTTTCTTGTCCTTCTAGCTTGCATCCTCTCACTCTTTCTCGGTCTCTTAATATATTTCACACCCTCGTGCCCTCTTCTGCACTGTTTCCACCGCTGCGCATATCACTCTTGCTCTTTCTGAATTTTTCTTATCCTTCTAAGTGTCTTCCTCTCACTCTTTCGCGGTCTCTTAATACTTTTCACTCCCTCTTGCTCTTTCTGAATTTTTCTTATCCTCCTAGGTGTCTTCCTCTCGCTCTTTCTCGGTCTCTTAATATCTTTCACTCCCTCTTGCCCTCTTTTATACTGTTTCCTCCGCTGTGCATATCACTCTTGCTCTTTCTGAATTTTTCTTATGCTTCTAGGTGCCTTCCTCTCACTCTTTCTCGCTCTCTTTTAGTCTCACTCCCTCTGCCCCTCTTCTCTGCCGTTTCCATCGCTCTCTTTATCACTCTTGCTCCCTCTGAATTTGTCCTGTCTTTATAGTTTTCTTCCTCTCACTCTTGCTTGGTCTCTTAGTATTCTCCACTCTCTCCTATCACTTTGTCTCCCTCGTACTTTCTTAATTTCTCTCTCCTACTCTGCCAGTCTAACTCACTCTCTTTCTCTCTCTGCATCTCTACGCTCGGAAAGTTGCGCTCCTCTCTCTCTCTGCATCTCTGCGCTCGAAAAGTTGCGCTCCTCTCTCTCTAGCAGTGTCCCTCCCGCTCTTTCCCTCTCCGAGCCCTCGTTCATTCACTGTTCCCTCTCGCTCGATGGCTATCGTTGCCTCTCTCGCGCCTCTCTCCATACCTGTTCCTTTTGTAGTCATTCATTAGTCCCCTCTCTCCTTCTATCTTTGCCCCTTTGTCGTCTTCCTTCTTCCTTCCGCCCGCTTCTGTATTACTCATTCTTGGACGTCCTCCTGCCCCCTTCCCCGTGATACCCTCACCTCCTCCGCCTTCTCCCTCGTCGTTCCTCTTTCGTATTTCTCTCACAGATCCCTTTTACATTTTAAGGTTTTGTCGACACCGTCGCCAACAGCCTGTTCGCTCGCGTTGCTAACATATTTCCGAATCCTCTCGAGAATCCGTAATTCGAACGTCCACAATTCGTCAACGAGCTCGAACGCACTTGTCGAAGGAATAGATTCGACGAAAGGAACAGGAGAAATTGAAGGAGTTCCGATTTTAGCGCGTTTAACATCGTTAACCCATTTTCATTGTCAGGGAAACTAAGCAAATATTACATTTCCTTGTTAAAATTTGAGAAGTTTTTAGAACATTGGTTTCATCAATCAAAAATATAATCTCGACATTTGTAACGATACGAAGAACATTTTTGTTCCAAGATTTCTATACACGCTCGATCATTATTGTTAACTTATTAATTCAAACTTATAGTGCAGCTACGAGATATCTCGTAGTTGCAGCCAATGGGTTGACTCATTCTCATCCGTAAGCGGAATATTCCGCCCTGTACAATGTTAAACTGCTACGCGCGGAAATGCACGGTACTGTGGGACTTCTGCCGTATTTAGAGCTGTGATGCAAATGGGCTAACACCTCGCCCTTCGATTTCTTTTGCGACCGAATGCCCAGTAACTCTGAATTAATCGGTGAAATAAAATTTTATCGCTTATTTCAGATGCAGCAAACTTAAAGCAATATTAATAGCATTGAAATAATTCGATCTCGCCGTGAATTTTCGTCTTTTTATATTCCTAACGTGTCACTAACGCTAAACAGACCGAGTAGAGAATAGAAATAAGAGAGATAAAGAGAAGAGCGAAAAATTTGCCATTTGAAAATGCGGTAAAATCACATCTGTGTAGAATAGCTGTATGTTAACCCTTTGCCCTCCGTTGTCCCGCAGCGGCGACATTATAAGATAATAATTACATTGTCAGTCCATTGTAAAACAATTTTAAAAATTATACGCTTCTATTTTCATGACAAAGCAAGATTTAGGTGGCTCATAGTAAAAATCACTCGCAGTGCAAAGGGTTAAAGTAGCTACACGACCTTCGTTCGCGATGTCCGAATAAAAGTGGACACACGAGAGACAGCAATTAATATCAATTAATACACGGCCCTTTGATCTCCGGTAGGTTTAACGTACCTCCCCATAAACTCGTCCCCTCTGATTTCGTGGCACGAAATTGCTCTCTTTCTCCGCGGCTGTTGGTCTCCGTTAATATATCCTCTCGGCTCTTTCTTTCTCTCTGGTTCTCTTCGGCCCGGCGGAGGCTCGTGACGAGCATTCGGCCGTTTCCGGTACCCCGGCTTCCACGAGGGGCTTCCCCTTTCCAACTTCCGCTGGTGTCTTACTACGCTTACTACGTTTCTCCTCCCGCGCCTCTCCTCTCCTCTTCGTCGTTCTCGGCTTCTGTTCTCCCTACGTTGGCCTCCTTTTCACCTCTTTGCTCTCTTCTTGTCGCTTTGTTTTTTCTAGTCAAAATTGAGCCGTTCAGTGCACAAATCGATTAACTCCAGTTTTTGAATTTTTTAAAATCTCGAAGCACTTGATTGAATCCTAACTTTTTATGTTTAAAATCAATTTTCGTAATAATAACGATTAACACTATTAAATGACGAAGTTTGTTTGGCCATCGAATCATAAATAATTGAATTGAGAAGTTAATCTAATTAATTCCAAGGCTATTCCACGTTATTCATTTTGTACTTCGTTAGAGGAAAGCTAAATGCGATTATATATTCTACAATACTTATTTGTATTTATATTTTGAAGAGAATTTTGAAAAGGAGTATATACTATTTCATCACGTTTCTCCACTTTAGGTTTTATGGAGTTAATCGATTTGTGCACTGAACAGCTCAATTCATACAATTGAATATAAAAGTAATTTGCTTATTTTATGAAAATCCACGACGTTGACGAAGAATTAGAGAAGAGGCTAGAATCCCGAGAGACGAGCAAAAAGACTGGAGGTAGGAGCAAAGATAAAAAGGAACGAAGGGAAAGGAAGGGAGCTGGCCCGACTGACACAAATGCCACGAGCAATTAAACGGTTCTATCGATTAATTACAACCGATTGGAATTGACAAACTGTCCGTGATTGATCGACTTTATCAGTGTCTTCGCCGTGACAAATAATTATACGTTTCGTGGCTGACTCGCAGGATGCGCGCCAGATGAGAACGTTGTTCGAGAGAGGCGGGGGATATCTTTCTTCGTTTTTTTTTTCTTGGTGCTTTTTATTTCTACCGACTTATCGAAAGCGAGATCTCTTACGATCGGACAATTACAAAGCGACATTTCCATGCACGGCTGTTGCGCGACAACCTCCATGAGGAATACATTTCCTAATCGCCCGAGAGCCTCCGACTTTCGTGCAATTAGCGGGTTGCACAATTCTGCGATTCCAGCGCGAAAGGAAAAGCAAAGCCGAGTGAGTTCAACGATGACTTTTTCTCCATTGAAATTTCCGAGGGTGAATTTGAAAATGAACATTTATGGAATTGGCAAAACCTTGAGCAATTCGAGCTCGAGTTACAATTCTCCCTCTACTTTGAGAAATATTTTCTAATATATTTAATTTGAAAATTAAATATTACTGGTGAAAATTAGAATTATCTACTTTCTAATTTATTAACTCCTTGAGGCATGGGAATTCAGAAAATAAAATGACTCCTGATGCACAGACATTTTTTTTCTTTTTAATTGAACAAAGTTGGTTTACTTTTATTAATACAGTTATAAAATAATATAAAATTTCGAGGTGGGACACTTTTAATCCCGCCGTGCCTCAAAGAGTTAATTAGTATAGAATGACCTTGACGGTTGGAAATTCACCTAAAAAAATAAAACTTAGGCAAAGAACAGTAGCAGTTAACTCGTTCGATGCCACAGGGGTCACCTCTGACCGAAGCTGATGAATTGAATTAAATTTTTTGACTTTTAAAATGCAATATTGACGAATTTGCTAATATATTCATTATTTCGGTAATGGTGTCAAAAAAGCGAGGTACTGCTAAATATACCAAGATTTTTACCTTTAACGTTTTCGCACTGTCGACATCAGAATTATTTTAGATTTGTACGTGGCGTTGTATTTCGGGGACTTTTTTTAAGAATTGCAAATCTGATCGGTTTACTGGGATTGCAAAATTTCATTTGACACGAAGTGCTGTCGAATTGACGATATTTTGGCATTGACGAAGATCGATGTTCGCGTTTGGTGTTGTTTCATGAAAGGGAAAAAATTGAGTGCAAACGAAGAGGCGAGAATTTCTCCACGGTGATTCCCACGTTCCTTTCTCGGACGCGTAATTTTGTAATTAAGTGTTTTTAACGCGTGACTGCGCACGACTGTAATACTACCATTATTACCCGCAATATTTTACAATTAAGCTTCGACGCTACGATATATTTTCTC
Source organism: Cerceris ruficornis (assembly GCA_963989415.1). Classification (NCBI taxonomy): domain Eukaryota; kingdom Metazoa; phylum Arthropoda; class Insecta; order Hymenoptera; family Crabronidae; genus Cerceris; species Cerceris ruficornis. The sequence continues at coordinate 29,340,666 of OZ022519.1, forward strand.
CGATGCTGGAGATCGAATTATCTTCAGAGTTTGTCGATACTTGGATTAACCTCATTTGCAACATTGTTGCTAATCAAATGTAAGAATTTCAAGTAGTACTCGACGTGTACGTATAATTGACACTGTGGAATCTTAACTTTCAAATTCACCATCATCCATCTATCTATTCCGTATTGCTTACTTGTGGTATTGCATGAGGATACTTCACCACATTCCATTTCATCGAGGGACAATTATACGCCCAATTCAACGCATATACGCAAAAGAGCGCATGCTATATCTCGCAAAAATAAAAAAGTCTCGCGGTACGAGGTACAGTTGCAGTTGCACCGCCTATCCCCACCATGTCGGTCCTGGAAACCAGAGATCGACCAATGAAAACCGAAAACAACACTCCCTTCGTCGTCCCCATGACGACGCAACGAATATGCGGCTCGTTCGGCCAATAATGCGTTAGAATCGAAAATGGCGTCCGAACAAAGGATGTCTCTATCCATCAGGCCAATCAGAACAAACCAGAGGCCAGAGGACTTCTCTGTTTTTGCGAACTATAGCAATATGTGTCAATTGGGACGAAGACTCGGGAGGCCCTGGGTGCGTCAGACCCGTACCTGTCCGCCCGGCACGGACAGGCCCCTGGGGGGAGGCCATCGTCTTTCGATTGAAAAACTCAGGTGGGCCTGTGGTTTGTGTGCTAATAAAGGCTCAGACTCTCGATCAGATGGTCCGAGTTCAAATCCCGTGTTGCCTCTGAGAAATTAAGCCCTAATTCGTTACTTAACATATTATAACCTCGGTGATTCTACACCCACCTAAAATTTAAAACAGTAGGTCCTAATTGAAATGACTGATTTAATAATATCAGCTGAGAAGCTTTGGTGGCTAAGGATCCTAAGGTGCGAATTGACAATCAGTGGACTCAAGTTCAAATCGCCGTCACCTGTGGGAATTTGTTTTAATTAATTATTTAATATATCATGCCTCTTGTGGTTTGGAACTCACTTTGTTACTCCTAGGCGAAATCTAAAACTGAACATGACATTTAATGTACCATAGCTTTGATGATTCCCAAGGCACCTGGCTTCTTAGGAAGCATATCAATAATAAAAAAAAAACAAAAGAAAACGTCATGGATTAAACAATTATTTCGAAACTGACCAACGCAAGACCCAAGAAACAAATCGTCAATCGCGCACGAACATGTTCTTAACACCGTCGATGAGCAAGTCTCCGGCAACAGGTCGTAATTCCTGAATGCAGAGGCTTATCGGTTATCGAGCGTGCCCGTAGCACACCTGTCTCAAGGTAGCCGAGTGCGTGGGAGTTAAGCCGGGAACTTGTTCCGACGATAATCTGCTTCTGTACATTATGCATACGCGAGTAGTACGTATATCTCTCCTCGAAGACGACGTTGGCTGACTCGCGAGGGGAAGACCGCTTCATTATACCGGCCGCCCCGATTACTATACCACAATTGCGCTGCTATGTCACTGCAATGTTAATTGAAAAGTTGTGTGAATGATAGGAACGACTATCATTTAGACACACTGCCAATCAGTGGGCCCAGTTGAAATCCTGCTCTGTGTCCTGATGAAAATCTTTCTTATGTCATATGAGTATCGCAGTTTCGGTGGTTCGGAAGCTACTTAAAACAGTAGGAGTCGGATTAAATGACCATAGAATTAGGAAGCTACCTGAAACAGAAGGTCTCGGGCTGAATAAGGATAGAGTTAGGAAGCTATAGGGGGTAAGAAGGCAAAAGTCAAATTCTCCTCGGTCATCTTTAGAAAACTTTTCATATGTGAATCGGGCAGCCTAGGCAGTGGGGCTGAGTTTAAATCGCCCGCCACCCCTGGAAACTTTGTCCTAATTTATTAATTAATATAGTTATAGTAACCTCGATGGTTGGAAAGCCACCTAAAAGATTAGGTCTGATGCAAAATGACCACCTAGGCAGTGGGTCCGAGTTTAAATCGCCCGCCACCTCTGGAAACTCTGTCCTAATTTATTAATCAATATATGATAGCTTTGGTGGTTGGAAAGCCACCTAAAAGAGTAGGTCCTTGGTAAAATGACCACCTAGGCAGTGGGACCGAGTTTAAATCGCCCGCCACCCCTGGAAACTTTGTCCTAATTTATTAATTAATATAGTTATAATAGCCTCGATGGTTGGAAAGCCACCTAGAAGATTTGGTCCGATGCAAAATGACCACCTAGGCAGTGGGACCGAGTTTAAATCGCCCGCCACCTCTGGAAACTCTGTCCTAATTTATTAATAAATATATGATAGCTTTGGTGGTTGGAAAGCCACCTAAAAAAGTGGGTCCTATGAAAAATGACCGTAGGAGATAGAGAGCTATGGTGAGTACAGAGTTAGAAGATGGGACATTCTTAGTGGGACCGAGTTTAAATCGCCCGCCACCTCTGGAAAATTTATTCTAATTTATTAATTAATATATCATAGCCTCGGTGGTTCGGAAGCCACCTAAACAGTGGGTCATAGGAAAAATGGCCGTAGGAGTCAGAGGGCTATAGTGAGTACCAAGTTAGAAGATGAAAATTTTTGCTATTTGATATGAGTAATTAAGTCCCGGTAATTTGCAACGTAAAGCTGCATAAATCCTTAGCAAACTCGGATACTTGAAGCTACAACATAGAAAAACGGCAGAAACTTTGATGTCTGTCCGACGATTTTTAGGGGACCGCGTGTGCCGGGTATCGAATCGATGACCGACATCTGCCAGATGGCTTCCGCTTTCGTGGCACGAGGCCGGCTCGCGTTTCTCACATTTGGACCACGGGCTTCGAACGCCGGCAAGTAGAGTCGAACTAGTGCGACTGAATGAAACGCGGCACCTTGCTTTCCACCAGAAAAACACTGAATAAAACATCCACTTACTTTGAAATAAAACCGATAATGAAATTAAAGACTGCATGCGCGACGTCGCAAGCGTTTTGAGACGCTTAGGAACCATACTCTGAGATCGTTGAAAATAGATCGACGTTTCGTCAGCACGGTAGTTTCGTCAGGGTCAGAGGAAGTGCCGCTGACGTTACAATGTCTCGATACAATTCCCTCTTCCTTGCCAACTGTCATTCAAAATACATGAACGCAAGAGATAAATTTAATCCTTCGACTGTGTCACACTCCAACGAGAAGCCATCAGAAAAGACGAAGCGATTTTTACCGGGAAATACGATTTTATTACATTTAAATACGATTTTTATTTGGGACTTAATCTATGACGGTCGTTAAATCGGTGTGGTTCAAATTTTTACTGCAGCAACCTGTGACTTAAGCGCATCACTTGAAAATTTCTGCGAGATATGCTAGAGCGACTTTCACAAATATAGATGAATCTCGAAGAGCGCATATATTCGCCTTTCGTAAGTATCGATGGATCCGTGAGAGCGCATATATACGCCTTTCGTAAGTATCGATAGATCTGTAAGAGCGCATATATACGCCTTTCATAGGTATCGATGAATCTCTAAAAGCGCATATATACGCCTTTCATAGGTATCGATGAATCTCTAAGAACGCATATATACGCCTTTCGTAAGTATCGATGGCTCCGTGAGAGTGCATATATACGCCTTTCGTATATATCGATGCATTTGTGAGAACGCATATATACGAATTTCATAGGTATCGATGAATTTCTAAGAGCGCATATATACGCCTTTCTTAAGTATCGCGATGGCTCCGTTAGAGTGCATATATACGCCTTTTGTATATATCGATGCATTTGTGAGAACGCATATATACGCCTTTCATAGGTATCGATGAATTTCTAAGAGCGCATATTTACGCCTTTGGTAAGTATCGATGGCTCCGTGAGAGTGCATACATACGCCTTTCGTATATATGGATGCGTTTGTGAGAGCGCATATATACGCCTTTCGCAGTCGAATGATTAAATCTCCACGTTGATACGTGAACAGCAGCACGACGAGACGTTGGAATTGGAAGTTAATACGACGTTACATTTCTTACGAAAAGAGAGTACAACGAAGCGTGATAAAACGTTGTATAAAACGCGTATGCAACGCTCGAAAGAGTTTCTCCTGCCGACTAAAATGTAAGATTAAGAGCCTCGACACGGTCGACGGAAATTAGCCTTTTCCCCGTGATTCAGAAGTGGATATTGCTTTTAACTTAAAAGTCGTTCCTCCTCGGCGAGCACTCGGTAATGTACCTTTGCCGAATACTCGCATCGAAGATAAAGATAGAAGGTAGAGAGACTCGACGCGTGTTCAGGGAGACCGGAAACTGTCGCCTCTTCTCTCCCTTCGTCTCCGACAGCGCTCCTCCCTCCCCTCCTTTCCCCCTCCTCTCCTCTGCGTCGCTCCTCTCCGGTTTACCCGAACGGCCGACGGACTTTCACGCAACGATCCGCGTGCCGATGTGCCGCAATAATCGGCCGTTGCGAGAGAGAAAACTGTCGTTGAGACAATCGTTCCGCTGCCAGCCTCCTCGGCAATCGCAATAAGCCTCTAAAAGTTCGGCGAGAAAGCGTTCGTTATTTAACTGAGAGCTCGATCGTGCGGCATACGCGGCGCAAATCACGAGAGAGCGTTACGCAATCCCTCGATGCACTCGGTGTATGGGGATAAGATTGCAGCTCTTCGCTCAGTCCGAAATCAAATCCTCCGTCACCTCTGCAAACTCTTCTCAACTTGGGACTTACGGCATCGTAGGCTTGGCGGTTCCACCTGAAATAGTGGATTCTATGTGGAATAGCCTTAGCAGTTCAAATCGACAAAATGTATAAAAAGCTATCGATGGGCGAGAAGTTTCGGACTCTGAATGGGCCCAGGCTCCAATCTTCAGACACCTCTGTTTTAATTTCATCGGTGGTCCCACTTTAAACACTGGATTCTAGGCAGGTTGACCTTAACCCTTTGCGGTCCGAATTATTTTTTCAATTTTGTGGTGAGTTAAATGAAATTAATTTCAAATTTTTCTATCATTCATTATTCATTTCTGTTTTAATGATAACAGTAACTATAGATACTTCCGGATATTTAGGTGACGATATAAAATCATTATGAAACTGCAAAGTCGACATTAAATCGTTAGAAAATAAAATGAAGTGGAAAAGCTATGTCTAGTGTAGCTCGACATAGGACTGCAAAGGGTTAACCCTTTGACTGCGGCGCACTTCAAGGAGAATTCATCAAAAAGATGTGGCGCGACGTTATTATATACTGTAGCAAAACTGCGACTGAGGCACATTACTGACGAAATTCTGTGGGATCCGTTAGACCGCATTTCATAAATTGCAATGGATCTGCCATAGCATATATGTACGACTTTCGTCCATTTTAATGGATCTGTCACGACGCATATACGCGTCCGTCGCATATCGGTGGATTTCTAAGATCTGTGAGATCATATTATACGCTGTTCTAAGTCAAAGGGCTCAAAAATCGAAAAAAAACACCCAAAAGTTGTCAAAGATAATAGGGAACTATAATGTCCATGAGGTTAAAGTCTCACAATCAGACCCTCAATGGGCCCACGTTCGAATCCTCCTCTGATCAATTTCTCCCAACTAACGTGTTCATCGCAGCCTCGATGGTTCCACCTGAAACGATAGATCCCAGGCAAAGTGCCTGCAGCAGCTGTAATGAAGAGACGAAGAAAAATGTCCCTCCGCGCATCGCGTTACATCACGCACGGCCCGAGCAACCTGGAGGTTACGTCGGTCAGTCCGAGACAATCGAAAATCCGTCTCCCCGTTCGAGGAAACGCGCGTCCGGTTATCGTCCGTTAGTCTCGCAGATCGCAGTCGAGACTCGAGCGCTCTCCAAATCGTCCAGAAAAGGGGAGCGGAAGCATTAACCAGACGGAGACAGAGTGGCCGATGGCGATGGAGAGGGAGGTAGATAGACAGAGACGGCAAAGAGTGGCCAAGGAGTGTAGAGAGAGCGAAAGAGAGAAGAAACGAGTGTTGGAAGGAGGGTTGAGGGAGAGAGGAAGAGGAAGGGACAGCGGGTGAACGATGGAAGGAGAGAGAAGCAGCTAAAAGGCTAGAGGGAAGGAAGGAGGGCGACTTGGAGGGAAAGAGACGCGTAGGGAGTGCGAGAGAGAGGAAGCTTGAGAACTTGGGCGAGGAATAGAGAGAGAGAGAGAGAGAGAGAGAGAGAGAGAGAGAGAGAGAGAGAGAGAGAGAGAAAGAGAGAGAGAAGTCACGGTTACGTGGCCGTGGGCCATGGGCTCGCGCTTGGGGTTAGCGGAAGTCGAGTGACCGTAGCGGGGCAGGTGAGCTTCTCGGCGATCCCTCGATTCTCTTCTCGGGGAGAAAGAAAGAAAACTGAAAAAGGAGAAGCCGTAGAGAGGAAGTGACGTCGTCGGGCATAGGAGGTCGAGAATAGGAGAAGATCGTGTGCGCTCCTACTCCTCCGGCTCTTCTGGATCGACTAGGAAAAGAGCCATAACTCTTTCCTCCGCTGTGCCGGCTCCTTCCGATCTCACAATGGAGAGAGATCGAGCTCAAACGAATGGGATTACGTTGCGATGGCGAACACGGACGCACCGTGAACCGTCCGGTTGGACTTCGCTCGTCTCACTTGGACATTCGCGGAGATTTGTGCCTTTTGGGAAAAACGAGAGGGTTGCAACCGTTTTATTGGAAAATTGCGTCAAATTTGATTGCTGACGGATCAATCGTTCATCCGTCGACTGGAAACTCAGCACTGTATCCATTCTTCTTCCAAAGGCAACCCGTCATGAAGCTTTATCGCACCCCAGTAACTTCCGTTCTCCAAGAACTCTGCGCCCTCTGCGTCTCATTATCGTTAATTGTAATATCTCCGCTTCGAAATCAACTCTACCGATACTCCAGAAAGTGCCCAACAATTAAAACACCAACGCCCATCCCCGCGATGTCTCTCGCGTGACCGTCAACCATTCGTCCCAGCATCGAATCCATCCAACGTTCCCATTAGTCCTCCTGACGGAAGACTCGTCCGAAAAACGACGACGTCGACCAAGCGGAAGAAAAACAGCGCCGGTAGAAGAAGCGAGAATACATCTAGAAATTGATAATAGAGCAAAAGGACGAGGAAGAAACGTTGAGAGGATACACCGAGAGTCCTGCGGAAGTGACGCGTTACCGAAGGAGTCTTCTGTATCGTTCGTTTATGCGGAGCAGTTTCCACCAGCGAGGAAAAGGAGCACGAGGCGTGCGTATCTCTCCCTTCCTTCGGTCTCTCTTTCGTGCCTTATAAGTTTACGCGTTCTCACGCTCTCCATCCTACCTCTCGCAGGCTACACCTTCTGCGTGCACGCACACACGAACGCCGATCGTCTCTCGAAACGCGCGTCTCCTTTTTACGCTCGTAACCTGCGCGCACCCGACTAGAGCCGCGCATACAGTGCCGGTCAAAAGTTTCTAACCCCTTGCTTCGGGTCTCTTTCATGTAAAATCGCCAATTTGACTATGATAATTCAATTTTGCAGGAAATAATTTCCATTTAATATACAAATCGGTAGTTGGTTACCCGGCTGTACAGGGCCCGTTGTAAATTCATAAGTTGTTTATTGAAAAATGATCGCCGAACTCTGCCGTGGCATATGATGACGTGTGATACTCGTGAGGTGGTAAATAGCATAGAAAATTTTCCATGCGATATTAAGTTGGAAATATCAGTCGGTCACGTGACGATCTAATTATTTCAGTATGATTGATATTGCGTACAATTGTATGCGATATCGGTCATCTCGTTCGGCAGAAACAGATAACAGCGAGGAAAACACTGAAACTGCAAGTCCAAGGCCAAAGGAGAAGGCGACTATAGTCGCCAGTCGACTGTGAATGGATTTTCATGGAGAGCGACTATAATCACCACTTGCAGGTGCACGGTATTTTGTGGAGAGCGACTATAGTCGCCCGTCGACTGTGAGTGCTATTTTATGGGGAGCGACTATAGTCACCCCTTAAATGTAAAAGGTATTTCATGGAGAGCGACTATAGTCGTCCGTTGAAGGTGAATGCCATTTTATGGGAGGGGGCGACTATAGTCGCCCGTTGAATGTGAAAGGTATTTCATGGAGAGCCACTATAGTCATCCGTGGAATGTGAATGCTATTTTGTGGAGAGCGACTATAGTCGCCGGTCGAATGTGATAGGTATTTCATGGAGAGCGACTATAATCGCCACCTGCAGGTGCACGGTATTTTATGGAGAGCGACTATAGTCGCCGTTGCAGCTGCAGGATATTTCATGGAGAGCGACTATAGTCGTCCGTTGCAGCTGCGTGGTATTTTATGGAGAGCGACCATAGTCGCCGGGCGAATGTGAAGGGTATTTTATGGGGACCGAGTATAGTCGCCCGTTGACTGTGAATGCTATTTTATGGGGGGCGGCTATAGTGACCCGTTGAATGTAAAAGGTATTTCATGGAGAGCGACTATAGTCGCCCGTTGACTGCGAATGCTATTTTATGGGAGGCGGCCACAGCCTGGTTAGGCCTTCATAAGACGTCCAATTCGATTTTTAAAAAATACCTCCATAATCTTCGTACCTAAACACATACGATAAGAACTCAAGTAGGTATCGACCGACCGGAACTACGAAAGAAACTTTTATCGAGCATAACTCAGCACACGGATGCCCCTCGAACGAACGTTCGGCTACTGAGTTTCGCGTATTAATTAACCAGAGAATTTTAACGACTCCTCGAATAACTTCGGAGTACGTAAAACACGCAGTGAAACACATTATACAACCATCGAGCTTCATCTCGTAAAAACGAGCGCACTTCGAAGTCGAAAGTGACCATATCGCTCAACCGAAAGTTTCTCGTGCCGATTACCATACAAATGGAGCGTCTCGTACTCATTTTCTGACCTAATAGCCTGAATGCAAGCACGAATTCGTCCTTTTTGTATTCCTTAGCTTTATCATCAGTTTGCGTAGAAGCTACATTTCAAATTAGCAAGTCTATGGTACATGAATAGCGCAGGAAATGTAACGGGGAGCTATGGTGGCTGAGGAGGTAAAGGCTCGGACTCGCAATCGGTAGGTCGTAGTTCAAATCCCTCTGCGTCTCATCTGAGAAACTTTTCCTAAATTATTATTTAATATATCACAGTTTGGGTGGTTAGGTCACCTAAAACAGTAGGGCCTACGCGAAATAATCATAACAGTTAGGGAGCTATGGTGGCTGAAGAGGTAAAGGCTCGGACTCTCAATCGGTAGCTCGTAATTCAAATTCCCCTCCGTCGTCTCTGCCAAATTTTTCCTAACTTACTATTTATAGATCACACTCTGGCTGTTTCGAAATCCCCCTTGAAAAATAATATTTAATATAATATCATATCCCCGTTGATTTTTCGCCCACCTTAAGCGACAAGTCCTAGGCGAAACGACCGTAGCAGTTAGGGAGCTATGGCGGCTGAGGAGGTAAAGTCTCGAACTCTCAATCGGCAGGTCGTAGTTCAAATCCCCCTCCGTCACCTCTGCCAAATTTTTCCTGATTCACTATTTATAGATCCAACTCAGGATGTTTCGGAAGCCACCTAAGACAGTAGGTCCCAGTTGAAAAATAATATTTAATATAATATCATATCCCCGTTGATTCCTCGTCCACCTCAACCAGTTAACTGCGTTCGACGTGTATACACGTCGATCCAGAGCTCTACCGGGTTACCTTTTCAGCAGTGAATTGTAAAATACTTATTGAATAAAAATGTAATCCTTCCACCCTTTGTTTTCCATTTACCGTAAAATGTATAATATCAGAATTTGCCTTGCGTTCGACGTGTATACACGCCGCTGCTTAATTTTAATTCCGTATCCTGTGAGGGTTTTTAAAATAAATTCCGCAGGTAACTGGTTAAACAGCAAGTCCTAGATGAAACGACTACAGCAGTTAAATCCAAAAAATACAAAATAGAAAAGGCAAATGTATCGTATCCCCCAGAAAAAAATCTCTCAAAAGCAACCAACATTTCAACTCAGCCTAATTTCAAGTCCTAACCTCCAACTCTACCTTGAGTAGTGAGTCCCAACCTCCAACTCTACCTCCAAGATCATAGCTCCTCGTGAATTTGTTCCAGCCGAAAGATAGCCATGCGAGTCGAATACGTTCGTCAAAGTGCGTGTATACACGTATACTCCTGAAAGAACGAGTATATACGTGGCCCTCGCACGTATATTGTCGAGATTACGAAGCGGGGCTTCGGGGAGCGCGTCAGCTTCCTAGTTATAATAAACGTCGTAAAAAAAGTCCGGCAAAAACCTGCTCAGCCTTCGGCGAGTGTATACCAAGAGAGCAGCTTCTGCTCTCTATCGGTATCCACTCTCGGTCTTTCTCGTTCTCGTTAAGCTCTTCCTCTGTCGGACGCTTCTTTCTTCTTGTTTTGCCTCCGGTTCTTCCTCCTCGATCACCGTAGGTGTTGCTGGACAACCTGCGCCGGGGCCAGGGAACTTCCTTCCTCACGCGGTCATCCTGCTTTCCTTTTTTTTTCTCTCTATATATCTCTCTCTTTCCCCCTTATCTATCTATCCAAGTGTTTCTGTTTTTCTCTTAGAGCGTATACTGCTTTTCTTTCTTTGTGCTCGGCGTCTGTTCCTTTTCGTGTTTTTGTTTTCATGTTTCTTTCTTTTACTGTTTGTTGTATCTTCTTTCTTGACGTGCGGTATCGCACTTCTTTTTCTATTCTTTCCGTGTTAATAGAGAGTGTCTCTTTGGTCTCTTTTCCAGCTGTCTTTCTCCTCCTGTTAGAAATTTGCTGTTTCTTTTTCACTGATTCCTTCTTGTGCTTTACAATATTTATAATCTCTTCCGACTTGTTTCACGACTTTTTCTGTGTCTTTGCTGTCCGTTTCAACGTGCTTCTTTGACCTCTTCGGGGACACTGGCTAATATGTGTACGTTCAGTTTGAATTAAAAGTATTTGAAACGAAGAAACGAATTGAAATCTGTCGGTGCACTGTTCGTTGGAGAATCCCTCGACAGTAAAAAAAGCTCGGCGAATATCAACGCGTAGGTTTTTATTCCATTTTCTCATCACTGCGTTGAAACCATTGTAAAGTCTATTTCTAATGTGTCAAAATTTGATAATCATTTGAAGATGATTATTAATACTTGCTGTATAAAACATCATTAAAATTGTCAGTGAAATTTTTCATTGACAATTGACCACTAACCCTCAACGGCCACATACGTGGGCATAACTTTCTGCGTGTATTTATTGCTTCTTCATATTTTCCTACTTACCAATCATTTTCGATATAAAATAAACAAAACGTATTTCGGAAAGCATTTACATCGATTTTTTTTCACTTTCAATAATTCGCCTCTGATACGTTTTAACACTACACCTACCATGCCGGTGAAAATGACCGGTTCGCAATTTTATCTGAAAATTACCTAAATTAATAGGGGAATCATGAAGTAACTATTCCATTTCTATCTTAGAGAATTAAATTACTTAATCAATCATCTTTTTCACGCCTTGAATTCTCTTTTTCCAAAGTACTTGACCGGTATATCTAAATTGGTAGATATAACGTCGGTTGTTTTAGTGTTAATATTCTTTTCTCTCCTCTCCCCTCCAGCCCCATTTTTCCCCATACCGTCACAATTCTCCCCATAGACTCTTTCGTCTCGTTCATCCCTCTTTTATTTACCATTCTTTATCCCGTTCGCCATCATCTAGCCCGTGTCTCTTCTCCTGTCCTTTCATTATTCTCGCTGCTGGCCGTCCGCGGCCGGCGCTCTCGTTACTCCTCCTCTCCGTTCGCCGTGCACGGCCTCCCTTCGCTTTATTAATATCCACCGCTGCCTGATCGACGGTTACACACCATTTTCTCTCGCACTGCCTTCCGGGTTCTCGGTCACCTAGCTTCGTAAATATACCCGCGAGCAGAGAATCCCCCGCTGGCCGTTTTCTCAATGAACGTGGGACCCGCACCTGTGCTCCCCCGTTCATGCGACGGTCTTCGCGCAGCCCGGAGAATCTTCGCGCAGCCAGGAGAATCTTCGCGCAGCTCGGAGAATCTTCGCGCAGCTCGGAGAACCTTTGCGCAGCTCGGAGAATCTGCGCGATTCGCTTCGATCGTTTGGATATTTCTATGTGGCAACTTTGTTTTATTAACACTAGAACTACCAAACCAGTCAGAATGACTGGTACACAATTCTTTCTAAAAATTCTCCAGGTTTATAGAAGAGTCTCAGAATAAAAATTCTATGTCCATCTTAAAAAACATAAATCACCGAATCGAGTAGCTTTTTTCGCCTCTTGATCCCTCCTTTTCCAAAGTACTTATTTAATATTTTGAAATATGATAGATTTACCGCCGGTAGTTCTAGTGTTAATGGAATAGGTAGACAAATTAGCTTCGACGATTTATTGCTCTTTCTAGTAATTAGTTCAGAGTTGGAAAATTTCAAGGGATCGCTAGATAGGGCTTGGAGGAGACTCGATGAGGGTGCAGGGCTTTTCTTCGATTGTTTTGACTAATTTCAGTATTGTTGGATCGTGAAAGAGAAAGAGGCGCGGTAACCCATCCAAGCAGCGTACTTGGCCTGAGTAGCTTAACCCATTTGCATCATAGCTTTGAATACGGCTGCAGACCCGCTGTACCGTGCATTTCCACGCGCAGCAGTTTAACATTGTACAGGGCGGAATATTCCGCGGTTGGTGAAATAAGACAATCTCCATCCGCGGAATATTCCGATTAGGGTGCAACTTGGTTAATATTGAAGATCTCCTTTCTCCCTAAGTTCTTTATGAGAGTGGTCCCATCCGATCCCACGGTATTTTATTAATTTTCAAACACGTTAAACAAATTTGGATAAAAACTGCGATGGCTACGACGTTAAGGCTCAGATTCATCGTCAAGGGGACCGAGTTGAGATCTTCATCACCTCAATGAAATTTTTGTACATTATTTTTTAATGTATCACTGGCTAAGTAGTTTGGAGGCTATCAAAAATTTCAGCTCTTAGGAAAAGAGAATGGTTGAGTTAACAGATCTGTCCGTCGGTTCTCCAGAGGCAGAAGCGAGCCAGAATGCAAGCGTTCAAATGCAATTTCCGGAAGGGAATACGAGACGCTCCTGGAAGTGTATTTTTAATCGCGGGGAAAGTAGAGAGGTTCCGCGAGTTCTTCTTGATATAATTTCTTCTCGCGGGATCGAAGCTTTCGTGCGCGTCTGGAATAAAAATAATTCGACGACGGTAAGTTCGCGTCGATAAAATAATACGGAGAAATCACTCTCACGGCACACTGGACGTAGAACCAGTTTGCTTTGGAAAAAGAGAGAGAAAAAAAACTGTGATTGGTTCCGCTAATGGGCGAGCAGTTTTGCCGATCGAAACAGTTTTGAAGCTACGGTGGCTGACAAGGGCAGTTCGAGAACTGACACACTCAAATTTTCATGAAACTTTGCATAAATATTTATTAGACTTGTGTAGGAAGATAGTTGGAAATTCGTTTATGTCCGTCTTTAACTTTAAGGGAGATATCAAGGGAGGCCCATTTTTAAGGGAGGCCCTGTCTGCACTGCCTCTATCATACAAAAATGTATTTTTCAAAAACAATTTCCGAGAAAATTAATAGAGAACTCTCGGGGATCTTGCAGGTCATTTGAAGGTCAAAATCCGTGCTTGCAAGCTCGAACGTGCTTGCTCAAACTAAAAGCTCAATCCGAATTTCGACTAAATTTCAAATTTACTTCACAAAATATGAGCTTTTGAGCTATGAGCGCGCAGGTGTTGAGCCTTTGATCCATTTTTCCGAGTATTTAGCGAAATCTCATCTAAATCCGAGTGAGCTTTTAGTTTGAGCAACCACGCTTGAGCTTGCAAGCAGGCGAGAGACAGACAGAATCTCTCTTAAACAAGGTCCTCCCTTGATATCTCCCTTAAAGTTGAAAACGTACACGAACGAATTCCAGCTATCTTCTTAAATATGTCTAATAAATAATAATGCAAAGTTTCATAAAAATCAGAGTGTATCAGTTCCCAAACTTTCCTGGTAAGTAGCAGAACGGTCGGACTGCCAATCAGTTAGCCCTACATCAAATTCCCCTCACCTCTTTAACTAGTCCTAATTTATTTTTTAATCTATCCCTCAAAAACATTAAGTCCCAACCAAGATTGTACCGCTTCTCTCAAATCCTGAAAAATACAGAACCAAAAAGAGGCAATTTCCACCCTCCCTCGTAAGGGCAAGAAACGTTCTAAAATTCCGTCCCCCTCCCTTCTCCTATTTCTCAACCGTGCTATCGTACCGGTTAACAAGCGCATGCGCATATATTCTCGTCTAATCCAGGTATTTACTATCGGAGGCAGGAGAGCGCGCGCGCACCTGTTGTCCGTGATTAGAAGCAAGATCTCAGGTGGATACCGCGCGACTCGCCAAAGTCGGCAAAGCGTTTCCCAGTTAATTTATCGAAACGAATGCGGCGTAACCGGTTAGCGTGGAGGGAGGCCCGCGGCGAGGGGATACGCGGCTTCAGGGAGGAAAGGGAGAAAAGGGAGGAAACGGAGGGAGCAAGGGTACCGCCGTACGATAGGACGTACACGCTTGCGCACGTGAAACGGAGGAGAATATACGGCGATGGATAATTGTTTACGATTCTGTTGCGTTTTTTCAACGGTAGAACTACCAAGCCAGGCAAAATGACTGGTGCACAATTTTTTGCAAAAATTCTCCAAGATTGTAGGAGAGTCATAGAATAGATACTTTACGTCCACCTTATAAAACATTGATCATCTTTTCCACCTCTGAATTCCCCTTTTTTCAAAGTACTTATTTAAATATAACAGATTTAACGCCGGTGGTTCTAGTGTTAAAGATCGATTTGATGGTTCGATGGTCCGTTGGAATTATGGGTCTTGGCGGAAAGAGCGTTTGACCTGGGCGAAGTGATTGATTGGTGTAGGGGAAATGAACGATAGGAGAAGCCGAAAAATATGTAAAAAGGGATACAAGATGATTAAATTTAGCGGTAGTTAACGCTAGAACTCTAGATGATTAATACAGTAGATTTAGAGATAATTAATAGAAATGTTAACAGGAAGGGAATAACGGGGAGGACTTGTTGAATAGTAGAATTGCTTGCATTCAGCAGAATAGGCATAAAAAATTGAAGAAATTGCAGCATTGGGAACTTTAGGAATTTTTCAAAGAAATTAAGAACCAGTCAATTTGACTGCCTTGATTGATCTAGCGTTAATTGAATGGTCGATTTCCCTAGGAGCTAGCAATATTAGGCGGAGTCCAAACCAGCGAGGCTATGGTATAATAAATAATGTAAGAAAGTTCTAAGTTGAAAATCGATTCCAAACAAAAGTCTGCCTTTGCACTGACGTCGATAAATTACAAACGTAACGATTCCAGCAGCAATACTTAAAATTGACATTGGCAGAACGGGCGAAAACTTTCCACGCGGAACGACGCATTGGGGAATCTCTTATCTACGAAACGCAAGCAAACCTAGAGCATAGAACCATACGCGATACTATACGCGTGTGAGTTTACCCAGTGTATACAATTTCTTTACTAAATAATATCGCGAGCATCTGCTCGTGAAAAATTTCCATTCCCCTTGAAATGTTCCGAAGGTCGCGGTTTTTGATGTTATGGCGCTGATAGAGTTAAAGGCTCGGACTCCCAATCGATTGGCTTGATTTTAAATCGATTTGAATCCATCCCAATCCATCCCAATTCATCCCAATTCATTTGGGAGACTTTTTTCTAAATTGCGATTTAATTTATCACTGCCTCGATGGTTCTATTATCACCTTAAGCTGTAGGACTTTGTAACTTTTAAACTGTAGGGGAAACGACAACTATGGGTCAAATTGGAAAAAGATAATGAAAAAGACCGGGGACTTCAAGCGGCTTGCAATTCGAAGAGACGCCACTTCTTTTCGACCATGCGGCACTGTAGAAGAATCTTTAACTGTTATTCTTTAGAAAAATCGCATTTTAGAGACTCGTAATGCCGAATGGACTGAAGAATTTCAAATGTATCCAAAGACGATGGAGATTTCAGACATCCAGAGGTCTTCGAGATAATCAGACATCAAGACACCCCAATAATTAGAGATCAAGGACCTCAAGATTATTCCTACCCCACAATTTTAACCCCGTGCCCTGCGATTTCTTTCGTGACTGCCTCCGCAATAATTGAAAATTAAATTGCTAAAATAAAAATATGTTAGTGGTTCCTTTAACGCAATATTAATAACATAGAAATAATATTATCGTGTCATGTTCCACTGATATTCTCAATTTGATCATTTTTGAGGAGCTTCAAAATTTCCTGTTCCATCAGCCGCATCACGAGTGTCACTCGTTGTAGGGCAAAGGGTTAATAATGATGACAGAAATACCAATAGAGTCATATCAATTCCAAAAATGTCGAATTCTCGTAAAGTCAAGGGTCAACTTGTAACGCCAGAAACGAAGGTTAACCCTTAACGAACGAATGCCGCCATATTCGCGACATTGTAAATATTCCAAGAAAATCGAATGCCGCCATACAGGCGGCAGGCCGTGATATTTGTACTAAAAAATCTGGTATTCCCATAGGAAACTATTGCGAGAAGTACCGCGCTCAAAAAATATATAAGTAATTGTTTACTTTTTTTTATTGCGTCGATCTACTGGTCATTGTTCTAGAAAAATACGCTCGTTCGTTAAGGGTTAAAGGACGCCGAAGCGAGTTCCGCCGCCTTCCATGGAGACGGATAGGTTCATTGAGTAGGTAGGATAAATGGCAGGTGTAACTTTTGAACGGCACTGTATCTCCTTGTTCCCAGGCCGCGAGCGGTAGCTCTTACCTAGCAGTAAAAGTTTCATCGCGTTTGCCGATTATCGAGGCGAGTTTATGAATGATCCTCGTCTGCCGGAAATGCGTCCCGTAAGAAATTTTTCGCCTTGCCCGCGAGCAACGAGTTTCACATTAATCATACCGACCAACATCCTCGTTTACCGTGGATAAGTCGGAGAACGGGAGAAAGAGAGAGAGACGAACGACGACGAGGAGGCGAAGGGAGAGAGGACTTAAAGAGGGAGAGGAGCATAGAGAGGTCCAAAGAGATGGAGGAGAGTGTTTGCGTTCGAGCGTACATGTAATTACACTCTTTGCCCGTACGTTGCGACTCGTTGATTTTTCTACGAGAAAAGAGGCTACGCGACATTGCGGATGTCACCGTGACATTGATAGCTTCGGTATTATCTACTAATCGGACACGGTTAATTGTCGAATCAATGCAAATCGAACGACACGGGGGCAAGAGGACACGACCTTGCGCTCCACTTTGCGCCCTCCAGTTCGAACAGGATGCGTAGGGATGAAGCTTTCGTATCCGCGGAGTTGCATGAAACGGCAGTCTAAATTTAATTCTAGGTACATGTGCTTTCAAGTTACAGTTCTCTTCTTTAGTATCTTATTCTTCTTTAATTTTCGTGCTCTTAACACTAGAACTACCAAACCAGTCAAAATGACTGGTACAAATTTTTTCCAAAAATTCTCCAAGGTTATAGGAGAGTCATAGAATAAATATTCTCCGTCCATCTCATAAAACAGAAATTACCGAATTTTCCTTTTTTCGAAGTACTTATTTGATACATTTAAATATAACAGATTTAACGCCGGTAGTTCTAGTGTTAAAGCACGTTTTTATTCTGCTTACAAATGAGTCGTTCAGAAGCCAATGCGGTTAGGTCCATTTTTTGTTATATTTTCTGACTTCTATAAATTTTAATATAATAAATAAAGAAATGTTCATTCTATTAAAATTTACAAAAATCAGAAAATATCAAAAAAATGAACCGCGCTGGCATTTGAGCGACTCAAATATCAATCATTATCCTGAGATGCTACTACGCCAATGCGTTTGATCTTTCCTTTTCGCCAGTCTCGGCGCCATCGATAGTTTCAGTGCCGTCTAATGGATAGTTCCAATATTACCTAATGGATTTTTTTTCTGATTAAAAAACGAAACGTGCAAGTCTCCCATTTGTACTCGCCGCGTCCTCAATCTCCCTAACATCCTTTCCTACGGTAAAAGTACTACAATTCAAATCTTCCACCCTGTAAGAACATGTACTCCGTAAACTGCCCCGTTTTCTCTTGCGCCAGAATCCTCGAAACAGTTGCCCGTATAAAAAGAAGCGTCAGAAAATCTTGGCGCGATCCGCGGTCCGTCCGTGAATAGCGTTCTCTCTCTCCTTCTCGGCCGTCTCCGGGACACCGGCGAGAGCGAGAGGCAGAAGGAAAAGCCCCGGGCTTCTCCACCCGCGGTGGTGGGAGTTTGAGGCTGGCAGCGGCTGCCCGGTTAAAACGTCGTGTGGCTGCGGTATGAATGAACGAGCCGACCGAATGAAGGAACGAACGAACGGCTTCCCTCCGCTTCTGCGTGCATGCGTCCGTGAGAGGCCTCGCTCGCGCGCACCTACACCGACGCATCCGCGACGAAGATAGCCGAGCGCGTGGCGAACGCGACCGACGAGGACGGACGAACGAACGAACGAAGAACGACGAACGGCAGCACGGAGCGGCCCGAATGAGATGGCGGGAGAAAGACGAACGTTTGAAAAGTGGAAGGTGGAGAGAGAAAGAGCGTTTCGTGCGGAGACGCAGAAGCGGAGGACGAATAAAGACGTCGATCGAAGGGTGGATAGACGGGGAGAGACGATGGGCGGCACGCACGTCAAGCTGTGGAGCTAAGGCGAGGCGAGTAAGCGTAACTGTGGCACGCACTGTCGAGAAAGAATTCATAGGGCAGGGGATTAATGCTTTCTTTCCGAGATACTCGTCGTAGCCCTCGACTTTGACGTCGTTCAACGAACACCCTGGAATACTCAAAAACAGAGGACCCAGAACGAAGGAGACTTTAGCAGAAGAGAGACAAAATCGCGCGTAAATCGGGAAAGCAGCGACGCCCGAGAGCGGACGTCGATTAAAGACGAGAGAGGCAAGCGGAAATAGAATACTCCGGAGCGACGAAGACCGGTTAAATACGACGGAGTAATATCAATCGGGGAGAGAGAGACGGAGTTTGGCTTAAATGGAGAAAGGACAGCGCGCGACGCGGACGAAAAAAGAGGGAGGGAGAATGGACGCAGGAGGAACGGAGAGGATTAACATCGACGTGCGAGAGAGTGGGAGAAGCTTAGAGCGGACGGTGGAAGAGAGACAGGAAGCGGCTCGTCGTGCGCACCGACGGCAGTGTGAGTTTGCCGCGTCGACGGGAGAGTATTCATTCATAAAACTAACCGGCGCAGCGAGGCAAGGCAGGCCTGCGCCGGCGGCTTGTAGCGTGCATCGGGATTGGCGGGGAATTCTCGCTCTAGAGAAAGAGAGAGAGAGTCTCGAGTGCGCGTATCTCGTCTTCGTTTCTTCTCGCACGATCGCTCCCGTATCGGCCGATATCGTTGCGCCAGCATCAACGTGACGTCTCTCTTCGGCTGGGACCGTCGTAATCTCTTTTCCGACGAAATCCTGTTTGCCGCGTCAGGGAGAGAGCCACTTTGCTCCCCTTAGCCTAACTGGCTTTTCTTCTTGACACGTTTTCGGTACTTTTTGGTCTTTCAGCTTCCGCGAATGCCTGGAGATTCCAGTGTCCCAGGTCGGGATTGTTTCATCGCTATTTAGTTTTACGGCGCATGGTTTCTATGGCGAATGGGTTTCGGAGTCCGTTTCTCGATGCTTCTCTTCCAGTTTATCCTCGTCTTTCGTCCTCTCTCGTCTCGCTCTAACTGTACTCCGCTTCATCCGCTATTATTCCTCGCTCGATTTTCTCCGGATCTCTTTTCTCCGACGGTCTATGCGCTTTTTGCGATCTCCTTTATCGCGTTCTCGTTTGCCCGTCGCAGTGGTTCTTCGTTCGGACTGTTTGCTCGCTTCTCGCCGATTCCGTCGACACGTTCTCGGCCACGTGAACTTCATGGAATTTTTCCACGTAGTCGATTCGACGAAAGGGCGTGCTATTAAATCTCTGCAACTTTGTCGAGCGTTTGGAATACCGTTTTGGTTTTATGTTAGGCGGATAAACGCACAGTAGCGTTTCTCTTGCTGGGGCGGTCGGAGGATTCTATGGTTCTTCGTTTTGATACAAGTTTAGCAATTGGTTTTAGATGTATTCAAAATCTTAACGTAGAAAGACAGCAATATTTATATATTTCCTATCTAAATATTAGCATTAAAGCAGTAAAGTATTGCTTGCTACGTAATTACTTCTCTCTTTAACATTTTTACTGTGCAAAAATGGGGTTTTAATAAAAAATGTTTCACTTCACTTGAAATCACGATCCTAGCGAAATACATGTGGCATTGAAGGTATTAACACGCTGAATGCAGGTCACCGGTGACCGGCCCTGTTGAATTCGATGAAATTTCTTATGATTTTTAAATTCCGATATTCCCGGATATATATAATTATTCTTATATTCTGAAATTCTGAAATTCTGAAATTCTGAAATTCTTAAATTCTAAAATTCTTAAATTCTCAAATTCTCAAATTCTTAAGTTCTAAAATTCTTAAATTCTTAAATTCTTAAGTTCTAAAATTCTTAAATTCTCAAATTCTCAAATTCTTAAGTTCTAAAATTCTTAAATTCTTAAATTCTTGAATTCTTAAGTTCTAAAATTCTTAAATTCTTAAGTTTTTAAATTCTTAAATTCTTAAATTCTCAAATTCTTAAGTTCTAAAATTCTTAAATTCTTAAGTTTTTAAATTCTTAAATTCTTAAGTTCTGAAATTCTTAAATTCTTAAGTTCTTAAGTTCTTAAATTCATAAATTCTTAAATTTCTTATATACAATTATTCTCACTGTTAACATTTCTATTCCATAAAGATGTGATTTTAACAGAAAGAGTTTCGGTTCGGTGGAAATGACGAAGCCAGCGAAATATCTATGGCATTGAAGTCATTAAAAAAGGTGGAAGAGGCACACGGAAAGGCAAAATAAATATTTGAAACGTTACAAAGCACCCAGTCCACTTAGCACGCAAAACCATGATGATCGTGGCGGCGAGCGAAGAACCGCTGTTCCAATTACTGCGACACACCCCCATATAATAACTACGTCTCCCCCCTTCGCCCCTGCGTTCCCCTCGGCGAAGTGCGACTTAGCCATCCGTGACACCGAGCAACGTCGACGGTGATCCAACAGTTAGATTTTACCTCTTGCCAACGGTCCTCCTGGCTTTTCGAGCGACCCTCCTCGCGAAACTCCCTTCGTTTTCCCTCCTCCGTCACCTGTTAGCGCATCCGTTACCTTTTCATTGAGCCGGTGTGTATGGAGAGGAAACGATCTACGTTGTTTTACTTTCTACCTGTTGCGCGTTCACCTGTTCACCTCTGTTTAGGTACGGTGTCAGGCGACTATTGTCGGTAATTGCAGACTCGTGGCGGTGTACGCGGGAAAATAAGCGTTGCTTTGTTGCATTGAGAATTTCTGTTAGGAACGGCGCTGTGGGCTGAGCAACCGACAGTCCTCTGTCCTCTCTGTTCTGTGCGTCCTCTCTGTCCTCTCTGTCCTGTCTGTCCTGTCCGTCCTCTCTGCCTTCTTTCTCCTCTCTGCCTTCTTTATCCTCTCTGTTCTATGCGTCCTCTCTCTCCTTTCTGTCCTCTCAGTCCTATTCGTCCTCTGTCTCCTATCCGTCCCCTCTGCCTTCTCTGTCCTCTCTGTCCTGTCCGTCCTCTCTGCCCTATCCGTCCTCTCCGCCTTCTCTGTGCTCTCTGTCCTATGCGTCCCCTCTGTCCTGTCCGTCCTGTCTGTTCTATCGGTCCTCTCTGTTCTATCGGTCCTCTCTGCCCTGTTCGTCCTCTCTGTTCTATCCGTCCTCTCTGCTTTCTCTGTCCTCTCAATCTTATTTGTCCTCTCTGCCCTGTCCGTCCTCTCTGTCCTGTGCGTCCTCTCTGTCTTGCCGGCCCTGATTTTTGCACTTCGATGGTAGCAAATCAATTATTGATTCTGTCACTGGTCTCTGCAAACATTCTACATTAAGCCAAAAAGTCCATGTCCTGGTATGATTTTTTCCCGTTTCATTATCGATTTCGTTCCACTGTGCGTCGTTTTGCGAGCAAGTACGGTTTCTCGGTAGCAAGAGGCTCGAGGGAATAATTACGGAAGATCGAGAAGGTCCTCTCCATCCTAAATCTCTCCTTCCGCGCGATCAGCCCAGCTATCCTCGGTGGCAATTAATTCGAGTAACCTACTACTCCACTCTAACAGGTCTTCCAATTAATTCGAATAACCGATGCTCCACTTTAACGCGTCTGCCAATCAATTGCCGCGGAAACGGATCAATCTGGCCGGTGATTATTTCGAATTCTGGTCCTAGTGATTCCGCGCTTCTTTTCTCACCTGCGCCGGAGGTTCTAGGCTATCTCTCATCCTAATTACTTCCTCGAAATTAGTGTAAAATGTTGCAATTGGCTCGACGGACGGAATAGACCGGAAATTTGTTTGATTTTGTATCTAGGTTTTATTCTACTTTTGTCGTTTAGTTCCTTGGATTTGAAGTTGCCCCGATTCTTTCAAATCGAATAGATTAATCAGAAATTCTTACAGGTGTTAATCAGCACTAAGTTGCCCTTAACACTAGAACTACCGGCATTAAATCTATTATATTTAACCCTTTGCGGACGGAGACATTTTTCAATATTGAGAGATAGCCATTCATTTTGCGATCCAAAAGCACAATTTTATCAGCGTTATACTGTTAATCCATATACATTATAAATTCTTACTTGTTTAATCATATTTCAACGGTTGTATTTCAATTTTTCAACTCTAACTGTATATACAAGCGGCTATAAACTATAATTACATTTTTTCTCAGGCCGCATATAAGCGTCGCTAGTCCTCAATGGGTTAAATATTTTAAATAAGTGCTTTGAAACAAGAAGAATTAAGAGGTGGAAAAGATGACCGATTCTGTAATTTATGTTTTATGGGCGGAGAATATCTGTTCTATGACTCTCCTATATATATTTGAAGAATTTTTGAAAAAAATTGTGTACCTATCATTTTGACTGGCTTGGTAGTTCTACTGTTAATCAGGTATTCAGCACTAAAATTCGTTTTTATTTTTAACTGATCCAAAATCCAAATCCAAGTTCTCTAACCGATGTACAAAGTTGATCGAATCAACCATACACCATCGGACCATCCATATTTTTCAGAGATTCCATATTTTCGTTTTATTCTACTTCGAAGCATCTCAAACAATTCTTCGCCTCCACTTTCAGTGTCCAATACTTTCTCTACAAAACCGCCCTCATCGATTGGAAATACAAAGCAGCTTGATCGCTCAGTGCTCCTCCCTCAGCTTCAAAGTCCCACTTCCCTAACTTTTGCTTCCTCCAAGCCTACTCCAAAACCACAACCAAAGATTCGACCCAAAAATTCGATTGAAACCGCTCCAATCCAACCTAAAAAAATCGTTCGAACCACCAAGATCTTATGCTCAAACTCTTCCTCCACCAAGACGGTTCCCATCGGCTGTCGTACGCGCGAAGGACGAGGAATAAATCGGCCGGTGCGCGTCCACCTCCGCGGTCGGCTCCGCCAGCACGTTCCCCCACCATCGACCCTCTCTCGTTCTCTCTCTCTCTCTCAAATCCCCTCTCGCGGCATCGTTCCATCTTCCTCTCTCCTTCTTCCTCCCTCCAGCGTTCGCGATTGCCTCTTCCTCCTCCTCGCTCAAGCTCTTCCTCTTACCTCCTCCGCCTCCTCCTCCTTCTCCTCTTCCTCCTCCTCCTCTCTCTACTACCTCTTCTTCTTCTGAGTTCCTGCCCTTCGTCTCTCTCTCCTTACGTGTACGCACTTACCTGCGGAACGCGGTCGTACGTGCTCGACGGTGGCGCTTCGGCTTAACGAACCCGACTCCGAACGAAAGATCGTCTCGTGGATCGGCGCGCGCGATCCTTCGGAAATCGGCGCTCCGATTGCCGCGCGCGGCAGCTCGCGATAGTCCGCAACGGCGAGAGGACTCTCTCTCTCCTCCTCGTGCCACCACCTCTCCTCTCGACGTTTTACCCGTGTCGCTGTGAGTTAGAACTCACTCTCATTGTCAGCCGGTGTCCGTGCCGGGAAACGCGCGTGTGTCAGTGACGAGGGAACAGTGATTTTCGAAAAGAGACGCTCTTTCGAGTACCAAGGACGTGGACGAAGGTGGAAGGAGCATCGAGGGACAGTTTCGTATTTTTTCGGAGACCCCGTGTATACTTGTGTACGCTCGCTAGTCGTCGAGAAGCGAGTGGCAGCGGCTCTCTTTCCGGCTGGATCGTTTCCCCCTCCCTTGCGCGTGTCGTCTCTCTCGGTTTCTGTCTCTTTCGTGCGTTATCCGTCTCCGTCTTGCTTCTGCGCGCGCGCGAGCTCACCCCGAGCAGTTGCGCAAGCAGGTATTCGGAAATAGCCCGTGGCTCGCGGTTATGAATTGATAGCAAACACATGCTGGACACGCTACGCGGGCCTACACGAATCTTCCGCCTCCTTTTCACGTTGTCCTCGCGTTTCTTCCTTGGAAAGACGCAGTTTCGGGGGTTTTATCGAATCGAGTCTCCCTTTGATAGCAGAAGACATCAAACAATCGAAAGTACCTGGTCTTGTCTCATCTAAAGCTACCTTTGAAAATATCGTGGATGATCGGGCTTTTGGACGACTAGGTGCGATAGAAAATATCGAATAATTTACGATATCAAGTAACGGAAAATATCTGACCAGAAGCACCTGCTCTTCATTCATCCCAAATTACCTTGGAGAACATCGTGGATGACTTTTGAATGATTAAACGACAAGGTGTGATATCAAGTAGCAGAAGATATCGAGAAATAGGAAGCACAAGATAACGGAAGATCTAACCAAAAACACCTGATCTGCGCTCATCCCGATCTACCTTGGAGAACGTTGATACCAGCACCATCGACGACGCGTTCTCCAAGAACCAGATCTTCGGCAAGTTCGCCGCAACTAAAAATCCCTCGACGCGAATAACACGGTTGCAAGTTTAATCGAATATTCAGCGCTACCTGTCTCCGTGTTTATTACAGGCTAACTCGCTGAACCGTTGAACGTTAACATCGTCCATTTCCAGCGTCTGTTCAGCTCTCCCGAGGAACCAGATCCTCCGACACCGATTTGCTCCCTCGACGTCAAAAATCACCTCGGAACTCGGATACCGTTGAAACTGGTACGATCTGAATCGAGCGATCGGCGAATACCTGCCTTCAGCTCGGCCGATTCGTGACTACCTTGGCGAACCGTTCGACGCTACGCGACACTATCGACTTATTTCGATATCTCGCCGATTAATTAGTGGGGGCCAGCCGTCCATAGCTCGCCGATCTGTGACTGGAATTCATTGGCTCGGTTCTCACCGTCAGACGAAACTCCGTTCCTTGCGCTTGGTGTTACCGCTTTTGGTTTTTATGGAATCCGACAGTCGATCGGGAATTTTGTGAATGCGATCTCCTGCGACTTTTGAGAGGTCACTCTTTTTTAGTTGAATTTTTTGGACACTTGGGTCGATCTTGGAGATGCTTTGATATTGGTTCTGCATCGATAGAAGAGCGGTAGCAGAGGATTGTCGATTTTTTATTTGGATCTATTCAAATCTTGGCGCTTTGGAGTCTTCGCTGCGCCGTGAGGTTGTTCTTCGACCTATTTATCGAGTTTTCTCTTAAAACCGGAAAACAGTTGAATATTAATCCTCCTCGCCTTAGATTACTCAACATTCGATAAACTCCAGTGAAATTCTACTCCAACGAATCTTCCATCCCCGGAAGAACAACATCCGAAGATTCTAGCGATATCTCAAAGAACATTCATCCCTCCTGAATCATCAACAACCACAAAAAATCAGTGCTGAAAATTATCTCCCGCGAATAGGAGCTTCTTAAGGCGAATCGAGAGAAGATCAAACGGAAAAAGACGATGATAAGTGAGCACAGATCTGTGATGCAATTAAACGTACAAATCGCACAGTGAATCGATCCGTCCTCAAAGAGAAACTTGTCCGTCGACATGTCGTGACGATCGGCCGTGTTTGGACGTTCGATGGAACGATCTGTCGGCGGTGATTTCGTCCACGGTTGGTTCGAGGCGATGCAAGACTGACGGGAGAAGTAAAAATATCCACGGGAAACGGTACGCGGAATCGTGTGAATGACAGTGATCCGGGAATTCGTGTATGTACAGTGATTACGCGGGGACAGCACTCATGTACGTTGACTACGGCGGCGACGCTTATGCCGGAATGGGAATCAAGGCCATGAAGTCCTTCGGCAGGCCCAGAGGTATGATTTTGGGACTTATGTCTTCGTACGTGCTCGATCAATGGGACTTTAGCTCCCATGATTCCATAAATTCTTGTTATTTTATCATAAATTGAAGTTGGAGCTGGAATGATTATTTTGTGTGGGGAATTTTTGGAAATGAGGTTGGTAATGGATGAGGATTAGTTAGGATTGGAAAGATTCAGTGGCAGAGGATTTTTAGCTGCAGTTTTGAAGTAAAATAGTGATGTGAGCAGACGGAAAATGTAAATGGTTTAGAGAATTGAGGATAGTTTGATGATTTGACAGGAAACTGATTCGGTCTTAGCTGCAGTTTTGGAGTAAAATAGTGATATGGGTGGTAATACAGAAAATGTAAATGGTTTTGAGAATTGAGGGTACTTTAAAGTACCCTCCTTAACTCCTTTAGATGAAAAAAATGTGATTTTCTTGAATTTTTCTGTCGATGAATAATAAAATGTCCAAGATCTGCGCGGGATTTTTTAAAATTTTCCTGAATTATTGTAAAACCTACTGTAGCCTCGGTGATTCAAAATTCACCATCTCTTTCACCCCTCAGTATTATCGTTCAGACCGAGTACACAAATTACTCATTACAAAAGAAGCTTAAAGATATAGAGAGAAGCATATTTTTTAATCTTTTTAACATTGCGATCCGCGTCTCAGCTTTCCGAAGGCATGTCACTCTCTTTGACATAGCCATCAATCGCTATTAATTTGCGTTAAATGTTGCCAATAGTTTAAAACTGTATATGAGCCATTCTCTTGTCAAATCGATTAACTCCATAAAACCTAATGTGGAGAAACGTGATGAAATAATATACACTCCTTTTCAAAATTCCCTTCAAAATATAAATCCAAATTGTAGAATATATAATCGCATTTAGCTTTCCTCTAACGAAGTAGAAAATGAATAAGGCGGAATAGCCTTGGAATTAATTAGATTGACTTCTGAATTCAATTTATTATTTTTCGATGGCCAAACAAACTTCGTCATTTAATGGTGTTAATCGTTATTATTACGAAAATTTATTCTAAACATAAAGGATTCAATCAAATGCTTTGAGACTTAAATTTAAACAAAGTCAAAAAGTGGAGTTAATCGACTTGTGCACCGAACGGCTCAAATGGGTCAAAATGACCCGCCCGGGGAACTTAGTGTTAACACTAGAACTACCGGCGTAAATCTGCGATATTTCAATATACAGGTAACCCTCCTATAACACGGTAGATAGGTTCCTAGAAAATGCCGTGTTGTGTGAAACCGTGTTGTATGAGACCCAGAGCCAGTACAAAAAGGGGGGTTACGTTCCAAAAACTTATTAAAAACAAATATTTTTTTTACATCTACATAAGCAACTTAATTTTTATTAAAAATATAAATGTATGTACAACACAAAACAAAAAAAACAAAAAATATTATTTTAATTTAACGCAACTTTAATTTAATAAATTTCTTCGTCGTCACTGCTAAGTATAATCAACCGAGAATGTTTTTTCGGTGGAATGATATCGCCTTCACTTTCAGAACTTTTTTCTTTATTTAAAGTTCTTGCATCTTCTTCCCTCTTAAAAAAATTTGTAATTTTACTTTGCTTGCTGGTTCTTACCATGTCATTGCAAATTTCTCGGTATGGAGCTAGACAGTTTTGCAGCTCCTCGATTTCCTTATCGTGTTAGAGCGAAACCGTGTTATAGGACGCCGTGTTGTAGGAAGGTTCCCGCAATTTATGAATCGTGTTATAGCGAAACCGTGTTATAAGATGCCGTGTTGTAGGAGGGCTACCTGTATTAAATAAGAACTTTGAAAAAAGAGGAATCCAAGAGGCGGAAAAGATGATCGATTCGGTGATTTATGTTTTTTGAGATGGACGTAAAATATTTATTCTATGACTTTCATATGAACTTGGAGAATTTTTGGGGAAACTTGTGCACCAGTCATTTTGACTGGTTTGGTAGTTCTAGTGTTAATGAAACTCGTCAGCCATCCTCGAAAGTAGGCGAACCGGCGACCTTGGCAGCCCTTATCCTAGTCTCGCGCGTGGCACGCTTCTTCCGCTGAAAGCTAACCCTGACTTTGACATCGGATATCCCGGTAATCGTTCGTATTTGCGGTGGATTAACGCGACTAGCAGTCCACACGGAGGCGCAGGGACGTGCGCAGGCGCGGCGAACGATCGCAACAGATGTCGACGACGCCGCAGGAGTGCAGAACCTGCGTATCCCGACTTGGCCTCGACGCATATGCGCTTCCTGCAGTTGGAGGGACTCGTCTTTGTCGATATTCTCTTCTGGGAGTGTCGGAGATCTTTAACTAGATCTTGCGAGGCGATCTAAATGACTGGTTGCTCAATTTTTTGTGACGATGAGGAGGCGACTAGGGTCGACGGGTATTAGGAGTTTTTCATTTTTGGGCATTTGTTTCTTTGTTGCACATCTTGAGGGATTAAATGGTATAATTAGTTCGATGGAGATCTGCGGTTTTTGATG
Source organism: Cerceris ruficornis (assembly GCA_963989415.1). NCBI lineage: Eukaryota > Metazoa > Arthropoda > Insecta > Hymenoptera > Crabronidae > Cerceris > Cerceris ruficornis. Next base: position 29,369,439 of record OZ022519.1, read on the forward strand.
GGTGGAGAATCAACGAGGATGTGGTATATTAAATAATTAATTGGGAAAAATTTGGTGGAGGTGAGGGGGATTTGAAGTTTGGCGCGCTAATTTGAAATTTTAGGTTTTGCTTTGCTGCTTATTCAATAATTTCTCAGAGGTGATTTGGCAGCATTTGAACGCGGGGATATTTGTTGGTAGAGTTGGAAAATAGTAAGTTTCTTTGGGTATTAAGAGTAAAGTGGGTTTTGAGTACAGTGATTATCGTGGATAACTAAACTCAAAATTAAAGGAGTCGCACGTCCCAACTGGGTCACGCTCTAGTCTTATTTTTGAAGCTGCTGCCTCAATGTCCCTCCTCGCTGTCGTCAAATGCGATTCAGTCTTGCTGAAGTATCTCTCTAACTTCATTGTCGTAGTAAATTTTCCATTCCTTAATTTCTCTTACTTTAAACGTTCCACTCAACATTTCTCAAATTGACCTCAAACTATCCTACACCGTTGATAAAGTACCACCTCTAGAATCCCTGCAAGCACCATACTAAAAGACACCTACACCAAAAAATCCTGCGTCAAACATCTCTCAAATTTCTCAAATTATCAGATACATTCCAAACATTCCACATTCCCAATAAAACACAACTTTCAATCTCAGACTTCTCAAACAATCCGAGATAACTCTCCGACAATCTACCATCAACTTCACTACAATCTACAAATAAAAACCATTCGAGACTACATCGAAGACTGCAGCCAGGACACTCTCGTTGGAAATTCTTGCAGGGTTATTTATACGTAAAATCGTGGAGCGAAAATGTTTGCCGGTGAAGCGGGTTAATGATAAATCTCACGGGTGGATTACACCCGTAGAGGAGCGAGTGAAGCGGATCGTTGCCGGGTTTTAAAGTAGGGGGGATATCTCGAGCGAGAAGCTAGCCGGCCGATGCTGCCGCTTCCTGGCAACCGGTTTCAGCGAATGGCTTGATCCGTTTTGTTCATGTAGATATCACCGAGCAGAAGACAGATTCGAGAGTGTACTCTTTCCCGAGGCACGGCTTTCGATCGAAATCTGACGGGCTTATCGGACGATCGTGACCGTCGACTGCTACCGGAATTAACCCTTCAGGGACGGACGACGTCGTCGGACGTTTCAGGGCGTTGCGTTCTAACACCTAGATCGAAGACTATGATATTACGAATGATAATTGAGGAAAAATGACCTTTACATGATGCAGATTTTGAGGCAAATTCCATTGATTAGAAGTCTGAACCTCTAACTCGAGCTTCAGCTATAATTTATAGCTTTAACTCCAGCTCTAGCTCTTGCTGTAACTCTAGCTCTAACTCTAACTGTAGCTCTAACTCTAGCTCTAACTCTAACTCTATCTGTAACTCTAACTGTAGCTCTCGCTCTATATACAGCTCTAGCTCTGACTCAAGCTCTATCTCTATCTGTAGCTCTAACTCTAGCTCTATCTGTAGCTCTAACTTTATTTCTAGCTCTATCTGTAGCTCTAAGTCTAACTCTATCTCTAACTCTAACTCTAACTCTAACTCTAGCTCTCGCTCTATATGAAGCTCTAGCTCTAACTCAAGCTCTAGCTCTATCTGCAGCTCTAACTTGTTACGAAACGAGCACCACTTCGTCTTCGCGAGGGAAGGTTTTGACTCACGAATACTAAATGTATATGTTTTGTATAAATTAATATTTGTTGCGTTTATTTCTCTGTGTGTACTTGATGAAAGGTTCTTAAGAAGTGTTGTGTGCGAGTGTTCGTGTGCGAGTCGTCGGTGTGGAAAATTAGGAGAAGTTAGGAGTGGGGGACAGGGACCTTTGTAAGAGGGGATGAGGTTGTGAGGAGGGGGATGGGCCCTTAGAGTGGTCGGTAGGTATGCTGTGTGTATGTGTATCTGTTTATGTGTATGTGTGTATGAATATCTTACATGAAGTATTATAATTAATAATGACAATAGTGATAATAATGATAATAACAATAATGATAATGATAATGATAATAATAATAATAATAATAATAATAATAATAATAATAATAATAATGTTGGGCGATATTGCGGAGTGTGTCGGTTGGGGTTAGGACGTAACAAACTCTAGCTCTATCTGTAGCTCTAACTTTATCTCTAGCTCTATCTGTAGCTCTAAGTCTAACTCTATCTCTAACTCTAACTCTATCTCTAACTCTAACTCTAACTCTAACTCTAACTCTAACTCTAACTCTAACTCTAACTCTAACTCTAACTCTAGCTCTCGCTCTATATGAAGCTCTAGCTCTAACTCAAGCTCTAGCTCTATCTGTAGCTCTAACTCTATATCTATCTGTAGCTCTAACTATAGCTCTATCTGTAGCTCTAACTGTATCTCCAGCTCTATCAGTAGCTTTAACTGCAGCTCCAGCTCTATCTGTAGCTCTAACTCTAGCTCCAGCTCGACCGCTAATTTAACTCTACCTCTGGCTATGTCTATAATAGCCCTTATTTAACTCCCGCTCGTAAATACTATAATTTTCAAATACACTTTGCACCGTTGTTTTTATCATTCACAAAATTCCTATCACTTTCCGATACAATCCTTTTAGTTGTATATTTCGGTTTAACAGCTACAAGAATTTTGCGGACCTACACTTTTAAATGACCTCCAAAGTAGGCACTTTGACCGCCAGCAGTTTCGACGGAAACTTTCAAGCTGAGAATTTTCAACAAATATGTAAACCTCAGAAATTCTGCGCTCGGAAGGAAACCATGAAAAACAGAGATCTATAAAATTTTCGAATTCCCCGCAACGAACAGTACGGATCAAAAGAGGAGCGTCCAATCGAACGGAAACAATTTCGAAGCCCTTCGTTTTTTCCTCGGCGCACGAGGGTTAAGAGCTCTCGAAACCACCGAGATATTACCATAATTACGAGCGATGCGCACTCGCAGCGACCAAGTTTCGCAGGTAAAACACGAGGAAGAAGGAATTAAAGAGGGACACATCGCGGTTGCTACTTGATCGCGATTCGCCCGATCGAGACATCGGGAATTACGTTTCCGCGCGTATAATTTCCCCCGCAGCCTCGTCAATTACGGCCTCAAAACGAAATACTCGCCGAGTAGCGACCTCGCCGTGTAATAACGGCACGAAACAAGAAAGTAATGATCTACCGTATGGCGGCGCACCCAGCCTTACGTTCATACGAACGTGCCATTTCGATAAGTAATTTCACGAAGTCGTCCGAGATCATCGACCAATTTGGCGCGCATTTTAAACGGTTCGATGATAGCAGAACGCTGGGACTGTTGATGAGTTATTTATCGATGGTGTTTAAAAACAAATTTGTCCTTTGATTGTGGATAGATCTCTAATAGGTATTTTTCTGGGGTTTAGATTGGGGCTTGAATGATTTAAACTGTAGTAGATTCGTTAGGGGGCAGTGGCGGGTTAATAATTTTAATTTTGTATATTTTTCTGAGGGTAGTTTTTATGAATTTTGGGGGCAGAAGGTCGATATAGCATTTATTCTGTGAGGAGATCCATCGAAGAAAGTTTATGGGGAGAGCCATCCGGTGAAGATAGGAGGTGGAAGTTCGAGTTAGCGTCTAAGAGTTTCAAAGGCTGTCGTTTATACTCCCACGAAGAAGTTGGTTAGAGAGATTGCGACAAGATATTAAATTAGTTGTCGTCAGTCAATGACTGGGTGTAGTGTCACACTAGACAAAGAGAATGGTGGTCCAATTGAGTTAACCCCTTGCACTCGGAGGCTGTTGACGAGGCAAACGCGATAGAACGGCAGCCGAGTCATCATGATCTTTCAATTTAATCGGTCTATCTTACTTACGGATTATGACGGAGAATTAGATTGCATCGCTAATCAGGAAATACTCTAATTCCTTTGTCAAACGTGCCTCATGATGCTTTCAACGAAACGGTACATTATTTGATTTCATCTTTAAATTCCATGAAACTTTCATGCACAAGGTTTCAATGAAAATTAGGCTACATCGCTGATAAATAATCTGCAAACCTGCTTCGAGCACCCGAAGCAGCATTCGGTAGATCTTTGCTTTCTAATTACGCGGTGCAGAATTTTGAAAAAGTAGTAAATCTGGATTGCAGTTTCCTTTTCAACGTTTTTTCCTAACCTAGGTATTTTATATATTACATCCTCGGTGTTTCGAAACCCATCTGAAATAGCAGCTCCTAGTCGAAATGACGATACCAGTTAGAGCTACGATGCTATGAGTTGAAACCTTCCCTAGTCGATCGCCTCTAGAAAATTTCTCCTAATTTATTTGATATATCTCAGCCTCAGTTTTTCGAAACCTATCTGAAATAGGTCCTAGGCGAAGTGACAATATCAATTAGGACAATATCAATTATTGAAACCTTCCCCTATTAGTCACCTCCAGCAAATTTCTTCTAATTTATCATTTGTTATATCAGAGCATCGATATTTTGAAATCCATTTAAAATAGTATGGCCCAGGATAAATTACAATGCCAGTTATTGTCCTACGATGGACAAAGAGTCTCAAGGAAATCAAAAAATTAATTTCCCACTGACATCTCCAAAAAAGAAATTACATTCTCAACCATCCGAAGAATCATCCAACGAAAAATCCTTCGCTCCAAAAGACGAAGCCCAGCGAACGGCGCTGGGTAACGATAACCGATTCACCGTAATCGTTGGTATTATCTGGCACGGCGGGAGAACCGGCTAATCAGCTGTGGTACGATAATTGGTCCAGGATCGTCGTTGGACATCGTAGGACGCGCATACCGCACGATCGATGTGCGCAAACTCGTGCAAACACGCGCACACTGAACCGGTCGCCTCTTTCGTATCGTAGAAAAGGGGCGCGCGCGAGCCGATCTCCCGTCGTCCTCCGTATTCCCGGAGAGCGCCTCAGGAAGTCGACATTATCGCGGAACACACGCCGGGGACACGATATCTCGGCGAAACACACGGTTTCTTGATAATCGCTGGTTAACAATGCCGCCATCGCGACGTGCAGCCAGTACTACGGCAATCTTTGCGGCTGGACAATGAAAACTTCAGTCCCGGAAGGTTAATCTGGAGCTGTCGTTGACGCTTGGGTTAACGGGGATGATGGCTTGGTATCGGTGTTTTAATAGGTGTTGGTGGAATAGATAATTGAAATCGAATTTATCTATTCTCTGCATTTAACACTAAAACTACAGGGACAGTCTAAATGACTGTTTGCTAATTTTTTACAAAAATTCCTCGAATTGATAGGACAGCGATAAATTATATATTTTGCTTCGATACTGCAACTACCGACTTTGAATCTATTTAATACTAGAGCTACAAGATCAGTCAAAATGGCTGGTACACATTTTTACAAAAATTCTCCACGTTTACAGGAGAGTCATGAGATAGATATTCTAGGTCTGTCTCAAAAAACATAAATTAACGAACCGATTACCTTTACTACTTCTTATAATATAAGATATCAAATAATAAAATATAAAATATATATATTTCATAAAATATAAAATAGAAAATATGTCTACCTCTTGAAATATAATAAATTTAATATCGGTAGTTGTAGTGTTAAATATAGTAAATCAGTATCTTGGAAAAAGGGGACCCAAGTGGTGAAAAAGATGATAAGTTGAGTAATTTTTCTTTTATGCAACAAATGTGGCCAATTTACTGTGTGGCTTCCCTATCAATTTTCAAACAAAACTGAAAATTCGTCATTTTAACCGGCTTCGTACTTTTAATGCTAAATTACTTAATTGATCACCCTTTCAATTTTTTAAATAACAAATAAATAAGAAATTTCCTAAATAAGAAGTAAAGGTACAATATGGGGTGAAAAAGACACTCAATCAAGTAATCGAGATTTTACAAGATAAAAGTGAAATATTTCCTGCACCCCTACCAACCCGAGGAATTTTTCCAAAAAATTGTAAATCGATCATTTTAATCGACCGCCTCGACAGTTATAGAGTTAAATTGCAACAAACGCGCCTCAAGAAGTCCCTCGACGTTGAGAAACACCCATAAGCAAGGCGAAGCCACTCCGCAAGCTCCCAGCGATTAGATGCAGCCAATTATTAGCTGCGACGCACTCCTGTCCTTCGTTATCGCGGTGAAACACGCGGTTTCCTGATAATCGTCGACTAACAATGACGCTACTGCTCGTTAACATCGCGCGTATTTATCGAATCGGAATAAAACAAGAGCCTCCCTCTTTTCCCTCTCCTCCTCCCGCCCTCTCCTCTCTCCTCTTCCTCGTCGCTCCGTGAAACTTATCGGAGCAAACCAGCCGTCCGTGGCTGCGACACCGCAACGCGGGATTACCATGGTGTTCACGGGGCGCTGCTTCTTTTTTTTCTCTCTCCCGATGCCATGAAACCACCATCGTAATCTCGCTGGTAACTAGCGCGCGTTACTCGCGAGATAATTTGCGGTTTTCTGCGACGATAGGAAGGACTTAAAAATCAACGATAGAGCACTCTAATCGGGCGTTAATTGTTCGAGACTGAGAGGCTCGGCTCTTTGATTACGGCTGGAGGCTTTGATTAGGGCGATGGTTGTTCCAGCGGTTTTGCTTCGGAGATTTGGGACGTTTATTGTTCTTAGCATGAATTGAAGTCATTTACAATCTTATTTCTTTTTTTAATTTTGATATTAACACGCCATGGAGATCAGCGGTGACCGGCGCTATTAAATTCATTGCAATTTCATATGACTTTTGAACTTAAATATTTATGAATTTTCAAGTATATTCAATATTTAAGGATTGGCATTAAAAATGTTAAATTCGGCTGATTGTATATCTATTTGTGTTTTCAAGGTTTCTGCTTTGTAAAGATGTGATTTTAATAGGAAAAGTTTCAGATCAGTAAAAATAGTGAAACTAGCGAAATATCTATGGCGTTCAACGTTTTAATTATCTTCGTTTTTAAATTTCTTCCGAAGATTACTTAATTATCATATTTTATCAGTGTTTCCATACCTGATAATTGTTCCTACGACGAATTAAAGTAAGTTTTAATCTTATTTCTTTTATTAATTTGAATTTCGATTGCCATTGAATTCGCCTCGTTTCTTAAGCTTCTTTTATGACTACTGAATTATATTTATCAGTGTTTCAAATATCTGACAATTGTTCCTAGGACGAATTGAAGTAAGTTTTAATCTCATTTCTTTTATTAATTTGAATTTCGATTGCCATTGAATTCCCCTCGTTTCTTAAGCTTCTTTTGTGACTACTGAATTATATTTATCAGTGTTTTCATACTTGATAATTGTTCCTAGGACGAATTGAAGTAAGTTTTAATCTTATTTCTTTTATTAATTTGAATTTCGATTGCCATTGAATTTTCTTCGTTCCTTATGCTTATTTTGTGACTATTGAGCTTTCATATTTGAGTGTGTTTCAAACCTGGTAATTAATCATCCCCTATTTTGCCATTTCTGTATTTTCGCTAGTGTCAAGTAACTTCCCAACTGTTTAGAATACACATACCACGGAAGAAAAATAAGAAAAATTCCCCCGAGGTGATTAGAGTCCACTGGGACTCCCAGCCTCTATCTCCAATTACTCTCCACACTCAGCATCCCTGAGATAAATGGAATCCGCCAGCAGTTCTTCGAACGAGTCGCTCGGAAGATTAAATCTCTAATTCGAAATCTTAACGACATTACTAAAGCGAGATTTAACCTTCGAGGACGATCTGGTCCCCCTTTTGTCCCTCTGCGACGCCAATGGCGGAGGCGTGGTCAGGGATCGTTAAAAGATCGCGTTGTGTCCTGAATAAACAAACGGGTTGCACGACAGGAGTAATTGTTATCTGGCTATCGGACTCTCGGCTGACGTTTTCGAGAAAAATCTGCCCTTCGAAGTGTGTTCATCCTCGATAACTTTGCCTATCTTTGAGGCTACTGACGTGCTACTGGGTGGAGAACCCCTTAAAATGTTCTCCAGGCAGCTACGATAGGGATTTCCGGTTATATTACGAGCGATTTTCAATTTTGGAAACTTCTACAAATTGTATGCTACTTGTTAGATTCGAAGGGGTGAAAAAATTGGATGAGAAAAATTTAAAATACGTCATTACGTCAATTTTATAATAAAATATAAAGTATAACGGAAGATAGTTGGTCAATTTTCATCTAATTTAATCAATTTTTAATTATTCCACACGTTGGAGTTAACTATGGCATTTTATCAGGATCGAGCGATTTGGCAGATTAGAAAATTCAAGGGGTTAATTAGGTTAGCGTTAATAAGTCAACAAAACGGCGCGGGAAATATGAATACGCGTTCAGGGGGACGAAGAAACGCAGTCAAAAATAGGAACGGCTCTCTTTCCCAAAAGCAGTTCATAAATTATAATCAAAACGATACGAGGAGTCACCGAGGCAAAAAAAGGAAGCAATTCCGGCGGATTGGGGTGCTCGAGTTTTCCCCAGGTCCCCCGAGATGCGCTCTGCAACGTAGAAATAGAGACGCGAGTTTAAATTTAGTCTTCGCATTCGTGCCGCGATATCCTCCCTCGGTTCGTTTGCGCCCTATTTATGCACTTCTCTCTCTCCCCACTTTTTCTCTATCTCGCTTTCTCACTTTCTTCCTTCGGGTCTTTTTCCCTCTCCGCTTTCCTTTCTCTTTCCAGTCTTTTTCATTCAGCTTCCTCTCTCGATTTTTTCCTTTGGCATCACTTTTTCTACCTATACTTCCTTTAATAGCATTAATTTCTTCAATCTCTCCATTCCTCTCTCTCCTTTCTTTCTTTGCAATAAAACACATGTAGAAAACGTATAAATCAAATATTCCCAGTGTAGAAAGGATTAATTAAACAGATCGAAATAATTATTTCGCTGTGTGTTATTTCGTAAGCATTAAGATTAACCAACACCTTCGAAAAACGCACCCTACGCGCAGGGTGAAGTGCGCAGTTCCCGATCGTGTCCCCGTGACTTCGCCCGAAGCTAGTCGAAAGTAGCCGAACGCAGCCGACCGGCGCAACAGGTGTACCGCACGTGTGTACCGTGCGTGAAAGAGGGCTGACGCGCGCGGTCGTTATGTTAATCAATATGGCTCCGATAATTTGTAATTTCTGACCGGCGCCCTTCTCCACAGAGGGAGAAAAGTTCCAACGTCCATGGGAATTTGCCGATGAGAAATAGAAATACCTGTTTAACGTCATATCTTCTGTATATCTCGTCTCTTTGATCCTAAAACGCGACAGTGTCGAGATTGACGCGATAACAAGAAACAACACTCGGGGTTGCTGTTTCTGTCAGAGTTAAAAGAAAGGAAAAAAGTTCTATTAAATCTATTAAATTCTGTCAGAAATGCTACGTCTCCTAAGGTCACGTTAAAATGGTATTTTGAAAGTTATAAATTAAATTTTAATTAAATTACGGCGAACCTACCATACCTATGAAGCTAAAGGCGCAAAATTTGAATAAATGGGTCTTCAGATATCCCTATTTATTTTTGACATTTTTTTTCTAAATTATTACGTAATATAGCACAGCCTGGATACCCATCTAAAGCTCTATAGCCATCGAGCAAAATTTCCATAGCGGTTAAGGCCGAAAAGTACAAAAAGTGGCGGAAAAAAAAATTCAGGAACGCGACCCAGTGTCCCGAGCGAGGAATTAAAAAACGATCGAGTGCCTGCAGTTGCTCCCGGGGTCGTCACCTTTTTTTCCCCTCTCCTTCGCACGGAACATGCCGAAGTAAGTTTGTAGATGAGTTTTAACGGACACGGGGCACGTGCTAGCAAGGCGTCGCTCGTCTTCGGGCTTATCCCTCTTGCCTCGGCAATTCCGGAATACACTCAGCAGCCAAACAACTGCGGCAGCTGTTCCAAACGAACTACTAGCACGCGTAACTTACGAAATGTTCCTCGACCCTCTCGTTTCCAAGCGTCAACGTGCTTCGAGGTGGATATGTTAATTAAATAGCGAAAATGCTACATTGCGAATCGCTAACAACGTGGGCGAGAAGATTCGAGAATGGAGGTGGCTAAGAGTTTGCGGTTTCGGCATTTTTTGTTTCTCGTTTTACATTGTTTGACTTGGGGAGTCTTAGAGATAGAATTTTTTTTGCGTTTCGTCAGTCAATTTTGGGAATTTCTGGCGGATTTGGAAATTTCTTGGGATTCAGATTGATTGGGAATTATTTCTATTTTAGAAGGAGGAGGTTGCTTAGGACCTTGTTAGATTAAAAACTGACCCCCCTGTTCCGAATTTCTCAGTTTTCGAAACTTAGATACGTTTTGCAACCAAAACGATCCAATCTAAAAAATTTTCCGTACTTCAGGATCATAATAACCGAGTCTCTCGATCCCCGTCGATCCTCCACCGTCGAATTCACTGCTCAACTTCCATCGTTAACAATAATCATTAACGATAATAGCAATAACGCGAATTTCCAAATCAAATCCCCCGCTCGCCGTGTTTCCCATGTTATTCCGCCAAACTCGCGCAGAAAGGAAGGAAAAAGAAGGTTCAGGGACAGAGGAACGACTGATGTGTAAACACGCAGGTCGTAACACGACGAGCAGCCATTTCCGAGAGTGATTTTCCCTCGTAACAGGGAAGCACAATAGACCAAAGGAGTTTACACAAGAGGCATAAAGCGATCCAACAACTTCGTGGGAAGTTCGCGGCGATTATAGAGTCCGCGCGTTGTCCAACCGAGGCGTCCACGTGTTGTCTGTCGGTCTAGGGTGTTTTTTTTCGTCGCGATTCCCTAGCGTGGAATCTGCGCGCGCAGATGGAGAGAAGAAAATGTTATTCGACTCTTGCATGCAAGAAAATCACTCGCAGCCATTCGCACGGCAATCGCGCCAAGTTTTTGCCGGTCGACGTTTACCAGACGTGATTTTCGCGCCGAAGTCTTTGTACTCGTTTCATTTCTATTTTTACTAAATTAGACGTTGTGAGCGTTCGTTACACGCTGCTACAATTGTAGACTGTATACTTATTTGTCGCGGCTTCCACAATGTTGGACGCTATGGTCATTAGCCTTGTAATTCTGTCATTTTAACACTAGGTTTACCTTTCTTGTATATCTCCAACGACATCGAATTTAAAAATTAGGAGGCCTTGAAGAAAATGAATTTCTGTAATTTCCCTCACGAAGTTCGAAGTGGGTCAAAATGACCCGCCCGGTAAACCCAGTGTTAAACGCCCGTTCATTATCTACTTCCGTCATATTAGAATCCAAAGCTGTTCATCTGCTACTTCTACATTGTTAGATATGATGATCATTCGTCTTCTACTCTGCAATGTTGTGTATGATGAACATACGTCCTCTATTTCTACAATGTTGCATTTGATGAATATTCGTCTTGTACTTCTACAAAGTTAAATATGACGATTATTCCCCTTCTGTTCTACAATGTCAGATATGATAATTGCTCGTCGTGTGCTTTTTCAATTTTAAACGCTATGATTGTTCCTTATCGACTTCTACAGTGGAAGACTCCGCAGTTATTCATCTTCTGCTTCTACAATGTTAGATATCGTGATTATTCCTCTTCTACTCTGCAATGTTGTGTACGATGCACATTCGTCTTGTACTTCTACAATGTTGGGTATGATGATTATTTTTATTCTACTTCTACAATGCTAAATTTGACGATTATTCCTCTTCTATTCTACAATGTCAGCTGTGATGATTACTCGCCTTTGCTTTTACAATTTTAAACGCTATGATTGTTCATTATCGACTTCTACAATGGTAGACTCCACAGTTATTCATCTTCTACTTCTACAATGTTAGATATCATGATTATTCATCTTCTACTGCTACAATGTTGCATATGATGAATATTCGTCTTCTACTTCTACAATGTTGGGTATGATGATTATTTTTATTCTACTTCTACAATGTTAAATTCGACGATTATTCCCCTTCTATTCTACAATGTCAGATGTGATGATTACTCGTCTTGTACTTCTACAATTTTAAACGCCATGATTGTTCTTATCGACTTCTACAGTAGTAGACTCCACAGTTACTCATCTTCTACTTCTACAATGTTAGATATCGTGATTCTTCATCTTTTACTTCTGCAGTGTTGCATATGATGAATATTCACCTTCTACTGCTTCAATGTTGTTTATGATGAATATTCACTTCTATTTCTGCAATGTTGTATTCGATGAATATTCGTTTTCTACTTCTACAGTGATATATATGATGATTATTCGACTTTACCATGATAGATATGATAATTATTCGTCTTCTACTTCTACAATATAAGCGCTACGGTAGTTTATTATCTGCTTCCATGATATTAGACTCCACAGCTAGTCATCTTCTACATCAACTATGTTAGATGCTCTGCACAATCATTATCTACGTCTACAATGTTAAAAGCTATGGCGACTCGTTTGCAACCTGTGCAACGTTAATGACTATAGTCGTTCGTTGGCCTCCATGATCGCCGTTTGCTCATACGAAGTTGCCCACTGCGATCATTCCATGGCCTCGATGCCGAGCACTCCGCGACTTAAGTAAACGTTTTGTGATGCAAAGCATATTCCTGCGTTTAATTAATTCTTCCTTTCAGCATTATGATAGCGCGAACGAGGGGAACATTCTTGGAAAAACGTTTGAGCCGATCGAAATGAGGATGGACTCGAACGTTGGAAAATACCATCTCAAAATATGCCGGTCAATTTTAATGAGCGGGGACTTTATCTTAATTATTCGATCGCTGGCACTTTTTTACTGAACTCTTTAATGCGCTAAATATATTACAAAGTGCTGCCAAAGTTCCAATTTTCCTTTAATTGTGTTAACTACCCGAAAGTGCAATTTTTGGTATTGCAAATTGGAATTACTTCGACGTAATATCCTCTAAGGGCTGTATTTAATTCGACAAACTAATTTAACGTATAAAAATTAATTGAAAATTGAAAAAAAATTAATGTTAACAAATCATATTAAATATCAACAAAACTTTACCATCTCAAAGCTGAACATCGCAATATCAAAGAAAAGATAAAAAATAGGTAAAAAATTAGCGACAGTGGGTCATTCTAATCATTCAATTTCCCCCAGAAATATCATTAAATGACAAAAAAAACAACGGAATTTGTCAAAAATGCTGAACATTTCTTCCACAAAAGTTTCCACTGTGCCGATCAAAAAATTAGCCACGTGTCCCCGAGAAAATCACGAGGTTACGATGGCGCTTTGCAATTTAAAGGAGATCGACTTCAGCGTGGAAGAGTTTTTCGCCGCTCGCGATTATCTGCTTAATAATAAAAATGCAGATTCGAGAGTTTCGAATGCGAAATGCCCGGGCTCTTGGCGTTTATTAATAACGCGTCTTCGAGGCGAAAGAAATCGCGGAAGCGCGGCGGAGATCGGAGGTGCACACTTTCTATCCACGGCTGACGTTAATTAGCGAATGGCGAACTTTCATGAGGAATCGGCCCTATCCAAATATCCCGGCGAATGTGAATGTTTTCGGCATTCTTTTCCTTTCCGTCGATAATCCGCTCGTTTAATTAATTTCTGCTCTTGTTTTTACGACCACCGTAATTCCGTGGGACACGGAGGACCTTTGTTAGCAGAAATGGAAATGTTGGATGAATTAAAAGTTCTTTTCAACTAGGAACAGATTGCAAAATAATTTGCAACTGAATGTTAAAACTAAGCTAATTTAAATTTCCAAGTGGCTGCTGATACTTCGATATTTTGTATTAAATTAATTGGGTCGCTTAGAAGTCATACGGTTAAGTCAATTTTTTTTATATTTTCTGATTTTTGTAAATTTTAATAGAATATACTTAATTCTGTTAAAATTTACAAAAATCAGAAACTATCAAAAAAAGGATTTAAGTGCATTGGTTTGTGATAGCGCTCCGTTGCTATTGAAAATCCTTCATAATTTTCCATTTTTCCCTAACAATTTTTAACATTTTCGCAATTTCGCGGAGCGTAAGAACTCTTCGGCGATCAAAATTGAAATGTAAAAGAAAATTTCCTACAACTATCAGACCGAAATATATTTCAGACATCCAAATTTTAACACTAGAACTACCAAACCAGTCAAAATGACTGGTACACAATTTTTTCCAAAAATTCTGCAAGTTTATAGGAGAGTCATAGAGTAGATATTCTACGTTTATCTTAGAAAACATAAATTACCGAATCGACCATCTTTTCCACCTCTCAATTTCCCTTTTTTCAAAGTACTTATTTAATATTTTTAAATATGATAGATTTAACGCCGGTAGTTCTAGTGTTAAATTGTAATATTTACGAATTTGTTAATCAAATCGATCATCTTTTCCACCTCTCAATTCTTCTTGGTACAAAGAATATATTTAAATATAATAGATATAATGGCGGTAGTTTTAGTGTTAAATTGTAATATTTACGAATTTGTTAATCGAATCGATCGTGTTTTCCACGCCTGAATTCCCCTTTTTTCAAAGTACTTATTTAATATTTTTAAATATGATAGATTTAACGCCGGTAGTTCTAGCGTTAAAGGCTATCTAGCTTTAATTCCAAAAATCTCGAATATTCTTCTACACTAAATTAAAATAATATTAAATCACCAATATTATTTTACATGCAATTTTTTCCTTCATTCAATTTTTCCTTCCTCTATTCAATTATTTCCCTCAAAAAATCCTCTCCCAAAACCCACCACTTTGAAGATCCTCTCCTGCTTCTTCGAAAAACTACAAAGTTTCTCTACGTACCTCAAAAAGAGGCTTAGACCCATGCAAGAAGAGGAGCGATTATCCCAGGAGAATTTCCTGGGCGATGGATATGTTGAAAGAAGATAAAAATGACTTTGCATAATCGCCGGTTAAAGCGGCCCTTCGCAGCCGAACGAGAATTCCGTTGTAAAGTAGAAAACGAAAGGGGGATGGGTGCAAGCGGTTCCTCCGCGACTAGAAATGCCTTTTTTAAGCCAATTAAGCTTATCGGATGAAAGAAACGTCGATCTGCCGGCATAATTGTTACGGTGGATCGTCGAGAAGTCGCGCATGCCGCAAATAACACTGGCCATGCAAATTTATGTTGAACGAGCCCGGGTCAAGTGTCATCTAGGTCGCGGGTCATCGACGGAAATTTACATTTACATTCGATTAAGCGATGCTCGCCTCGAATGTGTTGACTTCGATCGATCGATTTCGAGTTCCGCAAAAAAATAAATTTTCTGCACCTGCGCTAATTTTCGTTGGCGATTTCAGGGGTCAGTGAACGGTCTTCGTTTCGATTGGTTCTTTTTCCTGGGATATGGCTTTTGCGCCGATGACTTGCATCTGCTTATTAACCCCTTGCCTTACAATTTCTATTTTGACGGCATGCGTAATAACTCCAAATTAATTCCAGAAATAGAAGTTTCTCTCTGATTCTTCACATTTTGAATAATCGACTGCAATAATAATATTATAGAAATAATTTAACCGTCTCGGGACCGACTGATTACAATTCAATAGTTATTGGAAAACTTCAAAATTTTATATTCCATTTATCGCATCACGTGTGTCACACGTCATTATAGGTTAAGGGGTTAAACTGTTGCATTTATGTAATTAAAAATTGAATGCAAATTTCTGCGCGCTTGGAATCTTTTTGATAGTTTAGGAATTTAACAGGAGCAAAGTCGAAACTGTTACTTTCTACGATCGAAATTCCATGACCGATGCCTTTACCGTTTTATGCCGGCACGAGGCATTATTGCTGGGTGTAATTAAGTTACACGTGTACCGGTAAATATGTAGACTTGCCGTTTCCTTTCGTGCACCTAATCATATCCAAATGTAATGGCTGTTACCCGGGAAATTGCTCGAAGAAAGGGAGGACATTTAGAGGCGGGATCTTAATGGAATCACTGTGCGTTCTCCGCGATATGCTGGCACTTGTTAACGAGGTTAATACGAAATATAATTATTAATTAATACATTCAACGAATTTACTGTAATTTGTAATTGATAATTCAC
The DNA here is from genome assembly GCA_963989415.1 of Cerceris ruficornis. Taxonomy (NCBI): domain Eukaryota; kingdom Metazoa; phylum Arthropoda; class Insecta; order Hymenoptera; family Crabronidae; genus Cerceris; species Cerceris ruficornis. The sequence continues at coordinate 29,385,385 of OZ022519.1, forward strand.
ACACTGGACGAGTGTTCCAGTTACGGTATTTAACACTAGAACTACCGGCGTTAAATCTATTATATTTCAATATATTAAATAAGTACTTTGAGAAAAGAGGAATGAAGAGGCGGAAAAAATTATTAATTCGGTCGTTTTCTCCTATGACACTCCTATGAGCAGGACTTTACCTTTTTAATGCCAGCATTTAAATAATTAATGTATTAGAAAATTCATAAATATTACAATTTGAAAGTCATATGAAATTCCGGCGACCCCATGGCGTTCAAAATTTTAAAAAAATAAGTCTTCTAGCTCTCCTTAAATTCAATGAGAAAATTCTTAACGCTAGAACTATCGGCGTTAAATCGATCATATTTCAAAATATTAAATAAGTACCTTGAAAAAGGAGGAATCAAGAGGCGGAAAAGATAATCGATTCGGTGATTTATGTTTTTTAAGATGGTCGTAGGATATTTATTCTAAGACTCTTCTAAAAACTTTGAGAATTTTTGGAAAAAATCGTGTACCAGCAATTCTGACTGGTTTGGTAGTTCTAGTGTTAAGAGAGTACTCTTTCGTTGCTGAAATAGTTCTGAATAGTGCATTGAGAAATCACTGTGCGTTCTCCACGATATGTGGGGACTTCTGAAGATAATTTAGTATTTCATATAATTAATAATAAATAAATTCCACGAGCGTTAAAGTTACTTGTCTTCCTGTTGAATAGATGTTGTCCTATAAGACATATCTTGACCCATGAAATGTGACTAGTGAAATTCCAGTGCACCGAAATCAACTGCACAAAAGTGCATCAATAAGACCATGGTAACAGTCGTTCGAATTTGCCGCTTAAAAATGCAATATTTCGCTATTCAAGTAACATCGTCGTCCTACAAGATAAATCTTGATCCATAAAATGTGACGTGCTTGCTATCGGCGGAGTTGGATGCATCGGGATCGAATGCAAGAGTGCATCGGCGGGAACGCAGCCACAGGCGTCGTTTCTGTTAAAGTTCGCCGATTGAAATGCGAGACACGGCCGAAGCGTTGCGCCGTGGCACGTGGGTTTTCAATTCGCCTGCCCGTCGTCGAGTAGCCGCCAGGCTACTCTTCGTCATCCTTCTTGTCATCGTCGTCTTTGCGCGCACTGCGCTCGCCCTTCGACGAAGACGCTCCTTTCCCGTCAGTTGGACGATCGTCTTTCGATCTCGTCGATTCAACGTTAAATATTCCACGTTGCGCGTAAACCCTGATGAATTATTCCATAACGATGTTGTTACGGTTTGCACGGTGCGGCGAAAGAGGCGAAATTGCGAGGGTTGTTTGCAACGAAACATGCCTTGGATATTTCAAAATATCGGAATTTTTAAATTATTTTTTGATGCGAGGGAAATGCGAGAAATTGCGAGGGTTATTTTTCTCCGTAGCAGGCCTTAGATATTCCAAAATATTGGAATTTTTAAATTATTTTATAATGCTGTTCTACCGATTCGAATAGGGCGGGAAAAAATGCGAAATTGCGGGGGTTATTTTCCAACGAGATAGGCCTTAGATATTCCAAAATATTGAAATTTTTAAATTATTTTATAATGCAGTTCTACCGATTCGAATAGGGCGGGAAAGAAGGTGAAATTGCGGGGGTTATTTTTCAACGAGACAGGCCTTAGATATTCCAAAATATTGGATTTTTTAAATTATTTTATAATGCTGTTCTGCCGATTCGAATAAGGCGGGAAAAAAGGCGAAATTGCGAGAGTTATTTTTCTCCATAGCAAGCCTTAGATATTCCAAAATATTGAAATTTTTAAATTATTTTATAATGCTGTTCTGCCGATTCGAATAGGGCGGGAAAGAAGGCGAAATTGCGAGGTATTTTTTTAAACGAAGCAGACTTTACATATTCCAAAATATTGGAATTTTTAAATTATTTTATAATGCAGTTCTACCGATTCAAATTGAGAGGGGGAAAAGGTGAAATTGCGAGGGTTATTTTTCAACGAAGCAGGCCTTAGATATTCCAAAATATTTGAATTTTTTAAGTATTTTATCATGCTGTTCTATCGATGCGAACAGGCGAAAAACGAGGTGAAATTGCGAAGATTATATTTGAACGAAGTGGGTTTTACATCATTTGAAATATTGGAATTTTCGATGATGATTTTTGAGAGGATTCATGGAGTATTTTATCACGGAACTTCTAAGGTTTGTAGTGCACTAAGATGGAAGATCCTTGAAAAATTAAATATTAAAGATAGACAACAAAATTATTAGGAAGTATACGGGACTTAGATTTCTATGAAAATATTGAAAAATGTAGAAGATCGTTCTAATGAAGGTCTAACAAAGTGAAGGAAGAAATTTTCTATACAGAACGGTAAGTCGTTGGTAAAATAACCACAGCATTCATAGTCGAAGCACATAACAAAAATCGCCGCGTTAAGCAACTGGGCCCAAGGAACCACTCACAATGGTTGCCGCGCATTTCCCGCGTTATTCCGCCAACCCCCGTATTCTCAGCAATGAAGTATTCCGCATGGAAATTAGATGAATCGTTTCATTGCATTAATCATTGCAATGCGGTTATTACAATTTCACCATCGTATTTAAAACGAACTAAAATTGAAAGATAAGAATTTCAATGCGATAATATATTCGATAAAACCGACACTGTTTGGATTAATTAAGAAACATCGGTATTAGATAATATTCACGATAGGAATACCGTGCGTAATAACTTCCCATTAAAATCTACGATGATTTCGGAATAAAAATGCGCAACGTTCCATCGGCAATATCTTCCACCGTAAACTGGAATTTCTACTCGCTCTTCCGAGATAAATTTCACCTCGCTCCGTTCAACTTTCCTCGTACATATTCGAAGCGCATAATTAAATCGGCAACGGCTAAACCCGCGCTGTTGCAGATTATCGGACGACTCTCAAGGCTGATTTGCATTATGCGATGGAGGAAAATATTCCTCCATATTATTTATGTGCTGGCACTCTGCATTGGTTCGTCACGCGCGCGAAATCGACGAAGCGTTAGAGATACGACTTCGATATGTTTCGTCGCGTCGCTTTACGACGCTTCTTGCGGACCGGCCTTAACGTTGAATCCATCGGAGCAGCAAAAACGATGGAATTTTTCCGTGTAAGAATTATGTTAATTTGTAACGAGGTAATGTCATTCATTTTCTACTTTTTTACGATTAATTAAATAATTTTCTTGCGCCTTTTATTTTTTCTTCTTCTTTGTATACATGTAACGTTCGATGCTAGATTAATTGTCCATAATTTTAATATTAATGTAATATCGCATGATTAAATGCGACGCGATGTTTTTTCATGGTGTTTTGATGTTTCTATGTGAATTATTTTATCGTGAATAATTAATACGGTGCGAGTCTTCTTTACAAAGATTAAGGTTGTTCGTTTATTGTAAACGAAGCTTAACATAACGCAGCACGTCATGACGTGACGTTATGTTCTTGATATTTCCGTGTTTGTTTTGGCAGTAATTCGTCGAATATAATCAACGAAAAATTCAGATTGCATAAAGATGTTTTTGCGGCGTTATGTCGCTCGTTACAAATCGAGCCTAACGTAATACCGTGCGGCGGAACTCTTTTTCTGCACCTTTCGGCTTTAATTGCTACGGCACAGTTTGAAACGGGTGTTGGGTGGTTTAATGGGTGGTACACTAAATAACAAATTACAACGAATTTCCCAGAGTTGGCGGGGCATTTGAATTCGGACCCACTAATTGAGAATCCTAGCCTTTACTTCCACACCCACCATAGCTTCCCAACTGCTACGTTTCACCGAGAACCTACAGCTTTAGGTGACCTCCGACCCACCGAGGCTACGACACTTCTCGAGTAATAAATTTCCCAGAGCTGACAACACTAGAACTGCCAAACCAGTCAAAACGACTGATACACAATTTTTCCAAAAATATATTTCAGACATCCAAATTTTAACACTAGAACTACCAAGCCAGTCAAAATGACACCAGTCAAGTATACAATTTTTCCAAAAATTCTCCAAGATCATAGGAGAGTCATAGAATAGATATTCTCCTTCCATCTCATAAAACATAAATTACAGAATCGATCATCTTTTCCACTTCTCAATTCTTCTTGCTTCAAAGCACTTATTTAATATATTTAAATATAATAGATTTAACGCCGGTAGCTCTAGTGTTAAATTGTAATATTTACGAATTTGTTAATCGCATCGATCATCTTTTCCACGTCTGAATTCCCTTCTTTTTCAAAGTACTTATTTAATATATTTAAATATAACAGATTTAATGCCGGTAGTTCTAGTGTTAAATTGTAATATTTACGAATTTGTTAATCGAATCGATCGTCTCTTCCACGTCTGAATTCCCTTTTTTTCAAAGCACTTATTTAATGTATTTAAATATAATAGATTTAATGCCGGTACTTCTAGCGTTAAATTGTAATATTTACGAATTCGTTAATCGAATCGATCATCTCTTTCACGTCTGAATTCCCTTTTTTTCAGAGTACTTATTTAATATATTTAAATATAACAGATTTTACGCCGGTAGTTCTAGTGTTAAATTGTAATATTTACGAATTTGTCAATCGAATCGACCATCTCTTCCACGTCTGAATTCCCTTCTTTTTCAAAGTACATATTTAATATATTTAAATACCACAGACTTAACGCCGATAGTTCCAGCGTTAACAAAGATCTACTAATTGCAAATCCTATTCTTTACCTCCATAACCACGCCAACCATCAAACTCTAGTTCTATTGCCCTCATAGCACCATAACCACGACACCATGAAAAAGGGTGCTCCAATTTCACCCCCATAGCCTCGGTACTTCTGCACCCACTTAAAATATTACCCTTATTTGGTCACTTAGCGCGTCGGCGTTCGTTCGTTGGTTCGTAGTCGCGCGCGCGAGTATTATGCAAATTGTCTTTGGCACTTGAGCGTGTTCGCTTCTGCGCAGAGACGCGCGCACGTATCAGCGGGCTCGTGCGACTGTGCGCGTAGAAACAAAGGTGCTTATGGGTTATGGGAGACTCGACGAGCCTGCACGCCATACATACTTAATGAACTTTCGGCGTTAAAACGTTGCCGATGGTTTGGACTCGTGCGCAGCTTTGCATCCTGCGCAGCAATATTTTTGACGAAGTCTTGTCAAAGGGAAATTTTATTCGATATTTATTTTGCAAGGGTTGAGTGAAAACTGACAAATGGGAGGGGGTTGGAATAAATCGAATAATTATCAAGTTCGATTTACAAAGTTTAAACAGAGGATATGGAAAACCAATTGGTAGATTTATCACGAGGAAAGATGGACATAACTTTCATTATGAAATTCGACGGTAATTAATATCTGTCCTTGGATCTAGGTCAAGCATATCAATCTTAATAAACAAAGTCTAAGTTTATTTGTATAAAAATAATTATTATAGAAACGTTGGTTTATTTCAAAATTAAAAAAGAGCAGGTGCAAAGATAAAATTAATGTTTTTTCCCGCAAAGGGGCGCAAAGACATTCATTGTGGGTCGCCTAAGGCCCACGGACCGCGAGTTTGCCATTATTATTTTTTAAAATACACAGCCAGGAGCTAATTAATGCAATAAACATAGCAAAGAACGCAGAAAATTGTAATTGATAAGCTGGAGCACCAGCTTCATCAGCAACAACCGGACACATCATCCTTTATAGTCAGCTATTTGCGCGTTAAACATTGTAAACCCGATCTCCAAAAACTAATTAATTTTCCCGGGAAGAGTTTCTCTTTAAAAGAAAAATAAAACCATTATCCCCCCTAATGACCTCTAATATCCTTCTATCGATGGTATCTAAGAAATCGCAGTCCCTGGGCGAAGTACTGACCCCGAAGTTCGAGCTCGAAAGGGCAATGCAATCGTTTGTATTCACCGTAAGGGGAGGTTCATTTAAATAATACATTAATTCAGTAATTTCCTAGGAAAAGCGCCACGCATCTCCTCCTTCTTTTTTTTTTCTCTTTCTCTTTCAATCGTTTCTTCTTGATCGGGCCTTCTCGGATGCTTCTCGTTGAATATAATTAAGATAAACGCCTTCCACTCGCTCCGAACGTATTACACTTTCCTTATCGAGATCACCGTCGTTAATTGTAAAAGTACTTTCGTTTTTGCAGCAGCGCCACAGAACACGCTACACTTTCCGAACCTCTTGCAGTACAATTTATATTTCCAGTTTCCTGTCGTTTAATTAGACACAGTAACCGAGGGACGATTAAGGATATTCGTATTAGCCGCGCGGAGTCGTCTAAAAACCCCGAATTAAAAGGTTCTTTGATGTCGAGTCTGCAGCGTAAAAAGTCACCGAGGATTCTCGTTGTAGAATCGTAAAATTCTTGGAGGAATGGCGCGAGCACTTTCAACATACTTTTCGCGGTTCGTTGAGGGAAATCTTGTTATTGACGCGTCGATCGCGAGGGTAGGTTGGGCCTTTTTGAAAGTCTGGGCGATTTTATTTCCCAAAGGTAGATTCTAAACCGTTAATTGGCTTTTCGTGGCTTAGCCGGTCGAAGAATCTCGTTGCCAGTATTCTGATAACAGAGGGACTTGTTTAGATTAATAAAGATTTTGGGAAATCGGAGCTACTTCTAAAGGTAGAATCAAAATTATTTATTGCTTTTTCTTAGCTTAGCCAGTCGAAGAATCTCATTGTCAGCACTTTGTTAACAGAGAGACTTGTTTAGATTAATAGAGATTTTTGGGAAGTCGGAGCTATTTTATTTCTGAAAGGTAAAATCAAAATTACGAATTGATTTTTCTTGGCGTAGCCAGTCGAAGAATCTCATTATCAACATTTTAATAACAGAGGGACTTGTTTAGATTAATAGGGATTTTTGGGAAATCAGAGCTATTTTATTTCTAAAGGTAGAATTCGAATTATTTATTGCTTTTTCTTAGCTTAGCCAGTCGAAGAATCTCGTTGTCAACATTTTAATAACAGAGGAATTTCTTTAGATTAATAGAGATTTTTGGGAAATCGGTGCTATTTTATTTCCAGAGGTAGAATCAAAATTACTAATTGCTTTTTCGTGGCTTAGCCAGTCGAAGAATCTCTCGTTATCAGCATTTTGATAACAGACGTATTCGTCTGAATTAACTGAGATTTTGGGGAATCTAGGCTATTTTATTTCCGAAAGGCACATTCTAAGCTGCCAACTATCTTTTCCTGGCTTACCGAATGAAAGAAACTCGTTGTGAATCTATCAATAATTGCGCAGTTCATCTATATTAACCGTTTGAGTGCCGAAGAATTTTCTTGTATATATGCTAAAAGTGCGGAATGAAATGCGTAGTTATTTTCTTTGGAAAATAATAGAAACGGTTACAATTATCTCTAATTATTGCATAAAAAGTAATTTTTACCAACAATAATATTTTTTATTCTCACTTATTACAAGAGTGTTTTGCTGCACAAATTCCATGAATTCCTTTTTCATATATAGCGCAAGTTAAGTTGGATCGTTTAATTCCATTACCATTTTTTACTGCATACCTCACACTGTCGCAAGTCGTCTTATCCTGCTCTCAATTAATGCGAATATTATATCGTAGCAACATACAGCAGCGCGATCGCGCTTCTACGCATTTCTGGCACAATACAAGAGAAGCGCGATAGCGCTTCGCCGCACTCAAACGGTTAACCCATTCACTGCCAGGAAAACTAAGCAAATATTACCTTCGCTTGTTAAAATTTGAGAAGATGACAGAAAGTTTTCAGAACATTGGTTTCATTAATCAAAAATATAATCTCGACATTTGTAATGATACGAAGAACATTTTTGTTCCAAAATTTCTATACACGCGCGGCCATTATTGTTAATTTATTTATTCAAACTTATAGTGCAGCTACGAGATATCTCGTAGTTGGCAGTCAATGAGTTAAACCGCATTTAGTACGATAGAGTAATATCCATTCCCCAAAGTCTCATTCCCATCAAACGATGAAAGTCCGAGTGAGAACCATCAAGACTCATATCCAACAACCTCCACGGCGCAAAAGTCGCAGAAACCGAGCGGCCAACCAACGTCCTTGATCGTAAACCTCAACAAATCCACGAGTCTACCGAGGGACATGCGATCCATAAATCTCGAGCATCGCGGAAGAGCCGATCGAGCTCGACTGGTTTTGCTTGTAATCGCGAGACTCGTCCACCCAACGGAAGCATCGGTGCGAGAGGGACAAAGGAGAGGAGAAGGAGAGAAAGAAACGAGGAGGGAAGGAGAGAGTCGTTCTAAGTAACTCGTAAGCACACGGGGTATTGGGTGCACGCACCATAAGGCGCGCACGCGGCCCTCTCGACACGGTGCACCGCATAGAGCGTAAGCGTACAACCCAACCTACAACCACGACCAAGATGCACCTGCACCTGCCCGCCAGTTGCACCCCTCTTTACGACGATGCTATCTAGGATGGTGAGCTCGGCGGCCCCCTTCTTCGCCGGTTTGCCTCTTTGCCTTTCGCGTCTCTGCGTCTTCGCCTTCTGCTTCGTTGCTTTACGTTTGCGTTGCACTGCTTGTCCCTGTTAGGCCCGTGACGTTAGGCTGATGGTACCTTCGATGGTTTGTTAACCTTTGCGCTCCGAATTACTTTACTAACTTTCCGTCGGATAAGGAAATATAGTCTGGGAAAATTCTCGACCGTTGATTATTCATTTTTACTTAATCCCTTGTTCTACAATAACGAGCGACACTCGTGATGAGGAAAATGAAAATTTGCAAGTTTTGTGAAATCTGTGAAATTGAAAATATTTGAGACGCGACGCGGTAATATTATTCCTGTGATATTAATATCACGTTAAACTGTAGGATATATCAGGAATCACCAATCGATTTTTATTTTAGCAATTAAATTCTGAATTGTTGCGGAGGCTGATACAAAAAAACGTAGGGCAAGGGTTAATACTAAGAAGAATTGGAGGTACATGGGATGTTTATGTTAAGACGCAGAATTATTGTTGATTTCGAAAAGTCGATAATTAGTAGATGAAGCGTTAAGCGCCATTGAAAGCTGTGTCGAATGCAGCTTGCAGATTGCAAAGGGTTAGGGCTGTTGAACTCTTGGCTTTAGATTAGTTTTTTAGCATTTGATCTTCTATGGAGTTATCGTTATCCTGTACTTAAACTTCAGCTGCTGTGGTGATTTCATCTAGGACCTCGTTTTAAGTGTGTTCTGAACCACCGAGGTTGGAATATATTAACAGTAGAATTATTGACTTTGTCTATTACATTTAAATATAGCAAGTATCTACTTACAAAGAAGAATCATGAGGTGAAAAAGATGATCGGTTAGGTAATTTTTCTTTTGTAAGATCAGCGTGGAATATTTCTTGTATGAGTGCCCTTTTAGTTTGGGGAATCTTAGGGTGAAATTGGGAACCAGTAATTTGGACAGGTAGTTTTAGTGTTAAATGAGAATTTAGTGAAAGATGGTCAGAAGTAACAGGGTACTTCGTTGGCATCATTGCTGGCATCCTCACCTCCAAATTTGTCCGCGTGCTAGCACATACCGCGATCAATTGTCTCTTAATATCCTTCCCTACTGTTCGATTCGAAAAGCATCGCTGCTACTTGTATCCTCGCCTTAATCTTTTAACCCCCTGATCCCTCGGAGACTACAGGTATCATCACCAACCTCCACGTCTACTAGAATCTTCCTCGTGCATCTTGGTCTTTCAACCTGCCACTTCTTCGACTTCTCACACCTTCAACGTCTTCGCCCATTCATCTACGCTACTGCCTCCTCGTCTTCTGCTCTCCTTTGCCTCATAAACCTCTCAAGCCATCGGCGCCTCGGTCCGTTGGTCTGTTCGTATGTTGGACGCTCTCGGTCCGTTGGTGTCTTCGCTGTCCGGCTTTTCGCTTTCGCTGGGCTCCTGCTGCCGCCGCGACACCTGACGCTCTTACACACACGCGTAAACGAGCGTGTTTTCTTGTACGCGCGAGCGAGCACGCGTGCTCCCTGCGAGTATACACGGTGAGACGATCGTACGCACCTTCCTCTTGCTGAGGTGTTCGTACGCACCTTCCTCTTGCTGAGGTGTTCATATGCACCTTTCTCTTGGCGAGGTGTTCTGTGTACTTTCCTCTTGGCGAGGTGGTCTGTGTACCTTTCTCTTGGCGAGGTGTTCATATGTATCTTCCTCTTGGTGAGGTGTTTGTATGTATCTTCCTCTTGGTGAAGTGTTCTGTGTATCTTCCTCTTGCTGAAGTGTTCATATGCATTCCTATTGGTTAAGTGTTCATATGCACCATATTCACCCTTGGCGATGTGTTTTGTGTACTTTCCTCTTGCTGAGATGTTCATATGTACCTTCCTCTTGGTGAGATGTTCATACGCATCCCTCTTTGTGAGATGTTCATATGCATTCCTCTTGGTAAGGTGTTCATATGCACCTTCCTCTTGCTGAGGTGTTCATATGCATTGCTCTTGGTGAGGTGTTCATATGAACCTTCCTCTTGCTGAGATGTTCATATGTACATTCCTCTTGCTGAGGTGTTCATATGAACCTTCTTCTTGCTGAGATGTTCATATGTACCTTCCTCTTGCTGAGGTGTTCATATGCATTGCTCTTGGTGAGATGTTCATATGTACCTCCTCTTGGTGAAGTGTACTGTGTACCTTCCCCTTGCTGAGGTGTTCATATGCATTGCTCTTGGTGAGGTGTTCATATGCACCTTCCTCTTGCTGAGGTGTTCATATGCATTGCTCTTGGTGAGGTGTTCATATGAACCTTCCTCTTGCTGAGATGTTCATATGTACATTCCTCTTGCTGAGGTGTTCATATGAACCTTCTTCTTGCTGAGATGTTCATATGTACCTTCCTCTTGCTGAGGTGTTCATATGCATTGCTCTTGGTGAGATGTTCATATGTACCTCCTCTTGGTGAAGTGTACTGTGTACCTTCCCCTTGCTGAGGTGTTCATATGCATTGCTCTTGGTGAGGTGTTCATATGTACCTTCCTCTTGGTGAGCTGTTCATATGCACCTTCCTCTTGGTGAGGTGTCCATATGCATTTCCGTTGGTGAGACGTTCGTTTCTTTCTTATTTTGTACTTTTTGGGTGTAACGCGTTAAATGCCCCCGATATTTTGCTAGTTGCATCATTTTTACTGAAGTGAAATTGTTTCTAGTAATCATGACAGAGTAGAAGAGTTAAAGACACAAATAGATATAGAGTCAGTTGGACTTTACCTTTTTAATGCTAATATTTAGATATTGAATGTATGTATTTGGAAATATTACAACTTAAAAGTCGTGCGAAATTTCATTTAATTCAATAGCGCCGATCATCGGTGGCCCCTGACGTTAATCGTGTAAACTGCTATGGCCGTTTAGCCTAGGAGTTGCTGTTTCAGGTGGCTTAGGTATCACCGAGACAATGATGAATGTTAATGAAGTCTCAGAAATCTGTTTCATCGTACATTTATCACCAGATAAATTCTGTTGCGAATAGAGAATACTAGTTTCGCCTAAACTGGGGTTGCGATAACGTATGCTAAACTGGTGGAGGTCGAACTAGCCTTCCTCGTTGTCTAATCGAATTTCCGGCGGCTTCATTCATCCACCAAGGTCAAACTTTTTTTAACCCACTATCTTGTAATTATTCCTATATACTTTTCTTGTTTTATATTTCAACTTCTGCTAGCGCGTAATTTCGCCTGATACCTAGAATTCAATTGAACCTGAGTTTAAAACTAAACTTACCGGTGTTATATCTATGATATTTAAATATATTAATTAAGTACTTTGTATAACAAGAAATCCAGAGGTGAAAAAGATAATCGGTTAAGTAATTCTCGTTTCATAAGATAGACGCGGAACATTTACTGTCTGCCTCCCCTATCAATTTTTGGAATTTTTATAAAAAATTGACAACCGCTCACTTATACCGCCTTGGTCATTTTAATATTAAATAAGAAATGTTTTCCTAACTTATTATTTAATACATCATAATCTCAATAATCCTAAGCAAAGTGATTTCACTTAAAGCCGAAAAACTGGAAAAGAAAGAGAAGCAAAACAAACGAGACTTATTAAATCGAAAGCTAGTCAGCTCTCGCGCATGCACCGTCGTTCTCCAAAATGGCGACGAGAACAATGTGGCAACGGGCAAATTATAAAGCCCACCCTGTATATACTTGGCCGGTGCTTTGTGAGAAGTACCATTAACCTGGCTTCTCACATATTCAGGGGACTGTGCCGGTGTCTCCCTCGTTTTAGCTCGTTGCTCTACGTTGAAACGCCGACAGGTACCACCTACCGCCGCTCGACCGACCGTGCAAAAGCTTCCACTTGCTGGCGCGCGTCCCTTCTTTTTATTTCGAGGCGCCGATACGTTTTCCAGCCACTCGAGCTTGTCGATAGAAGTGTTGGAGGCTAATGGAAGGAACGAATGGGAAACTAGCTTGGTTTGAGTGTTTATTAACACTAGATTTACAGAAGCCGTCAAATTGACGGGTCCCTACTTGTCTTATAAACATTTCTCAAATTTACAGAGACCCTGTACAGTAGATATTTCACGTGTATTTTATAATACTATAATGACTTAACGAATTATCATTTCTGCAGCTTCATCTCTCTTTTTCCAAAGTCCTTATTTAATATATTGCAATTTAACAGATTCCACGCCCGTGAATCTAGTGTTAACCCATTGCACTCCGAGCCATTTTTACTATGAGATATCAGCTACTGCAGGACAATTTGCAATTGTGCGAGTGCACATCTATGGGAAATTGAAAATCTTGCTTTGTCATTAACCCTTTGACTGCCAACTACGAGATATCTCGTAGCTGCGGTATAAGTTTGAATTAATAAGTTAACAATAATTGCTGAGCGTGTATAGAAATTTTGGAACAAAAGTGTTCTTCGTATCATTACAAATGACGAGATTATATTTTTGATTAATGAAACCAATGTTCTAAAAACTTTCTGTCATCTTCTCAAATTTTAAGAAGCAAAGGTAATTTTTTGCTTAGTTTTAAAAACTGTTAATTAATTAATTGTTGCAATTAATCAAATGTTAATTAATTTCAAGAAAACATGAAATACCTCTAAACAGAAACCACCCCCAAAGATCTACCAAAGATAGAACTACAAAAAATCTGAAATTATATTTACAGCATGGAAAATTCTACTATAGACTTTCCAAACAATTATCAAAAGAATAAAAAAGTTCAAAAATTCAGCGGAAATCCAAAAAATCGCCTAATAAAGAGCACCGTCCGAAAAAACGTCCTATCGGTCATCATCAGGTGTTCTAAAAGCTTTCTGTCATCTTCTCAAATTTTAAGAAGCAAAGGTAATTTTTTGCTTAGTTTTAAAAACTGTTAATTAATTAATTGTTGCAATTAATTAAATGTTAATTAATTTCAAGAGAACATCAAATACCTCTAAACAGAAACCACCCCCAAAGATCTACCAAAGATAGAACTACAAAAAATCTGAAATTATATTTACAGCATGGAAAATTCCACTATAGACTTTCCAAACAATTATCAAAAGAATAAAAAAGTTCAAAAATTCAGCGGAAATCCAAAAAATCGCCTAATAAAGAGCACCGTCCGAAAAAACGTCCTATCGGTCATCATCAGGCGACCGGCGTCAAAGAGCTCGATCAGCAATTAACTAAACGCTCTTATCCAAACTCGTTTGTACATCTCATTTGAATACCCATCTCCGACGGGGTATCACCGGTTTTCCCGGTTTCACTCCCCCCCGTTGCTTTTGAAAACGTCGATTTCTCACCGAGAGGACGGGTCGCCTACCGCGTGCAATTTACGGCGACGCGGAAAACGGACAGCGGGGAATTAATGCTCCCGCGGGCCGATTCAATTTGTTGGAGAGTAACGGCATAATAATCCCGATGCGCGGCTGCACGTCCTTGCAGGAGACTAATGATCTTTAATTGCCGTTTTCTTGTTACAGATATACCGGCGCAAGTGCCGCCGTTAACACCTGGGACCAACAAGAAGATGACCGAGGCCCTGGAGGCCTCCTTCGCCTCATGGGAAAAGGAACGGGTTCGCCTTAATATAACCAAAGGTTAGGAAGATTCTGTTGTTTTTTTTATTGTTTTTTAAGGGTTTTCTTGGTCGCAATGGGAATTGAGAATTTGTGGAGGGGTTGGATTTTCGGGTGGGGTTGGAATTATTGAGGTTTTGTGCGCTTTGTTTAGGGACGTTGAAAAAGGGGTGATATTGGGAAGAAAGGTTGACTGATAGATTTGAAAGATAGAAAGGTAGATGTGTAGATCTTGAGAGATAGAAATGTGGATCGATAGTCGATGAAAGAAGAAAGTTTTTTTTCGCTTAAGCCCTTGCCTTACGATTTCTATTTTGACAGCGTGCGTAATACCCCAGAATTAATTCCAGAAATAAAAATTTCTCTCTGATCTTTAACATTTGACACAATTGACTGCAATATTAATATTATAGAAAGAATTTTACCGTCTCGTGATCGACTGATATTTTCAATTTAATAGTTATTGGAAAACTTCAAAATTTCGTATTCCATTTATCTCTTCACGTGTGTCACACGTTATTGTAAGCTAAGGGGTTAAACAGATAGAACGCAGATATAAGGTTCAGAAATTTGAGACGGGAACTGGGTGGCTCGATTCAAGTAGGTGTTCAAACTTCGTTAGACAATTCTAAACTTTATGACAAAAAACACAGTCCTGTTCGCCATTTCGAAATTTCAAGCGCAGGATATCTCAAAAATTCTCTAATTTACATGTCTGTCGGTCGAAAGAGACATCAAACACCCCCTCCTTTCCACGTTGACCGATTCGCTATTCTCTTCTAACTCCCTCCAACGCTTTGAAGTAACAGGGTAGAAAATTCGCCAAAGACGTTGAAATCGCAAGCAGCGCAGTCCTCGCTCTTTGCCAGCGAAAGCGAGAGACAGAAAAGAGGGCGAGAGAGAAAAGGAAGAAGCAACAGAAAAAGAGAGGATGAGAGAAAGAAACTGACAAGAGTATAAAAAAAGAGGCATCAGGAAAACTTAGTAGGACAGAAAGTGAGAATAAGGGAACGAAGCAACACAGAAAGAGAGAATGAGAGAACGAAGCAACACAGAATGAGAGTATGAGACAAAGAAGCAATAGGCAAACTGACAAGAGTGTAAAAGATGAGGCACCAGAGAAACTTAGTAGGGCAGTAAAAAGCAACGCAGAATGAGAGAATAAGAGATCGAAGCAACACAGAAAGAGAGAATAAGAGCACGAAGCAACACAGAATGAGAGTATGAGAGCAAGAAGCAACAAATTAACTGTCAAGAATATCTAATATGAGGCAACAGAGAAACTTAGTAGGGCAGAAAGAAGTAACACAGAATGAGAGTATGCGAGAAAGAAGCAACAGAGAAACTGAGTAGGACAGAAAGAAGCAACACAGAAAGAGAGAATAAGAGAACGGAGCAACACAGAATGAGAGTATGCGAGAAAGAAGCAACAGAGAAACTGAGTAGAGCAGAGAGAAGCAGCACAGAAAGAGAGAATAAGAGCACGACGCAACACAGAATGAGAGTATGAGAGCAAGAAGCAATAAATTAACCGACAAGAGTATCTAATATGAGGCAACAGAGAAACTCAGTAGGGCAGAAACAAGCAACACAGAATGAGAGTATGAGAGGAAGAAGCAACAGAGAAACTGAGTAGGGCAGAGAGAAGCAACACAGAAAGAGAGTACGAGGGAAAGAAGAATGAGAGAAACACGTGCATGCGTGCAAGCGTGCACGCGATGGATGCATGCGTGCGCGAGCGTGGAGACGCGGGTACGCGGGTACGCGGGCACGCGGGTACGCGATGTGATGTGATGTGCGACGAGGCGGCGATGTGCAGGAATTGTGAATGTGATGTTGATGGTTCTCTGATGGGGAGCCGATGCCACACATCCGGTATGCGCATTCAGAGCCAGGCGGGTGTGACGTTACTTCCGGTCTACATGCCCCGGGTTCGTACCCTCCAGCCAGATCACCTACAGTCTGACCTCCGTGAACCTAACGAGTAACCTCGCGCCGTTCCACTTACAATCGAGCCGAGTCCCGTCGATTACGATACACTTTTTTATGCCCCTTTCTCTCCCTCTTTCTCTTTCTGCCTTTTGCTTCTGCAAATTCTATCATTCCTGTCTCTTTCTCTCTCTATCTATTTGTCTCCTTTCATCGCACTCTTTTCCCTTTTTTCGTTTACCATCCGCTTCTCCTTTCCTCTCTACATCCATTGTCTCTTTCTCCCACTTTCTCTGCTTCTCTTTCTCTCTCCGTTTTTCTCCCTCTTTCTGCATCCTACGGTCAGACCTCTCCTCCTACCGCCGCGTCGTCTCGGTCCCGCCGGTTTAATTGTTCGCCGCGGTGCAAATTTATTTTTTACGACTCCAACGGACAGAACACGATTTTAGATAAGACACTCGACCAACTCGACGGCGAAGGTTTGCCTCGGTGTTCCAACCCAGCGTTAACGTTGACGGAGGGTCCTTTTCCTGGATACCGTAGAAAGAAACGGAATGGGCTATTCAATTTTTATTCCAATTTTTAATTCTCAAAATTTTGCATTAATTTGCACAATAAAATTTCTGCACTCCGATTGAGCACATTTCGGAAAATCCTCATGCAGTACAAATTCACCTAAATGTCCAAGAAAATGTGAATTCCATCTTTTCGAAGTGTTGCCAGAAAATAGGCAATGTTTGCGAAGGTTTCTTGCAGCGGCAAAAATATCCGCGCAATGAGAATTCTCGAGGCGAAATCGAAAGTAAACGGTGAAATATCGTTAGAACTTCGCAAGTTCCTTCGATCTACGTGCATCGTTGGAGAAGTCAGGAGGCGCGAGACGAACGTCGGGGCACCTGCTTCGCGGGCCGACACGCCGTGCATTCGCGATTGCATTCTGGAACGTCAGAACCCTCTGTGACGCATTCGTTATTATGATTTATTCAGAATCTGCCGTTCTTATGAATAATAAACGAGCTCGGTGATACGTACCGTCCGCAGAAACGCGCCGAAATCAAAGTGCGGCGAAGCGGTTTCAAAGGTGAACTGCGGGAATTTTCATTTACGGACTTTTGTGGAATATCGTGCAATTTTTAATTGAAAATCCGAGAAAATATAGTATTTTTTAATCGTTTTCGTATTAATTTTAACACTTTAATCGCGAGGCGTTTTGAAAGGTGAGTTTTTAAAATTCGCGGGCCTTAAGATACTAGAGGGAATTGTGACAAATTTATTTGTAATAATTTTAACATTTTCACGGTGGGACATTTCGGAATACAGATTTTCAAAATTCGCGGGCTTAGATAGTACTGGGAAAAGTAACAAATTTATTTGAAATAATTTTAACACTTTAATCGCGAGGCGTTTTGCAAGGTGAGTTTTTAAAATTCGCGGGCCTTAAGATAGTAGAGGGAATTGTGACAAATTTATTTGTAATAATTTTAACATTTTAACGGTGGGACATTTCGGAATACAGATTTTTAAAATTCGCAGGCCTAGATAGTACTGAGAAAAGTAACAAATTTATTTGTAATAATTTTGACACTTTAACTGCGAAGCGTTTTGGAGAGCGAATTTTTAAAATTCGCGGGCTTTAAGATAGCAAAGGGAATCGTAACAAATTTATTTGTAATAATTTTAATATTCTAACGGTGAGACATTTCGGAATACAGATTTTCAAAATTCGCGGGCCTAAATAGTACTGAGAAATGTAACAAATTTATTTGTAATAATTTTAACACTTTAATCGCGAGGCGTTTTGGCAGGTGAATTTTTAAAATTCGCGGGCCTTAAGATAGCAAAGGGAATCGTAACAAATTTATTTGTAATAATTTTAATATTCTAACGGTGAGAAATTTCGGAATACAAATTTTCAAAATTTGCGGCCTCAATAGCTGAGAAACGCGCCAAATTAATTTTTATATTCGTATATAATATTTTTTTTTATTAACTTACATTGATATTTCGAAAATGCATCATAGGATTTTTCGAAACACTTGCCTGGCAGAAGGCAAACGAATTCCCTAAGAGGGGGACACGCGTTTGGAATACACCATAAAGGCGATCGATCCTCAAACAGTGACACAGGTCCGCAGGTGCCACGCGCAGGCATTCTTTTTTCATTTTTGAAAAATCGAAGTTCCGACTGTGATTTCGGTCGGTTGATTTAGGAACGTGTGGCATTAGGGCCGGAGTTTACCCGCGATACCATGGCCTTACCTGACGGCTGGTGATAAATTTCTATGGCGAGGACTTACAGGTGCCGCCGAAATTCTTTCTTATGGTTATTCCGTTCCGCTAGTTGGAAATGTGCAATTGAAACTAATAGCTTTCCCTCGGCATTAATTAGAATTCATTGTGATATTAAAATTTAATGCAACTGCTGTCGACTCCCTTTTCGATGGTTCTTCTATTATATTTAGTTACTTAGAAATATCCAACTGATACCAACAAATTGTGCCGAACATTAATTGCACTTTATTGCGACATTACAATGAGCCGTTTATTTTAAAAGTGACGTAAGTCACTGTCCCTTTAAATCGAGATATTGAAATGTTTGCGCCTGATGAAAAATATTGATGTCAATTTTCAAAAAGATTTATTTATGCTTGGTATCTCTGATACTTATACTTTTCTCAGTACAAACAATGTCATTTAGTCACTGAAAAATCACCATTTTTCACTACGATAAAGTGACGTATACCGCTTTCAACGTTAACAGCTCAAATGGAACTTCAACTGAGATAAAATTTGAAACAAGTACTACCGACGGTCTTTGTTAAACAGTTTCTATAAGTAATATACGATCAGTACTGAAATCAAGTCCAATCCATGGTGAAAAGTTGCACGGAGAGGAGCGCTAGTTAGCTGGGCTGGGCTAGTTAAAGGGAAATAAAAGGAGTAATCAAAAAAGAATAGAAGAACGAATGAGTAGAGACGACCGAGGGGAGAAGCGCTCTTGTAGGTGGGATCCGTAGAGCGAGAAAGAGAGTGAGAGAACGTGCGAGAAGAAAACAGAGAGAGAAAGAGGAACAGAGACCGAGAGAGAGAGAGAGAGAGAGAGAGAGAGAGAGAGAGACTGAGAGAGCCAGCATAAAGTCTGTTAACAGTGCTGACAAGGAATAAGTTGGGCAAACATCGGCGCGATCCTCAAATATCGGCGGCCGCCTTTGATCGTGCCGTGCCGTGTCGTGTCGTGGCGTGGCGATGCCACGCCGTTAGACGCTCTCCTCGGTGACTCTCTTGCTCTTTGCTCTCACCTTTCCTATATTTATGTATCATCGCCGCGAAAACCCGCCGCGATCCGTAAGCATATTTCATCGGTTTTCTACGAACCCATGGACATCGTTGGCGCGAGCCGAAGTGAGACTCCATTCATAAAAAGAGCTACGCTCGCGCGCCACTTTGCGCGGCGCGAATGAAGACCGGAGACGTATGGGGATTTTAACTGAACTGCCGAGTTGGTTAACACTGGAACTACCAAGCCTGTTAACACTAGAAATACCAAGCCGGTTAACACTAGAACTACCCAGACGGTTAACACTAGAACTACCAAGCCGGTGAACGCTAAAACTACCCAGGCGGTTAACATTAGAACTACCAGACCGGTTAATATTAGAACTACCAAGCCGGTTAACATTAGAACTACCAAGCCTGTGAATACTAAAAGTACCAAGCTCATTAACACTAGAACTACCAAGCCGGTGAACGCTAAAACTACCCAGGCGGTTAACATTAGAACTACCAAGCCTGTGAATACTAAAAGTACCAAGCTCATTAACACTAGAACTACCAAGCCGGTGAACGCTAAAACTACCCAGGCGGTTAACATTAGAACTACCAAGCCTGTGAATACTAAAAGTACCAAGCTCATTAACACTAGAACTACCAAGCCGGTGAACGCTAAAACTACCCAGGCGGTTAACATTAGAACTACCAGACCGGTTAATATTAGAACTACCAAGCCGGTTAACATTAGAACTACCAAGCCTGTGAATACTAAAAGTACCAAGCTCATTAACACTAGAACTACCAAGCCGGTGAACGCTAAAACTACCCACACTGTTAATATTAGAACTACCACGCCTGTGAATACTAAAACTGGCAAGCCCATTAACACTAGAACTACCAAGGCGGTGAACACTAAAACTACCAAGGCAGCCAAAATGACCGACTTCCAATATTTTCTAAAAATTCCCCTAATCGATGGGGGTGTCATACAGTGAATGTTGCACTTCAGCCTTAAAATACCTAAATTACTTAATTGGTCATCTTTTTCCCCTCTACATTCCTTCCTTCCAAAGCATTTGTTTAGTATTTTATTAAAGTTTAGTATTGCATTAAAGTCTGCAGTTCTAATGTTGAGAAATGGGGCGGTTGTTCGACTGAGATTTAAAAGAGGTTAATTTTGAATGGGGGAGGTTTGAAGAATGAAAGTTGGGATGTTGAGACGAAGAAAGTACGATTGATGAGATTGCAGGAGATGAGGAATTTGGGAAGTTGAAAATATGAAGAGATGAGAATTTAGAGAAAACGGGCGAAGATCTGGCCGACCTCGTTGATTCGAAAGCAAACCATCCTCTCGTTCGCCGGTGGAGCATTTAATCAGCCGCGCCGCATAGGCTAATCTAGGCAATTAGTTTTCTACGCCGTAATCAGCTGGCAGATAAGGTGAAACAGCAGCGGGTGGGAGTTAGAAGTCCTCCACATCGTTAGATTACTTCCATATATTATCGCAGCTCATAGAAGTATGCAGATCGCGCGTACCGAGGAGGATAAGATTATCACCGAAAGAAAGTACACCCGGCGATGACTCGATGAATTATTACTTTCAAAAATTTCAACAAGTTCCTTTGACTCCTCTTTGAAACGGTCGACTTAGCAAGAGAAGTTGACATCGCGGGAAAACTACAATTATTGGACTCATGTTTAAGCCCTGAACACTCCTGATAGATTTTTACTAAATTATAGCTCGATATATGACAGCCTCGGTGGCTCGGATGACCCTTAACCCTTTGCACAGTCCGAATTATTTTCTCAAATTTGTAGCGAGCTTTATGAAGTTAATTGCACATTTTCTGTCGTTGGTTATTCCTTTCTTTTAATGATAGCAATAACTGTAGATACTGACGGATATTTAGCTGATATTACAAAGTCGTTATGAATTGAAAAGTCGATATTAAATCGTTAGAAAATAAAATGAAAAGATATGTCCAGTATAGCTCGACGTAGGACTGCAAACGGTCAAACCAGAAGGTCTTCGACGCAATAATCATAGCTGTTAAAGTTAAAATATTCAAGAAGCAAAATGAGATCACACCCTGATATAAATATTTTTCGACGGATATGGCAATATTAAAAATTGTATCAAGATCATTAACTCCGTGCCGTACCATTTCTTCTGATGAATGCGCAATAACTCTGAATTAATTACTGAAATAATAATCCATCCCCGATTTCTGACATAGCTTATGACTTAACGCAATATTAACCCCTTGCCGTGCCATTTATTTTGTGACTGAATGCGCAATAATTCAGAATTAATTGCTGAAATAACAATCTATCCATGACTTCTGATACAACCTGTACTTAACGCAATATTAATAGCACAGAAATAATTTTATCGTATTGTAACTGATAGATATTTTTAATTTAATAATTTTTGAAAACCTTCAAAATTTCCTATTCCATTTATCGCGTCACGAGTATCACTCGTTATTGTACGACAAGGGGTTAAATAGCATAGAATTAATTTTATTTTATCCTAACCCACTAATATCTTTAATATAATCATTTTTGGAACACTTCAGAAGTGACTATTCCATTTATCGCGTCACGAGTGTCACTCGTTATTGTACGGCAAAGGGTTAACTAAATTACAAAGGACAGAAAGTTCAAATGTCAGACTCACAATTATCGGCCTCTAATTCAAGTCTCCATCACTGCTGGTAGACTTTTCGTGAGTTATCGCTGAACATATCATACCCTTGGCAGTTAAAAGATCATTGCCGCCCACGAAGAGCACAAATCGGGGCGGGAATGGTTGAAAAGACAACGAAGAGGCCATCCTCGGGTTGACGACACGATCGGTGCTCGGGCCCGACCATCTTTGGTAGAAGCAATACCGAGAAACATTGGAATGTCCCATTTGAGGTGCGCGCCCATATTTGCACGCGTGTCTTGCATTGTTTCGCGGTATCTTCCCTGGCGTAAAAGTACAGTTCGGCTCATAATGCAAACAGAAATTACGACGAACCTCCGTGTCTTCTTTTCTCTCCTTTCGGCGATCTCGGTCTTCGGCCGGAGTCCTCGGATGGTCGTCCAAGATGGATGGGATGGTTGGACGATTTTAGAGAGGAGGTTTCATGGGGATGGTGGTCGACACGGTGTACCTTTCATGGAGTTTAACCCCTTATAATAACGAGTGACACTCGTGATGCGGTAAATTGTATAGGAGATCTTCAAGTTTTGCAAATTCTATGAAATTGAAAATTTCAGTGAGACCCGACACGATGGAATTATTTCTATAGTATTAATATTACATTAAATTACACGATGTATTAAGAATTACTGTACAATTTTCATTTTAACAATTTAATTCGGAATTATTGCGGATGTAGTCACAAAAGTAATCGGCAAGGGGTTAATAATCTACTCGGTTGGAGGAAGTTTGCAGAGACGTTTTCTTCGTGACTTTGATATTTCGTGGTTTGGATTTAATTCTCATGGTTATTTTGCATAGAAGCAACTGTTTTAGATGGGTCCCGAGCCATCGAGGGTACGATGTAGCAAACAATTAATTAGGAAAAATTTCTCAGAGGTCATGGACGCTTTGAACTCCGGCCCACTAATTTTAACGGCAATATTTAAATATTGAATATGTTAGAAAATTCGTAAATATTGCAATTGAAAAGTCATTGACTTAATATGAACATTTTTCTATCAGAATTACATCTTTATAAAGCAGAACCTTTAAAAATACAGATACATAGATATTCAGCATAACTTTAGCTTTCTAACGCCAATATTTAAATATTGAATATGTTAGAAAATTCGTAAATATTGCAATTGAAAAGTCATTGACTTAATATAAACATTTTTCTATCAGAATTACATCTTTATTATGCAGAACCTTTAAAGACACAAAATAATAAATATTCAGCATAACTTTAGCTTTTTAGCGGCAATATTTAAATATTGAATATGTTAGAAAATTCGTAAATATTGCAATTGAAAAGTCATTGACTTAATATGAACATTTTTCTATCAGAATTACATCTTTATAAAGCAGAACCTTTAAAAATACAGATACATAGATATTCAGCATTACTTTAGCTTTCTAACGCCAATATTTAAATATTGAATATGTTAGAAAATTCGTAAATATTGCAATTGAAAAGTCATTGACTTAATATAAACATTTTTCTATCAGAATTACATCTTTATAAAGCAGAACCTTTAAAGACACAAAATAATAAATATTCAGCATAACTTTAGCTTTTTAGCGGCAATATTTAAATATTGAATATGTTAGAAAATTCGTAAATATTGCAATTGAAAAGTCATTGACTTAATATGAACATTTTTCTATCAGAATTACATCTTTATAAAGCAGAACCTTTGCAGACACAGATACATAAATATTCAGCATAACTTTAGCTTTTTAACAGCAATATTTAAATATTGAATATGCTAGAAAATTCGTAAATATAGCAATTTAAAAGTCGTATGAAATTTCATTGAATTCAATAGCGCCGGTCACCGGTCACCCCCATGGCAAATGTGTTAAAATTAGCAAAAATCTCTAAGAGCTGACGGACGAGAATTTGAACTCAGACCTACTGATTACAAGTTCGAGCTTTTACATCCACAAGATTTACTTCCATTTAGAAAGATACGGCGATTCAGAGATCGACAGGAGGTTGTCCAAACGATTGAATAATCTGTCGGCACTATTATTTCAGACCCGAGGCAATGGTCGGAAGCAGCTGTCGCTCACTGGCTGCACTGGGCTATCGGTGAATTCTCCCTGGAGGGTGTGGCGATGCAGCCCTGGCAGCACATGACCGGCAAACAGATTTGTGCCATGGGGAAGGAATCCTTTCTGGCACGTGCTCCCGCCTTCATGGGTGACATCCTCTGGGAACACCTCGAGCTCCTCCAGAAAGGTACGTGACTTCTTCCTTCAACCGTTTCGCCATTGCTTATCGTTTTCGACGATTGGAAAGAACGATCTTAGGGTTGGGCGATAAAGAAATCAAAGGGGATCAAGATTGGAGTAGATGTTGGGTCGTGGAGTTTGAAATTGTTGTTTTTTTGTTGTTCAAAAGATAGGAGGATAGGGTTCAATTTTGTGTAAGCTTTAACTCTTTGCAGCCCTATGTCGAGCTACACTCGACATAGCTTTTCACTTCATTTTACTTTCTGACAATTTAATATCGACTTTCCAATTTTGTAACGATTTTGTAATATCACCTAAACATCCCACAGCGCCTATAGTTATTGCTATTATTTAAATAAATGCATAACCAACGATAGAAACTGTTGCAAAATTAATTTCATTCAGGTCACTATAAAATTGACAAAATAATTCGGACCGCAAAGGGTTAACCTTTCGCATTCGTGGCATTGGTCACACCGGACATAGGTTCTCAGTGTAATAGATTTGTTATTCTACTAATTTTAGAATTTAGAGTCCAGAGAGATTTTAGAATCGAACAATATTTAGTAGCTTCAATTAGATATCTCAATTAACCCCTTGCCATACAATAATGAGTGACACTCGTGATGCGGTTAATGGAATAGGAAATTTTGAAGCTTGTCAAAAATTATCAATTTGAAAATATCAGTGGAAGACGACACGATAATATTATACCTATTTTATTGATATTGCTTTGAATTCTAAGATATATCAGGAATCACCGATCAATTTTTATTTCACCAATTTAATTCTGAATTATTGCGGAGGCAGTCACAAAGGAAATCGTACGGCAAGGGGTTAATAGCATTCATCGGTTAGATAGCTTCACTTGGATCACTTAGTATCTCTATTATTATCTCTACCAAAGAACAAAAGCGAACAGACAATAGATACTTTCACAAAATTAAATTCTCAATCTTCCATCGCTTGCAAAAAGTTGAAAAATTCCCTCTGCAACGAGAAAATATAGTAAACTTTCCTCTCACAAAAAAAGACCAGCAAAAATATCGAAGAATCGTCACAAACTCCAGTCTCCCCTCCGACAACTCCCAAAAAATCCCAGTCCCCCAAAGAGCAAAGCCTCAACGAAAAAAAAAGACAAGTTCGCAACCTCCGAAAAGCAGCAGGTTCTTCCTCCGCAAATTGGCGCATCCACGTAAACCTATCGAATTTCCGTGAAATTGCAATGTCACGGCAGGTAGCGTCGAAAATTCGAACAATGCCGAGAGAAACGACGAAGCGACGGGGAGAAGGAGAGACACATCCTCCTCCCTGCAGGGCCCTCCGGTTCTATCGTGTTTCGAAGCGTTGAATCGAACTTTTTATTCGAACGAAGGAGAGAATGGGGGAGGGGAAAAAAAAAGAGAGAGCCTCGCCATAGAAACTCCCACTCCGGATATCCTGTGCCAAACCAGAATGCTTCTGCTCCCGTGCCATTGGCTCGGGCCACTTAGCTGCTTTTTCGGGGACCGATGGTGTTCTTGTGTGCCCCATGGGGGAATACGCTCGAATTTCGATCGAAAGATTTCATCGGTGAGATGGATCCTCTTTATGGGATATTTCTAGGATTTTTCCTAAGCCGGGGGAAGGAAGTTCTTTGGTGTTAGGTGCGATTGTATGGGGGATGAGACGTTAATGGGATTAATTGAGTGAGAATTTGAGATGGGGATAAATTCGTATGGGTTGTGTGATGGTTTTAATTTTAATTTTGAAGTTGTTGGTGTCAGGTGCGATTGTATGGGGGATGAGACGTTAATGGCATTAATTGGGTGAGAATTTGGGATGGGGATGAATTCCTATGGGTTGTGTGACGGTTTTAATTTTAATTTTTAAGTCCTTGGTGTCAGGTGCGATTGTATGGGGGATGAGACGTTAACCCTTTGCTCTATATCAACGAGTGGCACTCGTGATGCGGTTGATGGAACACGAAATTTTGAAGCTTCTCAAAAATTATCAGATTAAAAATATCAGTGTAAAACGACACGATAATATTACTTCTATGTTATTAATATTGCGTTAAATTCTAAAATATATCAGGAATCACTAACATACTTTTATTTTAGCAATTTAATTTTCAAGTGTAGCGGGAGCAGTCGCAAAAGAAGTCGTGGGCCAAGGGGTTAATGGGATTAATTGGATGAGAATTTGAGATGGGGATGAATTCGTACGGGCTGTGTGACGGTTTTAATTTTAATTTTGAAGTTCTTGGTGTCAGGTGCGATTGTATGGGGGATGAGACGTTAATGGGATTAATTGGGTGGGAATTTGGGATGGGGATGAATTCGTATGGGTTGTGTGTTGGTTTTAATGAGGTGTTTAGGGGGCGGTAATGCGTGTGGATTGTGCTGTATTTAGATCTTCTATTGGGATGTCGTTATCTTCTTAATTTTAGTCGATTGATGAAGAATTGAGAATATAGTTCGGTTCGTGGGAAATTAAGAATCTGAAGGAATTAGAATTTTTATAAAAATAGTATAAAAGGAGACTTGTGACGCAAACTCTCGGAATTGCAATCAGTGGGGTCGAGTTCAAATTCGTCGGCGTTTGAGGAAAATCTCTTCTAATTTGCTAATTAATATACCATAGCCTCGGTGACTCGAATACCATTATTTATGGCAGAAACATTCACGCAAATTATACAATGGCGACAGAAGGGTTAATATTCTTCGATTTTCTTGCCATAATGGTTTTTCGACGCTGCTGTTTGGATAGTCGTATGGGGTAGTTTTGATCGAAAGAATTGTTTAACGTGGAGAAAAATTGAAAGACTCGATGAGAGAGAGAGAGAAAGGGCGCAAAAATCAGAGGTAAGAAAAGGGAAGAACCTGAGAAAGAAAAAAATAAGTAGAAGGACCCAAACAAAATGCAAAAGATAATAAAGAAGTAGGGAGGAGAAAAGTGGAAAGAAAGCAGATGCAAGTAGAGAAAGAAGAAGAGAAAAATGTACAAAATATGAAGAGAAGAAGAGAGAAGTGCAACGAAAAAGAGAGAGGGTGTAAAAGAAAGGGAGAAAGAAAGAAATAATCAGAGAAAATAGCAAAGAGCACAGGCAGAAACTGATGCAAAAGTGAGGAAAGAAGAGGAAGGACATAAACGAAAAAAGGTTTTCAAAAAACAGAAGGAAGAAGAGAGGAGCAAAGGAAGAGGAAGAAATAAAACAAAAGGCCGACAGAAGAAGAGAGAAGAGCAAACGAAGATAGAGAAATAATGAAAAAGCCCGAAAGAAGAAGAGAGAAGAGCAAAGGAAACGAGAGAAAGAGAGAGCGCGAGAGACGGTAAAAGGGTACGAGAGACGGAGTCGGAAAGACAGAGATAACTCGATGGTATGAAATGATCAGACAGGAAGCGGAGGTTCACCCATGATTTAACTCCCGTTAAGTAAAATCCCGTACTTCCTTATCGATTATTCATGTCGCCTCATCGGCAGAGAAACCGCGATTTAATCGGCTGGCCCGATTAGACACGTCGTGCTGCCTCTCAGAATTCAGCTTCGTGGCAATTAAACGACCTCGTTACACCTCGGCTACGCCAGAAACAATTACCAGAATTAAGTAACTCGGAAACCCACCTTTTCGAAATTCCCAATAAAAGACAATTTACATTAGAATTCCTCTAAGACAATATTACAAAAAATTATCTCTTGGAATTAAGTAACTCCAAAGTACTCCTCCCAGAAGCCTCGAAAAGAAGAATCAAAAATCGCGAAAATAATATTACGGAAAGCTTACTCTCCAAATTTAATAATTCAAAAATACCCTTCGTAGAAACTTTAAAAAAAAGATCGATGATAGAATACTCAAAGAAATAAACCCTTCAAATTTAATAATACAAGAAACGCACTTTTTTGAAGCTTCTAAAAAAGGTAAAAATCCCCTTTGCAGAAATTTAAAAAACATATCATTGACTAATAGTCCAAGAAATAAACCCTTCAAATTTAATAACACAAGAAAACCCCTTCTTGAAGTTTCTAAAAAAAGGTAAAAATCCCCTTTGCAGAAAGTTTAAAAAAAAACTCGAAAACGGAATATTCTAAGACATAAACCCTTCAAATTTAATAACACAAGAAGCATCCTTTCTTGAAGCTTCTAAAAAAGGTAAAAATCCCCTTTGCAGAATCTTTAAAAAAAATATCATTGACGGAATACTCCAAGAATTAAACCCTTCAAATTTAATAACCCAAGAAACCCCCTTTCTTGAAGCTTCTAAAAAAGGTAAAAATCCCCTTCGCAGAAACTTTAAAAAAATATCATTGGCAGAATACTCCAATAAATAAACCCTTCAAATTTAATAACCCAAGAAACCCCCTTCTTGAAGCTTCTAAAAAAAGTTAAAAATCCCGAGAACAATATTATCAAAAAGCAAACCGTCCAATTATAATTTCCAAAGTCCCATCTCCCAAATTGAATCACCAAGTTGGACCCAAATCGAATCGACCCAAGTCGAATTCACTTTCAACAAACACCACGGCTAATTTAACAACGCGTTATTCTTTTGCGGAGAATAAATGTCGCAAAATCGTAATTGCAGCTCGACGTCGGTTGCTCCGCATCGATAAGAGCCAGCGCGATCTCCGGCGAATGGCGGCGTCGAACGGCGTCGATCATAGCGTGCTCATAACGCGCATAATCGCGACGCAGCGTGGGTAATCGCTTTGATTCCACGAACGAGAACGGATATTAGGAAACTCTTGCGCTGTAGAAAAAAAAAGAAAAAAGTAGAAACTAAAAAGCTGCATCCTCCCGGTGCAGCCACGATCGAATCACGGTGAAATCCGCGCGCGTCCTTTCGTTTCGCGTCCAAGTACGTATGTGGATAGATGTTTCGTAGCGTGGCGAGTCTCTTTTGCAAGCGATTTTGTTAAGGCCTTTTGTTTTACACGGAGGCTAGGGATCATTAACACCAGGTTTAACCCATCCAATCCGTAAGACCCCCGTAGCATTCATCGTGTTAACCCATTGACTGCAAACTACGAGATATCTCGTAGCTGCACTATAAGTTTGAATTAATAAGTTAACAATAATGGCCGAGCGTGTATAGAAATTTTGGAATAAAAATCTTCTTCGTATCATTACAAATGTCGAGATTATATTTTTGTTTAATGAAACCAATGTTCTAAAAACTTTCTCTCACCTTCTCAAGTTTTAACAAGCCAATATTTGCTTAGTTTTCCTGGCAGTGAATGGGTTAACCCATTTGTATCATAGCTCTAAATACGGCAGATTTTATCCGCCAGTCGCGGAATATTCCGCCCTGTACAATGTTAAACTGCTGGGCACAGAGATGCACGGTACTGTGGGTCTTCTGCCGGATTTAGAGCTGTGATGCAAATGGGTTAACACGTTGAATGCCACGGGGGTCACCGGTGACCGGCGCTGCTGAATTCGATGAAATTTGTTATGATTTCTAAATTGCAATATTAAGATTTGCTAATATATTCAACATTTAAGGGTTGAACGGGGTCTATGGTGGTTCCTGTCATCTGTTGGGGAGTTTTTCTAATTTTTTAATTAATAAATTATAAGCTCGGTGGGTCGGAAGCCACCTGAAATGTAGTCAGGCAAAAGAGTGGACCCTGAGCGAAATGGACATATTAGTTAGGGGCCGTAGTGAGCATGGAGACAAGGGCTAGAAAAATTTGTCCTAATTTATTAATTAATATATCAGAACCCCGGTGGTTGAGAAATCACCTAACACCTAATCACGTAAAACAGCAAGACCTAGGAAAAATGACTATAGGAATTGGGGGGACATGGTGAGTTGGGTATGGAGATAGAACCTGAGATTCTCAATTAGTGGGGCCAAATCCAAATCCCCTGTCACCTCTGGGTAATTTTCCTTAATTATTATTTACTATATCAAAGCCTCGGTGATTCGGAAACCACCTGAAACAATAGGTCTTAGAAGAAATAATAATACCAGTTAGGGGGTCATAACGGGTACGGAGATAAAGGATTTCTAATCAGTAGGCCCAAGTTCAAATTTAGCAAAATTTCAAGTCCTCAAGTTCCAAGTTCCTCGGCAACATTTATTCTATTTTATTAATTACTATTTCAAAGCCTCCATGATTCAGAAACCATCTAAGACAATGGGTCTTAGAAGAAATAATAATACCAGTTGGGGGTCATAGCGGGTACGGAGATAAAGGATTTCTAATCAGTAGGCCCAAGTTCGAATTCAGCGAAATTTCAAGTTCTCAACTTCCAAGTTTCTCGGCAATATTTTTTCTATTTTATTAATTACTATTTCAAAGTCTCGGCAATTGCGAAATCACCTAAAACAATGGGTCCTAGGAGAAATAATTATACCAGTCAGGGGGGTGTGGTGGATAGCGGAGATAAAGGATTTCTAATCAGTAGGCCTAACTTCAAATTCAGCAAAATTTCAAGTTCCTCGGCAAAATCTGTTCTATTTTATTATTTAATATTTCAAAGTCTCGGCAGTTCTAAAATCACCTAAAACCCAATGACCTAAAGCAAATTACCAAAGCAGAACTGTAAAAATGACAAAAAAAGGAGAAGAACCGAACGACTCTAAAATCTCTCATTCATCGTTGCAAAGCTCGACCGATTTTCATTAACAAAGAATCATAGAATCGCGGAATCGTTGCCGATGAATCACTGCCAATGGCAATCGTCTCTCCTTCGCAATAATGGCGGTAATAATGGTGCGCACCGTCGAGATCGTTAATAACGATTACGCTCGGCGATAAAAGAAGAAAAAAAAAAAGAGGCAAAAAAAATCCTCGGCAGAACGCGCGATTCCCCCGGATAATTGGCTTAATGACACGGAATTCGATAATCGCGCGCGAACGTGACAGCGCTTTGTTAACGAAGATATAAACAAACTTGAGTTATTCCCCTTGCGGATGTTTCCGGTGTAAACGGTAGTTTTGTGGAATTCTGTCTCGTTTTTTTTTGTTTTTTTTTTAAATACTACTAGTTTGTGAATACTGTTTTTGCGATATCTGGCGATGAGGTTTGTAGAGTTCTTCTTTTTCTGGAGAAAAATGGAGAGGATTACAAAAACGAGGGGTGTTTTTGCTTGGAAGTAATCGCTTGTTAAGTAACTGGTAATGGAGATCTTCCTCGAGTATCGATTTAAGAGTGATCTGTGATTTCTAGGAAATATGTATTTTCGTAGGTGGCATCAGATAGTTCTTGTGGAATCTGTCAGCTTCTTTGAGACTTCGATCGTAAGGAATTTAAGTTGGAGATCGTGAAATTTTTAAATGAACGAAAGATCTACGATTTGCGCCTTTGGTTCACGTGTACTGTGGCACTAAAGTAGTTACTCTTTTCAAGATCGGAGAGTTCAGTAATGTAGATTGACGACAAGCTTCCAATTAAAACTGAAATTGTATCTAATGGACCACATTTTGAGATAATAATGCCCTGCATTGTTGCACTATTCCAATATCCTACACTGGAAAATTTCTTATACACCCTGTGACATACGATTTGTAAAACGATACATTTCCAAATTTTTTATACACCGTTCCAGATAGTATTTAATATCCCACACTACCAAATTTTGTATGCACTCTTTCAGATATTCTTAAAAATTTCTTATACACTCTGTAACATAGAATTTGAAAGACAATAGGATTCCGAATTTCTTATGCACTGTTCCAGATAGTTTTTAATATCCCACAATACCAAATGTTTGATGCACTCTTTCAGATAATTTTAAAAATTTCTTATACACTCTTCCAGATAGTTTTTAATATCCCACACTACCAAATTTTCTATGCACTCTTTTCAGACAGTCTCCAAAATTTCTTATACACTCTGTAACATAGAATTTGTAAGACAATAGAATTCCGAATTTCTTATACACTCTTCCAGATAGTTTTTAATATCTCACACTACCAAATTTTTTCTGTGCTATTTCAGATGTCTTAAAAATTTCTTATACACTCTGTAACATAGAATTTGTAAGACAATAGAATTTCGAATTTCTTATACACTCTTCCAGATAGTTTTTAATATCTCACACTACCCAATTTTTTCTGTGCTATTTCAGATAGTCTAAAAAATTTCTTATACACTCTGTAACATAGAATTTGAAAGACGATAGAATTCCGAATTTCTTGTGCACTGTTCCAGATAGTTTTTAATATCCTACACTACCAAATTTTGTCTGTGCTCTTTCAGATAGTCTTAAAAATTTCTTATACACTCTGTAACATAGAATTTGAAAGACGATAGAATTCCGAATTTCTTGTGAACTGTTCCAGATAGTTTTTAATGTCCTAAACTACCAAATTTTGTATGCACTCTTTCAGATATTCTTAAAATTTTCTTATACACTCTGTAACATAGAATTTGAAAGACAATAGAATTCCGAATTTCTTGTGAACTGTTCCACATAGTTTTTAATATCCCGCACTACCAAATGTTGTACGCACTCTTTCAGACAGTCTTAAAAATTTCTCATACCCTCTTCCAGACAGTCTTCAAAATCCTGCAACACCAAATTTCCTATGCGCACTCTAAATCAAACTTCAAAGTCCCACAGTACAAAATTCCCTATTCACTCTACACACAAACTTGAGATCCAACCTCGTTAAATGCCCTATCCCTTACACAGAAGCCCGACGACCTTAAACAAAAATAACTCGGCGACAAGCAAAAAAGAAACACAAAATAAAAAAACAAAAAATTCTCCACAAGGATGGTACAGGCAACTGAGAAAGGATTTCTTCCCTTTTACATTCAGATGTCGACGCGGCGAAGGCCTCTCTGGAGAACGTGCCGGGGAACAACTTGTATGAAAGCGTATGCGTGCCAGATTTAGGTGATTTTTTGGGATACCAGGGCGCGGCGCACCAGGTCGCGACACCGGAACACAAAAGCCCAGCGACGCCCGCGAGTTCCGCCAGCTTGAACTCCTCCTCGGGCCCTCAGGCCGGTACGCAACCACCGACTCCGTTGCAACCCTCCTCCGGTGCGGTCTCTCTCCCGTCGAGACAGTATCATAACGATGGTAAGTCTCTTTTCAAATATCCTGCGGTCTGGACAACCCTTCGACTTTGCCTTTCGGCCCGTCGCTTGTTGTGGGCCTCATTTTTTGCGCTGGTTAGAATCAACTGACCGAATAAGTCGCAAGAAAATAAATTCATGAGTCTTTGACTATAGGATCGGCTTCTTTTTTGGGTGGAGAGGGTCAATTGATTGAATAGGTGATAAGAATATCAATTTATCAGTCGTAGAGTAGAGGATATGTTGGGGGTGAAGACAGATGTTTTTTCGAGAATTGTGCCAAATTTGAAGGCAATCGACTGAATAGTTCCGGAGATATCATGTCGGCCGTACAGAAAAAACCCGTTTCGAGAAAAACGCGTTTGAAGTTTTACGTACAGTTTTCAATCCAGGTACCAGCGTTCGGCTGTTTACCTGGCCTAATCACTCATAGAGCATTCAATTTCCACCCCACCAACTTTGAATTTGACACCGACGGATGGGTGGAGTCTCAAAGTCAAAGTCAAAGACTATATACCTGCTACACTAAACAGGAACCTCTCGGGTATTGCCCGCTCGCTATCTCAGCTTACGTGCGCGCCGAGTTCGTTATTGACTCATAACTTTGTCAATTCAACGAATTTCGGATTGAAATTTTGCACATTGTTTCTCAAGAGTATGAACTACAATAATAATTAAAAAAAAACACAAATTTTTGAAGCCGTGAAATGGGAATCCCCCCTTAAATTCCACAATTTCCCGTCAACTCTTCACCCCGACAAAAATAATCCTACAAACGGCAGACAAGTGACTCTGAACGCATCTCCACCCCCAAAGCAACACCCAAAACCCTGTCCAACCCCCTCGTCGCTTCCTTCCGTCGACGTTCGAGTTGCGAAATCCGATTCAACGAAGTCCTCGCGACAAGGCGAGTTTATTTGTTTCCCCGATTGCAAGCAACGAACGAAAGCGTTGCGACTCGACGAAGAGGAGAGTTTCTCATTGTTACGTCAGGGTGGCTGATAGCCATCTCTCGGCAAGGCGGGTTTGCACGTGTTGCCACAAGCCTCTCATTATCGTCGCTGTTCGTTCGTTTCTCATTTAACGTCCTCGTCGTCGATGTGTTGCCGTTGTTGTTCCTTTCGTGGAGCCGTCGCAGGGACAAGTCGCGATTTCACTGAGACGAGAGGCTAGAAATCGACTCATTAACCTCCGCTGGAGGGTGGATTGCAATATTCGCGCGTTATGATGCGCAATTCGTACCGTGATTCACCTTGTTCCGCTTATTCTTTTTTTTCCTCTCCTTCTTTCTTTCTTTCGCGCTTTTCACTTCGCCGCATGAACTCGCTGGCGTAACTCATTCAGTCGAAGGACTCGCGTCGCTGCAATCGCGGAGAACGATCGTGCAGAATTATCTCAACGGCTGTTGCACGGAGTTTCATTCAGATTTCAGAGTCATTCAGAGTCGGTGAGTTCGTTTTTTTCTGCTCGAGGTTCCGAGAGGAAGATTCGGAGGAGATTTGAAGGTTTCGTTTAACTCTTTTACCACTAAAGGGATTTATATATCCCGTTAAAGCATGTTGTTACTATAGGGACAAATACGCCCAACTTGCACTATTGATGGGACATATGTGTCAACAATTCAAATTTAAATCTAAAAATAAACATCAATATTTTGCCCAAAAATAGATTACTGAAGTAACTCAAAGAACCATCAAAAGATCCAGACGTTTTGAAACTAAAATTATTTAGTCCGTGGTGAAAGGATTAAGGGTGAAGGAAAGGTGTTAGCCTGGGAGTGACGAGGGTTTGGGACTTACAGGAAAACTGATAAAACTTAGCTGAAACGGGATGCTTCCGACTTCAATTAAATGCGAGAAAATTATTCCAGATGACGCAGCTATTGTAGGCTAAACGGGGCGGAAATTTAGTAAAATTTAACAAAGCTAAGATACTGGCGAACCTGGAGCAGCACGTATGCTAATTATCACCCTGAGATGAAGTAATCTTCTTATATCGAAACCTCGATAGTTTGAAGTATACAGGTAACCCCCGAAAAACACGATTAATTCATGCCGTGTTGGTCGAGACTACAAAAAATGAGATTCCGTTTCAAGTGTGAAAATAAAAAAAAAGGTTACGTTTAAAATTTTATTGTTAAATATAAACTGAAAATTTGTATTTGTTTTAATTCACTTTGGTAAACACTTCTAAGAAATCTGGCATTACTTAATCCAAACTCATAACTCTCTATTTTATCAAACAAATGCATATTTGGAAATAATTCTATATCAATTTATTTTTTTTCAAAAGAATTACTCAAAAATTGTGTAGCTTGAAACCGTGTAATTCGGGGGTTACCCTTGTATTCTAATGTCCCAAGCTCCAGCAACTTAGACACCTACTCTCAAATAATAAAATTAGAGCAATTAGAAACTACCAACTAAATTGCAACCCCTTATTATCACCTCCGTAACATACCTTCTCATCTCCACCCCTAAGCATCTCCACCCCTAACCATCTACCCCCAAGCTTCCAAGTCATCGAAGCAACCCCAAAAAAAATTCTTCCACATCTACACCCACAGTCCCCACTTCCTAATCGACGGTTCTCGAACACCCAGTCCCTAAAAGCAGCCTCGTCAATTGTCTCAAAGAACGTAAAAAACAAACAAACCCAAACAATCCGAGGCCAAAAGTCCTCGCAGTCGATTCACGACTAGAACGAAAGAATGGAGGTGGAACATTATGAAGCGAGTCTTCGTAGCGTAGGTAACAATTACCTAGCCGGGGGCCTTACGTCATTGCAGCAGTGACCGTGGGTGAACGAGGGAAAGTCGGGCCCTCTGCACGCTTCGCCGCGGACAATGGAGACGACTCCGCGGCGCTCTACTGCCTCTCGCCATCCTTGCGTTTAGTCCAATCAAAAAATGTGTGTATGCGTACCAAAGAGACCGCCCGTTTGTGTTCTCGTGTCTGTGTATCTTCATACAGGCCTCTGGATGTCTTTGTTTAGGTTATGCACGTCTGTGTACGACCGTGTACTTCTACACGGGGCTGCGTGTGCTCCGTGTATTTTTGTGCACGACTGTGCTCTGGGGATTTTTGTACTCGTCTGGTATTTTTGTTCGTCTCTGTGCACTTTTGCACACGTGTGTACGTCCATGGATTTCTGTATGTCACGTCGTGTGTGGCTTTGTGTGCCGTTGTGCAAGCTTGTGTCTGCATTTTTCATAGAAGTTTGTGCCTGACTGCGCATTTTCGTCGCGTCTGTGTATCTGGGGATTTTTGTACTCGTCTGGTATTTTTGTTCGTTTCTGTGCATTTTTGCACACCTGTGTACGTCCATGGATTTCTGTATGTCACGTCGTGTGTGGCTTTGTGTGCCGTTGTGCAAGCTTGTGTCTGCATTTTTCATAGAAGTTTGTGTCTGACTGCGTATTTGTGTGCGCGTCTGTGTCGCTATGTATTTTCCTATAGTCTGAATATGTCTGTATGTATCTTTTTACGAGTTTGTGTCTCTATAGAATTTTATACACATCCCTGTGTATTTTTATACGCGATTGTGTGTACGTCTAAGTATTTCTGTGCACGACTGTGTCTCGGGGAATTTTTGCACTCGTATTTTTGTGCGTCTCTGTGCATTTTTACTCATATGTGTACGTCCACGGGTTTCTGTATGTCGCATCGTGTCTTTCTTTGTCTGCTGTTGAACGTACTTGTTTGTGCATTTTTCATAAAAGTTTGTGTCTGACTCTGCGTATTTTCCTGTGCGTCTGTGTCGCTATGTATTTTTCTATACTGTTGAATATGTATATCTGTGTACTTTTTTAAAAGTCTGCGTCTGCGCACAATTTTATACACGATTGTGTGTACCTCTATGTATTTTTGTGCACAACTGTGTCGCTATGTATTTTCCTATAGACTAAATATGTCTCTGTGTACCTTTTTACGAGTTTGTGTCTCTGTAGAATTTTGCACACATCCCTGTGTACTTTTATACGCGATTGTATGCACCTCTAAGTATTTTTGTGCACGTCTGTGTATTTTATGCACGCCTGTGCATGTAAATTGGTATGGCTGTGTAATTTGTATGCCTGTTTGAGTATATACGCACACGTGTACCTGCCGTGTGTACATTTGGACATGTGAGTTCGTATGGCCGCGTAGAGGTTCGTAGGTGCGATGGAACGAGCGCAACTATGGTGGATGTTAATTTCATGGAAGACAATAGGCTTCGTTCGAGCCGATGCTCCCTCCTGCGAGGTTAGCCTCGCTTTGGAATCTGTGCGGCTAGTCGCGCAGTTTAGATTGCCGTTTACTTCGTGAATTGCGAGTGAACGTTATTAGAAATTTTAAGAAGAAACGATCGTTCGATTTTCTAAATCGGTTACATTTTATCTGCTACGAATTCTTTCACCTTTCAGCGATGCTCCTTCGATCTATCTCGCGATAACGCTCATACTGTCTGCAACAAAGTTCTTTGAGTTTCTCTCAACGACGCTCGCTCGATCCATCTCGTAAAATCGGTTTCGCCGATTTTGCGTAAGACTTGACGAACTGTATCACGAGCTGTGCGCACGTAGACACGTCGTTACAGGACGACCAACACAGGCAACCGTATAATAGACTCATTATTTCTGCTTGCCGGCGCACTGTTACGTTATGTATCGCGGCTCTTCGAGGTCTCTGGTTCGACTCTCGCTTATCCTCGCTTTCGACCTCCTCCTCTTGGAACCGATGCATTACGTTACACTTCTCTAAGCGCGCACCGTTTTAACCCCTTCCATGTGCTCAAAAAAAACTGTCGCAATTCGATGTCAAGTTATTGCAAACGATATTTCCTTCTCCCTTTTTTTCGTTTTAAATGCAACGGCCGTTCTGTTTAAGACCTAAGCTATCAGGTGGGGGCTGAAGCACATTAATTTAAGAAATTTCTCAGAGGTAATGAGGGTTGAATTCTAGTCCAAGCATTTACCATCCTATTCACCATTGCCAACTAACTATTGTGGACATTTTGCTTAAGGTGCACTGTTTTAGAGGGGTTCCATATCACCGTGACTGGTATATATTAAATAATAAATTAGGAAAAATTTTCAAAGGTGATGAGTTATTTCAATTCGGGCCCACTGATTGCGAATTCGAACCTTTGGATCCTTAGCCACCATTATTGTACACCTACGGATCAATTTCGCCTAAATTCTACAATTTTAGATGGTTTACAACCCATCGATGATGTTGTGGTACTGAATAATAAATTGGGAAAAAATTTCTCAGATGAGACGGGAGAATGAATTTGGGCCCACTGATTTCTAATGGTTCTGCTCATTTCGCCTAGGGTGTACTGCTTTAGAGGAGTCCTGAATCACCTTAGCTGTGATATGTTAAACATTAAATTAGAAAAAAAATTTCAGGGGTGAGTTATTTCAATTCGGGCCCACTGATTGCGAATTCGAACCTTTGGCGCCTTAACCACCATTGCTATACACCTATGGATCAATTTCGCCTAGGACCTACAATTTTAGGTGGTTTACAGACCATCGATGTTGTGATACTCAATAATAAATTGGGAAATAATTTCTGAGATGAGATGGGAGATTGAATTTGGGCCCACTGATTTCTAGCTGTTCTGGTCATGTCGCCTAGGGTATACTGTTTTAGAGGAGTCCCGAATCACCGTAGCTGTGATATGTTAAACGATAAATTAGAAAAAAATTTCAAAGGTGGTGAGCTATTTCACCTCGGGCCCACTGATTGTGAATTCGAGTCTTTGGCTCCTATGATGGCTCCTTTGACACCTATGGATCAATTTCGCCTAGGATCTACGATTTTAAGTGGTTTGCAAACCATCGATGCTGTGTTACTCAATAATAAATTGGGAAAAAATTTCTTAGACAAGACGAGAGATTCAATTTGGGCCCTAACTTTCTAACTGTTTCTAACTGTTTTGGTCATGTCGCCCAGGGTCCACTGTTTTACAGGGGTCCTGCGCCACCGTGGCTACGATGTATCTTATAGTAAATTAGGAAAAATTTTTCAACGGTGACAGAGTATTTGAACTCTGTCCCACTAATTGGAAGTTTGAACTCCATATAGCTTACAATACTGTTTTGCCTCCGGTGAATCGGCAGCTATCACCGCTGGAACTATCCTAACTATGAAATTAATACTTCGAACTCCCAATCAACAAACCCTAATTCAAATTCACCATAATTTCGATAAATTAAGTAACAACATTGCAGCGAATTTACAGCGCGGCATAATAAAACTACTAAACGTTTATAAAACTAGAGATTCTATTTGAACAGGTCCGGTCAACCTCACAGCTCACAGACGACTCTCTGACATTATTATAAACATTCGCATCTCGTTGCTATCGCTCTAGCAATCGATAACATACAGAGGGAGAACAGTTTCATTGCTCATAATAATTCGTAACAATAATTTATTAAAAATCTGCCAAATCGAGGTTTTGAGGCTTTCGCGGCCATTGTTAAGTATACAATGGTTTGCGTTTTCCGGATTCAAGCCGCGTTGTGAAATGTGAAAATTCCGCCGTCTCGCCAGCATTTCAGCTAGCTTCATCAGAGTAAAACTGATACTGAGGTATCCTGTTGATAGTACTCCTATTTATAATGGTGCTCAATGACACGAAACCGTGCTTCAGCCAATCAGATTTTTAGTTGATCAGCTGACCGATCTGCCAAATCTGCCAAAGCTGGCAAGAAATGCGAAT
This sequence comes from Cerceris ruficornis, assembly GCA_963989415.1. Lineage (NCBI taxonomy): Eukaryota > Metazoa > Arthropoda > Insecta > Hymenoptera > Crabronidae > Cerceris > Cerceris ruficornis. The sequence continues at coordinate 29,425,306 of OZ022519.1, forward strand.
TCCAGCTCCCCAATTGGATGTCCTTTACCTCCCCACCTCCGCCATAGCCCCCAGTAACAAATTAAGCGTCTACGGTCTCGTAATTATCACCGTCTTCCCTCCTCCCTTCGAAGATTCCTCGACCTCGACGATATTCATGACCGCCTCGCTGAAATCCAGCTCCTTAATACTCCGCGAGGACCGGGCCCCCATCGGAATGCCGCGTGGCCGACCATGGTTAGTTATAACGCCATGGTTGCTTAACAAATAATCATTGTACTCGCGCCGGCACGATTGACTAACCTTTTCCATAAAGGTACGAATGGCGTCACGGTTACCGATCCTTTTTTGGCCGGGTGTCAGTAAACCGTAGGGAATCGGTTTCGCGGCACGGCCCGAGGATTCGAGAGAGCCTTCCTTCTGGCCCCGTCTCGTCCCTTGATTTATGCATACGCGCGTACGTGTGCTCATACGGCCAGCTTCGTGTGAGTGAGTCCGTGCACGTGCGATACGTGAGATACGTGACGGGAGCCGCGACGAATACACGAAAAGATACGAAACGTACGATGCCTTCGACGACAGCACGCGCTAAGACGGACGCGTATCCTCGAAATTGCTCGGTGATCAACGGCGGCGGGGCGCCGAGTCGCCGAGGAGGGCATTGCGAGAGGTGGGTGCACAATTTCATGGTGCCTGTGTGGCACGGACTGGAGAAAATTGAGTACTAAATGAAAGTAAGCAGTTTTTTATGGAAATTCTGAAAATTAGGTGCTGAGACGATGGATAAATGTTATCGAAATGCTGGACGAATGTCGATAATAAAGTGTGAGTTGCTTAGGAGGGCATTGCGAGAGGTGGGTGCACAATTTCATGGTGCCTGTGTGGCACGGACTGGAGAAAATTGAGTACTAACTGAAAGTAAGCAGTTTTTTATGGACATTCTGAAAATTAGGTGCTGAGAGGTTGGATAAATGTTATCAAAATGCTGGACGAATGTCGATAATAAAGTGTGAGTTGCTTAACCAGTTAACTGTGATTGACGAGTATACTCGTCATGGAGAAGTGGCACGATTTTGTGTATTGACGAGTATATTTAGTAATAAAATTTTCAATTTTATAAAATACACCCATCTTGTTGATCCAATATCTTATCAGCTCAACTTACTCTGTGATTGACGAGTATACTCGTCATGGCTCGATTTTGGCGACACAAAACGGTGCGCACTCTCAAACGAGGGCGCCACAGTTAACTGGTTAACCCTTAGGGCTCTATGGACGCATATATGGGTTTGACGAAAGTCATCCGTGCGGCCTAAGGCCGCATATATGTGTTTTCTCTAAGTCATCGGCCTGGACTAAGGGCGCATATATGCGTTTGTCGATTTTTTCAATCAATATGCAGTCATTTTCGTGTAAAATTAATCCAGGGGCACTCGTTAGTAATTTGCCTTCCTTAGGTAGCGGTTGGGCAGTATTAGGGTCATAAAAATCTCCGGGAATTATAATATATAATTAATTATTTATAGATAATTGTTTTGAAATATTTCACACACAATTAAATTATTAATTTCTGTTGCAAATATCAAATTAAGTTTTTTAGTTGATTGTAAAATTTAATGTTGTCAAATTTTAATGTTTATAATAATTAATTTTAATACTCAAAAATAACAGTCTTCAATTATTTAACCTTCTGCAAAAGAATTACTATAATTTATTACTATTTGCGCCTTGAATAGTCACTTCAGTGTGGCGAAAAAGTATTCCGGCCCCAGCGATGGTCAGCGCTAGCCGCGCTCCGTACCTACGGACCGTTTCGGCCGGGAGTATTTAGAGCTCAAAGGGTTAAGAGGGCATTGCGGGAGGTGGGTGCACAATTTCATGGTGCTTCTGTGGCACAGGCTGGAGAAAATTGAGGGCTGACTGAGAATAGGCAATTTTTTACGGGAATTCTGAAGATTAGGTGTCGAGAGGATGGATGAGCGTTATTAACCCCCTGCCCTAAGATTTCTTTAGTGACTGCCGCTGCAATAATTAAAAATTAAATTGTTAGAATAAAAATATGTCGGGGATTCCTGATACACCTTAGAATTTAAAGCAATATTAACCCTTATCACTCCAAGAATTTTCCAGAGTGATTTGTAGCCAACTTCAGACAATTTTTTTTCATTTCGAAGTGTTATGAGGTAGTTTTGTATTAGTAATAATATTTATAATTGCAAAATTCTGGCAGTGACACTGCCGGTCGGAGTAGAATGCTGGCTAAAGCTTGCCAGTATCACTGCCGGTTGGATTGATAAGGGTTAACAACATAGGAATAACATTATCGAATCGTGTTCCACTGATATTTTCCATTTGATAATTTTTGAGAAGTTTCAACATTTTCTATTTCAACAACCGCATCACTAGTTAGTGTCCACTCATTATTGTAGGGCAAAGGGTTAACATTCCCGGGCGAATCGATAATAAGCTATTTTATTGCTGAGAACAGTACTGCAACACGTGGGTGAAAAATCTGAGAATTTTCCTATGACACACGATATACCAATTTGAATATTGATTAACACTAGAACTACCGGCGTTAAATTTATTATATTTCAATATATTAAATTAATACTTTGAAAAAAGGGGAATCAAGAGGCGGAAAAGATGATCGATTCAGTGATTTATGTTTTTTGAGATGGACGTAGAATATTTATTTTATGGCTGTCCTATAAACTTGGAGAATTTTTGGAAAAAATTGTGTACCAGTCATTTTGACTGGGTTGGTAGTTCTAGTGTTATAAATAGTAAACATCTGATGGAACACCACAGAAGAATTTCCACCTCCCAAAGGTCACATTCACCTCTTCCACGATCAGACGAACATCTTCAACCCTGCCTTAACACTAGAACTACCAAACCAGTCAAAATGACTGGTACACAATTTTTTCCAAAAATTCTCCGAGTTGCTAGGAGAGTCATAGAATAGATATTCTACGTCCATCTTGTAAAACATAAATTACCGAATCGATCATCTTTTCCAACTCTTAATTCCCCGTTTTTCAAAATGCTAATTTAATATTTTTAAATATGATAGATTTAACGCCGGTAGTTCTAGTGTTAACACGTTGACTGCCATGGGGGTCACCGGTGACCGGCGCTATTGACTGCAATGAAATTTCATATGACCTTTAAATTGCAATATTTACGAATTTTGTAATATATTCAATATTTAAATATTAGCGTTAAAAAGATAAAGTTCTGCTGAATATATATCCATTTGTGTCTTTTAAGTTTCTGCTTTATAAAGATTTCATTTTATTAGATAAAGTTTCACTTCAGTAGAAACGATAAAACTAGCGAAATACCGGTGGCGTTCAACGTGTTAAAAACTGCTTCTCCACATGCCACAACCTCTCGATCACCACAATCACCATCGAACCCTCCAAAATCAAATAAAATCGTCCCCTTACCTCATCACGCGCGTTCCTCCCCAATGAAGGCTGACGTTAAACAAAGGCCGGCAATCTTCTCTATCGGAATGTTACGCGAGCATATGCCACCGTGGAGCATCGAGTATCGCGTAAGATCGCGGAACAAACGGCGTTGCAAGGAGGGATGAAAGATCCGAAAGTAGGGTCGTAGGGGAGGAAGAAAGGGAAAAAGGGCGTAGAACGCGAGAAAGAGGGAGAGCAACGGCGAAGAGGGGTGCAGAGAGGGGAAGAGAGGGGTGGTTGGCGCAGGTTGTATTCATTCACTCGTTCATTCATAGTTCGTACGCCGCCTCGGGGGTCTACAAAGCCTCTCGCTCATTCAGAACTCACGACACGACCGCGGCCGTGTATGTGTGTTTTTTTTTTCGTCCCTTCTTCCTGTCCGTGTAACGTCGCCCTCGACGACCACACTGCCGCGTCTTCCTCGTCCTCGTCGTGGTCGTCGTCTTCGCCGTGATTGCCTAAGGCGAAGGGAGGGAGAACGGCGAGAGAGAGAGGAGAGGAAGAAGAGGGACGAGGCAGAGGCTCACGTTACAACCGGAAGCCGTGGCAGGGCCGACGGCGAAGGGAGGAGGGAGGAGTCCTACCCCAATATTCCGGAGAGCGAGATAGTTTTATAATGTCCTCGAGTGCTCCTCCCTTAATGCACCCCTAAATGCACCCTACTCGCTTGTACTCCATGGGACGAGCATTGTTGCTCACTTGGAGAGACGGGGACTAAAACCGGCAATCGGAACAGATGCCGAGAACGACCGGAGACGATCGCGACCGCTTTGCGATCTTAAGGGGGTACTCCAGGTTTTCTTGATCGGAGAGACCGATATTTCGGTATTTTTTATATGAAAAATTATAGCAGTCATTGGTTTGAGAATTTGTGGATGTTTTAGTTGAGCCTTCTTTGGAGTGTAGGAATTTTTTCAGTTTGATACACTTGAGAATGCGGTTTGAGTCGACCGTGAATTAGGAGGCTGCACAGTATTTCTTCATTTATTGTTGAAATATCAGACATCCGGTTCATCCGAAATAAAGAATTCTAGCGAGGTTTTATCCTATACACGCTTAGTTATCGTATGGTCTACAATTAGTAAAAAATAATTATTTTTAGAAAAATGGTAAGTGTCTAAGCCGAATGCTCGATTCTTAGTCATAGTCTAGTTTTTGATACTTCAAAGCCGTCGCTATGGAAAGTAATTAACACTAGAACTACCGGCGTGTAAATCTATCATATTTAAAAATATTAAATAAGTACTTTGAAAAAAGGGGAATTAAGAGGTGGAAAACTTGATTGATTCGGCAATTTATGTTTTATAAGATGGACGTAGAATATCTATTCTATGACTCTCATATAAATTTGGAGAATTTTTGGAAAAAATTGTGTACCAGTCATTTTGACTGGTATGGTAAATCTAGTGTTAACCCATCTGCGTCGTATTTCAATCATCTTTCTCAAATTTCATCGTATTAAATCCAAATGCATCGTTTTTTCAAAAAGTGGTTCGTAAATGACGAAAATGGTGACCAAATTTCATATATATATTGTCCTGTTATCGATGAACGTTGCACAGTGCAAATAATTTGACCCTTTGAGAACTACTGACGCATATATGCGGTCTGAGAAAAAATCTGATTATAGTTTATCGAGGCATGTATACACGATTCGAAATGAAAAATTGAAATGTAACCGTTGAAATATGATTCTGCAGATAGTAATGTATAATTCGGATACTTTAACACTCGAACGTTCTGATAGAAAAATAGTTTTTCATCGCCAAATAAATGATTATCTCCCAACATTCAAAATAGTGTCCGTCCGCAAAGGGTTAAACCATTCGTCTATTTCAGTGTTCACTCACGATACAAATGCGCGCATATATACGCGCCCTGATATTTCCCAGAAAAATAGCACGCATATACACGCCAATGATGCAAACAGCTTAACCAACAATCTATATTAACACTAGATTTACGGAATCCGTCAAATCGACGGGTTCCTACTTGTCTTATAAATATTTCTTAAACTTACAGAGACGCTGTACCGTAGATATTTCACGTGTATTTTGTAATACAACAATAACTTAACGAATTACCATCTTTGCCGCTTGATCCCTCTTTTTACAAAGTCGTTATTTAACACTAGAACTACCGACGTTAAATCGGTTATATTTAAATATATTAAACAAGTACTTTGAAAAAAGGGGAATTCAGAGGTGGAAAAGATGATCGATTCGGTAATTTGTATTGTATGGGATGGACGTAGAATATCTATTCTATGAGTCTCCTATAATCTTGGAGAATTTTTGGAAAAAATTGTGTACCAGTCATTTTTTAAAGTCCTTATTTAATATATTGCAATATAACAGATTTCACGCCCGTAAATCTACTGTTAAATCGAGGCACCAAACATTTCTACATCCCCCCTCAAGAAATCTACTTCAACGAGAACGCAACACCAAAAACACAAACCGATCGAAATTCCCAAAAGCGCATCCAAACCCCGCATCATCCTTCCCGCCCAAACCTCCCCAACAATACCCGCGAACTCTCCATTATCCTCAAGACTCCTTCAGCAGCCTCGAACAATTCTACGAGCTCTAAAACGACTATAGCCGAAACCGATCAACGATTCGATCCGTTCTTCGTCGCGATCCACCCCATAGGGTCTTCCACGTGCTCGAACGTCCTCGATGAATAAAAAAAGAAGAAAGACGAGGAAAAATTGAGAGGAGGAGAAGGTAAGGAGAGAAAGAGAGAGGGGGGAGGAGGTATAAACGAAGGCAAAAGCAAGCACACCGCGAATGGTAAAAGCGTGCGGAGAAACGAAGGCAGAAGGCGCATCGAACTCGTGTCCTTATTGTGCGATGCTCGTAAGTCCCATTACTATTGCCGGCGGAGTATACGAAGCGAGAGGCACGAGGCGCGTAGGGGAGTGAGCACTTCCGGTCCCCTCTGCATCACGTGCGAGCCCGCCGAACAGAGAAACCCCCGTTGCCTCGCCTCTCTTGGCATCCGGTCTGCGCCTCCCCAGCCAGCCCCCTCTCAAAAATAGGCTAGGCCCTTCGAGAGACGACGAGCACCGACCGAATGCTCGAATCAGCGCCAGCGCTGCGTCGTCGATTCTCGCCTAACGCCGTTCATGCTTCTAGTTTTATTTCCTCGCCGTTTCCCTGCTTCCTGCGATCTTTGCATCGTGTGTTTCTTCTTCTTGCGGTTTGGCGTATCTTTTTCTCGTTTGGTTGCTTGCTTTTTGCCTGGTCGAGGTCGTTTTGATTTGGGTGGCTACGAGTTTCGTGGGTTTGCTGTTGGATTCGTAAGGTGAGGTTTGGAGCGGCGGAGGATTTCTCTGTTTTGGATGGGCGTCGTCTACTTTCTTGGATTTGGTGTTGTTGATTTACTTGGCTGTACTTCCTTTTTGTTCCATCGTTGATTTTCTGATTGGGTGTTCCGTTTTCGAGTTCCTTGGGTTTGCTGTTGGTTTCGTAAGCTGAGGTTTAGAGTTGTGGATGATTTCTGTATTTTGGATCGGTTTCGTCTACTTTCTTGGATTTGGTGTCGTTGATGTGCCTGGGTGTACTTTCTGTTTATTTGATCGTTGACCTTCTGATTGGGTGCTCTGTTTCCGAGTTCCTTGAGTTTGCTGCTCGTTTTTATTGGAAAGTGAGATTTTGAGTGGTGGATGATTGCGTATTTTTGAGGGGTCTTATCCACTATTTTGTATTTTCTGATCATTTGTGTGTATGTTGATTTGCTCGGTTGTACTTCCTTTTTGTTTCATCGTTGATTTTCTGATTGGCTGGTGTGTTTTCGAGTTCCTCGAGTTTGCTGTTGGTTTCGTAAGGTGAGATTCAAAGTTGTGGATGATTTCTGTATTTTGGTGTCGTTGATTTGCCTGGGTGTACTTTACTGTTTATTTGATCGTTGACCTTCTGATTGGGTACTCTGTTTTCGAGTTCCTTGGGTTTGCTGTTGACTTCGTAAGGTGAGATTTAGAGTTGTGGATGATTCTGTATTTTGGATAGGTTTCGTCTACTTTCTTGGATTTGGTGTCGTTGATTTGCTTGGGTGTACTTTCTGTTTATTTGATCGTTGATTTTCTGATTGGCTGGTGTGTTTTCGAGTTCCTTGAGTTTGCTGTTAGTTTCGTAAGTGAGATTCAGAGTTGTGAATGATTTGTGTATTTTGGATCGGTTTCGTCTACTTTCTTGGATTTGGTGTCGCTGATTTGCCTGGGTGTACTTTCTGTTTATTTGATCGTTGACCTTCTGATTGAGTGCTCTGTTTCCGAGTTCCTTGAGTTTGCTGTTGGTTTCGCAAGGTGAGCGGTAGATGATTTGCGTAATTGTGAGGGATTTCGACGACTATTTGATACTTTCTGATTCTTTGAGTGTATGTTGATTTCCTTGCTGTACTTCCTTTCTCTTGATTCCATTCCAGCGCCTCTACTTTTTGTACCTGGGTGTGTTCGTTTACTCTTCTTCCTTTGATCACTTTCCTTCACCTTTATCTCCCTTCTCGGTTAGTCTTTCCATTCTCTTATGATCCTTCTTTCTTCGATTCAACTGTCGTTATATCTCGCCATCTTTGCTTCTCGATCCGAGGAGAATAGACAAAGAATGACATTTCTCCATCTTCACAACTCTTGCCGTCGAGAAACTCCCTCTTCTAGCTCCGTCTCAACGACAGTCCAAATCTTCGCCGCGATCGTCTCGCGAATTTATTCGCATTGCGAAACACCGAGCAAACGCATAATTCCTCCAAACATCGTCGTGAAAATAGCAAAATGGCATTAGTAAACCGCGGTGTCTCGTTTCTCGGGCGAATTTATTTCCGTAGCTTCCTCGCTCAGGAATTCCTGGCACAGTTCTCATTCCTGTCTCGACTGCTTTTATTAAACTTTTAAACTTTTCCGTCGGCTTTTTCCCACGCCCTGCGGCTCCTTTATCGCGGCTCGTTAACGAATCACCCAGCTCGATTACTTGGCGCGTTAGAAATACTCGATTTTCACGGAAACGCAGACATTTTCTGGAGGAAGCGTGTTGGTCGGTGGCCCAATTATTCTTACGGGTTGTCGTTGCAACTGGTACCGTTAACTCGGAATATTTATACGCGATAAAGAAGGAAAGGCAGGAAGTACGAGAGCCTCTGGAAGATTTTTCTTAATTAATTAGTTCGACTGATTCGAAATCATCCTAGAAATTCTAAGCTAGAAAGTCCTGGGCGATTTGATCACAGGAATTAAAGTAAAATCTGTCGAATTCTAAGCTTATTCCTTGACCTATTGACATCTCTCATGACCCCATCGCCCAAATTAACACTAGATTTACGGGCGTAAAATCTATCAGATTGCAATATATTAAATAAGAACTTTGGAAAAAGAGGGATCAAGCGGCAAAAATGGTAATTCGTTAAGTCATTATTGTATTATAAAATACACCTGACATATGTACTGTACAGTGTCACTGTAAATTTGAGAAATGTTTATAAGACAAGTAGGAACCCGTCAATTTGACCCTTGCCTTACGATTTCTATTTTGACTGTGAGTGCAATAACTCGAAATTAATTCATCAAATAAAAATTTCTTTCTGATTTCTGATAGTTCCTACAATTGAACGCTATATTAATATTCTGGAAACAATTTGATTGTCGCGTAAGTGATTTATATTGTCAATTTAATAGTTTTTGGAAAACTTCAACATTTCCTATTTCATTTACACCGTCACGAGTGTCACACGTTATTGTAAGGCAAGGGGTTAACGTCTTTCCGTACCATTTCTTTCGTGACTGAATGCGCAGTAACTCTGAATTAATTGCTGAAATAACAATCTATCGCTGATTTCTGATATACTGTATGACTTAACGCAATATTAAATGGGCATCAACTTATTTTTTTCCTGACCCACTGATATTTTAATTTAATCATTGTTGGAAAACTTCAATAATGACTATTCCATTTATCACGTCACGAGTGTCACTCGTTACTGTACGACAAGGGGTCATTCAGATTAATTAATTTATTGTTATTTGAGTCCAAGTCTTCCAGTCATTTCACCCTCAGAATTAACTGACTAATATCAATCACCTAAGCTACAATATACCAAACTGTTTATGAAAAGTCTCCCAAAGATTTTAACCCTGAAACTACCAAAGCGGTCAGAATGACCGTTACCTAATATTTTCAATAAATCTCCCAAATTTTTAGGATAATAATCGGTTTCGCATTACGCTAAAGTAACTTGGGTATGCCATTTTAAAAATAAATCGCTCAAATAATAAAATAAAACCAATAAAAATAATATTTTACATAATATTTGTATATATTATATTTTTTTATATTTTTTATTTTTGTATTTCATATATTAATTTTATATACTAAAATAACCAAATCAACTGATATAATAAAACAACAGAAAATAACCATCTCACGCGTATTTAAATTTCAAAGAGAGCCTTTGACGTCATCAAAGACGATCCAACTTGGTCACGCGATTTCGCGAGATCTGCAAAGCAAACAAATCCACGGAGAACTCGTTTGACACTGTCGTGGAAGGACCGGGAAATCTCGGGTGGGTCTTTAAGTGTACACCTTTTACCAACAAGAATGACAGAGATAATAACAACGTAACGTTCGCTCAGCCACTATATTCCTACCGTCCTACCTAATTACCTAACGTTGCACCGTCGTAATTACATTTGCGTTCACCTTCGCTACCTGCACGGCCTACGGTTACATATTTATGCCGCCTTGCTGCATTGACTTCTTGCTGAACAGGTGTACTCGTCGATTTCTTCGTTGGATGAGTAATTTTAACGGGTTCGAGATTTCTAAGATGGAGTATCGATGGAATCTGTCGGGCTGGAACTTTTTACGACGTAAACGATTCTTTTTTCTTCCTATTTAAGATTGAAAGAGGTAGGATGACTTGGAAGATGGAATAACCGATTTTTTTGTGACGATAAGGAAGAAAGTTGAGATTTCTGTTAGAAATTAAAAGTTTATCGTGTTTTTAACGCAATGTTAATTAGAATGGCGCTGGATTTGGCTCGTATTTTAGGTGAACTAGATATTCAAATTTTGGGCGCGAAAAATATCTTGGAGATATTTGAACGAATTGCGGGGAGCTTTGTTAATAAAGATGAAGAGTTTGTAATTGATTTAACATTGAAATTATCACTAGAACTACCAAACCAGTCAAAATGACCGGTACAGAATTTTTTCCAAAAATTCTCCAAGATTATAGGAGAGTTCTATAATAGATATTTTACGTCCATCTTATAAAACATAAATTACCGAATCGATCATCTTTTCCACCTCTTAATTCCCCTTTTTTCAAGACACTTATTTAATATTTTTAAATATGATAGATTTAACGCCGGTAGTTCTAGTGTTATTGAGACGGTCAAAAATTGACCGGTTCGCAATTTTTTCTAAAAATTTCCCAAAATGACAGGAGAGCCATGAAATAGATATTCGACTTCTGTTTTATAATATTTACGTTACTTTCTAATGAAGTTTGTGATCTTTTTACCGAATATTCGCAGCGTTTTGAAGCCTGCGAGATATTCTGAGCGATGATTGCCGATTGGTGGCGCATTGGCACAGAATCATCCATTATTTCCTTTTGTGGATCTTTCTCGCTTTTTAAAAGAAAGTTTGAGAGGTATGCGAAGACTTTCGAAGCGTCTTCGGCAAGTTTGTCACTATGCTCGGTTTCTGGAGAAGAGTTAGTTTATCTTGAGTCATTGACTACCACGTAAGGCCGTACGAAGTTCCCGGAACGGCCAAACCGATCGGGTCTCTCTTCTGCTGCACAAAGAGCTCATTAGTTTTCCGTGTATTCTGCTTTATGGCGTTTTGAGCAGCCCTACTCTTGCGAGAATCGCGTGCAGTCAAATTTAACGAATGCTGATTGCATTACCTACGCGATGTCGTACAAACAATTTATCTCTAAACCCTGAAGCTATTAAAATTAAATGAGGCTTCAGCACTGAAATTCACCTACTTAACGCTAAAACTACCAAGCCAGTCAAAATGACCGGTTCCAATTTTTTTAAAAATTCTCCAAATCGATAGATCAGCTGTACAGCAAATATTCTAGGTCTGTCTTACAAAATAAAATTCCTTAACTGATCATCGATTTCCAAAGTACTTTAACCCTCTTAGTGCCGAACGACGATATATCGTCGTTAGCAATACTCCTGGTGACGCGCATCGTGGGATTATTATTCAGTTTTGTTATATAATATTAGTAATTTCATTACAAACAATTGAAAATCCACTATTTATGATTTATATTAAGTGTCCGATATCTAACTATGACTGCATGTCGACTTTTTTCTTTGCGACTACTGTTTATAATAGACAATCGATTTTTTGATTTTTCTTAGCAATATTAGATGAATAATATTGGTACAATTTTCAACAAATAGTGAAATGCATTTGTTATTGATTTGATCAATTTTTCTAGTCGGCACTAAAAGGGTTAAATAATTTTTTTTTAAAGTACTTTAAATAAATTTAAAGTAATTTAAATTCAATAGATCTTAAATCAAGGCAGTTCTAGCGTCAATCACAAGAATTTTCCAAACCGCCAAAGAATCTACTCCTAATCCTACAATTCTCCTTCGCACCTCGTCTGCAATCATCGAACCACCAATCTTCTCCGTACTCCACCAACAAACCTCTCCAACACCCCCTCAATTTCCCACGCAGCAACGAAACCTCCCCAAACTCCGCGACACCTCATCCTCACAGCTCAACTTTCCAATCATCCACCTAAACATCCGTCCAAAATCCATTCCTCGCCATCCATTCACCATCGTCCGCCACCGAATCCTCCAGTTCCCTACCATCCGTCCGAATCCAGAAACAAACCCAACCCAGCTCGCAATCTCCCAAGGAAGTATCCTCTCGGTGGCAGCAGGTGGTTGAAGTTTCGAGGGGGCGTTCGTGACTCCCTCTCTCTCTCCCTCGCTGTCCCCATCCCTCCCCCGCCTCTCCCTCCCCTCCTCCTCCCCACCCCACGTCGCGTTTCCCCCACCACAATGGATCTTCCTCCACCGGGAGCTTCTTCCACCTCCACTCTTCGCGACAAACGAAAAGGCAGCTGGCTGCGCGCCGCAGGGTGGCGCGGAGTGGGGGAAGACCGGGCGGAGGAGTGGGGGGCGGCTGCGGCGAGCGGTGGGGGGCTGGCGCGAGGAGTGGGGGAAGAGGGACCGTGAGGGGCCGGTGGAGGGGGGAGGGGAGGGGAGGACGCGGAGGACCGGAGAGCGGAAACGGCACGGCGCTTCGTCACAGTGACACGCGCGCTCACGTCAAGTGGAGAGTGCACGCGAGAGGAGCCTCTTTCTTGCTTTTCGCGCCGATCTTTCGCTCTTTTTTTGGTGCTACGTTCGTCATTCGTCCCGTGCCGTCTCTTCGGTTGCGATTCTTTGTTTTTTTATACTTTGGAGATTGTTCTTCATCGTTCGAGGTGTTCGATGGTAGATCGTTGTTGTCGGAGGTGAGTTCGAAGGATTTTGAAACCGTGGATGGGATCGTGGTTGTGGCTGGAAACGCGATATCTGTGGAGATCGGAAGAGGAAGTCGATATTTCCACCCTGCTGCGAGGCAACACCTGTTGCGCCGGTTCGTGTCTGCGCGCAGTTCGTGGAAGTCCGGTGGTGTTTCTCGGGTGAAGGCTGATCAGTCGCTGATTGATTCGCGTGATTGCCCGATCGTGATAGAGGGGTACGAGGGAGATTGAATGTTGGGGGTGTGATCGCGAAGGAGGGACGAAGGTGAACGATTTGGCGGATTTCGAGAGACTTGGCGTAGATTAATGGTGACGTGCCGGTGAGTGGGCGAGGAGGAATTGTGCGGGTTATCGAGTTTCGAGTTCTACGCTCCACGCGCGTGAAGAATTCGTCGGAGGTGTGAAGCACTTTGAATCTTTGGACAATTTTACGCCCAAAACTGCTCGAAAATCCTACCAAAAATCACTCTGAAACTCTGCCTCTTGGAAAGTACATTTACAACACTATCCATGCATCTTCGAACAGCTTAAAAACAAAGCTATGCGAATCGGCCCTCGATCTGCATCGAAATACGTCCCTCCATGCAGTGAACCAAAAGTGCTACCCATCCTCTGAAGAAACCTCGTAAAAACGAAAAAAGCAACGAAGCTATTCGCGGTTGCAAAGGAAGAAAAGAGGAAGGGAAAATCCGAAAACAAAGTAAACCCGCACGAATGCGGGCGTCGAGGAGGGTGCGCGTCGCCGTCAAGTGAGGACCGCCGTTGATAAGGTGCAACCAGGAGGACGTCACGGCGGGCGTCGCGGGCGTCGGGACGTCGCGGCCTTCGGGGCAGGCGCCGGGCATAATCGTCGGCACGTACGGGAACGATATCGTTCAGACGACGGGCAGCGGCGCCGCGGCATCTTCGGAGATGGTGCTCCACATGCTGGACACGCTGATGACAGGCCACGAACCGTTTTACGCCGATTATCCCTCGTACCAGGAGGCGGAGCCTCTCACCCATCCGCACCACCAGCATCCGCATCAGCACGCGATCGCCCGGAACACCGGCGGCATGCCACCGGTTTCCTTGGACGCGACCACCCACACGCCAGGTACCGATCACCGAGTGCTTGGTTATTTTAGGGATGACATTATCGCTTTGTCACAATATTCTTCGTGTTTCTGGATGCCGCGTGGTTTCATTTGAATTTTGGAAAGCTTCTTGGGCACTGATCCTCGAGTGGTTGGTTATCGTAGGGATGACATTATTGTTTTGTCAGAACATCATTGATACTGATGGATGGCGCGCGGTTTGATTCCAATTTTGGGAAGCTTACTTGGAGCCGAAGATCTACGTAGCAGCTACTGATCACCGAGTGCTTGGTTATTTCAGGGATGACAATATCGTTTTGTCAGAGTATTCTTGATATTGTTGAATGCCGCGCGGTTTAATTTGAATTTTGGAAAGCTTCTTTGGGCACTGATCCTCGAGTGGTTGGTTATCGTAGGGATGACATTATCGTTTTGTCAGAACATCATTGATACTGATGGATGGCGCGCGGTTTGATTCCAATTTTGGGAAGCTTACTTGGAGCCGATGATCCACGTAGCAGCTATTGATCACCGAGTGCTTGGTTATTTCAGGGATGACAATATCGTTTTGTCAGAGTATTTTTGATATTGTTGAATGCCGCGCGGTTTAATTTGAATTTTGGAAAGCTTCTTGGGCACTGATCCTCGAGTGGTTGGTTATCGTAGGGATGACATTATCGTTTTGTCAGAACATCATTGATACTGATGGATGGCGCGTGGTTTGATTCCAATTTTGGGAAGTTTACTTGGAGCCGATGATCAACATAGCAGCTTTTGATCACCGAGTGCTTGGTTATTTCAGGGATGACAATATCGTTTTGTCAGAGTATTTTTGATATTGTTGAATGCCGCGCGGTTTAATTTGAATTTTGGGAAGCTTCGTTGGGCACTGAACAGCAAGTGCTTGGTGATTTTTGGGATGGCATTATCGGTTTGTCAGAGTATTCTTGATATTGCTCGATGCCGGGTGGTTTGATACCAATTTTGGGAAGTTGGACTCGAAGGTCCATATACCAGGCACTGATGAGATGAGTGAGTGCTTGGGTATTTTAGAGATGACAATATCATTTTGTCGGAGCATTCTTGATATTACTGGATGACGCGCGGTTAAATTTGAATTTTGGGAAGTTTCGTTGGGCACTGAACAGCGAGTGCTTGGTGATTTTAGAGATGACAATATCATTTTGTCAGAGTATTATTGATATTGCTGGATGCCGCGCGATTAAATTTGAATTTTGGGAAGCTTCGTTGGGCATTGATCAGCGAGTGATTGGTAATTTTAGGGATGGAATTATCGTTTTATCGGAGTATTCTTGATATTGCTGGATGCCGTGCGGTTAAATTCGAATTTTAAGAAGCTGCGTTGGGCACCGATCAGCGAGCGCTTATCGAATATTATCGATGTTGCGAGGTGCAGGGTAGTTTGTTTTGAGTTTCGGGAAAAGTGGAATCCCGCTTCAAACACCTCACGGCAAATTGCAGCGTAATAATTCGTTGACGTAACGCCGTCATTGAAAGCCTCGATGCTAAAGTTTCAATACCTATGCAGCAATATATATATCATTCTAACCCAAATGTAAAAAAATCTCTGAGACAAATCCTCACATTGCAGTTTGCGCGTAATCGACGCTTTTTTCCGCACAATAATCCATCGAATCGACGCGCTATCAATTGAGCGAGAATTCAGAGCGAAGATCAAAGTTTTTTTGCCGTGCGGTGGCTGCTGACGCGTCTCATTCAGGCCTCACTCGTGCCGCGTGCCATTACGGTACGCCTAATTGGCCATTTAACCAAGGCCAATCGTCTACGATTGCATTAAAGTGCATTACCGGTGTAACGAGACGAAAACGCTTTTCGTCAATATAAACCGATAGAAAACTGTCCGCCTAGAGTGTCGCGCTTGCGCTACGAAGTCTGAGATGCGAGTCTTCGCGCTCTGCTCTCTGGTAGAAATTTGAATTTCCCGCCGTACGGCTACGATCGAATGCATTAAAGTTTATTACCGTTGCAGCGAAACGAAAGCTCCTTTCATCGGTTGAAACCGATAATAAACTAAACACTTTAAATTGCATATTCGTGCTGCAGATATAAAGACAGGATTGTCGTCTTCGGTTTGCGCGTGGAATTTGAATTTCGCGCCGTTCGTCTAAAATAAATTACGAATGGGACGAGAAGCAAAATTCTTCTTCCTCAATGAAAACCGATAGAGCGAATTATCCGCCTAGAATATCAAATTAGCCCTACAATCTGCAAAACACGAGTTGCCGCATTTCAAAATTTAAATTTCCCGCCGTTGAACCGATCGCGCCGATCGATCGCAACCAGTCGAATTGCACGACTCTCTCTTTTTCCACGAAAAAAAAACAATAACAAACTATCCACCTAGACTATCACATTTACCGTAAATCCTCCGAAACACCAGCTACCGCATTCAAAAATTTGAATTTCCCGCCGTTCATCCGATCGCACCGATCGATACCGATCCTCCTTTCGTCATCGCGCAGACGATCGATCGCAGCCAGTCGCATCGCACGACGATGAATTATTAATTCTGCGCCATTTATTTACGACTACCATGAACTAAATTACTAAAATAGCTAAACAAAAACTCTTTTTCCTTGAAAAAATAAACAATACCAAACTATCCACCTCAAATATCACATTTCCCCTAAATCCTCCGAAACACCAGTTACCGCATTTAAAAATTTGAATTTCCCGCCGTTCGTCCGATCGATGCCGATCCTCCTTCTGTCGTCATCGCGCAGAGGATCGATCGCAGCCGGTCGCATTGCACGATAATGAAGCTCCGCCGTCCGCATAATGATCCGTAACTATATCGTTATTTTTAACGTTAAGTTCTTTTGTTCGCGATGCACGTCGTGCTCGCAGCAAGGTGTGGCTCTTGTTAAATTGGCAATAAAATGTACCGCGCAAGGTCGGAATTGCACGCTCCGGAGATTCAGCCACCTCGATCGGACGACGGGATCGTTCTCTCTCGGTCGACTGTTTTCAGGGTGATTCGATTCGCTTCTTCTTCTTCTTTTTCTCTTTAGAGTTTATTTGTTGGGCGAGTTCTTTGTCTTCGAGGCATTGCGCCGAGAATTATGGGATGGTATAGCGACGAAGGTGGAGCTTCGGAGTTGCAGATTGCAAATATTTAAGTCTCGTCGCGGGCAATTGTTTTTGCGATGTGTACGTAAATCTCAAATCAACATTTCGATATAAGTTCTTCGCTTTGTTTCATACTTTTCGGCTCGAAATGCTGTAGCAATTTTCTTTAGAACCTACTGCTTTAGAAGGATTAAGATTTTTCATCTTTATCAATCATAGACCCTTAATTACTATGGCTATTTCGCCTAGGACTCCCTACTTTAGGTGGTTTAGAATCACTGAAAGTCATTGCACACATAAATCACGTAGGAAATATATGCTATCGCAGAAAAAATGTCCCATAGGTCGTGAGAAATTTGAAGTCGGTTTCACTAATTGGTTAGCCTATCCTTCAACTCCACACCCACCATAGATCCCTAACTGTTACGGTTATTTCATCTACAACCCCCTATTCCAGGTGGTTCCGAACCACCATAATGTACTGCACATATTAATCACGCAGGAAATACATGATATCACATGAAAAAAATTTCCCAGTGGCGGCGGGAGATTTGAACTCAACCGTACTAATTAAATGTCCCGTCCTTCGACTCGACATCCACCATAGACCCCCAACTCCCATCATTTCGCCTAGAACTTTGTACCGTATAAAACTACAGACATACTAAATCAACACAAAGTCCATCGCGCAGAACTATTGTATCACCAAAGAAGTTTTTGATAAACCGAAAATTACCTAATGCAATTAATAGTGCCACTTTGGAAGTTACAATCAAAATTGCGACTGAATAGCAGGAGCAAGGATTGAACGTTCAACTGGCAAAGCATTGAATGATATTACGCGAAATGGAATTACGTGGTATGACAACTATTTGATAAACGTACAAGGAAACCCGAGAAATGTCCGGCGGAAGCGAGGGAAAATGATAAACTGCGGCTTGCGAATCACCGAGCTTGCGCGACCACATTGCGGTTGCTCTTTTCGCGCGCTAACTTGAAAGATTACAAAATTAAACCGGCCGTTTCCTCTCGAAGCTCTCTGCGTAAGGAGGAAATTATTTTCGTGGATGAAAATGTTTCCTCGTGCGCGCTTAAAATTCCCTTGGCAATTTAGACTCTGAAGAAAGGTGGAGTTAAAAGTTATGGTTAATTCAGAACTGCCTCTTTTCTATGGTTAAAATGGAACTTTCAGCCAACTGATTTTGTAGTGCAATGAGATACCAATGATCGATTACAGTTTAATAAATTATGCCGATGAGTTTACAGAAATTATTCATAAGAGAAATGGAGTAATCGCTATACGGAAGTTGATAGTGTTTGTGAAAGAGCAAAGAATTGATCGTGAAAGGGATAACCTTTCGATTGTATTTAAATTGGCAAGTTTTACCGCTTTGATAAATAGAAATGTTTTTATTCGTATGATAGTTCACGTAGTATCTACATGAGATTAATATTAAAACAGTCGAAAGTTCATAAAAAAATTAAACTTCGAAATTTCTTACTTTTCTTATATCTGTCCAATTTTTGATCTTTAAATTGTATTAATTCGATCTTGATCATTAAATGACTGTAGTAAGGAGGTAAGGTAAAGAATTAACACTAGATTTACCATACCAGTCAAAATGACTGGTACACAATTTTTTCCAAAAATTCTCCAAATTTATATGAGAGTCATGGAATAGATATTCTACGGCCATCTTATAAAACATAAATTGCCGAATCAATCAAGTTTTCCACCTCTTAATTCCCCTTTTTTCAAAATACTTATTTAATATTTTTAAATATGATAGATTTAACGCCGGTAGTTCTAGTGTTAAGTTCAGACCTTACGGTTAAAAATCTATTCTTAGTAAAAACTTACCCCTTTGCGGACGGAGACATTTCCGAATATTGAGAGACAACCATTCATTTTGCGATCCAAAACCACCTTCTTATCAGAAAGTTCGGCTGTTAATGTATATACATTATAAATTACTATTTGTTTCATCATATTTCAACGGTTGTATTTCAATTTTTCGACTCTAACTGTGTATACAGGCAACGATAAACTACAATTAAATTTTTCCTCAGACACATATATGCGTCGCTAGTCATCAAAGGATTAAACCCATCCAAAAATGCCATAAAATTAAATTAACCACCCTAAAAATCAATTATCAATGATCGAAATCACCGCGGCGACCCATCGCTTGTTACGCGCACGCTTTATACAATTCTACCATAAACATCTGTACATCGCGATGCGCGTAAGCGAATGTGCGCGCACACGATTTTACCATAAATATCTGTGTATCGCGATGCGCGTAAGCAAATGCTCGCGCGCATCGGTTTGAAAGAGCGGTGCGCACGCACACATCGCCGCCGTCGGAGGCAAGTCGGAGTGTGGGAGAGTTCGCAGGTCACCGGTCTGCCCGAACAATGCACGATTTCGTTGCCGTCGAGGACGACTTTTTTACGAGCGCATCGCACAATTGCCGCGTTCTTGTGCGCGCCACTCGATGTCGTTTTGCGTGACCGACTCGTGCGACCTGGGTCTCAACGATGAACCAATTCGCGAGGGTGATTTGTGCAGGTACGGCTTGGTTGAAATTAATGCTGGATCTACCAAGGTAGTCGAATTAACTTGTCCTGAATTTTATCCGGATATTCTTGAAGCTACCGACACCAGTTCTTTTTTTAATTTGGTACATGTATCTTGTGGACGGGGATCGATAAAGTTACCCAGATTTTTTGCCTCCGTTTCTTTTCTTGCGAAGTATTAATTTGATACTTACGAATATTTAAAATTGCTTAGCACTATCGAATTTCTATGATTTCCTGCGACTAACTTTCAAACTATAGACAATCGAATCAATCAAGATAGCTGCACTTGTTGCTTTAATTTCAGTATATTTATCTACTACTTTCAAATATGCCAAATCAGTCAGCGATAGTTCTAGTGTTAACTAGTTAAAAAAAATCTCTCTGAGCTGATCAGAATTTGAACTAAGTCCCACTAAGTGCAAGCCTTTAACTCCGTATCCACCGTACTCCCTTTTCTCCCATCAGCAACAATTCCAACCCTCTTCGATCACCCAAAACAAATTTGGCCACCATATCCTCTCCAAACGATCCAAGCTTAAATCACAGTAAGCTTAATTACCATTAAAAGACGAAGAGACTACATATATACGCTACAAACGATCCTCCGTGATTCCGATGCGGGCCAGAACGAAGAAAGACAGCGCAACGAAGAAGCGCGCGGTTCACAGATAATGGCCTTCCGGCGTTGAAAGCATTCGTGGGTCAGGTTTTAATTTTCAAGCCACCGCTGCTCTTCTCTCCTCTTCTCGTCTTCCTCCTCTCTCTTCGAGGCACTCTTCAAACAGCAGCTGGCCACACCGACTGGCGTTTCGTTCGATTTGGCGCGTGCCTCGTGGCCAAAGTGTTGCTGTTGCTGTTGCCGTTGCTGTTAGTGCCGCTGCGAGGGCTGCTGGTACGTCGCTCGCTGGCTGCTTTCGTTGCTAAACGGCCCTCTCGACCGACCGCCTTCGGCACCTGTTCCACAGCTGATACGCGGCTGCTGTTTCGAGCTCGTACGATGTGTTCTTTTTCCTTCGTACTTTTTGCTGCGCCTCCTCTCGCTCTCGTTTATGGCAATGGGCCCCGTGTTCGTTAATTTGTTAATGCTTCGTGCCGGGGGATGGACTTTTGCCACGAAATTGTGGATTTAATCGGCCTGTTAGGGCGGGTTGAGCAGCTTTTCTGATGGGGTTGTGATGGGTGTGGTGTCGGCGGGACTGGAATTGCAATTAGGGAGTCGAGTTCGAAAACTGACAATTCTGGCAGATCTTTGATAAGGTATTAGTTGATGTATCAAGTATCGGTGGTTAGAAAGCTGTATAAAATTTTGGGACCTACTTGGAGCGAATGATGATTCTGGAGTTGGGGGGTTAGAATTGTAATTAGGGAGTCGAGTTCAAAAACTGAAAGTTCTGGCAGATTTTTGATAAGTTATTAGTTGATGTATTAAGTATCTGTGTTGGAAAGCTGTATGAAATTTTGGGACCTACTTGGAGCGAATGATGATTCTGGAGTTGGGGGGTTAGAATTGCAATTAGGGAGTCGAGTTCAAAAATTGAAAGTTCTGGCAGATTTTTGATAAGTTATTGGTTGATGTATTAAGTATCTGTGTTGGAAAGCTGTATGAAATTTTGGGACCTACTGAAGCGAATGATGATTCTGGAGTTGGGGGTGAGAATTGCAATTAGGGAGTCGAGTTCAAAAACTGAAAGTTCTGGCAGATTTGTGATAAGTTATTAGTTGGTGTATTAAGTATCGGTGGTTAGAAAGCTGTATGAAATTTTGGGACCTACTTGGAGCGAATGATGATTCTGGAGTTGGGGAGTGAGAATTGCAATTAGGGAGTCGAGTTCAGAAACTGAAAGTTCTGGCAGATTTGTGATAAGTTATTAGTTGATGTATTAAGTATCTGTGTTGGAAAGCTGTATGAAATTTTGGGACCTACTGAAGCGAATGATGATTCTGGCGTTGGGGGTTAGAATTGCAATTAGATTTTTGTGAAGCTGTTACTTAACATAGCAACATAGAGTAACATAAACCACGGTGGTTTGCAAGGTACCTAAAATTATGGGACCTACGTGAAGTGAATGACGATCATAAGCGATTGGAATTGCAATTAGTGGGCTCCAGTTCAAATTCCTATCACGTCTAGTAGATTTCTGCTAAGCTATATATTCCATACAGCTCGAAGACTCCACAGCACATGCAACCAGAGTCATATTTACTTCCATTCGACTAAATGCGACCTCCTCTGTTTTGCAAACATCGCGATTTTCAATTAAACCCGCGCGTCATTTATTCCACGCTGACGCAACATCGCCTTAATTACCGTCCCTACTCCCCCCGTCAGAGACCTCCCACTCGCATCAATCACCGAGTCCCCATTCCCATTAAAAACCCTGCCAAAAAACCAACCCCCAAATTTCCTCCACCCCCATACCCACAAAATCCACGCTACTTCCTCGTCACAATGCCGAACAAAGCAAAGAAGAATTCGCAAGGAATTTTCCCTCAAACGTTCCATAATCAAGGAGAAAAAGAAAAAAAAGAGGCACCGTTTAAATACCGAGTCGCCGAGACACGGGCCGGCCTTTAACGAAGGCGGTGAAGGAGCTCGAAGGAGCAAAAAAAAAATGCTCGTTCCAACTGCAGCAATTGTTCATCCGTGTGAACAAGCGCGCAGGCTGAATGCTCAGGAATTTCGGAATAGTTTCGGCGAGCTGCTCCTCCCCCACCCTTTTTCACGACTCGCGGCTCTCTCCCAAGGGAGCGGCTGAAGCGAGGGTGCGTTCGCCGCTACCACGAGAGCCGTGCGTGCGCACATGCGCGCACACCCGCAACCTCGTCCTGCGCAGGGAGGACACGGGGGTTGGGAGGAGGAGGGGGAGAGCGCTGCGCGCATGCGCGGGTGCGCAGAGCGTGCTCGCCGTGAGGGCCAGCTCGAAGCTGCACTCCCACGCTCACCGTCCATGAAATGGGGTGCGAGGTGGCAGCGACTACGCGGCAGCTTGCGCAGGTGTAGGTGGTGCGTGCAACCCTCCCTACCTATGCGTCCCTCTTAACGATGCCGCTCTTGGAACTTGGTCACGAGTATATGTGAGAACTCGTGGATTGTCGCGGCGTCTCTTTCCTTTCCTCTCTTAATTACCTGCTTCTTTGTCTTTATACTCCGTGCCCTTTTCTCCGTCTGCTTTTCCAACCTTTACTTTCTTTCCTTTCCCTTTCTCGCGTTCGCTTCAGCTGGCTGGAAGACGTATTTCATTGTTCCTCTGCGCTTTACTTTTCACCCGATTCGGACCAAGGTTCTTGTTTCGGACGTTGCACTTTTCCGCGAATAAATGGCAAATTTTCCGCAGCAAAATCTGTTTGCAGGTTGCCCGCTACTTATTCCCGTTACTACAAACACGTTGATGTTTATTTTCCAATAAGGAGAATTGGTATTAAACGTTGTTAACAAAATTTCATCCTCAATGGGTTAATTTCATTCCTCGCTGTCGTCGAACGTGGAAACTTTTAGTATGTTTTCTTTCCTGCTACTTTTGTCTCCGTTTCATGAGGTCCCTCTTTTCTGTCTCCCTTCCCCTATCCACCTCGTCCCCCGTGGTTTTCTCTTCAGCGACGTGGAACGGGAATTGTTTTCTATGGTGTGTAATTAGCGGGCAGAACCTTGGATCTTCTGGACGTAGATCCATTATATACCAATCCGTTGATAAATCGCTTATTGTAAACCGACCGAGTGTTGGTACCGCGAGGTCGACGACTCTTTCGATACGATCTACGGCCTGGGGTCATTACAACTTATTTCTCCACGTTGTAACACATATCCCACTGTTCATGGTGAATATCAAACGCGAAACGGCGAGGAGACACGAGCGAGGAACGCGCTGGGGACGTCGTAAAGGTGAAACGAGACGTTTGCGGCGAAAGAAGATGCTCGTTAGCGTTGAATTTGTCGATCGAGTCGCTGATTACGCATGGGAATTGTAAGCCATACGAGGTAGATTTATCGAGAGGAGAACTTTTTCCTACGGCAACGAAATCCTCCCAATTTATCGCGAGCGGACGTAGTGAGAATGAGATTTACGGATCTACATAAAAGGCTTAACCCTCTGCGGTCCGAATTGTTTTGTCAA
Source organism: Cerceris ruficornis (assembly GCA_963989415.1). Classification (NCBI taxonomy): domain Eukaryota; kingdom Metazoa; phylum Arthropoda; class Insecta; order Hymenoptera; family Crabronidae; genus Cerceris; species Cerceris ruficornis. The sequence goes on from OZ022519.1 coordinate 29,449,150, forward strand.
GTTTGTAGCAACCTAAATGAAATTAATTGCACAACATTTTCTATCGTTGGTTATTCATTTTTTTTAATGATAGCAATAACTACAAGCGCTAACGGATATTTATATGATATTACAAAATTATTATGAATTTGAAAAGTCGATATTGATTCGTTAGAAAATAAAATGAAGTGAAAAGCTATGTCGAGTATAGCTCGCCACAGGACTGCAAAGGGTTAATGTGCCGGGGGTACATTAACAGGTTGGACCCACTTTGAGAATGAATGGCGAACGTGAAAACAATGAAGATGGGTCAGACAAAGAGTAATCGTTGGATTTTTGTGCATTTGTGACAAATTGAACACTGCTAAAATACGGAAAGTGTGTGTAATATAAAAGAAATATCGGAAATATCCAAGATATGGTATTTATTGTAACATTTCGCGAGTGAAAGAGGCCATCTTCATCCGTAAGCGGAATATTCCGCAGATGACGATCGTCTTTTATCCGCCAGCCGCGGAAAATTCCGCTTACGGATAAATATGGCTTAAATGTCCGGTTCAATGGAATGAAAATATGTAATTATTTTTTATATATTTATATATTTTTTATTATTAAACATGGAATATTCCGTGGATGATGATCGTCTTTTATCCGCCAGCCGCGGAATATTCCGCTTACGGATGAATATGGCTTAAATGTCCGGTTCAATGGAATGAAAATATGCAATTATTTTTCATATATTTATATATTTTTTATTATTAAGTATGGAGTATTCCGTGGATGATGATCGTCTTTTATCCGCCAGCCGCGGAATATTCCGCCCTGTACAATATTAAACTGCTGCGCCCGGAAATTCACGGTACTGTGGGCCTTCTGCCGTATTTAGAGCTATAATGCAAAAGGAAAGGGGTTAAGGGGTTAATTCTCCACCGCACACCGCGAGGAAATGAATCTGTCGCAGCATCAGAAAGAAGTAGAATTAAAAGTATTAGTGTTGGAGAAAAAGCGAAACTTTCTGGGTTGTGTTATCTGTTTTGTAAGCAGTTAACGATACCTGCTCGCCGCGAGAACCCCTCGTCTACCTGTTTTCTCCACGGTGTTAAAAAGGATAAGTGTGGGAACCTCGGGTGGTCACACACTATGCGCATTATAATTCGGCTGTTCACGCAATGTGACGCATGAAAATGCTAGATCGTTAGAATCGATTAATTCTCCCGCCTATGAATGGCAAGTTTAAAATGTGACTGTAATTACACCGGGGCTGTATCTATAGTTTTCTGTATTCATACGACTCAGGGAATTGACGTTCATAAAGCAATTTCGTAGGGTTTTAACCCTCTTTCATTCTCGACTTATTCAACGCAGCCAATTTCGTAACATTCTGCATTAACCCTTTGCGCTATAATTGTTTTCCTGCTTTGCTCTCAGCCACCTCTGATTTCATTTTTGTGGTTTTAATATCACATGTTAGGTATGAAGTAATTGCTTGCAGTTATTTAAACTTTAATGTTATATTAACAAAACGATTGTTTAGAAAAAATCGCGCCAGAGGTGACTTCATAGTGCAGAGGGTTAAATGTCTCGTTCAGAACTCAAAACTTCTGAATTGCACGGTAAAAAATTGTTCGTCTAGCATTTGCTCCAAATTGTAAAACCGAAATCCAAGGAAAGTCTGCATAACCTAAAAACCCTCAAAACCTAAAAACCCGAGGGAAACCAAAAAAACCGAAAAAAGCCTATAGATCTAACAAAATCCATAGACAGTAAAAAAACTGAGAAACCCGAAGAAAGCAGAAAGGTCAAAGAAATTTAACACTAGAACTACCAAACCAGTCAAAATGACTGGTACACAATTTTTTCCAAAAATTCTCCAATTTCATATGAAAGTCATAGAATAAATATTTTACGTCCATCTAAAAAAACATAAATCATCAAATCGATCATCTTTTCCGCCTTTTGGATTCCTCTTTTGTCAAAGTTCTTATTTAATATATCGAAATATCATAGATTTAACGCCGGTAGTTCTAGTGTTAAAGTTTAAAATCCTAAGAAACTCGAAGAAAGCTGAAGGACCAAAGGAATCGAGAAGAGCCGAGAAACACCGAACAGTGTCGAAAAAAGACGAAGAAAACCGAAGATAGCCGACCGACAGATTGCCCCACGTGTCTCCCCTCGGTGGATTAAAGTTCGCTCTTTTATCGTTCGCAAAGGCCTCTCGATTTTCGAACAACAGCACCGCAGAAAGCGAAGGTGCCGAAATTAACAACGGCGCGAAATTCCCGATAAGATCGCACGATTTCCACCGACTTCCGTTCGTAAACCGCGAAAGCGGTTCTCACTGGATCGCCGCCGGCTGAAATCTTATCTTCGCCGCTTGAATGAAAAAATAATAATAAATCTGCATCTAATCGAGACAGGATATTGGGCGGATATCATCACGAGGAGGTCTACGAGCCTCCTCACGATCTCCAATCATTCTCGTGCAAATAGTTTAATGAAGCATCAACATAGAAAACCACCTTCGCGTAAACTCGTCAATTTACACCGGATGTTTTTGTTTTGATTTTAGAACCACGTTAGTTCCGTATTTCTCGGGCAAAAATTCGAATTATCTACTCTTATTGTAATCTTGCTTGTAATTAATAATTTAATTATCTTTAGGTTATTTTATTCAATGCGGAAACTAAAATAATTAATTACGTTTTTTAAGTTTGAAAGTCGTTAAGTTATCGAGACCTCTGAGAAAATTTTTTAAAATGCGCTTTCATTTTCTTATTCGTTTTGGAAACTGAGATATGTAACTTTTGAAGTAACTGTTATAAGTAATTAAAATCCTTGTTAACTTCCTTATTTTACTTTCTGAATTATAAATAAGATGATGGAAGCGCATTTTAAAGCTTCTCGGCACGCCACAATTCTATTTCTAATCATTATTCTTCGACATCAAAGAACAATCAAATATTCTCAATTATACATAATTGAAATAATTACGGCGATATGAATAATTCTATCGATTCTTCTACCTACACCAGTTCTTGAAGTTTATAGATAATTAAGAAGATTACTTTGTACTTTTCAAAGTATTTTAGATGGAATGATGATCCGTATGTTAAAAACCTTTTATTTCTATTTTGAAATTCTTTCATTATTCCCCGATTAATCTCGAAATATTCGCGACATTGAAGCATTAACGGAGACGCGATTTCTTCAAAAGGCTGTCGTACACACAACGAGATAACAATCGACTTTCTCACGTGGGGGGTTTGATATAAAATATCGCCGGCGCTCATCTAAAGTGTCCTTATCAACCGGTATATTTCCTCGAGAATGAAAGTGCTCGACTCATTGAAAACGTTTTTACGCTTCATTCTCGTCTAACTTGTCTGACTTTCTTTTCCCCGAATTTCGTGATAATTGGAACTGATAAAAATACGATAAGACGCGTTCAGGTAATACTGAAACAATGGTGGCTCTGTGTTTAATTTCATACTTCCGAGTGATAGTTCTTTAATATTTTTTTTTGAATAAATTTGGAGATGCAGCTTCTACTGAAGTTCAGCACATTCGTTTAAAAAGTTTTTCAATACAAGTAACAAATTATTTGAAATATTAAATCTTGTTAATTCATTTAGTGTAATGAGAAATTCCTAATAAATTTTAATCAGTCACCAAACAAGAAATTAAGTTCCAAAGTAGAAACTACGGCGTTGAAAGATAAACGGAAGGCAAATGCTCAGACTTGCAATTATCCGGCCCAAATTAAAACCTCCCCTGTCAACTGCGTGAAACTTTTTCCACTTAATTAAAGACACAAGTTACCGAGACACAAAGAATGTTAAATATTTTGCCTGTTACTAAATAATACCAAGTTTCAAAAGCATAGAAGACAAGGGGGGGAAAACTAGTAGAGAGAATTGCAAAGGGTGGAAATAAGGGTGCAAGGCTTCCCCTTCGATCGAAGGACGATTCGCAGCCTCCGTAATGGAGGCGCGCTCGGATGGGCCTCTCGTGCTCCGGAGGAAAGGAACCTCGGAGGATAGGCGGAGTTCGCTCGGGCCAATCGTTGGGATGCGCGCCGCCCACGTTTCAGCAGTTCCTCCCTGCAGACTCCGCTTGTCCTCCGCTCTTTTATACTCTTCGCCGCTATCCGATCTTCTCCGATGTTTTCCGATCTCCTCCGAAATTCTCCATTGTTCTCCAATATCCCTCTTACGTTCTCCAATATTCGACGGTGCTCTCCAATGTTCCTCTTACGTTCTCCAATTTTCGGTGGTGTTCTCCAATATTCCTCTCGGTGTTCTTCATTTTGTTTATTGTTCTCCAATATTCCTTTGGCTTTCTGCAATTTTCTCCGGCGTTCTTCGATATTCCTCCGACGTTCTCCAATTTTCCTCTGGCGTTCTCCAATATTTCTCCGGCGTTCTCCAATATCCCTCTGGCATTCTCTATTATTCCTCCCGCGTTCTCCAATATTCTTCCGGCGTTCTCCAATTTTCGGTGGTGTTCTCCAATATTCCTCTAGTGTTCTTCGATTTTGTTTATTGTTCTCCAATATTCCTCTGGCCTTCTGCAATTTTCTCTGGCGTTCTTCAGTATTCCTCCGATGTTCTCCAATATTTCTCCGACGTTCTGCAATAATCCTCCGACGTTCTCCAATATTCCTCTGGCGTTCTCCAATATTTCTCCGGTGTTCTCCAATATTCCTCTGGCATTCTCTATTATTCCTCCGGCGTTCTCCAATATTCCGCCGGCGTTCTCCAATTTTCATTGGTGTTCTCCAATATTCCTCTGGTCTCCTGCAATTTTCTCTGGCGTTCTTGAACAGTCCTTCAACGTTCTCCAATATTTCTTCGGTGTTCTCCAAATATTCCTCTCGCGTTCTCCAATATTCCTCCGGCGTTCTCCAATATTCTTCCGGCGTTCTCCAATATTCTTCTGGCGTTCTCCAATTTTCATTGGTGTTCTCCAATATTCCTCTGGCCTTCTGCAATTTTCTCTGGCGTTCTTCAGTATTCCTCCGATGTTCTCCAATATTTTTCCGGCGTTCTCCAATATTCCTCTCGCGTTCTCCAATATTCCGCCGGCGTTCTCCAATATTCCTCCGGCGTTCTGCAATTTTCTTAGGCATTCTCCAATATTTCTCTTACGTTCTCCAATTTACAGTGCTGTTCTCCAGTATTCGTCTGGTGTTCTCCGATATCCCTCTTCCGTTCTCCAATTTTCTGTGGCGCTCCCCAATATTAATCTGGCGTTCTCCAGTATTTTTCTATGCAGCCTATTGTTCTTCGTTGTATATATTTTTGTGATTTTTGTTTACAACAGGTTAATATTGTCGAGAGTTGATTTTTGATAGCCGTCGTTGACGTAGGAAACGTGGGAAAATTATTTTTGTGGCGAGTACAGTAGGCGAGTAGCGTTAACTTACATGGATTTTCTTGATCAGAATTTTGTTCTTGAATTTTTTTTAAAGGAAATAGCAATGATGATGCGGAAATTGTATTTAATTAACGTTGGTTGTTACTTTATTTGCAACAGGAGGCTACAATCATCTACGCAGTCCCGTGTGCCAAGACGAAAACCAGAGGGATGAAACCTCGCCGCCACCTCATAGCCATAGCTCTCAACCCCCTAACTCTCATTCCACTACTCCCACCAGCAACAATAACAATAACAACAACAACAACGCCAACAACGCTTATATACATCTACGGAATTTAAATCAGCTCAAAACGGAATGTGAGTTACCTATTCGTCTCTTCTTATAATTATTAATTACCATTTGCAAAATATCGAGCAAATTGTCAGTAGACATTTACAGTTAAAATGGTAAATCCGTTTGATAAATCATGAAATTGTAAAGTTAGATGAGAAAATTTTTAACGATTGTCTTATTTCAGTATCTTTCAGCTGAAACGGTGATCAGAAAATTTCTAAATTAGTTTTGTCTCTGCATACTTCTCTTTCTAAAACAATAATTACATGCACCCAATTATTATTTATCATTCAAAATGTGACTGTCCAAGGTCCCATTCAGCATCGACAAAATATTCATGCTTAAATTTCCAAACGACAAGTTTCTTTAAAATTAACCCTATCAGGAAACCTATTCAAGACTATCGTTCAACCGGACTCTTCTATGGTTAGTTAAAAAAATACACTTTGACTAAATTCAGCTACCCTTTCAGCGAACTACAGCAACCACCATATAACGGAGCACCTCCAAGGGGGTGGCGGAGGGTTGACCAGCGGGAACGACCTAGGAGGAACCGGGACCAACGAGAGTGACCTCAGGGTCAGCCAAGCTGCAACAGAGAGCTACATGACTCCGGCTCATTATTCCGGATATGATGAGACCTCCGAGTACCATAGCCTCCCTCAGGATCACCAGGCCCCCCATCCTTATAACTTGGATGGCTCGCCCGAATTTTACAGCGCCAGTGGAATTCACATCGAACCGAAATACCAACCGTCGCCGTTTAAAAATTACCCTCGAGGTAGGTGAAAGACAGAAAGCTAAAGACTTTCAACTATTTTCCAGCTTACAGAGCCACACTTTCCTTCTTTTTTTTGGAATTTAACTGCTATTATCCACAGAGACAATGATATATTAATTAATAAATTGCGATTTACTGATTAACCCATTTGCATTCTGATATAGCGTCTAACTTAACCCATTTGCATCCGTAAGCGGAATATTCTGCGGATGACGAACGTCTTTATTCACCAGCCGCGGAATATTCCGCCCTGTTAACACTAGAACGACCAAACCAGTCAAAATGACTGGCTCACAATTTTTTCCCAAAATTCTCAAAGTTTATAGGAGAATCATAGGATAAATATTCTATGTCCAACTCAAAAACCATAAATGACCGAATTGTTCATCTTTTCTGCCTCTTGATTCCACTTTTCTCAAAGTACTTTTTTAATATATTTAAATATAATAGATTTAACGCCGGTAGCTCTAGTGTCAAACTGCTGCGCGCAGAAATTCACGATGCTGTGGGTCTTCTGCCATATTCAGAGCTATGATGCAAATGGGTTAAGAATTTTAGCTATTCCCCGCCATAACTTTCCAACCCTCTTCCCCGTCATAGTTCTCCAGAACCTACTTTGCATTAAAGAAAAAGACATTAAAGCAAATATTTCCAACAGGTCGCTATCACGAGGGTTACAGCGAGAGCGGTGGTTATGGGCAGTACGATGCAACGCCGTTCCAGACGGTTCCAGGAAGCGGAAGCGGCGCTGGAGCTGGCGGCGTCACCGGCGACCAGTGGAGCGTTGGTCCTCTTGGTGAACACTTGTCGCATCACCCCGCTTTCTTGGCGGGCCTTGGTCCCAGGGACTCATCTAACCCGCATCATCCCTCCTCCATTGGCACCAACCCCGATCAGAAGCCTCTGCTGCAAAGCGCTATGCTCGCTGGTTATACAAGTGAGTGTTCCTCTCGTTTCACTCGGAATTCCTCGTACTCACAGTTTCAATCATTTGTTGGTTTTTGGAATCATGTTCGCTGTTGTTTTAACACTTTAAGCGCCTAACCTAGATTATTTCGCTTTCCTATTCATTTAGGCCGCGATATCCGACTTCACCGACATACTGACTGCCGAAAATCTGTTATTACATAGGATTTTAACACATTTGCATCCGTAAGCGGAATATTCCGTCATGTACAATGTTAAACTGCTGCGCGCGGAAATGCACGGTACTGCGGGTAATCTGCAGTATTTAGAGCTGTGACGCAAATGGGTTAAAAATGCTTTCTCTTCGGTCAGCTGTCTATAGTTCGTGTTCCAGTGCAGTTTAAAAGATTTGTCTTCACCCGTAACGAGATGTAGTTTTATCACTACATTTTACTAGTAAATACACTATTACCAAATGTTGAATTTTTATCGTAGAAAGTAATATCTGGGTACATCCTTTTATGATTTCCAAATTATTTAAAAATTAGTAGTTCCAAATTAATTAAAAATTAGTGTTAGTAGTAGTAAAAATTAGTGTAAAAATTAGTTTAGTCGGTCAACAGTGACCGACGCAGCCTGAATAGAAACTATGCCGTCAGTCACCGGTGACTGACATGGCGCTTAACGTGTTAAAGTCGCCAAATAAAAGATACATATTATAATAGAATGTATCGTTTACGAATCACAGCCATAGACTTGGAAAAAGTCAAGATGAATTTGTATGTTAAAATGTGAATTAAACATTGGCAATCGTTTCAGGCAGCGGACCTTGCTTCACTGGATCGGGGCCTATACAGCTCTGGCAGTTCTTGCTAGAATTGCTAACGGACAAGTCGTGTCAGGGTTTCATTTCGTGGACCGGCGACGGTTGGGAATTCAAGCTAACCGATCCGGACGAGGTTGCCCGCCGTTGGGGCATTCGCAAGAACAAGCCTAAGATGAATTACGAGAAGCTGAGCCGTGGACTCCGCTATTACTACGACAAGAACATTATACATAAAACTGCTGGCAAGCGATACGTTTATCGCTTCGTGTGTGACTTACAGAGTCTACTGGGGTGAGTGTAGTTTCGTTACATACCGATATTCTTTGCGTTGATTAACTCCTTGCCGTGCAATAACGAGTGGCACACGTGATAGACGTACTTCGAAAGACTAGGAGCACACAAAACGCACAAAAGACACCAGCAAACGCTACACGACGCAATCGCACAAAATAAAAAAAATGAATCCACTCCGAGTTATTAAATTATTACACCGGACGGAGTATTGTGCGGAGTCCACAACAATCAATAACCAATCGTGTACCGAGTCTTCAGAAGCAAAAGAAAGTTTAGGCTATAAAGGGTTAAATTAATTTCAAATACTTAGATCAATTTACAAATTAAATGTAAATATCTAAATTAACACCATGCGCACAGTACTCTCTCAAAGTCTATTAACTCCTCGAAACTAAACGCTCGATTAAACCTGTTCACAGATACAGTCCCGAGGAACTCCACGCGATGGTAGACTTGAAACCAGAAAAGAAGGAAGAAGACTGAGTTTTCGTACCCGGGGGTGTTACTGGACTGTGTCGCCGATAAATGAACACAAACGCGTTTCCTCGATGTCGTACAGAAACAACGAGGAAGAAGTAAAATAAACGAGAGAAACATTGAACAACAAGAAAGGCAAACAGTAACCTCATGGCTGCGAAAGAATTCTTCAGAGGCAGAAGATCGTTAATTGGGATCTTCTATGTTCAGAATATGATAATAAAATCGAATCGGTCGTATGTACCAAAGACAGGGTCTGCATACCATTGGTGCCTAAAGTTTAAATGACTAAATTCGTGAATTTGTTTCTAAGTGATTTTATTTGCCACGCCAGGTTTTAGATGATATTTATAGGAATAACTCGACAATTTATACATATTAAATAAATAAATAAATAAATAAATATATATATATATATATATATATTATACATAAATATATATAAATATATATGCGACGTCTAAATTATTTATGTCCCATCATTTCTTTTTTAACACGTGTGTTATATCTCGTTGATAGATGACACGATATGTGATTGTTAATTACTATAATTTTACTACAGTAAAAAAGAAACAACAATTATACTACACGAAAATGCGGCAAGCAAATTTCAATTTGACTCTCGATGGCTTATTTTTTTTTCTTTTTCTACGTGTAGATTATTTCTAGGCTAGTAGTTTACGATTTATTCATCTCGAGCTTGCTTCTGTAACAACTGTGTACACACAGGACATACACACACGATACACGGAAACACGTTTTATACTATTATTAATATTATTATTAATTATTATTAATTATTATTAATTATTTCCTAGTTTCTTTTTAAATGTCCAACCTGTGCGACGAGAGGTCACGAGCAAAGTTAAGCTGAGATACGATCGGGAAACATGAACGTTTACGCTCATTTAGAAAACGAAAGAAAGTATGCTGTTAATTTACTCGCAATGTGTAATTCCTTGATTCGTTAATTACGTTCGTCGTATTTGTTCTTGTCGATCGTCAGTCGTGGTGAAAAATTGTCTTTGAATGAAAGGGCAATGTGCAACCAGTGTTCGATGCGGAAAGAGATAGAAATTTATCCGAAAAATGTAATACAGAAGCACCGACTATCGTTACAATTTATACATTATCCTGATTAATTTTAATAGGCGAGTAAACCACTCCGATTCGTATAAAAGTCACGAAACGATTCGTGGCTGAGTGTAATTATAATTTGTTAAACGTAGCGCGTAAATGCTCCGAGAGGAGGAATAAAAACGAAGTTCAACTAACTTCCTTCGAGTACTATTTTATATTACATTATTCTAAAATACGTTTTTAAGACAATGACAAATTTTATCTCCATCGAAATTACGTTGATCTATTTTCTACTCTATTTTACCATTTCACTTAATTCATAACACGTCGAATGCCAGAAGGACTTTCAGACCATTTTCAAATGTTTGTAAAATATAGAATATCAATTAAAAAGGTCTAAGTAAAGAATTACAAAATTTCAAGTCGTTACTTATTCTGCTTTGCACCAACGTATACATCGATACATGTAACATAGTAAAAACGAAAAAATGGAATGTTAAGAATTGTCAAAAGCAATTCCAAATGCGAAATTCTAAAATATCATGAATGAAAGAATAAATTACTTAGACCACTCTTACAATTACTATCGTAATTATTCCCTTCCACCTTCTGAAAGCAGCATTGTGATAAAATATTCTTAAAAATCGAGATCGCACTGCTTGGCACTTTTCGCGCACATTTTCGTAATCGAATTTGCCGCCCAAACGAATAAAATGTGTCGAAATGTAATTGATACGTTGAACGCCATAGGGCAATTACCTGTAACCAGCATAATTTCCCTAACTTTAGTGAAACTTGTTACGACTTTTAAATATTAACATTTGCAAATTTGTTAGCACATGCGTTACTGAAATACCAGTGTAAAATAAGTAAGATACTACTGAATACACAACTACTTTTAAGCTTTAATGTTTCTACCCAACAAAAAGGTGTGATTTTAATAGAAAAAGTTTAATTTCGATGTAATTAATAAGGCAGACGAAAAAAACTGGCATTCGACGTGTTAAGCTATAATGAAATTTAAAGTTTTATTGTAAATAAGTGCACTTTCAACTCGCCGAAAACTGGATAATGTGTGTGTACAGTCAACGAAAAAAATACGGCTCCCCTACCAATTTAAGGAATTGTTCGAAAAATTAGAAACCGCACATTTTGAACGCCACGGCAGTTCTGTAATCTACGAAGGCTGTAAAATTTGCGAGTTTTTAATATTTTTAGAAATTAAAGTGTACTGATACTAAATTTACGATATTTCAATATTTAAAAATTGAAGTGTATGGTCCAATTGGCGAGCTTTTAATATTAAAAAATTGAAGTGTATTGTTATTTTGTATCCTGATATTGATAAATATTGCAAAGTTTCATAAAAATCTCCTTCTCCTGTCTATTAGTGCCTGGGCTGTTATAATAATTTTTTTTGACTGTACATTAAATCGATTGCGACTATAATTGTAATTATTCGATTGCGATGGTAATTGTTTTACATCTATCACCTCGAAAAAGGGTCTTTTCACGTTGTAAAAAATGTTATTTTATTAACAAAATGTTAGAGCGTCGACTAAACTGATAAATGTTATGATGCATTTTCTTAAAAAAAATCGATTCAACTGTCGTTTATTATTCGTTTATGTAAAATTATGAAATTTGCAAAATTAAGTATAATAAAGGAATATGTTGGAACAATACGCGAAAGCCATTTGTATTCGCGTAATCGTCGGTGCGTTAATTTTTTAAGAAATCAAGGTCAATTAAAGTTTGTGTAAAGTAACTGCACAATACCGAAAGTTCGAAAATTGTATCCGCCGCATTTGTTAAGTTTTTCATGTATCGGGATATAATTAGGAAAGTGGATAATATGTAAATTGTAATAATTAACAGTATACCGATTTCAAAGGATAAATCGCAAATGATATCAGCGATTAAGAAGTTTTGAGATGTGAAAGATAAGGAAAAGAAAAACATGTATCGAAACTTTCGATCGATATGTCTCCAATTTCCTCGCACGCGATTGGACGTTCCGTGAATTCTATCGAATACTCTCGAATCGAGGAAAGGAAAACCGGAAAGAGCAGAAATTTGTTGTATAATAAAACTCCATGTAATTCTATCGGCGTTTCTCAGAGTTACGTGAAATTCCGAGTTAAATGCGAATATGAGAATTTTTTGTAGTTGCAATAAAATAAAGAGATTTTTATAAATATATACGAGCAATAGTACTGCTTCTATCGGCGTTGTGTCTATTGTATTTCAATACACCTAATTAGTCCCTTGGCGAAAGGGAGTCATATAAAAAGTAATTTTTATATACGTAAGTTCCATGAACAATTTGAAATGTGGCGCGCTTAACTTTTCCTTTCTGTCTCTTACAATTTAATTTCGAGTTTTTCTATTTAACTATACTATTTAATTGAAGAAAAATCTAATGAACGATTCGTACTACGTCATAATAGAGGAAATAGAACTCACTTATTCCAAAATGTTCGGCTATGAATCGCAGCCGTGCCCTGGTTGGCGAGAGAAGAACAGCTCGGCCGATATTTTTCCACTTTTGGTCGTAAAACAGTAATGATTCGGCGAGCTGATGTTGTATTTAGACGCGCAACACACCAATCACTAACTGAGATTATAATTCGAGCACGGCTCTTGAAACTTTCTAACGAAAAATGAATGAAACACAGGAGCACAACTTTTCGCGGTCAAACGTAGTAAACTTTCCAAGATGTCGCACAATCTGCCTCGCGTCATCACGGTGCATGCGCGCGCATCTTCTACACAGACGCCATGGCGACAAAGGGTAAAATACGAACTATGAAACACCAAAAGCAAACCCGACTATCGCAAAATATAATTTTGGAATTATGTATTGATTCTATTTATGTATCGTTACACTCAATAAAAAAGTTGGAGTAATTCGAATCCCAATGTTCAAATTTTCTCGTACTACATCATAATAGGGGAAGTAGAACTCACATATTCAAAAATATTTGACTACGAATCGCAGCACCTTTTGTCCTGAAAAAAGAAAAAATCGACGACTAAGTGTTGGAATATGGAATACTAGAATTAATAACACATAGTAGTTAAACGAGAGTACTATTTTTAGTGATCGGTAAATGAGGAAATGGCAAAAATGACACTCACAGCGGATTCGTGTTGACGGCACCGATCGAAGAGAGAGAATGACGCAGGAGCTCCCTCTAGTAGGAGTGGGGGGACCTCACGACGGCTCAACTGCCGCTTGGTGGGGGGAATGGCGGGCCAATCGAAACGCCACTACGAGTCGCGCGCTACACTGCCTGCTATAGGTCGCGTAGAATGCCGTTTTCAAATTACAAATTATTCGAGATTTGATCACACTCGTTAAATATCAATCACGGTGATTTTTCACAGTAATTTATACTGTTTTGTGACATGAAATCTTGCAAAATGTAGGCGAATAAATCGATTGTTTCAACAATAACATTGCAATTTGTAGAACTGTGTAAACACTTTCATTAGTAAATGTATCAACGTGATTAATAAGTTACTTAAGATTTCAATCGCACTTGTCAATATAATCTGATCAAAAAGTAAAAGCAAACCTTATATTTGAAATTATAGTTACAATGGTTCGAAATTCTTTAAGTAGCTTAATATCCTGTACAGTTTGAAAACAACAATTTTATTAAAGTTCTTATAAGAAAAGACAATACAAGCAAGGTCGTTCCCTTACTCGTGTGAATTTTACACAACTAAGCTAGCTTGCATTTATACTTCGCTTTCGTCTTGATTTCGTGATTATTCCAATACGCAGTCGTAATATCTTGCACAATTTAATCGCAACTTCCCGCAGCGCAATTCGAGAGTGCAAATTGCCCTATCGTAAGAAGTAAGGTGAAACTTATAACGCGTGCTTCGCACGAACGAAAAGAAAAAGCCGATTCTCCACTAAATATGCTTTGAGCGACACAGTAAAGTGTTAATATAAATACAAAGGGTCTCTGATTACGATGAAAAAATAGTTTAACGCTTTATAATTACGTGTCATTATGATAATCGCCCGACTCTCCATTGCGTGCACACTGCAGAGGAGACAGTGAACGTAAAAAGCTTCCTATAAACACGCTTCATACAGCACACCGGGATTACAAATATGTTATATAAAAAATTGCAAAAATAAACATCACAGTCGGTGTGACAGAACAACGAAGAGATGTTCCTCCTTTAGAGTAGAACGTAATTTCTTTTTGTTTCGTAACCGTGGCATTGACTATTCCGGTAGTTTCGCCGAGAGATGATATCATTTGTGAGAAATTTTCTAAATATGGCGAAAGAATTTGAACTCTGATGAGCTATTTGATATCGAGATTCAATTCTTATACTTATCGATACCGTTTGAATTACTATTACTCGATTTTTCAATTATCAGCGTCAATATTTATGGTCATTTCGCCGAGAGTAAACTAGCTTCAAATGTTTCCCTAACCATTGTAGCTATGGCGTACATATTATGTTAAAAAGATTTGTTAAAAATGTTAACGAGACATTTTAAAGTCAGACTCGCTAATTAAAAGTTCGAGACGATATTCCCATAGCCACCGAAAATTCTTAGAACTTAATTAGTTTGAAATTCAGTGTACAAGCGAAACCGGAAATGACGCAAGGTGGTGATACCTCCACTACTTTGAGATAACTTTACCAAGCAGTTTGAAATTTGCCGCGTAAAGAAGATATCTGAGCGCGGCACTTTTGATTTCTCTTGTACAAGAATCCTTCCGAATGTCTAACAATAATACAGTTTTCTGTATTTCTAATACTGTCTGCATTCTATCGCGCGTTACATATTATTTATTTTTGTTTATGAAGCAAGTGAAACGCATGATAATCGTTGCTTAAACGTAGACGTAATTACAGCTACACGATAACAACGAATATGGCGTTGTTACAATTAATATTAGTAATTGCCATTTATAATACTAGAATTTTGTTGTCTACCTTGCAGAGAACATCAAGATAGAGAAATATATAAATACAACTGAGCGAACAATCGACTGAGTTTCTTAGCAATCTACTGCGCTTTTTAATATTTCATTATTCTCGCTGCTACTTGACTGCCATTTTTTTGCACTCTGCGACATACAATGACGAGGGTGTGTTGTACAAAGCACATCAGTAATTATGTTAATTTGCAATATTGTAAACCGTACTTTAATGAGGAAATCAAATTTACAAAATGCTTTATGCAGCGATGTACTTGTAAATGTAGACTTCACTGTCATCGATATAATTAGTCTCACATTATCGTACACTACTATTAACATTTAACCCTTTCGAGACCACCTTAACAAGAAATCGGAAACAGGTTTTCATTAACATGTTCGTATGAGGGATTTCAATTTGGTCAAAGTATATTTTTTTAGGAGGCCCTAAATTTATCGTAAATGGACAAAGTGGTACAAAATATCAAAATTGGGACGTCCAATAGATTTTATATGTACAGTTGTTCTAACAGTAATTATTACAATTTCTCTGACTTATATATGAGCCGTTTATTTTGAAACTTGCATAAGTCACTTCCTTTTTGAATCGAGATGTTTAACTTTCTTTTGCAAAATTCACTTGCACTCGTTACCTAGGATAATTATATTTTTCTCAGTATAAATAGTTTCATATAGTCATTGAAAATCACCATTTTTCATTATGGTAAAGTGATTCATGCCATTTTCAAAATAAACGGCTCACATCTCCTTGTGGCACCGAAAGGGCTAATTTTGTTCGATGAAAAGTTGAAACTCGATCTTTCAAACCTTTTTGATATAGAATACAATTTTCTTTATAATCTATCCTCTAAATATTTGAAAAATATTGGCCCATGGTGATGAAGTAAATACGCTACCATGCAATATTATCTTGCATCGTGGCATATTTTTATTATATTCTCGAACTACGTGCATCGTGAAATTCCATTGTTTTCGTCGTCTCTTATTAAAATATTAGCAAGATCCTTTGCAGCGCTTTTTCACATTTTTCTTCACCAAACCAGCGATACAATCAAGTTTCATATCCTTCAACTACTTTCTTTACGTTCACCATTGTAATAGGGCGAAAATAATTTGATAACGAATGCCATGATACGAAACGCAAGTTTTAACTAACAAAGGGTCGCTTATATTAATAAAATTAACGGTACAATTCGTAATCTCGTACTCCTCGTTGTCTATAAAATTGAAACCCAAGACTAGAAATACGTATTATGTGATACATCGTATATTTATTCGCATTTCTCGTCGACCTAAAAGTGGCAAAAGAAAATGTCTCCTATCCGCGCAATTATTCACATATTGTCGAAATGAAAATTTACAGATTAATTAATAAATCATTCACGTGACGTGAACTTTTGATTAAACGACATCCCTTCTTCCGCTTACAGTTACAATGTTAAACTTTATATCCATAAATGACACTTGCTTTCCTTTATAAATACTTATCTCGTTATTATCGGTATTAAATGCACAAAGAAATGCAAAACAAAAATGATAAACTATTACGATCGATAGTGCATTACGCTAACGCGCGCGAAATTACAATTTGAATTCGACATCTCGCGTAAAAGAAAGAAATTCATTGCGATAGTGCGTTACGAGAACTTATTACAAGTAATTACAATTTTATTTTAAATACGCTTATTGTTATCGTTTCGTACAATTTATTTACCCATGGATTGCAACTCTCCTGGAATTTCCGTCTATTACGATCGAATTTTGTCATCTTGCCCATAAAATTCCATTTTATTAGTATTTCTTTTTCACCATCGACATAATTCAGTTTGAAAGACTTTTTGCCAAAAGAAATTTGTATTTACAGAAAGAAATAAGATTGAAATATCGTTCCACAGTAACGAGCGTTGATAAACGTTAAATAATTTATTCGTTCAATCATTCAGTCTAGGAAATTGCTGTTTCAATTTTCTCATTAGACTGAGAAACGAAGAAAATGAAAAGAAAATTCGAAGAAGACGAAGAAACAGAAAGGAATAATCAATTAGGCAGCTTTCAGTGCATCATCAGTAAAATTACATTAAATCTATGCAAATATATAGTTACGGTTTTGTATAACGGTGGAACATGAAGATCTTAAATTAATAATAGGCGCGAATCCAACTATGGAAATTATGCATGGTATTTGCATATATATATATGTATGTATATGTATATACGCATATGTACAATTAACATCGAGGTTGTCCGCAGGAACAAGGCACAGCTGACGAGTCGTCTCTCTTTTTTTTTTTACTGAACGGCATTGATATCTTTTTTTGGTTGAGGTTCGACGATGAGTTAACGCACATCTCGCTTAGTGCGACAGATTTCTCTCGCTCTCTCTCAGGACAATTATTACAGAGTTCATTTTATTCTTCTGCCTGGTTTCACGAACAATTCTGTTAAATTCCTATTCGTTTATTATTCTCTTCTTCCTTTTTCAATCCGTACAGATTAAAAATTCTGAACTTATATAAATTTCTAGTATGAGATTAAAAAATTATGTTTTACACGATTGACTTTTACATTGAGAAAATATTCTTCTTTCCTATTCACGTATCACAAACGAACGGATATTTCTTTGTTTTGTTTGTCTGTTTGTCGGAAACGTTTATACGTAAATTGCTTCTATAATAGCAATTAATTATTACATTCGTCGTTTATATCGTGCAATTCCATATTCTTCCTTTTGTTCTTGCAGATATAAATACACGTGATGGCTTCTGCTTTTCGGTTTCTCGCTTTCTCTCTCGTATTGCAGAAAGTTCGTATTACAAAAACACACATGCAAGGACATTATGTATGAAAGTATCATCTAAAAATGCTGCCAAGTCCTCCAGACATGTAGTCAAGTGAAAAATCACACTTTCACACTTTTACGATAAACGAGAATAAAAATGATATTTCTCTAGCTAATGCGTCCCATTTAAAACTATCTACACGACCGATAGCGTTCGATAAATTTGATTGAACTAACGCATATTAAACCGTCTGCCATATTCTTTTTTTTTCCCTCCCGTCCTATTTCCCCTTTTTTTTATAAATAATCTGAACATTACCATAACACGTTTGTAAGAATAATTTATAAAAGCATGCACCAGCTTTGCGGCAGATTATGGTAGAATTAATTTACATTACAGATCTCTATGCTCCCATAACTGCCTAAGCGTGTATTCGCTGCTAACTACACTCGTTCGAGAAAAAAAATCTAAATTACGGTCTTTTGTCCGTGGTAAAATAAAATTATTCGTGAATCATCGACAACCTTATTTTACAGATTTTCTTTCACGTAAACCGCGTAGCTCGTGCGATCGAATCGTGAACGATTACATGAAATTAATCGACGCTTCGTTGCACGAGGTACAAACGAACGGTGCAAACTTCAAAGTAAATGACAAATATCGTGAACAGTGCGGATAATTGGTGCAAGAAATTTGCTAAGAAAGAAAGAATAAATTTTGATTTCCGTCGATCGAGTGTAATGAATTAATGAATTTTCGTTTTATCTCGCAGTATTATAAAACAAGCTAATTTCGTGCCCCGACTGATCTAACAAACGTATAATAGCATAAGCATTTACGATGATAAAAATAGATGTAATTAACTATCTATGATGTACCTAGATTATACAAACATTCACCTGGAATTGACAGTTCATACACTCGTTAGTTCTGTTAGTTGACATCAAGAATAATATTTAAGGCAGGAATATCTTTACTTTGCTATTTCCGTAATTTTTTTTCTCTCACGTATGAACGCCGTCTTCTTTTATAGCATTAAACGTTGTTTTTTTTTTTTACCATAAGCAAGATAGCACATACGCAAACATATTGTAATGTATATAACTAGATGTTATAAAAAATAAATGAAGGACTAGGAATCTTAACGGATCCTGATTGATCTTGGAACCTTCGTTGGCTGACCCCTGCGTGCCAAGAAACGTTCCGTACTTGTAAAAATTTTCCAAAAGTGCTTCTTTTTCCACCCATCTATCGTACAACCATTTAGACAACAGTTCTGGTTCCCTGGGAACCTAAAAATGATCGCGCAATATCGTATTTCTATACTGCAACAGGATAATTCGACACTGTTCAAAACTTACCACTGAACTAGGATATATCCGATAGAACAATACTGTTTCGCACGGTGGTCTAGAACCAGTTATGATCGTCGGTAAATCGATCGGTTTACCTTGCGGATATGCTATTGTTATGTCGAGTACCCAGTTAATTTCTGGTTTAATTACCGCCGTACCTGTACCGAATAATCCAGATAATCATGATAATTTACTGTAGCAGAAATTTGTCAATATTATTATTGCATTACAATCATTTACTTGATCTGTTGTTTAACAGCTGATCCGTTTTATCGTTATCCTGCGACGGACCGACGATATCGAAAATAGTTTGCAATGCTCCTACTCGTGGCAGAGATACGTTCTCGAGTATAGGCAGATTATTTTTCTTAGCATACTTTTGCGAGGTCTCTCGCCTCTTACACAAAAAACCTCCTTCTGGGAAAAGTACCATCCATTTTCTACTTAGCGGGATATAGGAATCTTTCAAATGCTTTTCTAACTGCTTTAGACTCTCTTCTCTTCTCTTACGACCCTGATACAATGAATTCAAGGAATGAAAAGTATTTCAGCGCTCGCACATTCAATGGCCAAATTGCTT
The DNA here is from genome assembly GCA_963989415.1 of Cerceris ruficornis. Taxonomy (NCBI): domain Eukaryota; kingdom Metazoa; phylum Arthropoda; class Insecta; order Hymenoptera; family Crabronidae; genus Cerceris; species Cerceris ruficornis. The sequence continues at coordinate 29,468,900 of OZ022519.1, forward strand.
TGCAGTTTGAACGATTGTATACACGTAAACTTACAGATACGATAAAGAAGTCCTGATGTAAAATGGAAACGATTCCGAAGTTAGTAAACTTGAAAATCCTGTCCATAATCCACATGAGATTAGGTATCACATTTGGTTTTGCGTTAAATGTTGTCATTAGCATAGGAACATCGCCAGTACTTTGATGATTAGCTATAACTAGCGTTCTTTCACTAATGATCTTCTGTATGTCATCCCCTTCCTCTATTACTACCGAGATAAAATTTTCACTTATTCGCTGTTAATTACCATTAACATCTTACAAATAATTCACGCGACGCACGGAGCGGATATCACTTATAATCGAATAAACTTCCATCGACTTTATATTAGTTTCTCTTATACTTACTATCATAGCCTGCGGACCAAGTCCACATTGACACCATTGCCAACAACCAATGAAAAAAAAGCCCCTCAATCCGCCAATATACTTGTGGTTGATAAACTTTTACAGGGAACAATAATGTCATCCATACCACGTATGTAGGTATGCAATAAACATTGTTTAATATTACAAAGCAGGTTCGTGCAATGCATTTTACAAAAGTCAACACATTATTGATTATCCTGCAAAACAGACGTCACTGTAATACTTTTATTATTAAGTAAACCGGTAATTGCGTATTATGAATGAAAGCTGATATTAATGTCTGTAAAGATAGCATAACGATTAAGAAAGATTATTCTCGATTAGACACGAATTTACACCTTTCCCAGAGAAGTAATATTAACGTATTTTATATATTTTACTCAACTTGAAAAGGGAAACAATGATGCTGCTCGCGTCGACCATGGTAGGAAACTTTATTGAACGCCGTTACGGTAATGTTTGGCACAATCAATTTTTAAAATTAACAATGAAACTGTCCTGCGATAAGGAAACTGCCATAAAAATAAACGCTGTTTATAATGGCCAATTTTACATTAAAGCAGCGGCAATGAATCAGTTTCCCTCAACATCATTTACAAAGAAGCAGATAATACTATCAGTACTCATTATTATTTCTTAATATCTCGAAAATTGCTTCAAAAATACTCGAATGAAAACAGATACAACGTCAGTAATACATATAAAGAACTCCAAATGTATGCCAAGTGTACGACGAATAACTAAATAATTACCCTACGATTAATTATTCTATGACAAAGATTAATCAATGAAAAAAACTATATTAACAGTCAGATACCCTGAAAAACGGTAACGAAAAATTGCATGAATTCACCCATGAAATTATCTCCCGTTTAACGCATTAGAATAACTATAAATTTCCTCCAGATAAAGAAAAAAAAAAAAGGAAAAACATTTAGGCAACTTTTAATTTACAAATCGAGATAAAACATTCATCCCGTATCGCTATCACCATAAATAGAATATATGGAGTTAATGAATTACTGTCAGTGTATCTCAGTCCGAAAGTACGGATGATAAATTTTCCTCACATTTAAATGATCGTCGATGCGTAGTACTAAGTAATTTGAGAGATGTCATCGACTTCATTAAGAAGAACGTTCATTACTATGCAAAAATGCAGCAAAACCGCAAGGCTAACTATTTTAAAATCCATCCGATTACCATAGAAATGAAATATATATTTTAAAAACGTTCCGCTATTACACGTTACTTAACGCCTACGAGAACCCGGCTCTCGTGCAATGAGTTTTCTAGGTTAAGGTGAAGGAACACCATTCAACTTAGGAAAGACCGTGGTTTTTCCGTATCTACGGTTGAAACGATAATACGTAAAGATGAATCGTGTCGTTGGCAATAAACGTGAAGTGAAAACTATAGCGTGACAACCGTTCTACGGGGAGGATACGGCTTACCTTATAAAAGTAGAAGTAGAGGAGGAAGAGGAGTCAGTCATTTTCGATAGACACCACCCGTAATACGAAATCGAGTAAATCTCGTACACCTTTTTTTAATCATAGCATTCCTTCGTGCACAAATTACATAATAAGGATCATTATATCAGATGACAGACAAGATCCACGAACTGTTTACATGAGAGCTGAACTGCAAAAAAGGGACGTTCGGAGTAACAGAATTCGATAATGGTTAGCATGAGGTTTCAGCCGTTAAATAATGACTCTCTTGATTACCCTTTCTCGATTAACGTTAAATCGGTTGGAGTGGAAAGCGTTACATAAATTCACGGGGTTGTTTGTAATTATAATTTATCGAGTATCAACGTACACATAATAGTTCTCGTAAAAAAAAAACCCACCATACTTTGTTACTTCTGCTATATGCAAAATCACCGCAGCCGATATAACACGAATAGAACGGCAGCTAGATTTAATAGACGGGATGTAAAGCTATGCCGAACTAATCGCTGATTAATGCATCGTTGAATGCCATTATCGTCGGTGATAATTGGAAAATTAATGGTCACGAAGGAAAAAAAAAGAACTGTATTCTTCAAAGTATAAGAATGCATGGGAATCCGAGCAATTTTAGGACACAGTATTCCTCCAATCAGAAAAATCTACTTGCGCTATAGTCATTGAACTTGTAATTGTTTAAAGGCGTAATGTAAATGTTAATTCAACTGTGTCAGACTTAAATACAAAAGAAATATGCGTATTTGTAACGAATAATTACGAGATACCTGTTTAATAGTAATTCAATCAACGTCAAAAGTTATTGCCGTTTTTACGTGTTACCGATTCGAAATCTTTATACAACGTAATTGCGAATAATATACGGAATGACTCAATGACGTTGAAGAATAGTATTAATTACTTTGACTCGCGCGAGAAAAATTATCGGTCGGCATTGTCGTCACGTTTTAAGTCTCATTCGCCGTGTCTCTATCTAGATACTGTGTATTTTAAGTTGAATTTTCGAGTCGTCTGCTCGCCTGCTTTCACTCGACTCTGCTTGAGTCCTTCGATCTCTGAATCTTCTGTTATTTTTTTAAGTTCAACTTCCCTGACATTCCAAAGTATCGTGGGAAAAAGAACGTATATCGAAATTAATTAAGATGGCGCTGAATATTTTGAGATGCCGTCTCGCAATTCTTGGACTCCGTCACTGCAAAGAATCGTCGGCGTTTTTATCGCAGAAAATGTCTTTAACGACATCGGCAGTTTCGAAAAAGGTACGGATATTTTTGCGATATCGTATTCTTCACGATATAACAAGTTCACCTTTTCTTCCGCGTAACAATTTCATCATTATCAATGTCACGTTCTGTGCCATTTTCTCTCATAATTTACCTTCCAAGTTTACCACGGACAATCGCTCATTTTGTTACCACCTGATTTTACATAATCGCCGAAGTGCCGATTCTTAAAATAGATCGTTTAAGATACCGCAAAAAAAAAGAAAAAAATATGAGATTTCGATTGGAATTATTTATCCAAAAATATTAGCATGCCATTTTGTCATTTATATAATAATAATGTAACAATTGAATAAGTCGGGCGATTAATTCGATCGAGCACATAGCGGAGGATGTAATTAAAACGGTATATTAATTTAAACGGAAAATTGTACGTAACTGTTGCTTTTACGTTTATATCGATATTAGTAATTTTCTTTCGAAATAGTACGAACGATTTGTATACACAGGATGCTACGAATTTGTATTATGAATGAAGTTTCAAACGGTCGTTAAAATGAATTAAAATATTCTTATAATAGCTTCCTTTTTTTTTTAAATATTACCATTATAACTCGACGATTTATCTTCGTATAAAACCTGGTCGACCTTGGATACTTTCCTAAATTATGTGTTTTTTTTGTCTTTTCACATGTTAGTGAAAGATTTATGTGCAGAGACTGTAGTATGAGTCAGTGTACACACATTATACACATTTATACCTTATCTAACTCACTGGCTTCACTTAAGCGACCTTCAGTTTCCCCTGCTGAGATCAGTTTATATCCGCCGTGTGACCACATCTGGCTGTTCCCATTATATAATTTCATTTTTTTTTAGCAATGGTATATAGAAATTTTACATTAACTTTCACAATTACTTGTCAAATTTCTTATGCTTTCTTCTAAATTCTTTATTGTTTCATGTTACAGGAGGAAGGTAAAAATTATCGGATCGAGAGAGATACTTTCGGTGAACTGAAAGTGCCCTGTGACAAATACTATGGAGCACAGACTTTGCGCTCCGTAATGAATTTCCCAATTGGAGATTCCTTTGAACGTATGCCTGTAAGAAACTGTAATATTATAATTATTCTTAAAAATCATTTACCAATTCTCTGTATAATTTAATTCTCAAATATCATGTAACTTTACAGTACGGCGTAATCGTTGCGATGGGAATATTAAAAAAGGCAGCGGCAGAGGTTAACAAGGAATTTGGGATGGACCCGAAGATAGCAGAAGCTATCAGCAAAGCTGCGGATGATGTTATCAGTGGGAAATTGTATAACGACCACTTTCCGTTGGTAATTTGGCAAACTGGTTCCGGTACTCAATCTAATATGAACACTAATGAGGTTTGTACGAATAATGTTACATAATTTTGAGTACCATTTACAATGTAATGCTACAAAAACCACTGTTTAGGTAATTTCAAACCGGGCAATTGAAATTATGGGCGGCGAGCTCGGCTCGAAAACTCCTGTACATCCGAACGACCACGTTAACAAATCTCAAAGCAGCAACGACACCTTCCCGACCGCCATGCACATAGCGGTAGCGTTAGAGATCAACAAAATATTGCTTCCGGGCTTAGAAGAGCTGTACTGTGCCTTAAAACAGAAATCTGAAGAGTGGAAGGACATTATAAAGATCGGTAGAACGCATACTCAAGATGCCGTGCCCCTGACGCTGGGCCAAGAATTTTCAGGTTTGTGCGAGCCTGTTTAGTGTAAGTGAATTTACAATAAAATTACTCCTATTGTTAAATAGTACTTGAGAAATGATAATTTTGTAACTAATTTTCAAAAATTCCCTTAGGTTATACGGCGCAAGTCGAATATGGTATTAAAAGAGTAAAAGATACTCTTCCAAGGCTGTATCAATTAGCTCTTGGTGGTACCGCGGTAGGTACTGGATTAAATACTCCAAAAGGATTTGCAGAAAAGGCAGCCGCGAAAATTGCCGAGCTCACTTGCTTGCCTTTTGTCACCGCGCCTAATAAATTCGAAGCTTTAGCCGCGCACGATGCAATGGTGGAAGTCCACGGTGCCCTGAATACAGTGGCTGTATCAATTATGAAGGTATATTTGCCAATTATTGCATTTAAATTACAACGCGCGCACCTGCACGGAACAACAATGAATATGGAATTAACACGTTCACTGTGGCGGCCTTTTATGATAATTTTTATATTTTACAGGTAGTCTTTTATAGACTTTACACAGAGTTAATCGATATTTACGGCGATAAGACGGAAAATGTTAACTTTACACAGTTTACAAAGAATTAATGAAAATAGTTGAATTTCACGACGACAATTTACGGGTTTCACGTGCCTCGTGCCGCAATGAGCGTGTTAAAAACTCTGACTCCTAATTAGCAAGTCAATTTTTCTTATATTATTATTAATCTATCGTATCCCCGATGATTTGCCTACGGATTCTCTCTTCTTTGCACCTAAGGATTCTATCCTCCTAAAAAAATAATTACAGCAGTTAAAGTCGAAACACAAAAAAAGTACAACAATCTGAGTCTTCCTAAATGACTATCGGTAGCGACTATACGATCGTAGCACAAATTCAATGTAAACTCTAAGTGAATCTTACATCTAGAATACTCGGATCACTGTAACATAATATCTCGAATTAATTCTTGAATCATTAAATCTTGAATTTTCTTCATCTAGATCGCAAACGACATTAGATTCCTAGGAAGCGGTCCCCGCTGCGGCTTGGGAGAGCTGTCTCTCCCCGAAAATGAGCCAGGAAGTTCAATCATGCCGGGAAAAGTGAATCCCACGCAGTGCGAAGCAATTACCATGGTCTGTTGCCAAGTAATGGGTAATCACGTTGCGACGACAATCGGTGGAAGCAATGGCCACTTCGAGCTGAACGTCTTCAAGCCTGTTATGGTCGCGAATACCTTGAGATCTGCGAGATTACTGGGTGACGCTTGCTCCGCCTTTACGAAGAATTGTGTTGTCGGCATTGTTCCAAACGTCGATAACATCAAGAAGATCATGAACGAAAGCTTGATGCTCGTTACGGCATTAAATCCACACATTGGCTATGACAAGGTATATACATTCGGTTTCTATCGAAATAAATTTACGAAATGATGTTACAAATGAAAGAAACATTTCTTTTCAGGCTGCCGCGATCGCGAAACAAGCTCACAAAGAGAAACTAACGTTAAAAGAGTCCGCATTGAAGAATGGTATAACCGCGGAGCAATTCGACCAATGGGTCAGGCCGGAGAATATGCTTGGACCTAAGTAAAAGAAATACACGATCAAGCGAAGCGAGGACTTTGCTAATTTCGCGAACAATTGGAAATCAACCGAGGCACATTTACTTAGATTTAAAATTAGAACGTAGTTCGTTGCTTTCACGGCTAAAAAAAGTCATCTTTCACCTGTGAAATGTGAATTTCATTGAACTGCGCGTTGAAGTGAATATCAGTGAACATTGAGAATACTGTGATTCATCATTGTTTCATAAGAATGTGTTTTCGTACTTCTCTAATATAAGAAATAAATAGTAAAAAAAAAGCATTACTCTATCCTGTTTAATACGTACGAAAGTACAGAATATATTTCTATCGGAAAAATTCTGCAACTTATAGATTATTTTCGACAGTAGCCTTTCAGCTTGACAAACGCCCATACTTATCGTCGCAAAAACATCTATATATATCTCGAGCTTGCGCACTATCTGTGTATCTCATCGAACTGCGGGGTACAGGTCAGCAGTTAATCGCTGCTTCACATTAAAACGTGCATCAGTCATACAAGAGCAGCGGCAGATACAAAAACGATATGTTTACCAGAATATCAAGTATCCTTCCTAGGGTGGGAAGTCGTTACTACGGAAAAGTAGGAATAATTGGAGTACCTTTCGAAAAAGGCCAGGTACCGTTCATCGCCAACTTTTTACGCATCTTATTCTTTCGTCACATCGTGCCATTGCTACTGAAACTATCGTATAACTCCGTATCGAACAATTTTTGCCAACATAAAGAATTACTATTTTATGCTATAAATTATAAAAACAAATTACAGTTCTAATTAACGTTATTTGAACAGAAAAAAGAAGGCGTTGCGAGAGGCCCCGAAGCAATTAGAGCCGCGGGACTTTTACAAGAATTGCAGTCTTTAGGTAAATATTTTCATCAATGTTTCTGTGCTATATTATACGTTGTACTCTATATTATTGATATAAATTAAATTATAAGGCCTGGATGTACGGGACTATGGCGATATATTATACGAAACACAAAATGTGCCCGGTGTCGATAACATGTCGCACTTGGGCGACGTTGCTGGCTGCACGAGTTGCTTGTCCGAGCAAGTTCAGAAGGTTTTAAACGACGAACGACGTGTTCTGACGATCGGTGGTGATCATAGTGTCGTTATTGGAACTATAGACGGACATGTGAAGGTAAAATAATACTTTTACGTATGTCTCATCTGGTGAAATACTGTCTGACCGTAAAACTACCTAGGCAGTCGAACGACTGGTTCCTAATTCTTTATAACAATTTTCTAAATTTATAGCGAAACCATACAATAGATATTTTATATATCTTATAAAATATAAATTACTGTGTTGGTAATCTTTTTCATCTCTTGATTCCTCTTTTTCCGGTGTATTTACTTAATAATAACCGTACCAGTCGCGGTTTACCGGAACGAAAATCTGTAATTTTTGGATTATTAACCACAGACTGTGTTTTTGCAATATTTCCAATATTAAATTGACAATCTTCTGCAGATATTTCGGGAAAATAGTATCGTTATTTTATAACCAGTCGCTTGACCGATCCTGGTAAATATAAATAAACGTGAAGTGCCGGTCGATTAGTGTTGATATATTTAAATATAATGGATCAAACACCGGAAAAATGAAAATAAAGAGAAAGAATTTATCGCGTTTCCTTATGTTTTAATTTATAGGCGAAGAACGACGTGGCTGTTATATGGGTTGATTCTCATGCCGATCTCAACACCAACAAAACCAGCGGAAGTGGCAATGTGCATGGAATGCCTGTAGCATTATTAACTACAGAATTAGCGGATTACTGGCCGCATCTTCCAGGCATGGATTGGCAACAGCCAATGTAATCTTCAAATTATTGTCAATTCTTTGAAAATTATCGTGCAGAAGTACTTTAAATAGCTTTTTATTTATAGGTTGTCTATTAGGAACGTGGCTTATATCGGGCTGAGATCGGTAGACAGCTATGAGAGGCTAGTTATCGAAAAATTTGGTATCACTGCTTTCGGTATGGAGGATGTTGAACGATACGGTAATATTTAACGATTTATGTACGTACTAAGCTAATATATACTAATATTCGCCAACTTTACATCAAATTGTTAATTATTTACAGGTATTCACGATGTAGTTTACATGGCATTGAACAGAATTGATCCTAATAACTCGAAATCGATACACGTTAGCTTCGATATAGATTCGTTAGACCCTCTGGAAGCTCCGAGCACAGGAACTCCAGGTAGGTTCGACTTAATGAGACATTTTACTTTGTTATTCTGTTTTTAACAAGCTATTAATATTCTGTACAATACAATTTCAGTGCGCGGTGGTTTGTCACTGAGGGAAGCCGTCCATCTGATGGAGGAAATGCATAGAACTAATAGATTAAATGCAGTCGATTTGGTGGAGGTAAATCCTCAAATCGGCGATCAACGCGACGTTCAATTAACCGTTCAAGCTGCGATACACGTGATACAAGCTGGCTTTGGTTACACGAGACGCGGTCTAAGAGTTCCTAAGGGTGTGACTGATATGCCATTACAAACATTCCGATAATAGTTTCTACGCTTTTTATTCATATTCCAGCAAGTATTTTTATATTATTTGTTTCATACTTCATGCTATTCGTTCGAATACTGCCATGATAATGTAATTAAATTAGCATGTCTGCTGTTCTCCTTTGGAGTTTGTATAGTATTAAGCTTTTGTAAACTTTTATACAATACCATAGAAATATAACGGCAAAACAAAAGCAAACTATGTACTTCATTCGGCGTCTGTCTGGGTGGTGTCTTTGATAACAAAAGTTTTATTTGGGAGATTGGCGAACTTAATGTCCAACTTAGATATACTTTCAACGTAATCCTCTATATTTTTGGACAGAGGCATTTCGCAATGTACCTCCCCCGACGTGTTAGAACCTATAAGAGAAATAGAAAATTCAAAGACATCGTCTCTCGTATCGGCTCTTATAGGCTTGTCTTTTATAGGCTCTCCGAGATAAGCTACAGCCTTCGGATGATTATGAACGATTCTCAACGCTTCTTTGTAAATGTTCGATTCACAAAGTCGTTTGTTCGCCACATAGTGAGTAGCGTAACCGGTACATACGATAATTATGCCTCCTATGCCGGCAATATTGTACAGTGTCCTATTTGAAACCATCTGCGTGACAAAACAATACTCCTTAATCTAAGGTACGATGAAAAAAAAATCGAAAAAATATAGCAAACGCAGGAACTATTTGACCGACTACGATGAACAAAGTTTTCGAAGATTCATTCGTTCTACGACAAATTATTCTAAAGTTACAAAATTAAATAATTATAAATTATAAAACTATTAAATAATATGGCAATAAGTGCTAATTACGCAATAGTAATAATACATTTGTTGGAGTGTCTTTCTCATACGAGCGTTTTTAAGGTTAGGCTTTATAGAAATCAATGATACGAATAATTCTAACGTGTTCTTTTTTTGAAATTACTTTAAAAATACTATTAAACACTTACTTCTTTACATGAAGACGAATTCTGGTTTCAACTTCATCGATTTATGAAGATTTCTCAAATATTCGTCACATTACAGAAGCAGAAAGAGTGGTGGCAGACGGAAGTAAACGAAACGTCTCCTCACGCGATGATCAAATTCCGGAAATATTGGCAAACATGAATTTTCATAAAAATAAAGTTTCAAACATAAATAATTGTATTACTAATCATTGATTCCTTTACGTTAAAAAAAGAAAGTTTTGTTTAAAAACAAAATACAAAGGTAAAATCTTAATTCTGAATTAAAATTAGGATAAGTGGGTCAGCGACCACTTAAAGCGCCAAATATATTTAAATTCAAAATTTACCGAAAACGCTGCAATATATAACTTTTGTGGAAATTCAAATTTTTACAAAAATATCTGATAAACCTTGTAGAATCTTTGCAAGAATGTTACACGACGTTGATAAAGAGCTTAACTCACAAAATTTCCAGATAAATAATACGGAATTATTCACAAATTGCACAGTCGAAATATTGTTTCAACATCGTTAGAAATGTGGACGCTTTAAGCGCTCAAATTGCAACATAATTCATTGGCAAAAACTTCTTCCATGGGTTAAACCATAAAGAAAAAATAATAGCAATGAATACGTGCCGAAGTAGTAGGTTTGTCCGATTTATTTTTTCTTTTCATCTCAACAAACACAATATCTTGAATATTTGCACAATGCATGAAGAACAACGTTGTTGCTGCACGCACGGATTAAGTGTCAGCTCGCGTATAATCGATCGAGACTTCCCGAGTATACATGTAAAGACGTATATATTCGTGAAGTGATTTTAATAAGTAACGTTAAAATATCTTTTACTTTTGCGCGTCACGTTAGTAGTCAATAAATTATTTCTAAATACATGGGCATTACAACAATGTACACTAATCTCATAAGTTTTTCATACATATGAGCCGTTGCAGCTGAAAGTGGTAAAAGTCCTTTTCTTCTTTTGTTGAGACGCTTAAGAATTCCTAAAAAAAAGCTTTCCCGCTATAATTAATTAGTAATTCACTACAATTATATCAGCAATTGGCGGTTACATAACACGCAACTGTTGAACCTCTTCGACTGAAATCACGAGGATATTTCGTTCTATTTACTTTGCATTTTTAAATGCGAAAAGACACTTACGTTTAACTAAAACTAACTTAAATACACTTTTCTGAAAAATAGACTTGTACCACTTTCAAAACTAACAGTTTATTTGAGCCGTTTATTTTGAAAGTGGCACAATTCACTTTATCGTAACTAAAAACGATTTTTCAATGGCTATACGAAATTATTCATACCGAGAAAAATAAAAGTTTCCAAGTCAACGAAAGCAAGTAATTTTCGAGAATTGGCATCAAGATTTTGAAACTTTAATCCTTTAGATTACAATAACGTGTGACGCTCCCGATGCAATAAACGGAGTAAGAAATTTTGAAGTTTTGCAAAAGCTGTTAAATTGAAAATATCAATCACCCACAACACGATCAAATAACTTCTCCGCTATTAATCTTACGCTCAATTACACGGAATGTCAGAAATCAGAGAGAAATTTTGCTTTCAGGAATGAATTCTGAACTATTCCACGTACAGTCAAAATATCGAGATACTCAATCCAAGTATCTCGATTAAAAAAAGAAATCGACTTGTGCCACTTTCAAAATAAATGGCTCATACATTATGTATACAGTTATATATATATATATATATGCACTTTTCCGACAGAGAATAATCTACAAGTGGTTAAAGGTATGACTTTCCTAGATAAATATCTCGGTGACACAGTAAAGTTTCCACGAATACTTCGGTAAAATCTTTATGTACAAAAAATTACAAAAAACTCAATTGTCGTAAAATCCATAACGACGTATAAAAATGAAAATTGTACGACTCCATGTATGCGATGGTGAGGGGTTTAGGGGGCGGGGAAGGAGGAGGAGGAGGAGGAAGGGGGGGTAATTCTTTTTTCTTTCGTGTTGAGTGTAATACATAGACATTGTCAGAAATGTATCTTATGTAAAATAATATACACATTGTAATATATATATTTATTTACGTATAAATATATATATGTATAAATTAAGACTAGATGTGAGTGTCAAGGGATCCTACCTAAATCTACAGCCAATGTAGATCGAGTGTAATTGAGATACAACTCAGAAGCAAAATCGGCTGCCTTAACGCAACGATGCGACACAACGACGGCTGAAAGCGTACTGGCAAGAAGAAGAAGAGAGCAAAATTGCAATTCTTCGATCAATAGAATTAATATTATTCCACGTTTCTCTCGTTCAATCCGATCTCTTCACGTCCGACTCCCGGCATACTCACTAGGTGGGACAAAGCACTGAAACATTTCAAGAAAATTCTTCCCTTGGATTATAAGTATCGCGGTCACGTCAATTCGAAAGATCGAGGCGCCGTATTCGAAATCTCGAAACGTCAAATATTCAACAATACTCTCACCTTTGAGTATATAATCCGTTAGTAACGTGGGTACGGTTGGGCTGTCCTCGCTGATTGCCTTTAATACTGCAAAAACGAGGCTCGTGTGATATTCTGTGGCTCGTTAATGGTTAATGGATACTTACTTTTTATAAGGACCTGCAAAGCCTGATTGTCCGGAGGTCCGCTGTCAGTATGGTAGGGAATCACAGTCGTCAAATACTAAAAAGAGGAGGAAAGTGAGCATTTTCGAAGGAGAGGAACACTTTGGGAAATCTGTTATCAGTGTTACAGTTCGTTCTGACAATATTACGATCGTTTATCACGATACAGTGGACTCTCGTATTACACGATTAACCCATTTGCATCATAGCTCTAAATACGGCAGAAGACCCGTAGTACCATGCACTTCCGCGCGCAGCAGTTTAACACTTTACCGACCGGTAGTCTATTAATACTAGATTTACGGGCGCCGTCAAATTGACGGATTCCTACTTTTTTAAAAACGGTTTCCAAATTTATAGAGATGTGGTACAGTCAATATTTTACTTGTATCTTATAATATACAAATTACTTAACCGATCTTCGTCTTTACCCGTTGATCCCTCTTTTTTCAAAGCACTTATTTAATATATTTAAGTGTGACCGATTTAACGCCCGTAAATCTAGTGTTAATTGGCTTTTTGTCACGAACGCTTAGACTTTTAGTTTATTAATCGGTTCCCACGACAATCACTAATTTATTTATTATTGTAGTGGAACTGTGTTAAGGAGTCGATGAGAAGCATTTGTAATTTTCAAAGAGATTGTAATTTTTTGTAGGCAATCTAAGCCGAAACAAATCCTTTAAAGTGGGTAGAATGCTCAAACAGTAGCGGTCGGTAAAGTGTTAACATTGTACAGGGCGGAATATTCCGCTTACAGATGAAAATGGGTTAACACTAGGGGCGCCACGGTATCACTGTTTGAAAAAGTGGGCTGCGAATCGCCGATAAAGTGGGCTACGACCCAAAAAACTTGGGAAACTATGGGCTACGTTATTGATTTCAAGAACGGAAGTCGATGTTTTTCTTCCCGAAGAGAAAGCGCTGGCCAAAAAGGGTTGGGAATCTACGAGCTGTCGTATATGTTATCCTATCACCTTAGAATCCTGTAGAGATCTATGCTGCGGCAGCGGGCTCGTGCCATTCTGCATCTGACTTCGTTTTTTCGTAACGTGATGCTGCCTCCGTCGATTCTGTACCGCGAGCAACAACGAGATGAATTGATTTTTCAGTTCTTTCTCGTACTCCAATTCGTCTCTCAGTGCGAGCTCCGCGATAAGAGTTTCGCTCAAAGCTCCAACCAAAGATTCCATTTCTCCGAGAAGCTCGGTCAGTTGACTCGACGTAAGTTGTTTCAGCTCTAAAACGAACGTTGCGTTTGGAATTATAATCGAAACTTTGATCACCTTTGACCTTCCTTGAGAACGTACTTTTCTCGTGAAGCGGAGAACCCAGAACTTCTCTGCTTCTTTCTAATGCCTCGTCGCTATCTAACAAGGAACCATCGGAATCGGGTGACCTTTCCATTGACGGGCTTTCCTAAATTATTTTAATAGGTTGATTATGGAAAAGATACTGGGTGAGCTGTTTGTTTAACGCTTTTCTAAATTATAATAATAGGTCGATTGAGGAAAGGATAGTTTGTGAGTAGATAAAGTGAGGGACCAGAAAGAAGGCACTTGGGACGGAAGGGGAGATTGCTCTCGCACCGCCTATCCCCGCCATGTCGGTCCTGGAAACCTGAGATCGACGAATGACAAACGAAAATAAAACACTACGTTCGTCGTTCACATGACGACGCAACGAATGTGCGGGTCTCTGTTGCCAATAGTGCGTCAAAATCGAAAATGCGTGAGGGAGAGGGATGTCCCTATCCGCCAGGCGAATCAGAGCAAATTACCCATTAAGTGCCTTGTTTCTGGTCCCTCAGTATAGCACTAGGTTTATCGGACGGGTCATTTTGACCCATACCGAACTTCATTGAAACTCGTTCAATTTATTCGTAGAAAAAGGAGTAATAAAAATTTTAGTGGTTTTGGGATCAAATTGACCGCATACACGGCCATGAAAGCCAAAAAACTTGAATAAAGCTTTGACCGTAAACAACTGAAATACCTGTTATTCACGGTATCTGATACCTGTTATTTGTAAAATTGCAACAACTTGCCTGCATTATATCATCTATCTCGCGTAGAACTTCCTCGGCAGTCTTCAACGGTTCCTCCGGGCTGTGAGTGTCGGTGCTACTGGACAAGATCAAAGCATGCATGTCCAAATCTGTCGCAACAGCCTCATCTTCGCTACTTAAATCTTCTAGTTCAGGTCTACAGCAAACAAAATAAAAGCCTCCAATTTTGCGTACATCAATCGCGCGCTTCGGTCCACGAAGCGTTATTTCTATCTGTTCTTTTTTTCTCTCTCTCTCTCTTTCGATGTTACGTAGTTCCTTTAAAGTTTTACACAAGCAACAAAAGAAACAAGAATGTCGTGAATGCTGCGGGAAATTTACCTCTCGAGCGAAACCGGTGCTTCGTTCAGATTAAGGGCAGGCATGTGCATCTTTCTCGCGTAAGACTTGCTCCAATCGATCGGCAATATGTTGCCAAATGTGCCGGTGATCGTCCACCACATCCTGCGAGAAAGTAAAGACTGCTTGTTTAACGAAATTTTTGTAATAGTGGCAAGTTTTTTCAATTTCTTCGGCTCCAATTATGGCTATTTTAGGTGGGCCCGAACTATCAATGCTGCTATATTAAATATTACGTTTCACCTGGGACCTACTGTTTTAAGTGGGTTCCGAACCACCAAGACTGCTATATCAAATTTTACTTGGGACCTACTATTTTAGGTGGGTCCCAAACCACCGAGGCTATGATATATTAAATATAGGTTTCATCTGGGACCTACTATTTTAGGTGGGTCCCAAACCACCGAGGCTATGATATATTAAATATCAGGTTTCATATGGGACCTACTATTTTAGGTGGGTCCCAAACCACCGAGGCTATGATATATTAAATATAGGTTTCATCTGGGACCTACTATTTTAGGTGGGTCCCAAACCACCGAGGCTATGATATATTAAATATCAGGTTTCATATGGGACCTACTATTTTAGGTGGGTCCCAAACCACCGAGGCTATGATATATTAAATATCAGGTTTCACCTGGGACCTACTGTTTTAGGTGGGTGCCGAACCACCAAGGCTCATATATTAAATATCAAGTTTCACCTGGGACCTACTGTTTTAGGTGGGTTCCGAACCACCAAAACTGCTATATCAAATTTTACTTGGGACCTACTATTTTAGGTGGGTCCCAAACCACCGAGGCTATGATATATTAAATATTAGGTTTCACCTGGGACCTACTATTTTAGGTGGGTCCCAAACCACCAAGACTATGATGTATTAAATATAGGTTTCATCTGGGACCTACTATTTTAGGTGCGTCCCAAACCAGCGAGGCTATGATATATTAAATATCAGGTTTCATATGGGACCTACTGTTTTAGGTGGGTCCCAAGCCACCAAGGCTATGATATATTAAATATCAGGTTTCACCTGGGACCTACTGTTTTAGGTGGATTCCGAACCACTGAGGCTATGCTATATTAAATAATGAATTATGAAAATTGATGGGAGATTCGAACTTGGGCCCACTGATTGTAAATCCGAGCCTTCAACTCTTTACCCACTACTGCTGCTAATAATTTTTATAAGCTCCTTTCACTCCGAAGATCTAGAATATCTTCTATTTTTATTTAAGACAGTGAAGTTACACTCACATTTAGATCGATTTTCAAAGGTTTTCTGATATTTGACAATTTTAAAAAAGACAGTAAAGAAAGTGTACAGGTATACGATTTTTCAAAGGTAATTTAAAATGCATTATTAGCATCCCGCTAATTATGAATACGCCGCACAAGCTGACTCATATCCTCTTGCTAAATTGTTGCCTTGACGTTCAAAGCCTACGAACTGAATAATTATATCATACTTCTTTTCATCGTCGTCACGTGAATGGAGACAGCTGCAGCTGAGTATATATAATAGTAACCGACATTGAGAGACAGTTCAGTAAGCATCGAGACTTTTAAATTAATTTGATAGAAAACTAACTACCGCTGGAGACCAAAATTGCTTAACTTTACACTCTTTACAATAAATTAAATGTAATTTTATAATCTCCCTTCAACTTGTATCCCTACTATCATATTATAATCAGTAACACTTGCAATCAATCAAACATTAATTTACAGTTTGTACACCCAGTGCCGGATTTATATGAAAGGCCCTAGGCTATTCCACTTATGAGGCCCTTTCGCCTCTCATTTTTAAATTTGCAAATTACATGAGAGATAATGAAATACATAATTACTGTGATATATATGAATATATTAAATGAAACATGTTGTTATTGGTACTAACCTATATATATTCAATACATTGAAGATTAAACATTTTTATGTCTGTTTATTAGTCATATGCGTAGAATTTCTCCTTATTTTCGGTCCAGTGTTTTAGTGTTCACTGTTTTTAGAATAGTGTAATTTTAATTTTGCTAACAATTTGAATGTAGGCCCCTCTTGATTTTGGGGCCGTAGATCGAATCCTAGTTAGCCTATAGGAAAATCCGGCCCTGTGTACACCATAAGTCTTTGCTCCTCTCCAGCATTCTCAAAAAAGCACCTTTCAATCGCCAAATAAATAATTATTTCGCAACAATTCAAAAGAGTTTCGAATCTGCAAAGGGTTAAGAGGCTGCGGTCGTCGGAGATAAGATTTCGCGACGCAGAAGAGACATTCTGGAAAGTCTTCATTTTCTGGGACAGCGTGTGAATCACTCGTCTCGTAGGCGTTTCCTGGGCTCACTTAAACACAATTGTGTGTACCTACGTGTGTGCGTATATATACGTTTTGCGCGTCTAAGCATCGCGCATAGATAAGCCGCTTGATCTCGTGCAAACAAAACACGCGTTATCTCGATAACAGCGTACGCATTCTGCGGAAGTGAATTTCCATATGAATGTGCCCGTGAACGTCGTAAGAATGAGCCATTCTTAGAAGCGCGATTTGTAAACAATGTCGGTTGCATAAGTCTCGAACGGAAGTTTCGCGGCGATTCTTTCAAAACGAAAGAAAGGAAAAAGGAAAGTAAGATTGTAAAGACAAATATTGACATTCTCAAGAGTCGTCTTTAGTGATTAAAGTTTCGGATGACGATATTGTAATACAGGCTTCCTGTCGTCTTCTGAGGGAGATAAGAAGGTAAATATTTTCTACGAGGCTGAATGCTATTTTGATTCTTGATTTGAGGGTAAAAGTATTTTTCTTTGGGAGAGAAAGTCTGAGGTTTCAGTTTTGTTGACGAGACTCGGATGTTTGGGATTGATAGAGGTATATTTTAGGTATGCTGCTTTGTAAATTGGAGGGTGGATGAAAGAAAATATACTTTTTTAGTTAAAAACTATAATTATCTAATTGTATAACGTACCTTTGTAGATCTCAAAATTAGTCCCTTGCTGTACAATAAAGAGTGACGCGGTACATTCGACAGGAAATTTGCAAGTTTTGCAAAACCGATAAAATTGAAAATACCAGTGTGACGCAACACGAGAAAATTATTTCTATAATATTAATATTGCGTTAAATTGTACGATATATCAGGAATCACCGATTGATTTTTATTTTATAAAAGAAATTCTGAATTATTG
Source organism: Cerceris ruficornis (assembly GCA_963989415.1). Classification (NCBI taxonomy): domain Eukaryota; kingdom Metazoa; phylum Arthropoda; class Insecta; order Hymenoptera; family Crabronidae; genus Cerceris; species Cerceris ruficornis. The sequence continues at coordinate 29,487,061 of OZ022519.1, forward strand.
CGGGGGTAGTCACAAACGAAATGGTACGGCAAGGGGTTGAAGACACGAAGAAAGGAATATTGCAGGATCTGCGTTAAGTCATGAAAAAATTGTAAATATATCTGCCGTTGATTATAAAATTAGCCTAGTTGTAAATCAGAAACTTGAAAAATTCAGTTTATCTCTTATTTTGTATACCGTGCAATATGGTGGAACTACTTTACGGAAATAATTAAAAATTGAATCTTTTCACCAAGTTGATAGTTGTCTCATTGTCTACAATTCAATAATAAGCACAAAACAAATGTTGAAATATCTTGAAAGCAAAAATTAACTTAGATTATTGTCATAATTATATAAAAAAAAAATAATATAAAATCTTCTGAATATGACATCGAAAAGGAGATAAGCTGTTGCTTGCGCTTCGTAATTGTGAGTGCATATTTTAAATAAAAATATAAAATTTTCTGAATATGACACTGAAAAGGAGATAAGCTGTTGCTTGCGCTTCGTAATTGCTTGTGCATATTTTAAACAAAAATATCAAATCTTCTGAATGTGACACTGAAAAGGAGATAAGCTGTTGCTTGCGCTTCGTAATTGCGAGTGCATATTATAAACAAAAATATAGAATCTTCTGAATATGATATCGAAAAGAAGATAAGCGGTTTCTTGCGCTTCATAATTGCCGGCGCATATTATAAGCAAAAATATAGAATCTTCTGAATATGACATCGGGAAGGAGACGAGCCGTTTCTTGCGCGGTTTTTATGGAGCCTGTCTAAAGACTACCCTCGTCACGGCGAAAGTACCCTCCTAAAGTGTCATCGTAATTTACGACGCTGGTGAAGACCGAGCGTCCTAAGTCCGGGAAGAAAGTCCTCTCGACATGTTCCGGTTAATGATTTGACGCTGTCCGGGTCTTATAATTATATACTTTAACACTAGAATTACAGACGATGAATTTTTTCCCCCAGGATATTCTCCTTTTGGAACTGATAAATACTGTAATTTGAAAAAGAAGTATTTATCTACGGTTTTACTTATTTGCGGGTTATATTTCAGTAAAAGCAGCTTCTTCGTCATAGAGTTAAAATAGAAATATAAATTGTTGCTTTTAAATATAAGAATTTTTTTATATTAAGAGGACTGGAAAGTACTGTCGTTTCTCCAGATATTTTGCTCAAAAACCAAGTGATTTTTATCGCTCCGACATTGAAAATTTGCACACTAGATGACAAAAGGTTGTTGATAACGAGGGTGATTACGTCATTCATAAAAATAAAAACTTGTTACAAATTTATTTGTTTGAATTTAATGTAAAAAAACGACATTTCTTTCCGGTTCCTCTAATAGATTAACTCTCCAGTCTTCTGATAAAACGCGGGCTTTCGATGGCCAAATAAATTAGTATTTTTCAATAATCCAAAAAATAAAATCTCCGTGCGCAAAGGCTTAAAGAGTAATCGAATGAAATTTTATCTCTACTGATTTATGTGCACTTCGCTAAGAAAAAAATTCTTAGAGATTATAGAAATCCCAGAGTAATTGAAAATTCGCGCCATTAATCTCGCAGATAGTACGGCACTGAATACAGGACGTATGGAGATTTCAGAAAGACTCGATAGAAGCTGACGAAGATAGGGTCTATGGTTGGCATGAAGTTAAAGGCTCGCACTGATAATTAATGGGCACGGGTTCAAAGTACAGTCACCCATGGGAGATTTTTCTCATGATTTGAAACCCAAGTAAAACTACAGGACCGAACTCACAACCACTGGATGCCGGTTCGAATGCCCTCTCATCTCAAGTTAATTTTTTCTAATTTATTATCTAACACAGCATACGCTTGGTGATTCAGAAACTGTCTGAAATTAGTCTAAAATTGCATGTCGTAGGCAAAATAACCATAGCAGGGGCTGTCGTGGGAAATGAGTTGCAGGTTTGGACTCACAATCGGTGGGACCCTATTCAACTTCGCCACCACCTAAGGTAATTTTTCCTAAATTAATATTTAAGTTGCCATATCCTTAGTGACTCAGAAACCATATCAAAATAATCTTAAATTGTAGGACTTAGGCAAATGATAATTAGCAATTGAATTTCTAAGCAAATTGATCATAGCAGGGGCTATGGTGGGAAATGAGTTACAGGGTTGGACTCACAATCAGTGGGGCCCTATTCAACTTCGCCACCACCTAAGATCATTTTTCCTAAATTAATATTTAAGTTACCATATCCTTTGTGACTCAGAAACCATATCAAAATAATCCTAAATTGCAGGTCTTAGGCAAATGATAATTAGCATTTGAATTTCTAAGCAAATTGATCATAGCAGGGGCTATGGTGGGAAATGAGGTACAGGGTTGGACTTACTATCAGTGGGGCCCTATTCAACTTCGCCACCACCTAAGGTAATTTTTCCTAAATTAATATTTAAGTTACCATATCATTATTGACTCAGAAACCATATCAAAATAATTCTAAATTGCAGATCTTAGGCAAATGACAATTAGCAATTGAATTTCTAGGCGAAATGGACATAGCAGTGGCTACGGTGAGAAAGGAGTTACAAGCTTGAACTCATTATCAGTGGGAGCCTGTTTAACCTTCCCATCGCCTAAGATAATTTTTCCTAAATTAATATTTAAGTTACCATATCATTATTGACTCAGAAACCACATCAAAATAATCCTAAATTGCAGGTCCTACGCAAAATGACAATCAGCAATTGAAGTGACTAGAAAAGAGAATCAACGAAGACACCGTTTCCCTCGCTATTCGCTCAAACATTTATCCTTACATTCCAAGCGGTTGAAACAATAGGCTCTAAACGATTTCATAATTCTAGAATTGATCTTCCGAGTACAAAGTGACAATGCAGTTTCGACGCTTCATACGTGGAGTACATATCGGAAAGGCAGCCGGTCGATGGTGTGGATTAACAAATGGAGGTCAATTCAACCCACTTGAGTTTCTCATTTAATGTTAAGTGCATTAAAACGGTGACTTCATCCTGCACGCGAGTCTGTCGCATCAAAATAAATGGCTGACAGCTACGGCCACTGCTCGAATAAAAGAACGATTCTCCGCGCTGAACTCTTCAAAGATACCTCGCTGTTTTACATTTCTCTAAATATTTACGATTCCGCGTTTGGAACGAGCGCCAGGCAGCTCTCGGTGCTTTGAATTTTGCGTTCTACTATTTTTAATCTTTATTTACAAAGGTTGACGGTGCAATTTTAAGTTTCAAATGACCCGCTGATATTTGGATTAATTCTTATATTTACGCGTGGACGTGAAAGGATTTGGAGTTTTTAGAATTTCACTCGTTGAGTGCTGTGGATAATTATTAATAATTTTGCAAATCATGAAGGTCATAATTGTCAGTGCGTCGAATTAATTAACCTATTTCTTTTTTGGGGGTATAATTAAAAGATCGAAGTTACTAATCGCACCGGTTCATTATTTATTCCTATTCTCTTTTCTCTTCTATATTTTTCTATGTTAGATTCTCGGTTAGACTGATTTGTAGCACGGTCATTAATTCTCTGTTAGATGGCAGTTCTATGTTACGTTAATTTTACACTAATTGCGGTTCAATTCGCCTAGGGCCCATTGTTTTAGTGACTTCTGAACCATCAAGGCTATAATAAACGAAATAATAAATTGGAAAAATTTTTCAGGGGTGACGGGGGTGCGTTTGAATTAGTAATAATCCACAGTAGTTCTAAGTTATAATAATTTTACACTAATTGCCATTTAATTCGCCTAGGGCCCACTGTTTTCGGGGGCTTCTGAACCACCAAGGCTACAATGAATGCAACAATAAATTAGAATAAATTTCTCGAAGGTGGCGATGGAGCGTTTGAATTAGTGATAATTTACAGTAGTTCTAACTTATAATAATTTTACACTAATTGCAATTTATTTCGCCTAGGACCCACTGTTTTCAGGGGCTTCTGAACCACCAAGGCTACAATGAATGCAACAATAAATTAGAATAAATTTCTCGAAGGTGACAAGGGAGCGTTTGAATTAGTGATAATTTACAGTAGTTCTAACTTATAATAATTTTACACTAATTGCAATTTATTTCGCCTAGGACCCACTGTTTTCAGGGGCTTCTGAACCACCAAGGCTACAATGAATGCAACAATAAATTAGAATAAATTTCTCGAAGGTGACAAGGGAGCGTTTGAATTAGTGATAATAAACCGTGCGGAAAGTGCTTTCGTTAAAATTTCTCTCCTAAGATCCATCAAAAAGTATACCAGACAGTTAAAAAAAATACAAACTAGGAAATAAGCACCCTTTCACCCCTCGGTCACGTCGGATTATCGCGTTTGAAATTGATCGGATCGTAACGGGAAATCCAGTTCCCGAGAAAGCGTATCTTCTGCTTTATAATTCATTCTTTGGTTCAACGATCTGTGCCGAGGCCGCGGGGTATTCTCGCACGACATATCTCTTACATAATACCAATAAATACAAGTAACAACTGCAAATAGAATTATGAAATCATTATCTAAAAGCTGCTCGGCTACTGTACCATCGGATTCGTCGCGTGCGCAAGTGTGCGGCCTATGCACCATAGAATATTTCCAATGGTTGAACTTCGACAATTAGTTCGAGTACGTTGTAATCGCACGAAGAATGAGGAAAAAGTAGATTAAATGCGATCCACTCGGACACCGTGTGCGCCGGGTAATCGCTGTTGAATCTCTGCGCCGTAATTATCCGTGCGTTTACGTGATTTTCACCGACATAGATAAATAAATTTAACGAAGAAAACAGGACGAGGCGCGATAACCCGGGGAACGTTGTATCGGCGCATTGGCGGACGGTGCGCGTGCGCAGCTTTATTGACGTTCGTCCATCCCCAGAGGTGACTCCCGCGACGGGGAACGACGGAACAAAACACAAAGATCAAATTTTCATGCCACGCGATTCCCCGATCGTCTACGATTTCGTGGTTAATCTTGCCCCGGGGCGATCGATAGTTAACTGCTTGCACGGATATACCGTCTTTTATTCCGCTTCATTCATGAAATTCATTTCAATTTGGAAAGATGCTTGTATGAGGATATACTCGGAATCGGGGACTTAGGTCAAATTCTTCGGAAGTTCTAGGAAATTTGTTCTAATTTGTTATTTAAAATGTCATAACCGCGGAGGTTAGGAATTCAGGTGAAATATTAGGTGCTAGGTGAACTGATCATAGTGATTAGAGGTGAAGAAAATGGGAGGTGGAGGTCCAGGCTTGGAATTGCTATCAGTGGGCCCTAATTCGAATCTTTAGTCAGCTCTGGGAAATGTTTACAAATCTAGAATCTAATATGTCATAATCTCGGTGGTTAGGAATCTAGATGAAACAATAAGTGTTTCTGATTATGGTGATTAAAGCCAGAAAAAAGGCAAAATGGACACAAAGAGTGGGACCCGCAATCAGTGGGCCCTAATTCGAATCTTCAGTCACCTCTGGGAAATGTTTACTAATCTAGAATCTAATATGTCATAATTTCGGTGGTTAGGAACCTACTTTAAACAGTAGTTCATAGCCGGACTGATTATGGCGATTAAAGCTGGAAAAATGGAGATAAAGAGTGGGACCCGCAATCAGTGGGCCCAAGTTCAAATCTTCAGTCAGCTCTGGGAAATGTTTATTAACCCCTTGCCGTACAACAACGAATGACACTCGTGACGCGATAAATGGAATAGTCAATTTTGAAGTGGTCCAAATATTATTAAATTAAAAATATTATTGGGTCAGGATAAAATATGGTATTTAATATTGCGTTAAGTCATACACTATATCAGCAATCAGGGATAGATTGTTATTTCAGCAATTAATTCAGAGTTATAAAGCAGGAAAAATGGAGAAAAAGACTGGGACCTGCAATCAGTGGGCCCTAATTCAAATCTTCAGTCACCTCTGGGAAATATTTATCAATCTAGAATCTAATATGTCATAATCTCGGTGGTTAGGAACCTACTTGAAACAGTAAGTCCTGGCCGAACTAATTATGATGATTAAAACCAAAAAAAAAAAGGAAAATAGAGATAAAGACTGGGTCCCGCAATCAGTGGGCCCTAATTCGAATCTTCAATCACCTCTGGGAAATTTGTCCTAATTTGTTATGTAATTAATTATAGCCTCGGTGTATAACCCACCTAAAACTGTAGGTCCCAGGTGGAATGATCACAATGATGCCCAAAAAATACAAAAGAAAGAAAGAAGATTCATAGGGTAAACATGTATCATAGCTTAGTGGTTCCACGCCCACTTAAACAATAAAGTCTAGGCAAAGTGACCGTGTGAGTTAAAACGGGAAAAGATACGAAACAATCGCGTGCAATTAAATTATTCGGAGCCAAGTTATCCATAATCTGACGTTCGTTTCGTCGATGCAAACAAAGGATTGGCAAAGTAGATCGAAGTCTGAGGTTGCTTTGCGATAGGCCTCGGACGATCAATGTTTACTGTCGATGCTGATATCGACGATGATCTATTTTTACTGACAAATCACGCGTTTGTTACGTTTGTGCGGAATTGTTTAATTGATTAGAGTTAATTACAGATATTCTGTGATGAGAGGTGAAAATATTCGAGCGTTTCCATGAATAAACGTGGTCGACGAGATTCTAGCGTTCAGGTAAAGCACGAATGCCACACCGTGACGCATGCTTCGATTGTGCGTTAATAGATTGACGTGCTAACACGTTTTTTATAGCCTGCGCTTAAAGAGGCAGATTCACAGCTGCAATGTGAGCCACGAATACTGTTCACTTATTAGTTTAACCTAAAACGAACGTGCTTCTTTAATATTTAAGTCAATAAACGCTCTGGTAATTGCAACAGCGGTGTAACTCATATACCATTTCTTACAGACGGCAGACAAGTATTATGGAATTAAATTTAGTCAATTTGCAACCGATTTAACAATTATTCAGCCCGCAAATAGTTAATGTCACCAGCTGCGGTCATTTCGCTTAGGATTCATCAATTTTCAGTGGCTTTCGATTCACCGAGGCTATGATTTATTAATTAACAATTTAGGAAAGACTTTCCATAGGTGGCGGGAAATTTGAACTCGGTCTTGTTGATTGGGAGTTCGAGCCTCCATCTCCTTATCTACCGTAGCTCATTTATTTTTTATTTTGCAACTCGGCCACAGTCATCTCACCTACGACCTACAAAATTTCCGGTAGCTTCCGAGCCACCGAAGCTACGGTACACTTATCACATGGGGAAAATTTTAAATTCCCAGAGGTGGCGGGAGATTTGAAGTTGCAAATTATACCTTGGGTTACTGATATTCAACTCAAAATGTATAAATTGAATAGCACAACAACCTAAATCGATAAAGGTGCATCTTCGCAATAAGTTAGAAGCTTTCTACCCAATAAACTAAAAAAAAAAAACGCCCTTCCTATAAACACCCATCCAATCTTCCTGAAGAGTTGCCATCTCTTTTCTTTCATCCGCGGTAATCCACATCCTCCAGCAAAATAGAGCAAGCCTAAAATCCGTATCTCTCGCATGGGTAAGTAAAAGTTGACTTTGTTCCTCGGCACAATCTATGAGTGTCGCCTTAATTGCTCGGATAATCAACAATTCCACGGCTTTTGACTGGCGTGCACCCAACAGGGCAAGGCCGAGGCATCGCGTCGGAAGAAAAGGATGTTACGAGCGAGAGAGCCTTGGGCGACCCGAGACTTCAAAAGAGGACAGGTAAAAAAAAAACATACACACACCCACAGACCCACACTAGGGCCTAGTACAAAAGGAATAAGAGGACGCCGTGGGGCGAGAAAGTCTTTGAATTCCGTGAAAAGAAGTCAAGCGATGGCGCTACTGTTTCGTCCCGTTGAAAAGGAAATTTAACAGCGGGATCCGTGAGGACTCGGATACGAGGAGAGGACGCGTTTGACCCGAGAGATATTGTCGCTCGTCAAACAACGATCCTCGGTGTGAAAGGTTTTACGGCCGACAAATTGGATTACGCACAATGCTTGCAAGCCGGATACGCACGCATGGATGCATTTATTCTTCCGAGGCTAATACATGCTCGCGAGTGTCGTCGTTAAGCGAGAGAGAAGAGGCACGTGCAAGAGCACGTGTCCTATTCACGAACGTATCGGTCGGCCAGTGACCTGACGACTTTTCGCGAAGATTCGACCAACGTTGCGACGCCGGGGGATATGGTGGGTGGGGAGGTAGAGGCTTGGACGCGCAAACGAGGGGACCGAGTTCAAATTTCCCGCCATCTCGCGGAAATTTTAAATATTTTCTGTGTGATAGATACACCTAGATTTGAAAATTTGAAATCCACCTGAAATTGTAGGTTCTAGACGAGATGATCGTAACCCAAACACAATATAAATAAAAAATGTGCTTTGGTAGATAAGGAGACAGAGATTTAAACTCTCAATCAAGGGGACTGCGTTCAAATTTCCCGCCACCTCGGGGAAATTCTAAATATTTCCTATGTCATGGATATACTTAGCTTTGAAAATTCGGAATCCACCTGAAATTGTAGGTTCTAGACGGGATGACCGTAACCGAAACACAAAATAAATTAAAATGAGCTATGGTAGATAAGGAGACTGAGTTCAAATTTCCCGCCACCTCGCGGAAGTTTTAAATATTTTCTGTGTGATAGATACACCTAGTTTTGAAAATTCGGAATCCACCAGAAATTGTAGATTCTAGACGAGATGACCGTAACCCAAATACAAAATAAAAACAAATGAGCTATGATAGATAAAGAGACAGAGATTTAAACTCCCAATCAGTGGGACCGAGTTCAAATTTCCCGCCACCTAGGAAAATTTTTCCTAAATTATGAATTAGTATACCATAGCCTCGGCGATTCGAGACCACCTAAAATTGTAGGTCGTAGATGAAATGACCTCAGTAGTTGAAACTCTGAAAAATACAAAATAAACGAACATTGCACCGCCTCGAGTGCCGACACAAGGAGAGGTACAGAATTGTTGGGCGATCAATATGTGAGATGAGAAGATCAATAGTTAACGGTTCCGCTTTCTCTTTTAGGATGCGATGAAAATCGTTACAATTTCCCGCTCCTTTTCCTTGCTGAAATGAAAGTTTCTTTTCTTGATGCAATCAACGTGGGACATTTGGTTCTGGGCGTGGACTGATGAGTTGCAAGATAGAGTGCATGATTGTGGAAAATATAACGTTAATTGACAAAACTATTGATCGAATCCATGAACATACTAAAACGAATCTGCAAGTGTTCGATTTAATGGCTTACGCTATTGAAACGAGATGTAGAGAAATAATAAACAAACTTATGGTTTGGAATACAGGACAAAATACAGAATGAACCATCGTTCCAAATTTTTAGAGAATAACAAAGACACGAGGAATAGCTTCCTTGTCGTCCAAATGTAAAAGTTACAAGGACAAAAGCACAATAGAACTTGTATGGGAGACCGTTCGCAGTTGATCGCACTTTGTCATGTGTTTATCGCGAGATCTTGATATATTCATGGGTCCCCTTTCGATCATAATCGCCGGAACAATGTCTAGACGGATTTTGAGAAAAACACGACTTCAAAGGGATTATGCACAGCGGTGGACAATGAAGTTCAAACGAGTTTAACAGTCCCCTGCGTTCTTACACGCTGAAGAAGATACAATTTTGCGCTTCGCTGAACTTCACCTGCAGCCTTGCCGTCCTCGTTAGATGCCACAACTCCGTGCACCTGCATTTACAGTCTACAACGTTGAGAATATTTTGTCAAAATTCCCCGAGACACTTCTGCCGGCCCTTGTTGACTTTCCCAAGGGCGTAGGACTGGAATTTATATTACTTCCTTCTTCTCATTTTAATATTTCCCGCTTGAAATATAATACTCTGCTTTTTCCAGAGCGTTGAGAAATTATTATTAAACTTCTTCTTAATTCAATATATATCTCTACTAACAGAGGCAGTTTCTAAATATTTTTAGCTGTAAATATGATATCTTACTTTCCCGAGGTCTTTGAAAACGTATATCAAATCAATCTGCCTAAAAACACCAATAAATTCTCACTCGGCCCACAATCGATCTTCATTTCCATCCACAAATCCAAAAACACCGACGAAATTTCCCGACACCGTTTCAGAATGGCCTTACATAATCGGCAACACCGGCGAAGTTTAAAAATAAGAGTCTCACGAGGTCGTAATAGGCTAGGGTAAATCAACGGCGTCGATGATAGCCGTGACGAAGTGCGATCGCATTAATTGACAGCGCAATTAAAACGTAAGTTTATTCGACGTTGTTAGAGCACGGAGTTGTCCACTTTGCCAGGAGAGAAAGCTGCAGAACGTGCCGCAAAACGTCATGTAGAGAGTGCTCGTGGCGGCACACTTTTCAGCTGGAAAATCGATACCGTGATCCCGAGGTGTATCAGGGGTGAAGCGAATAATGTAACGTCTCGTTTCAAGAAATTCCAGGCGGGCCTTGTAAAACTGCAGGGGCCGAAAATAGAATGGAGACATCACCGTGCATCGCCGGCTAGGTCGAGGTCGGAAAGTATAACCTCCGTCAGGCTCGTTCGTTCATTTCGTTCGTTACGGGAAAACGAGCAGGAGTTCCTGAGGTTCGCTTGCTTTAGCTTCGACTCGAAGGCTTGAGGTGGGCTTTGGGCGGAGAGACGGCGAAAAATTAAGTTAAGGTTTGGGTTGACCGTAGGCGGTCGTTTGGGGAGGTTTGGTTGCTTTGTGAAAATTGTAAATGTTGGTGGGCACTGAAGTCATTTTAGAGGACCTTCTGCAGAGGAGTTTAGGGGTCTATGTTGGGCTTGATGAGATTTGTAATAATTTCAGGGCTCGTTCGTTACGGGAAAACGTGCAGGAGTTCTTGAGGTTCGCTTGCTTTAGCTTCGACTCGAAGGTTTGAGGTGGGCTTTGGGCGGAGAGACGGCGAAAAATTAAGTTAAGGTTTGGGTTGACCGTAGGAGGTCGTTTGGGGACGGTGAGATCAATTTGGGATGTTTGGTTGCTTTGTGCAAATTGTAAATGTTGCTGGGTCCTGAAGTCATTTTAGAGGAACCTTTGTAGAGTTATTTAGGGGTCTAAGTTGGGCTTGATGAGATTTGTAATGATTTGATGGCTCGTTCGTTCATTTCGTTCAATAAGGGAAAACGAGCAGGAGTTCTTAAGGTTCGCTTGGCTTAGCTTCGACTTGGAGGATTCAGGTTGACTTTTGGGCGGAGAGACGGCGAAACGTTGAGTTAGGGTTTGGGTTGATCCTAGCAGGTCTGATGAGGACGCTGAAGAGGTTTCGTTGGTTTGCGATGATCGTAAGTGTTGCTGGTTACGGTCGGGTAAGCTGGTGGCTAGTAGACTCATTCTAGAGGAACTTCTGCGGGGGTGTTTAAGATTCTTAGCTGGAATTAATGAGATTTGCAACTGTTTGATGGTTTAGGAGTTGGAAGGTTGTTGCTTCGAAGGGCTGTTTGTATTCAGGATTTCATAGAACGATACTTTTGAGGTTTTTTAATCACTGAGGGGATGGAACACATTTAGAAAAATCTGCCAGAGATAAGTAAAATTTGACCCCGGCCATCCTAATTGGAAATTTGAACCTTTCACCCATTTTCATCATAGCACTAAATACGGCACAATACCCGTAGTACCGTGCATTTCCGCGCGCAGCAGTTTAACATTGTACAGGGCGGAATATTCCGCGGCTGGTGATAACTGACGATCGTCATCCGCGAAATATTCCGCTTACGGATGCAAATGGGTTAAAAGGGTTGCAGCGTGTTTATCTTCACGGGCGAACGTTATTCTGCACTTTAAGTACACTGACTTGGACTTTCGAGCGAGGCTTGGTGAATCTCAATGAAACAAGGCTTGTACATTCGCCTTGTACCTGTTTTTTCTTCCAATCCTCTGTATATGTATTTCAGAATGGCAAATAAGAACAAGCTTCCAGCCGATGAAGTATAGAAGTATTGCGTATCTCGAGTACTCTAGCTTGGAATTTTAAATGGTCTGCACAAATACTACCTCGATTTGCCTGAGGCTACGGTGGATATGGAGTTAAAGACTCGGACTTGCAATTAGGGGGACTGAGATCAAGTGCCTTTCACCTTTGGGACATTTTTGTTAAATTATTATGTGACATGTCGTAGTTTAGGCTGTTTCGGAGTCATTCCAAAGTGCAGGGACTAGGAGAAATTGGCTGTTGTGATTAACCCTTTTCATCCGGAAGCGGAATATTTCGCGGATGATGGTTATCTTTTATCCACCAGCCGCGGAATATTCCGCCCGGTACAATGTTAAACTGCTGCGCGCAGAAATGCACGGTCCTGCGGGTCTTCGGCCGTATTTAGAGCTATGATGCAAATGGGTTAAAAAGTGTATCTAAATATGGCACGTTGCATTGTAAACTATTCACTTTATGAATCCTAATGTAAAAAGGCGACGAGGACAGGAGAGTAAATATATGTAAAGTGTAGAGCGTTTGAAAACAGGCGGACAAAGTGAAAAGAAAACGATAGCAAAATACCGGGGGACAAGTGAGAAGCACGCTCGTGAAAGACAAGGCGATAACACGTAATGAGACGGTAATCCAGCCGAGGACGTACACCTGTTTGAACGTATCTGCTGCCTTAAGATTTAACACGAATAGCTATGACGAAACCGTATGACTATCGCTCAACGATATTGGTTTAGCCGGAGTGTTAGGTAAAACTGCGAGCATGAATGAAAGTACTGGAAAGCGTGAACAAGAGATGAGTTAAATGGGATGATGTAAAATTTGTGAATAGATAGAAACTCGAAGCTTGCGTGGGTGTGGAGTGTCGGACTTCCAATCAGAGGGGCAGAGTTCAAAGTTGTTTTTGGGAGGCATGGATTTCATTAGCTTTCGAGGGTAAATCTTCTACTTTAGACTTAATATACCATAGCCTCGGTCACTTGATGGTTAAAAATGTCTAAAATCTACTTGACTGATTTTTAAAAAATATACAACATTCTGCTCCCTATCGAGCGCCGGAAAATCCGCAAGTACAGATCTGCCAAAAATGCGGTACTCTTTTATTTTTCTACCTTCCACAATTGACATACCTGTACTCCGATTTAAGAAAGTTCCGCGAAGAAACGGAATATTTTCTTAATGCTGGAACAACCGCCGACTAATTCAGCATATTTGAAATTATCTTAGCACAGAAACTGCTCGATTTAATTGGTTTCACTTTAGTTATAAATTCAATTCTCTCGGTATAGAACTGGCTATAGTCCAGACCTAGAAAATTAAAGGTGAAGAAAGGTCAGAACCTTCAAGAAGTTTGACAAATTACCAACCAGACCTTTTTACCGCTCAAATGGAAATGTCGAGTCGCCCACATAAGATCTCCGTGCCAAATTCATGACGATCTAACAATAAATCCATTCCATTGTTGGACACCGGCTCATTATAAATATTTTTCTAAAATATACTCCGAAATGACTATAATCCTGAACAAGATGCACAACTTATTTTCGGTCATATATAGCTTTTTCCAAATATTAGAAACTTATCAATGAGATGTCACAGAAAAACATCCGCTTTTTCGGAATCCGATTCACAAGGCTCGGAGTTTCTTAAGCTCCCACCACACTAATTTAGAGTCCTTAACCCTTACAACACTACTGGGATATATTTTATATCCCAAACATTATCATATAATTTTCTGTTATTATTGTACAATTTATTTCCATATATTATTTTCTTTATATGACAATATTTACTGTTGGGATAAAAATATCCCAGCAGCAACATACTACTGGGATTTATGCTATCCCAGCTGAAAATCTGAAAACTCCTGAAATAAGAAAAAATATATTTCATTCTCAGTCGTATTTTTATTCCGTTTCCTGTGCCACAAAATATACACTGCTAAAAATTAGTCATTTTCTGAAGAAATAAAATTCAGTGTTGAAAGGGTTAAAAGGACGGCCTAAGGCTCGAAGATAAAAGTCTTTAGTTTGCAATTCTGCTACGAAGATATACCATCGGACTGCGTCTCTTAATTCGATTGTATCCACAAAGTCTCGATTCTTTTTTTTATAATAAAATTGTTGGACACGCATCACGATAACATCACTAAAAATTTGGTGTCAGTAGGGATTCCAACACCATAGACTTTAATAAAATTCATTATTTATACCATCCCATCGTAAACTAAGAAGTACAACAACCTAACAATCCAATGATCCATTAAAATACTAAACTAAGTAGTCAACTTGAGTCCAAAATCTCAAAATTCAATGATAAGACAAGGAGCTAACTATCTTCGAGGATACAGCGTTAATCACTTATAAATTGATCGGCATTAACGGAACATCGATCCAGCTATCGACTAGTGTCGATAGAATAATACCAGCTTATCGCTAATTATGATTCATGCGCGAATTAGGTAACGGTGATGCCATAAACGATTACTTCCGCTCATCCGTACCGTCGGCTGTTCTTTCGTTCCGCGTACACACACGGGGGAAGCTGTAACAGATATCTCAAGGTGAACGTGATAATTTGAATGCGATAACCTGGCAATCTTCGTGCTATTCATTTACTCGAGTACCCCGGTACTACGGTGGTACATTTTTTTTTAATTGCTCACTGTGCCCCGTAAACCGGTATAACTGTACCCAGAGATATCGTGTGACCCAAGGATAACATCGACTTCTTGACCGTATATGTAAGCTAACGTAATTCTCAGTTCTCTCGTTCTTATTACGACGCGACAACGTATCGCATGTTTGTTTTCGTGACTTTCGACTGCGCTTTATTCTCATCTTTCGAGGGTCGCGTGAGACGTTGTTTTTGAAAGTGGTGCATTTTTGAAAATATGCTTAACACGTTCGCGGACAGTAAAAACTTCAGTGTGCTACAAAAATAGTCAGTCAAGTATTACACTACTAACTTACACTTCTAACTACACAGAGAAAAAATAAAATAGGATGAAAATACTCAATGAATCACTTGGCCATCACTTTAACAGTAGAACTACCAAACCAATCAAAATGACTGGTACACAATTTTTTCCAAAAATTCTCCAAGATTATAGGAGAGTCATAGAACAGATATTCTACGTCCATCTCATAAAACATAAATTACCGAATCGATCATCTTTTCCACCTCTGAATTATTTAATATATTTCTTATTTAATATATTTAAATATAACAGATTTACCGCCGGTAGTTCTAGTGTTAAACTGCATAATAATTACAAAAAGGTTGTATAGAATTAAATGAATTATAATTGGCGTTAACATTTGGCATGACATGAATGCTATAGCCAGTGCCGGATTTAGATGAAAAGAGGCCCTAGGCTATTCCACGTATGAGGCCCTTTCACCTCTCATTTTTAAATTTGTAAATTGCATGAGAGATAATAAAATACATCATTACTGTGACATATATCAATATATTAAATGAAACATGTTATTGGTACTAACCTATATATATATTCAATACATCGAAGATTAAACATTTTTATGTTAGTTTATTAGTCATATGCGTAGAATTTCTCCTTATTTTCGGCCCAGTGTTTTAGTGTTCACTGTTTTTAGAATAGTGTGATTTTAATTTTGCTAACAATCTGAATGTAGGCCCATCTTGATCTTGAGGCCGTAGGCTGCAGCCTAGTTAGCCTGTAGGAAAATCCGGCCCTGGCTATAGCATTCAGAGGAAAAAACGCGGAGCCACGGAGATTTTACGGAGATGACGACGTATCTGGGATTTAAAGGGACTTATCCCTGCAGCCATCGGAGCTCTGTTTTCCTTTCAGTTTTTTTACTTTCAAATAACTGTGGAGAATCTCCAGCAGTCAATTTAATCACCTACGCTTGGAAATATATATTTCACATAAAAAGATATTAAATATTTACACTAAAATACCGAACCTTTTTCATCTTTATCGCCACAACCCTAACTTTAATTCTGGGGAATATAATTTTAAGCTTTATTCCTCCGCACGTGGAGAAAATATTTTTCTAAAATACTGACGCCTTTCCGGATTCCTATATAAACATCTGATTCTCCATTCTTGATGTCTAACACCTGAAAATAACTTAATTTCCATTTTTTCAAATCCCTCGATACAAAAGAGACGAGGCAGCAGATATAAAAACAACCTGACGTGAAAACTAGATTGCACTTTCGTCGCAAACGAAATAACGGAGTGAATGCAGATAGGTCAGCAAAAGCAGCACACCAGTTTTCAATGATTAGTTATCGATTGGCTGTGACGAGGGTATAGAATCTGCCGATGGCCGTAGCGAAAGGATTAATTAACCCTCTGTACAAACGCTTCAGTCTTCTAGAGGAAGAATACATTCAACAACAGAGTTTTCGCAACGAGAACAAAGTATCCTCTGGGCGAAAGATCACAGGAAAATTCGAAATTAACGCTAAATCTACCAAGGCAATGACTTGTTTCGAATTTTCTGCAAATATTCCTCAAATTTGCAATTTTTTTTAAATTTCCTACGTCTATGTTTGCTTCTCTATTCTTTAAAAATTAGGTTTCAATTGCTATTGCTATTTCACATAGAAATTATTTGCTTAGGTGGCTTTCGGACCACCGAGGCTGTGGTAATTATTTTAAACATTAAATTAGGACTTTCCATAGGTGAGAGGGGATTCGAACTTGGACCTAAATTAATTTTTAATATACCGTAGGTGGTTTCAGATCCACCTAAAACCCAAAACAGGTTCCTCGCGAACTGACTACAGCAATTAAAATCGAAAAGTATAAACCAAAACAAAATTAATATAAAATGCAACCCCAAACGGAAGAAACGTTATATCAGAAACCATGGATAGATTATTAATCTTGCAATTAATTCTGCTTCTAATTAACTAATAAAAAATAAATCTCACCGGGATCAATCAGAGATATGATTGTTATTTTAGCAATTAATTCTGAGTTATTGCGGATTCAGTCAGAAAAGAAATGTTAATAAAGTAGAAAAAAATTCTCGAAGATTATTCAGGATATCTTTGCTTCCAATTGCCATGATTATTTCGCTGAAGACCTACTGCTTTCGGTTTTAAGTTGACGTAGAATAACCGAGGGTGTAATATATTACACAACAAATTAACATAAATTTCTCAGCGGTCGAAACTTATAGAATCGATCATCGGCCGATCCAGCGCTAAAGGTAAAAGAACTTACTGGCACTCGTTCATGATCTCCTCCTGGGTCCGTACTTGTACAGGTGCCAAAGACTCGACATCGGTGCCGTAATCGCGAAAGCAGGATGTTATCTTCTCGTCGAAAGTATTAACGAGGTCCTCGAGACTGCCGCTGAAGGGGCTGAACGTCCCCTCCTGAAGAATGTCGGTGCCATTTTCATGGCTCGTCGGTGGCTCGTTTGCGTTGCAATTCTCGCCGAAACTAGCGTCCAGACTCGCGTCCAACAGTTGCTCTGAAGAAAACAGAATTACCGGAATTTATTACGCGTCGGTTCTCACGGAAATTCTATGGAGTCCGTGGGGCTACGCACGCGACATTGAACGATTGAACCTCTCAGTTAAATGATTAAAGACAATTAGCTCCGCAGACGGATGAGGTTTATTTATCGTGCGTCCCTACGGCTGGGGATTAGCGTTTACTTTCGTTGCGGGATTCCGTGGATGGATGTACCGGGTGGTTGTAAGAGAGGGATCAAAGTTCAGCTGAAATCTTTGGGTCTTCGGATTAACTAAAATAATTACTGATTTGTAGAAGTTTCCAGGGTGAAAACGAAGTCTGTGATTTCGTTGAGATAATAGCAAGGTTGTTTGCGGCATTTTGTTTCATATTAACCCCTTGCCGTACAATAACGAGTGACACTCGTTATGCGGTAACTTGGATAGGAAACTTGCAGGTATTATAAAATCTATTAAATTGAAAATATCAGCGGGACGCGACACGATAACATTTTTTCTATGATATTAATATGACGTTAAATTACACGATATATCAAGAATCGCTGATCAATTTTTATTTTGCCAACTTAATTCAGAATTATTGCGGAGTCGCAAAAGAAATCGTACGGCGAGGGGTTAATTTAATAGTGATGTATTGTTATTTGTAAATAGAAAGAAATATTTAAACGTTGAAGTCTTTCTTATGGTAATATCAACGTAAGACTGCGTTGTTTCTTTCTAACGTAGCTCCACATCTAGTCCTAAGTGATAGTTACGCGCCACTGACGTAATATTACGTCTTTCCATTGAACCACAAGTATTTACACTATCTGCAATATTACATACATCGTAGAAATATTCAAGTCTTAAGTTATTGCCATTGACGTAATATTACGTATTCTATTGAACCACAAGTGTTTACACTATTTGCAATATTACACACATCGTTGAAATATTTAAGTCTTCAGTTATAGCCATTGACGTAATACTACGTCTTCTATTGAACCACAAGTGTTTACATTAACTGCAATATTACATACATCGTAGAAATATTTAAGTCTGAAGTTATTGCCATTGACGTAACATTGCGTCCGTTCCTAGCCTACATGTGATTGCCACTGACGTAATATTACGTCTTTTCCGAGACTACAGATGGTTCCCGCTGACGCAACATCACGTTTGCCCCTATAAATCATAGAAAGCAGTCGGTGGCGTAGTACTACGGCTTTCGTAAACCGCAGCTGATTACGGATGACGTAGCGCGATGCTTTTTCATAATTATTAAGGAGTGATTAAGACAAATTTTTTAACTTCATTCTTTCCTCCTCGCATAATTCTATGGTATTCTTTAACCTTCATTCGTCCTTGGGATTCTTTTTACCCGAATCGAGATTTAATTTGGCTCCAATCGAAAAAAATTGTGCAGAGAAAATACATATTATTCCTTTTCCTCCGACTTTCGAACGATAATATCGACAAATCTGCTAATATATTCGATATCAAGATACTAGTCTAAAATACATAGAGTATTATAAAATATAAAAGTATGTCCATCTTTAATTATTCTACCCTACAAAGATGAAATTTAATACACAAGTTTTTAACACTAAAACTACCAAGGCGGTCAAAATGACCGGTTGCCAATTTTTTCGAAAAATTCCCCAAATTGATAGGGGAGCCATGGAGTAAATATTCCACTTCTATCTTATAAAACCTAAATTACTTAATTAATCATATTTTGCACCATTTGATTTCTCTTTTTCCAAAGTACTTATTCAATATATTTAAATATAATCGATATACCGTCGGTAGTTTTAGTGTTAATAGAACAAAGTAGGGGAAATACAGCCTGCTTTCAGCGTGTTAACAGGTTATCGCTCTAAGATCATTGACCTCTAAAAAGCCGCTTAATCGACCAGCCATGGATAAAGTGTTAATGATCGCCGAAACAGTTCATCACGTATTATTATCATACGTGTACACCTGTCGCTCAATTTAACACTAGAACTACCGGCGTTAAGCCTTTTACATTTAAATATATTTAACCCCTTAGCCCACAACAATGTGTGACACTCTCGATGCGATAAATGGAATAGGAAACTTTGAAGTCTTCCGAAAACTATTATATTGAAAATATCAATTGGTCACGAGACGATGAGTAATTATTTCTATACCGTTAATATTAAGTTGAGCTAAACCAAAAATCAGAAATCATAGAGAAATTTTCATTTCAGGAATTAATTCTGAGTTATTGCGGACACAGTCAAAATAGAAATCGTAGGGCCAAGGGTTAATAAGAACTTAAGGAAAGGAGGAATTAAATGGTAGGAAGGATGATTAATACAGTAATTTATATTTTATGAGATGGATATAGAATATCTATTCTATGACTCTCCTATAAATTCGAAGAATTTTTGGAAAAAATTGTGTACCTATCATTTCGACTGGTTCGATAGTTCTACTGTTAATAATCAGAACACTATTTACCCGGTATTTTGGAAAGTCATTGTTTCTCTGTTAAACTGCGTGAAATAAATACTTTTACAAACTAGCTTTAATTCCAAATATTTCATACGTCATATCGACAGACTTTTTTCATTCTCATTAATTGAGAAACGGGTGGGTCTTTCTCGAAATTGCAAGACCAGGTTACTTATCGATCGTGGGAACGGGCGAGTCATTGTTTTCGGTGAATTCGGGAGCCAGGGCGACGTTCGTCGACTCAAATGGTGCGTAAACAGGAGAACACGATAGCACGAGACGTAATAAACGTGAAACATGGGTCACCGCTTGCACAGGGCCGTATCACTGTGCGATGATGCATCGGTGCAAGCTGCACCGATGACGATAACGCGTCTGATTTTCACTGCGAGAGATATTGATTACATTCGTTATCTAACTACTTATTATTACGATTATATAAACACAGTATTCCGGGGAATTGCGAGAGTCTGATGGAAAAAATACTGAACGTGTAATTTCGAAGGTAGAAGGGTAATGATCATAGGAGTAGAGGTGAAAGGTCACAGGAGTCAGAGGTGAAAGATCACAGGAGTTAGAGGTCAAAGATATATAAACATATTCGTTGAAATATCCTGAAGGTGCGAGATATAGAAGTTCCATGATGTATCGGTGACTCGGTGACCTTTGCGCATCGAGCCTATGACCTACGATTTCTTCTTGTCACTACGTTTGCGATAACTGTGCATTAACCGCTTGACGATAACGAGTGACACTCGTGACACTGCTGACACGAAAAATTGAGTAGGAAATTTTGAACTTTTCCAAAAACTATTAAGCCAAAAATATCAGTGGGTTATGATACGATCAAATTATTTTTATGCTATTATATTTCTATGCAATAAAGAAAATAAATTTCGATATGCAACCGTCTCACTGAATGGATAAAAGTCAATGCAAGTCGCAGAAAGAAATGTCAACGGTTATTATAATTTCCCTCACAAATTCGAAATGGGTCAAAATGACCCGCCCGGTAAACCTAGCGTTATTATTACGTTGACTCATTTGCATCATAGCTCTAAATACGGCAGAAGACCCACAATACCGTGCATTTCTGTGCGCAGCAGTTTAACATTATACAGGGCGGAATATTCCGCTTACAGATGCAAATGGATTATGTTAGGCGCTATATCAGAAATCAGGGATAAATTGTTATTTCAGGAATTAACACCGAGTTATTGTCAATTCAGTCACAAAAGAAATCGTGCGGCAGGAAATTTCTGAAAAATTGTCGTTGCAACGAACATATTAAAGTTTAGAAAGGATAGATAAACATGACGAATGAAATATTCGACGTTTAAATAGCAGGATTGACTTACGATGTCGTTGCGATATAAGCTACGATCATTTACCCTTTTGCCCTCGTTGCTCGTACATTTACACTGTCAATCGTTCAGTGTCGGTGTAAACATACCTGCGACGAGTAATAAACAAGAAAGAGACAAAGCTGAGCAGAGCTACCGATAAATGTGCAGGTACTTTGGATGACACTGAAGCACAGGAAACGCGAAAGCGATGTAGTAAGCAGAAGGAGAAAAATATTCCAAGTCAGCTCGAATGGCACTTGAAGTGCAAAGGGTTAAGAGGCTGCTTTTACTAAACAAATTTCCCGCTCAATGGCTTTTGAGGATAAGTAGAAGCAGGAATAAAAAATATATCGTCTATAACGGCAATAATCTAGGAATATCTTTCGCAAAGCAGCTTCCTTTTATTTGTATTGTAATCGAGATCTGTAAATGTAATTAGGTCATTGCAGTTTAACGGTAGTTAATATTAACAAAAGAATGTTTTGTGTTTATTTCTTTTAATTTCGCCCGAAAACTTCAGCCCATTATTGATGCAGTTTTTCCGAATACGAATTCCATTGTGTTCGAGATCTATTCATATAAATAGGTCTCTACAGCTTAAATAGTAATTAATGATAATAATAAAGAACTTTTTATGTTTATTTCTCATTCCGTTATTCCAAAACAGAAGTCTGTTGTGATCGAGAGCTGGTGAGACACTTAGGTTATCAGGATTGATACAGTAGTTAACAATAACAAAGAATATTTGATATTTATGTCCTCTAAATTCTAAACCAGCCATTTTTACTGTCTTGGCAGTTCAAATGGTTAATAATAACTCAGAAAAAAATCTCACTAATCAAAATTCCAAGTCCTGAACTTCACACTCATGACATCCAAAAAACACATACAGGCGGCCCTCGACTTTCGCACATTCTACTTTCGCACAATTCGCTGTTTCGCACATTTTTAAAAATTCAATTTTTTAAAGATTTTTGTCGCTATAGCAAAAATTGTTCATGAAAATAATCGATTCTAACAATTATTATTGCTATTGTTGTTAGAGCTTCTCTAATATTATAGTATTGCCAACTGGAGGTTACAGAATCTCAGCTTTACAAAAAAACATACGAAAGCAGTTAAGCACTCCTCATTATCTTATTTATACTGATAAATAAATATTTTACAATACAATTTTTCATGTTTTTTCTATATCCCTCTACTTTCGAACATGCAACATTCGCACACGTTTCAGGAGCCAATTATGTACGAAATTCGAGGGCCATCTGTACTTCAAATCGCACTAACTACTCGCTCATATTTGCCACTCGCAATGAAACTTTAATTGTAACTATCTTAAAAACCATTGAGCGTTTGCCCTATAATAGGGTATATTCATAATCAGGACGACTTTCTCTACAAGTATGCAAAGATTCAACCAAATCGGTGACCCGAAGGCCGTGCATTCTCCTTGTCAATTCCACGCACCCGTAGAACCAAGAGATCACGGATCTCGGGTGTTTACAACAATACGGGTGCCATACAAAGCGTGAAAACCAAATCTCCGGCCCTGTGTGATCGTATCGAGTAACTTGATTTTTAAAACGCCCAACGGTCCGCCCGCCACATCCTCCCCGCATTTTTCTGCGACGTTAAACTCTACGATGTCACGAAAAACGATACGAGCCAAACCACGGAAGATATTAGACACCATGGACGCGCACGCGAGCTCATCCTTCTGTCGCGTCCATCGAAGGTCGGCTTACTCACGAGGAACACAACAACGCCACCCCGTTTTCTTCCCTTTCTTCGCGAAACCGCGTAAAATGTGCGTGACTAAAATGCGTTACGATCATTTCTCCCTTCCGTACTTACCGCTGTCGGTCAAAACCAGTTCTCTATTACCGTGAAATCTTACGATTTCGAAATTTCCCGCGTAAGAACGCGCGGTGCACACGCGGGAGTATCCTGTAATGCCTTTTTTAGTAAAAGTACGGAACATCGCGCGTAACAGTCGTACGACTACTTTCGAATCGTTTTCGATTGAAGAGAAACATGGTTTAACCGAGTTCGGCTTGCGATTCGGGAGAAAGAACTGGCTTGGACGAATGAAAACAATCTGAGATTGTGTTATCTACGACCTGCAGGTTGGAATGGATCGTAAATGGACAAGTCGATCGCTAACTCATTTACAACGACGGAACTACCGGCGTTAATTCCTTGTCATGGGATTTATTTTTTATTAATTAGAGGCAGAATCATTTGCATAAATAACGATCTATCCCTGATAGTTTATCGGTGTATGTATACACGGTTGGAGTGGAAGAATTGAAATATTACTGTTGAAATATCATTACAGACATAGTAATTTATAACTTCTATACATCAAAACTCTAACTTTCTGACAAAAAGATAGTTTTTTAACGCCAAACAAATGATTATTTCTCAATATTCAAAAAAGTCTGGGTCCGCAAAATGTTAATGAGACGCGCAGCGATAATATTATTCCTGTAATATTAATATTGCGTTAAATTGTACGGTATATCAAGAATCACTAATCAATCTTTATTTTAGCAAAACAAAAGAAACAAAAATATTGTTAATTTGTAATCCGATATTTTATAAAATGCATATGTAATAATACATATGCATTTTATAAAATAACGGATTACAAATTAACTATATTTTTATGTTGTGAACAAACAATTTAAATGGAGAGTAACACTTATAATTTGTAACGTCGGTGTTTATCAAAACATATTGGGTGAATTCCTTTTTTACATCGCACGCAAATTAAATGTGATCTTTTTATTGCATTTTTGGTGCTGCAGACTACGCATTGTCGATATAAAATAGGGAAAGCGCTATCGCGCTGCTTGGGTCTTTTCGTACTCATTTAGAGAAAGCGCGGTTGCGCTGTTTGGGATTCTTCGACAGTGGTTTTTCAATATCCCCTGGGACTCAAACGGTTAACCCTTTGAGGACCAGCGACGCATATATGTGGTCCGAGAAAAAATTTAATTATGGTTTATCGCTGCTCGTATACACAGTTAGAGTTGAAAAATTGAAGTACAACTGTTAAAATATAATTAAAGAAATAGTAATTTATAATGTATGGACATCAACAGCCCAATTTGCTGATAAAAAGGTGGTTTTGGATCGCAAGAAAATGGTTATCTCTCGATATTCAAAAATGCCTCCGCCCACAAAGGGTTAAACTGCATAATAATTACAAAATATTAAGGTCATATAAAATTAAATGAATTATAATCGGCATTATCATTTGGCATGCCATGAATGTTATAGCATTCTACATTACGATACAAATGGATGTTACAGCATTCACGTCCGCGAATGTGTTAATACTCAGAATATAAGTGTGTTTGTGTTAAATATCCGAGATTCGAGGCATAAAGTCGATCACGTATATATATACAGTGGTTGGCCACAAGCGGAATAGAGGAGCCGAGAAAAGTAGGTAGCGGAGTTTCTAAGAGAGTGATATTGTTTGTTTGACTTTGAACGTCCGGCGTCGATTGCGACGGTCATTTTGAGGACGGACGGTTTTAGGTGTGTTCCAGTCTATCGGGGTTATGATACGCGAAAGCTGTGAATCGAAGGCTCAAACTTCCGATTACCGGGCTTGAATTCGACTTCTTATCGATTTTCAGAGATCCAGCTAAATTATTTCATATGTCGTAGTCTCGACGACTCGGAAGCCAGCTAAGGCGAATCTGGAATCGTAGCTTCTAGGCGAAATGAGCATGTTGAAGCCGAAATACACAACGATAGAAATTGGATTAGGGTCTGGCACGAGTTTTACGAGTGACAAGATAATATTAGAAAACATATTTCAAAGTTATACGATGCCTATGGAGTTGAATACTCGGACATCTAATTAGCGAGCTCGAGTTTCAAATTTATCGTCACCCCTGGAAAATTGTGCCGGCTATATTGGGTAGAGCGAAAAGAAATGCCGTTTGTTTTCATGTATCTTGTATTTTCTATGTTTTATTACGAATTATTGAAACCTAGTCGGTCTATGATAGGTCTACTTTGCGCAAGCAGGATTAAATATTACATACTTGGTTGCAAATAAATTTGTTCTCATTGTAAAACGACATCTCTTTTCGCCTTACCTAATATGCGTATAATAGCTCCGGCGGCTGGAAACCACCTAAAACTGCGAGTCCTACGCAATAGCTCCGTTTATCCAAGTGACCTTCCCAGTTCAAGTCGAAATACACGAAGGTACAAGAAGATCGTGATATTCAAAACACACAACAAATTTCCGACGTATCGACGTTAAGAATGACGCCTCCTTTTCCCACAGCCCCCACCCTGATTTTGGCACCTGACATAATACTCTCGCAAAGCCGCACGACGATGCTTCCCAGAACATCATGAGAATCTCTATCTCCGAAGGACGCATCTCTTTCTCTTCCACGAACGCGACAAGGACAGAACGATACGGGTGTCGGTCGAAGGGCAAAGTTAATGTTAACGCGTTTACGCACCTGTCAGCAGATTCATATTCTTCAGGCTCGCGGTGTCCTCCTCCTCGAAGCGTGCGAGGGGTGCCTCGAACTTCAACTCGGCGATCTTGCCCGCCATGTCCCTCATTATTGACCGTAGAGAGAAAGAATCAGGAACGAGTCGATCACCGCGATGAAATTCGGCACCGTGCACTTGCCGCAGCGCCCCCGAGGCGCTCCTTTTCTTCTCACTCTCCTTACTTTTCGATCCCAATGAGGGGTAAGAAAGAAATGGCGACGAAACGGTAAAAACGAAGGAACCGGCGACGCGCAATCCGTCGCATGCGAGGCTTCGCGAACGACTGACGCAGAGGGGACCGCGCGCAGGGTGGTGGGGGAAGATGATTGCTCGTCGCCATGACGACCGCTGGCTGAGCGCGCCGATGTCACGAACCATCGGCAGTGCCGTTGCTGCCGTTTCGGTTGCCCTGGGGCTATTTGTATTTTAACAAATTTTCAACTTCTTTAGTTAAATTTTCTATTTTTTGGGGCCTTATTGTAGACGATGATTGAACTTGGTATTTTGAGGGGAGTTCGAAGTTTGAACTATTTCCAAAGAAACTTTTTGAAGTGGTAACTGTTAGGGGAATATAAAATTGTGATACGTGAGATTTCTTTAATTTGGTATTATAAAAAGATAGCTGGATATTTGGATTTGTTTATACATTGTCATTTTTGTTCTGACTATATTCAACAATTTAATGGTTCCGTAATGTAAGCAAATGTATAAGATATTTTACTTTCAAATTGCAATGCAGAAATGAAGCAGCAATTTACATTATCGATACCGATCACTAGAAACCTGTTCAATTTCATACCACCGATCGGTTAAGTAGCGATCTTTGGAAAAATCGACCTAGAGCACGCATTATCGTCCATCAGTAATTCATTTGTCTCTGACTTTCAACAGCCGATAAAACAGTTCAAATGCAACTGCAATTCATGCACTTCTGAGCGCTGCAGTCTGTACACCTTGCAGAAAGTAAACCCTATCTACTTAAAGGAAACAAGTAAAATACTCTCTCTAACGACGCACCACTTTATCACTTAATGAACGTATGAATTCACCCAAGTAAAAAGTGTAATTAATTTATCAGACGTTATAATGCACATAAATACGACAAATAAAATAATCTCTACGCTGTAAAACGTATTTTATTTGAAGTGGACTCCACTCGTCCGTTTTATTCGATGAAAGCAGAGTTAGGTAAATCAACACAGACGGTCCATCGAATTACATTTCAACGAAAATAGCATTCCGCTTCGTACTCTGATCAATACTCGGATTCGGCTCTCTCGTTCAATGACGCAGTTGAATATGCAGCTTAAAATACTTTTGTTCCTTTAAATACGTTCTGCATAATTCTCTCGTTCTGTTTCATCCCTTTTTGTCCCCTCCTTTTAATTTCATCCTCCATCTGATCCTCGCACAGCTCCCCACTGTTTCAGACAATACTGAGGTGTACCTTAAAGTGTTAAGGACGCTTTGCAAGGTATTTCATTGTTAGAAATCTTAACTGCTACCAGAAATACGAAACGATATTATTTACACGATGAGAGTGACTCTTTATATTGATTAATATAAGTTACTTTTATTCACATTCGTAGGAGATTATGATAGCTATGGACATGGTTTGGGCTCCCAACTTCAGAGCCAGAGTTCAAATCTGTATTGCCTTTTTAGGTTTTTTTATTAATCTTCATCTGTTCCTTAAAAAATATCACACAAAACACCTTGGACTCGTTTCTCTATTTTTGTATTAAAGGAAAACAGAATTTTTTGTTTCCTTTTTCTTTATAATAACTTTTTTGAGACTAATGTATGTTCACTGTATACAATTTATCGCGATTTGGATAAAAAAATATCCCAAGGACGGACGAAGGTTAATAATACTTGTCATAGGCGGTTCAGAATATTACAAATTATATGCAATAATAATATAAATATTATTTGCTACCATCCATGATATATAAACGACATATAACATAATACTGTAATTATAAGTCCCAATTAAAATGACCTATACCACTTAATCCCCAATTTAAAAATCTGCTGCCACATTGTAACATTTCCAATAGCATTAATTACCCTCAATCTAATTTTTGACCAAGTTAAATGCGTCAATAGCATCGTTTCCAGAAATTTTCGTACAAAAAATGATACCTGGCTTACGTTGGCTCTCAGAGCCACGCCTCGATCGTTGAGGTGGTAAGGACTACTACATTTCCTAACTTAACATTCACACGATGACGATAGAATCATAATAATGCCGTGCAGCCTTGATTATGTATGAGTTGCAACAATTGCATTGTACATATATACAACGGGAGATCGTATGTCCGCGATACGATCGCTTTTCGAAGGTCTGTTTCTGACATTTTCCATGCGACTTGCCCTTTTAAGAGGAAGGACGAAATGAGTTGTCTCTCGAGGAGCGATAAAGCTTCTTGCGAGGGGAAGAAAGATGGGAGGAACCTTTCGACACTCTATTTTTCACGGGTAATAATTTTCAGGACCCCATAAATGTAACCTATGTGGGTTTCTTCATAAAGTGAGATATTAATAGTGTAATATATTTGTAGGACACGAAGTAAAATAAATGTTGTTAGAAGGAAGGAACAAATTGCTTTGTGGTGATAATAAATAGTAAAATTTGTAAGGATGAGAAATCTTCTGAAAAGTTTAAATACTTCTTTAAAGTTATTATAGTATTCTGAGAAAGAACTGTTAGAAATTTAATTTCTGTGCGACGATAATAAATAAAATTTGCAACGATGAAATAAAATTTGCAACGATGAGAAATATTCTGAAAAACTGAATTGCTTCTTTAAAATTATTATAGTATTATGAGAAAGAACCGTTAGAAAGTTAATTGCTCTGTGACGATAATAAATAAAATTTGCAACGATGAGAAATACTCTGTAAAATTAAATTGCTCCTTTAAAGTAATTCCAGTATTCTGAGAGATTGATCAAATTGAATTTCTCTTAGGGTGAATTATTGCTAAATTTGAATGAACGTTTCTATTATAATAATAGACAGCGGATTGAAAGTAATTATACGTAGAATATTAATTACATTATGGTAAGAAAAAATACTGGAATTTCTAGAGCTGAGAAGAATCATAACAAATTTAATATCATTTAAGAAATAAATTCCGCGGCAAATTAATTTTCTGGTGATAACGATAAATATTCCCTGGCTTAATTACCTTCTTATTCATTTAGTGGTAAGTTCTCGTTACGCCATGGGTTCTCGTGACTTTCAACAGTTTCATGGTAATTTATCATATTCACGGGTAGTTAAGTGATTGATTAATTAGAAACTTGAACCAGGAATTTAATGAAATGACGGTACGTGGGTAAAAAGAGGCGTAATACACTTCCAGTGGAAAAACAGCGAAGTAAATGACAAAGTGAAAAGCATCCAAGCAGAAAAAAGAAAAATTCTCAACGGCCAACTGAATTGGTGCGTGGAATAAAGAGAATTATATTCTGCTTTCCAACTTGCAGTTACGAACGCCAACAACGATTTTTTCGTTCGAAAGTTTTCAATAACACAGTCGCTGTTTTCCATTTAATTAAATTTGACAAAAAAATTCAATACCACCGCTGGTTTTTATTAAACCACTGAAAAGAAATTAAAACAATCTCAGAGAATCCATAATTCTTCGCTGTTTAATTTACCGTAAAATAAGAGAATTTCATAGAATTCGTTTAGTAGATAAATAAATAAATAAGCGGATAAGTAGATAACTAATTACAATAAACAGATAAACCGATATAGGAAAATATATGAATAATTAAAGAGGCACAAAAAAATCCATAGAATTATTCTCCCGGACGATAAAAAATTCTACAATGTTCGCTCGACGAACGACAAAAGAAATTCTGCATAATTATTAAACGAACACAGTGAGAAAAGCGATTAAAAGTAAAGTTGCAGCGAACCTTGATGCACGTATATCGTAAATCATCCGGTACCGATGTGATAAAAGCGATAAGACCCAGATGCCTCCGTTTAACTTCGACAAAGGCTTCATCGAGAAACGAACGAAACGATGCACTTCTGTTGCATGCAATTTCAACGTCGAGCGTACTTTTCTTTCAAGAGCGCATTTGCGAAGCAGCGGAGCAGTTATAAATAGAAGTCCGATAAAATTGTAAAACGGAGGATCGAATTTTCCAATGGAAGTTTTATATAACTACGACGCGGTTACGTTCTTCCTTCGACGATTTAAAGTTAAGCTCGCTTCGGCTGATTTGTGGTTAATGGTTAAAAAAAGGATGGAGATGTAATTGCATAGCGTTTGCAGTGGAAAAAACCATCGGACGCTGGGACTCAAAAGGTGTGGTTTGCGAAATGAAAACTCCTCGCGTTGAGCAAAGCTGTTGCGAGATGTGGGAGGAAAAAATTGCAATAAAAATTGCTAATTTAACGAACTACTTATTAGAGATGGAATCAACCTTAGGTGTAGCCTTTAGAAAAAATCTGGCGTGATCGAAGCCAATTATGGAATAATTACATTCCGTTCAGTGGTTCTTAATAAAAAAAGAAAATGAGTAAAAAGTACTTGAATCGTAGGCGCGAGTTTGTTTAAATATTGTGTGTACCTTGCTACTGTTTAAATGAACAGAGGACAGGTGTATTTAATTAAGGACGAGCATTAATTGAGTCGCTCAGAAGCCAATGCGGTTAAATCGACTTTTTGATATTTTCAGATTTTTGTAAATTTTAATAAAATGAAGGTTATTCTATTAAAATTTGCAAAAATCAGAAAATATCAAAAAAATGGAGTTAACCGCATTGGCTTCTGAGCGACTTAATTAGAGAAAGTTTCTTGCTGAGTGAAACATGTAACATAAAGCTGTTTTTTCTTAAAATTATGGCAAAAGTTGAAGCCAGAAATTGTACAAAATAATATTAATTGGTGAAAAATTATAATGGCAATTAAAGCAGCTTCAAATCTCTGAACGGTAAGCTTAAGTTTCATTGATAAGATTAACTCATCTAGGGAATTTTCTGTCAGATAGTAAACACAAAACAAGCTCCATTCGGAGCCCACCTACAACTATAAGTCCTTGGAAATATAATCACAGCTGTGGATGCTGAAAATTATATAAACAAAATAAAACGGAAAGCTACGATAGCGACAAAGACGAACGTTTCACTGCACCTACACAAATCTCGGTTAATAGAGGCCTCACGTTCTTTTAAAACTGTTCTTCGATGGCAATTAACAATATTTTTAATCGCACCAGTTGTCATAGTTACGTCGAGCAACAAATTCCACAGAAAAGGTAGACACACGCGATGCAAGTATATCCCGTTAATTTATTTCTCCCGTGACTTGAATTACACCTTTCGGATAGAAATTAAAGCGTATTAATTTCCGTTCTGAAGGAAATTATATAAAATCGCAACACATGTTGCTAGATCGATGTTTCTTTCTTTGAAATTCAATTGAATTGAGTATGCCGGTCACGCAAGTCGTACTTTCAGGCCACCAGGATGGAACTTAAGTAATATACGGACACGTTGTAATATAACCAACTGTTTTTCACGTACGATCTGTCAGTATTACGCACGGACATGCCAATCATCGGCTAACTGTTTATCCATAAATCCAGCATCGCCACATTTTCATGGTAATTGACTTTATGCCGCCGTTACGCTGTCGAGCCACATTGCAGTTCGCACTGTGAAGCTGTTTCTTTTTTATATAATCATCTTTTTCACCGCGTCATTCCACTTTTTCCAAAGCACTTATTTAGTACAGCGTTCGCCAAAGTGGTGGACCGCGAGAAAATCTCGCTGGTCCCCAGAAAAATGTGGAATATACTTGCTCATCACGTTAAGTTATGTTTTAAGATGCATTGAAACATAATTCAATTCGTGACAATACGTGAAAAGTTATAAAAACGCTGCTTCATAGAATAACGCCACAGTAAATAAGTCGTACTGCTGTAGCTGCATTGTATTAGTGGTCTAGTAGAGTATCTATTAGTGATCCGCGGGATTTAAATTATGAATTTACTGGTCCGTGAGGTCAACAAGTTTGGCGACCGCTGATTTAGTATATTTAACACGTTGCCGCACACTTTTAACCATTTGTGCTTCGAATTATTTTTCCAATTTTTCGCCAGATAAGCAAATGTAGTCTCGGAGAATTGTCTAACGTTAATTATTCATTTTTAATTAATATCAGGAACAATTGTAGGCACCGCGGGATATTTATGTTAAGATGCAAAATTATTGTTGATTTCGAAAAGTCGATAATTAGTAAATGAAACGTTAGGTGTCATAGAAAGCTGTGTCGAGTGTAGCTCGACACAGGAGTGCAAAGGGTTAATTTGACGATCGTGCTCAGAAACATATTTTTTTTTCGAAGCGGTAAAGCATGAGAAAATGCATGAAAGAACAATTAATATGCTGTCTGGCATGCTATACCTTTTTTTTCGATGTTATTACTCAATAATTAACAAATGTATGCGTTAGTACACTTCGTACTAACGCTGTTCTTTTTTTTATTAATTAAAATGTGCACGACGGCTATAGCCGTCGTTTGCCTACATATCGCCAAAGATCGGTCGGCTATAGCCGTCATTTGCGGCAACGTGTTAAACGTAACAGTTATAAAGCCGAATAGTCAGAAATAATAGTTACAGTCCAGTGCTAAGTACTGTATTAATTTTGTTTCGATCTTTTGTAATTTTGAAAGTCACATGATAAATAATAATTTTTAAAATTTCTCCCTTAAGTGAGGGAGATTTGAACACGGTTTCATAAGTAGAAAATTCCCGCCTTTAACGCGGCATCCACCATAGCCTTCACCTTTGTAGCTTACGTCCCCTTTAAGACGATTTCTCGTCTCTTCTCCCCTTTTTCATTCTCCTTCGATTTATCGATGATAAAAAAGCGGCGGGAACTATTGCGCATTAAAATTCTTTTCAGTTGACTTGTCAATAGAATTCGTAATCATTTACCGTTGTAGTTTCGCGTAGAATGAAAAAGTGCTAATTATGTTCGGCGTATATGCAATATTTCATAAATATGCGGCATGACAGGCCTAATTATGGTCGGACGAAAAAGTTGCAGAGTAAAGCAGGTAAGTGCCGGCTACTGTCTTCGAGTACAGTCACTCCTTCAAGTGGTAAATTAAAGAAATGCATATATCATGCAGTCGGAGTGTCTGGCTAGGGTGTTCCGATGCACTCATTCTACTTGCCGTTCTACTCGTGCTGTTCGCTCTATGGTAATTTCGTGATCTGTGGATTTAGATGAACTCCAAGCTAATGAGGCTAGGATATATTAAATAATAAATTAACATTGTTTGGTAGATTCTACGAATTGAGGGTCAGAGGGTTCAGCACCGTAGCCGTTGCATCGTCTCTGTTTAACACAGTACTCTGTAATTGAATGCCAGCGATATTTCGCTAGTTTCTTCATTTTTACTGAAGTGAAACTTTTCCTATTAAAATCACATCTTTGCAAAGCAGAAACGTGAAAGAGAAAAAGAGATTTACAGACAGCAGGACTTTACCTTTTTGAGACCACCGCGTAAAAATTGTCTGAATTAACAAATTTGTAAATATAACAATTTGAAATTCATATGAAATTTGATTGAATTCAATAGCGCCGGTCACCCGCGGTTGGTGATATAAGATCATCGTCATCCGCGAAATATTCCGCTTACGGATACAAATGGGTTAAATTAATTTTAACACACTGAATGCCACCGATATTTCGCTAGATTCTCCATTTCTACTGAAGTGAAACTTTTACTTATTGAGATCAACGCGTAAATATTTACTGAATTAATAAATTCGTAAATATAACAATTTGAAAGTCATATGAAATTTGATTGAATTTAATAGCGCCGGTCACCGGTGACCACCACGGCATTCAACGTGTTAACTAAATATCGCCGTAGAATTTTGAAATTTATATCCTGATGTTACTATCTATTCTTAAAATTCATACTGCAATTCATTTGTTTTGGCTTATATTGTTTGTATTTTCACCTAAGAGCTGCAGTTTGAAGTCAGTTATCATTCAGTAGTTATCAACTACTCGAGCTATCAGATATTAAATATCGATCGAAGGAAGATCTTGGAACTGAATCCCGCTAATTGGAAGCTGGAGACTTTAATTCCACGTCATTACAGCTCCCTTTGCTCAATTTGTATACAATTATCTAGGTTGAGTAGAGAGGACCTGATATTTAGGACGATCGAACAGCTCCTTATCTGTACCGGAAGCGGAAGAAATGTCTTCTCTGTGAAGAGGTGCACAAAAGTCTTCTGAATCTGTACCAACCTTGCTTTCTCATTAACATGAAAAGCGTATTTTTATCTATAATCCATTATTCTAGCTGACCCTGCAGTTTCTGCTTCGTGTAAAAGGGTGTCAGCATATGCTGGTCTCGCGCTCTTACTTTTAACTTGTCTCATTTGCATGCTGGCATCGTAATCGCTGGGAAGGGGAATTTTATCCACAGTCTATTATTCGAGACGACTTTTTCTATCGAAAAACCGAGTGAATGGAATTCCTCCGCCATGTAGGAGATGTGTTAGCTGATACTAGCATTGCGCACTCACTTTTAACTTGATTTCCTATTTGCAACCTAGTTTGTGAACCTTATTAAAGCGGCATTCCATGTGTTTTCTATTATTCGAGTCGATGTTATGTACCTGTTTTTTACTATTAGCTCCAAACTAGTAGAAAAAGCAACTATTTGGGTCCTCTTCGTGCAGTAGAAACACCTGCACAAGACTTATCGTCTCGCTTCTTACTCTTTCCCTCACACTTTGTGATTTAACCCTTTAAATTCCGAATTTATTTCTTCAACAAGTAAAAGATATAATTTACTGCGGCATATTTTGTGTAAAATAGAAAAAAAAAATTAGATAACCACCGACACATAAGACAAATGTTTTTATTTGTTCGTTTTATAGAATCACGACTGGTTATCGCGTAGAAAATTCTTTGAAATGTGGTTTTATGGTGGAACCACTAGGAACAGAAGGGTTAAACGGCGAACGCAGTAAACCGGTTAAACTCCTATTTATAACGATTTTTAACTGAGATTTATTTAACACTAGAACTACCAAGGCAGTGAAAATGACTGGTTCCTAGTTTCTTAGATAAATTCTCTAAATTCACAGAGGAGACGTACAGTAAATATTCCGCAGCTATCTTGCAAAACATAGATTACTTAATCGATCATCTTTTTCACTTCTTTCGGCAAAGTCCTTATTCAATATACTTAAATATAGTAGATTTAACGCCGGTAGTTCTACTGTTAAAAACTCAAGATTGTAAGTAACAGCTACCATAATGTCATAATATTCATTATTGGGCGGATAACCCATCCACTCGCCATTTGTAGATGCAACTGTACACCGATCAAACATCATATACTTCTACAAATTACTCTATACAATGTATATGCAATCAATCACGATATATAGCCCTGCATTTAAAAAATACTGCGGAACTCTAATTAACGACGCGCACCGGACGATTATTAGAAATGATATCTATTATGTGATTAGAGAAAGAATTTTAATAATGTAGTAAACTTCACGTCTTCTTGCCCTCATACATGTTTTTGCTGGAGCAAGTGCAATTTCACATTTCGTGTAATTATTTATGTAAAAGGTTTCCATATATATTATAATGGAATATTGAACGTGCTAGATTCGAACGTTGCGTTTTACAAATCAACACTGTCGAGAGATTAAACCAACCGACATAGCAATCGCCAGGAGAGAAAATATAGTAGATAAGCAACGTACGAGTGTTATTCTACACGTATTGTAACGCAGAAACAATCGATATCCAGTTCGATACATTTTACAATACTTCTTCCGCCGGTTGGTGCCGCAATGTTCGATAATTAACTTCCGTTAATTGCGTGCACATTAAATACTTTTTTCCTAGTATTATAATTTCAAATCGCATTGACTTTAATTGTTCGTTAAGTATAATGATAGAAAACATGATTAAATTCTAACTTTTTGCGTTTACAATAATTTTCCGTAGTACTAACGATCAGCACCATTAAATAGCGAAACTGATTTGACCACCGAGTAATAAATAATTTATTTCAGAAGTAAATCTCATTAACTCGAATATGAAGTTTATTAAAATTTCAGTGTCAGAGCACTTTATTAAATTCTAACGTTCTGCGTTTACAATAATTCTCCATAAGACTAACGATCAACACCATTAAATGGCGAAATTGTTTTGGCCATCGAGAGATAAATAACTTATTTCGGAAGTAAATCTCATTAAATCAAATATGAAATTTTTTAAAATTTCAGTGTCAAAGCACTTGATAAAATTCTAACTTTCTGCGTTTACAATAAATTTTCTTACTACTAACGATTAACACCATTAAATAGCGAAATTAATTTTGCCATCGAGTAACAAATAATTTATTTCAGAAGTAAATCTCATTAACTCCAATATGAAGTTTATTAGAATTTCAGTGTCAAAGCACTTGATTAAATTCTAACTTTCTGCGTTTACAATAAATTTTCCTACTACTAACGATTAACATCATTAAATAGCGAAATGAATTTGGCAATCGAGTAACAAATAACTTATTTCAGAAGTAAATCTCATTAACTCTAATATAAAGTTTAATTCCTTTAATTCCATAGAATGACTTTTCAACTGCTCACAAATATTTGACGAAATAGCAACTTTATTAAGATCCACAACAGTGTAGAACAAACGCAGCAAAGCACAGCCAGGAAACGTGTCTACGATCGCTCTACTTTATCCTATCAATTTGTAGCCCCAGCTACTAATAGGTGGAGATCTCGCTCCATAATCGAATTCAATGGAAAAATAGACCAGGGGGCTACCCTTTCCATGGGTTCTCTCGCTGAAGGGATATTACGTGCCTGATGGTAATGACCCTCCCTGTTACTCGATCTTTGTTCTCACGCCGGCAGTGCGTAGTCGACGATAGACCGAAGGGGACGTCTGCCTTTCGTTGCTTTTCGAAACGACGAAAATCAAACGGGACGAGGGAAAAGATCGGCGTTCCTTCCGGCTGATGAAAGTGAGTAGATACGATCATTCAGACGGAAATTGGGGTTTCGAGGGACGATTGGGAGGATCGCGGAAACGCATTTATCGGGAGATGCTTTTAATTGGTATTTTTTGGATGGTTGATGGTCTAATTGGGCACATTAAATGTCAGGTTGTGATTTATAATATTTAGTGTAAATTTGAATAGTAGTTTTTAGTTGAGATACACTCCGATTTGGTTGATTGAGTGTCAGGCTGGGATCTTGAATTTTTAGAGCAAAATGGCACAATAATTTTTGATAGTATCGTACTCTGATTTGATGGTTTGAGAGTTAGCTAAGAATTTTTAATTTCCTGATGCGAAATGCTACTTTAATTTGATAATTTCAGTATCAGGTTTGCGACTTTGAATGTCCACTGATTTGTCAGTTGTCCATTTTTCGACGTTCAATTCCAAAGTACCAAATGACAATTCTAATTAGCCATCTTGGATGTCAGTTTCTTAAGATTGTTACTTTTGCAACTGTGTCAACTGCAGTTCAATTTCACTCCTCTATTCTCTCTAGTATAAACGTGAAGTGTAAACTAATCAGAAATTCAAAGCTTTAACTTCGTTGCCACCATAAACACCGCGCAACCTTTCATCCCACGCGCTGCACCTTCAAGATCGACACATTGTTGAACACGTCGTTGCTTCCGGTAGGTCGTTTAACGGCTTTCGACGTAACGATAAATCGATTTTGTTGCACGTCGGCATAATCCGATCACGGAATTGATTGGATAACCAAAGGCTGCTGAGTTCAAAGGCGCAAGTTTCTCCTATCGGGGAATACGTTTTCCACGAAGACGTCTTGCGACGACGGGAGACCTTATCTCTTCGAAAGCTCGTCGGAGTAAATACAGGGTGATTCATCAAACGGCAACGGTTTATGGGTCTTTTCGTAGCTAAGGGGGAAAACAGTGGCGCTGGAAATAGTCTGATTGTGCGAAGACGCTGATTTTTCATTGTCTTTGATTTCTGCGTTGATGAGAAGCTTCATCGGAGTTTGATTGCGGTATTTCTTTTAGTAGAAATCGATAACAGAGTTTCCTATTCAGTGTCGCGTGAGTTATCGACGAAGTACGCTGCATTTCATTTTTAAATTGTTTTTATCTAATGAAGGCTGATAGTATTGACTTCTGTGTGAAGAGATTACCAAGAAATCGACACTGCTTTATAATTAAACACTACAAGTCTTATTTCATCAGATATACCTTTAATTCTTGAAGTTAAATAGTACACTTATGTGCTAAATGAGCCACTCAGATGCTAAATCGTTACTAAAGCGGAGAAGTTTGATAAAATAATTAATTTTTTTCCAAATTCCCTTCCAAATATAATTGCAAATAAGTATTGCAGAATGTGTAATTGCATGTAGCTTTCATGTAAGAAATATAAAACGAACAATGTGGAATAGCCTTGGGCTTCATCAATTTGATTTCTGAAAGAAATTATTTACTATTCGATGGCCAAACAAATTTCGAATTTAATCAAATGCTTTGACACTCGAATTTTCAAAAATTCTAAGAGTGGAGTTAATCGACTTGGCCCGGGAACGATTGAAATAGTGTATTTATTCGGAGTACGCAAGCGTTGCAGCGAGCTAGGTGGAAAAGTACACGTTTCTTCACCCCTTGCCCCACGCTTTCTTTTTTGACTGCCTCCGCAATAATTGAAAATTAAATTGCTAAAATAAAAATATGTTAGTGACTCTTGATATGTTTGTGAATTTAACGCAACATTAATAACATAGAAATAATATTATCGTGTCGTGTTCCACCGATATTTTCAATTTGGTAATTTTTGAGCAGCTTCAAAATTCCACTCGTTGTTGCAGGGCAAAGGCTTAATAACCTTTCAATATTTCCATCAGTTTGACAAAGTTGCCTCCCTCAAAATCACAGCACGCAAAAACACCCCTCACAATTTCCCCGCCACCCCCTACCCCCGCAGCATCGCCATCGACCCAGCCGCCACTGAATCCACGGAGCTCTTATTCTTAGCTAAATCCACGTCTCGCTCTCATAAATAGCACCAGCAACTGCATGAACAACAACGTTCTCAAAACTCTCGCCAGATAACACTCGAACTCGCGCATTTTTTCACGTTCCACCGAAACATCGCGATAAACGTTCCCTACCGTTCTCCACCGATGTCCGCACGAGTATAATTACCATTGCTTACACGATTGCAACGTAATCATCGACTAATATCAGTCTAATCGAGGCTGAACACCCAATGAAAAATAAAAATGTAGAAAAACGATAGATAACTCTCTCATGAGAGTACGATAACCGATAGAAATTCACCGATGACGATGATCGTGGAGAGTATACACAGAACGATCGTATCGAACGGTGCGTACGAAGATACATTTCCTCCGGCCGGTGTCAGCATATAATTCGATTTTGCGCTTCCGGCTTTGCACGTGCCCGAGATACGAAATATCCTAGTACAACACGAGGCTGATGGTATTTGGCATCGCAGGAGTCGCGATACGTTATTTCGATCGCCGTTACGGCGGCCCCACGGTTCGACGTTGTGCCGCGTCGAAGGAGAGACGACGGTTCTTAAAGAGCACGCTGAAATTCCGGGTCACGTGGCTGGCGTGATTTGTTTTCATTCGACGCGCGACGACCTCGCAGGAGAGGTAAGTTTTGCAAGCGTTTTTGTAAATAAGTATTTCATTTCATGGCGCTTCAGAATTGATATTTGTATTGGATTGGACTTTTTTCGAGTTAAACGACCGAATTTTTTATTAAACACTTTCAAGAGGGGACAGTGTGCGCAACATTTTTGACTATAGTTGAGAATTGATTCGGGAGAGTTCAAGAATTGAATTTTGAAGATTTGGCGGGGAGGATTGAGGGGGCTGTGGTGGGTATGGAGCTATAGGGCTGAATTTCTAATTAAATATTTCCAAGAGCGAAAAAACTGTTCAACATTGTTGGCTATAGTTGATAGGGCTTTGAGAATTGATTCG
This sequence comes from Cerceris ruficornis, assembly GCA_963989415.1. Taxonomy (NCBI): domain Eukaryota; kingdom Metazoa; phylum Arthropoda; class Insecta; order Hymenoptera; family Crabronidae; genus Cerceris; species Cerceris ruficornis. The sequence goes on from OZ022519.1 coordinate 29,526,878, forward strand.
AGAGCGTGAAATAATTGATTTTTTAAGATTTGGAGCGGTGAGGATTAAGAGACTGTGGTGGGTGTGAAGTTATAGGGCTGAATTTCTAACTAAATACCCCCCAGAGTGAAAAATCTGTTCAACATTGTTGGCTATAGTAGATGTGGCCTTTAGAATTGATTCGAGAGCGTGCAAAATTGAATTTTGAAGGTTTGACAATGAGGATTGAGGGGGCTGTGGTGGATATGGAGTTATAGGGCTGAATTTCTAATTAAACACTTCCAAGAGGGGACAGTGCGCGCAACATTGTTGACTATAGTTGATAGGGCCTTTAGAATTGATTCGAGAGCGTGCAATAATTGATTTTTTAAGATTTGGAGCGGTGAGGATTAAGAGACTGTGGTGGGTGTGAAGTTATAGGGCTGAATTTCTAACTAAATACCCCCCAGAGTGAAAAGTCTGTTCAACATTGTTGACTATAGTTGATAGGGCCTTTAGAATTGATTCGAGAGCGTGAAATAATTGATTTTTTAAGATTTGGAGCGGTGAGGATTAAGAGACTGTGGTGGGTGTGAAGTTATAGGGCCGAATTTCTAACTAAATACCCCCCAGAGTGAAAAGTCTGTTCAACATTGTTGGATATAGTAGATGTGGCCCTTAGAATTGATTCGAGAGCGTGCAATAATTGATTTTTGAGGATTTGGAGCGGTGAGGATTAAGAGACTGTGGTGGGTGTGAAGTTATAAGGCTGAATTTCTAATTAAACACTTCCAAGAGGGGACAGTGCGCGCAACATTGTTGACTATAGTTGATAGGGCTTTGAGAATTGTTTCGAGAGAAAAATTGATTTTTGAAGATTTGATCAAAATTGAATTTTGAAGATTTGGAGCGGTGAGGATTAAGAGACTGTGATGGGTATGGAGTTATAGGGCTGAATTTCTAATTAAACACTTCCAAGAGCGAAAAGCCTGCGCAACATTGTTGGCTATAGTAGATAGCGATTTGCAAACTGATTCAGTAGTGCTGAAGAATTGATTTTTGAAGATTTGACAGCGAGGATTGAGCTCGAGGTGGATTCAGAGGAAGTGGAGTTTAAGGGTTGAATTTTTAATTAACATAGTTGACCGAAATTTGAGGAACTTTCGCAAAATGCCCAGGTAGGCTGCATAAATGAAAAAAACAAGATTCTATTGTTCTGCAAGACGCAATCGCGCTGCCTTCGAACATAGCTGCATAGTTCAGCATTCAACTGAACTACAAATGAGATTAGCCTCGATTGAGAAGATACGTCGCGATCGAAGGTAGTAGGATCTTCGATGATACACGAATGAAATGCCTCGCGAAACGGTTATTCAAATAACGTTGCTGGCCAAAACCGGATTATTGCGCAATGCGCCCTCGTCTCCACGTCTTTAGAATACTTTTGTGCGAGTACATTTCAAGTTTACTTTGACGATGCGCATAAAAAGAGAATGTCGTTTGCGTGGAATTTTTTAAGTGCCTTCGCTTACGAAATGTGAAATAGTTTACAAGTCTGATTGACTTTTTCATAAATCTTAAGACAGGTGAGTACAGGTACTCGTTGCATTCCACGTTCTGCATTCTTAAAGATGATCCAATCGATTTCACGAACTGTGGAATAAAAAATATCAAAGATCTCAGAAAAAAAACAAATATTTTCACTTAAAAAACGTATTGTTTAATCGCAGTCTTCTTTCCTAAGTTAATCCTTGGTGCAATTTGTAATTTATTTAAGTTCCAGTCATGAATTAAAACTGAAGAATCCGCGAATTAATCATCGCAAATTTACAATACTAAATTCAAATGGTAAACTTAGAAGTAAGGTAAACAGACAAAACATTGGATAATAGGCTACAGAGAAGCGCGCCATTCTTTTCACTTCTTGCCCTACAAATGCAAACTCAGTCGTTGGGGTAAGAGTTCGAGCGATGGCGTTATAAATTCGTTTGATCGAGAAGCCAATTCAGAGACTGGTCCGATATCGCGTGGAAAAGTACCAGAAGTGATACCACAATCTGCACTTTGACATTATAGGGAGAAGTTCGTGTGAATCTGATAATAGCTCATGGATAAAGCGCCCTCTTCTTGCAGACATTTCCCGCCATTCACTGGCCGATCGCTCATAACACGTTGAATGTCACCCGTATTTCGCTAGTTTCACTGTTTCCACTGAAGCGAGACTTTTTCTATTAAAACCGTATCTTCATAGAGCAAAAATATTAAAGGTAACAATAGTTGTATATTATGCAGTACCTTACTTTTTTAATAACAGCAGTTAACCCATTGACTGCCAACTACGAGATATCTCGTAGCTGCACTATAAGTTTGAATTAATAAGTTAACAATAATGGCCGAGCGTGTATAGAAATATTGGAGCAAAAATGTTCTTCGTATCATTACAAATGTCGAGATCATATTTTTGATTAATGAAACCAATGTTCTAAAAACTTTCTGTCATCTTCTCAAATTTTAACAAGCGAAGGTAATATTTGCTTAGTTTTCCTGGCAGTGAATGAGTTAAATATTGAATATATCGGCGAATTCATGAATTCTATTGTTTGAAAGTCGTAAGAAATTTCATTGAATCGAATAATGGAGCCGGTCACTGGTGACCCCCGTGGCATTCAACGTGTTAAACGCTTAATGTATTAGGGGAACCGGAAAGTAATGTCGTTTTTTCTACATTAAATTCAAACAAATAAATTTGTAACAAATTTTTATTTTTAATGAATGATGTAATCACCCTCGTTATCAACAACATTTTGATATTTAGTGTGCAAATTGTCAATGCCGGATCGATAAAAATCAATGGGTTCTTGAGCAAAATATCTGGAGAAATGACATTACTTTCCGGTCCCTCTAATATATTTCTAAATATATTCGGCTTTAGTAGGCTGATTATATCAGCTTACAAAAATTAAGTGAAGTGAAGGTGTCAGTTTCTAAATGAAAGGCAATAACGGATTTATTCGCAGCTATTGAGACTAATAAATATGTCCGGCATGAGAAGCCACTTTGGTCGAATGGAGGGACCCCCTCTTCACTGACTGTTCTCAGATTCTTGTACTTCTGGGGGGATTATAACGACTATAGAGATACTTTTCTTAATTACTCTGAATTTGCAACTTCTCAACATCGTATTTGTGATAGTTCTCCCTCGTGAGTTGTATATCTTAAGCTGTGGAAGACACTTAAAGATATAAACTCTGCGATATCTAAGCATCGCAATCAAAGCAGGAACTATTCTCAGATTCTTGTACTTCTGAGGGGATTATAATGATTATAGAGATAATTTTCTTAATTACTCTGAATTTGCAATTTCTCAACATCGTATTTGTGATAATTCTCTCTCGTGAGTTGTATATCTTAAGCTGTGGAAGACATTTAAAGATATAAACTCTGCGATCCCTAAACGAGCTATTAAAGAGAATCTTTTAATCACAGTATCATCGTGGCCATTTAATATTCTCAACTTGGAATGTATGAAAATGAAATTCAAGAGGGTCGGGAAAAATACTCGGTTAATGAGGTAATTAGGTAGTTCGAGTGGCACTCGAAGTCTAGCAAAAGGAGGATCCGAGGTCGAGGACCGGTTCATGACCTGGTCACTTGACCCAGCTCTGTAATATTCAGATTAATAGATTAATTCATAAGTGCTCTGAACTTTTAGGATCCAAATGCATTATTACTAGCTTCTAAATGATAGAAATTTAAAAAAAGCTTCCTAAATTCAGTCAGACCCTGCTTTAACTCTAACTTCTATCCCTAACTCACTAAAGTAGATAGTTCCTGTGGGTCGCAGTAATATATATAGTTGCTAATTTATGCAACAAAGCTTACAATATTGCACTGAAACAACTTCTACTTGTGAAGCTATGGTGAAAATGTTGCTTAGCCCTCGACCTCTTCATTTGTGGGCCCGAGTCAAATCTCCATCACCTCTAGACAATTTTTCACAAATTATTAATTAACGCGTTTAACGCCACCGGAATTTCGCTAGCTTCATCATTTCAACTGAAGTGAACATTTTTCTACTAGAATTGCATCTTTATGAAGCAGACCCTTTAAAGATACGGATAGACAGATTCAGCAGAGCTTTGTCTTTTTAACGACAATATTTAAATATTGAATCTGTTAGAAAATTAGTAAATATTGCAATTTAAAAGTCGTATGAAATTTCACTGAATTCAGCAGCGCCGGTCACCGGTGACCCCATGGCAGTCAACGTATAAATATATCTTAACACGTTGACTGTCATGGGGGTCACCGGTGACCGGCGCTATTGAATTCAATGAAATTTCATACGACTTTTAAATTACAATATTTACGAATTGTGTAATAGATTGAATATGTAAATATTGGCTTTAAAAAGATAAAGTTCTGCTGAATATATGTCCATCTGTGTCTTTGAAGTTTCTACTTTATAAAGATGTGATTTTCATAGAAAAAGTTTCACTTCGGTAGAAATGATGAAACTAGCGAAATACCGGTGGCGTTCAACGTGTTAATCTTGGTGGTTCAGAAGCCACCTAAAACCTAAAACAATCCAAGGCAAAGTAACTCAAAACCATAAACTGCCTCTGACACCATAAACACGTCCAATTCCAAGGACACCCCATATATCTTCACAGATCTTGTTACACGTCTCTCCGACACCCATTCGTGCAACTCGAAGGTGTGTCACTTCTTTAATTATTCTGGGTAAATTACAATTAACAATTCCAAGGCACGGCACAGAGTTCAACGGTGATTAATACAGTTACACGACGCCTAATAGATTCATTACGCGAAAGACGTTACGAACTCGCTGCTTTCAAGGCGATCAAGAATAAATTAAACTTCTGACATGTCAATCGGCTTTTCAGTGTATCCACAATCGTGTAACTTGTAACGTTCGACGCACTTGTAACGGCTTTTTATGTAACTATGAACACGTCAGTTTAGAAGGAAAAGAAGAGTGACAAAAAGGAGGAGAAAAAAGAACGCAGAGTGTCCTATAAAGTGATTTGCCGGTAATTTGCGTCATGTAATCGCTCCGAGGGCAATTATATCCTTCCACCAATTCAACATTGACGCATAGATAACGGTGACTTTATTAATGAGGACGATGAAGAATCTCGAGAATATTGTGAAGCATGTGTCAATGCTGATACAAAAGCCGAAGGAAGATCGGAGGAGACGTTCAGAGCGTCGCGACGCATCGTTGGCACGATGTTTGATTCGTCGATTGGAAACGGTTTTATGCGAGTGGAGGATTTGAATGTGGAGAGGTCGAGATTTACATGTAGTTGCAATTGCAAAGGGGAATAGTGGAGGAATTGTGCGTGTATTTGCGATTGCAAGAGGGGATAGTGGAGGAATTGTACGTGTACTGGCGAAGTAGGTGGAGCTGCAGCTTTTTTGCTCGATGTTAATAAATGATCGCCTGTCACGGTTGCAACAATGTTGTTGGAGGAATTCTACGTACAGAATTAGAAATTTGCATAAAGTTGCAGTTGCAACGGAGTAGTGCGAGGGAAAACTATTTTGGTGGTGTAGTTAGACCATTTTGTTGTACTATATTTATACAAGATCATTTTAAGGGGTTGCAACAAAGTTTTTGGAAGAACTTTACGTATGTAATTTGAAAATTGCATGCAGTTGCAGTTGCAAGGAGAAGGAGTACAGGGGAAAACTATTTTAATGATGTAGTTGGATCATTTTCTTGTACTATACTTATACAAGATCATTTTAGGGGTTGCAACAAAGTTTCTGGAGGAACTTTACGTACGCTTTTTGAAAATTGCATGCAGTTGCAGTTGCAAGGAGAAATAGTGCAGGGGAAAACTATTTGGAAGATGTAGTTGGACCATTTTGTTGTACTATATTTATACAAGATCATTTTAGGGGGTTGCAACAAAGTTTCTGGAAAAACTTTTCGTACGCAATTTGAAAATTGCATGCAGTTGCAGTTGCAAGGAGGAGTAATGGAGGTGAAAAGAATGTTTGCTATTTAGTTGGATCACTTTTTTTGTCCAATATTAGTAGAAGGTCTTTTCAGAAAGTTGCAACAAAGTTGCTGGGGGAACTCTACGCAAAAAATTTGAAATTTGCATAGAATCGTAGTTTCGCGAAAGATTAATGAAGGGTAAATGTATGTTTGCAAAGAAGTTGGATCATTTTCTGGTCCAACATTAGTAGAAGGTGGCTGCAAAAATTGCTTTTAACACGCACGGTTGAGATACTTCTTTAAAGGAGTTTAAAAATGAACGAAAACTAGTTTATCCGTTCAAATGTCAATGACAGCTTTAGCAGTTGCTATGTATTATACATAGTTGTAAGTTTGAATGATCCCTGATTTTCCTTTATACTTCGAGAGACGTATCGTACCGATGAGTAAACGATACCGAATTAATATAATCGGGCAAGATAACATAATTGTGCCGCTTTGCAAGTGACACACCCTGCAACACGTGTACAGCAATTTGTCCACATGAATTATATGAATAATACATCATGTAACAAGGTTTAGAGTAATTTATACCATTGCACGTAATCATTACGGTTCGCAGACTTTGTAATTGTTATGACAGCAAGTTAATATAGCTTGTGAAACTTGCAATGCTAAAATCTCGTAAGTTGTCGTGAAACTCGTAATAGCAAGTTTACCTTGGTCATTTGTAACGACTCGTAGTAAAGCTTTAAAATACAACTTTACCCCGCTCACGTAGAACTTTCATTGCGAATCTGATACAGTTTATACAAAAGCTTACTCTACTAAATTCAAATGGCTCGTACGATAACTTCGACTTCCAAATTCACTCAGCTCATACTAAAGGTTGCAATACAAAGCTCATACAGCTTATACAGAAGCTTACCCTACTAAATTCAAATGGCTCATACGAAAACTTCGACTTCAAAGTGCACTTGTTAGCTCATACTAAAGCTTGCAGTACAAAGCTCATACCGTTTATACAGAAACTAACCTTGCTAAATTCAAATGGCTCATACGAAAACTTTGACTTCCAAGTTCACCCAGCTCATACTAAAGCTTGCAGTACAAAGCTCATACCAGTTATACAGAAGCTTACCCTACTAAATTCAAATGGCTCATACGAAAACTTCGACTTCCAAGTTCACTCAGCTCATACTGAAGCTTGCAATACAAAGCTCATACAGCTTATACAGAAGCTTACCCTACTAAATTCAAATGGCTCATACAAAAACTTTGACTCCCAAGTGCACTCAGCTCATACGAAAACCTCGACTTCCAAGTGCACCCAGCTCATACTGAAGCTTGCAACACGAAACTCATAGTTTGCACAGAAATTTAATCCACTAAATTGAAACAGCTCGTAGAAAAGCTAAATTCCAACTTGACTCACAATTACCTCACACTGAATCTCCAAAGCTAAACGAAACCTCATGCAGCTACACAAAAGTTGGCAATATCAATATCATACGACTCGCAACAAAGCCTCAAATCCCAGCTTCACTCGGCTTACAGTAAAACCTTCGTAATAAAGTCCATTCAGCTTAAACCGAAGCTTATGGTAATAAGTCCCACCCGCTTACATCGAAGGCTGCGTAAAAACGTAACAAAGTAACGCGTGCCTCTTTTAGAATGTGAAAGATCGACCACTACGTATATCGCTCTCGATATTCGAACGGTATCCAGTCGCATTATATCCCGAGTAAATACTTCAAGGTAACTTGCACGAGATTATCGTCCACCTAACGTAAGAATACCACCGCTCCATTGCGATTGGCTTGCCACTTAGGGATGTGGCACCGCCTCTGATGCCTGTTTGAGAAACGTTTACTTATCTCTTTATCGAACACCGCGGTATTCCAAATGGGTGGGTATTTACAGCGTCGTTAACTCCGTCTATGAATCCGGTGTTTTGTTGCTTTACACGTTTAACGCGTTTTAGTGTTATCTTCTTCTCCTTTTCTTCGTCTCTGTTCGTTCAGTCTACAATCTGATCGTTTTTCATTGGACATTAATTGTATGATTGTAGTGGCTCGTTACACGACTTGATGGCAATTTATGAACATTATTCGTCCATTCATTGCCGTGTTTATGAGTTTGTTATCAGTGAAACGTTAGATATAAAGTGCTTTGGCGATTGCATCTTGCTGTAATGAGACAGCTTTGTAGTTTGTTGGCATACTTCTGGTATACGGATAGTGGAAGTATGAATAAGGTGTTCCTGTACGGAGCAGGAACTTTAATTAGACTTTTTGATAATTGTAATGCTTACATACATTGTGTTGAGGTTTTGTCGATAGCTTTTAACCCCTTAGCTTACAATAATGTGTGACACACGTGAGGCGATAAATGGAATACGAAATTTTGAAGTTTTCCAATAACTATTGAATTGATAATATCAATCGATCTCGAGACGGTAAAATTATTTCTATAATATTAATATTGCAGTCAGTTGTGCTAAATGTTAAAGATCAAAGAGAAATTTTTATTTCTGGAATTAATTCTGGGGTATTACGCACACTGTCAAAATAGAAATCGTAAGGCAAGGGGTTAAATAAGGATAGGTAAAATGAAATTTCGATTTGGGTTAAAAACGACCTCTGGCACGAATGAATGTTAATATATCCCAAACAGACTCGGTGGTTCGAAGCTCCACGTCTAAATCAGGAGGTTGTGCTTAACTTAAACTTTAACACTACAACTACCGGCGTTAACCCCTTGCCTTACGAATTCTTTTGTGACGGCCTCCGCAATAATCGAGAGTTAAATTGCGAAAATAAAAATATGGCAGTGATTCCTGATATATCTTAAAATTTAAAGCAATATTAATAACATAGAGATAATATTATCGCGTCGTGTTTCACTGATATTTTCAATTTGCTAATTTTTCAGAAGCTTCAAAAATTTCCTGTTACTGCAACCGCATCACGAGTGTCACTCTTTGTTATAGGCCAAGGGGTTAAAGCTGTTATATTTAAATATATTAAATAAGTACTCTGAAAAAAGGGGAATTCAGAGGTGGAAAAGATGATCGATAATTTATGTTTTATGAGATGAACGTAGAATATCTATTCTATGACTCTCCTATAATCTTGGAGAATTTTTAGAAAAAATGCTGTGCCAGTAATTTTGGCTGGTTTGGTAGTTCTAGTGTTAAAATACAAGGAGGACACCTTAACACTATAAAAAAAATACTACAAAGAGTGATAATAATTGAAAAGCCAAAAGCGTTAAAATCTCGGGCTCCGAATTAGTGAATCCGCCATTTCAATATTGGTCCCAGTGTTTTGAAAAATATTCTGGGTCTCAGGCGAAATAACCGTAACGGTGAATGCCGAAAGTGAAAAGGGCAACAGAGAAATATACTCCAAGAAAGTCATTAGCCTCACAGCGAGTTGGATTTGCTTGGTGCTTCTGAAATTCTATCTGACACGGTGACTCTATCTCCACTGGGGCAGCTGTATCGTGTGTACCGATATTCAGGACACACGGTAACACAAGCTGCTAGAATTTTTCTTCTCTCTTAACGTACGAAATGTAGGATAAGCTGCAGAGTGGGAAGAACCAGCTTTAACAACATAGCCACGGTAGTTTATTTGGAATTTAACTTAATACTGCAGTATATTTAAATATATTCTTCAATATTATGTTATCAACTTTGCCAAATTCTATCTTTTTGTTCCAGAATTTTATAGTTATTTATTAGCTCTTATATTTTATAGGGACTTTCAGTGAATTTTGATAATTTAAGGTTCTCAATTATCGAGGCTATGATATATTAAATAATAATTTAGGAGAACTTTCCCAAAACTGTTGCAAATTTGAATTAAATATTATATTAATTGGAAGTTAACGCCTTTAAGTCAATTTTTGCCACGGTGGAGCATCACTGGCGCTGCATTTTCTTTGTTAAAATAGTACTATTGTTTATTGAAGCGTGAAATCATGTTTGCGAGCATCTTGAATGCCAGTGACGAGCATTAAACGCAGACTAATAAAACAACGTTGAAGTGGAATTAAACGCGAATCTTCTATCCCCGGTCGTTTTGCATCATCGTTATTGTCATTAATCATGGAACGATTTAACACCAGCTAAAACATGTCGGATCACTCGCAGACATTATCTTTTCATCTTGAATTGTCAGCTTTGATCTCCATGCTTGTAACACAGCGCGAAGCATAACAATCCAGGATCGTTTTGACGTGAGATAACAATCGACGTCTTAGGTTCTTCAAGATTTTCTCAGCTGGAAAATACGATCGGATTTGAGTTCGTCAGAGGCCTTTGTATATGCCGCGGTCGCTGAAGGCTCCAGGAAATTAGTTTTTAATAGAAATCTCAAGCATTCTGGTAACAGGTGACATTACCAAATTTAAAATTCACGGAGTTTTGAATTAGAAAAATAGCTTTTTAATTGCTTTTATTTTCGTATTGTCTACTGCTTTGGTTTTAAGTGATATGGTCTGTTGGTCTAGAAGCTACTGTTTTAGGTGAATTTTAAATCACTGACTTGCAGTCAATGAGTCCGAATTTAAATCCTCGTACGTCAGTTCCGTGAAATTTTTCCTAATTTATTACTTAACACGTTGAATGTGTCCGGTAATTTTGCTAGTTTCTACATTTCTACTGAAGTGAAACTTTTTCTATTAAAAGCACATCTTTACACAGCAGAAACATTAAAGACAAAAAGAGATATACAGATAGCAGGACCTTTTTGAGACCAACGCGTAAAAAGTTGACTAAATTAACAAATTCATAAATATTACAATTTAAAAGTCATGAAAATTGAATTCAATAGCGCCGGCCACCGGTGACCCCCACGGCATTCAACGTGTTAAGTAATAAATTAGGAAAAATTGCACGAAAGTGACTAAGGAGGATTTGAATTCGAACTCATTGACTGCAAGTTCGATCCTTTACTTCGTTAGTTAGCTTCTGCAATGGGAGTATAACTATCGGTATTAATGGCAGAAACGTGTTTATTTTTGCGATAATCGTTCTTATAATGATGATACAAGTTTTATGCATTCCAGTTATCTTATCTGTAGGCGGTAGGGGTCACGTGCGAATAGAATACATTATTTGTGAAAAATGTTTTAACTAGCTGCAGGTTAGTTTCTAAATATTCTGTCATTGAAGAGAGTCTTTGAAGTGTTTGTGCACGATTTTGATATAAAATTGGCCTAACGCGATAAAATATTCAGTTTGGGAGAATTTTGGAAAGTCCTCATGTAAGTGTTTAGACGTGAGAGGATTGTCTTTAATTTCTGAGAATATGTTAGATACAATTCGGACCCGATTCAGCCTGTAATCCGACCTAACTCAGACTTAAACCGAATTTTACTCTGCACACAGTGGAATTATCTCAATTTCTAGTCGGTAAACACCTACCTCAGACACAAATCAAGCCAAATTCAAACTTAATTCACACCTAACCCGAATTTTAAAAAATTTGCGATGGTTTTACACTCCACACAGTGGAACTATCACAATTTTTAGTCGGTACACACCTCACTCAAACACAAATCAAACCAAATTCAAACTTAATTCACACCTAAGCCGAATTTTAAAAAATTTGCGATGGTTTTACACTCCACACAGTGGAACTATCTCAATTTCTAGTCGGTACACACCTCACTCAAACACAATCAAACCAAATTCAAATTTAATTCACACCTAACCCGAATTTTAAAAAAATTGAAATGGTTTTACACTCCACACAGTGGAACTATCACAATTTCTAGTCGGTAAACATCTAACTCAAACCTAAGTCAAACCAAACTCACATCTAACCCAAATTTTAAAAAATTCGCAACGGTCTTAGACTCCTCAAAGTAGAAAAATCTCAACTCCTAGTTTCTAAACACCTATTTTTTTTTACGTGAGGAAACCTTGCGTAGCTAACCGCCACAGAGGGATACTTCCAAAACACCCCATTGCGGCATTTGGAACATTCATAATAAAATATGGCTGCTCCTTATCCTTATTGCGACTGCAACTTCTCCAGAATCGTTGGGCCTCATTGGACCCTCACCAACGAGGTCCATGATTCTGGAGGAGACGAAAATTCTAGAGAAACAAGCCTCAACTCGAAACCATGCCCCGTTCCTTCATCCTCACTGAACCGAATCTTCAAAGGTCCTTCCTGTCAACCCTTTGGCTCAGGTGCCCCGGGTTCGCCAAACCCGTACCTGCCCAGCAAGCTGGACAGGCCCCTGGGGAAAGTCTCTAAACACCTAACCCAGATTTAACCCGAATTTTAAAAAATTCGCTACGCTCTTAGACTCCTCAGAGAAGCCGGAAAAAATTCTCTCTTTGCGACTCAAACCTAACATCTATGTCCTAAAAATCCTTGTTCTGAGACCAAATTCTGCAGCAGTTCTCCAGTATCTCTTCAGCATGCACGTTTCCACGGAGTAATTTTTTAATCCGCATTTATCACCATTCTTTTATTATCCTCGCAACAATTTTCAAAAAACTGAATCTCCAGTTAATTTCTCTCGTCTTCTCATCGAAACTTCCATCGTTCTAACAGCAATCATACAGAGTTCCATCGAAATATGAAATATCCAGCTCAAGGATCAATAATCGGATGAAAAAAAAGATGGCGAACGCATGTCACCGATGAAAAATTAATCATTTCGTCCGTGACTCATTTTCCCGTCTATTTTTTCCCCGGATTCTACCGGCGTCTTATTAAAACTCGAATATTTAAATCGCAGCACCGAGGAGAATTGCGAGTTCATCGTAATAATAAGCCAGCGGAAATACAATCACCGGTTTCTTTAGCCTTTGATCGCTAACAGCGATAATGGAAAGGATCGGTAGTATACCTCACGACGACAATGAAATGTAACAACCGTCCATTTGTTCTCTCTCGGAATCCTTTCGAACCGGATCCGGTAGTAAGCGTTAAAACGGTCGACGTGCAAATCACTTCCTCGATACGAAGGCGCGACGATCGGTATCGGCTAGACAAGGATCTGCCAAACGCCATGGAGATACGTATGTTCTACGATATTTTATTAACGGTAATCTGACGAAATCTCGAAGATTTCTGCGTTGTTCGTTGCTGAAAGGATGAAGTGGGGTAAGGGGGTTAAAGGTGACCTTGAACCGGATTTAACCGGTTTTATTTTTAAAAAATCATTACGTAGGAAATTTAAAAACTATTACACAATTTTTCTTTTGTCATTTTTCAAAAAATCTCGGCGGAACGACCCTGGACGTGAAAGTTTTAAGGATTTTTCAATCAAGGAAGTGGAAAAAATTAAACTTTGATGCAAGAAATAATTCTTTGATTACTAAATATCTCCTATGCCACAAAAAATTGCAAAACACGACACAAAGCATCGTACAATTTGCAGAAAAGACCGATCTCTCGAGCAACCGTGCATCGACACATAGTTGCCTATCGAAACAATTTTCAAAAATCACCAAACCTAAGAAATCGAACCACGACGCAAGGAACGATTCTCCAAATTCTCCTCATTCCACAAAAAGTCGCAAAGAACGATCCCCAACGTCGCAAAATTTTCAGAAAGGCCGATCTCTCGGACGGCAATGCGTTGGTGTAACATCACAAAGAAAAATGTCCGATGGAAATGAGTCAAGGTCGAAATTGTCGATTCCATCGTGAGCACTTTGCCTCGTAAACGATATTTTTTTCTCTCGATCGGCACCGTGTATCGGTCGAACGATACGAAAGGGGAGTAATAACGATCGTTGGACGTCGTCGAGGAACACCGGAGCCGGTGTCATTGAATTCCAGGTATGGCGTGGCTACCACGGACTCTCTTCGACGACCTTCAACGACCCATAAGATCGACGACAGTTCCGTGACCGATCCCCGTGCTTGTTTCGTTTCGTACTTTTCAGATGGAATTGCATAACGACACGGTGATTGACCCCCTCTTCGACGAGACCGTGGACGCTTAAATCCGGTTTGCACCTTGCTGCCCTTTCTTTGTTTTCGAGTACGGCGAATACCGGACACGCCTTTGACTTTTCCCGTTTATGGTGGCGGAGAGTGCTGATTCGTTTTGGGTGATTTGAAATTTAACTTAACACTAAACCTACCACGGCGGTGAAATGACAGCTTTCTGATTTTTTCTAAAAATTCCCCAAATTGATTGGGCAGCCATTCAGTAGATATTTTAGGTCTATCGTGTAAAACAAAAATTACTTAACTGATCATATTTTTCGCCTCTTCAAATCTCTTTTTCCAAAGTACTTATTTCGTATATTTCAATATAACAAATATAAAGTCGGTAGGTTTAGTGTTAACACTAGATTTACGGAAACCGTCAAATTGACGAGTTCCTACTTGTTTTATAAATAATTCTCTTTACAGAGAAGCTCTACGGTAGATATTTCACGTGTATTTTGTAATATAATAATGAATTAACGAATTGTAATCTTTGCCGCTTGATCCCTCTTTTTCCAAAGTTTTTATTTAACCCTTTGAGGACTAGCGACGCACGTATGTGGTCTGAGAAAAAATTTGATTATAGTTTATCGCTGCTTGTGTACACAGTTGAAGCTGAAAAATTGAAATGCAACCGTTGAAATATGATTAAACAAATAGTAATTCATAATGTATATACATTAACAGCGTAACTTGCTGATAAAAAGATGGTGTTGGATCGCAAAATAAATGGTTATCTCTCAATATTCAAAAATGTCTCTGTCCGCAAAGGGTTAATATTTTGCAATGTAAAAGATTTCACGCCCATACATCTAGTTTTAATATCGTAAAATGCGATAAATGAGAGGTAACTGTTGATAGAGAGGTTGAGGATGTAATGTATCGTTATTGCTTGTTAGTTTAGTAGAAACAACCAACCCGCCTTTGAGTTTCCCTCTTTATGCAGAGTACTGATTGGTTTGGGTGATTTTAAATTTAACTTAATATCGTAAGATGTGATAAATGGAAAAATACTGTTAATGGCCATTTGTTGGAGGATATAATATATTGTTATCACTCGTTAATTTAATCTAAACAACCAACTCGCCTTTGAGTTTCCCTCTTTATGAAGAGTGCTGCCTGGTTTTGGGTGATTTGAAATTTAACTTAATATTGTAAGATGTGATAAATGGAAAAAGACAGTGGATAGAGATTTGTTTGAGGACATTATACATCGTTATTGCTCGTTAATGTCCTCTTAATGATGGAGTTGCTATTAGTTGGAAACTACTGTTTGATTTTGGGTGATTTTAAATCGTAAAACAAGATAAGCAGTAGAAAACAATTGGCAGAACTTTGTGGATGATTGTATTATTTGTTTTCGACTGACTAAATTGTAGATCATTGTGATGACGCAAGATAAGTAATGTGGGACAGTTGACACAGTTTTGCCAAACAATTCAGTGTGTATTATAGTTTAATAGTCTGATCTGATCACTGTTGCAGTGAAGTACATGGAGCCTCCGGGGTTGAGCTCATATCACTGAAATACTGTCTTATTCTACTTGCTGGACAGCTCGGTAGCATTATTTTCGGGCTAATCTTAGCTTATCTAAATTTGGAAATGTCGTCAAATAAATACTGATATTTGCATGCTATTAAATTAATGTGAAAGTGCATAGGTAACCCTTGGCAGAGTACTCAGGTGCTCTTTTTTGCAGAACGTCACCATTGTCGTTGTTTCTTTGTACTCCACTTTCAATTATAATGACAAGTAACTACTGTCATTTCGCGCCACACCTGCAATGCTGTTTAAATGTTAAACATTAATGTAAAAAAGACCTACAAGTGACGCGGGTTAAAAGATATTGTCAATAAAAAAATTCCTTTCATTTCCCATAGTATAAATTGACCTGCGTCAGCAATTTACCGCTGGGATTTCCTCCTTTAATAGGCAAAATCTTGAAAATACGCCCGCGAATGGTCCTCGTGCAACTTTACTCCCATTTGTCAAAGACTGTTATCCGCTTTGGATCAATTTTGAATTGTAAATTAATGTTGTAACACGTAATAAATAGTAACTCACCGCTGGCACAGTTTTGAATTTTTATCGTGACGCTTTAATGCTACACAAAGAACGATATTCATTTCTGATCGCCTCACTGTTGTAATTCACAATAAATAATAAGAGACACCCGACACACCTTCTCGTTTTTTCTCGTAACTCGTCACTACCGTCGACCAAAGCATTAATGCTATTCGATGCCGAACTAATTAATATGCGGACACTCTACTAATACTATTTACTGTTACGGTGCACGGTAATTGATGGAAGACACTGGACACGCCTTTTCGTTTCTTTTTTTTCCCCTTAATTATAAGGTGCTAAGACCGTTCGATCAATTTGTGCCGCTTGCTTCTGATCGATTTGTTGGTAATAATTTCATATTAGATAATTCAGTATTCCGAGATAAGACGTTCAATTTTAAGTATATAATGCAACAATTTATCAGGCAACTAATTTTTCGGAATAGACATCTTCTCTCAGTAATTTTACAGTAGCTTGTAATTTATCGTTGTATCAATATATTTATAGAGATCAAAATACCGATTTATAATATTACTTAGGATAATTACTTAGATTTGTCATAGTAATTGAATAATGGTGTTTTCGTGAAAAGCAAAATTCAATGCAACAGGGATTTAATAGAAACATTTTAAAAAATGAATATCATTTAAAATTATTCAATCAAAAAATTTGATATAAAGGTGTAGCTGATAAAGTTTGAATTATCATATCGCAAAAGTTGAAATGAAGTCATTAAAGCTGATACAGTCAGACAAATTCTATTAAACAATAGAAATGCAGAATTTACGACGCGTTATCTTAAAGTCACGTGGAATTATGGAGGGTTAAGAATTAATTTCCACGTTGCACGATAATGTCCTCCTGCACCGTGCGATTAAAGAGACCGGCATGCCTTCTAGGTTTACGTAAATACATTATATGTTATTTATCGTTCTATCGATGTGTATCTCCATTTTACGTTATAGTTACCCAATCGTTCCGCGTTCGCGATAAGCATAAGTAATTAACAGTCCCAATATCTCATATTATTCAACCACCTTTTCGTTACGTACGTTTATCCAATTAGCAGGTTTCAAAAAATTCTATTAATATCTGGTTCTCTATGAATTTCATTAGTTATCTAATGCCTCTTACCGGCGGAACGTTATAATTTGATTGGTATATTATAACAACAAGAAAATCGATTCGGCCTTTGAAATTGTATATTCATACATGATAGTTTTTTCGCTTAGGACTTTCAATGTGAATTTTAAATTACCGAAGCTGTGATAAATTAAATAATAAATTAGAAAAAGTCACTCAGACGCGGCGGGAAATTCGAAATCGGACCAACTTATTGTGAATCCAAGTCTCCACCTATATAAACACCATTTCCCCATAATTGCTATGATCATTTTGCTTAGAACCTATTGTTTTAGGTGGGTTCTGTACCATCGAAGCTATGGTATAAAATATTAGATAATAATTTAGCAAATATTTGCTAGAGGTGACGAAAGATTTGCGCTGAAATCGATCTGACGTCGAGCGAATCCGAGCCTTTATCTTCTTAGACTATCATAGCACTCTAACTATCACCGACATTTTCCCTAGGACCCATTGCTTTAGCTGGGTTCCGAACCATCAAAGCTATGACACACAATATTAGACAATAAATTAGCAAATATTTGTTAGAGGTGATAGAAGATTTTATCTGAGATCTATAACTGGCGAATCCGAGCCTTTCTAGCTATTATACTACAGATAGAAGCTATAGAACTATAGCTATCTAGCTATATTTCTAGTTCTCTAACTAACACGGTCATTTCCCCTAGGACCCATTGTTTTAGCTGGGTTCCGAACCATCAAAGTTATGATACATAATATTAGACAATAATTTCGCAAATATTTGCTAGAGTCTATCATAGCTCCCTAACTGTCATGGTCATTTTCCCTAGGACCCATTGTTGTAAGTGGGTTCCGAACCGCCAAGGCTATGATTAATTTATTTAATAAATTAGACAAAACTTTTCATCCAGGCGACATATTAACACTAGAACTACCAACCGGTAAAAATGACCATACACAATTTTTTTCCAAAAATTCTCCAAGTTTATAGAAAGCTCATAGAATAAATATTCTAAGTCCATGTCAAAGAACATAAATCACCGAATCGATCATCTTTTCCGCCTCTCGATTCCTCTTTTCTCAAAGTACTTATTTAATATGATAGACTATAATTGATTTAACGTCGGTAGTTCTAGTGTTAAGAATTGTAATACAAGAGAACTGAAAAAAAGGAATTAATAAAGTAAATTAGCAAACCAGAAGGATTCTGTCGAATGTGCTGCACCTTTATTAATCGTTTTTTAACGTCATTGAAACTTGAAAATATATTGATGCTAATGAACAAATAGATTTTACAAGAACTCATTGTTCAATTGTGTTCTATTCAATGGACGAATCTTGTAAGAGACAAAGTCGAATGTTAATAATTGTGCAAATAACGATCCGGAAACGCGATGCATTTGTCGATGCGCTCGTTCAGAGTGTTCTTGAGAACTTTCGAGATTAATTCAAGAACTGAATGCAGAGAAAAAAAAGGAAGAAAATATTTCCCCCGGGTTTGATAACTGCGCATTCAAAATGTAAATTACGAAAACCGCGAACGTCGTCATTAATGCCTATTTGCATGAAAGTTTGCAACGTTTAAATATTATTCAACGATTTTCCACCAGGAATTGCTTTATTTTTTTTTATAATGTTTACGTTCTCTTTTATAATCTTTTAATTTCATAATGTTACAGGAATTAAAATCGAAATATCATTTTGAAAAAAAGGTGGATAATACAAGATTTCAAGCTAGAATATTATTTTGCAATATGATTTTTCATATATTTGAGACCCGCGACAAAAATTATTGAAATCATTCTTTTCTATGCACTTTGAGTAGACTTTCGAAGGCAGGAAAAATTGCAAAAAGTGCAAAACAATGACAATTGTTATTTCTGTAGAACATCTGCGATAATCAAGGGCATGTGTTTTGAAGGAAACAAGCAAATTACAAAATAATCTATTCATTGTCGACGACGTGCATTATTGTACGGTAGAAAATGCGATGACTTAGATGTTGCATGTAACGATGTTACCTTGCAAGAGCGGCAATTTCGAGGATACATGCATTAAGTAGGTATATTCGCTCTTACGTATATCCTCTCAGGATTTTGCCTATCTCGAAATATCGTATTTTACTTCGGTATTCCTGGATTGAATGGAAATTTGAGGCCTATCGCAATTATTAGGTCACAAACTTCCTTCCTGATTTTATTTCTTACTTTTTAATTGCTATACGATAATTTACAAGAAAGAAATCAACTTCATCAACAAAACCCGACAGTCAGCAATGAAAAATTAAGGAAAATAGCGCAATTTTCTGCTTTACAATCATATCAAAATATTTAATTCCAAAACTCTTGGCGAATCCATTGAAAATTCAATAAAATGTCTTACAACTGTAAAATAAAAAGGGTACCGAGTTATTAGGTCTACCGGAAAGTTCTGTCTGATTTCGAATTGAAAGAAAACAGGACATTTTCAATACGTTACTGTACACTATTTTGTTTTAATTCAAAAATAGATAGAACTTTCCGGTAGACCTAATAATTTGGCACCATTTTTTGTGATAGTGTTAAGACATTGGATACAATTTTGAATGGATTTGGCAAGTGTTTTAGACTTAAACAATTTTATAGTATTACAAAACAGAAAATTTTGATATTTTTCTTCATTTTTCATTCTTATAGCCCGTTTTATTAATAATTTTTTTTTAAATTACAAGATACCAATTTAAAAGTAAGAAATGAGATCAGGAAAACAAAAGTGTGATGAATGAAAAAGTTCCTAAATTCCTTTTTCAATCTTCGATCCAAAGTCTCAGAACTATAAACCACATAGAACTATATATATAACTATATATTAGTCACAGAACTATAAGCAAAAGGGCAAATCAACACCCTCAAACTCGCTCACCAATCTGCTTCAAAGCAGAATTCCTCTCGAAAAACCACAAAGTCTACGATGTTAACGAAGTTAACTTCTTCAAAGACGATTTTTTTATAGAAGCTATTTAGATATACCTAACTGTACACCGGAAGTAACATTGTCAGTGCAACCAAACCATAAGATTTTTATTTTTCTTGTAGAGAGATTCTATAGTGAATAATTTATTATCAAATTCTCATGCATTTTATTAATGATAGTAAATATAATTATAAAAAACGAAATATCCACATACATGTCCAAGGGCGTCTCAAGGTTAAAGTCTATAACTCCCAATCAACAGACCCAAATTCAAATCCCTTAACCTCTGACACCCTTCTCCCAAATCATGACATCACAATCCGCATGATTCCTATTACAAACGATCGCAACAATCGAGATAAAAATTCAAAACACCAAACCACACCATCCCCAAACACCCAAACTTCCCAAACCATTCGCCCTCGCCTCCAAAAGTCCCTCAAGAATCACCCAACTCAAAAGCAATCGTTCATTCTCCTCCTGAAATCCGAGCCGAGCACCGAACCCAATTAACTATCACCCCGCCCATCGAATCGTTCAGTTGCCGATCGTCCGATGTCCCAAACTATATCTCCCTGTCCCTGAACCTGATTCAGCGGCTTTTGCCGGCTACTCGGCGTATATAAGACTGACGACGACCTATCACAAAGCGCAGTGTTAGATTACCACCTCGACGTCAACAACGAGAATATTATTGAAAAAGTCTCACTCTCTCCCTCCCTCTCTCTCTCTCTCTTTCTCTCTCCCTACGTCTCCTAGTCTCTCTCCGGCGAGCCTCCACTCTCAGTGATCCACCAAGCGTTACTTGGACGGTGTCTTGCGTCCGGATAGGGCCCAGAGACGAATTTCAAGAGGAACGTTGACGCACGTCGTGGTAAAAGTTCCGTTCTCGATCGATCTCCACCATGGAAACCATGCTGGCCGTGAATCATCAGGAGATTGAGATCACCGGAGGTGACAAGGTTCAAACCAAGTTCGCCAAAGATGCGCCGAATGTCGCGAAATACTCGGTAAGGATGGATGACGTTGAATTTAACGCTAATCGTACTATGCGCGGGTAGATGACCGGTTGGATGGGATGAAAATATGTCATTTTTTGGATTGTTGATTGAAGGATGGTTTCTACGTTGTTTTCTATGTTAAATTGGCAATGTTCTGCCGATATTTTGGAAGAGTGTTATTGTTACTTTGTTACCGGTTAAATGACATGGTAGTTTAACACTGGATCTGCGGGATTTAGATTTGTTATACTTAAATGTATTAGATATGTACTTTGAAACAAAGAGGAATCGAGAGGTGGAAAATTTGATCTGTTAAGTAATTTGTGTGTTATATGGTACATGTGAAATATCTAATCGTTTTTCTATGAATTTCTGAACTGTTTATAATAAAGGAGGAATCCGTCAATTTGACGGCTTCCGTAAATCTAGTGTTAAAAATAGGTGTACATAAAGTGCCGGTACGGTTTGTGTTAAAAGAATTGTATTAGTTGCTTGTACTACGAATTATTTTTGCAATTGTTCACTGGCTGAGTGGAACGAATAGAATCTGGATTTTCATGGAGTTATGGGAAAAATGCGTTCGATATCTCGGGGTAACTGGGGTCTAATGCTCTTCAATTTAAGTGGGTTTTGGGACTTTCAAATCGCAACGTTCACAGATTTGCTAATATATTCAATATTAACCCTTTGCACTATAATTATTTTCCTAGTTTGTTCTCGGCCAACTCTGATTTAATTTTTGTGGTTTTGATATCGGATATTAGGTATGAAGCAATTGCTTGCAGTCATTTAAAGTTTAATGTTATATGTTCAGTTAATGTTTAATGTTCAGAAAAAGTCACGGCAGAGGAGACTTTATAGTGCAAAGGGTTAAAATTCTAGTTTGAAATATCTTTAATATTATTGAACACATAATTAGTTTTATGTTTAATGATTCTACTCTGTAAAGAAGTGGAATTTGTTATTTAATATATCAGAGCATCGGCGGCTGAGAACCCATATAAACAATAAGTCCCAGTCGAAATGAGCATAGCAGGAGAAGGGCTACGGTGGGAAAGAAATTAAAGGGTTGAGTTTGAATTAAATCTTCGTTCGTCACCTCTCGGAAAGGTTTATTAATTTATTACTAAATATATCACGGCCTCTATGGTTCAAAATCTACCTAAAATTAATCTAAAATCGTAGGCTGTAGGTCAAATAGCAAAGATTAAGAAAATATAAAGGCTCGGATTTACAATTGAGTCGCTGAGAAACCAATGCGGTTAAGCACATTTCTTGATATTCTCTGATTTTTGTAAATTTTAATGGAATGAACTTCATTCTATTAAAATTAAAAAAAATAGAAATTATCGAAAAATGGACAACCGCATTGGCTTCTGAGCGGCTCAATTAATGGGACCATGTTCAAATTTTCCTTCGTCGTCTCTGGCAAATTATTCCTAATTTTGATTTTTGTAAATTTTAATGGAATAAACTTCACTCTATTAAAATTTAAAAAATTAGAAAGTATTGAAAAATGGACAACCGCATTAGCTTCTGAGCGGCTCAATTAATGGGATCAAGTTCAAATCTTCCTTCCTCGTCTCTGGCAAATTATCCCTAATTTTGATTTTTGTAAATTTTAATGGAATAAACTTAACTCTATTAAAATTTAAAAAATTAGAAATTATCGAAAAATGGAGAGCCGCATTAGCTTCTGAGCGAATCAATTAATGGGACCAAGTTCAAACCTTCCTTCGTCGTCTCTGGCAATTTTTTCCTAATTTTTAATTGATATATCATAGCCTCGTTAGTTTACAATTCAAATTGCCTGGTATCGAAGGAATCGTTAGATTTTACGAAGACAGCAAGGGTAAATCGTTTCCGGATGCAAATCAGCGTGATTTAAGTGGCACACAGGACTCGATACTCGCGGGTATGATCGGTAATGATGGATTTCCCGATAACGATTGAAATTCAAGATAGGTTAATGGAGACTGCTCGTGTTTGAGGTTTTTGCGTCACTTGTTTTTTGGTGATTAGGTGACTAATACCCGAGACAGGTATCAGTTGTCGTTTGTTGTCGTGCGAAAATTTTAACTGCTTCGAGGACAATTTGTGAAAATAGTTTGCAGGTTGCTTCCTTGTTACAATTTATCTAACTTATAATTTTTATTCTTTTCAAATTTTTGCCCTTACACTTGAAATTATTAATTATCAGCCGTCCGATAATATAGAAGTATGTGCTTTATCTAATTCTCAATTTGTATCCTGGTTATAATTAATATCCTAATTAATTATTAACAAATATTCACAGTGACAACTTAACCCTCTAAGTCCGAATTTTCTGTAGCATGTGAAGATCAGTTGCACGATAGCACATTAGAAAATGATAAAAATACTATTGCAAATAATACATTTACCTTGACTTCGAAACATTAAATTGTAAAGAATTTCATGATGTTTGAGAACTAAATTGTAATATTTGGCAAAGTTAAAAAATTCACTTTGAAGAACAAAAGCTTAGATTTGTCTCGTGTCACTTCAAAGTTACACGGGCCCATAGAGGGTTAAGCTGCTATCAAATTTTACCTTTACTCCTGAAATAACCGTTAGTTATCGGTAATTCAGTAACAGGAAGTAAAATGTGGTCTAAACGGTTCTCAATTTATTTTCCGATATCGTTATGCACGGAAGCTGTCCTCTAGATGTCTACAGCAAGAATTATCCCGTCTTGTTTCCTGATGTTTTACATATATCCTTAAAATGACTATGAATTAACTTGTTATCTGTTATCAATGAATAATATCTAGCACAAGTACAACTAGTTTATCGGCGAAAATTAATTAACAATTTATCACTCCTCCCGCAACGTGCGGCACGCCATGATTCATTTTACCGCGCCATTAAATATATCTTTTTATTTCTACAATTATCATAAACCGTCGACCGTCAAGTCGTAAACGTATACGCACTACAATCGTTCGGAATAGTTTCAAGTTTGCATCCTAATTTGCATTATGCATGAATGTAGTCCTCGACAGTCATAGATAGCGATAATTTATCCGCATCACCTCGAGAGACTTTATTGAGCTTGAAATAAGAAGGACTGTTCATCAATTAAACTGGTGGCAGTTTCGCGATACCATCGATAAAGCTAGAAGGAATAATCTTGGCGATAATAATCGTGAAATATCGTAATTATTTGAAAAAAAAATGTCGAGTACCGTTACAGGAAATTGATAATGGCGGAAGAATATGACACGAGGAGTAGGAGGAGGATATATGATTTTCCGGATGCATATGTTCCTTGAAATGACGTAATCGAAATTATCCATGCACCTCGAGGATGGGATATATTTTAATTGCGTGCTATTTACTTTCGCGTATCGTCGCGTGCCGAGGACTTAATTAACTTGCCATGCTTGAAAAACGCTCGTGTTTCCTCACCGTGATTATTTCGAAGATGCTTCGTAACGATAGGGAAAGAAGCGTAGGAGGAGAACACTTGCAATTAGAACCGGAACGCAATTGGCACAAAGATGAGGGGTTAATAGACGCTCTTCTTAATGAGCGTAGCAAATATTTTCGCGGTAATAATGAAACGTTTGTCGTTTATGAAGTATCAGATGCCTGTATGATATCGGATGTCGAACATTCTGCGAATAAATTTATTTCTCTTCTAACACTTTTTATTAACCATTTGCGGCCGTATTTCATTAAAAAGAAAATGTGTGCTCGCACTTAAAACAAAGCTACTAAAATCTTAGTAAGAATTACACACAGGGTGTTAAAATAAAAGTTCAATATTTATATGGTATATAGGATACACTGTACCGAGTAAAAAAGCTTTAGTAAACATAGGTCGAAAGGTCAACCGTTTCTGAGATACAAACACTTTTGTTTGTTATTATCATAATTGATTTACGGCTGAAGTTGGTGAAGTTTTTGAAACAGCATGTGAGAGGGAACCCTTAGATCGCGAAATTTTTCCGCGTAATTATAATTATATTATTAATTTGAAATAATTTTCACGGCCATACATAAAATGCATATCGGCCATTTCTTCATTCGAATAATACGCTCACAATTTTTACAATACTTTGTACCTGTGTAATACCTACAATCGCCGATCCACAACTGAATGATTCTCAATGAAATCTACCGTCGGCACTTGAATAAGAACATTCAGAACGCGGTTTGTAAACACTAAAGTAAACATCACATGCGATGGACGCAAGTAAGTCAATCATGACACTAGCAAACAGAAATGTTTATATCTCAGAAACGGCTGACCTTTCGATCTACGTTTACTAAAGCTTTTTTACTCGGTACAGTGTATCCTATATACCATATAAATATTGAATGGTTTTTTAACACCGTGTATACCTCAAAAATGTGTCGATTCTTTGCTCTGGTGGCTGAGAGTAGACATACGATGGCAACTGTAAAGTCCTTTGGTGGCTGAGAGCAGATGTTCGACGGCTAACTGAGGGTTGATACCACTGGAGGGATAATTACTAGTAGCCCACAAAAAGAGAGGTAATTGATGATTCTGAATCTCACCTCCGAAAGTATTGTATACGCACTAATAGGTGAAAATGCTTAAACCCGATCACGGAGCACTGATTGCTCGTCGGCAGTCGAGGGCAAACTGATAGCGAGGCGAACATCGAAACGAGTTGTTATTGTTAGAGGACAAGCGAGACGAATACCTGGAAGGTGCGATCGTCGAGGACCGCCGAGTTTGTTTTGACAACACGCGGTGCTCGTTGTACTCGTCGGTCGCTGAAGTGGAAATAACTGCTCTCGCTGCTCGTACAGTCAATCTTTATATTGCAAATGTAATTGAACAATATTGTTTATTTATAAATGTTATTTATATTGTAAATGTAATTGAACAATATTGCTTATCTATACGACCAAATGTTAAAAAGATAATACTGTTACGGGTCGGCCGCGCCCGCAAAGTCCTTTTAGATATAGTAAATGAGTAACATAGTTTTGTAGAAAAATGACAACGTTTTATTTCAAACACACGTCCGTCAACGAGGAGCTCTGACCGTAGAAACCCTTATTTATTTACAAACAACTGACATGTCCCGTAACCCATGACATTCATACTACTGGGTGTTGCGTAAATACATGGGATGTTGCGTAGCAATACTTTGTTCAATGTAGCTTTATTGTCAGAAAGTAACTCATAGACGATAAATGTATTTGTAGTACTGCAAGCTACATATGAGTCGCTCAGAAGCCAATGCGATTATCCATATTTCGATACTTTCTAATTTTTTAAGTTTGAATAGAATGAAGTTTATTCCATTAAAATTTGCAAAAATCAAAATTAGGAAAAATTTGCCAGAGACGACGGAGGAAGATTTGAACTTGGTCCCATTAATTGAGCCACTCAGAAGCCAATGCGGTTGTCCATATTTCGATACTTTCTAATTTTTAAATTTTAATAGAATGAAGTTTATTCCATTAAAATTTGCAAAAATCAAAATTAGGAAAAATTTGCCAGAGACGACGGAGGAAGATTTGAACTTGGTCCCATTAATTGAGCCACTCAGAAGCCAATGCGGTTGTCCATATTTCGATACTTTCTAATTTTTAAATTTTAATAGAATGAAGTTTATTCCATTAAAATTTGCAAAAATCAAAATTAGGAAAAATTTGCCAGAGACGACGGAGGAAGATTTGAACTTGGTCCCATTAATTGAGCCACTCAGAAGCCAATGCGGTTGTCCATATTTCGATACTTTCTAATTTTTGTCAATTTGAAGAGAATGAAGTTTATTCCATTAAAATTTACAAAAATCAGAGAATATGAAGGAAAGAATTAACCGCATTGGCTTCTGAGCGACTCCTATAATACTAGAGCGGATGAAACGGCTGTGGTGAGAACCACTGACAGTACCTTCTGTCTTGCTGAGATATTTTTATTTCTTAGCCGAAAACAAAACTCGTGTTGCAAATTTCTGTTATGGTTTCCCTAAGAAAAATGTCATAGCGTTTTGGCAAAGTTGGTGCAGACGACAGTACAATCTGCTACTCAGCAACGGGAGACCTACATCGTCGTAGCTTTCGAAATTAGTATGTCTTATTGTCCCTACGATCGTTCTTATTAACTGTAGCAAATCATTGCGTGGAAGTAGATCAACGATGATTTAACTCGCAACGACGTTGACCGTGTAACGACCGATCGAGATAAAGCGAGCGAACAAACAAGAACGCACCACGAATAGCGTGAAACAATGATGTACTACTTTTATCTGCAGGAAATCCAAAATGATGGCGAAAGTTTCTATACCTGCGTCCTTCAAATATTTCATTCTCTTTTTACTCGAAAACTGGTCATTTTTAGGTACGAATTAGTTATTAAAATAGATGTCCCTGGAGACTAGAGTTTGTTACTTTGCTTCTCAAGCATAGTTTTACTGTGTTAGAGGAATTAAATTAGATTAAAGTAAGGTTTAATTAAACTGAGATTTAATTAAACTAAAATGCAATTTAATTAAACCTTGTTGTACTCGTTATAACTAGCTACGTTTTGGAAACAGTGGCGGCAAAGGAGATAACGACTCTGAATTGCAATCAGTGGGGCTAAATTTGAATCCCTGACATTTCGGGAGACTTTTCCTAAATTATTATTTCATTTTAAATATGTACATCTCAGGAATTCCTAATCAAGATGAATTACCTAAAACAGGTGGGTTCTGGGCAAAAAAAACGCGTCAGTTACAGCAAAACATAGGACTTTCATTGTTTAATTTTTAATTAATTAAAAAATTAATTCATTGCCTTCAAAAAAACTCCCAATCAAAACAACAAATATTCTAATACCACAAATATAATTAAAATCCATCTAACGCAAAGAATGCTGACTTCACTTTACAATTGGAGAATATTTAATTAAAAAGTCACCATAATGCTAAGTGCAAACACTTCATAACAGACATACTGAACGCTATTTTCCAGCAACTTCTCCACGAGTCACAGATAGACGAGTAACGTTACCTAAATTGCACCGTTCCAAGTGCAAAAATAGTTCGCATTAATTTAAATGAGTTCGAGGAACTAATTGCAGGTTGCTCGTCACCGGAATAGACGTGGGTCTCGTGGAACCCTAAGCAAGCTAGTCGATGAGCCTCGTTGATTCTCATTCGCAAAAACGCCCGCTAATTCAATTCGCGGCTCACGTCGCCGCGAAAACAACGAATTGTTATTCTCTCTATCTCGCCTCGTGGAATTGCATTTGCATATTCCGTCCGGCTGTTTTGCACGACCTGCTCGTGCCGCACGATATGAACGGTGTTACTTAACCCTTTTGCTGCTGATGTTGTCTATAGTCGTCGTTTGCTATTTGAACGTTGATTATGTTGGTTATTCGCTCGTAATTGATGTTTGCGCTTTTGATATTACATTGTTGTGGTCATTTTGCGAAGGATTGTGAGTCTTAAGTGGGTTAAGAGTCACTGAAGTTGTGAGGATATAGTTTTTGTCGAGGAAGTTTTTGCTCCTACCTTAGGATCTTTAATTTAGGGGCTAAGTTAAAACCAATGCCAAATTTTGTTTTTCTATACTTAACAAATATTTTTAATTCAAAAAATATCTTATCTCGACGACCACTTCGCTCAGAATGAGTGATAATTGCACTTCATTATCATTGCACACGGCGAGCAACCAGTTTTATAGCCACGCAAATCCATTGCACACACGAAGTGCAACCGGTCTTGAATGAGCTAACATAACGCAAGGTAATTTCTACTCTGTAAATTCTAAAAAAATCGCCACAGCCATCCAAAATTTCTAATCCACAAAATTTTCAAAAACTCCGGAATCCCAATATAAATACTAGCAGTAGCTCAACATAACGCAAGGCAATTTCTCATCAGCAAATTATAAAAAAATCGCCACAGCCATCTAAAATTTCTAATCTACAAAATTTTCAAAAACCCCGGAATCCCAATATACGAAGCTCTAAATACTCCGGTAACTCAACATGACGCTATGAAGTTTCTACTCTGCAAATTTTACAAAAATCAATTCAGCCGTTCAAAATTCCCGCTGCCCAAAAATCATTAAACTGAAAAATGTTCCAAATATGAAGCCAGTTGCTCCGACTGTAATCCAACCACAATCCACCAGCAATTATTGAAAGAGAAAAACCTAAACACCTTCTTTCCCTGTGTAAAATCAGTTGGGAGACTCGGCAGCGGATCAGGACGACAGGATGGACTACCATCTTCAAATCATCACCAAAGAGGACAAGCTCAAGGTGTTAAAGTTCCTCCAGCGTTTCTTTTTCCGAGACGAGCCTCTCAATCAGTCCATCAAGCTGATACCGGAAGGCGAGGACAGTACCTGCACGGAACTCGAGGAATATTGCAGTTCCTCCTCCATGGACAATAATCTGAGCCTCATGGCGGTTTCCAACAGCGGTGCCATAGTCGGCGTTGCTTTGAATGGTAAGTGCTCGTCGTAAAAATGATTAATCGTTTAAAGAGCAAAAAAATTACGTCGGTTTGCAAAGGCCAAGCGGTGGACGGATTAATTGGCAGGTCGTTTGCAAAAGGTGGCGAGATTTATCTTTCTTTTCTAACAGCGAATGCCAACACTAAACGGTAATACCTTCAATTTACTTAATTATCGACAAAAAAGAATTAGCAAAGTATATTTTTACGTTGAATAATTCTTTGCAAAATACGTTTTACCTTGCTTTACTGCCAAGTAATATAAATTAATAACGGCATCGTGGAAGGACCTCGCGGAAGATGCGATCGAGAAACGAATAACGCTCGCTTCGAAGAAGAAAAGTAAGCGGAGCTCGCGTTAATTGCATAATTATTTGCATAAAAGTCGACCAAGAATGTTCTTTCTTGTACAGCTGCTGGTAAATTGAGTTAATAACATCGCTAAACAGCGTCCGGCAAAAAGTGTAGGGCAGGATGAGTTTGAAACCGTGTTACAAGTAAATGAAAAACAGCTTGCAACTTATGCAAATAATACAACAATTGCAGAGTTAAAAAGGAATTTTTTGTGGTATGCGTAAACAGTGATAAGAAAAGTAATTAAGTACGAATCGAATGCAATGTTACTCGTTGTAAAAAGTTGCAATCTGCAGTCAACAACGAAAGAAAAACTTGAGAAAATATATAATGATTTCATGGATGAGAGAATGTTTCTTCGTCGAAGATAAGCCCTGATAAGCAAAGTAGTTGATTAGAGGTTAAAAGAAATATCAGTCTTTGCAAAAAGTTACAGTGAGCTGCAAACAACGAAAGGAAAACTTACGCAAATACATAATGATATAATGAATAAAAGTTAAGAAACGTAATTAGACTAAAAGTAATATTCGTTTTTATAAGCAGCTCGCAACGATGCTGCAAACAGTAAATTATTCCATAAATCGTTAACGTCAATCGTGCAGCTTCGATCGGCCATTAATATTATTACATAAATGCTGTAAATTTAAATCATTCGAGGTGTAAAGAATCAACGTTTAACAAACGTCACCATGCGTATCAGGATTTTCATTACGCAACGAAATTTAAAATGTAATTACTGTAGTCCAAAAAAAGAAAAAAAAGACGTCGCGATTGACACGTTAAATGCTACCGATGTTTGGCTAGTTTCTTCGCAAATGTCTCAATTATGTTCGATTAAAACGATCGCTATCAGTGAAGGAAGTATAATTAAGTTAACTGTTTATTCGTCGTTTTCATTTTTGACTGGCGCAATTATTTAACCTGGGACACATACCGGTTTCTGCGCCAGCTAAAACTGCAACACCTAGATGAAATAACAATAGCAATTGAATCAGAAGTCTAAAAAAGATAACTAGTATCAACGGAGATTGCGTTGGATGCGGAGTCAAACCCTCAGACTTCTGATTACTAGGCCCAAGTTCAAATTCCAAAAAAAATTATATTTCAAGTAACCAATGGTAACTCAATTTCACGCATGACGAGTATACTCGTCATGACACAAAATATGGTCATTTCACCATGACGAGTATACTCGTCATGACACAAAATACGATCATTTCACCATGACGAGTATACTCGTCACGACACAAAAATGGTCATTTCACCATGACGAGTATACTCGTCACGACACAAAAATGGTCATTTCACCACGACGAGTATACTCGTTATAACACAAAATACGGTCATTTCACCATGACGAGTATACTCGTCGATCACAGTTAACTGGTTAATGACTATTGCGACCAACACCCTCTATTTAAAAGCTCAGCTCCTTATCCTCATTGACATCTTACGATCAGCCCCCTCTTCGGTGAGCCTCAACTTCACCGCGGGCTAATGTCCTCTAACTCGACGTAAACACGTCTCGAATCGAAACGCGTTTTCGACGACTCGCAAGGAAACGTCAATGACACGTTCTATAGGGGATCGATCTTATGTAACGCCGAATATTCGTGACTAATTCCCCTTTCTGGCTGCGATCTTATATAAAGGTGAGCCCGAGAAGGGAGAGAAGGAGAAAAGGCACACCTACCGTTGAAACGGCAGTGTTCTGCGTCATGCTATTAATAACCGACTAAGCACCGACAGACACTGGTCAGTTATTTATTATTGCATCGGCACCAGTGGCAGCTGCGTGTAATTACATAATTTAATTTCATAATTCGATTGGCTAACGGTCGATACGTGCAGGCTCGAATTAAAGGCACGAAAATTGTGCTGAAATATGTAATGTTATATATCGCGATACGCTTTGTTCCTTGTGCGGTTATTTCGCACGATTTTAGTCGAGGAAGTATCGATTGGCGATTAATCATCGGCGCGAGATTAATTCTCGGTATCGATATCGATATGGTAAGTGACGGACTTAAGTAAAAACTTCGTTTTTTGTTTCGTTGATTGTTTAGATGCGGCACTGAGTGATTACTTTTAACGGATGGAAAAATCTAGAATCGATGATTAGGCTTGAGATTTAAATGTAATTATTCTACGGAATATAGTGTTTACTTAATAAAGATTATTAAATAATCTTCGTCCCTGGAATTCTATTCGAAATAAGGATAAGAAGCTATATGAATTTGAAACATTAATGATAAAATAGAGTTAAAGAGAAGGGCAATTAGGACTAAACCGTTCAATGAAACGGGTGGTGCTACGCGATCTAATGAGATTCAAATTTTTCTAAATTCCCGCGCCGCGCGCTCGTTATGTAAGTACACGATCGCACTCGCAACAATCGCCGAAGTGCAAATTGAGTACAACGAGTAACTGCATAACACAGTCATGGAAATCAGTAACCTCTAGATATACGATGCAGATACATTTATATGCAACATTCACCGCGAAACGTCCAGCAATTGTTAATTTTTATTCGCTGACGATTTGCAACAACGTTTACCTGTAATCACTCGTCGCATGAAATATTCAAATAAGTCGATACAAATCTACGTTTTCTTATTCAAGGTGTATCGCGTTATCGATTGTTAACTGCATATCAATCGGGCACAAAGAGATCGAATGAGATAAGCGTCAACTTTTTCAAGCGATTTATACGTTAATGGGGCAATTTGAATTTATCTTCTCGAACTGCAATTCGAAAATTGACCTTGAACGATGATTTTAATGCTAGATCTGCCAGGACAGTCGGAATGACTGGTTTTGAATTTTTTTGAAAAATTCCTAAAGATCCTAACATATCTAAATCTTCCTTTTTCTATGTCTATTTTGTTACACATTTGCACCCGCAAGCGGAATATTCCGCCCTGTACAATGTAAAACTGCTGCGCGCGGAAGTTCCTGGTACTACGGGTCTTCTGCCGTATTTAGAGCTATGATACAAATGGGTTAATTGAAAACAATTCTATCGTTCAATAATTTTTCCATCGTTATTCCTTTGTTTTTAATATATTGTTGCGGCGCAACATAATGAAACAACTAATCGTTTATGAAAATAGCGATTCTATTTGAACAGGTCCGGCCAATATGGCAGGTCACATGCAACTCTTCCACATATTATTATAAAAATTCGGATCTCGTTGCTATCGTTCTAGCAATCGACAACACATAGAGGGGAGATAGTTTCGTTGCTCATAATAATTCGTAACAATATTTATTAATTACCTCGAAATGATAGTCGTGATCGTTTTGTTCGCAGGAAAACTGGAACCACCGAGCGAGGAGGAACCGGAATACATAACCACATGTGCCAATCCAAAGTTTAAACAAATTTTGAGGTTACTGCATTACGTGGACAAGAATGTCAACCGGGATGGCCAATATCGAGGACTTAACGTTTTGGAATTCAAAATTATTTCCGTAGATTCCAGTTGGAGGGGCAACGGAATAGCTAAAGTCCTAGTAGAAAAGACATTGTAAGTAACGGTAATTTATTTGACGAATTTGAAAGAAATATTAACATGTTGAATGCCATGGGGGTCACCGGTGACCGGCGCTATTGAATTCAGTGAAATTTCATATGACTTTTAAATTGTAATATTTACGAATTCGTTAATACATTGAATATTTACGCGTTCGTCTCAAAAAGGTAAAAGGTTTCTTCGCGTCTTTAAAGTTTCTGCTTTGTAAAGATGTGATGTTAACAGAAAAAGTTTCACTTCAGTAAAAATGAAGAAACGAGCGAAATACCGCTGGTATTCAACGTGTTAATGGGGGTTATGATGTTTAAATAGTCAAAGCATCGGACTCTCAATCGGTAAACTCGAATTCAAACCCACATAATTAAAAAGCGACAAGACTCTACAGAATTTTACAAATTATTTAAGTAATATAAAGAATTATATAGTCACCTCCGCCAAATTTTTCCAAACATTCTTCCTTGAACGAAATACATCGACGCTGCGTTTAAATCAGTGGACCACGCTCGAATCACCGACGCCATCTTGAATCGTGTGCGTCCTTATCGAACGAGTATCGATATATCGCACATATCGAAATACAAATATTGCTTAGACGAAATACAGC
Organism: Cerceris ruficornis; assembly: GCA_963989415.1. Taxonomy (NCBI): domain Eukaryota; kingdom Metazoa; phylum Arthropoda; class Insecta; order Hymenoptera; family Crabronidae; genus Cerceris; species Cerceris ruficornis. The sequence goes on from OZ022519.1 coordinate 29,560,852, forward strand.
ATTGGAATAATATTACAATAATAAATATAGCAATTGAAGCGAAAAAATATGGAACAAACAAAACGAATGTTTTTTTTCTTTCTTGTTACAGAGAAATCGCAAGGCAAAGAGGTTTTCACGTGGCACGAGCCGACTGTTCGTCGTATTTCTCCGCGAAAGCATTCGCACGATTAGGTTTTAAGCCCGTTTACGAGATAAATTACGCGGATTATGTAGATGAAGATGGTAATCCGATATTTTCGCCGACCCTTCCTCACACAGCGATCGTCACATACACTAAGGAGTTGTGAGGCGATTGTCTTGTCTCTTTTTGAGATCGTGTACCTGTTAAAATCAAAGATGAACTCTAAAAACGCACCTGGATATTTATGTAACTTATTGCTCTCATCGTACACCTCTGTCTATCGACTTTTCCCGATTCGTTAGCAACTTTTCGTTCTTTCTATAGGTCGATTAATCGATGTATTGTACGATCTTTTGTTCTTTTTGTATTAAAAGTATTCTTTTTCTTTCATGTCTCTCATATTAGTTACTCGTGGTAGCATTGTATTCGATAGATTTCTTTGACGTGGCGATTATACGATGCAAATAGCTCAGCGTCAGCATTGAAAGCGGATATGTTTTGCTTGCTTTGCCACTTTGAATTGAGATGGATTTATTATGATTTTATTATAACGTTCGTATCGAAGAAACAATGAAATTGCGATTGAATAAATACTGTTTTTACCGATTCGTCGATGTAACTATATTACTATTATTTATAAAAAGTGATATTTAGATTAATGAAATATATAATTGTTTAATATTTAGTGGAGAATTTTATTTTTCCCAACCAGTCGAACATATCGCTTTTCTCGTCGTTGAAGAATTGATTTTATTTTTGTGTATTAAACAAATATATAGTGTAGAGTTGAAAAATATCAAATACTTAATGCAAATTATATATGTTAATTCGCACATAGATGCGCGTGCATTTTCCGTGTATTTTTACAGTACAACAAAAAGTGATAATTTCATACGATTAAATCTACGTATATACACGAGACGTACAAAAATAATTTGTCATATTTACAAAATAATAATAATTTTACTTCAATAAGATTCTACAAAATATCTTCAGGTACATATTCGTATCACAAAAATACATTTTACGCAATCCTTTAAAAGTAACAACTCTTTTTAACAGATCGTACTACGGAGTTTGACTAAAATTAATTTAACCTTAGTGTAAAAGAATTACAAACTTACGAAAGTAACGATACTTTCTCCGAAATTACAGTTAAACGTTTAGTCTACATGCTGTTTGTACATTTGATACATTTTCTTCGCGTTGTCAGGATTACTCAATTCCTCAAGTTCCTCCATAGTCATTGGATTCTTTCTTCTCCTCTTCAATTCTTCCGAAATTTTGCGAGTTCTTTCTATTGCACGATCTCTGTGTTTAACATACCTTCTTATGTTTATAATTTGCAGAGTTGCTCCGAAAATCGCAATACATATGCACACCATCACCACTTTCCAATATCCTATAGGCCTTTCGTTAGTATTCCATTGTCGTTGATTATCTCTTCCATGGGTTTCCCATTTTCTATACAAATTTGTTAACTTTACGAATAAAATTAAGTTATTGCGATACCAGTCTCGATCAGTATCAGCCTTAAGTGCTGGAAATGGAAGAAACGCAATTGAATGGAAATTTGTAAGCTCTATTTTGCATAAAGATGATATTTGTGAGTTAAAGATCGGAGCTTTGAAAATAGTTTTGATATTGAGGTATGATTTGCTGAATTATCGATATTAACGAGATATTATAATACACATTTGATATAGAGAACTCCAGTTTTTTGTTTAACATTAAATATTTTACAAGTTGAGTTCAGACACGGTGTAAACATCGTTTTTATACAAAATGGAATTGTCAATCAATTGCATTTGCCTCACTTTCGAAAGTATCTCGAAATTTCACATTCCCCAACACGAATTTCTTTACGACAAATTATTTGATATTTCATTTAAGTATACTTCTGAGAATACATTAAAAACTCAACTAAAGGAGCAAGTAATATTTCTGTAATTAAATTCTTCCGAGGAATGATATTTTATCGATTATAAATTCGATATAAACATATAGAATTCATACGCGAGTCGTCTATATAGAAACCTACCCTGCCGGCTGATAATAATAGTAGTAATCGGCTCCTGCCGTGCTCTGACGCATATTATTATGTCTCAAATTTACATCGTACTGTTGCCTTGAATTCTCTTTACTTAAAACTGAATATGCTTCGTTTATCTTCACAAAATCGAGGTGACTGTTTGGACCACTGATATCCGGATGCATCTGAGAATAACAGAAATAGCAAGAATAAACATAGCATAAAACTACCTTCCAAATGTTTTGAACTGTAGACAAAAGAGTTTATATTCTAACATAAACTCTTCCTTAACTGTTCAGTGCGGAACAATGAGAACTTGCTTCTTCTATTCTGTGCATAAAAGTACAAAGCTGATCGGCTTGTTAAATCGGTAATACGATTTGTATGAAGAATAAAGATAAGTAATATATTTTGATTGCAATAGTATAGGTATAATATAGATATCTTTCACTAAGAAATAAATAACAATATTTTCCACTTATCAGCAGTAAAACATTGAAATCATGCTTTTTTGCATTAATCAATGCTAAATGAAAAAAGAGTTATCGCTCTGCTTGGTACATTTCAACCACATTTTTGCAAACACCCCTAGCACTCAAACAGTTAACGTTTGTTGTTGTCCACAAATTAATTTGAATATTGAAAGTATATCGATAACTAAACGATAAATCGATCTACTCACCTCCTTCGACAATTTAATAAAGGCTTGTTTTATCTCTTTTTGTGTCGCAGTCGGCGAGATACGCAATGTTTCGTAATAATTGTGTTGATGCCTTCAAATTAAACACATTATGCAATTTAGTGGTAAATTTTTACGAGGTAATACGGCGTAACCGATAATATTCTAACCTTTGCGTTCCGTAACTGCGAACCATCATTGGTATCTCGACCTTAGATGCACGCAGGATTAATGCCATTTTTTAAATTATTCTCCACGAATTTTCATTAATTGCAAATAAGCAAGAGCGACGGGACGTACGCAGTTATGATATTAAAATAGTACTGTCATATTTAGTGATACTGTGCATCTGGTAATGCAGATTTGAAAACAAATCGGTGAATTTAAGTGCATATGTCAAACTTATGTCATAATTGCGGCGGCATGAGTTACGTAATTTCGATGATGCATTGAAAAAAAGAAAAACGAAAGAAACGTCCGCAGCAGGGGGTCCAAGCTTCTCTGTTAATCGGATTTCAGACTTCAATTTTTATTGAAACATTAAAAAGCATACACAAGGCACTAATTTTGGTGACACTACCGCCTTCTACGTTCTCTTACAGACACTAAATTCGCTGACTCTACTGCCTCCTACAACCGCGAACACGAAACATTTTTCGAAACTTTACATTTACTTAAGTAATTATTTATTATTATTTAAATAATTTAAAAATGCTTGTAGATAACTATCACATGATGTCACTGACACTTCCACAAAATGTTGTAGTTAATTATCGAAATAATTTAAAAAGACTTGCAGGCAACTGTCACTTGAGGTCACTGACACTTTCAAAAAACGTATTTAATTGTCGAAATAATTTAATAACACTTGCAGGTAACCGCCACTTGAGGTCACTGACACTTCCATAAAACATTGTATTTAATTGTTAAAATTATTTGAAAACACTTGCAGGTAACCGCCACCTGAGGTCACTGACACTTCCACAAAACATTGTATTTAATTGTTAAAATTATTTAACATCACCTTTAATTTATTGTTTAAGTAGTTTAATATAGTAGCACACAAGCACTAATAGTCTTTAGATAGTTCAAAGGTGAATAGGTACCGATAGACAAGTCCAAAACTACATGTAGAGACCGTCCTGTCAAAGAGCGCGAACCGTCTGACCGCTGAAGCTATACTGTGCTATTATCGCCTCTCCAAGGCGGCTCGCGGAACGCGGAGCATGCGCAGTACGTCCCGCAAACTGAAATCCCTTTTCTCCGTGGATAATTTTGCAAATTTCGATTATTACAACAATTTTCGTCAGTAATTGTTTATTGCAAATGAAACTATTATTTCACAACGTGTTCCTGCTTAATTTTAATAAATTTTACGGTGAATACAAATTATAGGAGTGAAATTACGTCGGCTTATAATTGTCGATGTACTCTCTCAATGCTTGTAAGTATTTGATTTTTATGTAATTCTTTTATCTTATTGATAAATAATGTTTTCAACTACTTTGGATGAATTTTAAGCAATATTATTTGAGGAATAAAATGTAAGAAAATGATAGAAAGTATTAATACGATACGTGATTGCGCGCCATCTCTAGTGACATCACTGAATATCATGGTGTCTTAAACTGTATATTGTCTAGCAAAGTACAAACAGTAAATTCGATAGGAAGCACTTGATTTTTAAATTAAAATAAAACATTTAAAATGCCGTACGCAAATCAGCCATCGGTACACATTTCGGACCTAACCGAAGAGAATGTAAAATTTCAAGTGGAAGACACCGAGCTCAGGTAGCTTGGGTTATGTTGCAATTTTAATTGCATTCTCTTACACTAATTTTTTAACGTTTTCAGTGTAGCGAACAGCATGAGACGCGTTTTTATCGCTGAAACTCCTACCATGGCCATCGATTGGATACAATTGGAAGCAAATTCGACGGTTCTGAGTGATGAATTCTTAGCACATAGAATTGGAATGATACCGCTGATAAGTGACGATGTAAGAATATAAATATTTAATCAATTTTCCATAGTTATTTGCCCTTCTGCTCAGCAGTAGAAGGCTGGTAGATATAAACTGTTTAAAAATGGAGCCAAAGACAGCATTAAAATTATTTAGGTTGTCGATAGGATACAATATACGAGAGATTGCCAGTGCATGGACTTCTGTCCAGAATGCAGCGTAGAGTTCACGCTTGATGTTAAATGCTCCGAAGATCAAACAAGACACGTAACCACAGCCGACTTTAAATCGAGCGATCCAAGAGTGCTTCCAGTTACATCTAGGCACAGGGAGGATGATGCAAGCGAATATGGAGAAACGGATGGTTAATATTTTCTTTGGTAATAAATATAGATACGGAATTATTAAATTGTACAAATAAACCTATTTTTCCATAGAAATTCTAATAGTCAAGCTACGGAAAGGGCAGGAGCTAAAGTTGAGAGCATACGCGAAGAAAGGTTTCGGTAAAGAACATGCCAAATGGAATCCAACTGCCGGTGTAAGCTTTGAATATGATCCTGACAATTCTATGAGACACACGCTATTTCCTAAGCCCGATGAATGGCCGAAATCTGAATACAGTGAACTGGAAGAGGATCAATGTAAGTCCTGCTTAAATGGAGATCAATAAATGACTTCTAATCTATAATTGAATTACAGATGAAGCACCGTTTAATTGGGAGGCTAAGCCGAATAAATATTACTTCAACGTCGAAAGCAGCGGGGCTCTGAAACCCGAAAATATTGTTATGATGGGAATTGCTGCATTGAAGAACAAATTATCGAACTTGCAAACGCAATTGAGCCACGAAGTTCAAAGCGACGCTCTGAGCATTCATCATTAAGTATTATAAATGATAATTTCCGTGTATAATTATCCCTACCTTCCCTATCGTACAATAAAATTTTTATGTCTGATTGGTGTTACAATTATTACAAGTACTTCTCTTGTATGAGTATTTATATTAAATTAAATGAATAGCATCGGAACAAGATTTATCACCAAATTGGATGAAATTATTAGTACCGATTCGCTAATGTGATTACCTTACATGAATTGCTACTGAATTAATAAATATTCACGAATGAATGCAAATCGCATCGCGTTATTTCGCGAAAAGTGAATTTTACGGAATAAAATTTCAAAGATGAAATAATTTATAACGGTTAAACTATGGTACTTTCTTCATTTAATATTGGTCATAGAATTACGTCTCCCGCCCAAATCTGGGAACTTTTTCCTGTTGTCGTCTTGCATGTTACCTTACAAATGTCGCTCTGCCAACAAGTCGGTCGAATGTTTTTGTTCGATTCAGTGACAGAGAAATTGTGTTTTTGATTGTGTTATCTCTTACTAGTAACACGAGAGAAACTCGTGTGAATTTTAACCGCACCATGTTCATCAAGCAGGTACCGCCGAGAAAAATTCAATTTCCATATCTTTCCCCGTCGCTTTTTGCGCGCTACACTTCATTTACTCTCGATAGACGCGTACCGTTTTCAAGCGTATATTATGTTATTTCGTTTCGATCAACGATAGAATCGCCCTGCACCGGACGTCCTTCGTTTTTCCTCTCCTTTGTAAATCCCGATGTTACGTTGGTCGTGGATCGCAATGTTTACCATCAGCCTACGTGGTGTAATAGAGAAGACATAGTAAACGTTACTGCAATGTCTGATACTCCGTGAAACATTGAAAATATGTTAAAGAATCTTTAGGGAATCGTGGATGCTGCTTTCGAAGCGACTGTTATATTTTCATTTTACGGGAGAATAATAGTACAACATAACAGTTACATTATGTATAACACAGAATTTTATATGTTCAGGTGATTATTCAGGGATTTAAATCATATCGTGAACAGACAGTAGTCGATCCGTTCGACCCGAGGCACAATGTAGTAGGTGAGCATATTTGTCTTCGCCGTTGCAGTTAGAATGATTGTCGTGATTATTATATGTGTATGCTTATTTTCTTTTTAAGTCGGAAGAAATGGTTCCGGCAAGAGCAACTTCTTTTACGCGATTCAGTTTGTTTTGAGCGATGAATTTTCTCACCTTAGACCGGAACAGCGTCAGGCTCTGTTGCACGAAGGTACCGGGCCTCGGGTTATATCTGCACACGTGGAGATTATATTTGATAATTCGGATGGAAGGTTGCCTGTGAGTATTTGTCTGTTTTGGTTTATGTAATTCTCAGTGGCATGTATTTTTAACAGGGAATTATGTGCATTCTGTTTTGTTACAGATCGACAAGGAAGAAGTATATCTTAGGAGAGTAATCGGTTCCAAGAAGGACCAGTATTTCCTTAACAAAAAAATAGTAACTAGAAACGACGTCATGAATTTACTAGAGTCAGCAGGATTTTCAAGGTCCAATCCGTATTACATTGTAAAACAGGGAAAGGTGGGTATTAAGTTGTGCAACTAATTTCTTGGCACAGATCGTAATACCTAAATGTGCCGCAGATAAACCAAATGGCAACAGCGCCTGATTCCCAGAGGCTAAAATTACTGAGAGAGGTAGCCGGTACCAGAGTGTACGACGACCGTAGGGAGGAATCAAAATCCATTTTAAAAGAAACAGAAGGAAAGCTAGAAAAAATTCAAGATTTCTTGCGTACAATCGGTAAAATATTGCTTGAATACACGATATAATTTCGATTACACAAAAAAAAATTTATCGTAATTCTATGCCAGAGGAACGTTTAAAGACGCTGGAAGAAGAGAAGGAAGAATTGAAAGAGTATCAATGCTGGGACAAACAACGCCGTTGTTTAGAATATACGATTCACGAGCGAGAACTCAAGGAGAATAAAAGAAAACTGGAAGAACTCGAGAAATCACGAGCTAATAGCGGCGCCGAACAGGCGAGATTAGGCGCGGAGGCAAAAACTGCCCAAGAAATGGTAAGAGGGGCGACGAAACGTTTGAAAGAAGCGAGAAAAGAGGTGCAAACCGCGAAAGAAGAACGAGATACGCTTAGGTAATATTTACGTAGATATGTATCGATTAAAAAGATTAAAATATCTGTTTTATTAAATTGATAATATTGTATGAAATCTTCTTCAGTGCCGAGCAGCAACAATTGTTAAAAGAAAAGACCAAATTAACGTTAACCATTAATGACTTACTGGAAGAAGTGAAGGGTGACAACGACAGTAGAAAACGTGCACAGCAAGAATTGGAAAAATTGAAAGTAAACATTGCAGCCAGAGAAGCAGAACTGGAAGATATCAAACCAGAAGTGAGTTTTATACGATCATTGTATCTCCCGAAATTAATTACAAAATGTCAAACTTAATTTCATTTACCGCAGTACGAGGAAATGAAACGCATAGAGGAAGAATGTACCCGCGAATTGCAGTTGAAAGAGCAAAAACGGAAAGAGTTGTATGCCAAACAAGGACGCGGCAGTCAATTTACCAGCAGGGTATGAAAAATAATTTTAATGCAGAGTAAAAAGAATTACTGGAATATCAATTTTTGCGAGTAAAACGATTTACCAATCTTCTACGCAGGACGAGAGAGATAAATGGATACAAAACGAGCTGAAACAGCTCACGAAACAAATCAAGGACAAGGAGGAACATCAGAGAAAGATCAGCGAGGATTTGAAGAAAGACGGAGAAAAACAGATCGCTTTAGAGAAGAAAATAGAGGAACATACGCGTGAAATGGAACGACAACGAGCATCGATAGACGATCACAATAAGCAATACTACGAGCTTACGAAAGCGAAGGATCAATGTCAAGCAACGCGAAAAGAACAGTTTGTTCATCATACAATTTATTTCAGGCCTGAAAAACGTTGAACAATTATAACTCACTGTATAATATTACAGATATAGGCAAGAGAGTGTACTGCAGCTGAATTTATCAGGATTAAAGGAGGATTTGGCAAAAGCAGATCAAAGTTTACGATCTATGGCTGGAAAACCAATTTTAAACGGGCGAGATAGCGTGAGAAAAGTATTGGATACGTTTCGGTAAGCGAGATTACTTCGAGGTTCGTTATCCTTCGAGAAAAGAAGCTTTATTAAGCGTTACTTATTTTACAGTACACGTAAAGACATGGCCCAGGAGGTGAGTAGTTATTATGGGCCTGTGATAGAAAACTTTAGTTGCGACAAGAGTGTTTATATGGCTGTAGAGGTGACCGCCGGCAATCGATTGTTTCATCATATCGTGGAGACAGATAAGTTCGGAACGAAAATCTTAAAAGAAATGAACAATCAACGCCTTCCAGGAGAAGTAACCTTCATGCCTTTAAATCGTCTTCACGTAAAGAATATAGATTATCCGAAAACTGGCGATGCTATACCAATGATATCGCAGCTAAATTACGATTCTAAATACGACAAAGCACTAAGGTATTTTTTTATTGAGCATCACGCGACTTCTCTCAATAATCAGAAGTGTATATATTTCCTTTTAATCTTCAAAAATACAGGTATATTTTTGGAAAGACCCTAATTTGTCGTAATTTGGAAGCAGCGACGAATCTGGCTCGCACGTCCGGCTTGGATTGCGTGACTCTAGAAGGTGATCAGGTATCGTCCAAGGGTTCTTTAACCGGTGGATATTTTAATACACTGAGATCTCGTTTGGAGATACAAAAAACGCGATCGGAGTTAATGAGTCAAATCACTTCCCTTGAAACTCAATTAACGACCTTGAAGGATGAGATTCGTAAAGCTGACCAAAATATCAGTTCCTATGTTAGCGAGATGCAAAGAACGGAGACTAAGAATAGTAAAGCTAAGTAAGTTACTCCAAATAACATTTACTTCCTTAGTTCCTGTCTAAAAAAATAGCTTTTGAAAAAAACAAATTAGCTCCAAACCTGGCGACCATCTGGAAGCCAAGACTTTTAATACGTTCGACCCAGTTCACCTTTGTTTGTTTGTTTTTATTTACGTTGCCAGTGAATTTACCGTTTAGTTTATCGCAAGCAGTACATTTGCAATGTAATAAGTTGTGGTTTAATCGAATAAAACTTTCTAAATACGTAAATTATGTGGCTCACCGGTGGTTCACGCCGCCAGATAAGAACATAGTTTGTGGGCAACCGATGTCTCTCGCCGGATTGAACGTTTTAATGACGGCCGTGAAAGTCTAAATACTTTTACAATTTAATTTCGTAAGTATTACGTGAATGTTAGTTTTTAACGCGTCATTGCAGAGATGTATACGATAAAATGAAAGCGGAAATACGACTTATGAAGGATGAACTAAGCGCGATAGAAAGATATCGTACGCCAAAGGAGAGAAGCCTGGCACAATGCACATCGAGCTTGGAAGCAATGCGGGCAACGAAGGAAGGCTTGGAGAGCGAATTGCATCAAGAACTTATGGCGCAGTTGTCCGTGGCTGATCAACGTCAAGTACGTATTAATTAAGGAAAGAGATGTTTGCTTAAAGGAGCTTCGGTAGAAATGAATTCGATTCGATATGAATGAGAAAAAGGGCAAAACGCTACTGGATATCAACGTGATAAACAATTTCTCAACATGGAATCCTACAGATTTGCTGGCAAAATGAACGTTTTTTTAGGTGGATACTTTGAACGACGATATAAGACGTTTAACGAAAGACAATAAAGAAGCGTTTGCCAAAAGAATGAGGCTGGAGGCTGAGAAGAATAAATTAGAGAATTTATTAACGAACAATCTGGTGAGGAGAAAAGACGAATTGGTACAAGCTCTGCAGGAAATATCGGTCGAAGATCGACAGCGTCAATTAGAATCGTCAAAGGCACAGTTAGCAGATATAGAAAAGAGACTGGTTAAAGTCAATTCGGACTTCAAGTCTCAAAATGAAAATGTTACCACTGCTATAAAGAAGGTAAGCTCGTCGAAGTGTTTGCAATTCAATAATTCGTTGATGTTCCGTTTAAATTCCTTCAGCAAAAAGCAGAATCGGCGGAAGTTGAAAAGTGGAAGGCGAAAGAGAAGGAGGCCCAGGAGAAGATAGAAGCCGATGCTAAAGATCTGGAGAAGTTAGCGGGCAAGCTGAACATTTTACAGCAGAAAACAGTGGAATGTACGCAAAAAATTACCGAACTCGGTGCACTGCCTAGTCACGAAGTATATTCTAAGTTTAGCGCTATGTCTACGAAGCTGTTGTTCAGAGAAATGGAAAAGGCGAACAATCATCTGAAGAAATACAGGTGAAAATGATAAATTCTAACGCGTATAAATGCAATAACACATTTTTCATACGTTTCTGTTACCTTCTTTTATTCTAGCCATGTAAATAAAAAAGCATTGGACCAATTCATGTCGTTCAGCGATCAGAAAGAGAAATTAGTGAAAAGGAAAGAGGAATTGGACAGGGGGGATGAGAAAATCAAAGAATTAATGTCAGTTTTGGAACAGCGGAAATGCGAGGCGATACAATTTACATTCAAGCAAGTATGTCGTACGAGACATAGTGTTTCTGTGATGTCATTCCGATAGCGGATTAGCAAATGTTTTCTTTTTGCTCTAGGTGAGCAAATATTTTAGCGAGGTGTTTAAGAAACTCGTACCATCGGGTCACGCGCAATTAGTTATGAAAACGGCGGACGGTGACGAAGGAGATGACGGTACAACGGAAGCTGCTGATTCGGACAGGTTTATTGGAGTTGGTGAGAATAATACAAGTTCTTTTTAAAGAAATAGTTCTTAAAGCGTGTCCCGGTATCAACCGGAAGGATCTTCGAGTCAACAGTAATTTTATAATAGCAAAACAAATTTCATTTTCTTACTTTCAGTTTCTAACTGTTGTTCGAAGTATTTAAAGAAACGGAAGTTAAATAGAACAGGTAGCAGTGAATATGCTTAGATTTCAAGTTACTTCATTGTAATCTTTTTGTTAGGTATACGAGTGTCTTTCACCGGCCACAGAGCTGAAATGCGAGAAATGAATCAATTGTCCGGTGGACAAAAATCATTAGTGGCATTAGCCTTAATATTTGCAATCCAAAAATGCGACCCGGCGCCGTTTTACTTGTTCGATGAAATTGATCAAGCATTGGACGCGCAGCATAGAAAAGCTGTGGCTGACATGATTCACGAGCTTAGTTCCGATGCTCAATTTATTACAACGACTTTCAGGTAATTATTTGATTAACGTGGAAAATGAAGGAGATATAGTGCGTGTAATATCGATTATTTAATGATAATTTTCTTCGCAGACCGGAATTGTTGCAGCACGCGAACAAATTTTACGGCGTTAAGTTTAGAAATAAAGTGTCCCACGTGGAATGCGTAACGAGGGAGGAAGCGGCGGATTTCGTGGAGGATGACACGACGCACGGTTAATTGTAGAATAAAATTCACTTATTTATAAATCATCAATTGAACTCCAACGGGGGAAATGATACTTTGTTATTTAAGTACATTTAATGTCAGTTATCTTTTATATCTTTCAAATTGCCCGTTAGTGGTGTAAATATGCGATTCTACAATAATGCATATAAAATTAATTCGAATGTTTTATCGTATCAATATAATCGAGCATTCGAGGAAAAGGTATTTTATCGGTACGTGCACGACATAGCTATGTAAATATCTCATCGATAATGTAAGAGGACAAAGACAAAAAAAAAGAAGTTTTTATTTTATTAACGGCTATGTAAAAGTTTATATTTGTTTTTCTATTGTATTTAAATATGGATTACAATACACACATCGTTTTCAATACTTGACCTTCACATTCTCGTAATATGTACACCAAAGAGGAATCATCGGAACGTTAAAAAATTACTTATCGTTACCATATATTATATATATATATAAAAAAAAAAATCGGACAGATACATCGAATGTATTGTAAACATATTACTTGTCTTTACGTTGACTGGTTAAACTGTCATGCATACTTGTTACAACGTTTTCTACCAATTCTGTAAGAACAACACCATTCACGTCTATAAAGTTTGCCACGGACTTTGTAACATATGTCTCATTGATGTTTCCTGTCGCTGTATTTTTAACGGAGAGCAGAATATTGTATTTGTCATCGTATTTCTTCAAATACGAGCTGGCCTCCCAAATGAGGTCGGGATTGAAACCAGCCGGATCTCTGAAAAGTAGAACAATTTTTGGTTTAAGAGATTGAAGCCGTTCTATCAAAACTGTTCAACCTTTTGCAATAGAAAAATAGAATGTTTCGAAATTCGGAAAAAATCTCGGAGAGGTGGCAGAGAATTAAATTCGGGCCAGTCTCCGAAGAGGAAGATTTTGTTTTTGAACGTTAGAAGCATTAGTTATCTAGTAATTTTCCACTGCAAAGGGTCAAATACTTATGAACCATAATAGCATACCTTTGAATTGCAACGACAAATATTCCTTTTTCTTTGTAAGACGTGTACAGTGTGAGAAGACCCAATGAAGAGAAGTACAATGATACGCAAGCAACTAATACCGGTTTGGATGCGGGGAAGGGATAGAGAAAATCGCACAGCAATGCGACAATTGCTATTGTTACAGCGATACCGGAAAGAGCTAGTCTTCCATCGAGAAGGGCGAAATTCTCTATGAAATTATACTTTTTTGTAAGTACATCCTTAACTGCATCGTCCAGTGCATTTTTCACAGCAGAACCATCCCACTTATTGACTTTTATAACCTGCAACATTGCATACCTTTTAACTCGAATTGCAGTATTTCCGAGTAAATATCTAATTAACAATATAATTAACAGTACTCCGTCAGAAAGAAACGCTGAATTTCATCAAATTTTTACGACTATCCGCGATACCGGTATACGTCACAATCTGAATTTATTTTCAAACATTCGAATTAACGTTTACGTTGGGCATGTTATAGCGATAAAGAAAAGTATTAATTATTGTATTGATTGTGTATTAACAATTTATTGAACATCGTTTAACGAAAACGATAGGATGAGTATACAAAGATTCCATACGGCCCACCACGTAACACATTTAAAAATGTAACAGAAAAAGGTACAAAATCCGCCTGAAATCATTAAGTTTCCTTCGCTAATATATCAGTAGACACGAATATCTCATGAAACATCGGTACAATCATTGCTGAACAATAACTTACGCAATTTTCCGAATTTTTGTCAGAGCCCATTTCGACCATAACCTTACGAAAAACAGTTACTGCTACGATACGTTAACAAGCTAAAATCGTTTTAGTACACGTCAAGCTTTAGGTCCTGTGAGAAACATTCCTACCAATGTTTCCACATTTCCCATTAAATAATTCCATCTCGGAAGTTTCAACAAAAATCTTCCTATTTATACTAAAAGAAACATGCATATTTATTATTTTTTAATACTAATACATTTGTGCGACGTACGGACGTATTTTATAATCAAAATAATTCGCTTAGAAACCCGATATTCGGTTCAAAGTTAACTTGTCCATCGCGATCACCGTAATGTTGGTGAACCTGAGGAATGAAATGCGTACCAAAGTATTTTAATTAGAGATGGGGAGCAAAATCATTAACAATGATTTATCACAGTGATCGCAGTATCACAATCGCAAAAAATAAAAGAAATTATGAAAGTACGATTTGCTATAATCATACAATAGAATTGTGGTTATTCTGTATGTAATAGTAAGGATGAGAATGTTATATTTTACGTTCACTTGAATTTCCCGCCGTTGTAGCGCGCTGGTTCGTGGCGCTCTGCCGAAGTAGCGGCGCCACAGTCGTCTTCGAAATTCCCCTTGCTGGATTGCTGCACCGGGTGCTCCCGCATTTTATTCGTTTTTTGGTAAGAAATTTTCAAAGTTTGTACTTAAATTTGACTCAAGTTGCGCATTAGTATGTTGTTCGTCCAAATATAATACTGAGTCGTCGATTTATTCTTTTTTTAGGACGAGAGGACGCAAAGTAGTGTTTGAGCTCTCCTCTCCTTCCGACGAGGATGCTGTTGCGATTCGTAGTCAAATATTTTGGAATACGTGAGTTCTATTTTCTCTATTATGATGTAGTACGAGCAATTCTTATCATTAATATTCGAACTATTACAATTCTTTTATTGAGTGAAACGATACGCAAGTAGAATTAGCGTATCGTTCGAAAATTGCATATTACGCCGGTTCGGATTTGCCTTCGGTAATTCATAGTTCCTATTTTACCCACTGTCGCCATGGCGTCTGCGCAGAAGGCTCGCGCGCATGCACCCTGGTGACGCGGAGGCAGTTCGACCGCCATTTTGGAACTTTTCCCTCGTTTGATCACGAAAATTTGTGCTACTTCGTTTGCTATGCAATGCAATATATCGTTCATGGAAATGCTCGACTTTGAAATGGCTATGAATATAAAAAATTAGTTCTTTCTTTTTTGGCCTTCTGCCCTCTCCCCTGCCCTCATCAACACTTTTATTTGCAGCAACTAGTGTCCGCGCGCAATGCGGTCTTAGAGTCAGTGATTGTTGCGTATTAGTTTTGTTTTAACAGAGCACCTGTCTCTGACATTATCGTAACTTTTTTTTAAAGGGCACCGTTGCTCGTGAATTTCATCGCGAATATAAAGCCAGTGTTTGCAGCGAAATTAAAGAGCATACGATATATTTATTCCAGAGCGTCGTGGCTCTCATTGCAACATTTTTGTCGCGAACAAAGTAGAGTCCGTTTTTTCGCCGACTATGTGGAAATCGGCCGCGTTTTTTTCTCTATTTTATTTTTCGTAACGGTGGTAGAGTCGGTGAACTTCTGAAACCAAGTTTCAGAATTCCAGTTGGCAGATGTACCATCACCGGAAGCACGAATTTTATTTCGTAAGTTGAATTTATAACCGCTGTGATATTTTCTTTCATCGATTACATTAGGCTGATCATTTTTAACGCAAAATTTTGCCCTCTTTTAGAGATTACCTCATCGAGACGATCGCCGAGGTCTGTGCGCCGCTTAGCTGGCTCAGAAAGGGATCTTGTTAATTATTCTCTCCGATTGGTGAGTCGCATGCGCTTAAATTCCTCCGGGACCCCAATTCATGCCGTAGGACGATTGGTCCGAATCGGCACGGGCGACTGGTTGTATTATTTCTTTGTGCGTGCACAGTGACCATGGGTTCGATAAATAGTATCTTACTCATGAAAAATTGCAAATTTAGGATGTTTATTAGCTCAGGCTAGGTCTTCTTGTACTACGCGATTGCGCGTTAAATGAATTCGCGAAAACGATACGCTCGAGTCGCGAATGAATCCCGCGAAATTAACTTTGCGCGGATAGATTCTGAAGACGGATCACCCATCCGACTTCGTTCTTTGCATTATATTTGCTCGAACCATCGCGAGATGAGAATTGTAACGCACTATTATTAACGTTCTATTTCCCGATTTTTTTTTCGTTTACGTTAATCTCGAGCGCCGCAAAATTTTGCTAAGTATAATGTGCAAGAAGACACTTCGCGGCGGGCGGATTCTAGAATCGAAGTAACAATTTGCAAAGTCCTTTCTACACCCTTCGAACCATTTACTTCGATGACGGAATCCCCCGAGGATATCGCATGCCATTAGTTTGCCAATTCAATATAAATATTTTCAATATAAAGTTCAGTATAATATTCAATATAAACTTCACTATAATATTCAACGTAACATAAAGTATTTGATCTTTGGAGGTATTATAAATATTCGTAGTAGAGTCTTTGCTTAAATTAACAGTAAACTTTCAATATTGATCAATATCTGATTTTAATGAAGAAATATTTTTGAGAAAGGAAAACAGATCGTTAGATATAACTAATTAATCATTTTTCGAGCTCAGGATTTTCAGCTCAAACGGTGAGTTCACATTTGCTCGTGCTCGCTTTTCAGCTCGGACATATCGGCATGCCCAGGTGCTACGCCAATAAGTCTGGACGGCGAGCACGGCATTAGCTGGTAAAACTAACAATTTTTAGCGACTGACAATGTCAAGGCGAGTCGTGCACGACGTAATTTCCACGTTTGTGTGTTTGGTTAGGTCGTGGATCTTGCGTCGCATTTAAAACTCCTGGAAACGAACGACAATTTGTCGTTCGTATTTGCTCGAATCCGAATCCATTCTTTTGAAAATACCCTCCGCGGTTATAACTTACACTCGGTTTCACCGCATGGTGAATAAGTTGGCGCATATGGTATTTGATATTGAATTCACATAGAATCTAATGACACATGGATAAAAAAGACATGCCATATGCGTTACCGTTTTACTTAACACTAGATTTACGGGCGCGAAATCTGTTAAATTGCAATATATTAAATAAGGACTCTGAAAAAAGAAGGATCAAGCGCCAAAGATGGTAATTCGCTAAGTCATTATTGTATTATAAAATAATCGTGAAATATCTACTGTACAGCGTCTCTGTAAACTTGAGAAACGTTTATAAGAAAAATAGGAACCCGTCAATTTGACGGCTTCTGTAAATCTAGCGTTAAAAATATTTCCAATTGTTTCGTACGACCTTCCAAAGCTCCACGATATCACGGTTCCCTTGTGCGCGATGTAAATGATAGATTCACTTAATAAATTACACAATGTCCGCTTTGCTTGTCAGTCGATTTCAGGAAATGGTACGTACCCTTAGAGCGTGAATGTTGAGTACGGAGCTCGGGTGTCGGAGTCACCCCGGGGTGGCTCTCTAGTGTAGGCCCTTGCGCCCGGGCTCGCGAATGATGATCGATGAGTGAACGTATTGTGATGCTTGAGTCGCGGTTTGCCATTTTTAAATATAGGCGATAGGTAGGTAGGTAGCATACCATCTCGACAGAGTGTTTGAATTTTTCTAAGATAAGTAGGCAGGGCCAGGAGGTGAGGCTATCACAATCGCGCGCGAGTAGGGTGAGACGTCTGCCCCTGGGATTAATCGTGGTCGAACGGATCTGGATCTCGTTCGGTCGCGATTTTTAGTTTTACTCTTTACTTTCAGCTTGCTCGAATATCGTGCCCAAATTGGAAGCAACGCGAGCATTGGCGCACGCACGGGGGGCGATTTCTGAAATCGCTCCTCGTCTGCGCTTCGCTCGCGTCGTTTCGTCGCGAAAGCTCCTTAGGGTAGCTGATAATTTTAAACGTGCTGGCGAGGTATTCGAGCAACTTTCCTGGGGCAGGAGCCCGAAAAGAGAAGAAGCATCCGCCGAAGAGGCCCGACAAACTGTCGCAAGAAGGGTCGCAACGAATGGTTGACCATTTTCGAATCCTCGGATTCTACTATGGGGCGCCATTACTATTTTTTTTAAACATTTTGTCACTGTGCTCGCTTAGTGCATGTAGTAGTAGTCAGTAGTTAGTAGATAATTTTTTTGGTGGGTCGATTCGTCCCCACCCAACGAGAACATTTTTATTTAATGTTTTTGTTTTGCCTCGCATGGAAAGCAATAACGGGCTAATTAGCTGCAAATTACTAAAAATTTGCAATGTCTTTCAGTCATTCATGATCTTCAAAATTTTGTTACAAACTTTCGAAATTCAGAATGAAGAATTTTACGATCATTTCATTTATTATGTCGTTAAATTCACTTTCGAAACCGCTGTCTGCCGACACGAAGGTCCGGATCCGCTCGTGACCGTACTCTGCGGTACTTTGAAATCTCTCGAAGTGCGGCTAATATCTTATTCATTCTTTCAGCTTTCAATATTTTTAATACATCGATGGAATCGCGGTCGATATAATACATCCATAGTTTCTATTTTTATAATGGTCGTTCTAACAGTTTCCATATTTTCTGCGAGACAAACTACCGTATTCAAACAAGAGGTGGAAGTTGACCGCGCCACATTTCAAATTTTGTATACACACTACCGCTTTCTGTCGCCGCCTACAGAAACTAAGTTCGTCGACACTACCGCCTCCTTCAAATATTCCATTCAAGCTTGAACCTCTGGTTTTAATAGTGTCATGTGTGATGTCGCATGTATGCGTGGTTTCCTAGTTGTCAAGTGAGAGGAGAGGAAAAATGGCGGATGAAAACGAGGATCAGTGGTTATACGGGGATTCGGCCGACGGAAAGGATTTTACGCCAGCGTCGGTGCAACCGGAGAGTCAAGAGAATGACACGACTCTGGCAAAGTCCCAGGAAAAATCTCAGTCCTCGGAGGATCAAAAAGTGGAAAATACTACCGAACCACCAACGGGGGTACGCTACATAACCTGTTTATCCGGCTATTATCGTCGAAATCGATTATAGTAAAATAGGTCGCGGAGAGCTGCGATCTAAGAATCATTGCACTATGATTG
This sequence comes from Cerceris ruficornis, assembly GCA_963989415.1. Lineage (NCBI taxonomy): Eukaryota > Metazoa > Arthropoda > Insecta > Hymenoptera > Crabronidae > Cerceris > Cerceris ruficornis. The sequence goes on from OZ022519.1 coordinate 29,579,887, forward strand.
TTCTGACCGACTGCACTATTTCTTCGAGTAAAAGTGCAAAAAGTCTATCACCCTTCACCTGTATTACACCATTTGATCTACATAACCTATACTTTCTTTGCAAAAGACGCAAACGCAATGAAGGAAAATGACTCGGAGTGGTTTTTCTTTCTGCAGGCATCCGAAGATGCGGAACCGCCGGAGGACGAATCTTCGTCGTTAAATAATACACAGGATGAGAATAATACGGAATTAAATAAAAACGGGGTGAAGGAAGGCTCCAGCCAGGAGGACGGAGAAGCTGCCAGCGATTCGGATTCCGACGATGACGTTCACGTTGTCATCGGCGACATTAAATCGACTCCGGCTTATGGTAGCCTTAATATCAAAAGAGGCGGCTTACTTACCAATGCGTCCGGCGTCCCGGACAAATTGAGCAAACAACCCGGAAAGTTCAGTATAGATGAATTCGAGACCATAGGAGTCATCAATGGCATACCTGCTCACGAGTTTAACTTGGATCAATTGGAGGATAAACCGTGGAGACAGCCTGGTGCAGATATTACAGATTACTTTAATTATGGATTCAACGAGGAAACTTGGAGGGCGTATTGCGAGAGGCAAAAAAGAATGAGAAGCGAATCGGGAGTAGGTCTCATACTGAACGCAGGGGGAGGAGGTAGTAATTCCGGCAGTATGAGGGTGCCTCAGGTAGCGATTACTAACGACAACAGTAAATATTCTGGCATAATGGGACCAAAGAGAGCAGGACCGCCTCCTGGGAGGAAAATGGCAGGAACTATAGACGTAATTGGAAGTTCTGGCTTAGCGTCGAGAAGAAATCTCGATAAATCCCCGCCAAAAGGAAATGTGATACAAGTCATGACTGCCGATAGGAGGGAGTACTCTAGGAAACCAGGTTTTCCCGATATGAGCGTACCACCTCCGGGCGCAGGAATGCCTCCGCCGTTTGATATGCCTCCCCCTGGATATCCCGGAGAACCGGCACCTTTCTACATGCCGGAAACCGATCCTTATTATCAGAGCTACGAACCTACGCAAGATAATCAATGGGGCAATGATCCGGTACATAAAACTTTCACGACCATATCCTACATTCACGCCGTTCTTTCGGAAAGTGGTATCACTTCGGTTTAAAGAGAAATAAGTTGAAGTTAGTTTCAGCTAGAAAAATATCTCAACGTTAGAATAAACGGAATTATATCACTTTCGAATAAAACGCCACATACACAACTTCCTAGACTCGCATGCGGTTGAATTGAACCAAACTGAAATGAAGTTCTATCTTTTAAAAAAGTATCTCTTCTTTTAGACGTGGCAACCGACGAATTTAGCTATTCCAATGACAGAGGGGGAGGACGAAAAAGACACCGGCCCAAAGACGATACCGACGATGGTACCTCCAACGAATATTCCTCCTCTGATACCACCTCGAGATGCCAGAGATCGCGACCGAGATCGAGACAGAGAGAGAGATCGCGAGAGAGAATTAGACTCGATGGGTAGGGACAGAGAGAGAGACAAAGACAGAGACCGCGATCGCGAGAGAGAAAAGGATTCCATGATCAGAGAACGAGACAGAGAAAGGGACTCTATGACTCGAGACGAAGAGAGAGATCGCGATAGATCCCGATCTCAGTATCGACACAAGGATCGGTAATTAAACGTCTCTTTATCGTATTGTTTTATAGTAAATCATTCAATTTAAACATCTTTACAGCCACCGACACAGATCGAGATCGCGATCTCGTAGGCACAAATCACGGTCCAGAAGCCCGAGCCGCCGTAAGAAGAAATCGAGACGTTCCGAGAGAGAACGTTCTAAAGAAGAAAGCGAATAAAGATGAACTGTTAATAAATTACCCGTGGCCACATTCGTGCGGCCGATTGAAAACATTGCAGAAATTTTTACTAATATAAACTTTTCGTATGTTACCACCATGCATTATAACGTCAGTGCAGATTATCTATGAGATTTCCAAGCGCGGAGAATCGGATCGTCGATAGTTTAATGAGATTCGTCGGTAATTACGTTCTCCAAGGTTTTCATTTTAGATTCGATTCGTAATTTCTAGATGAGAAAGGAATTATATGCAGTAATAATAAATTTTATCTTTAATCGATAAGAAAGTTTTGCGTACGTTGAGCCGCCTTACGCCGTTGAAACGTTCCCTGTTATTACGTTTATTTTCCCGGTAAATTGTAATTAATCGTTTGAGCGTTTCACAGTGTGGGCTACGCTAACGATGCATGTAAAAATGAAAAAAAAGATCGGTACGAGCGGCCTACTGTGGCGCTCTCTGGTACTTTTCAGTATGAAACAATAAAAGCGCGACGATGCTTTGAACTTAAATGAGCGTCGATAGTTCAAAGAGGCAATAAAGTGAAGCTTAGTATTCTTAAAAATATAAACGCGCGTGTTACTTGTTCTTTATAATGTATTTTCTAGGTTTTATAGTGAAATCGACAAAATTCAACGCTTTGAAAACCCTCGCGAGCTAATTTATTTACACTACCTTAACCTTCTATAGACGGGATTTTCTATCGGGTCTGAAGATCGCTTTTCGATCAATGCATTTAACTTCAATTGTATGCATTCAATTTCAAACATTTCAACTATCAAGAAAGGTTATTTCTACGAATAGGAATACAGATATATCTTTGGTTACCTCAGAGTCTCAGGGGTTTATAAAGAATTAACACGTTAAGCGCGGCGTCGATCAATCAGAGCAGATTTAATTCTTAAATCGGGTAATTCCTGTGTATTATTATTTGCTACGTTGTACGGAGCACCGCGTTACGTGAGAATTCACTGTACATATATTAGTTTACGATCGATAAATAAAAATGCCAAAGTCTATCAAAGAGTCCGACTTAAATTTGGCATAGAAAACTGTCGCGGGAGACCATCTTCTGTTCTCAAGCAATTAAAAAAAGTTTGAAAGCTATATAACTTTCTGCAACATGTTACTGCTTTTCTGAACGGCACTGATTCGATCAGAAAGATCTCTATAACCGAACACCGAGCTCAACGTGTTAACGTTCGCAAAATAATTATTTACACGAAGCATGCAACAGAAATTGGTCAGAAATAATGAAAAACGGAATGTATGGAAAGCGAGGGGGATAAAAGAACGTGAAAGGTACACCAAAACCACGATGATATGCCATTCAATGTATGGTTTTATATCATAATGTTATTACAGAAATGGTATTTCATAATAATTAAAAGTAATAGTAGTTTATTGGTAAATCACTCGCGGGAGAATCGATCGATCGACACTCGGACCGTCGGCAGTGCCGCGGTACTCGCACCGATCATCGCGCACACGTGTTTTTCTTTTTCTTTTTGTTATCAATTATACTTCCTTTTTTGTTTGCATCAAATCTTCCCATTTTTTCATTATCATTATCATCATCATACATAATGGAAAAAAATGTTACATTTGTACAGCCATCATATATATGTTACATTTAGAATACCGTTAATCCATTACTTTTTTTTGTTTTCCTTAAGTGTGGTGTCTTTCTGTGTACATGTCGTGTGTTAATGTGTGTACGTGTTTGTGTGTTCAAAGAGAAAAAATGTGTGTTCCGTGTGTGTACCCTAGCGTGTGGGTAAACCTACTTATGAGTGAAATGCTACAGTCAAAACAAGCTACATTTACGGCTCTCTAAGTTTCGATTCTTCCTTCTTTCCTCGATCGATAATCTATGAATTTTCTGTCCGTTTGAAATAACGAGGTTTCGCGCCAAAAGCGAAGGAATTCAACGAGGAAGGAAGAAATCTATTAACCCTTTGCGGACAGAGACCTTTTTGCATATTGGACAATAATAATTTGTTTGGCAATCAAAATACCTCTTTTTGTCAGAAACTCAAAAGAACAATCTGCGAAAATTACTAATTTCCTCAGTATGTTTCAACAATTGTAATACAATATCTTGATCGTAGCTGCGCATATATGCGTCGATGAGCCACGATAAAATTGCTGCTTTGAGCACATATATGCGTTAGTATTAAAAGAAACTTTTTCAAAGGGTCAATGAAGCGTAGATCGCCTTAAATTGTAACTTGCGAACCAATGTGGCGGATATGACAATAAATAAAATCTAAGGTAGGTACTCCTTGCATATAAAAAAAGAAACAAAGAGACAAAACTCAAGCGACAAAAGCATACATGTAATTATCGTAAACATTAACGGGTAAACTGTATCTACTAACTCGTATAACGTGACGTGTTCTTTTGCAGTACGAACGAATACCATTTTAATAACTCTAAACTCGAACTCGAGTATGTGTCATTCGATTAATCGATTATTCGTAACTCCATTTGCTTTCGTTAATTCAAAAGGATGGCTCTCGAAGAGGAGGAGCAGAGAGAGAGAGAGAGAGAGCACCTACAGAAACGACTCCAAGGATAACGTTAAACTTTAAACTTCTAATTCTGTTGGTTCATAAAAATGCAACTATGTCGTTTTGTTGTTGTTCTGTATTTTGTTTTCGACAACTATGGTCATTTCGCCTAGGACCTACTGTTTTACGTGGCTTCCGAACCACCGAGGCTATGGTACTTTAAATAACAATTTCGGACGAATTTTCCAGGTATGGCGGGGAATTTGAACTCTACTAATTGGAAGTCTGAGCCATCGACTCGTTGACCACCATAGGGCCCATGACTTCTATGGTCATTTCGCGCAGAAACTACTGTTTTACGTGGCTTTCGAACCACCGTGGCTATGGTACATTAAATAATAAATTTGGAAAAATTTCTCAGAGGTGGCGGAGGATTTGAATTCGAGTTTTAACTTTACTTTGGAATTCCGAGCTTTTAACCGACTTGGAGTCTGAGCCTTTAACTGATTTGGAGTCTGAGCCTTAAATCTTTGTCCACCATAGCCTCTGCTGAAACTCCATCGTGTTTTTAACGATTTATAAGTTTTTTGACTGCTGTTATATATATAATTGAGACAAAAACTTAAAGAGTGGCTGTGGAGTGTAAGATATGGAATTGGCAAGCTACATTTGCGAAAAGGAGCGTAAAAAAGAGTAGATGAACTGGAGACAAAAGATAAGAAACGATCGAACGCCCGAAAGGATAAACTTCCGGTTTCGACTCGGTCATATCGCGAGGACTGCAGTTTTAGGTAAATTCTAATTACTGCAGCTTCTACGTATATATTTGAAAGTTAATTAAAGCAATATGAGAATTTATGGGCCAATAGTATTTTTGAAGAAAGAAAGATTAACTGTTTTTAGTTTGAAATATGTATAAGTGTGGTACCATGCCTCGGTGTTCCGTTCTAGAAAGGGAATTATTAAAGAACACTGTAATACTTGAATATTAGAATTTGAAATTTGTGCAAAATATCGAGTGCTTCAGTATTGCGGCACCCGAAATGAAATTGGCATTCATATTTCTTTTTCAGTAGCCAAAGAATTAATTTAAGTTTGAGAATAGAATTTATACATCGTTCTACGTAACGCGCGAAGAAATTGGAGGGCGGGAGAATTCAAATTACGATTCGGGAATGTTAGCTTCCACGTGCAACGTAACTTCGATCTTTTGGTTAATCTCACGCGAAATGAAATATTTCACCAAAGAAATGCGTTTGATCCAAGAAGCAAAAAGAATAAAAGGCTGGGCATATTTTTTCGCAAAAAGTACAAAAAACCGAACTAACGACAGAGGTGAAAAGTGTCGTCGGTTTATCGTTCGTTTTATTGTAATAAGTTATCACGATCACTTCACATTATGTTTCAAATTCGAAAACTTCTTTTTTCCTTTTTTATTAACTTCTTCTAGAAAATGCAAAATACAATATCGAATAATGACACATAATAATATCGTAATAATAACTGCTCTTGGAAGTGTTACAATGTATGTATACATGTGTGTACGTGTGTATATGTTATATTCGAAATGAAATCGTTTTTGGTTCGCTTCGACGAATCGTTCAGCCCCACGAAGAAACTCTGAACCTCGGCGATCTTCGGAACCACAAACCACCACGAATTGGAAAGAAAAATCAAAGAAAGAAAAAGAAGGACGAAGAAACAAGGGGAATTAAAAACAAAGAGAAAAAAAACAATGAACATACGTGAAAGTAAAACAAAAAAGGAAAACATCGAGGAGGCACAAAAACTTACAGGTGGTTCGTTCGAACAACGACAATCGTTTCTGCTTCGACTCTCGTGTTACAATAAAGAAAAGGAAAAAAAAATCATTCGCGTAGCTTCGTGAACTCTTTTCGAAAGTAATCAGATGTGTTCGTGTGAATGCGTGTAACGGATGTATGTAAAGTGTGTTTATGTGTGCGCGCGCGTGTCTACCATCGACGTGTCTATTTAAAAAATCTACGCTCTTTCATTTACGGGAGGTGTGTATACTTTTTTCTTATTCTTTTTTTTCCTTTCGAGGTGGCGGTTTTTTTTTTCTTTTGTTATAGTGGCTCTTCTCGTCGCTAGTGCATCTTATAAACTGCTTGTTTGTTTGTTTTTCTCAACATGCTCTCTCTCGGTTTACTTGTGGTTTCATTATTATTATTATTTTTTTTCATCGTTTACTTAAAATGGTACAATGACGTTTACTTTTTTTTCACTTTTAATCTACTCGCACTGTTCTGCCTGCTTGTAAAAAACATCGTCGAAAATGATTCTTTTCGTGGCTATTTCATCGTCTCTACGATTCTATACACTAATATACAAGTTATGCAATTTTTCATTTTTTTTTTTACTTCTTTAAATCCTTGTATGCTTGTCCGTCCCACTTATCTAATTATGTGCTATATATGTAATACATCTTTCCTGCTTTCCTGCATTATCCCTCTGCATCTACCGTGTGACCCAGAAGCATCACTGGCTCTTACGTATCTCGCGCGTCCATTCGTTAATTACAATCGTGAAACGAAAATTTCTCCTGTCCGTCAGAAATTACATGCCACAAATTACATTACACCCAACCTGACTTCACACGTTTGCACCCGCGAAAGGAAGAAATCGGCAGCGAATAATTTACAATTCGTTTACACGCCCATGATATATTACAACGAACTTCTCTCTTTTTTTTTTTTTCCCCCGTAAGACTTAAAACCTTCCAGCAGTCCATCGAGAGTGGAAAAAGCACGGAGAAACGATAAGGAAAGACGAACGCACGTTCCCGTAAGAGCCAGTGCTGCGGCAAAACGAGTGTACGCATACATATGTGACACATATCTGACAAATATATACGTTGTATATATTTATATATGTATATTTATATATATATGTTCAATTAGCCCTGCGAATCCGTTTTTTTTAATTGTCGTAGCGTGAGGGTGCCGAAACGGTTGTGGGGGGGTGGGTTAAAAATGTCGTGACAGATGAGGAGGAGGAGGAGAATGACGACGAAAATGATAGAGAATAGCGCGCAACTGTACATCAGTCTTAATATCAGGGCGCACCATTCCCGCAGATGTTGACAATCTACGAAAACGTTCTCCTCTTCGTCCTCCCATTCTCTATGGACGAAGAGTTATCGCATATTCAGTCTGTGTTCGTTCGCTCGTACGTACGGTTCCCATTCACTCGTTCTTTCTTTCTTTCCTCGCTTTTCCTTTCCTCTCGCTCGAACAACGACTGTTTCATTATTCCAGGCGCCATGGCAGTTGAAAAACCGGTGGGTGGTGAAAGAATGACGGATGGAGATAATGTAGAACTGGGTGTTTGTGTGCATGTACGTGTCCATATTTTGTGTACGTGTGTCCCATCTGCACCTGCACACGCGTGCAGGTTGCACCCTGGAATAGTTCTTTCTTTTTTTTCCCCTCTTGGTACAAGCCTTAAGTGTACGTTGATGTGTTCTCCATGTTCTCCAGTGACGATGCTGCGGTGTGTTCGTGTTTCCTGCGCGTACGGAGCTCTCGTGTACGGGGGTATGCTTGTGTTTGTGTTCTGTACGCGTCTTGTGTGTCTGTTATACCGGTGTGTGTTCTACAAGTGGGAGGTCGCAGATCTTTCATATATATATAATACAATTAGCGTGTAGTATTAAAATCATATACAATTGTTACAATATTTAAATAGTACTTATTACATATATATCATATACCGATAGGTTTTAAGGTTAGGTATACATATACAGATATATATATATTTGTATGTATATATATGTATAATCAATATTTATAGGGTTTTGCTTAATTGTTGTTTTTTTTTCCATCTTACGCGTTCCCATTGGGAACCTTTAGGTGACGCAAGAGACCCACCCTGGGAAAAGGGGTGGGTGGCGTGTGTCTGCGTATAGTGAAAGTGACAGAGAAAGAGAAAAAGGGGGTGAGAAAAGTGGGGAAGGGATGAGAGATAGGGGTAGACAGTGATAGATAGAGATAGATTAGATAGAAAGAGATAGATATATGACTGCATCTAAAGTACAAATATCAAATGTTAAAAGGGGGAGGCGAAGAAGGATTCTCGCATTTCGTATCTTGAAATGCCGTCGCTTTTTTTTTTCCTCATGATATCCTCTGTATACGGTTGAATTCAATTAAACGTGAAATTTGTCGAATTACAGTCAAAGAAATTAACAATTTACGATTACGCATAATCTCAATTTTTCAATACTTTCAGTTACACGATAAAATCCCACTAATTATACGCCAAATTGTAACGATAAGAAGTTAAGGTTCTTAATCTCTTACAGCCTTTCGATCTTTTATACTTCGATACGGCGCGTACGAAAGATTTTGATCTCTTCTCGCTTGCGGAACTTTCATTCTCTTTCCTCGTTTCAACGAAGTTCCAAGCTGTCACCTTTACTTTTACCTTTTTCCTTTCCGTGGATTCATTATATACAGGGATATTCCGTTAACAAAGATGTCCCTTTCTCCATCGGACACTTTCGGTGTCCCCTTTGGCCAGCACGAAAACCCGGTGGATTCGTTTTCATCGGCAACCTTGAATTACCGAATCGAATCTCGTTTTTTCTCGATTTCTCCATTAAGAGGGAATACATTTGGAGAGTATTCGCGGTTTTCGTGCATCGCCGAGGGAGAAACGAACGAACCAGTCGATCATTTCTCCCTTTCCTTCTCCGTTTACAAGAATATAATAACTTCGATGCTACTCGCGTTACAAATCGCATGATTCGGACCATCGTGTTGTAATTAACTATTTCGTTACATGTTACGAGCAAATGAATCCTTTTACCTGGGCAAAAATAACGAACCATCGACCCATTAACTTCAATTAAATTTCTTCAGCAAATGAGATCGGATGAAAATGATTTCTCGAACCAGTGAATTAAATGAAACAATTTGTCAAGTCCTTCGAGCAATTCGCGGTACAGCTTGTTTAAAACTTTTAAGACACTTGCAATTTATTTAAAAAAAACTCTTTACAATTTATTCTACTCTTTATAAACATTACAAACTATGATTATAGGGTACTAAGTCGAATACACAATATTACTAAACTTTACATCGAAATTAATACAGAATTCATTATCGATAAAGCCGACGTAAAAACCGCGAAGAGTTAAATTAGCGTGGACATCGATCTTAAATAGTAATTAATGAAACGGAACAGAATTAATCACCGGTTCGTGAAACTGAACGCCAATTGGGAGGACCATCGAATTCTCATGGTATCCTTCGCAAACAGTCGTTGAAACGGCTTATTAGAAAACGTGAAAAAAGTAAGTCAATGGGTTAATTTACAACTCCAAAGTAATTATAATACAGTCAACTAACATCGTTTACAAACAATCACCATCGGTTTCGTAATATTCGACCCACGGGTCAAACGGGGATGGGAATTCGCACGTATCGTGGCGCTAAGTCTGTCGCAATTTCTATATTATGTCGTTTTCATGGAAACTCAACGGTTCCGACATCACGTGATCCCATAACGCACGGAACAAAAAAAACAAGAAGAACGAACGTGATCGTGCGCAAAGAATATACAGAGTTCAAAGGGTCGAAAAGATCGAAAGACCACGTTTGTGTACGCGTTAAAAATTTCTCATTATTTCCAGCTCATCGATTCTCTTTACCTCTTCTTCTTCATCATTTCCTTTCCTTCCGTTCTCTTTCCTTCCTTTCCTTCCGTTTTTTTTTTATACATGGCGCACGCGTGTGCTGCGCAACCAATAATAATTAATAATAGTCCATTTCTCGCGCTATATAAAAAATTTACACTATTTATATATAATCAAAAAAGTCGTCAAGAATTTCATTCCTCTGTGTTTTATCCTCTGTTCTCCACACGAAAGCTTAAGTGGTAGCGGTGATAGTAGTAATTGGCTTTACATATAAAGGACACGACAGCAGCAACATCGGTGATCAACCTATTCGCGCTAAACGTTCGCTTAATTAAACTTTACCGTTAAAACGAAGAGACATGAAGGGATAGAGAGAAGTGAGGGTGTATGTTTCGTTTACGAGTGTTGCGTCGTGGTGTCTATGTTCTCGTGTACATGTGCTCTGCGAAGAATGAGAGAGTGGAGGGGTAGAAGGTTATGACCCCGGCGTAACCGGAACTTAAGAGGGGGCGTGTATCTCGTAATTATTATGTATCGTATTTATAAAGCGTTATATACGTGGACTTGCCGTACGTGTTTTTTTTATATGTATATATATATTTATATATATATATATGTATAATATATATATATGTATGTATAGAAGTGTGTCTAGCAATTAGTAATAGCGATAATAATTATAATAGAGGGAAGGGTCGTTAATCAAACAATAGTGATAATAATAATAATTATAGCGATAATAATAAGAATGATAATAATATTAATATAATAATAATTATAATTATAATGAAAGTATAATAATAATAATAATAGATAATCTTAGCTGATAAGACATGAGATTTTGCGTTCAACTTTTCGCTTCTATTTAATGAATTCCTTCGGTTGTTCCTTTTCCTTTTCTTTTTTTTTTCTTCATTTACGTTACCTCGACAGGGTCAGGGGGTCACGGGGTGATCGATGGTTACTATTACAAAATGAGACGTTTTCTCGACTTTTAATTTACAAATGACGCGCGTGATTTACACGGTATGAAGGAACTATCGTCATTCCTTAATTATTATTATTATTAGTAACGTACTGTTTCACACGTCCTATTTATATGATAATTCGCGTTTAAAACAGTGAGTATATCCTGTCGACCGAGGATGAAAGAGATAGAGAGAGAAAAAAAAACAAGTGGGTGGCGGTTGGAATGTCTCTGTCTCTGTGTGTCTCAGTATTCGAGTCTTCGTATTATCTTTTGTTTGTTTGTTTGTTTTTATCGTACACCAGCTGTATCAATTCTTGCTTCCCTGTGTTTCCTGGTTTTTTTCCCCTCCAGTGTTTTCCTCACTGATCATCGCGGCCCATTTATCGAAGCCGAGCAGCCTCCTCTCAGCGATTTCCGTTAGAATTCAATTTTTCTCGATTTTCCAAGAAAAAATGCCGAAAGTTCGAAGGACAAAACGGAAAAGCCAACGACGAAACGAATTTTATAGCTAAACAACGAAAGGACGAATAGATGTTGCTCGAAATTCCTCAAACTACCGTGCATAACTGCCGTGAACATAATATGCTATTTTCTCTTTGCTCTTCTTTTCTTTTCCTCCTATTGTTCCGTTTTTCCCTGCTCGTATTTCGGTCGCGTTGCATCGCTGCTCGTTTCTTTCCAGTTTTTCCGCTTTTAAGTAAGTAAGTCTTCACGCGAAGAAAGAGAAAGAGAGAGAAAGGGTTACCTAAGAATTTGTCAATTTCGTTAATAAATCGTTATTTACAATATCTTACAAAGAAATCAGCTATGTTCTTCCTCCTCTTCCCTTTTACTTTTGTCCCGTAGTTGTCTTTTTTTTTCATTTTATACAGATTCGCGACGGACCTCGAGTTGCTTGTTGGCTCATTTCCCCCTTTCCTTCCTCTTCTTCTTCCTTTTCCTTTTTTTCAAACCCCGCCCATTTTAGAATTCTACACGTATTTAACACCTACTTTTACAACGAAATATTATTATTATTATCATATTATAATTATTATTATTATACATTGTACACACGGTCAAGATTACAACTCGATCGGACATACTCCTTACTGTACCTAAACGGCCACGAGGATGCAACACGCGCTCCAACTTCCGGCTTGTATACAAACAATGAAGATGCACGAATGGAATTCCCCTGTTGATAAAGACGGCGAGATATTTTGTACATTTTGTGAGCGCTTCCACGTGGATTACAAAGGACTTCGATCTTCCCTTTCACTTCCATCAAATTCCGTCGATTCTAACCGAAACGCAAAGTGACCTTCCATGAACCCAGTGAGACACGCTATTTTATGCAACTTTTCCAACAGTTTACCTTCGACTTCCGTCAAACTCCCTCTATTCCAACAGAAACGCAAAGTGACCTTCCATGAACCCAGAGAGACACGCTATTTTATGCAACTTTTCCATCAGTTTACCTTCGACTTCCGTCAAACTCCCTCTATTCCAACAGAAACGCAAAGTGACCTTGAATGATTGCAGAGGGACGCGCCACTTTGTACAACTTTTCCAACAGTTTACCTTCGACTTCCGTAAAATTCCGTCTATTCCAACAGAAACGCGAAGTGACCTCGCACGATCCCAGAGGGAAGCACTATCGTCATCTTCGTTAAGTTTCATCTCCGCTGTTCGAGGATTATCCTCGCGGAGATTAAAGTTAGACGAAGAAGTCGTTCCATCGCGTAGAGAACGGAAGATGAATATTTCTACGCTGACGGACAGCAAGGAAACAAGCTAGAGCGTAGCCGTGAAACGGAACCACTCTGGTTTGTTCCTTTCTGCCAATAACGAAATGCCCATCCTATGGAACATGCCGAGGTACGTTAATGACGAATGAAAGAATTAGGAACTCGCGTGAGATGACCGGAAGTCCGCATTATGCATGCAACGTGGCCATCGAAATGAACGCGAACCGAAAACGATCAGAGAGACAACGAACTGGAGGACTACCGAGTGACTGTGTGATATTTGAAACTTGAGACTGAGATGAAGAAAAAGAGAGAAAGAAAGAGAGATTAGATAAAGATAGTAAAACGAAGAGACTGTCTCGCGTGTCCTTTCCTCAACGACATAGCTCGTATAACACCGAAGAAAGCAAAAAGTCCTGCGACGCGATCGAAAACAGCTGAGAGGTGCTCCTTCCAACCGTCCGTTGGTTTATTATAATTATTCGGTAATATAATACAAAAAAAATTGAAATGCTCACAGTGTGTGTGTCTTGTACAATATATATATACGATGTCTATAAACGTGTAAGTGTGTAAAAGGGCTTGAGAAGGTCGGGGGCGGAGGGGGGTCGAGGTGAAAGGGATTCTAAAGGGTAAGGGTTTGGGAGAGAAATGGCGCGTTGAAAGGACATATAGATACACACGCATTGTGCACGTTAATTTCCTGACGATCTTTTTTTCCGTATTTTTCCTCTTCCTTTAAAGAACGCGTTTATCATTTATACAATGTACAATGAGTTTTATGTTCACGTTCAAAGATCACCGCGGCGAACGGTGGCTGCGATTATTGTTTAAAAAATCTGGGAGATCGAAACGATCGACTGGAGGTTTCTAACGGATGATTGGTGGGGGGAACGTGGGTTTTTCGTTAAATCGGTATTCTTTCCTCTAGAGCGTCTCCTTTGTCAAAAAATGTCTTTTAATATCTTACAACCGGAAAGTCTTATGGGTCTCTGGGAGGATTATGGCTAATTGGGCGATTCTAAAACTGGTCAGGCATTAATTGGGGGGTGTGGGCGGGGGGTGTGGGTCGGGGTAGAAGGGAAATTGTAACTCATCGGTCGGGGGGTGGGTAGCGGCGGCGGCAGCGGCAGCAGCATTAGAACGTAAATCATATTTTAAATTTAATATAATTAGTAATTATTATAATACACGATATTCACAAAGTCCGTTAAAAAGGAGGGAATTCCCGTGAAAAATAAAATATTCATTGAATTTACGGTTCCTCACGATAGGGGGATGTCAACGTTCGTACCTATACACATTTGTTATTTATTTATATCACAATTTACAAAATTCGAGGACCTCGGGGACCAAAGGATACGGGGGCTCGGGGGAGAGGGTAGGGGGAGGTTGGAAACGTGAAAGATATAGATAGAGAAAGTGTGAATAGAGAAAGAAATAAAGCGAGGGGGGGATTGGGGAGAGAGTAATTAGAGATAGAGAGAAAGAGTTAGAGAGAGTAGAAAAAAAGGCTCCACGCTCGAAGGCGACAAAAACGTCTAATAAACGAATAAAGGAGAATCGTGCTGATGTATTATGTTTCTCCTCGTTTGTTTTTTCTTAAATAGTTTGTCTCTGTCTTTATTCTTTGAAGATTCGTCAGTTTCTACTAGATTCCGTTTTCTCTTTTCTCATTCGGGACAACTATATGACCACTGATTTGGTCGATCATCATTCACGTTTTTTTCAAAAAGACCTCTAAACCGTAAAAACGAATGACGAAATCGGTACTCTTGCGTATTAATCAAATCTGAGGCAAAAATCAAGGGGAATAGGGGTTGGTGGGCAGATTCTAAGACGGTCAGGTCAAAAGGGGTTGAGTTTGGGGGGGTACTCAGTTTCATTCCCATGTCAAACGCTATGCTAGATTTTTTTTTTAATCGACGTATCTGTAGCTCCTAAAACATCTCTATCGAATCTGAACCGATACCGATTCCTTGATCGGACACATGATACCGCACACGAGGATTAATACTACTTTCAGCGTGCGAAGGCAGTACGGTACACTTTTTTTCTTTGCGATCAAGACGTTTTACGCGCATGGTGTTTGCGGCCAACGCACTCTCGTACATCTCGATATAAATGCATGCAGCTCTAAGATCTATCCTAGCTGACTAAACACGATTTTGCTTGTCTCTTCCTCGTAACACTGCTCGTTAATTACCGAGTCTTGGATCTTCGATGAACTCGGAACACGCTCGACTCGAGCTTTTCAAGGTCTTCCAACGCCGCTTCTTCTTTTTTGCTTTTCTACTTCTTTTTTTTCTTTTTCTTAACCTTCTTCACATCGTCTTCTTAAATCTCATAGTGTTCACCAGAGGACAGAGCTACGCTCCTTTTACTCGAAAGAGTGCTGAGCACGAAAAGATAGCGTTTACTCGAATTTAAATGAGTTCGTACGAAAAAAAGAAACGAGGGGGTTAGCTACTTTTTTTCGCGGCGTAACGTTTCTGCCGTTCGAAAGGCGTTTACCATTTTTCTTTTTCCTTTCTTCAAACTCAACGGATCGATTAACAAGGTTACGTAATAACGATTCGGCCGTTTCTCAGCACTGCGAATCACTTTTAACGATCGCTTGAAAGCTTCTCTTGTCGAGCCTGTGTGTGTGTGTTTTTTTTGCAGGGGTACTCGGTTATCTAAAAAACATTAACGGTGCAACTTCCGCGGTACTTCGATGCAAATCTCTATGTATAATAATATATACTCGGCAGCACGTTTATAGATTATTGATAGAAAAAATGCACTGCACCTCTAAAAACGTTACTTCTACAGATTGGATTATCCGACACTCACTTGACCATAAAACCATTTTTTTTCCTTTCTCTCGCGCACCGTGACCTTCGCGTTGTCCGCTCTTGAAATTCTGTACAAATTTAAGAACTTCCGGCTTGTCGTTCCGTTTCCATTTTCTTTTCGTGCGTTTCACATCTCATTTGAGTGTGTGTGTTTTTTTTGTTTTCGTTGCAAAAATAAGAAAAATCCCGTTCGGTAAAATTTCTCCGTTTCCCATCTCGAAGACTGCCTTCTCATCCCCCGCTGTATTATCGGCTTTGATTGGCGTTTCAAGAGGAGACACCGCGAGGACGACCAGGGCGCTTCGGAACGCGTCGTTGACGTGTTTCGTTTTCACCGATCGACGAGACGATTTGGTTAGATAAGTTTCAATGAATAATAATAATAATACGCGGGCTCTTGGTACGTTTTCCTTTTTCTTCACCCGGACGTACGAAGATCTCTCAGGGAGTGTTTTTCTTCATTCCGTTCTTTTCACTCCTCCTTCCGCTGCTTCCTTTCCGTTCGTTTTTCTCTGCCGATGTACCATCTGAAATCGTGCGCTTTATAAAACCTGCGTTGGCTGCTGGGCTGGCGTTGAAACTGGACCAGCAGCGGAAGCAGGCGGTCCGATCGGACCGAGATCACCGCCGCCGGTCGATGCACCAGCTGGCGTCGCCACTCCCATTGCGGATGCCGTTTTCATAAAGAACTTCTCGAGCTTTACAATGATGTGCTTGCCGTAGGTGTACTTGCGCAAGCTACCTAAATGTGGGCGGATCTTGTGCATCAATACTTTGCGCTGCGCCGGCTCCGCCATATCGATCATTTTCTGTACCACGTAGTTGGCATACTGATCCTTCATCATAATGTTCAATGCGCTGTTTCGTAATACGTACAAGAATTAATCATTCGATATTTCAACGTCGCTTGGAAATGGGGTAGACGTGTCTCTATTGCGAAACTAGAGTACATTCCGGCGAAAATTCATTTCAGAGATTCGAATTGCTCGAACTCTCCGCCCGGTTCGTACTTTATGGATCTTTCTTTGCACGTTAACTCTCTGTAACCTGTTGCGGGATTGTTAAGGATTTCACTGCGAGGAGCGTGTATATACGGTTTTCTACGATCGTCGCTACATACGGGAGGCGTACATATACGTTTCGCGGCAGCCGTTAACCCCTTGCCGTACTATTTACTTTCTGTTTTCCCAATAACTCAGAATTACATTGGTAAAATAAAAATTGATCAGTGATTCTTGATATATCATATAATTCAACGTAATATAGATATTCTAGAAATAATTTTATCGTGTCGCGTCTCACTGATATTTTCAATTTCATAGGTTCTGCAAAATTTGAAAAATTTCTATCCAATTTACCGTATCACGAGTATCACTCGTTATTGTACGGCAAGCGGTTAATATAAAGTTTTGACAAGGAAGGCGCACATGTCCGCTCTTCTGGAATCATCGATATATACGGGAGGCGTATATATACGATCTTGAAGAACTGTCTATATAAGAGTTTGACTGTAAACAGCGTATATATACGCTCTCAAAGATCCGTTAACCCTTTTAGTGCCGGATGTCGATATATTGTCATAGCAACACTCCTAACGCCGATCATCATGCGATTATTATTCAGTTTGCTCATATGATATTAGTAATTTAAAAGAGACACACAATTTATGCTCCATATTACGTTATTCTATATTAAACTACGACCAAATGATGATTCTTTTTATTTCTAACTGTCTGCAATCACTAACCGACTTGTTCATCTTTCCAAAGAATCTTAGATAAATATTAATTCTACGATTTTCAACGAATATTGAATTAGATTTGTTAATAATTTAACACATTTTTCCGGTGGGCAGTAAAAGGGCTAATACATACGAGAGTTAACACTAGAACTACGGAAGTGGTGAAGTTGACGGATTCGTCCTTATTTATAAAAATTCTTCAAATTTATAGGAAAACATGCGCAGTGAACAATCTTCGTATACGTTTCGACGCATAAGTAAATCAACCGGTATTCTTCTCTGCCGCGTGATTAGTCTTCTTTCAAAATACTTATGTATTACATTTAAATATAGCAGATGTAACGTCCATAGTTCCAGCGTCGATAAAAGTGCAGGTTATAGAGAGCTAACGAGAAAGAAACCGAGTCTACCGATTCGTCTACATCGAAAGAAAAGAAACTTACTTGTCGTTAAAGCCGCATACTTCTTCGATAAGCACAGTGCGCTCCTGTCTTGTAGCATGGGTCACGCACTTTTCGACCACGTTGCTCGCGAACTTATGTTGCGAAAGAGTAAGTACTTTACCCCTGACACTGCTGATTAACTGCGCCTTGTCGTCCGGCTTTCCATGCTCTTCAAAACACGAGAGAGAAATCCCCGTAAAGTACTCGTAAAACCGTCATTCCTCGAACGGCAAATATTCAACGGCGAACTATTACTTACCAAGTACATGCTGGATTACGTAATTACCATACTGATCTTGAATTAGCTGATCAGTGGCGGCATGAAGCTCTTGAAGAATTCCCTGAGTTTGTTCAGGAGTGCAATGCTCGAGTATGCGTTGAATCACTCTACACCCGTATGGATGAGTGCTCAAAGAGTAAACCTGACCGGTGAACGCTCCAATGACGAACTGCAGTGCACGTGGCTCCACGCACTCGATGCATTTTTGCACAACGTGATTCCCATTTTGATCCTTGACGCACTTCAAAACGTGACCGTCCAATTCTCGAACGATCTCCTGCTGTTGCTCCGGTCCGATGGATTCTAGAGCTTTCTGGATCACCCTGCAGCCGTACATTTGCAACGCCAAGGGTAGTACGTGTCCTCGGACCTAAATCAAGCAAAAAAGTGGAGTATAAGTGTCCGAGGAACTTGTGGAGTTCGTTTTAACTTTGGAAGGTGCGATAGGGTTACGTCTTTCACGATTATACAATCGTTGTACGTTCATTCGATTAGCGAATATGGTACTACGGTGGAGAAAGTGTAACATTTGATACTCTACGGCGCAATGTAAATATCGGACCGGATTTACCGGAATAATTGCAAAACAAAAGATATCGGAAGCCATGGGGATTAAAAAAATTGTGATCTCTCTTAATGAAATTGCAGCTGAGTGAAATTTTGATGAGCAATTATACCGAATGATGGTCTATAGTTACAAGTAGCATCAGCGAACGTCTCATGATTGATGACTATAGCCGCTGAAAGTGTCGGGACTTTAGAGTCAGCTATATTTCGCATTACTCTTTTTTTTTTAATATTGTGCAAGCCCTTTCTCGAATTAATGTAAATTAGTTTAAGAGCAGTACAAGCGAGCAATTACTCATAAAGTATATCGCGAGTGATTGCTAATGGGATATTCGATTCCCACGGTCTTTTGTGGAACAGAGAAACCATGTGCGACTAATTGATAAATACTTGCACGACAAGTGAACTCACGGGACTCATTTATGCTCTCTATTTTGCTGCGTAAACTGGATATTACGAGGGAACGGTGTTTGACGAAATGCCAAAGGAAAGAATCCTGGGATTACCTTTTGAGCGAGAGTGGACTTTTGTTCCGGCGTCCCGTACTCAAAGAACTTTTGGATAACGTAATTCCCGAAAACGTCTGTCATAAGAGAATATGCCGAGGTTAAAATTTCCTGGAAAACAAGCTGCTTTTCGCTGGCCGAGGCACGTTCTAATTTCTGCTGAATGAAACGGGAACCGTGCTGGTCTTGGCTAAACTCGACTATGTGATTCGCCAGGTCGCGTAACTGAATACTTGGGAATCTGCAACATAAGAAATTTCCGCTCAAGTGAATATCATTTTTTACCTGTTACGATCGCGCTTATTTTATCAAAGTCTCTTGTCAGTTAGTTAAAATTCTGTTAATAACGTTATTCGGCATGTAATTGCCCAAAAAGTCTATTAGCACTTTAATGGCCGCACGTCTACCCAGTGAAACTTCACCGGGGGCGGCAATATCTTTAAAGAATTAAATTAAAAAAGGCTCATATAAATTCACGAAATAATTGAACATGTGCGAATGCACATTTTTAATAAAAATAAACGCAATAACATACACATGTTGCGTGAGCGGCCATTAAAGTGTTGATACGCATTATTAACCCCTCGCCGTGCGATTTCTTTTTTCATTATCTCCGCAACAATTCAGAATTAAATTGGTAAAATAAAAATTGTACAGTGATTTCTGACATGTCATATAACTGAACGCGATATTAATATAATAAAAATAATTTCATCGTGTCGCGTCTCACCGATGCCTTTAATTTCGTAGGTTTTGCGAAACTTGTAAGCTTCCTACTCAATTTACCGCAGCACGTGCAAAACGGATATATGTGCCGATGATTAATGAAAATGATTCGAGGAAAAATTTGAAAAACTTGACTTATCAATGATCTTTTGCTGCGCCAATGCAAATTACTTAATTAACCCCTTGCCCCATAATAACGAGTGACACTCGTGATGAGGTAAATGGGATAGGAAATCTTCATGTTTTGCAAAACCTATCAAATTGGAAATATTAATGAGACGCGACGCGATAAAATTATTCCTGTAACATCAATATTACATTAAATTATACGATATATCAAAAATCACTGATCAATTTTTATTTTAGCAATTAAATTCTAAATTATTGTGAAGGCATTCACAAAAAAACCGTAGGGCAAGGGGTTAACACGTTCGCGGACTGTCAAAATTTCAGTTGGCTGCAAAAATTGACAGTCAAGTATTACACTTCTAACTTACACTTCCAACTACACAGAGAAAAAATAAAATTGTACGGAAATACTCAATGAATCATTTGGCCACCACTTCAAACTGCATAATAATTACAGAAAATTAAAGTTATATAAAATTAAATTAATTATAATTGACTTTATCATTTGGCATGACATGAATGCTACTGACATCAATGCTACAGCATTCATGTCATCCTACATAACGATGAAAATGGATATTATAGCATTCACGTCCGCGAACGTATTAATAGAGTACTCGAGCACTTGGAAGAAATGAGCATGAAGCCCGTACCTATTATTCCTGAAATCTTCGAGTAAACGTGATCGTCCTGCAGCATTTTTATCTCCGATGTTGGTGGTACCGCCACGACCAGGTTTGCCCACTAAATTGGGAAATAGAGAGCTACTAGAGCCGAAGACTCCATTAGCTGTTAAAGCCGGAACTGCACTAGCACGGAACTTGGCTTCGGCGCCGGGAGCAGCGGATACTCGGCTGGCTCCTCCGACGAGTCCGCCCAAAGATCCTCCTAAAGTTGGCGGCGGTGTCAAAGACAATCCTAAGGGGCTTGGGGATGCTGTTACAGTACCTGAAACGAAGAAGCGCCCAGAATTAGTCGAATTTAGAATTGAAACCAATGTTCAACTGTACAATGATTTTGAATTTTCGGTTTGAAGCCGAGATGAGTGTTGTAAAACATCCGGCGGTTCTCCAACATTGCTGCTGGCTTCATCAGGGTGAGACTGATACTGATACGGTATCAGATCACCCTGATGAAGCCATCTCTGATCTCTGAAGCCTCTGAAGCCGAATTTCAAAACTAATGTTCGGTTAACGACGGCCGCGAAAGCCTGAGAAAACACTGTTCAAGTCAGAGAAGACTGTTTTGGCAGGAAAATAATAAAGTAGGAAGATACTGTTCACGGAGAACAGTAGGTAGGGAAAATAGCGTGAAATGGTCAAGATAATGAATAAAATAAGAAGCAAGACTTACCAAGAGCGCCATAACTCTGCGGCCATTTCGCTCGACTGTATTCCAAACTGGGGCTGAAGGCAGAAGTGTTTCTATCGAAGGAATCTCTTCGTGCGGTCGAAGACGCGCCAAGACCGAGACCTGCAAACGCAAAAGGAACACCGGCTGTTGCATTGCCACTGACTTGAGAAGCGAAGATACTTTCACGATTCCAAGCAGAGTCATCGGCGGATAAATATACACGTTTAACGCGTTCCGTGCCACTTGTGTCCCACAATGGACTTTCAGTTTGGAACATTTCTACGTTCCACGGTTTACTATGGATCCGCTGCACCGTTCTTAACCTGTTAACCGGGTAGGACGTAATATTTCGTCACACCAGGAAGACAACTCTGATGCGTATGACGATGTTTTTCGTCGTGGCAATTTTTAAATATGGTATGTTGAACGCATTACATTTTACGTTATTCTTTTCCATTAAATTCTAGCGTGGTACTTTAGGTGTGATAATATTATTTCTCACTGCGAAGAAAAAAGTCTCCAGTTTGAAACGAGTCGAACAAAAGTTAATTCCCCGGTTAACAGGTTAATAATAGCACGCCGAAACGGCCGAATAACGAATGATTTTACAGCGTGCAATACCAAGCTGCAAGTCCTCGCCGAACTAGGAGAAAGGAGGCCGTAGCCGAAAATTTGTACAGAACGGTAAAATCGTAAAAATCGACCACCCTCGGTCACTGGGTCACTCCGTGCCCGTAAGGGTCGAAGGAAAACCGTGTGTGTTTGCCATCGGTGACCTACGCGGCCTGAATAGAAAGTCGAAACTCCAACGGGCCGAGTTTGAAAGTCGAAATTGCACCGGCCTCGATCGAAAGTCCTACAGAACTCCACCTGGCACGTTCAACGCGTTAACACGTTAAGCGCCACGCCGGTCCCTAAGGACCGGACGTTCATTTTTCGTTTATGTTGACTCTGAGCAATGAAAACCGACGGTTCGTTTTTTACCTAAACTACGCTGTCGCGTCTGAACGATCCATTATTAGTGGTTTTAAATAAGAAATCTATCATTTTCTCAAAAATTAATATAGTTTATTAAAACAAACAGAAAGATACCTTTCGTAATAAATGGTCTAAACAGAAGGTGTATTACCGGTCCCTAGGAATCAGCGTGGCGCTTAACGTGTTAAACACAGAATCGTAAAAAGTCATGCGTTACGAGGGGGGAAAAAAAGAAACAAAACATTTCTATCGTTATATACAAGAGGAACGTCAGCGTGGTTGAATTGTACGATCGGCAGGTAACATGTTGCAAGTTTTGCACGTAGATTTCCATGGCTAAGAGGGGGAGGGGATCGGTACCTGTGCTCTGAAGCTGAGCAGGCGATCCAAGTGCTCCCAGAGGGGAGCCTCCGTATCCTAGGGCTGCCAAGCCAGCCGCAAGTCCTGATCCTTGCTGCTGTGCCTGTTGCACCGCGACTGCTTGAGCCTGTGCAACCACTGCCGCTGCACTGCACGCCGCCAGACCTGCACCAAAAGCCCGCAACCCACACAACGCTCTTAGTCGTCTATTAATTGCCGTATGTTACAAACCTTACACCGCCTATAAGCCTAGAAGAGCGAGATTGCACATCCAACGCGTATGCGCACGCACGCAATCCGCTTTTCTTTTTGCAACGCGGGAGGTCCGACTGTGCTGTACTGTATTACTATTTCTTTTCTCTTATTTTCTTTTTTAGTCACCATGGTTAATTGTATGTATACATGTATACATGGAGGGTATACATTTATGTACAGAGAAAGAAAAACAGACAGGGTGTTAACGTTAATGTCGAAGGGCTCCTTCGGCTCGTTTTTTGGTCGGAGATTTCATGAGTTTTGTGGGTAATGTCGTATTGTGGAGATAATTTGATTGGGTATTGTTTTTTGTAAGTTACAGAGTGATGTAATTTTAATCTGATCTTTAGGTAGTCTGAGATTCATTTATCGACATCTTTCAATTTCTTGTTAACACTAAACCTACCATGGCGGTCAAATGACCGCTTTATGATTTTTTCTAAAAATTCCGCAAATTGATCGGGCAGCCATTCGGTACATATGTTAGATCCATCGTATAGAAGAAAAATTACTTAACTAATCATCTTTTTCACCTCTTTAAATCTCTTTTTCCAAAGTACTTATTTGGTATATTTCAATATAACTGATATAAAGCCGGCAAGTTTAGTGTTAATTAGGTTTAGAACACGAGTGTTTTAGACTGAGCCGATAGTAGGAAATTCACCCTTTGACTGCGAAAGACGTATATATACGGTTTTACAGATTCATTTTGCTATAATTACGCAGTCTTAACGACGTAATGCAAATATCACGCCGTATTTTTCTAACGGTTCCTCGTTAAACTCCGCCACAGTCAAAGGGTTGAACAACTTATCGAATACTTTAACACTAGATTTACGGAAGCCGTCAAACTGACGGATTCCTACTTTTTTAAAAACGGTTTCCAAATTTACAGAGATGTGGTACAGTCAATATTTCACTTGTATCTTATAATATACAAATTACTTAACACTAGATTTACCATACCAGTCAAAATGACTGGTACACAATTTTTTCCAAAAATTCTCCAAATTGATATGAGAGTCATAGAATAGATATTCTACGTCCATCTTATAAAACATAAACTGCCGAATCAATCAAGTTTTCCACCTCTTAATTCCCCTTTTTTCAAAATACTTATTTAATATTTTTAAATATGATAGATTTAACGCCGGTAGTTCTAGTGTTAACCGATCTTCGTCTTTACCCGTTGATTCCTCTTTTTTCAAAGCACTTATTTAATATATTTAACTGTGACCGATTTAACGCCCGTAAATCTAGTGTTAATAAAAAACTGTTAAATCCTTTCCAAAAACGACATTACTCATAAAACAACTCAGCACATACATCATGCACGTACAGATAGGAAAATTGATTTCCACCCTCCAAGTACCAGCAGACAGAAAGAACTTTCCGTGAAGTAAAAAAAAAAGGAATTCTTTTTCGGTACTTCGAACGTCGCAATCAATTTCCTCGAGTGTACTTCTCGAGAGGGAAACGTATCTACAATGTGGATCGTCGATCCAGCTTTTTTTAGTCACGTCGCGTAAAAACGTTTAAACGGACAAGCTTACCTAAACATTCTCCGGGTGTGGCATTGCTATGGGACGTGGGGGTCGGTTGCGAGTAGAGACTCGGTGGTGGAGGAGCAGGTGGTCCCGGTGGTGGCTGAGACGGGGCTCTGTTTACCAAGACGGGAGCGGGGCTGACTAATCTCATGGGGGTCGCTGCGGAGCTCAAGCCGCGCACGCCGCCCATCACTATGGATCCATTTTGATCGTAGTATGCTGGTATCACTTGGTACTGACCCTGCACCTGAAATAGCAAATTTTTTATTTCCTTTTTTGCTGGATTTTACAGTGTTTTCGATATTTTAACCCTTTCGCTATGACTGGCTCCGCCACGGAGTCCCTCGTGTGAAACAGTGCGCCGAGCCACAAGTGGGAACGTTATGCGCGCGCAGCCTTCAGCATTCGTGGCCACATCTTTTGCCTTAAAAGCGCCGTTGCGACGCTGCTTTTAGAAGCAAGATGATTTGTGTTCGTAAGAATGTGTTTGTATTTCTGAACTCTTTGAGGCACGGGAATTTAAAAAATAAAATGACGCATGTTGCACGCACATTTTTTTTTAGTTGAACAAAGTTGGTTTGATTTTATTAACAGTTATACAAATTTTGGAGGTGGGACAAAAAATATCCCACTATGCAGATTGACGCGTGGAAAAGTTGGGACACTTTTAGTCCTGCCGTGCCTCAAAGAGTTAAGTGTACTTATCCGTGTAACTTGTCTTAACTTTTGACTCCATTTTTGTGGCCGGTGACTATAGTCAGCCGTGGTAGCGAAAGGGTTAAAGAAGGGGTAGTCAGTTTGGCACCTACTGCTCATTGGGCGATTCAAGGTGAAGCTACCTGTTATTTGTTTAGCAACGACTATCGCTCGAGTTGAGTTTGTTTCTTTTTTAAATAAAAGGATAAATTAAACTACATGTTTTTACTAAGCATCTACTGAGAAACGTCGAGTACTTTACAATTGCGTTAAATTAAGTTACTGCGAAATCGATGGGTAATACGAAAATTGTACTGTTAAAGATACAAAAGTGGGTGGTAGAAATAAAAGGCTGAATACTGCTGCTTTAATAGGTGAACGCCATGGAAGTCACCGGTGACCGGAATTATTCCAATTTTCTAACAATTCAATACTTAAATATTGGCATTCAAGAGGTAGAGATGTGATTTTCATATAAAAAGTTTCACTTCGGTAAAAATGGTGAAACTAGCGAAATACCGGTGGCGTTCAAAGCGATAAAGCGTAATTTGTGGAAGCAGAAAGATTTAGAAAGATTCAGAGAACAGTATCAAGTTCATTTTAATCAATTCGATATGAAGTGGATGTTTCTTTCTGAATTTTTCGGATTTGGCTGCATATGGTGGTTTCGTGAAGAAGAAAAATATAGAAAATAAATTTAGCTACAGCAATCATAATTTCAAACATGGCACTTCATATTATGAGCGGTTTACGAGAAAAATTCCCGTACAACTCGATTTTCTATACCGCGAGTTCCCACAACACGGTACACATTAACACTTCCGGTACCACTTTTGCAGGAAATCAGAAACAGGTTTTAAGTAAGACGTTCTTGCTCGACACTTCATTTCCATTAACACATATTTTCTGGAAGCTCTCATGAAACGCCCGTAAAGTGGCACAAAATACTGAAATTGGGATACCGAGTGCATTTTACATAAACATTCGTCGTCGACAGTAGCTATTGAACTCTCTTCGGGTATATATGTCCCAGTGATTACCCTTGTTATACGAGAGTCTATTGTACAGTCCGACACCTGAAAGATGGCTAGGGAGCGGCGAACCCTCTCGTTCTCAGCCGCTTATTCCCGCCGTTTCGTTTTTGGAATTCTCAAAACTAGCCACCTAAAGTAAACAATCATGTGGAGTGTTTACAATAGGAGACTGAATTTGGGAATTCCAGAAACGAAACGGCGGGAATAGGCGTTTGAAAACGAGAGGTTCCGCTGCCCCCTAGCCATCTTTCTGGTATCGGACTATACCAGATCTCCCCGCTATCCTTTAACACTTTTATGAAGTCAACATCAGAAAAAATACTGTAATTCACGGTTCCACAAAATAACAAATAAAATACAAAATAACATAGTAGTTCAACGAGAGAGGTTCCGTTGCCCCGTACCCATCTTTCTGGTATCGGACTATACCAGATCTCCCCGCTATCCCTCGACACTTTTATGAAGTCAACATCAGAAAAAATACTGTAATTCACGGTCCCACAAAATAACAAATAAAATACAAAATAACATAGTAGTTCAACGAGAGAGGTTCCGTTGCCCCCTACCCACCTTTCTGGTATCGGACTATACCAGATCTCCCCGCTATCCCTTGACACTTTTATGAAGTCAACATCAGAAAAAATACTGTAATTCACGGTCCCACAAAGTAATAAATAAAATACAAAATAACAAAGAAATTCAACGAGAGAGGTTCCGCTGCCCCTACCCATCTTTCTGGTATCAGACTATACCAGATCTGCCCGCTATCCCTTAACACTTTTATGAAGTCAACATCAGAAAAAATACTGTAATTCACGGTCCCACAAAATAACAAATAAAATACAAAATAACATAGTAGCTCAACGAGATAGGTTCCGCTGCCCCCTACCCATCTTTCAGTTGTCGGACTGTACATCCAATTTCATCGAGTCAGCCATAAACTTCACATACTCTACGTCGCTGCGCTTGCAACAAAAGTGCGTCACTCCATTAGAATTTTCCCAACCGAGAGTCCAAAACCCTGACAATACAATTTATTTCTAAACGCGTGCGCCGAGAAAGAGGCAAACGGAGAGGCAGAAAGAGACAGAGACAGAAAGAGAGATGCAAAGAGCACGGCAAAACACAAGAGACTAATTAGTTGCTCACAGTCTGCGCCAAATTATTTGCAGTGTCTTGAGCAGCAGCTGCCGCAGCCGCTGCTGAAGAAGGTGTCAGTGGTCTCCTGGGTGGTGGAGGTGCTGCTGCCTGTGGTGGTGCTTGGGGCAGCAATCCAGCCGGATAAACCCATGGGCCAACACCATAATACTGTGGCACTACTGGCGGTGGTGCACCAGCTATCAATGCACCGACGTAAGGTTCCTGGCCGCTGATAACGGTATACGGTGCCGTAGGAAAGTTTTGTTGCTGTTGTTGCTGTTGCTGCTGCTGGGCCTGAGATGCGGCCAGGTACTGTTGCTGCTGCTGCTGCTGTTGCTGTTGCAACAGCTGCAGCTGCTGCGGCGTCGCACCTTGCGGCTGACTGCGGAACAGTTGCTGAAACACAAATAGACAATCTCATGTTAGACGATTTCTACTTTATTACGGGTTGTTGTTTATTTACTGCGGATGAGATTTCTCATTTGTATCGGGGAAAATTTGATCGTTGCGGCGGTATCGTCGGGAATTCGTTGTTTCGGATGGGTTTCGATGTCTCGGGGGTTGGAAAAATCGAAGTGAGAAGGTTCGAATATGAGGATAGTATTGGAAAAATTGTCTCTATTCCCATAGCCAATAGAGATTGTATCGTACGTATTTCCTGTTGTTCGTGCAGACTACAGAAATCTCGCGTGGGAAGCGTCAACGCGGAAAAATAATAGAATGAATAAAAGATTCGCAATTCAAATTATCTTCACTTCGAAGTAGGTTACACTTCGATATTTGAAATATCCTATATTATATTTGTAAGTTGGATGAATCTCTCGTGAAATGATAATTCATTTATCGCTTAAAATATGGGAGCATTGAGAGACGATGAATCTCGGTTATCCGTAAATAGAAAACGGGGAAGACGCTTCCGCCAATATTTGATTTCCCTCGTACGCGCGCTTCGGGCGCATCTTAAACGACGATATCTATAAATTCCGTGGTTGAACGTGGCGAGGTCGCAAAACATTGGAAATGACGTCACTTCGTCTTAATTTATTCGACAATGCGCCCGAGCATTTACCTAGGCATTTTGGGCAGACCTCCAATCGCCGAGACTGAAGAGATTAAAGACGCTTTTAAGGATTAAAGCATCTCGCGCGCGACGGATGGAACAGTCTGCGATCGTGTGTGCAGCTTTCCACATTTAATCTCAATTCAGTTTTCACGATGAATCCCCGGGACCTTTAATCTCGTAGCTTTGCTATACGAATTATATTACGGAAGCTTTGTCTTTCAGGAGGGAGATTATTTTATTATTCTTCTTTGTAATAGAACGGAAAAGGTACTTATGAGAAAAAAACAATAATCTTCGGGATAAGTAATAGTTGAATGGATTTTGGACTTACTTTTATAATTCAGCGGAAAATTTTATATTAACCCTTTGCGGATGGAGACTTTTTTGAATATTGAGAAATAAGCACTTCTTTGGCGATAAAAAACCACCTTTCTATCCGAAAGTCATGGTGTTAATGTATAGACTATAAATTACTATTTGTGTAATCATATTGCAAAGATCATATTGCAATTTTTTAACTCTGACAGTGTTTACTTTCATCGATAAAGTATAATCAGAATTTCCCTCAGACCATATATATGCGTCCGTAGTCCTCAAAGGGTTAATTCATCAATCGAATGGATTAATTTTAATAAATACGTTGCTACTTAATTTAAGTTTTAGTTGCCATAGTCATCTCATCTAGGTTTTACAGAGTTAGATGCATTTTATTAGCCCGATTCTACTAATTGGGAGTACTTTGTTTGAACTCGATTCCCTATGGTTTCTTATCAAAGGTTTACAACGCAAAACTCGAAGAATTCTTCCATAACTATTTCTTCCGAGGTCGTGATCTATCACATGATAGGCTAGAACGAGTCTCCAATAGCTGGCGAGTCTTTGAACTCAATTCTACCAATTGTATAGTCCGACAACTGAAAGATGGCTAGAGAGCGGCGAAGCTTCTCCTTTTCAACCGCTTATCCCGGCAGTTTCGTTTTTGGAATTTCCAAAACCAGCCACCTAAAGTAAACGACCATGCGGAGTGTTTACAATAGGAGACTGGGTTTGGGAATTCCAAAAACGAAATGGCGGGAATAGGCGTTTGAACACGGGAGGTTCCGCTGCCCCCTAGCCATCTTTCAGTTGTCCGACTATAACTTCTACCTTTCTACTCCACTCTATAGTTTCTTACTGAAAGTTTACACCGCAAACTTCCCAAAATTCCTCCAAAATGATTTTTCCGAGGCCGCGATCTATCAAATGACGATCTAGAAAAAATCTCTCGAAGCCAACGACCCTCTTCCAACTCCGCCAACCGTAAGTTCTACCTTTCCGCTCCGCTCCCCATACAATCTCACTGAAAGTTTACACCGGAAACCCCCAAGAATTCTTCCATAACTATTTTTTCCTCAACGATTCACCAAACCTGAACGTCTTCGCATCGAAGATCTCCGCCTCGCGTACGTGCGAATCGACGGTAACGTAATACGCGCTTCGAGGCTCGATGACGACATCCTATTACCACGAGAATCGAGCGGGCCAGGTTTAAAGTTTCGAATCAAGGTCAAACGGAGAGACGAGTGAAGTGAGAGAAGGAAAGAACGTTCAAGTTTGAGACAAGCGGCGTAAAAGCAGCGTTAAAAACCGGCGACGAGTAAGGCCGGGTTGGCTGTCTCGGGTCGACGACCCCCTGCGGACGTTCACCGACAAGCGTTCGCCTCTATCTTACCGGTACTCGGCTCTGAACTCTAATTGACCGACAAACGCGCGCGCGCTACGGTTTGCCATGACGCGCCATGTGTATCGGACGACAGAATCACGTCTGGCCCACCTCCGTGACTTTTTGCTGGCTTCCTCAGTTGGAAACCTCGCTTTCGTGACCTTGGAACCAGCCGGGAAGAGGAGAAATATTAATAGACGTAACTTTAGGTATATTCTGTCCCGTGGAAACAGGAGAACAATTAGACCTTTTTTCTATTCGAGACGGTGATTCTCAGAATGTAAAAGGAGAGTTAATGGAAAGTTAATTCTGTTCGGTTTGTAGTAAGTTGTCGAATGCTGATCGTGGGGTAGAGTTTGATTCTGTTTGCTCGAGGTAATTCACTTTTGGATGATGTAACTCATGGGAGGAACTGGAGACGTGGGAAAGTGTGGTTGTTTGGGGAGAGGTTGTTACCAGCAGGTAGAGATTTGAGATGAAGAGATGAATTGTAGGATGGAGGAAATGTACATGTATTTTCTTGATTGTAGTCATTATTAAATAAGTAGGATTGTGGGGGAGAAAAATGGCAGTTAATTAGGAAACGTAGTTCTTCACGAGTGAACTGGAAAATCTTTGATATTGCAAAAATTCGATATCACAACTCGTTGCGACTATTATAAAACCACACTGTGACTTTTGCGCCCCCCTGTATAAAGCAATGGCCAGCAAAGAGAAATTACTTAGTAACGCTGCCGTATTAATTCATTTTGTTTTAGAATAAGACACTTAAGAATGTTTGTCCTCGATCAGTATGGTAACTAAAAATAAAACCGCTTCTCAGCCTTTCGATTTAACACTAGAACTACCGGCGTTGTATCTAATACATTTAGATGTACTAAATAATTATTTTGAAGACAAAGGAATTAAGAGATGAAGAGGATTATCAATTAATTTCCGTGTTATAAGATAGATGTGGAGTATCGTATGGCTGCCCTATCAATTTGAAAAAATTTTCGAACAAATTGGAGACCGGTCATTTCGATCACCTAGGTAGTTTTAGTGTTAAAGACTTGAACTTCTAATTGGCGTAAGATTCTGCCACCTCTGGAAATTCTTTTCTAAATTATTGTTCAATACGTCAAACAATAATTAATATCAACCCATGGAGACGCAGAATTTTAAACATTCAGAGATAATCATTTATTTAGCGATCAAAAGTTACCTTTTTACCAAAAACTCAGTGTGTTAATATATACGAACTATAAATTACTATTTGCCTAGTCATATTTCAGGGATTATATTACAATTTTTCAACTTGCGCCAATAAACTGAGATTTTTTTTTCTCAGGCCGCATATATGCGTCCGTGGTCCTCAAAGGGTTAAATATCTTAACATCCAGAATCCCTCAAACAAGCCACTGAACACCAGTAGCAGTTTTAGTGTGTAATTCAACGAAAGGAAACGCGTAACTTAAACTACACTCCTCGAGTCCCCAGTATTCATTAGAAAGGGCGTGCCCTACAATTCGGTGCAATTATCTTCATCGCGAAAAACTCGTCTCGGTTCTTCAACAAAGATTACGACCCAGTAAATAAATAGTCATCGTTCGAACAAGCAGTTTCGTCTAGAGAGAGCGTAGAAATCCGAACCATTCACGACACGCTCTAGCCCTCAGAGTCAGCGATGCGTTTCGGGTATTAACCTCTTCCGGAAGCGGCTCGAGCTTGAGCCAAGGCCACGGTTACGTTTCATGATTATTCTGTGCACAAATCTTCCGGATCTTTCCATCCTAACCTTCGAGCCGCAACTCTTTCGGCTGCTAAACCAATTTGGCTTAAATAAAATAGACGGCTGGGAATATTGTTAGACATTTTTTAGAAACTTTTGGAGATTTTCTAGTTTGGAGACTGATCAAACGAATTTAGGGCTACGGTTGGTTAACGCGTTGAACGCCAATGGTATTTTGTTAGTTTTGTCATTTCTACCGAAGTGAAAGGTTTTTCTATTAAAATTACATCTTTTTAAAGCAGAAAGTTCAAAGATACAGATTGATAGATATTCGGCAGAACTTTATCTTCTTAACGACAATATTTCAATATTGGATATGTTAGAAAATTTGTAAATATTGCGATTTGAAAGTCATATGAAATTTCAGTGAATTCAACAGTGCCGGTCACTGGTGACCCCCATGGCATTCAACGTGTTAAAGACACAGATAGATAGATATTCAACAGAACTTTATCTTTTTAACGACAATTTTTAAATATTGAATATGTTAGAAAATTTGTAAATATTGCGATTTGAAAGTCATATGAAATTTTAGTGAATTCAACAGTGCCGGTCACTGGTGACCCCCATGGCATTCAACGTGTTAAAGTCACAGATAGATAGATATTCAGCAGAACTTTATCTTTTTAACGACAATTTTTAATATTGAATATATTACAAAATTCGTAAATATTGCAATTTAAAAGCCACGTGAAATTTCATTGAATTGAAGAGCGCCGGTCACCGGTGACCCCCATGGCAGTCCACGTGTTGAGAGCTGAAGATAGTTTCACCATTTTTACTGAAGTGCAACTTTTTCTATTAAAAACATATCTTTATAAAGCAGAAACTTCAAAAACACAGACGGATATATATTCAGCAGAACTTTATCTTTTTATCACCAATATTTAAACATTGAATATGGCAGTTAACGTGTCAAAAGATAAAGACTCGGAGTAACATTCAGATGGTACGGGTTTAAATCCTCCTCTTTCACCTTGCAGACATTTTTATTATCATTGTTGATGTTGATTGTGACATTTTTATTTAACTTCTTCGATGATTCGGAGCC
Source organism: Cerceris ruficornis (assembly GCA_963989415.1). Lineage (NCBI taxonomy): Eukaryota > Metazoa > Arthropoda > Insecta > Hymenoptera > Crabronidae > Cerceris > Cerceris ruficornis. The sequence continues at coordinate 29,612,782 of OZ022519.1, forward strand.
CACCTAAAACAGTAGGTCCCAAAAAAACCAAAGCGAAAGAACAAAGTCCAACGCAGAACCAAAGCGTCCATCTTAAAGTACAAATTACGCTAAAAGTTTCCGTTAAAAGAAATAAACGTGAATCGTCCGAAACGAAGCCTCGTCGTTCATGCGCGACACGCGGCAAAAAAAGGGGCAAGGGGTTAAAAAAAAAAGAAGAGGAACGATCGAGTGGGTTACTACTCGATTCACGGCCGAGTTTTCAATGAACTTACAGCAGGAGCCGCGATAGAAAAGTCATTAGTGCCCTCGAACGGGAAGGAGTCGAAACGGCGAATGCCTTAAATGGAAATCACGGTGATTGCGTTTGAAAAGGGGTGAAAAAAAAATGGGGTTGAGAAACTCCGGCGCAGAACTGGGGAACATTTGATTTCGGCAAGGGTGGGAAACAATGCCGTGGATCATTGTGTAGGTGAGAAGGGGGAGGAGTGGGATACGTTCCTGGAAGTGTGACTCACTGTTGAATACATAAGGTTTCCGCCGGCGGCTTACAAATCCGTCCTACAATACGGGCCTATTGATTCCTGCTCTCTCTTTCCCTTTCTCTCCCGTCTTTCTCCCTGTCTCTCTTCGCGGTGGAGTAGTATCCATCCACGGGAGAGGAGAGAATATCTGGCACGAGTCGACCGTGACAATCGTTGCCAGATTTTTCGAAAACCCTTCCGGCATTATCCGTTGTTAATGGCTCGCGGCGTCGTCGTTCGCCTCTTCGTGTGTTCGTCATATGGACAACGCGCGGCAGCACTTTCTACGTTCGTTAATCGCGTGGAACCAATGAAACGGACTTAACTCTTCGGCTTTGACCTCGGTACCGGTTCAAGGTGCACCCGTCTTAATTTCCTTTACTCGACGAGATAATTTCTTTGATGCATTTTAGAAATTCATTGGTCAATTTTTAGATGTAAATGTGTATTTTATCCGTTTCAGCGCCACGCAGCGCGATGGCGCTGTTCGCGTACTGTGATGAACTGTGTTGCGATGTTTGTTTGTGTCTCGACAATACATGAACGAAGCGCTATCGCGCTGCATGGCACAATCCGACACGGATTCTTAAAACCCCCTGGCACTAAAACGGTTAAAGAGGAGAAAGATTGAGATACGATCTATGTTGGAAAGTTTACATCCGGAGGAAGTGGCTGACGTCCACCCCTTGAGTGGGGAAGACGAGTGTCGGTCACATCAGTCTTCTATGGCTTTAGCACGAAAACTACCAAGATTTTTCAAAATAACTGGTACCCAATTTTTTCTAAAAGTTATATAAGAAAAATTACTTTACTGATCGTCTTCTTTGGCTTTTGACTCCTCTTTTTCCAAAGCACTTATGCAGTATATTTAACACGTTGAATGCCATGGGGGTCACCGGTGACCGGTGCCATTGAATTCACTGAAATTTCATACGATTTTTAAATTGTAATAGTTACGTATTTGTTAATTCAGTCAATATTTACACGTTCGTCCCAAAAAGGTAAAGTCCTGCTGCCTATATATCACTTTTTGTCCGAGGAACATTAAACTATCTGTAATCTTTCCATACAATTTTTTTTACAATTATTACTGAAATATTAATTCATTAAAGTAATAATTATATCGGATGAATTTCTTCGGTGGCGATTAAAAGAAGTCCGAATCAACGAGCGCAAGAACGCGCGATACAGAAATTTCATTCGTCGCTAAAGGGTTAAACCCGAGCGAATTATTTCACAATGCCGGGTGAGATTCAATCGCTTTGAATTGTTTTTTTTTCCAACGACGAAGAAAGGGTATTTCGAAGTGCCAACCAACAAGTCTCTTGTGAAATACCTATTCTACGTGTATGTATATATGCATGCATGTGCCGAGTTTCCATGTACGTATATGTGCCGAGTTTCTATGTACGTATATGTAATCTCCAATTCCAACCTATATTGGTCGGCCACGGAACAATGTAGGACTTTTATCGATCGATGAAAACATTCCGCATATCCGAAGGATACATCTAGAGATGGTACCGGCTGAATTGTAATTACGGCAGCGAAAATAGCATCGATAAATCGTATTAATTAACGCTAGATCTACCGATGATCGATCCAATATATTTTAAATTGTTAAAAAAAAATAAATGGAGGAAGCATTAAACTCGATCGACAAAAGCTACGGTGGAAAACAAAGGAAGGGCTCGCAAGAACTGATTCTAAGAGCAAATCTTCCGTCACCTCTGGCAAATTCGACCTAAATTATTATTTTTTAATTATATGGCGTCTGAGATGAAGGGAAAAAATTCAGGTCAAGTCATTCTGTCCATCTTGCTACGTCCAGCGTTAAATAGATTAAAAGGGCGTTGAATAAGCGAATGAATTCGAAATAGAAATAACACGAAATTAATTATGCGCAGGAAATAATGTCGAGTTGAAAAACAAGGCGGTATAAGACGAATCTTAACGTCGTGAACTCTTCATCCTCCTGTAGTGGAGTGCAAGTGACGAACTCATTAGTACTTCACTAATTAGCATTCGGTGCAAGTGGTATATTTGGTGGAGAAATAGTAGCGTAAAAATAGTTCAACTAATTGTAAATTCAATTCTTGTAAAATCCAATTGATTAATATACCATTTTCTCTAATCCGGAATGCACGTAACGCACTACTTTAGGTAATTAGAGTTCAAACAGGATTAAATCGTTCATCCTCGTATTTAATTAACTTCGCAGAAGTCAAAGTGCCCTTTCTGTCAAAGGGTAGATTTTTTCCTCTCGTATCTCAACAATCCTACAAAATTTGATCAAAAATCGTTGATTTCATGGTCGTCAGGTTCCTTTGTCAGTTGTCGCGTTATTGCTTTGTATCTCATTTCATTCTTTGCGTTTAGAATTGACGGTTTTGGCGTCTTCCAAGCCACTGACGCCATGATATAATTAACAATAATTTAAAAAAGTCTACTAATTGAAAATCCGAGCCTTTAACTTCATAACCATAGCAACTTCTTTGTGATCGAAATTCATGACATAACTTTCAAACATATTTCCTGGTATCATTTTATCAGCCATGAAACTGATCTCAGACTCCAATTCTGATAGTCTAACTCGATTTATTTTCTTTCTACCATTTTTTCTACGACTGTTAGCTTTAACCCTTTGCCCTGTGAAGTCACCTCCGGCGTGACAAAACTATTTTTCCCTAAAACTCTGAAGTCACTTCTGGCGTGACTTTTTCTGAATAATCGTTTTATTAATATAACATTAAACTTTAAATAACTGCAAAAATTTAATTAAATAAATCACAAAAATTAAATCAGAGTTGGCCGAGAACAAACTAGGAAAACAATTATAGTGCAAAAGGTTAACTGCTACGGACAGTTCACCAAGGACCTCCAATTTTAATTGGACCCCAAACCACCAAGGACGTAACACGCAATATTAATTACTAATTTAGAAAAACTCTATCAGAGATAACGGAAACACGAACTCGCGGCCACTAATTGGAAGTCCCAGCCTCTAAACTCCATAACCCACCATAGCTCCACCCTTCTCTTTCATTATGTTCACGGCTTTTCGTCCAGCTAAAAATCAACGCTTACTTTCCCTCCTCGATCGACCAACTGCTATCTACGAAAGATAACGTTAACACTGCAATGCCTCGAGAAAGGATCGTAGGTGTTAAAATAACCACCAGCCGATAATCGCCATGTTTGAAGCCCGGGCATTAAAGTTTGACCGACGGAATTGGCGGGAAACGCGGCTCCGCCGATTACACGGGGAAAAAACCGGCGGCGTAATCAGTGATATAAGAATCGTTAGGTAAGAGATATTTGTTACTAAATCCTTCGCAACACGGACGCGAAAACGGGTTTACCGGTGGGAGGTTCAACGAACCTTCGGGCCGCTCGTTTGACTTTCAAAACGGCGTGCTTCGAATGGCAACTTTAACATTTACTACGGCCACGTACGATTTCTGATCGTTTGTTTTAATGGAAGATGCTATGTTGATGAGGGCTCATGATGCTAAAGTGGATTTTTGGATAATTGCCGGTAGTTTGGAAATTTAATTAGGGTAAAAGGAGCAGGGTATAGTTTGTTGGATTCGTCTTAATTTCGTTAAGTGTAATGCTTTTAATGATGGAGGATTTAAGGCTTTCAGGATGCCAAGTTGTATATTATTTTTACTTTTGATTAATGTGAGGAATTATCAAGTATTCTTTTACGATGCTGTGTCTGCGGTTATACATTATCTGTATCTGTATCTTAAGCAGAACAATCACATTCTATGATCTGACTATGCAAATTTTTATCTGAATCAGTGAGGTGAAGGCCATTCGGTCTCCTTATAAGTAGATGGAACGGAGCTACGTCTACGATACTTTGCAAAATGACCCTAACAATAGAAATATCGCTTAAAAATGAAATATAGCAGTCCTATATCATTTGTAGGGTCGCTCAAAACTCCAGGTACCCATGGACCATCTGTGGTCAATTAACACTAGATTTACGGAAGCCGCCAAATTGAAGGGTTCCTAGTTGTCTTATAAACATTTCTCAAATTTACAGAGGCGCTGTACAGTAGATATTTCACGTGTATTTTATAATACAATAATAATTTTCAAAGTCCTTATTTAATATATTGCAATTTAACAGATTTTAGGCCCGTAAATCTAGTGTTAACGTCGCATCATTCAAGTAGCTAAAACAAAAATACAGCTGTATTCCTCAAAAACAGTCCCAACATTGTCGTCAAAAACAATAAACCCCAGTTAAACACTTGTCCTACAACCCCAAGAAATTTCAAACCGCAAGAAAATTCCAAAAATCCATAAACCAACAAATCGGTCCCTCAACGTTGCATCATCCGCAGCTAAAACTAAAATGCAGCTGCAACTCGTCAAAAACGATCATAAACTTGAAGTCGACAAGAATAAATTGCAGTGGAACAGCTGTCCAATAACAGCTAGAAATTCCAAACATTACAAAAACTCGAAATACCCATGGACCATCAATGCGGTCCGTCAACTGACGTCCCATTGCGCGGACAGGTGCGACGGGACATCAGCGCGACGATTCCCAAAGCGGAAGAGAAGATCTCGCTCGAGCGTGGATTTAACCGCGTCCGCGGCGCAATACATTTTTCCCATTAAACAGAGAGCGCACTGGTAAATGGGCCGACGAAGATCGGCATAATGCGGATATATCACCGGTCTCGAATCGGAGCATGCATCCGCAGTTGGTGTTTTATCGCTTCGCATTGTCAGAGGGACGCGAGAAAAGCGGAATCGCGACGCGGAGATCCCGCGAGCGACGTTTTCGATAACGCGCTTTAATTTCGCGGACGTTCCGCTACAAATATTAAATTCTACGCGAACACAGGTTATGCGGCTCGATGACCGATCGTATCTCTGACACGTTTATCGGGATTCGCGGCCGTGGAACGGTTTGGCGCGCGCGGGAAATTCGAACGTGAGATTAACGAGCGACGGGGAGAGCTTCAGTTTTGCCAGTTAATTATTACGTTTGGGCGTACGTTTGAATCTGTCGATGTTTAAAATAGCGTAATTACGTATTTACGAAATGGAGAAATTATCGTTTGGGGTAAAAGTTAATAATGCTTCTGGATTATTTGCTGTTTTAAGACACTTAACCCCTTGCACTACGATTACTTTTGCGACTGTGCGTGCAATAATTCGGAATTAAATTGCTAAAATGAAAATTTATCAGTGATTCCTGATATATGTTACAATTTCACGCAATATTAATAACATAGAAATAATTTTACTGTGTTGTGTTCCACTGATATTTTCAATTTCATCATTTTTGGGAAGCTTCTAAATTTCCTATTCCATCTACCGCATCACGAGCGCCACTCGTCATTATAGGCCAAGGGGTTAATCGTTATCTTCACGATTTCTTCCTTGATATGCCCCAACTAAGCATCAAATTACTAAAATAAATATCAATTGAGAGAAAATAAAATTAACATGTAGCTGATTTAATTGTTTTCCCGTCATCCAGAATTCTTTCCGCTTGGAACCCCTAAGTAAATTTCAACTTTTTCATTCTATCTTCTCCACAGCGAGTGTAACTCGATATTATAACTCAAAGAGTGGATAAACGTAGTTAATAAATATATAACATATATTAATTTACCACTTTCATCTCTCATACCTAACAGGTAGTCCGCTACCTTACGACGAACCCGCAAAAAGCTTCAAAAAGATTTACCATCTCTCTCCGCGTCCAGTTAAACTTTGAAGTCCTTCTTTTACCTTCCACTAACCGATCGAGGCCGCTGTTTATTTAAATAAACTGCGTACACACAAGGCAGAGAGGGAGATCGTTATTTTTAACTTAAAAACCACTACGATGCGCCTGATAATCGTTAAAGGCGGGGCTCCGTCAGCCACCTACACGATTATTATCAACGAGGGTGTGTCCATTCGCGTTAGACGTATTTAAGACACCTGATAACGTCAAGTTCTATTACACGTTACAAAAATCCCCATTTAATTCCCCCGCAATAATGCAAACGCTGAACCCCGAGCCAAAGGACATCGGCGCCCGTCGAAGAAGACACTCGTCGTCCTTGGAAAAAAGCGCGTGACTCAGGCATCGCGTATTTCAATGTTGCATTATCGGCTTCTTCGTTTACCTCGGGCTATTTTCTTTCGCCGAGGAATTATCGTGAGGTCGGTAAACGTCGATAGGACGACCGTAAAGTAACGCGTCGAAGGTAGAGAATTGCGCATACCGCGGGCTATCAGAAATTCTCCGGGTTCCCATTTCAACGTAACTGTAATGCGGCATCCACACAGCCGCGACAGGACGATTTTCAGTGTACGCGACACCACTGTATCTCGATGCACGTACGAAACTTTTCGATACCGACGACCACGGCGAAATGCATCGAGGTGCATTCACGGAGAGGTAATGAACGGTGAACTGGACGGAACTTTCCGCGACGTTGAATTCAACCGGACCCAGATTTCGGCTGCACATTAACATATCTCCTAGGAGTGCTATTGATCGGTGGCCGTGGAAAATTGGTTGGCGAGGTGTAAATTGGTCGTGTGAGGGTTTTATTTTTTTTTTAATTGTAAATGGGGGCTGAGAGTTTGTTGGAATAAGTTGAAGTTCAACGGTGAACCGGATGGAACTTTCCGCGATGTTGAATTCAACCGGACTCACATTTCGGCTTGCAAATTAACATAAATCCTAGGAGAGTGCTATTGATTTTGAGTGGAAAGTCTCTGGTTTTGTTAATGGTCGTAGAAAATTAGTTGGTGAGGTGTAAATTGGTCGCGTGAGGGCTTTAAGTTATATTTTTTTTTAATTGTAAATGGGGGCTGAGAGTTTGCTGGAATAAGTTGAAGTTTAACTGAGATTTCAGCTTACAAATTAACATATCTCCTAGGAGATTGCTATCGATTTTGAGTAGAATGTCTGTGGTTTTATTGATGGTCGTAGAAAATAGGTTGGCGAAGTATGAATTGGCCGTGGGAGGGTTTTAAGTTTTATTTTTTTTTAATTGTAAATAGGGGTTGAGAGTTTGCTGGAATAAGTTGAAGTTCAACAGAGATTTCGGCTTGCAAATTAACGTATCTTCTAGGAGAGTGCTATTGATTTTCAGTGCAAAGTCTCTGGCTTTTTTCATGGTCGTGGAAAATTGGTTAGCGAGGTGTAAATTGGCCGTGGGAGTGTTTTAAGATTTTGTTTACTTTTTTTTAATTGAGAAAGGGAGTTGGGTGTCAGTTGGGATAGGTGGGAGTTGATGATAGTGGTGATTGATGGTCTGGAGTGTTAATTTCGAAGGGTGTCATTAGTTTGGAGGGTTATTTTTAAAAGATAATGGAAAAGAAATAAATATAGATAACTTGAGAAACGGGGGCGATAATATTTATCATTAGTTTAGAATTTTATATTTAAGTTAATTTCAGAGAAATATAAATGAATATTAGATTCAGCGATTTGTAAATTGAAATCTTAATTTTGCAATGAAACAGTGACGTTATACTTGAAGGTAGATTTTATAAAAAAATATTTATCCATTAAAAGCGATTTATGCAGGAAAATTTCAATTGGAGAACAAAGTGGAGCCGGTATCGCGGAATTCAGGAAGCACATTCGCCGATTGAAATATTTATGGCATTCCCTTCGAAACTACCTTATAATACAACTTCGAACGAACGAAATGAAATTTCTAATTTAAACACGATAACACTGCAAAGCAGACGTGGAAATTTAATATTTATTTATCTCGCACACTTACGGCAACAGGGGTCATTGATATTCATTGTTATCGAGTTCCAGTTGTTAGTTTTCGTTGGAGGAGGTAATACGATGCAACTTTGATAACAAACGTTATATAATCAACCGAGTTTGTCAACAAAGATTCCCCGCGATGTTGTTAACGTCACTGTAAAACCGATATATTGCCTAACCCGTGATTATTTATATTATACGCAACAAAAACACAATGTTAATTATCAATTAATACACTTTGCAGCTGAACACTTCAATTTTTTAACAGCTTTTGCACTATGGTGTAGTGTTTATCGCTGCAAAAGAAAGTAACTGACGGCTGAAATTGTTGAAATTTGTAATTCACACTATTTTCATAATCATCGACACGTATTACTTCGTGGGACAATAGTGTTGTCTGATCTGTACACACTTATATCACTTATCCCGCTTATCTTAAAACACAAATTGCTCTGGGAATTCTGTGAAATTCGCTCCTGCAACCTTACTGACGAAAGAAGGCTTTACGAGATTAACACTAGAACTACCGACGTCAAATCTATTATAGTCTACCATATTAAATAAGTACTTTGAAAAAAGAGGAATCGAGAGGCCGAAAAGATGGTCGAATCGGTGATTTATGTTCTTTGACATGGACGTAGAATATTTATTCTATGAGTTTTCTATAAACTTGGAGAATTTTTGTAAAAATTTTGACCGGTTGGTAGTTCTAGTGTTAAATTACGGAAAAGTATGAACTTCTGGGTTGTCCTAAATTATCCTCGATATTCTCTTCTACAAGAACTTGCTACAAACGGCTAGAATACTGGTGTTTTTGATCAAATAACTTCAAATTTCGTCATATCTGTATGAGCTATCGTTGACCAACGTTGAACTTAACATCTTTAAAGAATTACGAATTGTTAACTCCCATTGAAAAATCCTTTTTCACTCGTCGACTGAAGTTAATTCACTCTACATCTTCCTACAGCAAGTAGAAAGTTAACTTTTTGCGGGCGGAGACATTTTTGAATATTAAGAAATAATAATTTATTTGACAATCCAAAACCACCTTTTTATCAGAAAGTTAGACTTTTGATATATACAAATTATAAATGACTATTTGTGTAATCATATTTCAACCGTTATATTCGAATTTTTCCTCACTAACCGTGTAGGCATGCGGCGATAAACTATAATTAAATTTTTTCTCAGGCCGCATATATGCGTCGCTAGTCCTCAAAGGGTTAAAGGATAATCCTCGATAACTCCTTGCGACCTTACGTCAACAATACTTCGATCTATTGGTAAATCGGACACGATAAAAAGTCAGGCTATCGTCTCCAACGAGACATTTAATTGAGAATAACGAAAGAGAAGAAATCAGGCGTGTCAATGAGGATCGAAGAAGGCGAAGCATCGAGGCCCGTGGTAGCCGGGTTTGCGTGAAATAAAAGTACAACGACAAATCGTGGAGAAGCCCGTTACTTAACCGCTTCGCAGCACCGTTAGCTCACCTGGCTGCGTGGACGGAATATACAGGGTGCCTTCCACGCTCACATACTAATTTCCCACTTTCCGTGCGACGACCGTCTACGATTCTTCGTCGATTTATTTTTCTCATTCCAAATTACGATCCGAAATCGTCCATTATAACGCTGTCTTTTTGCAATATAATAACACTCCGAAAGAAGCAATGCTGGATAAAAAGTTGAAGGTTTGGACTCGCAATCAGTGGGTTAAATTAATTATTTAATATTTCATAGCCCAGGTGGGTCGGAATCTACCTAAAACAATTTATTCTGGGCGAAACAGCCATATCAGTTTATAGCCAAAAATAAAAAAGTCATATGGTATCTTCTATTTTACAGTTGTCTGGTTTTTCTGCTCTGATCTTCTTGTTGTTTTATTGTATTTAATGTTTTATGGTATATAAAATACTAAATAGCATTTGAGGAAATATTGTCATTGGTGGCAGGAAATTTTAACTTGGGCCCCCTCCTCGTATCCTCAACACATCCCAATCGAAAATGTCAAATAACAATCATTAAATTAATTCCTCTCATCCCTCAAAACACCAAATTTCCCCCAACAGAAGACACCTCTTCAACCGAATCATCGAGAATTATCATCACACGAATCCTCCATTACAATCAAAAGCGAGCACCGAGTCGCATTCGTCATACGCGCGTCCCCGTTGCCAGCGATTTCCGGAAATGATCGACGTCTCAAGATCGCCACGTAATCGGACAGCTCTCGACCCTTGACCTCTTTTCCCGAGAATGAATCCCTGGATTGCGATTCTCCGGCGTCATCGGCGTACTCGTGGCCCTCGCCGGGATGCTTTGTGTAGGCCGAACGCCTCGAGGGTACGAATAATTCTTTCGTCTCTCCGTTTCCCCTCTTCCTCCTCCACCCCCTCGTTCCCCTGAATTCACGGATCAGCCCGGTTTTTCATGCCGTCTTAATTGTTGCGTCCCGATTGTTTCTCGTGGCTATCAAACCAGCTACCCGTCCTCCAGCGGAGTCGCCTCGGTGTGCAGTTTGGATGAAGGAGAGTCCTCGGTGGATGGAAATTGTGATTGCAGCTGCTTTCGAGGGTATACGTGGATCGTTCTTGGTGATTTGTTCGGAATTTTAAGTTGGATTTGATGCTTTCTTTTAGCGGGATAATTGTTGGTGGATTTGGTGGAGGGAAATTTTGAAGGTTGGGGTGCAAAGGGGTGTATAGGGTTTCGGACCTGTTATATGTTAGCTTTGAATTGTCTGTCCAAGTAGGAGCGACAATTTTGCTAAATACTTAATTAGAAATTTTTAATTTCTATTTTCGAGAGGCCCCATTCAGAAAAGTAGACCGTCGCTTGGATAAAATTGAGTGTTAGTCTCTTCTACGACTTATTCTGCGATTAGGGGATGGTTTCCTTGCTGCACTATTTCATTTGTGACTCGCTTTCGCAATAATTCCGAAATAAATTGATAAACTAAGAATCGATCAGTGATTTTCGATATATTGTATAATCTAATGTAATATTAATATTATAGAAGTAATGTTATCATGTCGCGTTCCACTAATATTTTTAATTTGATAGATTGCAACAATTCCGCCCAAGACCTACAAGTGTTAGGTGACTTTCAAACCACCAAGGCTAAAATTACAAATATCAGAGAAAAAATTGAATGTTAGTCTCTTCTGTGATTTATTCTGCGATTAGTGGATGGTTTCCTTGCTCTACTATTTCCTTGTGACTCGCTTCCGCAATAATTCCGAATTAAATTGCTAAAGTACGAATCGATCAGTGATTTTTGATATATCGTATAATGTAACAAATATTAATATTATAGAAATAATTTTATCGTATCTCTTCCCCCTGATATTTTTAATCTGATAGATTTTGCATTAATTCCGCCAAAGACCTACAAGTGTTAGGTGACTTTCAAACTACCAACAAATTACAGAGAAAAAAATCTACCAGGGGTAACCATTAACACCAAACCCATAGCCGCATCGCCATAGCCCCCATGGAAAAAATGATTAAAGCCCCTAACTTCCGCCAGCCCGAATTGTTGCTCCCGCATAAACATCAGGAAAGAAATATCCCTCGGATATAAACAGAGCGATAAGTAAAACACCTTCAACCTTCGACGTGTCGACGAACGTGCGTGGGAACGTATATATACGTCCCTCGTAGCTGAAGTGTTAATAAGCAGGAAGATTTGACGGAGTCACGAACTCTGCGAATCTTTCATCGTGACTCGCGTCAATGTTGATCTTACGGCGCGTAACGCGAACGTTTTATGGGCTCGATTTAGGTTCTTCTTCTTGGATAATGAGACAATTTCATGCGACCGTGTGTTACCGCGAATTTATGTACACAGAATGCGAGTTAACGATCCTCTTTCTCACCGCGACGGCTCTTTTTCAACTCGCTTCTTTGCGGGCAACGTTTTGCGCGAAATTTTTATCCTCCATTCGAGAGACTAACAGGTAGATGACGATTGTTAAATACTCTGACGAATTTGTGGAAGAAAATTAATAGAGACAAAATATTCTACCGTTATTAGTATCATACGAGCTACATCTGTGCAGTGTTTCAATATGTTTTTGAATTTTTGTTCTGAAAATTTCTATTTATAGTAAAAACAGATTCAAAGGTGTTTCCGCTTAACCCTTTCGCTACGACTTTGATTTGAAAATTCTTACTGATACAGTACTGTTGAGTAATATTCGTCGTGACAAAATTTAAAAAATAAAGTTTACGTAGAAATTAATTCTACATCAAAAATATGTTATTATTACTCGGTTAATTTCTCTTGGTATAAAACATAATTACTTTGAAAATTTAAAAAGTTATATTATCGTAATATTTCTTGCTTGGGACGTATATATCCCACCAGTAACGAAAGGGTTAAAATGCTGTAACTTCGAGGTCCACAGGGCTCTCACATGTTTCACGGAAACCTGTAAATATTTTGCAAGAGAAAAGATTTTAAAGTGCGGATGTACTGCAAATTTTGTCAGAATAGGCTTGCATATTTGAAGGCTGCAAGTTTATTTAGCAGTAATTATTTCTAACACAAGAATTAATGGTGCAGAAATGTAGACGAAGGCCTCTCTAACCGAATAATCTATCCTTCTTCGTCAACTTCTTCCAAATCCGTTCCGTTTTAAGGCCCGATTAACTATATCCTCTTAGTTTTGCGACGGACGCACGAGCCATCAAGCACGCAGCTAGCAAGAACGACTAATTAACAAGAGAGAAACGCACAAGTCGTATTTCTGGCAATTCGCCTTCGTTTCCCAGCCCTCCACCATAGAAACACGCGACCCACGCAATTTCGGCAGAAATCCTCCGCGCAGCTGGCGCACCCTCAATCATCGCGAGTCAGGAAAACCTTCGATTCTATCTTCCTTCCTTTTGTATTTCTCATCTTTAACCTTTATGGTCATTTCACTTACAATCTGGACTCAACTTTCCAACCTACGAGGCTCATATTAAATAATTTGTAGAAAAACTGCAAGGGGTGGATTTGAAATCGGACCAAACGATAGCGAGGCCGAGCCTTTACCTTCTTAACACGTTGAATGCCACCGATATTTCGCTAGTCATCATTTTTACAAAAGTGAAGCTTTTTCTATTAAAATCATGAAAACTTTCGATTCTATTTTCTTTCCTTAGGTCCTTTAGTTTCCTTCTAGTTTCATAATTTTTATAAAAGTGACCCTTTTGTATTAAAATCACATATTAACAAATCAGAAACTTTAACCCTTTGCAGTCCTATGTCGAACTATACTCGACGTAGCTCTTCATTTCAGTTAATTTTCTAAACGCTTATTATCGATATTCCAATTTCACAATGATTTTGCAATATCACCTAAATATCCGTCAGAACCTATAGTTATTGCTATTATTTTAAAAAATGAATAACCAAGGATAGAAAATGTGAAATTAATTTTAATTAGCTCGCTGCAAAATTGACAAAATAATTCGGACCGAAAGGGTTAAAGACATAAATAGTTATACAGTCAGCAGGGCTTTACCCTTTTAATGTCAATATTTAAATGCTGAATGCATCAGAAAATTCATAAATATTCCAATTCAAAAGTCATAGGAAATTTCACTGAATTTAATAGCGCCGGTCACCCTTGACCCCCATGGAATTCACCGCGTTAACCACCATGAACCCTGCTTATGGTCATTTCGCATCTATATTAAATAATAGCTTAGAAAAAATCTCAAAGAAGTTAAATATGCTTGTAGCAACTGATTACACTGTAGCTCTTTAACTGCACATGAACATAAAGCTCCACCTCGATTCTCAACGCCACGACAAGAAAGCTCGTCCGATTAGTTTCCCATCCACCCTAACGCGATCGAATTCTCGAACGAGTTTCGAGAAACCGTCCAGGGAAACCTTGCAAGTGTCATTTCACGACAGCGGTGCCATAAGTTCCGGATAATATGTCGCTCGGCACGATGGCGACTTTCTAAAGCTAGCAGGTATACTCTCGAGAGCACCGGATTCATTCTTTTCCGCCGTTCTCGTCTCTCCCCGTAAATCGCGCGCAATTGTTTCGCCCGGTTTGTGCGCGTCGCGTTTGTTCATAGGAGTCGCATGTGCACGCATACGTGTGCGAGAGCTTGTGCGTATGATGGAGAACCGCTGGTGCTAATGTTCCCCATCGACAGAAACCGGTTCTCCAGACATCGACGGAGAGAGAGAATCGATCGATTTGACCCAAGCTGGCTCGATGCGCAACACCCTTTTGTATTTGTACCGTTCCGCAGCCTCCGGATGACTTAAGAATTCCCTCCACATGTGTATATAACTTCCACGTGTACGCCGGTTTTTCATCGTGGCGTCTTATTTCTTTTTCCGTAGCCTCTTAAAACACAACTACTACTACTACCTTCTCCTCTCCTTCCTCTTTTACTCTCTCACGTTTGGTCACGCAATATATCCAGTCGGTCTTTCTCTTTCCTCTCGGTTTCTTCCTTTTTCGTTTCAGGCATTGACTCTCTTGTGTTTACCTTGCGTCGGACTCGCCAGTTTCGAGATAAGTCTCCGGAGTTACCAAGGTTATGATTTACATATTACGTGAAAAAAATTTCTGACGGAGACGGGATTCGAACATGGGACCCATTGCGTGAGAATCCGTGCCCCTGTCCGCTCGGCCATTATGGACCTGTTTTGCAAGAGTCGTTTCGAAGGTATTTGTCGAGAATTCTCCGTGCGTTTTTGGGATTGTTGGGGAGAATAGAATTTCAGGTTGAGGTAGATTCCCTTTCTGGCTTGGGACGAGGAGTTTTTGGGGGTAGATCGTTTTGGATGGGAAGTTTCGTGCAAAACTGGGTTGGCTTGCGAGGGTAGGTTTGAGTTGCTTCGCTACTGGAATAATCGCAAGGGTTTAGAGTAATGGAAACAAGAGGATCTTGAAAGATTTGTATCATAATTTGTAGTTTTTAAGCACATATTGCTATGTTTGATAATTGCTGTACACAGGGTGGTCCAAAAGCCACTAATCCATTCGAAAAAAGAAAGAGCACCTTTATTTATTAAAAATTCGCAGTTATATCCTTCAAATGATAACCGCTTTATTCTTGACAGTGGTTTCTGGGCTACTCTATACCTCCTAACGTCCAAAAAACGATCCAAAAAAGAAACAGTTTTACCAGGCCAATATAATTTATTCTAAAACTCAATAGGATCTGAAAAAACTGTTATTTCATTGAAATACTGAATTTTAAAATTTTTATACTATTACTTTTAAATTTGCAGGGGGTAGATTGCGAAACACTGCCCCAAACTACAAAGACTCCCCATTTTTGTAATCTCCACCACCTAATTTAAGTTTAACACTAAACCTACTATGGCAGTCGAATAACCGCTTTCTGATTTTTTCTAAAAATTCCCCAAACTGATTGGGCTGCTATTCAGCAAATATTTTAGGTCTATCGTATAAAACAAAAATTACTTAACTGATCATCTTTCTCACCTCTTGAAATCTCCTTTTCCAAAGTACTTATTTCGTATATTTCAATATAACATATAAAACTTTAGTGTTAAGGTAATTTTAAGATTAAGGTGTCAAAATTACTGAAGCGAACTGTGTTTCACAATTAGCTCCATGCAATTTATATTCTTCTGTATTATACAAAAGGAGAGAACGAAAGAACAAGCGCGGTTCCCAGAAGCGAGTTCACGTAACGGCAGCCATGGGAGGCCAACGACGCTACCGTCACCAACGAACAGACTTCTCCGTTAGACCGGAGAATCTCTTGTTTGTAACTGTTTACAACAAATGGCACTGCATGCTTCCACGTAACAGGAAATGTCTCCTCTACCGGGTGCATTATTCGTAACAGAACATTTTCATTTCAGCCATCGACAGCAACACATTGTCCTGTGAGAGTAATTGAATGCGCGTTTCGTCGTGGATCACGAATTTCATTAACACGTTGACTATTGCGTCGATGAAAGACATTGTTGTATTCTGACGCTGAATTTTATTTGCTCTAGTAATTATAACGGCAGTCTGAACGCCACTTATTGTTTGTTTCGAGATATTTTAACTTTGCAATACAATTTTCTTCTGATATATTAACACTTGAGCTGCTGACGTTACAGTTGTTATATTTAAATTTGCCGGATATGTACTTTGGAAAAGGAGGAGTCAAGAGGGGAAAGAGATGAACAATTAAGTAATTTAGGTTTCGTAAAATAGAGCTGGAATATTAATTTCATGGCTCCTCTATCAATTTGTGGGATTTTTCGAAAGAATTGGATACCGGTTATTTTAATCGGCTTGGTAGTTTGAAAGTTAATATGATATGTTTAAATGCAGTTAATCAATCTTTGGTAATTATAGTTGCAAGGTGAAATACCTTGTTAACAATTTATGATCCGATCAGTTTAACACAATGAATGCCATGGAGGTCACCGGTGACCGGCGCTATTGAATACAATGAAATTTCATATGACTTTTGCAATATTTACGAATTTGTTAATTCAGGCAATGTTTACGCGTTGGTCCCAAAACCGTTAAGTCCTGTTGTCTATATATCTCCTTTTGTCTTTAAAGCTTCTGCTTTGTAAAGATCTGCCTTTAATAGAAATAATTTCACTTCCGGTGGCATCAACGTGTTAACTCTTTGAAGCAGAAGATTTCAGAGACAAAAATAAACCTTATCGCACAGAAAATAATTCTATCTTAAAGTAACAAAATATTATTTATATCACTTTTGGTACAAAATTTGCAAAATTTGTAACCACGTCTAAGATTCTACCGCGCAAGTCGGACATCAAAAAAGATAGGAGATTTTCCATACCGCTGTGCAATTGCAATTGAAGTAAAATATACATCTACATTCTCCCCATACACCGTCTGAAATTTCCAAGAGGAATAATCAAACATAAACCCCGTTCCCAGCCAAGATTCCCATTGAAATCTCAACGCGTACCATAGCCATCATCCTCATCCTTCAGACGCTGCGTTGAATGAAGCCATCGGAGTATAGGTTCGTTGATTATTTCGTGGGACTATTCGAGAGACGAAAAATACATGTGGAACAGATTGCGAATTATCGAGGTGGCCCCGTAGACGCACACAGCAACCATAGAGCTGAGGCGCATCCTCGTATAGGGCCTCGGAACAATAGGTATTGTAAGCGTCTATCCGCGGTCTCGTCTCGCACGCAGCTTTTCCCGTTATAGACGCGCTAGCCTAGTTGCAAAATTCAATTAAAATAAACTCCCTCGTCGGAATACACTTCTCGTCCTGGACGACCGATCGCGCGTGAGGACACCCACGAAGAGGGAAAGAGAAAGAGGGATAGAGGAAGAGGGACAGAGTGAATAGCGAGGGGAAGAGGGAGGAAGAGAGAGAGGCTGCTGAAAGAGAGAAAAGGGGGAGATACGGAAAAAGAGGGTAGGAGAGACAGAAGCAGAGGGAGGAGACACAGTGAGAAGTGAGACACAGTGAGAAGTGAGACACAGTAAGAAGTGAGACACAGAGATGTTAAAGGAGAGATAGAGAGAAAGAAAGACAGCAGATGGAAAAAAGAGTGGCAGAGACAGAGAGACAGACCGAGAAAGAAAGTCAGAAAAAATAGGAGGTAGCTAAATAGAGAGAGAAAGAGAGAGTCAGAAAACAGGGAGAGACAGTAAACAGAGAGAAAAAGAGGAACAGAGTGGCACAGACAGAGAGAGAATGTCAGAAAAATGGGAGACGTAGCTAAATAGAGAGAGAAAAAGAGAGTCAGAGAACAGGGAGAGACAGTAAACAGAGAGAAAAAGAGGAACAGAGCGGCAGAGACAGAGAGACAGACTGAGAGAGAAAGTCAGAAAAAATGGGAGGTAGCTAAACAGAGAGAAAGAGAGAGTCAGAGAACAGGGAGAGACAGTGAACCGAGAGAGAAAGAGAAACAGAGTGGCAAAGTTTGAGAGTGAAGAAAGCGCGGCAGAGGGAGAACAGAAAAAAGAGAGCGACGGAGAGATTTCCAGAAAAAATAGGGACAGCCGGTAAACCGCGAGAGAGGCAGCCAAAGAAGAGAGAAAAGGCACAGGAAGAAGAAGAGGCCAGAGAAAAGGAAGGAGGAGCGGAAAAAAGAGGGCAAGCCCCGACGGAAGGGAAGTAGCGTGATAAGGGTCGAAGCCGCACCTTGATACCAGATACTCCTCTTCGTGGTAGCTTTTAGCCAAATGACGCGGATTTTATTATTGGATGGCCTTTAAGGGTGCGGTCGGGCTAACCTCCCCTGCGTCCTCCTAGGCAAAATGGGCCATTAACCGGCAAAATGAGCCCCGCCTTGCACGCAACTTTTTTTTTTCATTCGACACCCCCTACGTGTCACGTACGAAACGAGAAGAGACACGCGAGCTCCGCATTGGGGTGGCTAGCTGCCTTTCTTCATTTTTTTACGCTTTCACCGACAGAGGATTTCTTCGTGGTTTGTTGGTGACTTTTGAAGAAACGTTGGCCCTTTCAAGTGGACTTTGGCGGTTCTTTTTGAAAACGACCTTGGTGCTAACACTTTGGCAGAATGAATCGCTGATTTAAGCTCCAAATAATGAGCCCTTCTTGCATATTTTATAAAATTCTATCACTCTGGAAAGTTCCAAAGAACACTGTCAAGTAACCAAAATTTCTCTTTAAATTCGCATTTATTCGGAAAATTCTGTCTGTGAACAATTTGAAAGGGCATCAACAGGTGTTCAAGATTTGGTTCGATCCAGCACCTCTTTAACCCTTCGTCCTACGATTTCCTTTGTGACTGAACTCGCAGCACTTCAGAATTAAATTGATAAATAAAAATTACTCGGTGATTCCTGATCAATCGTGCAATTTAATGTAACATTAATAATGTGGAAATATTCTGAACGTGTCGTGTTCCACTGATATTTGGAATTCGATAGTTTCTGGAAGATTCCAAAATTTCCTATTCCATTCAGCGCGACAAGAGCGTCATTCGTTACTGTAGGGCAAGGGATAACCCTTTGCGGACGGAGACCTTTTTGAATATTGCGAAATAATCATTTATTTGGCGATCAAAAACTACCTTTTTATCAAAAAGTCAGAGTGTTAATGTATAGAAGTTATAAAATGCTATTTGCGTAACCATATTTCAACGGTTATATTTTCATTTTTCAACTCTAACGGTGTATACATGCACCGATAAACTATAATCAAATTTTTTCTCTGCCCGCATATATGCGTCCGTCGTCCTCAAAGGGTTAAAATCGTATCGCTGCAATAATTTGGAAAATTCTATCTCCCTGAAAACTTCCAAAGTTACATCAACAGGTGGTCAAAAGTTTCTCTCGACTCGGCACTTCCTCGAATTCGAGTGAGCTCAATGAAATCACAGCAACCTCTGTCGGTGCCCCTCGAAGAACGAGCAAACCATAATTTCATTAGATCCGTCCGATAAAAACGCATCCATAAAAGATCGCTCGTGAAAGCGTGTCGACGGAAGTATTCAGCGAGACCGGTCGAACAATTATTTTCGAGCGGGAAAATCGATCGCGCCGAAGAAATTCGAAAGTCCGTGGATTTCGTGGAGCCCGGTAAAAAGTGACGAAGACGAAAGAATGGCGAAAGAAAGGGACGAATCGTAGTCCGTCGTGAAGGTAGAAGAAAGCGTGTCGTCGTTTCTAAGCTATCGTCCACTCCATCGTCAAAATGTATTCTCGACCGGTGAACAAATATTCTTCTATTAATTGCGCGCTTATTGAATAAAGAGCGGAAGAACGTTGTCTTTCATCGCGAGATAATTAGGCGAGCAGACGCACTATGCGGAACGCGAGGGCGACGCGTGGGGGAGAAAAGCTTACTCTTTTTGCAGGCTATGCTCGTAATAAGTGTGCCAACCGAGTTTTTGTCCGGTGAATCGAAGTGATGGCTATGGAAGAATTATTGTAAAGTACTAAACGTAAACAAAAATTTTAATTTTCACGGAAATTAACCCCTTGCAGTCGGCGCCTTCTCAGACGTTTGCTGCCAGCAACTCGACGGCACTTTGCCGCGGAAAAGTCCTGGGACTTGCGTCATATTGAGTCGCTCAGAAGCCAATGCGGTTACGTCAATTTTTTTTTATATTTTCTCATTTTTGTAAATTTTAATAGAATAAATGTAAATCTATTAATATAAAGAAAAATTAACTTAACTGCGTTGGCTTCCGAGGGACTCATAACGCTGGAACCCAGTAACATTATAATAATCTTTGTTTTATATGAATTGGTAAACACTGAGGAACCTATTTTTTGCAAAAAAATTAAAATTTTGTGCCTGAAAATTGTCTACGGTGTAATACATCTTAACACTAAAACTACCGGCGTTATATCTATTATATTTACATATACTTTTCGTCGAGGTTTATTTTTCCTGAATTTTTTTTTCCTCGAGACAAAACTGGCCCAAACGAGATGTTTCCCTTATGTATTTGTTAAAGTTCACTACTATGTTATGTAATCTATGTGATTGAAAAATATGTATTTATACTCTCGTGCGTAAGGGCATTTGTATTTTCTTTTTGTGAATAAAGTTATTATTATTATTATTATTATTATTACATATACTGAATAAATACTGTTGAAAAAAAGAAATGCATAGGTGAAAAAGGTGATCAATTAAGTAATTTAGGTTTTATAAGATGAAAGTGGAATATTTGCCACACGTATCCCAAATTAACGATTCCCTCGTTTGCGTAACTTTTTCAATGCGATGAATCTATCAACGCAGCCCCGGTGCAACTACGCCACCCCAAAATCTGAAACAGTAGCTCCAATTCAAAATTACCGTACCAATTAAAGGCAAAAAATTCCAATGTAAACGATAGAAAAAGTTTGCTGGAGACAAAAGGATTTCGAGTTGGGCCACTGGAAGCTACGGTGGACATGGATTTAATTTCTCGCCCAAATAATCGCCAAAAACAGACGCAAATAGAGCA
Source organism: Cerceris ruficornis (assembly GCA_963989415.1). Lineage (NCBI taxonomy): Eukaryota > Metazoa > Arthropoda > Insecta > Hymenoptera > Crabronidae > Cerceris > Cerceris ruficornis. Next base: position 29,633,967 of record OZ022519.1, read on the forward strand.
ATACGTCGCCACCCTCTATCGACCTGACGTGCAAACAAGAAAAAAGATCGGCTCGAACCGAGGAAACGTCCTTGCCGAGACGTTTGCCGAGGCGAAATCGCTGAACGGCGGAAAGGCCGAGGTGAGCCAATTAGTTTTATTAAGGCGAGAAATCAGCGTGGGCGCCCCGGTAACGTTGCACGCTTCTCAGGAAAGGTCTTTCGTGCTAACGGCGTCGCCGATTTTATTGGATCGTTATCGCGAACAACAGACGGCATATTTGTCTTCGCGTTGTCACTTTATCGTGGCTGCTATTGCGCCGGGCCGCGGTGTTTTCTTCCATGACGGCTTCGATGGCAATTACAGGGTCACTTTGTTGTTGTTGCTTTTTGTTCCACTTAGGATCGAGGTGGTTAGAATTTTAGGACTTTGTTTGAGACTTTTAAGAAGATTTTTAATCATTTTTAGAATTTTAAGTGGCTTCTGAAACATCGAGGCTATGATATAACATGTTAACGCTAAACCTATCGAGGTGGTTAGAATTTTAGGACTTTGTTTGAGACTTTTAAGAAGATTTTTAATCATTTTTAGAATTTTAAGTGGCTTCTGAAACATCGAGGCTATGATATAACATGTTAACGCTAAACCTATCGAGGTGGTTAGAATTTTAGGACTTTGTTTGAGACTTTTAAGAAGATTTTTAATCATTTTTAGAATTTTAAGTGGCTTCTGAAACATCGAGGCTATGATATAACATGTTAACACTAAATCTATCGAGCCGGTCAAAAAGACCGGTTCCTAATTTTTTCCAAAAATTACTTAAACTGAGAGGGCAGGTATAAAGTAAATATTCCACTTCTATCTTATAAAGCCTAAATTACTGAATTAATTATCCGTCTCACCTCTTGATTTCTCTTTTTCCAAAGTACCTATTCAGTATATCTAAATTTGAGTAGATAAAACCTCGGTATTTTTACTGTTAAATAACAATTTGTGAGAGATCTGCCGGAGATGAAGGGAGATTTGAATTCGAGCACGCGAATTGGAAGTTCGAGATTTTAATTCTATAAGCACCATAGCCTCCAATTGACACTTAACAGAGTAGAGTCTATTTTATTTAGAGAATAGCAGGGTTAAATGGGCCTCATCAAGGCTACGATATATGTTAACACGTTGACTGCCACGGGGGTCACCGGTGACCGGCGCTATTAAATTCAGTGGAATTTCATATGACTTTTAAATTGCAATATTTACGAATTTTGTAATATATCCAATATTTAAATACTGGTGTTAAAAAGATAAAGTTCTGCTGAATATATATCAATCTACGTCTCTGAAGTTTCTGATTTATAAAGATCTGATTTTATAGACAAAAATTCACTTTAGTAGAAATGATTGAAACTAGTGAAATACCGGTGGCGTTCAACGTGTTAATTGATAATTTGCAAAAAATGTGTCAGAGACGACGGAGACATGAACTCTAGCTCTCTAGAGCTCTCTAGCTCTAGAGTCCAGGTCTTTAACCGTATAACCACAATAGCAACTGTCCTATGACGTCCATGCCACCCCTACGATTAATCGCATCGCTCAGTTGGGGAGGATCGTCGGCGAGTTTAATTCTACCGACGATATCGAATTTATCGAATTCGTCGGATCACGGCGGTCAATTTATTTCGGATGACGTCATCGCTATGACCATTCGAATGATCGTGGGACTGAGAGACGAGAGATTCTTGCGGAGAGTACCAACTTTCGCCTATTGTTGTGCGGGTTACACGATTGTCGTCAACGGTTCCTTTGCTTTTTCGAATTCGGCGAAATTTAGAGAATTGTAGGAATTTGTAAAAATTATTAGAATATTCTAGAGCGTTTAATTGGAATCTGGTGAACATTCTCAGCCTCTTGTCTGTGCCATGGTGCAAGTAGAATCGTACAAGGAAGTGGTACGTGCGGTGACAATGAAACCTCAGATCAGTGATTACGACTTGCGCTGAGTTGTTGGTGTAAAAAAGTCTGCGTAAAACCGCATTCAAAGCATGAAATATTGCAAGAATCTACAAATTAACCATTACGCGGACATTGGTCTTCATAATTCTCGCTTATAAAGCTCTGGAAAACTCATTTGCTTCTAGATACGTTCAGCCAGCAAAGTGCACTTATGCATTTATAGATGTTTCTCTGTATTTCGTGGAAAATAAATTAATTTATTAACATCTGACGAATGAACATTTAAAAACGAATGTTAAGTGCTCTTCTTGTTGTTACAGTTGTATATGAAACTTCTTGTACATACTTAATTCGTATTATAGAAAGGAAAGTTTCATAAAAATCGGTGCGTATCGGTTCCCGAACCTCCCTTGAAAGTCCCATGACTGAGGCAAACTTCAAATCTCCCGCCACCTCTGAGAATTTTTTCCTGAGAAAACGGGCAGAAACGAAAACCAGCTATCTTCTCGGATAAGTCTAATAATTATTTATGCAAAGTTTCATTAAAATTGGAGTGTTTCAGCTCCCGAACTTCCCTTGTAAGAGTGCGCATTTAGCTAATAGCATTCAGTTAAATCACAAGGTAACGCTACGGAAATCAGCGCGCTAAGGATTCCTCGAAGACTTCTAAATTAGATTGTAAATTCAATAAAAATCTCCAAGCCGCCGTTCTCCGGCGCGACACTAATTTCACTAGTTTCTTCGAGCTTCTCGTTTTTCTATAGAGCAATTAAAGTACATCAGTTGTCCTCAACAGCCGCAACCGCATTTTCCAATTCAACCATCTCAAAACTACGATCCTACTCAAATCTATTACAGTGTCATTGTCCCGTAGAATTTATTGCAAATTATAATTGCAGAAGTCTGCACACTTAATAATTCCTTAACCCTTTCAACACTGAATTTCATTTCTTCAGAAAATAACTAATTTTTAGCAGTGTATATTTTGTGAGACAGGAAATGGAATAAAAATACGACTGAGAATGAAATATATTTTTTTTTATTTCAGGAGCTTTCAGATTTTCAGCTTGGACCGCATAGATCCTAGTAGTATCTTACTTCTGGGGTATTTTTATCCCCAGTAAATATTGTCATATAAACAAAATAATATATGGAAATAAATTGTACAATAATAACAGAAAATTATATGATAATGTTTGGGATATAAAATATCCCAGTAGTGTTGTAAGCTTTCAGCATAAAACGCCTAAAGCAGCAAGAATACTCCATCGAATCGCGAAGATACCTTGAAACCATACTTTTCCATCCAAACCCCATAGAATTCTAACATCCAGCTAAATCGATAAACTAAATACAGCACCAACAATAAACATAAACCCCCTCCGCTTCCCAAACAACGATCGGCAATCTTCGATCCAATAAAAAATTCCTCCGCAACAGCTCTATAAAACAAAGCCCACCGCAGGCCGTTAAATTATTTACGATCATTACGCTCATTCCCATATTGCAGGTAAATCCGTTAAAAAGAAACGTCCGTTTTTCCAGCGCGCAAGATCAAAATCTTGGAAACATCGACCGTCCGATAGCACGGAGATAGCAGGATTAAAAAAGAAACTACCCCTACACGTACACACACGGAACGCCGTGCGTTATTATCGACACGATCGAACGATCGATGAATTCACAGCTCGAACGCCTCGATTGCACCCCCGACGAAGAGAATTTTCCAGACTGCGGAGGGGAGGAGCGAGAGTCGATCGAACAGGGAGAAAAACAACAAACGCGATAATAAACACAGGAAGAACGGTTAATACGGGAAGATATCGGCACGGGGATACGAAATGGGGATGGATGAAGGTGGATAAGGGGGGTGGAAGAAGAGAAAGAGGGAAAAAAGTGGAAAGAGAAGCAAGCCAGGCTCTCGTCGAGGCTGGCTGCACGGGGGTTGATTTTAATACCCCCCAGGGAGAGAAGGGGTTGTGGATGTGACCTTTATGAAATGCTACAACCTTTGTGAGCCCTGATTGCACTTCTTCATCCGCGCAGACACACGCAGAGGAACGGCAAGTTCGGAGAATCGTTGGAAACGAACACAGAGAGCCGAGAAGTAACGTCGCCCACGTAAACGATCGCGCGTGCAAAAAGCAGAGGCGGCCTAGACACGCTGTGTGTCTTAGGACGTTACGTTCTCGTTCGTTTCTATCTATCTCTCTCTCTCTCTCTCTCGTCTTTTCTGTCGTCTACTTTTATCTCTCTCTTTCGCTCCTCGCTCTCTAGCGTCGCCATCTCTGCGTCTGGCAGGTATATGAGCTATTGTTTTCCGAACGTATAACGCTTGCTCTGCCAGACACGGTGGATGCAGGGGCGGGGGTGGCTTCCGTGAGTTTGTTACGGGGGAAAATTATATAAGTTGCCGATAGCAGAATTGAAGACGGTGTTTAAAAATTGTAATGGGATTGCGATTATCGAGAGGTAGAAATATTAACCCTCTATGGGCCCGTGTAACTTTGAAGTAACATGAGACAAATCTAAACTTTTATTCTTCAAAGTCAGTTTTTTAACTTTGCCAAGTATTCCAATTTAGTTCTTAAAGATTAACAAATTCTTTACAATTTAATGTTTCAAAATCAAGTTAAGTCTACTAATTATAATAGTATTTCTATGATTTTCTAATGTACCATTGTACAACTGATCTTCAGATGCTACAGAAAATTCGGGCTATAGAGGGTTCAGGTTCTGTTGGAAAATTGTTTAACCCTTGCGGACGGAGACATTTTCGAATATTGAGAGATAACCATTTATTTTGCGATTCAAAGCTACCTTTTTATCAGCAAGTTAGGTTGTTAATGTATATACATTGTGAATTGCTATTTGTTTAATTATATTTTAACGGTTGTATTTCAATTTTTCAACTTTAACTGTGTATACAAGCAGCGGTAAACTATAATTAATTTTTTTCTCAGACCACATATATGCGTCGATAGTACTCAAAGGGTTAAATTAGTGTTACTCTGTCACTGAACACTCGACTCATAGACTATGAATTACAAACATGTATCTTTTTATATGTTCCTTATTTATTTCACGAAAATTAGCGTAACTTAAGAGAGATATTAATATCTTTTAATTAAATAATAGAAAAGTGGGAAAATTATTGTTTGCAATCTTGGCAGATATGTGAGCGCTATGGAAACATACCGAATTCGTAAAACTGGCAGGGGTTGTTAGTCTATTAGACGAATGATTTGATGATCCAGGGTGAAATTCGAACGTGATGGATTCTACCTGCGCCGCAAGCCGAAGGATTAGCAAATGCTCCGTATATTTGATCGAAGTGTCTTCAACTTTCTTTTATTCCTACTTTTGCGAAAAAAAATAAATCTCTGACAGCAGAATAAAAATAAATTATTCTCAATCGCAAACAAATCACCAAAACTATTCAAATTGCCAAGAGAAGTCGAAAATTTCAACCCCATCGTCAAACCGAACTCCACATCACCCTTTCCTCCCACCAACACAGAGAACTAACCACCAAGCAGTACAAAATAAAAAAAACACTCTCAACACCCCGCAAATTACAAAAACCACCGAAACCCCAGAGGACTAAGTCCAAGGCTCAATCTCCATCATCGATACGATTCAAAACAAACTGCAATCACCATAAACAAGGTCAACCAGGACGAGGCGTTCTTCCCCGCACACCCGAGGTCGCATTTGCATTCGCCACCACGCGTAGAGTCTCAGCAATCGTCAACGATGGAAAAATCAGTTTGCTCTCGCAAAGCTATACACGCAAGCCAGTAATGAAATCCAGCGGCGAATTCTCCCGGCAAAGTTTCACCCTATGGGTCTTCAAGGAAGTTACAAACTGCCGGCAATTTCCAGCGACTCTCATTCCCCCTCTTCCTCCCTCCTTTTCTATTCCACGGTGCATCTATTTATCTCTATCTCTAGGATCGCTTCACGCGGCAGGTCGTCCTGCAGGATTGCAGATGAGCGTAAACTCGTCTAAACGTATATATACGTCACGTGGAGCCAGTCATCCATCGATCGACGGCCTTCCGTCTGGCGACGCACGCTTCGCGGAAACACGAGGTGGCGAAGTTGATGGTGTCGGCGGTCCTGAAGGCCTTCGATGAACGCCGGGGGTGCTATGGGGTTGGTCGCTTCACGCGCGCGTGTTTACCTTGTTTCCGGTATCGTGCGGGCGACTGTGCCTTCCGGGAAGGTACAGCGCCGAGCTGGAAAGATGGCTGGCGAGATGGAAGAGGGGGAGGAGGGGTATTCTTGCAATTTGATTAGTGCACGTGATGGTTCTTGCTAATGGGGCGTTAGAACGGAACATATGTGAAAGAGAAGAGCTGATCGCTATGGTTTTTCTTAATTAGATCTGCATTGCTATAATTTTTCTTAATTAGATCTGCATTGCTGTAATTTTTCTTAACTAGATCTGCATTGCTATAATATTTCTTAATTAGATCTGCATTGCTATAATTTTTCTTAATTAGATCTGCACTGCTCTCATTTGTGTTTGTGTACGTTGTTCGTAGAGCGAAAGGTTATTTTGTTTCCTTACAGAACGAAAACATTTATTTATAAAATAAATGTATAATGTTCGTTCCTTGTAATTGCGCACAGTAGATCTCGGCTGTGATGAATTGTCTCAGTTTTACTAATTTATAATAAGCCACAGCTGAAATGTCCCACAAGATACACAGAAAAAAAGTATATTTCTCTTTGCGGTCCCTGAAATTTTGTGGGTTTAACGCTAGAACTGCCAAGCCAGTCAAAATGACTGGTACACAGTTTTTTGCAAAAATTCTCCAAGTTTATAGGAGAATCATAGAGTAGATATTCTACGTCCATCTCATAAAATATAAACTGCCGAATCGATCATCTTTTCCACTTCTCAATTCCACTTTTTCAACGTACTTAATTAATATATTTAAATATAATAGATTTAACGCCGGTAGTTCTAGTGTTAATTGCGTGGTTATTTCGAGGGGGAAATACAGTTTGAGATAATGTAAAATTACCGAGGCCGTGTCATATTAAGTGTTAGTTTCAGAGAACTCTGTTATAGGTAATGGAAAATTGAATTCGGGCCCACCAATTAGTACTTCCTGCCTTTAACTTCATTTGCACCATAGCTCCTCCCCTTTTCCTTCTTTCAAGCAACGCAGAATACACTATTGCTGACCGGAGGAACTGCATTCAATTTAAACAATCTATACAACTGCTTGGAGCTTTCCTAAACTATGGCTTCTAGATACAATGGCGGCAATATTCAACGGAAAAATAAACATTCAAAAAGTCTCTGACCTCTACGGAGAGTTCCTTTATGGTTTTGAAGGGATTTTAGGGGTTTGAGGTCCCTCAAGGGTTTTGGGAGCCCTGGAGAACGCCAAGAGGACTTTCTCCTTGGACTCAGGGGGGTTGACGGTCCTCACCCTCGTCGTTAAAAACGACGGGCCGACGAGGGTGGACATTGTGCAGTCTAGGTTTTGTCTTTAGAGAGTCTTGACTGGAATATATTATTATTTATAACATATTTGCGCGTCGTCTCGCGTCATTCATCTAAACTCTTATCATCTTCTTGTCGCAATTTTATCGACGATCTTACTCAACTTCACTTTTATTTTACAATACCTTTTTGATAAATTTTTATTTCAAAAACTGAACTCTTTGCGACACGCACAGTCAGCAAAAATTACGAGGTAGAGGGTTAATTTTAATTCTTTGTGATAACGTATTCCAAAAAGCACTTACTCTTTCATGAATTTTCATGACGCACGATACGTTATCTCTTCGGCTGTTTTTACTTCCTATTCGTGCGCCTCGAAAGTCAAGGTATGTATTACGTTAAAAAGTCAATTTCCACATAATTACATTGTTCTTATTTTTTTGTACGCGTATATTCATATGAAGGCGATCGAGTCGAGAATGACCCGGATTCGGTCGTGCAGGAGTTGTTTGCATTTTTGGAACGTATTCAAAATGACGATGCGACGATTAAACGTCACGTATTTGAACACATGCCATTAAAAGAGCCTCCCTTGCGGGCAATTAGACACCTAATGTCAAACAGAAGTGATTGCATTCCCGAAAAGAGTTTGAACAGGGTCCGGCGACCCTCCTCGGAGAACCGCGTGTTATGACACACCCTGTATAGTAGCCCCATTTCTCAACGTGAGTCACACCTCTTCGATTTCTACGTTTAATTCCCGATAGACGCCGTTACAATGCATATTTCTAGTTTAATTAACCTACGGTAAATGGGCTCAACGGTATTTAATTTCACAATATTTTTCTGACTTTCCCAACTCTTTATCCGGCAATAATTTAATCTTTCAAAGTGAGATTCCTCTTTTCTTTTAATTCCTATGTTTATTTCACCTAGGACCCACTGTTTTAGGTTTCAAGGAGGTGTAGAAACTTTCACATATTAAATAATTAATTAGGAGAAGGAGGATTAGTTAATCATTATGGAGAATTTGAACTTGGAGTCACTGATTGTGAATCTCTCATTAATTGGACTTTATTGATTGAAACTTACACTTTTTTGGCGATCAAAAACCACCTTTTTATCAGAAAGTCATGGTATTAATGTATAGACGTTATAAATTACTATTTGCGTAACCATATTGCAACGGTTATATTAAAATTTTTGAACTTTAACCGCGTATACTTGCATCGATAAAGTACAATCAGAATTTTTCTCAGACCACATATATGCGTCCGTAGTGGTCAAAGGGTTAATTGAAATGCATGCTTCTTTAATTCATTTCAGAAAAATCCTCGGACAAATATTTACTTTCGGAAGATTTTTCTCACTTTTCCATTTTTTCCTCGAGCAAAAATGAGCAGCGCAGGCAAAAAAATTCTTTGCAGCTCGTAGAACGAGCCAAACAATCGAACGATCCGAAAGAAGTGCGGCGCTAATAGAAATCGTCGAAGGAATTGTGAATTATCGTTCCGACGAGGACTGTGCACCGAAGCAACGGTACTTCCGCGGTCATAAATGTTGGCTGACCGTTAAGTTGACTCTTTTCCTCTCTTTCCAGCCAGCCGCCTCTCCCTCTTCCTCTTTCGCTTCACCCTCTTTATTTTATCATCGCGACGAAAGCTACGGAGCAGCAGCCAGGACACGATAAAAATAAAAATAACCAGAAGAACCGCCAGGCGATAATTAACTCCAGAAGACCGTGCTGATGGCAGTTCATGGTTTATTTATCGCTCTTCACGATTACGTAAACGAAATTTCTTACAATGTAACGACAACGGCCCTGGTAACGTGGAAGTGTTTCGTGTACATTTTTGCTTCTCTCTTTGGCTACGTTTCGGAATAACGGTACTTGTTTTACGTGCATTTTGTAACTTTGATGTTCTGCAATTGTAACTTTGATGATATGCAATTTCTTTGTACAATTGTAATAATGGACGGTGGAGTTTCTTTGTTGTTAAAATTTGACGACAGCGGGAAGAATTTCTGCTGAATTGTCATCTGCAATGGTTTTTATTTCTGTGAATTTCTCCATTTTTATGCCAGAATATAATTGAATATTTTACATTTAAATATACCGAATAAGTACTTTAGAAAACGAAAAATCAAGAGGTGAAGAAGATGTTTAATTAACTAATTTAGGTTCTATAAGATAGAAGTGGAATATTTACTCCATGGATGTCCTATCAATTTGGGGAATTTTACGATTAATTGGACATCGGTTATTTCGAGCGCCTTGGTAGTTTCAGTATTAATTATTATGGTCATTTTGCCTAGCACTTGCTGTTTTAACTGGCTTTTTAACTATCAAGGATGTGACATATTAAATAATCAATTAGAAAGAATGTCCTTGAGGCATTTTAGACCCACTTATGGCGAGTCCAAGCCACCATAGCCCCCATAGTGCAACTGCAACCCCTTAAGTTCTCTTCATTTTGTCTGAAGTGTCCTGCAGATAATTGCAATTCAACCTCTGAGTTAAATATTTACTATTCTATTGCCGCCTTGTCATTAACGTTCAACAAAAAGTTTATTTATCCTGTAAATTCACCCCCATTAATTTTTTAGCCTGCAGTCGCATCAGAAAATAATTTCAATACTATTCTCTCTCAGTTTCTTCCTCTTTCTCTCGAACTCTCTGATCAAATTTGTATACTTCTCCCTTCCAAGTCTTCCGCAACAAACCTACTTCGAACCTCTTCACCAAAATGTCCTAAAACCACCCTCTAAAAGTTATCCTAAAACTCCATCGTTAAATGATTCGCCAATGTCCGACTTCGAAGCGTTCCCGTAACTTTTATTCACCACGGAAAATAAAATGAAACGAGACCAGCCTCGCGATAATACTCGTCCTCGTAATACCTATCATCGTGCGAACACGTGAGAGAGGAGGCTAGGAAAACCGATCGAATTTCATGTGCACGCTACGATTCGCGCTACTGCAACGAAATCGCGACCAACGATCAGCGGCTGCGGACCTTGATGCAAATCACCCACGTTATTGTTCCCTCCCTGACAAACCGCGCCGATCCGATCGCCGTGGATTCCGCGGCGAGTTCATTCAGACGTTTTCGAGGAAATCTCGGAAGCACCCACAATTTTTTTTTAACACTAAAACTACAGACGTTATACCTACTGAAATTTAAAAATACTGAATAGTATTATGGAAAAAGAGAAATCAAGTGTCGAAGAAGATGATCGATCAACTAACTGTGGTTTTATAAAAGTGGAATATTTACTTCCTGGCTCCTCTATCAATTTAGGGAATTTTTAGAAAAAATTGCGGACCGGTCATTTTGACCGGCTTGGCAGGTTTAGTGTTAAGAAGTTACGTTCTCGTTTTTAATTTTACATTTTTTTCACTTTCATTGGTATGATTATTTTACATAGGGCTTACTGTTTTGGGTATTGGGATGGTTAGAACCTATGATATATTAGCGTGATAGTTAGCGTATGATATACTATGATAAACTATGTTAGCCAATGGTAGCCTATAATGAAATTGAACCAATGATAGTTAGCCTATAATATACGTATCCCATGGGGCAAATTTCTGTGAGGTGGCGGGAGATTTGAACTTGGTCTTAATCATGGGACTTACAAGGGAAGTTTGGGGACCGATACACACCGATTTTGATGAAACTTTGCATAAATATTTATTAGACATATATAAGAAGATAGCTGGAACTCGTTTCTGCCCGTTTTCTCAGGAAAAATTCTCAGAGGTGGCGGGAGATTTGAACTTTGGCTCTACCGACTGACCACCATATTCTCCGAATCGTGATACATCGTGAATCCGAAATTTCAAATATGTTAACACGACAGCAACAGAGGAGGCCTAGAAATTTTCTGGAAAAGATACGTTAACGATATAAATTCTATCGTTATCAACGTTCCACGGATGATTTTCTTCTTGGGGAGAGCGGAAGAGGCGGCTTCCGGTGGGGAAAAAACGCTGCCAAACGGAAATTCGTCGCGATAAGAATAATCGAGTCGCGCGAGACTTTGTTCGGAAGCCTACTCGTCAAGCTGGCACATGTCTCGTGCCTAAAAGGAATCCTATGTAAATCGAATATCGACGCTAATTAATACGTACAAAGCGTTGCTTAATTTGCTGAACGCTGCAAAGAACTTGCCGGTAATGACACCGAACGCGATCCCATAGGAGGGATTACCGTCAATTAACTTTTCTTTCTCTCGTAACTGTAATTTACGGCATTAGTCATCGGGGTCTTCGATCTTTCCACCGATGTCATCGATCGGACGATTTGTCCTGTATGAAAACCTTCTACGAAAGATCAAATTACAACGAAATTAATTGAAGCTACGAACAAGATACAAAAGTAGATTCCGAGAGCAAAACTTGAAGTTTTCCACCTGGAAACTAATTTTTCAGAGCAGTATACTCTTGGATACCGACCTAATTCTATAAGATAGAACGCCAAATATTGTCAAATATGATTCAGGACCCAAACAGGAAATCTTATTTACTTGTTATCGCTTTCCCTGTAAAACATATTTTAAGGACCTTTAGTCTTAACAAGAGTCACAGGAAAAGCGGCCGCTTTTTGGAATCCTAATCACGAGAAGTCGGGGTTATCCAAACATCCCACCACGCTGTTTCGGAGCCCTTAAAACCTCGGCTCATTTCCAAATTATAATCAATTGTCTTGAATCGCTGACAGTCGGTATCTTGCGACGACGCTATCCTTATTTGTAAAAACTCCAAACGCGAAAGTAATTCTTCGTTTAATAAAACTGTTGTAAAACTCCTCACGGAATACAACATAAATTTGGTGTCAGAAGTGGGATACAATAATACATCTCCACCAAAAATAAACCTCCTCAGAACTCTGTCCAGCCAAAAGCATCCGCCACGTTGCACGCTTTCGCGATTAAGCGGACAGCAGACGTCGATAATTATGAAGGAGAAGTCATTCGGCCGAGCAGGAGGTCTTTGATCTCCCGGTAGGGACAATAATCTTAGACAAACTTCGTTACAAGGAATTGGCCGCTAAGTGACTAACTAGCCGTAGCGTGGTAACACGCTGCTACAACGCAGAGACGAGGATGAAACAAGGAGAGAGAGAACGGCGCAACACAACGTGAGAGCACGAACAGACCCAGGCGCGCTATCTCATCGCCGGCGTCTACTCAGCGGTAATGCGAGACCACCGTAGTAATAAGAGCCTGCCTGGTAATTATTACATTCCCTTCGTGAGACGCTGGTAAGGTAGATTCACCGGGAGATGGAAGCCTATACGCCGAGGAAGTGACGTACTACAAAAGCAGAACGTGAATTATCGCCTCGGTAAACGGCCAGCCGCCAGAAAACTGCCACTTTTATCGCTTAATTAATCGTAAATTATATCACGGCTTTCCTACCGGCTTCCGTGCGTGCAGTGGAGCATCGAAGGAGAGTCGAAGCTTGTTGGCTGAGGAAAATCGCTTGCAGGATGAATCTAGGTGTTTTGACGGAGGGGGATAATGTGCTTGAGTAGTTCGCAGGGAAAAATCTGCTTTTGGGCTGCGCTGGGTAAAGAGATAAAGGCTTGGACTCACAATCGGCGAGTCTGGATTCAATTTTCCTGCGTTATCTTTGGAATATTGAATTGTAATTTGATGTATTAGAGACTAGGTGGTTCGGAAGCTACCTAAAACAGGACCTGGCCGAAATTAATAGCAATCAGCGGGCTGAGGTGGGGAAGAAGATAGAGGTTCGGGCTCGCGTTCAGTGGGCCTGAATTTAAGTCCCCCATCGCCTCTGGAAAATTTTTGCTACACTATCATTTTATGTATCTGTGTCCCGGTGGTTTCAAAGCCACCGAAAACTACCCCATCACGCCCGAAAATTGGTTTCTACACTATTATTAAATATATTTGTGTCTCGGTGGTTCAGAAGCCACCGAAAATTAGTTCCTACACTGTCATTTAATATATCTGTGTCTCGGTGGTTCAGAAGCCACCGAAAATTAGTTTCTACACTATTATTAAATATATTTGTGTCTCGGTGGTTCAGAATCCACCGAAAGCTACCCCATCGCGTCCGAAAATTAGTTTTCTACACTATCAATTAATATATCTGTGTCTCGGTGGTTTCAAAGCCATCGAAAACTAACTCATTGCGCCCGAAAATTTGTTTCTACACTATTATTATAATATCTGTGTCTCGGTGGTTCAGAAGCCACCGAAAATTAGTTCCTACACTGTCATTTAATATATCTGTGTCTCGGTGGTTCAGAAGCCACCGAAAATTAGTTCCTACACTGTCATTTAATATATCTGTGTCTCGGTGGTTCAGAAGCCACCGAAAATTAGTTTCTACACTATTATTAAATATATTTGTGTCTCGGTGGTTCAGAATCCACCGAAAGCTACCCCATCGCGTCCGAAAATTAGTTTTCTACACTATCAATTAATATATCTGTGTCTCGGTGGTTTCAAAGCCATCGAAAACTAACTCATTGCGCCCGAAAATTTGTTTCTACACTATTATTATAATATCTGTGTCTCGGTGGTTCAGAAGCCACCGAAAATTAGTTCCTACACTGTCATTTAATATATCTGTGTCTCGGTGGTTCAGAAGCCACCGAAAATTAGTTCCTACACTGTCATTTAATATATCTGTGTCTCGGTGGTATCAAAGCCACCGAAAACTACCCCATAGCGTCTGAAAATTAGTTCCTACACTATCATTTAATATAACTGTGTCTCGGTGGTTCAGAAGCCACCGAAAATTAGTTTCTACACTATCATTTAATGTATCTGTGCCTCTGTGGTTCTGCAGCCACCAAAAACTACCCCATCGCGTCAAGAAAATGATTGAATCAATTGCCCCCCACAATTAAAGCCGCAATCACAATAATCCACATTAAGCACCATTCAAGCTACTTTCCATATAATCGACCCAACCTTCCCCAAGCAGGGGACAAAAGACCCGCGCCCAACTCTTCAAGAATCGTGCCCGATCGCAAAACAACCAAAGGACTCGATCCCTCCGCGAATTTCCTATGCGAGGGGAGGGACGATCGTTTTTCAAACACGTCGTCGAAACGAGAGGCAGAAAGGAGAAGGGACGAGAGAGTGAGGTCTCCTCCGTCTCGCGCGGCATGGGTTTTTATTATGCATACGACACACAGGTTCCATCGTGGCTGGAAGGTTGAATTTTCAGTTGCAATTCTCGCTCGTCCTGTCCGAAATCGGCGACACAGTTGCCCGGTCCTTTTTTTTCCCCCTGGTACTCGGGTCAAAAGTACGGGCGAGACGTACGTGAAGCGCCATGCAAACACCGTGACGAGCATGGGGGAAAAAAATGGAACTTTTGTCCGAGGGAATTTTAAAGTGCAGCGCGACGATGAAACTTCCACGTCGAATGGAAGCACCCCGCACTAATTAACGTTACTTTCTTTTCCTGCTGGCTTCACGGAATAAAATAATTTTTTCCCTCCCTCCCTCCCACCCGCCTCGTCGCTAACACGCAGGGTAAGTTCAACAATTTTTCTTCTCCATTAATTAGATGTCTGTTGAAACACGCGTTACTCGGGGAGATTATTAATAAACGTGGATTTCACTCGCCTCTCGGAGGGGTTGAATAA
Source organism: Cerceris ruficornis (assembly GCA_963989415.1). NCBI lineage: Eukaryota > Metazoa > Arthropoda > Insecta > Hymenoptera > Crabronidae > Cerceris > Cerceris ruficornis. Next base: position 29,648,991 of record OZ022519.1, read on the forward strand.
CCCGCAAATTAACGATTTTCCGCGATTTTCTGCCTGGCATGGTGCAGCCGAGGGTGTTTGTTGGCGGGATTTTTCTGTCTATGGTCATTTAGGCTGGGATTTACCATTTTAATTGGGTGTAGAACCACCGAAGCTGTGATATATTTGCAATAAATGAGGACAAATTTCCCAAAGCTCTCAGAGAATTTTAATTCAGTCCCACGGATAAGCAGTCCGACCATTTACTTTCTTATCCACCGCAACTCCTAGTTTTAGGTGGGTTTCAAGCCACCTAGACTATGGTATGTTAAATAATTAATACTCTGACTCTGACCCACTGATAGCAGGTCTCTAATGAATACTTCTCCTCATCATAAAACAGCCGCAACCTTAAAAAAATCGGCATTGAAAACCCGGCTCCACGCTAGTGCCCGACCACGAAATCCCCGTGCTTCGAAGTCAGCCCGACGACTCTTATCGATTGTCCGGGTAAGGAGAGCACTTTTTTCCAGCCAAGCATCGATCCGTCGCACAGCGGCAAACTCGAAATGAGCCCCGGCGACGTACGCCACGGAAATGTTTAAAACATTTCGCAGACGAACGGGGCGAGAAAGTTGCGACAGGTTATAAAAGTCCGCGCGATCGATTCTCGCGCTCTCGTCGTCCGCTTACTCTTCCCACTCTCGTGGCACGGTGTTTTCGTTTGGCATTGCAAAAGGACGCTGCGGGAGAGCCGAGGCGAGATAAGGACCGAAACGTGTCAAAAGGAGGCACAAATAACCGCTCTCGTTGCCTCCCGACAGCTGGTTTTCTGGCTAGTCAATGCGACGAGGTAGACAATGCGACCATAGAAATCACCAGACGCATCTGGAGTAGCGAGGCGTGTGTTGCGACGTTCCAAAGGAAAACACGATGACATTGAAACGCGCGGGAATGCTTTATCGCTATGAAATTACCTCGCTATCTGCACGCCGATAGCGCGAACTTTCGTTTTTTTTCCGGGGACGAAGATGACGTGGGAAAAATGTGAAAAGTTTCCGTCGAGTTTGGGGGGTTTTGGAACGGTGGGAAGAAATGTCTTGGATTAAGGAGAAGAGCGATCGTCCTGATGGAGAAGAGGCTCAAAATGGGGGCTATGGTGGGTAAGATGACGAAGGCTCGGAATTACAATCAATAGGCCTACGTTCAAATCCTTCTCCCTCACTCTGGAGAATTTTTCCTGCATTATTAATTAATATATCATATTCTTGGTGACTTGGTGTTATAGGAGAGTCATAGAATAGGTATTCTACGTCCATCTCATAAAACATAAATTACCGAATCGATCATCTTTTCCACCTTTGAATTCCCCTTTGTTCAAAGTACTTATTTAATATATTTAAATATAACAGATTTAACGCCGATAGTTCTAGTGTTAAAAGCAAAAGAAATACTAAACAAGAAAAGAAAAGGTTCAGAAGTAAATCTCTGCGGCTACTTGCAGGATTATTGCAGGCATTATTTCCGTGGTGCCCATAATGTACACCTAGCGTTACTTGACATTCGCAGTTTACGTTTGCGCCAATTCGGCACGAGCCGTGTCCCTAAATGAGAGCAGTCGATTGTCCGAAAGTATTTATAAACCGCAATTTTTACCACTACGTTTCCGAAAGTCCAACTTTACCCGCAATTCCCGACAAATTCCAATCTTTCAACGATCTAACGACCACCAACATCGAAAGGACGATCCCGAGAGACAGTCGCCTCGCGTAATTTTCGCGCGCTAACAGACGCAGGCGTCGTTGAAAGCGGCTCGTTTCGCGCCGAACAATCGAACATGTTGACATTGGCAGTCGCCGCATAAATCCTATGCCGGCATATAAATAGAAGTCTCGTTTGCAAGGGAAAGGTCGCTGTTGAATGCACGGTGCATCGCGACACCGTTGGTTCTCCGAGAAAACTCGAAAAAAAGATTTCCTTGCAAATTCCACCCCTTCGAAAAAAATTATGCATAAGCATAGAGTCGCGGGAAATCATCCGATCGAACCTGCTCAAATGTGGGTCACCTTTGACACGGCCGCGAAATTCCGTCGGATTTGTTCTCCAAAATATAGAAACACCGTGGGACCACCATTTACGAGTGGCAAAACGGAGAACAGCTGGTAGCATTGGGACACAACTTGGTCTTATTCGTATCGCGCCATCATTTGTTCTTTAACCCCTTGCCCTATAACAACGAGTGACACTCGTGATGCAGTTGCAGTAACAGGAAATTTTGAAGCTTCTCATAAATTGTAAAATTAAAAATATCAGGGGAACACGATACGATAATATTATCCCTATGTTGTTAATATTGCTTTAAATTCTAAGATATATCAGGAATCACTGCCATATTTTCATTTTAGCAATTTAATTCTCAAATATTGTGGAGGCAGTCACAAAAGAACTCGTAGGGCAAGGGGTTAAAATTCGAAAAAATCGATTCCCTTGCAAATTTCCCCAAAAAATTATGCACGGGCGAAAAGTCGCGGGAAACCATCCGATCGAACCTGTTCAAATGTGGGTCACCTTTGACACAACCGCGAAATTCCGTCGGATTTGTTCTCCAAAATATAAAAACACCGTGGGACCACGATTTTCGAGCGGCAGAACGGAGAACGGCCGGTAGAATTCGGACACAACTTTGTCTTATTGGTATCGCGCCACCGTTCGTTCTTTAAAATTCGAAAAAATCGGTTCCCTTGTAAATTTCCCCCAAAAATTATGCACGAGCATAGAGTCGCGAGAAACCATCCGATCGAACCTGTTCAAATGTGGGTCACCTTTGACACGGCCGCGAAATTCCGTCGGATTTGTTCTCCAAATACAAAAAAATCCGCGGGACCGCGATTCACGCGCGACAAAACGGAGAACGGCCGGTGGGATTGTGATCGATCTTGGTTTTAATTAGCATCGAGACACAATGGGGAGTTGCGCGGATCGAATAGTGGAATTTTTTTCTCCGTTTCTCCCTTCCATGCGGCATTTAAAGCTGAAAAAGAGCAGCGGCTTTTCTCGAGTGCTTCCCCGGTTCCGGGTCTCCGAGGCAAGAAAACCGAGCGGTTTATGCAATAGCCGGTGCAACGGTATCGAAGGAGGACGAGGAGAAGGAAAGAGTACGAAGAAGCAGGGCCGGAGAGAAGAGGGGGACGAAGAAAGGCACAGCGAGGAGGAAAAGGGGGGAACGGCGAAGCCCCTGCACCGTGTTCTTAGCATTCCATGGAGAATCGTGGCCTCGTGGTTAGTCTAACCACCGAGCAAAATGGTACGTCGCTCTCGAAGAGAGGAAGGCTTTCAGCTCGACCAAAGGATCGCTCAGCCGATCGTCATCCATAGAGCACGCGCCATTGACGCGAGCGCCCCCGTTCAACGTACGATGAGCTCCGATGGATTCGAGAAATTCAATTGCCTTTAAATGCGGCCCGATTTACCGTTATCATCGATCGGGTCCACGCTCTTGTCTATCCGGCCGCTTCTGGAATTTTCTCTCGTTCGACGGCGAATAGTTATCGGCTGGAGAACGGCAGGGGTGAATTCGACAGGGGGTGTTCTCGGTTACAAGAGTGGAGGAAGCAAAAAAAATACCGATGGAGATAACGTTGCTACGGATTCAAAGAAATTGCGACGATGCAGGGAAAACTGAAGTGTACAGGTTTTAATCATATGTTGCGAGAGTGCGTTAAAAGGCGCGCTGACGAAGAGTCGATAATTTCGATAAAGAAAGTTGCTGGGTGTGAGTATTAACGAGAAATTTCTAAATGATTTTTAAATGGATCTGTATGGTTCGTATGGTACATAGCAGCAGCTATGACGCTGATGGACGGAAAATTGGACGTGGAAATTGCGCGGCGCGTGTGCGTAAGGCTCGATGATGGAGAACCGAGCGAAAATGTCGCTCGTTCGACTGTTAGGACTCAAACTTGAATGGATTAAAGTAACAACGCATTCGATGATTCGACAGCCGTGTAAATAAAACCTGGATAAAGGCATCAGAAGTTTCCCTCGATAAATGCATCATGGGTAACCCCTCCACATAGGGGGATCCTCCTTGGCGAACCTCGACGCTCGACGAGGGAGCAGTGTAACATGATACCACTCGAATGTATCGGCGATACATTTTTCTTTTCCGATTTTTTTGAAACCTTTGCTAACGTGTTTGCGAGATTTTTCTGATTAACATGATACCAAACACAATATAGTTTGAATTATATTTACTTAATATTTAATAAATTTACTTACTATTTAAATAATTCAAACTATATCGTGTTTGGTATCATTTTAATCAGAAGAATTTTAAAAATACATTTGAAAAAGTTACATTTAGAAAAATTAATAAACAAACAAGTTTATTGTTGCCTTAGCAATGCCTCGCCGATACCTTCGAGCAGCTTACTATGTTTGCTCGCTCTCTCTGTCTCTTCTACTGTCTGTCTTTTTCTAAGTTCGCGCTCGGCTCGAGCCCTAATGTAAACACAGATTCGATATGAGCACTGCTTTGCCCCCGAAATCTCTGCATTTATCGAGGTTTTACTGTATAATAATCCTGACGACAGGATGAACGCAAAGTTTAAGCTTGAAAGTATGAGGATCGTATCGCAGCTTCTAAAATGTTCATCCCTATGAGAGAGCACTTAAAGATTAAAATCTCTTTAAAAACAACAGAGACAATAATCTCCTCTTTCTCGAAGCTACAATTCCACGAATCCAGTGTATCACTTTGGGGTCCCGTAAGTTTTCAACGAACCGTTTCCACCGAGAGACAACGCTCTTCTTCGTCGTTGTAGCGCAGAGGCGGGTCGCTTTAACAGGCCGAAACCAGCGCGCAATTTATGACGTATAATTAAAGGACACGCCGGCGGTATAGCGTAGCAAGAGAAATCCTGGCAAAACGAATTGTTTCACGGTTCGTTCACGGTACGGTGCGTGAAGAGCGCCAGCCGGAGTCTCTCTCTTTCCCTCTCTCCCCACTGACGGTTGGTACGATAATTAAATTTCCACCGTCGAAGGGAAATGAAAAGGGCCGGAGAGTGGTCCGACTGTCGGAATACGGGAGCAATTAGAAAGAATTTAACTTTTGTACCGCGAAACATAACCAAACTGACCGGCCAACTCGCGATACAACTGCTGGTATTAACTTAATTACAAACCTAGCGTCTTTTGGGTACCATAATGCCGGACCACCAAGAAGGTATACCGTAATCACTGTACAGACCCAGGGAAGATACGGGGTTGTTGTAAAATTGTTTGCAAGTCGAAGTAAACACGTTTCAATTACTGGAATAAGGAAATTCATAGAAGCGTAGTCGGATAATAGTTTAGAGGAGTTCGAGACCACCGAAGAGGGACTTTCAGTCTTTGTGACCCCGTAGAAATAACCTTGTGAATTTTCTTAAACACTGCGTTCATTTGTATGAATCTCAGTGTGAATCATTTGGAAGCTCGAATATAGGTAAAGTCATTTACGGAAATGACAAGCTATAATAGTCAAACTTGAAAGAAGGCGCGCGGCATGAGGCACGGGGTAAGCGAAGAGTGTCGCTTGCACCGCCTATCCCCACCATATCGGCCCTAGAAATCTGAGATCGACCAATGACAACCGAAAACAAAACACTTCTTTCGTCGTTTCCATGACGACGCAACAAATGTGCGGCTTTATCGGCCAGTCACGCGTTAGAATCGAAAATGACGTCAGAACGAGGGATGTCTCTATCCGTCAGGCGAATCAGAGCAAATCAGAGGCCAGAGGACTTCTCTCGTCTTTGCAGACTTTAGGCAGTGAATCGGAGAGTGGGGAGGATGTAGTAAAAAATAAGTAAAGTTTAGGAAAAGTGGAGAAAAAGGGAGAAAGTTAGAGTCAGGTAATTTATAGTGTCAGGGTTGTAAGGCCCAAATGCCGATCTCTAATGTTTTTCTGGCCCGAATTTAACACTAGAACTACCGGCGTTAAGTCGATTATATTTCAATATATTAAATAAGTACTTTAAGAAAAGAGGAATCAAGAGGCGGAAAATATGATCAATTCGGTCATTTATGCTTTTTGAGTTGGACGTAGAATATTTCTCCTATGACTCTCCTATAAACTTTGAGAATTTTTGGAAAAAATTGTGCACCAGTCATTTTGACTGGTTTGGTAGTTCTAGTGTTAAACGACTGGGTCTTACAGAGAAAGAGAGAGGGAGTCGAATTTCACTGGGGCCCTAGGCACTGACCCAGCAGTAGAAAATGGCGGAGAGGTATCTAACGCAGTTAACGATCTACCATCAGGACTTCCAAGCAATAATACCCGGATTATTGTCAATATCCTTTAAAAATCAAAAACTCAAACATCTGAATAACAATACCCCTCGTTCGGCAGCGCAACAACCAAAAGCAATTTTCCTGACCTCACTAGCAACCCCAGACGTTGCACCCTGAAATCCGACGGATTCTTAAAAGTTACAATGCCGCAACATCGCGACCCAAAATGCACCCTAGTTTTCATACTTCGCAAACAAAGTCTCGCGGTGCAGCGTGGAAGACTTAGATCGAAATAGGTTGAAATGGCCGCGCTTACATATGTATTTATTCGTCGGAATTCGAATCGGATTACAGGCGCAAAGAGCGACGAGCCGAGATAAGAAACGGAGCAAACGCATAAATATTTGTCCGAGAGTGTGGAACGCGACACAATCGAAGTACGTGCACGCACATGGAAATGGCAGGATGTGAGAGACTGTGTTGGGGTTTTCGTGGTATCGCTGATATATAGAATAAATGTTTCTTTCGCTCAGATTAAGATCAAGAGCCGCTTTGCGTGCTAAGAGAACAGCTAGCTCAAGGTGGGGCAATAATTAGATTTTCAGGGACGAAAGAAGCCAAGAGTGAAGTAGGTTTCGTATTTCGTCGTCGCGCCGAGAAACATTCCGCTGGAGGGTGAGAAAAGGAAGACCCGTTTTGCCTCACGATCTTGTCTCTTTTTTACCCCAACATCTTTCTCCCTCTCTTCCTATCTTCACGTCGAGTCGCGCTTCTTTCTTCGTCTGTGAACATCGTTTCGTTGTTCTTCATTGCATTTCCTTTCTTCCCTCCAATTCTATATTTTTTCTTGGCCTTCCGCCGTTTTTTTCCTCTTCGCCCGGTCGATATACTTCTCTTTATTCCATTCTATATTTTTTCCTTGCGCTCTTGCTTTTCTACCCTTTCTGTCTTCCCTCCACGCTTTCTTCTCTTGCTCCTGCCGCCATTGCTATTCTTTTCTATCGTACTCTTTCTTCTTCCCTCTTTTTGTAATTCCTTTCTAGCTTCTTCTCTCTTCGCCTCTCTCACCGCGCTGTATATCTTTTCTTTTATCCTACATTTTTTTCTTACCCTGTCGTTTTCCTCTCTGCAACCACTTTATACTTTCTCTTTAGCCCGCGCTCTCTGTCGTGTCTCTAATTACCCCCATTTTGTATCCTCACCCCGCCTGTACACCCCATTATTTCTATCTCTCTCAATTTTTCTTCCTCATCGTACAATTATACTTTTCTTCCTTCACGCTGCATACCTTCCTTCTCCACCCCCATTTTAAAATTCTTCCACCCTCTTTCTTTCCTCGCCCACTGATCTTTTCATCTAGCCCACATTTTCTCTCTTTGGTTCTCCTCATTTCATATTTTTCTTTTTTCTTGCACTCCGAATTTCCTCCAATTTCCCCGGTTCTCTCTCAACCCCTGCGAGCCCTCAGTTTCCTTTTTCCCGATTTTTCTCTCCCTCTCTTAATTTCAAATTCTTTTTCCCTCTCTCCACCCACTTCGTATTTTCATTTTCCCTCGCACTCTGAATTTTCAATTTTCCCGCTTTCTTCTCGCCCCTGCCTCTCCTCTATTTCTATTTTCCCGATTTTCCTGTCTCTCTCCCTTAATTTCAATTTCTTTTTCCCTCTCTCCATCCACTTCGTATTTTCCTTTTCCCCCGCACTCTGAATTTTCAATTTTCCTGCTTTCTTCTCGCCCCTGCCTCTCCTCTATTTCTATTTTCCCGATTTTCCTGTCTCTCTCTCTTATTTTCAATTTCTTTTTCCCTCTCTCCACCCACTTCGTATTTTCATTTTCCCTCGCACTCTGAATTTCCAATTTCCCCGGTTTCCTATCAACTCCTGCGTCTCCTCAGTTTCTATTTTCCCGATTTTCCTCTCCCCTCTTAATCTCAATTTCTTTTTCCCTCTCTCCTCTCACTTAATATTTCCTTTTCCCTCGCACTCTGAATTTTCAATTTCCCCGGTTTCCCCTCAACCCCTGCCCCCTCTCAGTTTCTACTTTCCCGATTTTCCTCTCACTTTTCCCTTCGTCTCAATTTTTTCCCTCTCTCCTCCCACTTCATATTTCCTTTCCCCTCGCACTCTGAATTTTCAATTTCCCCGCTTTCCTCTCAACCCCTGCCCCTCCTCAGTTTCTATTTTCCCGATTTTCCTTTCCCTCTTCATCTCAATTTCTTCTTGCCACCCTCCTCCCACTTCATATTTTCTTCCCCTCGCCCTCTCAATGTCCAATTTCCCCGGTTTCCTCTCAGCCCCTGCCTCTCCTCGGTTTCTATTTTCCCGATTTTCCTTTCCCTCTCTTCATCTCAATTTCTTTTTTCCCCTCACCTTCCTCCCATCTCCTAGACGGGCAACGGAACGATCGCGGAGGGCAGGAGGGAAATCATTATCGTGTGCATCGCCGGGAGAAAGAGGCAGCCGGCGTGATAATTAAATTTCCATAGACGAAGACCCCGAGCGAAGAGGTGGAAAGAGACATTTGTCGGCGGATATGGAAGCGGGCAAAGCGGCTGGAATTGCGGCGAACTATGCTCTCTCTTATGGCTCCTGGTCGTTAGGAATTTAACTTACGGAATGCCGCGACGCGTAGACCCCCATAGCTATATCACTTTTCCTCCGTGTGACGACGCCACTTCTCGTCGGCGGCGATAATGAAAGCCTTTTTAAAGGAGTTACGAAATTCTCGCGAAACGAAGCGCGCGTTACTGGCGAAACGTTGTACTATTTGTCGGAGACCGCAGCCACGTAGAAACACCGGGGAATTATTAATACACGAGACTTCGCGTCTGTACCGAATACGTGCAAATTAACGATCCAGATACTACGTGCTTCACGCTCGGCTATCGTAATCACGAGAGCGACTTTTTAAACGCTGTAACATACGTGGACGACCTTGGAATCGTGGCAGGTTGATTTACGGTTACATGGAGAAAGTTTGTTTGATTTTTATGAGTGTTTGGCGGCGATGGACTTGGCCTTTGGGCATCTGGGATTTTGGGGTGTCTTGGTCGACGTCTGCTGGCTGTATCGGTTACAGTTTGGGATATTGATTGAGCCTAGAACTTTGCGTTTTAAGATACTGCGCGATATAATTCTCAGTATCATTATTATTTTAGAAATTGCACTGTATAAAGTCGTGTCTAGCCCGACATCATAGCCAAAAGTTTATTTAGAATGTTTTACTTTACTTCCATATTCAATTACAAAATAATAGCCGGTGATATGACATATCATAGGCAAAAGTGAAAGAAGAGCCGCTCGCACCGGCTATCCCCACCATATCGGTCCTTGAATCCTGTGATCGACCAATGATAACCGAAAACGCAACACTTCTTTCGTCGTTCCCATGACAACGCAACGAATGCGCGACTCTTTAGACCAATCATGCGCTAGAATCGTAAATGACGTCAGAACGAGGGATGTCTCTATCCGCCAGGCGAATCAGAACAAACCAAAGGCCAGCGGACTTCTCTACTCTTTGCGGACCCTAGGAGTGCTAAGGGTTAACACTAGAACTACCAAACCAGTCAAAGTGACTGGTACAATTTGTTCCAAAAATTCTCAAAGTTTATAGGAGAATCATAGGAGAAATATTCTACGTCCAATTCAAAAACCTTTTTTCAAAAATCTTTTCCGCCTCTTGATATCTCTTTTCTCAAAGTACTTAATTAATATACTGAAATATAATAGATTTAACGCCGGTAGTTCTAGTGTTAATAAGACAGATGCTACAAAAATGATGTAAAACCTCGGAAAGTCAATTCCTTCGAAACAGAAGCAAGGTATCGAAACCATTAACAATTGTTGTACGGTCAGCACATCGGACAACTCGCTCGAGTTCGCCTGAAAAGTGCGTCCGACGTGACTGTCAGCAACGGTGGATGATATTATCGAGTAGATGCGAGAACAATACTTTCCAGTCTGCCGCGGCGACACGGTACGAGGAGGCTTCATTGTCGTTGCCTCCGCTTCGCGAGTTTCTCCGCGAGGGCCGGATAGAAAGACTCGAGGACGGAGGCACCTGGATCGAAGGGAGTTAACCCTTCAGCGACGGACGTCGTGGATATACGGGGCGGAAAAGTAGCCACTCAGAAACGAACGCCATATATACTCGCCTTCGAGTGCCTACCGTTGGGGATTAACGTAGAACGTGGGGATGTAACGGTACACGTTGCGGAATGCCGACGATGTTGGCAATTTTCTTCACTGTGGGAGACTGTGATTCAGCGATTGTAAGTGGCTCAATGTAGCGAGCGAACGGAGAACAATGTCTGCCGAGGCATGGAATAGATGTGGAGCGAAATAGCAGGGAATTTTGTTATTTAACACTTTAGGGTTAAAAACTGTCCAACCTTTTGCTCAGCTTCTTACGCATGGTGGAATATATTTGAACTCGCCTCGAAAAGTTGAAGTTTGTCTTTGAGGCACAGCGGGACGGAAAATTTTCTAGCTTTTTTTCCTATTCTACTTGCACGGTGGGATCTTTCTAAAGCAACTTAGAAATTTTGGTAATTTTGCGGCAGAAGTAATACGAATTACATTTACCAGAGGTATCGAAGCAGTTGAAATTACTTGTTTGGAATTTCTTGCAATTATTTTTGAAATTGTGTAATACCGTTACATTTTCAATTTTAGAGGTCTGTCTTGTAGACTGCGAGCTTAAATCGATTTTGTTTACGGGGAGATAATATGCTGGGATAATTTAAAAAATTGCTTAGAAGGCAATCATTATACGGGTGCACAGTAGTTTTGGAATTAAGACGGCGAAATTGCATGTGAAAGCGGTAGTTGGGTGATATCTTCTGCGATTCATCTTGAGATAAATTTGAGAATTTTGTATATGGTATGCTGTACATTTTTCATTTTTTTAAAAACTGTATTTAGGGAGTAGTCATTAAACTATCGCGTAGAACTTTGAGACTTGAGTGTACGAATTTAACACTAGAAGTACCAACAGGTCAAAATAACCGGTAGACAATTTTTTTCCAAAAATTCTCCAAATTTATAGAAAACTCATAGAATAAATATTCTACGTCCATGTCAAAGAACATAAATCACCGAATCGATCATCGATTCCTCTTTTTTCAAAGTACTTATTTAATATTATAGACTATAATAGATTTAACGTCGATAGTTCTAGTGTTAAAAATTAGAATTCTATTTCTTGGCGGCCGAGAAATTTAAAAAATCGATACTCCGAGCATTATAAATTTTCTGCTGCGAAGGTACAGCAAACAGGCAATATATTGGTACTTCGTCTCGAAAGAGCACTTAGAGGGACACCATTATGGCGCCACGCACTACTCAAAGACTTAACACCTTACAAATTTCCATGTTACTCGAGCGATTCCTTACAATACCACTTTTCCTGTACTGTGAGATAAATTCAACGTGTCGATACTTCCCATGTCATCAATCTCCTGCCATTGAGATAGAAAGGGGAGCCAATATGCTGGAACTTCGTCTCAAAAGACCACTTAGAGACAGCCTGACGATTTTGAAAAACTCAACGATATTCTGAACTTCGTAAAATGATCTGATACTACGCAATGATACACCAGGGCTCAAAATAAGCATAAAATATCTACACACCGGCTACAAAGTATTATCTGGAAGTAAATTTACAAAATCAACTCCTAAACATCATTAGTGACATATTTAAATCTTTGTTCTGCCTAAAACGAATTACTAAATTTCCGTTTTTCCTAAATTGCGGTACCCTGAGAATCGAAATGAGTCTAAAAAATTCTCACGTTCGCCACGAAGTACTCTTTAATGCAAATTTCAAAAATCAACCTCCAAACATCACTTAAATCTACAATCTACCTAAACTCAGTAATTAAATTTTCAATTTACCGATACAATCCTAAACAATTATATATCGAGGATCAGAATGAGTCTAAAATACCCTCAGTTCGACTACAAAATACTATATTCAGCTAAATTGAAAAAAATCAACTTCCAATCATCATCAGTGTCCCATTTAAAACTCACATCTACCTAAACACAATAATTAAATTTCCAATTTACCAATACAATCCTAAACTATTATACACCGAGACTCGAAATAACTCAAATAACCGAACTCTCACCACAAAATAGCTAATACTTCAGCTAATTTTCAAAAATCAACCTCCAAACATCAATTAAATCTACAATCTACCTAAACTCAGTAATTAAATTTTCAATTTACCAATACAATCCCAAACAATTACATACCGAAGATCAAAATGAGTCTAAAATATCCTCACTCTCACCACAAACTACTACCTTCAGCTAAATTTCAAAAATCAGCCTCCAAACATCAATTAAATCTACAATCTACCTAAACTCAGTAATTAAATTTTCAATTTACCAATATAAACCTAAACAATTATATATCGACGATCAAAATGAGTCTAAAATATCCTCAGTCCGACTACAAAATACTATATCCAGCTAAATTTCAAAAATCAACCTCCAAACATCACTTAAATCTACAATCTACCTAAACTCAGTAATTAAATTTTCAATTTACCGACACAATCCTAAACAAGTATACACCGAGACTCGGAATAACTCAAACATCCTCACTCTCCCCACAAAGTACCATCTCCAGCTAAGTTTCAAAAGTCAACTCTCAAACACCATCGATATCCCACTCGGGTCTAAAATCTACCTAAATCCAATCACTAAATTTCCCTTCTACCGATATAATCCCAAACTACGATACCCACAGGACTGAAATAACTCTAAAATATCCTCACCAAGACTATAAAATCCTATCTCCACCTCTCGTCCCGTCATAAATTTGAAAAACCAACCCTCAAACATCATCAATCTCCCGTTCTCCATTCCGTTCGATCGGTTCTCCTATCCAGCGGGTCTCGTATATTCCAATCGCTCGTCCCGAGTGTCGTTTCGATGACACGCGACACTCTGAAGGTGCACCCGCATGTCCGAGGCGTATTGGGAATATTAGCATATCGCGTGCGCTTTCATCGGGGTTATCAGAGGCACGCGGTACTCCGGCGTGACGCCACGTGCACCTTCCAGCGAAGCGGTTTGCCCTATTTGACAAAATGTCAATTGGCGGGGGCCCTCGACGTGAAGACGGGCATCGAGATCGATAATTACCTAACCTTTATACCCGACGAGGATTTCAATTTATTCTCAAGCTCTTTTTTTCTCTTCCCGCCGTGGTCTCTTTAATTATATTCAATGCTGAAGTTTGCGGCTTTTTCTATTTAGGGGGCCTGGAGCTTTCGATGGCTGCGGACTCATTTGCATGGGGTTGGGGTGTAGGTGCTTCGAGCTTGTCGATTTATGGGGTGTAGATGATTTTATTGGGGGGAAATACCGGAGTGGGGGAGAATTATAGCATCACGGGGGTTGGAATAGGTGTTGCGAACACTTTTAGGATTTGGTAGCTCGTGTTTCTGGTAATTGACCCTAGAACTATCGACGTTAAATCTATTATAGTCTATCATATTAAATAAGTACTTTGAAAAAAGAGGAATCGATGATCGATTCGGTGATTTATGTTCTTTGACGTGGACGTAGAATATTTATTCTGTGAGTTTTCTGTAAACTTGGAGAATTTTTGGAAAAAATTGTGTACCGGTTATTTTGACCGGTTGGTAGTTCTAGTGTTAAAGAGTTTTATTTCGTAAGTTCTAATGAAGGTTGAAGGACGCAGGACTTTTTGGAAAGTTGAAAATCGTTGGTTCCAAGATTAGAAGGTGTTGCGGGAACTTGCAAAGTTTGAGTAGCATATATTTTGAAAACTGAAGGGTGAAGAATGAGGTTGGTCTGGCAGGTTGTATTTTTGAAAATTGAGCAGTTCTACTGTGACTGATTTGATTTAAACTCAAGAAAAGTAGTAACTCCTGGGATCTGTAAAATTCTTTTAATTTATTTATTATTTCATTAATTTATGTCTGAAAATTAATAAAGTCAACTGTACAGCTGGTTTAATTAAAGTGCAAAGAACGTAGGGATTTCTAGAAATTATAAAAATTCTTCGTCCGAACTTTCGAAAGGTATCGAATGCCGTGCGCACTCGTAGGCTATGGGTACTTAGCATTTTTTTTAATTAATCACCCGCACCGTACCGCCGATTTGATTACAGTGCGGAGAACAAAACGATTTCTATAAACCATCAGATTTTATGGATATTTAAAAACATTTCGCCGATGCTTGGAAGCTATAAGTGGTTTATATTCTTACAAACTAATTAACTGTACTCCGCAGCTAATTGTATAACAATATAAATTAAATGGGAATATCTGGAAACAACGAAAACTGTTTTTTTTCAATTTTTAAAGAGATTTTACTGTACGCCAACCGGAAGGACATGAATATTTGATATCTTTCAAATTAATAATTTACACTGCACAAAGTTTTATCGAAGTTTAAATTATCTAGGAATTTTCTGAAGACTGCCAAATCGGTATTTATTAATAAACTGAAATCATCACTCTGTGTACCCTGTCTAAATCTTTAATCAAATTCAAATATAAATATTATGCTCTCCAGATGTTTCGAACTTTCAAAAACTTACTGTCTCATTCGTCCTACCTTGCAACTATATAGAGAGACTATATTTACGAAGCTTAATCATTCGCACTGTATACACACTATTATTAAATCCTAAATTATGCAGGAATTTCTGCGTACTGCCAAATCGGTATTTATTAATAAACAGGAATAATATCGGCCTTCTTCCTCGCATCAGCGACCAATCGTATTTAAAGGTGGCGTTTCCAAAAAATTATCCGTCTTTCCGTCACCTTTCAACTTTTCAAACTTAATTATTCTCACGGTATTGACGTATTTACTGTTTAAATTTCGCGGGGTTTTGGAAAATTCTGATGGAAGAATACCTGCGCAACAGCGATTCTGTTAACGATTACATAAAAGATTGGACTACAACTCTCAAATATTTTTTTTTATTATTATATCAGATTCTAATTTAGTATTTTTGGTATTTAATATTCATATTTATTAGCTGTTCAAATTTCGCGGGGTTTTGGAAAATTCTGATGGAAGAAGAGCTGTGCAACAGCGATTTTGTTAACGATTACAGAAAAGTTTGGACTACAACTCTCAAATATATTCTTTTTTATTATTATATCAGATTCTAATTCAATACTTTTGTTATTTCGCGTAGAATTTACAATTCTGGATTCCGAATCACAAAGCGTGCAACGTATCGGATAATAATTCAAAAAAAAAACGGCACGAAAACTAATGGCGAGGCCAAGCTTTAATACCATATCTACCATGTTTCTCAGTAAATATTGTTTTTCTACTTATAAGCAGATATAATCTACATCATATATGTACCATCGCAAACAGGTAACATTATTAAACTACTTTTATTGCTCGTATAAAAAGCATTATCGGATCCCCAGATCGATCGCCCCTCGACACTCAAACTTTTAAATCCTACGTAATCCAAAGCCATCTACAAAGAAATATGAATTCAGTAATAATTCAAAATCGCACGAAAAAAGGAGAAACTTCATTAAAAAAAGAAAGAGAAAGCTTCAGTTAAAAGAGCAACGTGGGCTAAGTAATAAAAACAGCCAACAATTTCCAGCAAAAGAGACGAAAGAGAGACATCGAGAAGTCCACGCAGCTGTCGCCTGCGTTTCCAAAGGATTGAATCGATCCAAACGCATTAATGACTTTCGTAATATTCTATCGCGAAAGCAGACAGCCTTTACGGCCAATTCGGTGGAATTGCGAAAAAAAACCCGCTAATACGAATATCATGGCTAAATGTGGCATTACAAACGCAAAGGGACAGTGGATCCACTCTAATCGCAAGCGATCAAGTCGCGTCCGCTTTAATTAATGCCCATCAATTACCAGAACCGCATGAACTAAAAGCTCTCCGCACAGAGCACTGTTACTATCCGTTTACATGAATTTTATCCGTGAAAAGAGCCATCGGCCTCGGAGTGTCCCCTCAATGTTGATTCAGACGAAAGTTTCAACGAGGGGTTGAAATTTAAGGGTGGACTCTCCTTTTTTCATGTCGTTGGTGGTTTGAGATTAATACTCTATTTACCAACGATTAATTTATTACATTTGGTAGTGATATATAAATAAATAAATATTTCAGAGGATGAGAATGAAGGGAGAAGATAATTAAGCAATGGAATTGGTTACTTTTAGCAGGGTGGAAATGAGAAATAAAGGGATGGCATTGTTGGATGTTGCAGGAATTTTTTAAATATATTATGAACGAGTTTTTTTCGAGGGTCGGGGCAAATTTAGCATTAACAGGGGAAAAGTAGCAGCTAGAATGATGTTTCTGACCTTTAATCCTCGTATAATGAAATTTTATAGAGTGTTTTATTGAGGAGCAGTTTGAGTTATTTTGAGAACATATTGTGATAATTTTGGAGAACTCTGCGGCTGACAATTTTTTTTCGAGTGAATGGCTTTCGGTTTTATTTAGCAATAAATTATTAAATTATCAGTTTGAAGTTGTATCAACTAATTGTCTTTGGAGGATAGTTCGAGCAAAACAGTTAATTGGGAATTAGGAGACAGTGAATAGTGAGAATAGTGAAAGAATGAAGTGGAAAGCGGTAATATTGTAGTAGCACCGAACGGATAATCCTTGCAAATGCGGGAGTCCCACATCGTGGAAGCAGAGACCTCAAATTGCACGGTGGACTTTCGCGCATTGTTTTCCTTCGATTGTCAACTAAACCGGATTTCTGGCTCGTAAAATTTTCTAATGATTCCCTTGCAACAAAGAGAAAAAACATGATATGTTTCTAGCTGCACTTTGAGTTCACAAATCCTTCCGACGTAATGCTTCAAGCAACAGATAAACATCGTTTGCGAATTATTACAAGTGACATCGTAAATCTACTTAATAATTGTTAAATTCACGAACTAAATTAGAATAACAGAGCTGTATGTTGTTTTTGTGGCTCTCAGCTTCAATTGCTGTGGTTATTTTGTTTGGAACCTACTATTTTTGGTGATTTTCCAATTGAAAGCTATGATACGTTAACACGTTGACCTTTTTACTAAAGTGAAACTTTTTCTATTAATATCACATCTTTACAAAGCAGAAACTTTAAAGGCGCAAATAGATATATATTCAGCAAGACTTTAGATTTTAAATATCAATATTTAAATACTGAATATATTAGAAAGTTCGTAAATATTATGATTTAAAAGTCTTATGGAATTTCATTGAATTCAATAGCGCCGGTCACCGGTGACCCCCATGGCATTCAACGTGTTAAATAGTAAGTTAGGACAAATTTTTCAGAGCTGTCGGAGGAGGATTGATCTCGTTTAAGATGGTTATCGAATTACTGAGGCTATGATAATTAATTAATAAATTAACAAAAATTTTCCTGAGATTATGGGGGGTTTAAACTTCAGCTCACTGCTCACGAGACCAAGTCTTAACCACCATATTCCCCATATATGCTGTATTGCCTCAAACTTTCCAAGACAAATCAAATTAACGCAACGAAAACAGTTGAAATCCCTCAAAAACCCAACACCGTACAAACAACCCGCGGTACTTGAAAATCAAATACAACCCAGCAAAACAACCCCCAATCGACACCTCACCGATCTAAAATCATTCTCCCCTCACAAATCACCTCCTCTCACCGCAAAATATTTCCCAAAATCGTTCGTTGAACCTTCCCCTCTCTGCCGTCGATCCAACCGGATTTCTGCCTCGTAAGATTTTTAACGACGTCCTTGGAGCAAGAAGAGAGAAAAAATGGATCTCCTGGCAGGATCTCCGTGCGATTAATATTCCAGCGAGGAGCGAGAGAGAAATATAAGAAAAGAGAGGGAGGGAGAGAGAGAAAGAAGGGAGATGGTGGGGGACAATCGAGTTGCGCTGTTATCGGCAAAAAATTCCTCGAGCTGTGTGCCGCGGCGAAAGGCACTTGGTAACACGAGGATTAGGGAACGCAACTCTTTGGAATGGACGTCAGCATAAAACACTCACGACGGCCCGTTCCGCGTTGCTTTCGCGCTCTTCTACACACAATAAACGTATAACCACATACAATCCGGCTTCCCGTCTTCTTCCTTTTCTCTCTTAATTATCGCCCGTCTCACGCTCCTCCCCTCTGCCGTTTTCAAACACCGCGCGGTTTCCCGCGTTCCGACGCTAAGCCGGGGAACACCGGGGGTCAGGAGTCGCGATTGCGCCGACATCCGACGAATAATTTTCTCAGAGGAAATTTCTGAGGCTTCCGAGACTTCGGGGGATGGATAAACGGTGGAATGTTTTCGTGAAATGAGATAACAGTTTTTGGATGTTGCGATCGAATTTCTTGAGGTTTGGTTAACATTGTTGGCGCTGTTCTCCATTTTGGGGTTGACGGAACAACTACCGGCTGTCTATCTATGAAATTTAACCCTTTGCGGGCGGAGGTCTTTTTGGATATTGAGAGATAACCATTTATTTTGCGATTGAAAACACCTTTTTATCAGCAGTTAGGCTGTTAATGTATATACGTTATAAATTACTATTTTTTTAATCATATTTCAACAGTTGTATATCAATTTTTCAACTTTAACTGTGTATACAAGCAGCGATAAACTATAATTGAATTTTTTCTCAGGCCACATATATGCGTCGCTAGTCCTCAAAGGGTTAAATGTAATAAATATTGTGGAACAAGAAGAATCAAGGGGGGAGAAACATGATTTTTTAGGTAATTTTTGTTTTGAAGGTAGAAGTGGAATATTTAGCGAATGGCTCCTCTATCGATTTGGGGAATTTTTAGACAAAATTCGGTACCGGTCATTTTGACCGGCTTAGTTTTAATGTTGGATGATAAAATCAGTTTGTATAGCGCATAGTTTTAGGTGATTTTAATGACTGTGATATATTAAATAAGGTATTTACAGAAAATTTCGGCTCGCTAATTGGTAATTCAAAGCTCTAATTCCGAAGCCACCTCAGTAACGCTTGTTTTTGGGATCGATTTTCAAATTTGACATGTATTTTTCCTTTTTTTTTGCGTGAAAATTGTGAAGTTGAAACTGCAATTGAATTTGCAGACGGTTAACTCAGTTTGAAGGAAAATCTTATTTGCAGCGGGATGATAAACTTTGAGTTAATTCAAGGCCGAGAAATTTCTGAATTTAATGCACGTGTACAAAGAAATAATATACATTTTATATATAATACTTTGTATTATATGTATTTATATATGAAGCATCAGAAGTTGGAGGACGTGCCAAAAATTCGCGCAAGGTCGACCAACTCCGAATTTTCCGAGATCGATCGCCTTCCGTTCTCGCTAATCACAAAATATCACAAATTTCACCGTCAGAAATGAATCTCTAACGCTGCATATATTTAATTAACATACGCATCAGTAGCCCTAATTTAGCTAATTACAGCCTCAGTAATCACGCTTAAACCTATAACTCCCATAATATTAATTTTCGACCCCGAAATTGCAACAAAATCTATTACAAAAAGTCCCAGAACCCAAGTTTCATTAACCCCTTGGCCTATAATAACGAGTGCCACTCGTGATGCGGTAGATGGAATAGGTAATTTTCAAGCTTTCCAAAAATGATATTATTGAAAATATCAGTGGAACACAACACAATAAAATTATTTCTATGTTATTAATATTGCGTTAAATTCTAAGATATATCAGGAATCACTGATAAATTTTCATTTTAGCAATTTAATTCTGAATTATCGCACGCATAGTCGCAAAAGAAATCGTAGGATAAGGGGTTAAATTAAAAATACCTACAACCACCGCCTAAGACGCACACACATTTTATCCCCAAAGCTTTCCAAAAGTGTGAGTTCTACAGACAAGGAAATACAATAAACCGCAAAAAAAAATACAAAAAATCTGAAAATCCAAAATACACTATCCACGACACAAGAATCACAAAGATTCTTTTTAAATCGTTCCAATCACCGCGACACCAAGCACCCCTTGCAACTTTGCACCCCGTCGAACGTATCGCGCTTCCATCGAGTTGAAAATTCCTGAGCCGCGTTATAATCGAAGAGGGATGAAAATTCCTCCGCTGTTAATGGATAGGGGATGAAGTTCTTAAATCGGGGCACGCGTTAGCCGAGGTTGGTGCTGGTTACTCGATTATACCGGGATAGGTGTCCATGGGAGGTGGCAGGGGGATGCCGTGTATGCATATGCACGTTCCTGACCTAATGCGGCTGGTACATGCAAAAGCGTATGCGGGACCGCTAACGGCAAAAGTTTAATATTTAATGGGAGAACTTTTTTATTGCGCCTAGTTTAACGAAAATACCATAACGAAGCGGATGCCCGCACGGTTAGGGAACTTTGCGATCAAACTATTTCTACGGTTCTCGTTGAGTTTCTTTCGGCGAGGGGGAAGACACGGTTAACGTTGAAATTTTAATGGAATTTTGGCAAATTATCTGGCAAATAATATTTCAAAATGGTATCTGTAGAAATGTCGAAGAATTTTGTGACGGCAAATAACAGAGAATGGAATATCGTGCGGGGTTTTAGTGTTGAGAGTATCAACTGTTTTGACGGTCGATTTTAAGTGGCTCGGTGGAAATATATTTGTAGAATTTTTTGTTATCGGATGATTCTTTAACACTAGATTTACGGGAGTGAAATCCGTTACACTGCAATATATTAAATGACTTTGGAAAAAGAGGGATCAAGCGGCAGGGCTGATAATTCGTTAAGTAATTGTTGTATTATAAAATACACGTGAAATATCTACTGTACTGCTTCTCTGTATAATTTAGAAATGCTTATAAAAAAAGTATGAACCCGTCAATTTGACGGCTTCCGTAAACCTAGTGTTAATAAAATGTATTCTTCGGCTAAAGGTACGATGTAAAATTCTATTCTTGTATTTAGATTACACTGGAAGTACTATTATCCTAATGAAAATACCTTAACGAAATAACTACCATGGTTCGATACCCTCGATCGACTACAGAATTTCTTTCTTTTACCGTTCGGGTATTTTCAGCGCTTATTCTGCGGGCGTAAAACCTGCTGTACTTCGATAACTTCGTAAATATTTACTTCGTAAATATTTTCAAAAAAAGAGAGATCAAGTAGCAAAGAAGATGGTCGGTTAAGTAACTTGTGCATTACGAGATACACGTGAAATATCTACGTCAATTTGACGTAACACTTCTGCGAAACTAATCTGAAAGACTCAAATTACCGGTGTTAAATCTATTGTATTAAAATATACAAAATAAGTAGCTTGGAAAAAGAGGAATTAAAAGCTGGAAAAGATGATTAACACGTTGAATTCCAGCGGTATTTCGCTAGTTTCTAACGCAGTGAAACTTTTTCTAATAAAATCACATCTTTACAAAGCAGAAACTTTAAAGACAAAAAGAGATATGTAAACAGCAGGACTTTACCTTTTTGAGACCAATGCGTAAATACTGACTCAATTAACAAATTCGTAAATATTACAATTTAAAAGTCATACGAAATTTCATTGAATTCAACCCTAGATTTACGGACGTGAAATCTGTTGCATTGAAATGTATTAAATAAGGACTTTGGAAACAGAGGGATGAAGCGGCAAAAATGGTAATTCGTTAAGTCATTATTGTATTACAAAATACACGTGAAATATCTACTATACAGCTTCTCTGTAAATTGGAGAAATGTTTATAAAACAAGCACGAACCCGTCAATTCGACGGCTTAAACCTAGAAACCCTTAAATCTCTAAAAACCACGTAAATCTAGTGTTAATAGCGCCGGTCACCGGTGACCCCCATGCCATCCATCGTCTTAATTCAATAATTAATGTTTTGCAAGTTGAATGTAGAATATCAACTCTAAGTCTCTCCTATCAATTTGGAAAATTAAAAAAAAAATGAGGAACCAGTCACCCTGACAGCCTTGGTAGTTCTACTGTCAGCTGTACGACCTTCGACAACCTCCAATTTCAGATTCCCAACCGTAACATCAATATATACGTCACGTAACAAAATTTCCCAAAGGCAACGGCGATTTAAACTCCGCTCCGCTTAATTGGGAGATCGACTACCCCCTTAGATGCACCATGGTACCCCAGAAAGATTGCCGCCAGCATGAAACGACCTCCGACCCCCTATTCGTCTCTCCAAGGACTATATTCGACACGCCAGCATCGCATAAATGTGCCAAAGATGGTCCGAAAACGTGGAGAGACCCCGTACGAGGTATAACACCTACGAAAATACCCCGGCGCTACCGCGTTGCCCCGTTTTCTCGATTCGAGCGTCTTATCCTCCCCTAAATCATCCTCATCCACCCACGCGCAATTAATTTCCTACGCGAATCGTTTCACTGAAAATTTCGATAGGCGTTTCCGCTCAATGCCAGCCGATGAGTGCACGATGCGGGAATCTTGTACGCTTATAAATACTGGCGGCGTTGCGACGTTGTTTCGGGTTTGACTTCTATAGTTAGTTTGTCTCGGACCTACTGTTTTCGGTGGTGTCTTAACAATTGAGCCGTTCACAGCACGAAGTGATTAACTCCACTTTTTGAATTTAAGTCTCAAAGCACTTGATTGAATCTTACTTTCTATGTTTAGAATAAATTTTCGTAATAAGTATTAATGTCATTAACACTAGAACTACCGGCGTTAAATCGATCGTATTTCAAAGTATTAAATAAGTACTTTGAAAAAGGAGGGACCAAGAGGCGGAAAAGCTAATCGATTCGATGATTTATGTTTTTTAAGATTGACGCAGAATATTTATTCTAAGACTCTTTTATAAACTTGGAGAATTTTTGGAAAAAATTGTGCACCAGTCATTTTGACTGGTTTGGTAGTTCTAGTGTTAAATGACGAAGTTTGTTTGGCCACCGAATAGTAAATAATTGAATTCAGAAATCAATCTAATTAATTCCAAGGCTATAATACCACCTTATTCAATTTATACTTCGTTAGAGGAAAGCTACATGCGATTATATATTCTAAAATAGTTATTTGTATTTATATTTTGAAGGGAATTTTGAAGAGGAGTGTATACTATTTCATCACGCTTCTTCACTTTAGGTTTTATGGAGTTAATCGATTTGACAAATGACCAACTCCTTGGAGAAAAAATCTTGCGTGATTTGGGTTTAACTCTATGGCTATTTCGGCTAGAATCTAGAGTCTTTGGTGGTATCACACATAGAATGATAATTTGACAAATATCACCTACAGGCAACAAGAATTCGGGCTTGAATTTTCTAATTGGAAATTCGAGCCTCAGCTCCTTAGGTATCGTAACTCGTTGAAGAAAAAATTTGCTGTGTTTTGGGTTTAACTCTATGGCTGTTTCGCCTAGGATCCAGTGTCTTTGGTGGTATCTGAATAATCGAGACTGTGACGCTGAATATTAAGCGATAATTTGATAAATATCACCTACAGGCGACGAGAATTCAGGCTTGAAATTTCTAATTGGAAATCCGAGCCCCAGCTTTTTAACTATCCTAACTCCTTGGAGAAAAAATGTAGTGTGTTTGGGTTTAACTCTACGGTTAATTTTGCTTAGGATCTACTGTTTTGGATGGTGTCTGAACAATCGCAACTGTAATGTATTATATCCAGCAATAATTCGAGAAAGATCACCTAGAGGTGACAAAAATTTCAGTTTAGACTCTCCAATTGAAAGTGCAAACCCTCGACTTCCTACCAACACTAACATTCTCGCTAAAAATCTACTTCGGCTATAATTTCCCGTCGATAATTCACGTCGTTCGTTCATAACGATAGCAAGCGGCACATCATGCGCTGCAGTGTATACACTGTCGCAGCATAGATCCCAAACAAGATACACGAGGACGAGTGTCCTTGCGTCACGATATATCTGTCGGTGAATCTTTAAAAGCTTCGCCGAAGAAGCGAAATAAACACGGGGGACCACTCGACGGCCACGGAGAGGGAACATGGAAGGAGATAAATCCCGATCGTGTTACGTACGAGACGCAGAGACACAGTGGATCGAGTCCGTACCTTGTCAGCCGCGAGACGAGCGACGAGAGCCTCCTTGAGGGGGCCCAGCCAGTGATGAGCCCCGACGAAACGCTTGTTCAGCAATTTCGTGTGGGGGGCAGCCTGGGCATAGACGGCCTCCAGCTCGAGCACCACCATATTTTCTGGTGCTGAGATTCCCTTCCCTCTCCACTTCCTCTATCTTCTTCCTCTTCTTCCGGCTACACTTCCTCCTTTCCCGCTTTTCCTCTTATCCTTCGCGTTTAAACGGACGATACTCTTCGCGAGACGGTAGCATTTATTCAAACGTTGCCACACACTTTATACTTCGTATCCTCTCTTATATACACACTGAGGCTCACTGTAATTTCACGAACGAGATCTCTCACGGAGACCTCTCTCTCTTTCTCTCCCTTCAAGAAAACGATCTCATGATTGCAACGTCGCTCGTCGGATATACGCGGGAAACCAACACGACGCTGAGAGTTCACGATGATCGGTATTCATTCCCTCCCCAGGATCACTGCACAGAGGATAAAGGCACTCGAGTAACACCTGCTAATCCGGACATGTCTCCACGAGAGCGAAAAGGTATATTCACGGTGCTACGAATTTCGACCACGTGGTGATTTCTCGCCACTGGTGCGCCAGACACTCGTGCAGCACCGATGGAACGTCGCCGGTTCAGGATTCCGGATACTCTCGGATTCGATGGACGTTGGAAAACAAAGCGGAAGAGAAGGAGAGATAGGTATGGGGAGAGAAAAAGGAGGGAATATCTCACGAGAAAGAAACGATCTCAAAAGGCACGAGGATCCGGATCAATCGCGGAATACCGGCCGAAGTAACCTCGGCAGGATGATACACGGTGAAGTCATATTTTTTTCACAGCCCGGTCGTTGCGTAGTGGCCGAGGGAAGACACGTAATTCCTCTCGGTCGTGTGTCCCGGCGAGACGTTTCGAACTTCCTCGTTATCCGTTCGACGAAAGCGGTAAAAGAGGCCGGTTCTCCGTGGCGAGCCGTTAAGTCCAGCGTGATCCGGGCTTAAGCCGCGCTCGCAACGGTTGCCGCATAGAAAGGCAGTTCAGAACTGACTGCCTCCTCTCGAGCCTCCTCGCTCCCATGGCCCGAGCTTTGAGTGACGCGACGCGACGCGGCCGGTGTGACGCGTACACCCCTCTCTACCTCGCTGCGTTTCTCTCCCTCTAGTGGTTTCTTTCTCCCTCTCCGTCCCTCCTCCTTCCTCTCTCTTCCTCTTTCTCTGGCCCCCTTCTCGCGGTCTACTTCCTTCTCTCTTTCACGCTCCTCCTTTCTTCGCGTCCTGCTCTCTCGCGCTTGGTGACGTCCGTCTCTTTCGCCCTTGGTGGTCGTCTCTCCGTCGTGCTTGGTGTCGGCCTCTCTTTATCATGCCTGGTAGCCGCCTCTCTCTCTCTCGTGCTTGCTGCTGCTCTCTCTCATGCTTGGTGCCGGTCTCCCTCGCGCTTGGTGCCGCTCTCTGTCACACTTGGTACCGCTCTCTCTCGCGCTTGGTACCGCTCTCTCTCCCGCTTGGTATCGGTCCTCTCCTTCGCGCTTGGTGCCAACCTCTCTCTCACACCTGGTACCCACCCTTCTCTATCCACCGCCGTCTCTCTCCCTTCGACTTCGCCGGTTCGCTCGCTTTTTCCTCCGCTCGCTCCGTCATTCTTCCGCGAGCGCTCGCCGGTGTTCTCCTGCTCGCTCTCGCAAGCAGACAAGCTCGCGAGACCCACCGAGAATACAGCCCTGTCGCCCTCGCAGACTCCTTCTTCACCCTCCTCACCCTTCCAGCGCCAGTCGGTTCCTCTTTGCCGAGGACACGACAAAGCCGTGAGCTTCCACGATCTCGCGGGAAGACTCTCCCCGGCAACTTGGGAACATCGTGCACCCGATCGAGCGAAAATTAATGACCGATTATGTCGCGCACGACACGGTTACATAGTACTTTCCATATGTCTCGCGTCTTCCTCGTTCGCCTCGCGTCCGGCGACGTTTCTGGGATGGTTACGTGGAAAATAGACGTTTCACGGTGACTCTCTTTTACGCTCCTTTTCAGGTATCGTCGATCGACGATTTGATTTTGGCCTCGATACAAAATACACTGGCTTTTCCGTTATGTAAGTTTCGGAAGTTTAGATAAAGCTCGTGTTCTTTAAGTTGATGGCGGGAGGTGAAGAAACTTGGGGGGTTTCTTTGTGGAATTTTGTATTCTTTGGGATGTTTGAGGTGGAATTTGATTTAATTGGTAGCCTGCTGGTGATTAACGCTGCGAAAGGTTGGAAGTGACAGTCGCGTGGAAGATTCTGAAGTTACTGTTGGGAGTTTAGAGTCTTCTGGATGAGGGTCATTTGTAACATGTTGGTTGCCGGTGACTGAATGAAATTTTAGGTGAAATATCGAAAAGAATGGAAAATAGTTTACGTATTTGGTAATAATTGTTGTTGCATATTTGATCGTTCGTTATTTCGTAAAGAATGAAGTATATTTTAGTCCGAAGCGCTGGGAAATCAAAATCAATTTACGTTTCTTTTTTTGCAACGTTAATGGACTCCTGTTTGATAATTATTACAAACTTAGCATTCTTTTATTAACGAAGAACGGAAATTTTAATGGGGCTTCCGATGGAATTGGAAAAAACATAACACAATTTTACATTTCTGTTGGTCTCAATATTTCCTAACAATAACCTCCCGCCTGTCACAAAGTATTTTTAATTCTCTTCGACACATTCAAACCAAATTTCCTTCGTTCGTTAGCAGACTGAAATACTCGTTTGCATTATAACGAATAGTCTCGATCGTTCAAAATAATTTCAAAATGATCTGTTTTCATTAACGACGCAAGAATATTTAAATTCTTTCCTCTTTATAATAAATAACTGTTCAAACTGTAAAAAAAGCTCGCTTCCCAGCTAAAAAGAATCATTCAATTGCACGGCTATTACTTGACACCTTTCATTAAGAATAACTATATAAAAAAGAATAGCAAAAATACTATTAAACAATATCTAAAACGTTCATCACCCCTAAGATCAATCATCCTTCAAAATATGAATGTCTAACAAATCATTCAAATGCATAGCTACCATTTGACACCATTTGCTAAAAATAAGTGCGCAAAGAATAGCAGCGTAAATACTATTAAGCAAATATCTAGAACTATTTTCGCATTATTCCCAAAATTCAAAGTACTAATTTCCAACGCATCAATTCTGTATCAGGGAATGACCATAAAGTAAGAAAGAAAAAGAGAGGAAGAATGAAAAAAAAAGTATTCAATCTTCGACCGCAGACAGACGCGCAATACATAAATCTCATCCGTCACCGAAGGGTTAAAAAGGAACGCTCGAACGTTTAAAGTATTTTCCCGTTGCCGCGCGTCCTTCCTTTTCGTCCGCTTCGTTCTCAACTTCGCCTCGGCGAATCTCGTAAATCTCCCTATTCCTCCTCAAACATTTGACTATCGTATACTTGTTTGAGAAAACATTTCATTGATACCGCGCGCCACGACAAGTACGTTTCCCCGGTTGCGCCGTCTTTATTGGAAGACTCGGCTTTAATTAAATCGCGGGCTTTAATTACGTCGCGTTTCGATCCGAATGTAAAATTAAAAGCGAGTCAATGACCAATTCCTACGGCGAAGGATACTCTCCGCCGTTTGCATCGGCCTCGGCAATTTATTTATTTCACCGTTTCTCAAATATCCTCTTTATGACTCGGACGGCTAACGATTAAAATATCTCTTCCGAGATGGAGAACGGAAAAACAACAGATCAGAGAGTCAATTGGGCCGACGATACTTGGGATTGTATTATAAAATTACGGTGGAATTTTTCCCGTGGGAATGTTGGCAAAGTTTGAGGCAATTTTGTCCCTTTTTTTGCAACTGTTCTTTTGCGGGCTGTTAAATTTGCATCATCGCTGGGAAGGTTTTACTAATTTGTTACATTATTGAAGGGTCGGTGATTTGCAGTTCTGCGAAAGCTCAACGTTTTGCGTAAAAACAAACTTTAGTCTGCAAAGTGTCAATTGGAGGCTGTAGAGGGTAAACAGGCGAAGGTTCGCACCCCCAATCGTAGAGGTCAAGTTCAAGTCTCCCGCCAAGTCTGGAAAATTTTTTTCAAGTTGTTATCTAATGAAATTGTTATTTATTTAAGCCTCGGTGATTCGAAACCCTCTGAAGACTCACGTTTTAGGTAAAAATAGACTTTGCAAAGTGGCAATTGAAGAATGCGTCTTTTTGATGAGTGATGGTGGGATAATTTTCGTCCCACCTCGAAAATTTATATTACTGTATAACTTTATTCATAAAATTAAACCAACTTTGTTCAACTAAAAACAAAAAAATGTCGGTGCAACAAATTCCCGTGCCTCAAAGAGTTAAGGGGTGAAAGCTGGGACCCAAGTTCAAGCGTGAGAAATTTTTCCAAAATTATTTAATTTATATTAAAGCCTCGCCGACTCGAAACCTAAAGCTAAACATCCTAGATAAAAATAAACCTTACAAAGTGTCAACTAAAGGTCGTAGTGATCAAATAAGTGAGGGCTCGGACTGCAAATCCGTAGATCCGAAGTTCAAATTCCCCGCCACAACGGAGAAACTGTTTCCGCGTCCTAACCACGAACAGCTCAAAAAATCTCGTCCCCAGAAATTCCAAGTTGCACAAAATCAACCCCCTCGGTACTTCACAAGACGTACCATCCCTCAAAGAAGACAGAGTCCTCTCACGCGGATGACGATCCACAGAAAAAAAGAGGAGCCACGGCTAAAACCGGCAAAACGGAAAACCAATCCCGCGCCATCCTTTTGTCTCCGCGCAAGAGGAATTCGCCGACGGAGGATCGTAAGGGGTTAAGCCTCCGATCTCCCCCGATCGTCAAAGATCCGCGCGACGAGGTGGCAAGGACGATTATTCTGAATAATTCAGTTGTCCACTGAAAGTAGCACGGCTCCATGTAATTTCCAATATTGACAGACGTTCCTGCGTCCCCGAGGCACCCTTGTGTCCTCGCCACTCTCTTCCCTCTTTCGTTCTTCTCTTCCAAGTGCTTTTGAGTGTACGGCCCTGTCGCCCCAACCACCTGCACTTGGTCGAGGGTGAGACAAAGGCGCGCGAGTTTCATGAGATTCAAAAGAAGATGACTACCCCCCCTCCTTTCGTACCTTGACACACACCGAAGGGTGGTACGAGAGGGTTGCAGCGGAAGCGAGAGGGTTGCAGCGAAGGAGAGAAAGGGTCGAAGCGAAAGAGAGAGGGTTGCAGCGGAAGAGAGAGGGTTGCAGCGAAAGAGAGAGAGCCTCACCCTCAAAGTGCGGCCCTGCCTGTCGGTTCTGTCGAGAGGTTTGCACGAAGATCAGTAACTCGCTCGCAGGTGAAAAAAAAAAAGAAGTAACGAGTATTATCGGCGCAAGAACAAGGTGAAAGGAATGAAATCGCTACCGCGTTTTATTCCGACTTATCGCAGACGCCCGGCGCACCGCGGGAGAGTGGAATGTGGAAAAATGGAATATTGAAAATTCAGTCCCCTGGGAAGGGAATGAGATTGTTGTCGGCCACCGTGACGCGAATAAAAATTGTGGAGAGAAATTCTGAGGTATAGGGATGTGCCCGGAAGTGCGATAGGTGCGATAGGGGAAGGATTCGATGTTATCTGGTGAATGGGGTAATTTTTAAATGGCTGGGATTTTAGCGGGGTGTTTAACCCTTCGGGTACCAAGACTTTTTTGAATATTGAGAAATATTCTTTGGTGATCAAAAATCACCTTTTTATCGGAAGTCAGCGTTAATGTATAGACGTTATAAATTACTATTTGCGTAATCATACTGCAACGGTTATATTATAATTTTGTAACTCTATCCGCGTATACTTGCATCGATAAAGTATAATCAGAATTTTTCTTAGACCGTATATATGCGTCCATAGTGCTCAAAGGGTTACTCATTTCTGGTTTGTTCAAAGATTTTGCACTAGGAAGATCATTAGGGTGGTTGGGGGTAAATAGATCTGGTATCTTGTTGCCACGGTATTACTGCAACAATCGAGTCATTCTTTTAGATAGTTGCGTATTCAATTAGAAAGGGATTGCAAAACCGTGCAGAATGCCATACGCTTCTGTAAAATCATCTGTAAAATCGCTACAATTAACACTAAACCTACCGGCCTAAAATTTTTTTGAAAAAAATGTGTACCAGTCATTTTGACTGGTTTGGTAGTTCTAGTGTTAACCCATTGACTGCCAACTACGACATACGACGTAGCTGCACTATAAGTTTGAATTAATAAGTTAATAATAATGGCCGAGCGTGTATAGAAATTTTGGAACAAAAATATTTTCCGTATCATTATAAATGTCGAGATTATATTTTTGACTAATGAAACCAATGTTCTAAAAACTTTCTGTCATCTTCTCAAATTTTAACATGCAAAGGTAATATTTGCTTAGTTTTCCTGGCAGTGAATGGGTTAAAGACAACGTTCCAACGGGTGAACCACGAAGCACCACCGTTCACCGGCGGAAACTTCCTCAACTTCGGTCATCCGGTTGCAAACATCGGCAGAATCGATCCCTCGAAACAGCATAATTTCGACTCGAAATGCCCTCCAGCGGCGCGTGAACTTTGAAAAAGTTCTCGAGTTCCCTCGATAACCGGGGAAACGGTGGTAACAGAGCGCGAAGTCACGAAAGCGTCGGGCAGAAGGGCGAAATCGTGTGCGCGCACGATATTTCGTCTCGGAAGAAAATTTCCATCGGCTCCTCGGCGAGGGTAGGGTAGACGGCGAGGAGAGGATCGAGCGTTTCGCGCGACTTTAATTGGCCGTGCCTTAATTTTGATGTACGCTGTACTACCTCGAGGGTTCTCAGCGACGCTGAAGAGCCGAAAGGTGGCGAAGGAGGAACGAGAGAGGAGACGGAGAGGATAGACGGAGAGAGAAATAGAGAAGGGCGAGAAGAAACGAGAGCGCCGAGGAAAAGGGAGAGAGAGACGTTGGAAGCGGACTCCTTTCTTCCCTCTGTCTCTCTCTCTCTTCCCTTTTCTCTCGTTCTCTCGCAGTCGCTCGCAGAGCGGCACATTGTCGTCGCCCGTAGCCAACAGCCTATTGTCTACCGGGAACTCTCCCTCTTTTCCCTTTTGCGGCCACACGCACACATGCACACACAGTCGTATACCGATATGGCGACATAGAGAGCCACAGACTCGAGACAAGAGGAACGAAGAGGGAGGATAGAAACCACCGAGCGCGCACAGCCGCCAGGAGGGATGGGGAGTGTTATAAAAGAAAAAAAGGAAGAAACACACAACCGTAGGAGAAGAACAGCCGCCTGCGACCGAGAGAGAGGAAACGCCTAGGGAGAGGGCACAAGGGGTAACAGTTGGAAGAGGAGGAGTGGAAGAGAAGAAACCGAGCAGGAAGACCGATGGATAGTCCATGGAAAAAGGAAAAAGATGTAATTATAGAAAAAAAAGGAGAGCGAGAGACACACTGGACGAACGAAGACGCGCAACGTAACCAGAGGGAGAGGATAGAAGAGCGAACACGTGAAAGGGGAGAAGACTATTCATACTCCCTGCCTAACCGTACCTTCCTGCAGCTATTATTATTTACGTATCAGCAACTTCGTACTAGCGAGTATATAAACGCGTAAATACGATTATATCCTGTGAGAATACAGCGCTCCTAAGAGTGCCGTATCGCAAGGAGACCGACGTCAGCCGGAGGGCTGCAGCGTTCCTTGATCCTTCGTGGACGCGTCGCTACTTGTAGCGGTAGATGCAACGTTAGGCGCAGCGGTGGGTACAGCTGTAGGTGCAGCGATAGCCTCGGCGATGGATGTAGCGATAGGCTCGGCGTTAGGTGCAGCGTAAGGTTCGGCGTTGGATGTAGTGGTAGATTCGGCGTTAAGTGTAGCGATTAAAGTAGCGTTAGGTTCAACGTTAGGTGTAGCGATAGTTACGGCGGTAGGTGTAGCGTAAGTTTCGGCGGTAGGTGTAGCGATAGTTTCGGCGGTGGGTGTAGCGATAGGTGCGGCGTAAGGTTCGGCGATAAGTGTAGCGATAGGTGTAGCGTTAGGTGCAGCCATAGTTGTAATGACAGATGCAGCGTTAGGTTCAACGTTAGGTGCAGCAATGGGCTCGGTGATAGGTGTAGCGATAGTTACGACGGTAGGTGTAGCGATAGGTTCGGCGTTAAGTTTATCGATAGGAGTAGCGTTAGGTGTAGCGTAAGGTTCAGCGTTAAGTTTATCGATAGGTGTAGCGTTAGGTGTAGCGTAAGGTTCGGCGTTAAGTTTATCGATAGGTGTAGCGTTAGGTGCAGCGATAGGTGTAACGAGAGATGTAGCGTTAGGCTCAACGATAGGTGTAGCGGTAGTTTCGGCGCTAGGTGCAGCGTTAACAGCGGCGATAGGTGTAGCGCTGGTGAGCGTTAGATGCATCGTCGCCGTGATGCTAGAAAGCGTGCAACGCTGCAACTCGGGTGTAAAAGATGCGCAAAACTGTGACTTCGTTAACTGTATGATATTTATTTGATAAAATGTGGAACGACTTTCTCAGATCGGGGTAAACGAGCGCGGAATTTACCGCGACAGTGGGGACATGCGTTTTGGATTTTAAAACGGTAGACGAAAGTTCGAATCCTCTTACCGTCACGGCGCACTGTTTTCCCTGTGGAATATGTATAATATATCACTGCTCTCGCGGTGATTCGGTAAAGCGGTAAATCCTCGACTGCGTTATTGATAAAAAATTGGAGTGTTTGCACGCGATATAATCCCACCACTTTTCCTGTTTTCGTGCAGTTGAGGTAAAATTTAGTTTCGATGCCATTTTTTACGCTTCTGTGGGAAGCACGGGTTAATTTGCGGAAATATTGACCGAGTAAAGACGAGATTATAAAACGTTAAACTCGCCCACGGAGTATCGTTTTACGGAACAACAGAATTTTTTGTCAATATTTACCTTATGTGGGCATTCCGGAAATAAACATAGCTCAAGGGAAATTTGCCATATTTATAATAATCCCAAGTAGAAATAAAAACATAAGGAAGGTGAAAACCATTCCAACAGTGTCCGTCGTCCCGCGTTAATTCAAACTGCACCAGCAAGCGCAGAGAAGCGCGCGCAAGAATTCAAACGTTTTCCACAGAATTCTCCAATACTACTCTCCCTTAAGTGTCAGTGACCCCATTTCCGAAAGACAACACGCAAATGTATAGACAGACGTAGGTGCGGCTATCGAAGCTTCCGTTTTCGCGACTGAAACGAAACTTTATCCGGTAATTTACCTCGTGGGCGTTGGACCCTGACACGATGATTCTCGAGAACAAATTATTACGTATGCGTGAAATTAATTAGAGTATTATAAGTTCTTCGACCCTTCGCAATCTCACGTCTTTGTATAATCAACGTAACTTTCTGCAACGGCTATTTCCTATTTAAGTAATTTCGCCTTCTGAACTCAAAAATCATTTCGCGTATTCGCCAAAGTGTCCCAGAAAATCTGCATTCACTGCTATCGCCACAGTAAAATAAATATCGACACACAACGAAATAGAATATCGTCAAATTAATTTCAATCAACTGGAAAAATAGCACGAAATGGGGTTAAACAACCCCAAACTTGTAGCACCCTTCAACGACATCAAGCCAAACAGCAAATTTCCATTTTACTCCACAATATTCCACCGATGAAATATTCTCCGTTACCTCAACAGATAGCAAGTAAATACATAGAAAATACAAATATATATCTGTAGATACATACAAAACGATCCGTAAAACGACGCATATACTTTGAAAGTTCAGCTCGTTCCAAAAAGATTCGCGGTGTTCGATCGTAGAGTACATACACAGAATTATATACGTTGAAATAGAGTGCAATATTACGCGATAAGTAATGGGGTCAATGGAAATACGATATTAACTCTTATCGTCCCGAGTATCCGCTCGAATTAGGACGTTCCGCGATCGTCCGCCCTTTTTCTCCAAGACGAAGCCCTTCCTTTTCACCAACGACCTTTCCATCTTCTTCGAGGTCGTTCCGCGACAGATTCGGTATCGTCGATCGACGTCTTTGACCCCTGGCGGATCACGGAGGCGCATAAATCGCTGGAGATTCATCCGAGGATCGAGAGTTGAGAACCCCTAGATTCCAAGGGATGGACGAGCACGCGAGCTAGCGTGTTACGTGCTACGATTTTCCCTCTCCTTGTCTTCCTCTTTTTCTCTATCATTCTCTTCCTCTCTCACCGTATTTACCTTTCTCTCAACCTCTCTTCTCCCACCCTTCCCTCTTTCTCTCTCCCTTCCTTTCTCCGCTTCACCCTGCAACGCCTTCCCGCTTCTTCACGACCCCTACCAACCCTCGGTGAAACACCGGCAGCATTGCCCGCACCCCGAGATCCTTTATTATAATAAAAAAATTTCCACCTGAGCGCGGTACGCGTGTAAATATAGTTAGCCGGTGTAGAGATAAAGCGCTCGGCTACCTGTGCGCATATGCACCCATAACGACGGTGCAATAAACGTGTACTAGGCCGAGGCAGGAGTTTTTAAAGAGCCTCGACAAAAGCAGGATAAAACGATGGAGAATGATACATGGAGAGGGACAGGGAAGGAGTGAGATGGAGAGAGACGGATAATAAACACCGATCGAGCGATACCAGGGAATTTTCCACCCTTTAACTCACGCCCGTACGTGACTGAAATTCCTCCTCTCAGAGAAATCGATAAAGCGTGCTCGAGAAACGTAAACATTGAAATTAATAGTACTTGACGGAGCGTGTACAGAAAGTAAGACAGTTCCCGCCGCCGCTTATTCGTGCCCCGAGAAAATATCCTTGCTGAAGTTAATCGAGAAGCCAGAACGGTGGCGCTATGACGGGCATGGAGTTGACGTTAACACTAGAACTACCAACTGGTCAAAATGACCGGTGCACAATTTTTTATAAAAATTCTCCAAGTTTATAGAAAAGTCATAGAATAAATATTCTACGTCCGTGTCGAAGAGCATAAATCACCGAATCGATCATCTTTTCCGCCTCTCGATTCCTCTTTTTTCAAAGTACTTATTTAACACTTTACCGACCGCTATTGTTTGAGCATTCAGGATTTGTTTCGGCTTAGATTGCCTAAAGAAAATTACAATCTCTTTGAAAATTACAAATGATTCTCACTGACTCCTTAACACACTTCCACTACAATAATAAATAACAAATTAGTAATTGCCGTGGGATCCGATTAATAAACTAAAAGTCTAAGCGTTGGTGACAAAAAGCCTATTCATAGGCTACCGGTCGGTAAAGTGTTAATATGTTAGACTATAATAGATTTAACGTCGGTAGTTCTAGTGTTAAAACTACCGAGGCGGTCGGAATGACTGGTTCGCAATTCTTTTCTGAAAATTGTCAAATTGATAGGAGAGCCTTGCAATGCTCCATATCTATTTTATAAAACAAAATATACCTTACTGCCTTCCTAATCTCCGTAGAACTTCGTTATTTCCTGTACTCTGACCTCGGTGATTCGAAAGCCATCTAAAACTCCAGATTTACCGTATTAGCCCGAATATAACGCGACCCAGAATTTAACGCGACACCTTTGCGATATAATAAGCAACTGTCTCAAAGTTTTTGCGTGACACCAACGTGGTGACACCGACATTTGTCCACATATTTTCGCATGACACCAACCTGGTGTCACCGGACGACATAGTGTTAATAAAATTTTCATAAAAAAATTGCTTTGTTTCAATTGAAATCCCATATTTAACATTTCATAAGTGCATAATTTTCACATTTCGCTGACTATGAAAGTGGTGTAAGTCCATTTGAAGTTATCAAAGGCATAAATTTCTTTTAACCAATGCTTTAAAAACGATCAGATTACAAACTTACATCAATTTAATATTTAAAAAAATGTAATATGAGCGTATTACATATACCAATATTTTTCAAACCATTCAAATGCAAACCCTTGAATATCCCCATATAATATAAAATGGATTTACACCATTTTCAAAGAGAACGGCTCATATGTTCTCCAGTTCCTCGCTCGAGGGTTGCGGTAGGTAGATCTGATATTGGAAGAGCACCCCTAAAACTACACCACCTACGGTAGAAGAGAAATGCCCACATCGGTTAAAGTCAAAGAGGGTGGAGAAGCAAAACCCAGAAAACACCTCGACGATTCTCTCTCCCTCTCTCTCTCCTACCACCCGGCGAAACAGTCGCGTTCTTGCTCGCAGGGGTTACATAACTCGGACACTTTCGGCACAGAAAATAAGTCCGAGCAGCCACCGACTGCCGCACGCGCTGGCTGGCCTCCGCCGCGAATCCGTTCGTCCCTGTTTCTCAATGATCCGCTGCGACGTCGCGGAGGAAGAGAACCAAAGAAGACCGAAGAGAAACGAAGAGGAACGAAGAGGAACGAAGAGAAACGAAGACAAACGAAGACAAACGAAGAGAAGAGAAGAGAAACGAAGAGACGAAGAGGAACGAGTTTGGAGGAGCAGCCGAGAGAGGAGCGTACCTCCGGGTTTCTCTCTGAAGCTCGCACACTTGGTCACGATTTCAGGGCGTTTGCTTTGTGTTTCCACGAGCTCGAGATGAGGTGGATCTTGCGGAGTGAGAGAAGAGAAGCGGGGTGAGAAGAAGGGGTGAAAAAAAGGGGGCGAGTCGGGACGAGCCAGTGGCGAGAGACGAAAAGAGAGAGAGAGAAAGAGAGGGAAGGGTTGAAGGGCTGGAGGTGAAGGTGGAGAGGCTACTTCAAGTTGCTTTCTAGCCTAGATTCGGCTCCGCGGGTGATCCGGGGTTTTAATTAGGATCCGCCACGAGGGACGATGCTGTTCTAAGACTAATGATCCCTCGTTTCATTAATAACCTAGGACCGAGTGTCATTTTCGTCTTGAGTAACGCAACACGATGTTACGTTATCGGTTGCTTGTCTGATTGGTCGAGGACGTTGGAACTGTGTGGGTGATAATTGATCGGGGGATTCCTCGCTTGTATGGGAATTATCGAGCGGGCTGAGGGGGAGATTGCAGAACGATGGGGTTTATTTTGTATTTTTCGGCTTCTACGGAGGCCAGAGGACTTCTCTTGGCTATTCGAGCTTTATTCCCTTCAAATCACCGCCACGAATGTTGCCTTAATTCATACTATTAACGATAGAAACGATCTGTAACTTGCCGAAAAAATTCAAATTAAATCTTCCCGCCACAAAACCGCGAAAAGTCGTTTAGGAGAAGACGGACAGATTTTCCTAAAGATCAGAAGCTCCGTCAAATCCCGGAATCAAATGACTCTGTGATTTTCCAGCCAAGGAATCACGATGTCCGCGATAAATTCCGTCGAACATTAACCCTGACCTTTCTCCTTCTACGAGGACTGGTTCTATCATCGGCTTACAAGTCTGTGAAGAATTACACGGTAATTTTGGCCTCGTGGGAAATAATCGAGTCGACATCGAACACCACGGACCTAACGCCGGAGGATATATATCGTCGGAAGGGGAAAGAAAGTCATCCTAACAGCCATTTTCAGGAGACAATCTTTTGCGGAATCGAGTGGGAATTTTTTTCCCCCCATTTTCTTACCGAAAGACGATCGTAAATAGGACAATATCGGAGAAACGTTTAGAGGAAAAGCGAAACGGAACTGAGAAAAACTTGCTTCCTCCGAGATACTGGTATTTCAGTTCTGCCTTTTTTTTTGTTCTTCTTTATCTCCTTCGTATCGCTGTATCGAGAGCGTGGAATTAACGGCGACACAAACGGGAGCGACGGACGAACAAGATTACTTGAATATTTAATAGGTGTATTTCTATGTTTTTTCGCTTCGGATTAAATGGCAAGTGAAAGACTTAGAAATACGTATTTATGTGCTTCTTCATTCTTTTTCTGGAGGAGCTACGATGGAAAGACGGCCTTTGAAAGATGCGGACTTTGATAGTGGAAATGCGATTAAATTCTCCTTTCTCGACTGAGTACTGTTTGCACCTAATACACTGAATCTTGAAAACTAACTCAAATACGGCGCAAAATACTTTTCTCTGTATTTTTCTTTTCGCTTAAACTGCTACGGTAATTTGACTAGGACCTACTGTCTTGGGGTTCAGATGGGTTTTTAACCACCCAGGCTAAATTGTGTTTTATAATTAACTAGCTGTATCCTGCGCGCGCTGCTAGCCTACAAACATCGAATTTAAAGAGAACTCGCTATAACAATTCTGCGCTATTTTTTTTATTGAAGTGCTCTTGGATATCCAATTTCTTTTTTTTTCACTAAGTCAGAAACCTTCACAGTCATAGGCACAACAACATATCGAAGTTTCATCGCAATCGGATGATCGGTTTAGGAATGCATAAGGGACAAACAAACAAACAAACATTCATTTTTATATATACACCTAATTCTGTTTTTACACGGTAGATACGTTCCAGACAAAACCGTGTAAAAAAAGACATGAAGTACATACATAGAAAAAAGGGGATTAGTTCCATATTCTTCAACCCTGTGAAAAATAGTTAAATTAAATTTATTAAAAAATTTATTTTAAGAATATTTTAGATTTTTTAATCGTGCTAAATCGAATTAAATCGTGTAAAAATGGAATCAATTTTTTTTTCTAGATCGTGTAAAAACAGAATTGGGTGTATATAGACTACAATTAATTTCCCAGAGGTGATGGGGAAGTATCTGAACTCAGGCCAACCGATTGTGAGTTTGGATCTTCAAATTCTTGCTCACCATAACTCTCAAAACATTTTTAAGTCCTTGGTATGCATATCTGAACGTTGATGTCTCAGAGACCACCTAGAACACTGGAACCTAGGCGGAATGACCATAAAAATGACCATAGAAGTGACCATAGCAGTTAATGCCGAAAACATACAAAAGAAAAAAAGTAAGAGAGGCAAGAAATCTCAAACATCTAGGAAACAAGTCTCTCAGCTTCGGATCTCAGTGCTAATTAATGAACAATGCCGAAGAGGACGAAGAAACTCTTTCAGGAGACTCGTCCTGAGAAGGGAAAGTCCTCGGACTTCTTTCCCCCCGGCTGACATGGACGCGTTTAACTTACAGTGTCGTGGATATTGAAGTGAAAGTTTAAATGTTAAAAATACATTGTTGCAGGGGAAGGTAAAAAGTGGAGAATGTTCGAAGTAAAAGTGATTGGACATTCTATGGAATTTTACATATATTATAACTGTGTGGAATGTGGGTAAAGAAAATTGAAGGGATTTATTTTTCATATACAGGACATTATATATATAAAAACTGTGGTGGATATAGAGTTACAGGTTCGAACTCTCAATTAGTGGGACAGAATTTAAATCTCTATCTCTTCCGACAGATATTTTTTAAATTATTTAACACTAAACCTATCATGGCGGTCAAATGACTGCTTTCTGATTTTTTCTAAAAATTACGCAAATTGATTGGGCAACCATTCAGTAAATATTTTAGGTCTATCGTATAAAACAAAAATTACTTAACTGATCATCTTTTTCACCACTTCAAATCTCTTTTTCTAAAGTACTTATTTTTTATGTTGCAATATAACAGATATAAAGCCGGTAGGTTTAGTGTTAAAGTATATTATAACCTCGGCAATTCGGAAGACATCTAAAGCTATAGCAATTAACGCTAAAACTCAGAAAGCAATAAAAAGTAAAATATATTACAATATCTACTTAAAATTGCCCCCAGTATCATAAACAACTATTATTTATTTTCCAAAACACCTATCCTTTCTCAAATATTCCCCTCTTCCTCGTTTTCTACAGTTTCAGTATCAAATCCCATGCATAATGCACGAAGGATAAAGCCGATGGCACAGTTATCAAGTCTCACAAACTTCCACCCGCCAACAATCTCATCCTCATTTCTTCCTTCCAGATCCTCCCGAAAGAATCTCTATTTTCCCTCTATTTTAAAAATCCTCCGCAAGAACACCATAGGCAAAAGCATCGCCGCTTCGTTCATCCCCGATCTTCGAGTTTCCAAGTCACGATAACCCAACAAACCGTCCGCTTAATCGAATTCCCGTGCAATTAATTAATCCCCCCCTTGATCCAATGTCAACCTAAAGGCTTGCAGGATCGATTAACGCGATTATTCGAAAATCCGAGGGCCGGAAAATTGATGGAGATTTAATAAATCTCGCGGGTACGGAGACCTATTCGCCAACTGGATTGCTCTCCGGCTAATTAGTGTGTAGCCTTCCGATGAAAGCACGGAATAATTGCCGGAGCCAAGGAAATGGTTGCGCGCGCACACATTCTTACCGCGCCTAATTACTTGAATTTCCAGCGCGCCACTCTACTCTTCGCCCATGGGTTTGCCAATCGCGGCAGTTTCTCGCTTGCTGCTAACAAAAGTATGCTTCTTCTATGCCCGGGGAAAGTAAGTGTCAATGGGACATTGTCTGTCCGGTCGGAGAAGTCGGGAGGGGATTGAAATCAGCGGCTTGAGAGATATCGAGAAGGTTCATTTTCCCTTCTTTTGTACTTTTCGACGATAACTTCTATGGTTGTTTTATGGCATTTGCTAGGTTGTATCGAAGCCTGGCAGTTTTAGGATGGGTGCTGAACCACCGAGGGTGTGATATGTTTACCTATGCAAATATCGGAATAATTGGAATAAAGCATCATCGCTGGCGAAGGGAAGTCACGCGTACGTGATAGCGGCCGATAACAGTTGGCGAAGGGAAGTCACGCGTACGTGACAGCGGCCGGCAAAGTGTTGAATGATAATTTGGAACAAAGTTTTTGGAGATGACGGGGACTTGAACTCGGTTCTGCTAATTATTGGGTGCTGGGTCATTCAGGTTTCTACCGACCATAGTCTTCAGATGCGCGAATTATCGAGTTTCAGAGACATTCGGAAATTTAGAGATGCCGGTTGACTCTTCTGCTATTGTATTTATTAATTTTAATGAGTTTGCTAATTTGGCCGAGAGTGGAAGCATTAGGTGGGTGTGAAACCACGGAGGATAGGATGATTTAGGAAAAATCTTCCAGAGGTTACGGAAGCTTGAATTAGGGGTTGGAGCTTTAAACTCTATGTTCATCTAGCCGTCTAGATTTGTGAGATAGCAAATTGGAGTGATCAGTCTATCGATCGGACATATTTTAACTCAGAATGTTCAAATAATCAAAGTAACTCGAGTAATTCAAAACAATTTATCACTCCCGCCCTTCCAACGACGACGAAAAAAGAAGAGAATATACGTGTCATCTTTCAAATCCTCGCAGAAACTCGCTCCATCAAGCTGATCCATCCCGTGAATTTAGCATATCGTCGTACAACATCTAAAAAAAAGCTCGCAAGCTTTCGTGGCACGGATATACGAAACCTTAGGTCGCGAAGGGTTAAAACGTCTCGAGGGAGAGTATTTGAATTTTCGCGGTATCTGCGTGCGCCAAAATGAGTCAGCCGGCATGAAAAATCGCAGAACGTCAGTGAGGACGAAGCCGAGGGAAGGAGAGACAGGGTGGGGTTTTACCAACGCAAGTATGGTCGATTATGTAACTCAACCGAAAATATCCCCGAATGAGTGACAAGCTCTTGGCTTGTTCGACCATATCGTCAGACAATTTGAGACACGGTTGCGATTATTTGTAAAGACGCCCCGCGAAAGCTACGGGAATCGATTTGCCAGCCAAAAGCGCGGACAAATAATTCTCGTATTAAGAATATACCAGATGCAAAAGTGACGGTTTCTCTCTCTCTTGTGTTCCTCTCTCCGCCTCTCTGTTTCTCTGTGGGTGATACTCCCTGTTTGTCACTCTTTCTCCGTCACTCTCTCTCCCTCGTCCTCTCTACGTGTGACTCTTTCTTCCTCTCTCTAGCTCTGTCTCCGGTTCTCTCTCTATATATATGTGACTCTCTCTAACTCTATCGCCGACTCTCTCTCGCTCTCTCTATCTGTGACTCTCTCCTTCTCTCTAACTATTTCCGGCTCTCTCTCTCTTTCGCTCTCTCTAACTGTGACACTCTCTCCTTCTCTCTAACTATCTCCAGTTGTCTCTCGCTCTCTTTGTCTGTGACTCTCTATCTGTGTCTCTCTCTCTCTCTCTCTCTCTCTCTCTCTCTCTCTCTCTCTCTCTCTCTCTCTCTCTCTCTCTCTCTCTCCTTCTCTCTAACTATCTTCGGCTCTTCGTCTCCCTGTTCTCTCTAACTCTATCTCCGGCTCTCTCTCTCTTTCGCTCTCTCTAACTGTGACACTCTCTTCTTCTCTCTAACTATCTCCAGCTGTCTCTCGCTCTCTCTGTCTGTGACTATCTCTTCTTCCCTCTAACTCTATCTTCGCCTCTCTCTCTCCCTTGATCTCTCTTCTCTCTAACTATCTTCGGCTCTCTGTCTCGCTCTTCTCTCTATCTTCGGCTCTCTGTCTCTCTCTCTTCTCTCTATCTTCGGCTCTCTGTCTCTCTCTTCTCTCTAACTATCTAGGGCTCTCTGTCTCGCTCTTCTCTCTAACTATCTTCGGCTCCCTGTCTCTCTCTTCTCTCTAACTACCTTCCCTTTGTCTCCCTCTGCTTCTGCCGCTCTCGTCAGCTCTCTCCTTCTCTCCTCCGCTCGCGCGTGCGAGTTCCATCGCAGTGATTCTTGCTCTTCGATATTTGCGCAGCTCGGTTGGATCTGACGAGAGCGTATTTCTTGGCACGGAAGAAGGAAAGTGCGAATAACGAGGGGAAATGCTCGTCTTTGCTGGGACAATTTGATGGGAAAAAATGATCGTTTGATTTAACATCTTCGAAGAAAGAAATACAGTGCGATGGATGCAGGAGACGCGGTGTTACCGATCTTCTTGGAACAGGAGAGAAATCGAAGAAGCGTGTCTCATTGTAAAATGGGGAAAATGAGGATAACAAGAGAAATCTTGCTCCTTGGAATTCGTTGATGGGCTCGAGATGCAAGGTTTGGATGCCGAGGAACAAGTGATAGACGCAGAATTATCTTGAAATAAGAGAAAACTGGAGGAAGAGCGATGTCTGTCTTTAAAACGGGAATAGGGAAATGAAGATAACGAGGAAAAGCTTACTCCGTGGAGATCGTTGATGAGCTATAAGTGCAAAGAATAGATAATGAAGACGGATGTCGAAGACGAAATGTGATCGATAGATTTCACCCTCGAAACAATTACAAATAGGAAAATTGGAATGGTATCTTAAGATTTGATAATACTTTAAGAAAAAGAAATTTCTTTTTGTACGACGGCGTAAAAAGATTATGTATTTGAATCTCGTGCAAAAAGGACAGCGAGGAAGAAAAATTCTATGGGAAAAATAGCAGTTTGGGCTGAAACCTGCTACGCGATGGAAATAGCGAGTGAACGACAGATACCATCTTCTGCGAGAAGAAAGAAGTTGTTCCTTTTTTATGTCGACAGCGACGCAAGAGGAATATATTTTTGTATCTCCCTGTAGTAAACAGTGTATGGCTTAAATAACAAAAATAACAAAGGGGAGGGTCTTGCGCTTAGTGGGAGCAAAAAAATGAGTATTTCTATATGTCGGATCCGCAAACAACCCCTGTTATTTTTCTTCAAATCATAACACGTCGAAGAACTGCATTATTTGTCTAACAAGGACGCGACAAGAGGGCGGACATCTTTGATTAATAATAGCGGAATATATTAGAAAATAGTTCAACCAAGAGAACATTTAAAAAGTGAACGTACTCCAGAAAACAACAGAATCGATTTTTTACAAAGGCAAAGACAAATGGAAAAACACTTATGCGACAAGCATATATTAATCACGAAAAATAATTTAAAAAAGAAAAAGAAAAAGAGTATGTATGCAGAGACAGAAACAAATCATTTTTTGCAGAACAGGAGAGTTAGAAGCTTCCCCAGCAACAGAGAATCAATTTTTTCGAAAGTCAAAGCGAAATGGAAAATAAATGCTTATGAACTTCCACCGTATATTAAATTCAAAGAGTGACGGAAACCATCTACTTTTGATAAAAACAGCGAGGAATAAAAAGAAATTTTACGAATCTTTTCTGTAAACAAACTGTATCAGATATATTTTTTACGTGAAAAGCACGAAAACAATCATGCACTTCCTTCAAGAGCGATGGAAAAAGAGGATAATCGCCGAGCTAACGGCACCGCTGCAAAAAGCGGTCTTCTTGCGCGTGCGCGCGTTAACCCGCTGTTTTATAACGTCGAGTCATTCCGGCGACGCGAATTATAATCCAAACCGAACAAATGCAGGCCACATTATAATTCAATGTGACAAGTGATTTAACGTGCACAGTTGTAACATCGTCGCTCTTCATTCGCCGCAACGAGGCGGAATGTGCAGGACGTGCGTGCAATTAAATTCATGCCTTTTTTCCCCTCCCGCCTTTTTGCTCCTTTTTTACGTGGGATCTTCCTCCTTTGGAAGACGTTAACGCTCTTAAACGCGTGCGATGATGACGGTTCGTCAGATAATCTGCCGCGGGTAATATCGTACTGGTTTTATAAATACACGTGACACAGTTAACTGAAAATCTATACTTCGCGTTGGAATATTAAGTAATAATAGGTATAGAGAATTTTTTTTTCTTCTTTTTTTTTCTTAGCTTAATATGTTATCGCAGTGGTTCTTGTCGGTCGGGTTTTACATTTCGCCTGGGA
The DNA here is from genome assembly GCA_963989415.1 of Cerceris ruficornis. NCBI lineage: Eukaryota > Metazoa > Arthropoda > Insecta > Hymenoptera > Crabronidae > Cerceris > Cerceris ruficornis. The sequence continues at coordinate 29,693,883 of OZ022519.1, forward strand.
GCTCTGATTTTAAGTTTATTTTTGGAAAAAATTGTCAGGGTTTGTGGAGACTTTTACTGGGATTCGATTTTTAGAAGATTGAAACTTTAAGTTCAGATTCGCCATAGTTCTATTCGTGTCTTGTTCTCGGTGTTCGGTATTTTGCCTTTAGCTCTTTGAGGCATGGGAATTCAGAAAATAAAATGACTCATGCTGTACAGACATTTTTTTTTCTTTTTAATTGAACAAGGTGGAATTATTTTTATTAAAACAGTTATAATATAAATTTTCGAGAAAGTAAGAATAGTTATGTAGTCAATAGTACTTCACTTTCTTGCAGCAATATTTTAATATTGAATATATTAGCATGTCCGGGAATATCGCAATTTCAAAATCATAAGAAACTGCGTCGAATTCAACAGTGCCGGTCACCGGTGACCCCCATGGTATTCAACGTGTTAAATTAATTAATTTTCAAGTTATTAGAGGATCCGAGGAGGATCTAAGGGCTCTAGAAACAGTAGCTTTGCTTCAAAAGGGCCAGGGTACGAGCCCATTCCCTGGAAGGATGTCCATATTGGTTCGCCAGTGAACGCTACTTGAGCACCAAGGACGACCATATTTGTTACGCCTAGAAATTGTTTCTTTCCGTGACAGAGCTGCGTTTTCTTTCGTTGAATTAATAGAGTTCTTTTTAGTTCGAGTACTTGGATAAAAGTACTCCGTCGAGCTGCTCGAGGTTTCATTAAAGTTTGAACTAATCTCTGCAATCAGTTTAGTGCGTTGGAATAATCCTATTTATATTCATTCGCCTGCGATAGTTCTCGATTAGACGGTACCGCAGTGAAAGGGTCGAGTAAAATTGACAGTTCAAGCTAATAACCTCAATGACACGCTCCAATGGAAAACCATTATCATTCTGAACCGCATTATTGCACTTATCGACAGAAACAGAAAGTTTTAGATTCCAGACTTTCCTACGATAGCCTATACAATTTACAAGCAGTCCGAAAGAATAAATATCGCTTTACTAAAACTGCGCATCCTTTCTACCATGAAAAATTCACCAGCCCCCATAAATACACCTTTCCAATATCATAATGACCTCTAGACAACATATATTTTTCACTTTTACCAAGAAATCCAAACGATCCTAAAAATACAATAATTTCCGAACGCCTCCGCGTTCTCCAGTTCTCCGCATCTCCTCCCGTTTCCGCTCTTCGTCGCAGACCTTCCAACTTCTCTTTCTTTGCACGTCTCCCCCTCAATTTTCCTCCTATCGTTCTCTCTCGGTCTGTTGCAATCCCGACTTCCCAGAAAATAGAAAAAAAACCGGACGAAAACGGAGCACCGCATCCGCAACCAGCATCGACGACCCAAACGACAACAAAAGGGGGCCAAGAGTAAGCGCACGGGCGGACATCTTTGAATTTCTGACCGGAACTGCACCGACGGGAATGCCGAGATGGCCCGAAGACCGCGTAGCCTTCGGGCGATGATACAGATTTTCATCGGAGGAAGTCATTGCACTTTATGCTGAATGGGCATCGAGTCAACAACCCGGTCTCCGTGTACGTGTACACACACCTCGGCGTTGCCTCTCTCTTTCTTCCTCCGTCGCTTCTCCTTTTCTCTCTCTCTCTCCTTTCGCAGCACGTTTCTTCCTGTTCTTCGCGCGATACAAGAAGAACTGTATGCCAAAGAAGAGGTAAAACGAAGGAAACGAGCGCGAGGGAGAAACGGTCGCTGTGAGAGCGAGGGGAGGAAAAACGGGGAGAAGAGGACAGACGAGGAGGAAACGAAGCGAGAAGAGAAAACGAGAAAGAGTAGGAGCGAAGAGGAGGAAATGAGGTGAGAAGGAAAGAGAGAGAGATGCAGGAGGAGGTCTGGGAATCGCTTCATGCACCGGCGAGCAGAAGCCTTCGCGTAATAACGCGATCAGAGGGCAGCCCTGTCTCATGCGTGCACGCACTTTTCGTCCCGACTTGGCCAGCCGGCCTTAGCACAGCCCCAACCAGCCCCAACGAGACCCAACGAGCCCCGCAACGTGCGTGCATTACGCCTGCATTAACTCTTCTCTTCGTTCTCTTTCTTCTCTCTTGCTCACCGCTCGACCGATGCGCTCATAAGCATCGGCCGGGTCTATTTTTATGTGAGCGCGTTACGCCGTGGAACGAACCTAACGAGAAAATATTTCACGGATTGACTGACGCGGGGGAGCTTGAAGACTCGGTCAGGTTTTAGGGGAAGGCTGTCCCTTTGGTAGAGGGGTGGTTTTGTTTGTTTGTTTTGTACTCGTTCGGGTTTAACCGACGTGGGCAGTTTCGCGTGGCACTTACTGTTTTAGGTGGGTGGTGAAGAAGAGGCGGGGTATTTGAAATTGGGCCCAGGGATTGGGAGTCCGAGACTTATCCACTACAGCTCGCAAGGGGTTGTTTTGCAATTGCTGCTGATCGGCGTTACGGTTGAAGTTTGTGGGGTTTACAAATGTTGTACTCCGTGAGTTTTACAACACTTTATTTTAGAAGAAATACTTTCGCGTTTGGAATTTTTACAACTTAAGAATGAGGTCGTTGCAAGATACCGACTGTCAGCGATTCTAGACAATTCACGAATGTGGAAATGAGACCGAGGTTTTAAGGGTTCTGAGACAGCGTGGTGGGAGGTTCGGATAACCCCGACTTCTCGTGATTAACCCTTTGCGGTCCGAATTGTTTTCTCAATTTAGTAGTGAGCTAAATGAAATTAATTTCGCATTATTTTCTATCATTGGTTATTCATTTTTTTAAATTATAACAATAACTATAGACACTGGCGGATATTTAGGTTATATTACAAAGTCATTATGAAATTGGAAAGTCGATATTAAATCGCTGGAAAATAAAATGAAGTGAAAAGCTATGTCGAGTATAGCTCGACATAGGACTGCAAAGGGTTAAGGTTCCAAAGGGCGGCCGCTTTCCCTGTGACTCCTGTCAAGACTAAAGGTCTTCAATATATGTTTTGCAGGGAAAACGATGACAAAAATAACAGATAAATAAGATTTCTCGTTTGGGCCCTGTATCACGTTTGGAAATATTTGGTGTTCTATCTTATAAAATTAGGTCGGTATCCAACAAAAAATTACTGTGATTTCAAGTGTTTCATGTTAGAGATGGTCCAGGTCATATGATAATTATGAACACAGAAGTTCGAGCTCTCGATTACTGGGTCTGAATTCAAATCACCCTCGTTGAGCGATTTCTTTGCGATAGGTGTAATTAAAAAGTGTAATAAGGGTAATTAACCCTAACTCCGAGTAATTTTTACTATGAGCTACCAGCTACTCCAGGATTATTTATACGGTGCGTGTGCACATCCGTGGAAAATTGAAAATCTTGCTTTGTCATTAAAAAATAAGTGTATAAATTTTAAAATTATATTTTACAATATAAAAAAATATAGAAATACACAGGATTGACTTGACAACGGAGTTATCAGCTTCCATTACAATGTCGCCGCTGTCGACAACGGAGTGCAAATGTTTAAACTATGATTTGCCCTATATTTCAAACCTGCAAACACAGAGCAACAAATACGGCAGTAAAAAGACTGACATCGATGCACGCCATAGAAGTTTCAAGTCCCAAAGAAACAGAGCATTCAAACAACGTCCATCTTGGTCCCCTAACCTATAAACTCCTTGCCCCGTAACAGCGAATCGTGAGAAGAATATTACGGCGAAGTAGAAGCGCGATGCATCGCAATGCACAAGAGAGGCATGAAGGAAACTAGAAAAAAGAAAGACAAGAGAAAAAACCAGATGAAGAACGTGAAATTCCTTTGTAATGTACAAGGACGTCATGTCGGTAATTTTTTTTTGGTTCGCCCTTCGGCCGCGTTACACGCGCGCTCTCCTCGTACGCGTGTTTTGCGCGACATTTTGCGTTTTCATCGAGGCGTGCGGAAACGAAAAGGTGGAACGAGGATGGAAGGAAGAAGGAGAATGCAGGGGGCCATGGCAGTCGACGACTTCACCTGTGCATACGTGGCTCGTTCCTCACGCGGAAAATGCAGCCGTGGCCTCTACCCTGGGAACAATACTACCACCAACGATGGATACCATTTCCCGTGGAAAAGGGCAAACGGTGGGGGAGAGAAACGAGATCGGTGAAGAGAGACAGGCGAGAGAGGGATACAGAGGAGAGAGCACGAAGAGAGAAGTAGAAGCATGAGAATGAGAAAAGAATGAGAGAGAAGGAGAGGAGAGAAAAAAAAGAGACCGAGAGAAGCCGTGGAAAACGAGTTGGACGACCCAAGAACTTGTACACCGTATTTTCTCCCCTTTCATTTGCGATTTCCTCTTTTTCAAGCAAAACCGTACACTCGCTCAAGTACGGGACTTGCCTTTCCGAGGAAATGTCTCCGGCTAAATGTGTAAAGAGGCGTGATACGTTCAGATCCTACGTTAATTTCCTCCTTCAAAATCCGCCCTTAGAATCCGAACTGCCCTTACTGGCAGAGACGGAGCAAGGGATCCTCTAAAGCAGTGTTCAAACTTCGCCTCGCAGCAGATGTGAAAATAACAGAATAAAAATGCTCAAGTTTTAAAAAAATTCCCTTCAAGGGGTGTTCTTTTCTGCATACCCAAAATTTTCCATAGAAATTAAGATACGTCATGAATTATACTAGCCGGCCAAACCTTTATCTTTCTTTTTGGATCCTTAATAAGTTTGTCACTGCTCGAAAGCGAGCATATTAAAATAACGGTCCGTGGGTCGTATGTGACCCGCAACGACCGTCTTTCCAGCCCGTCAAGACAGGCACGTCGAGTATCAGAAAGAAAACGTTAATTTTCCCGTCGTTCTCGATCGTTTTTATTTCCGAAATCTATCTAATTTTCTTTCAAAATTGCAGTTATTGTTTTTTGCAGCCCACAAACTCAGACTTTGCCTATTCGGCTCGCGTTAACCTCAAAGTTTGACGTGCTTCTTCCAAAGGAGCTACCGGCAGAGACATCTACGACACGCGATCGCTCGCAGAGATTTTATGTCGGCGAAACGAGCGTCCCATCGACGAACACATCGAGAAAGATTCTCTATCTCGGTGACTGTCTCTCTTTCTCGTCTACGCGAGAAAGTGACGACTCTTCGTCCAACCGACACACTGACCCTTCTCTTCCAATTTCCGTCTTCAAACGTAAATTGTATAAGGCTCAAGAGGGTGGAAAATACGGCAGTCAAAGGTCGGAAGAGTATTTTATCGGGCAACGAGGTTACGAAGGAGGAGGAGGAACAAACGGTGACTGTGGAGAAGCACGCGAAGAGATGCAACGGTATATAAACGGGAACGAGCGAGGAAAACGCGAAGGAAAAAAAAAAGAAACGAAGACAGATCCGATCCTTGAAACTTGAAACGAGGCGTGGAGAACAGCGGCGCCCTCTGCTGCCGGATTTCCGGTTTCATCGAGGAATATCTCCCCCCTGAGTGATTTCGATGACTGATGGCGCTGCGAACTTCCGAAACTTCCGTAGAGAGAGATACGTTTCGAGTAATTAACAAATTACTTTAAAGCTTTTCAATCCCGCGGACTGACATCGACGTCGTTGTTTATCCTAATGAATTTCACGTTGAATCGAATTTCTCTTGAAATGTAAAATTGCGTTGATTAAAGCGAATTCTACCGCGAATTACACTTACAAATGAAACCGAATATCCAATTATTGATGAAAACTAAGTCCAACCGATGAGATTGATGTCGATGGATCCAAAAAGAATTCTGTAATGAACGTGGCTATCAGGAAAATTAACACCAAGTTTACCGAGATTTCTTATATACCTATCTCTACTGATACGGGATAATAGGCGTACAGCATAGAGAATTTCAAAATTAGAAAATGAATTTCGCTATATACCTGTCTCGTTGAATGGATAAAAGTCAGTAAAGTGGTAGAAAAACATGTAAACGGTTCCTATAATTTCCGTCGCGAAGTTCGGAACGGGTCAAAATGGCCCACCCGGTAAACCTAGTGTTAAGGCGATTTCGCAACACCTTGCAATGTATCGCATACACTCGGAGCTTTCAAGAATCCAACGCTTCCAGACAGTCCGCCAGACGAAAAAACATTGCTCTGATTTCTCTCCAAAATGGCAGCCCATATCGCGAAAGTATACATGCAAGCGCCATCGACAATGGCGGTTCTAGTTATTCGAGTAAAGAAATCCTCGCCAAGCGCGGGAAGTTTAAACGGGGTAATCGGTCCCACGTCGGTACTCCGCGTTAATACACAATTACTCCGTGTTATGCGGACGGTTTCGTAACACGAAAAGCTCTTTACAGATGCATTTGCCGATATCACGCGTCCAGAGAGAGACAGGCCACTGTTGTAACGTGTATAAATATGAATATGTGTCGAGATGGCTATATATCGTCCGTTCTATTTTCTGAATAGGATTCGAAGTAGACGTCGAGAACATGTCACTCCGTGATTTATACATTTGTCTGCCTCTGCCGGAGGACGAGGTCGTTCTCCGTTTCTCCCATCCTCCCCGCCCCTCGACAATCCACCATCGCGTCGTTCTCTTAAGCCTTGTCAGGTTATACTAGCCTCCAATAGCCGAGAACTTTTTTTTTTCTCTCCGGAGGAATAGAGAGAACGGGAGGAGAGGGGAAGAAAAGGAACGCGCATACCCTCGACCGGGCGAAATTCTCAAGGATACGGTAGGCAAGGTCGTAAAACGTCGATTTATTCGATCGTTCGATGCTAAAAGGTTTTTGGATACGATTATTCCCGTGGCATGACCATTCCCGGTTGCGCAAGAAATAATTACATTATGTCGAGACAAGGATGGTATTGTTTGGTTGAACGTGCGCAATACCGGGCCAATGTAATGAACCGAGAAATCGACATATAATGAGCAGGTTATTCTTTCGTTCTTTAAATATGTCGGGGAATTTTTAACTCCTTTTTTCCCATCGGCAAACTCTGTTGCCGCAAATAGTTGGCCATTAGCGGAAATTTAATTTCTTCTCTTACATAATATTGACTCTGTCTATTCGAGAGTTTTATAGTTTTAATAATTCCGTCAACGATTTCGGTAAACCTGGGACTTATGCAATCGAGTGTAATATTCCCAACGTTCGAGAGCACCGCCTGCCGGTGATACCGTGAACCCTTAAAGAGCCTTTCTATTTTCTCGCTCTCCATCGATTCTTAAACAACAAATTTCCAATTTTTTACTGTCTAAACAATACCGAAATAGAATTGATGTTAGACGAGAGGCATTTTAAAAGGCCGGTCAACGTATTTTGGGCGGCAAGTCACAATTATATCGGTAGCGGTAAACAGAAACGGCCCAAGAGCCTATTTGAAGGTTATATCACACGTACGAATATAAACTTTTTCAGGGCATTTTGTCAATGATATTGCGCTTTAGAAAATACCAGAAAAAAAGGACCATAGGTCTTACTATTCAAAAAAGCCATTTGTGTTCTAACAATGCTCAACGGTGTATCGGTAAAACGACAATTAAAAGGAATACGGTTTAAGATCGAAGAGAATGACGAATGACTATGGCGGTAACGAAAGCAGCTCCGCAAATGAGTTGGTCGCGTGACGCAAGCAAGTAAAACGACGCATCTATTTTTTTCCCCTCGGCCATGCTCTAAAATAATAATACTTTAAACACATTCTTGCCCAGCCTCGTTGCCACGTCGAAGACAAACTACTATAACCGTCCCCCGTGTAATTATGCTAATTTATAATCCACTGGCAATGCGCGCTTCGTGGCGCAGTTAAAGAGACTGCATCAAAGAGCATACTGCCAGAATGAAAGTTGTAAATGTCCGACGAGTTGGCAAGTCTCGAAAGGAACCATATAAACGTCAAATTTTGAATTTTTTTTCGATTTCACGCCATTGGGAGTTTGAAGACGTTACGACAGAATCTGATAATTTACGACGTCGCGGTCACGCGATATGAATTTCGCGATCGAATGGGTTTCAAGGAATCTTAGAGTGAAACGTTTAGAACTATTTGAGTGGCTTTTCTTCACGTAATAAAATGTAATGTAAGGTAGAACTTGGAAGGTAAAAACTGGTGGATTTGATGATTCTTAGTTTCGATTTGAGGGACATTCTGCGGTAACGGCGCTGAGATCGAACTTTTTAGGGGGAAGAAGCTGCTAGGACAGTGGTTCTCAAACGGTTTCAGGATTTCTCCGCGTCGATCGCTTTAACACTAGAACTGCCAAGGCAGTCAAAACTTCCTCATTTAAAAAAGGTTCCTCCTAAAAAAGGTTCCTCATTTTTTATAAAAATTCTCTAAGCTTGTAGGGAAGCCATGGAGTAGATATTACACCTTTATCTCATAGAATATACATTACCAAATCGGTCATCTTTTCCACGTCTCGATTCCTCCTTTTTCAAAGTACTTATTTAATATATTGAAATATAATAGATTTAACGCCGGTAGTTTTAGTGTTAAAAATATTTGGATTGTTCGTGAACCGTTTCAAATTGATTACAGGTTACCGTGGCCAAAACATTTGTTGACAAACAATTATTTATTCCGAAAGTGGAAAATTTCAGTCACCGAATGTATATTCAATGAGATGAGTGCGTCTACTTCGCCTGAACCAGTTTTTCTAAGGGCCTCAAGTCCCTTCGAGGCCGCCGGGCCTCAGTTTGAGAACCACTGTTCTAGAAGAACGAATTGTGAATCCTGTATTCGAAAATTGAAGTCTTTATTCTTATTGTCACCGCAGTCTTCCAATTATAATTATCTCACCCAAGCCTTCTATTTTCAATAAAATACAGCTAAATCGGAAGACTAATGATATCGTGTTGCGTTTGACACACTTTTTGTGTCATGACCACGAAACTTTTAATAAATAATCGCCATCCGTGAACTCTCGGTACTACATACCTCACAAAACTACCCGCCAAATTCGAATACTCCACCCAAAGAAAATAGTTCCTCGATCACAATTGTCTTTCCCACAAAATATAAACTATTTCCTACAATTTTGAACATCCATGAAATCCCAGGAATAAAAATACCAAGAAAGAAAGACAGTACAGCAATAAGATAGCCAAGCCGAAAAAAGATTCGAAAGTACTCGATCCAAAAAAAGAAAACAAGGCAACAATACGTCTCTCTGCGTTCAACAACCCACATTGTGCATCACGACACTGGAAAATGTTCTTCTTCTTCGACATCGGAATAACTAGCGTGCTAATTTGAATACCAGAACGTAAGTACCATACAAGAATATATTCGTCACGTAGCGCGGTGGAACGCGAAGCCACCCTAAACTTCTCTGGCAGACTAAAAATTGCCTCGACGACAGGACGGTCTTTCTTCGTACAGTTCCGTTAGCACGGACCACGAAAATGAAAGCAGAGAAGAAGGAGGATAGAAGGTACACCAGGAAGACGGTTGAAGAGGGTTGTTCGGTGGTTGGGATGCTCGTTAGTGCCAGCGGTCTACTTAAAAATAACCTCTTCTTAGCTACCATCACAATCGCTAAATTAACGCTCATACCGGAATTCTTCGGCGACGTTCACAACATGTGGGCTCATCTTGGAATTCCGAATTCTCTACCCGATGGAAGCTAGTTTTTTAATAGTATATTAAAATAGAACTTCTGAGGGTCTTTAAATAATTTACGCCATTAGAAATATAATAGGATTTCCACTGTAAATGTTTTATGCTTGGAGAACACCGTAATTCCTTGCTTTACGATTTCTGTGTGGCTAATTGCGATGCAGTTGGCATTAAATTGTCGAAATGAAAATTATATGATACATAATACGCTAGAAATCCGTAAAAAAAGCTTGAGAACCACTGATCCAGTGTTCCTAAGTATACCAAAATAAGCATCGGCAATTCTAGTAAGAAAAAGAGAAGAAAAAACACCATAAACTGTTCTTCGCAACCGTGCACAGCCTGTACAGTGTGTTCGTACGAGTTGTTAACGTTGCGCATCCAAGCGATGGAACTACGACGCATTATTGAGTTACTCCATCGCTTTACGAACTCACGAGATTACAGGCATGCGCACAGGTGTTCTGTAAAAGGAAGTTATTATAAAAAAAAAAGAATACAAGTAAACGCAATGCACGACGATGAAGAAGTGGCCGGATACGTGTTCGTTGAAGGCGTAGAGATTTTCTTGGACGTAAAGAACTATAATCGACGTTAGCATCCAGAGGATGTTTCGCGGTTGTTGAATACAGTTGGCGTTAGCATCCACCGAACGTTTCGCGAAGACTATAGTCGATATTATTACATTTCGAACGTTTCACGACGAATGACTGTGGACGATATTTTCGGCGTTAATATTTACAGTCTTACAATTTCACCGTCGACGAATTATGACAGGTTGGAATTTATAGAACGTCTCGTAAATAGCACTTGCAAAGAATCGAGGACACATTTTAACTTGTTGCTGAAATACTGAGAGCAATTGTATAGCGCCGCGGTTTGCTTATTTTTCCAAGTACAGAATTTACAGAAAATCTAAAATTTTCTTGATCCAATTTACGTTTTTCACTCGTTATTGTACAGCAAAGGATTAATAGTATTTATAGTCGCAATCTCACCGAGTTTGCAAGTTTATGATTTTCTGCTGGCCCGACAAGTCTCCCGTGAAGGGTCAAAGGTCCTCAGCGATGGAAATCCACTCGTCGAGTTTCAACGATCCTTCGCGATTCACGAAAGTAGCATCGATTCTTCGAGCCGTTGAAACGCGGATTGAAACGGGAGAAAAGAAAGGGGGATAAGCGGAGACAGAGTCGAAACATAATTCTTAAGGATATTTCGCTGCGTAATGGAGATTCTTGCCGTAATAGCGACGTTACGACAGCGCGATGTGACGTTCGCATGTATCTCTCGACTTCTTGAAGCGCGTATGAGAAATCATCGCAGGATGAAATGGTTGCCATAGAGTTCCCTTTCGTTCTAACGTGGCGTTGTACAATCGCGAATTAAAATCCATAGAATGAAATACGACGTTGTCGGTGAGAAGAGACGCTTCCAGGGGAGATTGTTCGTTCTGGGAGTTGATGGGATTAACTCTTTGAATTTAATGCAGTCGAAAGCAAGATGAACGTTGCGGTGTCGTAGGAAATCAATGGAATGGCCTGTTATACTTTTATCTTTCGTTTGCAGACGGATAAAAGTAATGTTGACGCTAGAACTACCGCCGTTGTATCTCTCATGCTTAAATATATTAACACGTTGAATGCCACCGGTATTTCGCTAGTTTCTTCAATTCTATCGAAGTGAAACTTTTTCTATTAAAATCACATCTTTATAAGGCAGAAACTTCAATTTTGAACTGCTGCTGTTAAAAAAGTAAAGTACTGCCTAACATACAACTATTGTTACCTTTGACATTTTTGCTCCATAAAGATACGATTTTAATAGAAAAAGTCTCACTTTAGTAGAAACAGTGAAACTAGCGAAATATTGGCATTCAACGCGTAAATAATCTACCTTTCGTTACAAAGAATCTCAGGGTTTCACTGTTTAAAAGCGCTAAATATAATTTGTCTTATTATGGAGATAATTCAAAATATTATAATAGCGGTAAATTCAAAAACCAGGGAATTTTATAATTTAAGCAACTTAGCACGTTGAACGCGACCGGTACTTCGCTAGTTTCTTCAGTTCTACCGAAGTGAAACTTTTTCTATTAAAATCACATCTTTATAAGGCAGAAACTTCAAAGACGCGGATGGATATATATTCGGCAGGACTTTATGTCTTTAACGGGAATATTTAAATATTGAATATATTAGAAAATTCGTAAATATTGCAATTTAAAAGTCATGAAATTTCATTCAAGTACTTTGGCGAAAGATCAATCAAGAGGGGTAAAAGATGAACGATTATTTAAATTTTATAAGATTGTCTTGGAATATATACTCTGCGGCAACCCATATGAATTTTGATAATTTTTTAAAAAATTACGAACCAGTCATTTTGACCGTCTCGGTAGCTCTAGTGTTACGGTGAAATTTCACCGATTGATTGCAATCTTCGATGACCGGCGCTGCAAAGTTTAAACTGCATAGGAAAAAATCGTATTCCTATGGAATTCAACAAAGTTCTGTGTCATAAAACGATGAAGCATCTTATAACTTTTAAGTAATAATACTCACGAATTTACCAATATATGAAATATTTAAAAATTGATATTAACACTAGAAATACCAAACCAGCCAAAATGACTGGTACACAATTTTTTCCAAAAATTCTCCAAATTTATAGAAGAGTCTTAGAGTAAATATTCTACGTCCATCTTAAAAAAACATAAATCACCGAGTGGATTATCTTTTCCGCCTCTTGATTCCTCCTTTTTCAAAGTACTTACTTAATATTTTGAAACATGATAGATTTAAAGCCGGTAGTTCTAATGTTAAATTAAGATCTCCTGTTTCACCCTCAAACTTTTTTCTCCATGGTGGTTTTACTAGAAAAAATCCCCCTTCGCTAATAACGAAGAAACTAGTAAAGTACAAGCATGTTACCGATCTACACATGATTAAAATTCTCAAAAAACAGTGAGCTACATTATCTCAATATTCTCTTCTTTCCCGCAACATCCTGAATCAATAGCAGAATTAACGCCCCGTTTCGACAACTCCTAAATCCGACAAATGCTTCGAACCAACTCAAATCAATTTCATAAAAAACCACTCGATCAAATCACTCCCAATTCTACAATCCCTTTCTAATCATCCCCCTCCTAACCAGTCTTTCACCTAGAAACAGGTTGACGGGTCAAGACCTCCCCCGCAACCACCCCTCCCTCGCCGAAAACCACCCTCCCCGCATCGATCTCCGTTGGATGCAATAGAAAAAAAGGAAGCAAGAAACCTATTCTTATTGCTCTCTCGTCCGATCGGCGAGATGAGAAACTCCTTTCCATCCGAGGTTCCTCGTTCGTTTGAAGTCTCCCCAAGAAAAGACACTCGTTCAACCTCCGCGCGGAGCGTCTGCCCGTCGAGCGAAAGAAGATGGAACAATAAAGGTCGAGACTTACCTGGACATCAAAGTGAGTGGTGGTGTCTTGCGGCTGCGGGGGTCCCTGTTGTTGTTGCTGTTGTTGCTGGGAGGGTGGCGGGCCCTGAGGGGGTGGCGGAGCCTGCGCCCCAAAGAGCTGCGCCGCATGGGAGTGCAAATGTTGAAGATGATGAGTCGGAGGTGCCTGGTGATGCTGAAGATGATGCGGTGGCGCCGGGGCGAAAGCGGTCATGAAGGGTTCCTCGCTACCGACGACATCGACACCAGGTTTCAGTAATACGACACCCCCGCCGCCAGCACTGACGGCCAGGTTGGCAGCAGCGTTCTTCTGAAACTCCTCCTCCCCTGGCGATGGTTGACGACTTCCGGGTGTACGGCTGAAATAAGAACGCTACGTTGACCCTCGCGGTTCGATGACTTTCAGTCGGGGTGTGAAGGGTCTGAGTTTGCCTCTGGGGTATGGTGTTCTTTGGGGACGACGTTTACAGCGTGTCGTTGAGGGGAACGGTGAGGATTTTCGTAGGGGTTGAATTTGAGGCTTTGATTTGCGGTTGATGGAGATTCTAGTGGCTTTGGGAGTTACTTATTGTGGATTATTGTTCATCCACATTCACTGAGAGGAAAATTAACCGATCGTCGTACAATAAGGGGTGGCACTTGCGACGCGGTAAATTGGATAGGAAATTTTCAAGTTTTGCGAAACCTAATTGAAGATATCAGTGGGACGGGACACGATCAAATTATTTCTATAATATTATTATGTTAAATTATACGATATATTAAGAAACACTGAGTAGGCGGTTAAACGACCGGTTCAATGGAATGAAAATATGTAATTTTTTGTATTAATAACCGTTTAAGTGCCAGGATTTTTTAAGAATCCGTGTCGGATTGTGCCATACAGCGCGATAGCGCTTCGTTCATTTATTTGCAAGAAATGCCGATCGACGCGATCGCGCTGCTCTTTTTTTTTTCATAAGAAGTAAATTCAATAAAAACAGCTTACTTATGCAGGTAGTTTACGATTATTTGAAAAAAAATAGTAATTGCGAACCAAGTACGTTGCGAATTGACGATCGTGACCAAACATCGCGTCACAGTTTACCACAGTACGCGAACATCGCGATCGCGCTGCGTGGCGCTAAAACGGTTAACTAAAAGCTATTTTTTGTCTTGTTCTCTATATTAAATTGACAACCTCTTGCATTTTTGGGAAAATAGATTCGTTGTTTCATGACCGGTCAAATAATAAACTACGATCAGTACAGGTATACATAATAAATTTAAGAAACGATTATAAACAATTAGGAATTCGTCAATTTCCCGGTTTCGATACATCTAACATTAAGAACCCACCTAAAACTACGTCCCAAGCCAAATGACCATAATAATTAATACCAAACCACACCGCCAACCCTCCAACAACCCTTCTTCCATCGACCACCCGAAGAATCCCAAAAACTGAAATTGAAAAGTGATACGATCGGTGCCTCAAGCCGAAACACGCATTCGCAACGATCCAACAATGAACGTTTCATTTCAGATATCCCAGTTACACTCTGCAGAATCAATCGATACCTCGATATGGTGCACGGTAAGCGAACAACTGGTGCATCCGTAGACGGAAAGAGAGCGAGAGAGATACAGATAGAGAGCGCTACCTCTCTCCGTTCAAGTGGCCGGCACTCAAAGGGTTAATATCCTATCTACTAGACGGCATCTTGCAGGGTGCAACCCAACAGCCACTATAAACTCTGGTTACCAATGCGGCGTCTCCTAGTCGGCTTATGCACCGAGAGAGTGCTTTTCATATGGGACACGCCGCATCCAAGGGGTTGAGACCCTAATGCGTTAACTGATCGGGTCACCGAGCCTGTATCTCGTCAATGGCTGCGGTTCGTACAGCAAGGGAAATTGAGTGTGACACTGCAGGCACTGGACGAGAAGCTTTTTCCCCCCACTGAGATCATTCGCGTGGAGAATGCATGGTATATCGTGTGTCAGAGAGGAGCGCGTGACTCGCGGGCGAGAAGAGCGGATGAAGCCTTTTCATTTGTTGACGCTGGAGGTGTCATCTTTTGTTTCGCTGAGTGTACTTTAGACGGAGTCGACTTGAAATTTCTGGAAAGTTTGTATGTGTTTGGAGGAGCGCAGAGTTACGTTGCTTGGACGAGGAATTTCGAGTGGATGGAAGTGGATGTTGGGGAAAGGTTGGTTAGATTGGGATTAGGAGATTTGATATTTCTTGCTACATTAGGGGAGAACGGTGATGGGTTTTGTTGTGTCTGATGTAAGCTTGTTTTTGTATTTTTGTCTGTAATTACGGTCGTTTGGCGAAGGATCTACGCGGTTTTAGATGGCTTTCGAGCTGGCGAGTGGGCTCGAATATTAAACTAAATGGGACGCCAATTTCAGGATGCTTTATTGATGATACTTTTATGTTACTTTCTAACTCTCACTCTGGCATTTTGTGTAAGCAAACTATCAATTATTAATGAGGTGGAAGGTATAAATTGGGGGAATTATGATAGATACGGAGTTAATGGATCAAGATCCTCATTAGTGGATCCCTGCTCGAATCATCGACTCAGGAATTCTCTCTACATTATTGCTTAATAAGTAAACAACTAAGTAATTATTATCTAACTCCTTACCCCGCGATTTCTGTCGCGACTGAATGCGCGATAAGTCGGAATTAATTGCTGAGATAAAAGTTAATCGCTGATTTCTCATATAGCGTATACCTTAACGCAATATTAACAATAAACCCACCAAGCCGGTCAAAATGAGCGGTTCCCAACTTCGTTTAAAAATTCTCAAAATTGACAGAGGAGCCATGAAGTACATATTCCACTTCTATCTTATAAAACTGAAATTATTTAATCAATTTTCTTTTCCATTTCTTCATTTCTCTTTTTCCAAAGTACTTATTTAGTATTTCGAAATTTTAGTAGATCTAACGTCGGTAGTTTTAGTGTTAATAACATAGAAATAATTCGATCGACCCGTGACCTACTGATATTTTCAAATTAATAATTTTTGGAAAACTTCAAAATTTACAGTGTTGCGAGTGTCACTCGTTATTGCAGGGCAAAGGGTCGCGAAGAGAGACTCGATGGTTCAGGATCTGCCAAAAACTATTGGTTTTACAATAAATCATGTAAATTTACAAACACTGCAACAATGACAACGATGTTAACCATAATCTTACACGCTGGTAACATGGACTATCGCAGCAAGAGATATCGAACTTGCCGACAATGATTGAAATGCCGATTGTCAGATATAAATGAGCAGAAAGTGGACATCCTGACGCACGGTGATTAATAGTCTACATCGAAGTATCAAACATAACCGCGGAATAATAATGAGAGGATTGCACAATTCTATGGAGCAACGAAAAAATCTTCTCATCGCCCCTCCACAGTTCGTTGATTCACTAATTGGAAATAAGACTCGTGATATCATAATATCCAATCTATTCGACGGAAATAAATATAAATTAGCAGCTTAAGGCTTCCGTCTGCGTTAATGCCAGACGGCTTGATCGAACGGCGCTCAAATTTCCTTCACCGTTTCTTTTTTTTCTATTATTAGATAAAACAGAAATGTGTTTAGAACTGCCGTCTAGTAATCCAGTATACTTAGATATTTTAAAAAAAATATGCTAAAAGAAGAGAAACGACGAGGGGAAGAAAATAAAACGATATAATTCCTTGTATTTAACTCTCTGAGACACGACGGGATTAACCCCTTGCCCTATGACTTATTTTGTAACTGCATGTGCAATAATTCAGCTTTACATTGCTAAAATAAAAACTGATCAGTAATTCTTGATGTATCGTGTAATTTAACGTGATGTTAGTATTATAGAAATAATACAATCGCGTTGTGTCTCATTAATATTCCCAATTTCATAGGTTTGCAAAACTTGAAAATTTCCTGTCCCATTTATCGCATCACACCTTTTCGATGTGTGAATATGCATGGTGGGATATTGTTTTTTATTATTTATATTATTTTGTAACTTTGTTGATAAGAATAAACCAGCTTTGTTTAATTAAAAAGAAAAAAAATGTCTGCAGCACGAGCCATTTTATTTTCTGAATGCCCATGTCTCAATGAGTTAACAAGACAGGAGTAGGAAACTGGACAGCAAAGTTAGAAGTTTTCGAATTTTTTCAAAGAAACGAAGAACCAGCAATTTTGACTGCCTTGGTAATTCTAGCATTAAAGACCTCCAGTGAGGCTGTTTGCTCGAAAAGTCGCCATAGTCTGTGTACGAGAAAGCGATCGAGCAGCGATAAAAGACCGGTATTCTTATTTTCTATATAAAGAAAGTGACGTGGTTTTTCTGACTGACTACAATCGAATGGACTGCTGCAAATGTCACGGACCTTGCCACGGGAGCTGGATGGAAAAGAAATTACAATTTTCCTTGCACACGGGACACTGTAATTTTCAACTTTACACATCGTTTAAGAATTTCCATTGTTCTTTGTAAGATCTTCTTCGTGCAATTGTTTTTCGCGCGGTTCTAATTCATAATTTAGGTTCATGCAGCTTCAAGAGCCAAATCACCGAAGCAACAATATATTTTACAATATCGGCAAAATTTGTTAGAGATAGCAGAAAAATAATTTAGAAAAAAATTGATAAAAGAGAAACACTTCTTTTTTGTAATACATAATTTAGATTTTATATATTTACAATTTATATATTTATATAATTTCGTAATACTTCTTTTTTGCCGTCGAATGCATTTCATCTGTTAAAGAACGATCACCGAAGCTAGAACATACGAAGGTCCACTTTCGAAAAAATTTGCCAGAGATATGAGAAATATAATTAACCCCTTGCCGTACCATTTCTTTTGTGACTGACTGCGCAATAACTCTGAATTAATTGCTGAAATAACAATCTATGCCTGATTTCTAATATAGCGTATGACTTAACGCAATATTAAATAGCATAGAATTAATTTTATTTTATCCTGACTCACTGATATTTTTAATTTCATAAATTTTCAAACACTTCAAAATTGACTATTCCATTTGTCGCATCACGAGTATCACTCGTCATTATATGGCAAGGGGTTAAAAAAAAGAATGAATAAAAAAGACACGCTATTTTACAAGTAATCCAGTCAGACACGTTCGCTCGAACAGAGATAAATATAAATCACAAGTTGTCTTTGCTTCTCGACCGTTAAAAAACAATCGTAAAAAAAGTATCTTCCACATTAATGATTTTTCTCTTATTCATATTCCGTCCACTAAATATCTATTTATCTAGAACCAATTAAACCAACAGAGTCGGTAGCACAAAGCAACGTAACTCGGATGGACGCTCTCCAATGAATTAGAAACTATCGTCCACCGAATTAACATAACCCGTATAACATACAATGTGCATACCATGGTAAAGTCATCATTGCACGATCAATACCCTGAATAATCTTACATGAAAACCAACTTCAAACCTGCCTCGCAAGATTCCGTGTACGTACAATCATCGATGCGGCGTAACGGTGCATTTTGCATAATAGCAATACGCGTAATAAATGCAGCTGTAACAGCCGGACGACCTATGCCATCGAACTCGTAAAGAAAGGAAGCGTAAATGCTTGTGTAAGACGAGTGTTTTGCGAGGAGGAAACTTTTTACCTAATGACTGTTTACGAAGGAGGAGAAGTACATTGTCGTAATTGAATTGTTACGCTAGAGCGACAAACGATGTATTTTAATCACTTAATTACAATGTTTTGTTTCTTATTGTCTTTTTTTTCTAACTGACAACGTTCGAACTTGCGGTTTTAAGTCATCAACAGATATTCTGTAAAATGGGAAATCTCCGCATTCGGTTGGCTAAAGTGTTGAGTAATTAACACGTTAACTGCCATGGGGGTCACCGGTGACCGGCGCTGTTGAATTCAATAAAATTCCCTAAGACTTTAAATTGCAATATTTACGAATTTCGTAATATATTCAATATTTAAATATTGGCGTTAAGAAGATAAAGTTCTGCTGAATATATATCCATCTCTGTCTTTGAAGTTTCTGCTTCATAGAGATGTGATTTTAATAGAAAAATGTGACTTCAGTAGAAATGATGAAACAAGCGAAATACCGGTGGCGTTCATCGTGTTAAGTTGATTAAATTACAAAACTCCCTGGTTTTTGAATTTACCGCGATTATAATATTTTGAAATATCTCCATAATAAGAGAAATTATAATTACCGCTTCGAAACAGTGACCTTGAGCTTCTTTGTAACGAAAGTAGATTATTTACACGTTGAATGCCAATATTTCGCTAGTTTCACTGTTTCTACTGCAGTGAGACTTTTTCTATTAAAATCGCATCTTTATGCAGCAAAAATGTTAAAGGTAACAATAGTTGTATGTTAGGCAGTACTTTACCTTTTTAATAGCAATATTTAAATATTGAATACAGTAGTGAATTCGTAAATTCTATCGTTTTAAAGTCGTTAAAAGTTTCATTGAATTGTATAGCGCCGGTCAGCGGTGACCCCCGTGGAATTCAACGTGTTAATATAGGGAATTTTTCGAAAAACCACTGGATATCGTTCACACCGACCACCTAGGTAATTTTAGCATTAACGCTACAACGCTCTCACTATCAGCAACGCAACAAATTGTCCAACTAAATGTAATATTCAACCCCTCTGTCATAACAAAATTCGCAAACCGCTTCCTCCACGCAACACAAATACGTCGATACATAATTATCTTCATCCGCTCCTCTATTCCACAAACTAAATACCTAACTCCAGCTCGTTTAACCATGAAAAAATGTACAAACCAGCGGATCGATAACTTTCAAATATCCTGAAAGCTGCATCGAAACCATACCCCTCTTAGACCTCCCTTACTTTTTATGCTCCCGGTAAAGTCGTAACTTTAATGCAAACTTTATCGTCCCTTACCGAGGGTAGTTTATCATCCACCGAAAGTGCATCTATCATCGAGAAGAGCTAGAGACACGAACCGCAGGAATAACGTCGATAAAGGCATCGAAATTCATCCCAACGACGCCAGATGGCGCACAATGGCGGTCGAAGCAGACGCCGGAGAAAGAAACGAGTGCTTGTGATGTCATCGCCCGCGAGTAAAGTATGTACACGCGCCCTTGACAGTTATCGCTATTACGCTGCTCGATCGCGCTCTCCTCAGAGCCATGACAATTGTTCGTAGCTTGTAACTTATACGTTTGTTATCGCTCGATCGGAGCAATTACACATCGCTAAGCACCGGAGAAATGTCTTACTTAACTAATTAAACTCCGAAGTTTCTACATTGTATCCTGTTTATCATTCCAGGAAGCTTTCCTTCATTTTTGATACCCATTTTGGATAGAAGACACAGCTTTGTGCGGGCGTTGAACCTTCGAGGTTATGGCATATCAAGCGAGCCAATTAGTTAGCTTATCTAAGTTCCGGTTTTGGTTCGAAATTTTAGGAGTTTCTTTTGGATTTTCGATTTTAAGCCATTTTGAATAGGAAGTACAGTTTTACGTGGGTTTAGGACCACTTAGGTCAGTGGTAGACAAAGTACTGACCGTGGGTCAGATGCGACCCGCTTAGAAAGTTCTATACGGCCCGCCGCAGATTTTAAAATGATATAATTTTCAATTTTAGTGTCTTAAAGAACGTTTTTGAGTTCTCATTGAGCTTCATAATGAATTATGTCGATCCGACGACATTTTTTCTTTCTATCGTGGCTCGTTCGTAAGAAAATTTGCTCTTCACTGACCTAAGCTACGATACAGTAAACAGCTAGTTACTTAACTCGCTAAATTCCCTAGATTCTACTCCTTTTGCATTCACAGTGCTATTTCTTTCCTCATTTCGTACGAGTTACGCTTGGCGTACTTTCTATTGCTGTAGAATTACCATTCGGATACTTACTTAAATCCTTTGTCGTCGTCGAGACCATTTTGCGACGCCAACCCGTTATTCTGTGGTCCTGTATCGTCTTTAGAACTGTCGAAAGGGCTTGCCGAGCCCTTCTCTTTTTCTTTGCTGTCTGCATCGGTATTCTATGCGGGGAAAAAGGGAAAGAAATGCAATTAAACATTCCCAGACAACTGGAAATAATTACAAATCGCTTTATCACCCGACATACTTACCAATCTCAGGGAGACCATTCTTGGTTCCAAATCCTTCGGTGTCGTGGGACTTGAGCGAAGAACGTATTCGACCATTTTGACCCCCAGACCGCCGGTCTCACTGTAATTCATGAATCAACGAATGAGAAACCGTAATTACCTTGCAACGCCGGTACAACAATTTCTGTTTATATTTGCATTATCTAAAGGCCGATAATTAGTCTGCACACGTAAGATCAAGTTTAATCAAACGGAATAGATAACGCGACTTTATTGCGAGCTACAGAGCCGGTCGACTGCAATCGGTTGCAATTGTTTCAACAGAAATGATCACCGAGCGATAACAGTGAGATAATGTTGCTCGACTCGTAATATTTTTTTCTTCTTCTTGAAATGCGAATAATATTAACCTGCTTCTGGGACTGAGGACGGTTCCAACTTCTGATGTCTGATGGTGGTATCCTGTCCCGACACCCACTCGTCTACCTGTGCCCATGGAAATTGGCTGTGATACGGCATGATCTGGAAAAATCAGAAAAGAAATGTTAATTGTGATCTGACGAAATGATACGAACCGTTTATGTCGAAAGTGATGTGAGTCACTTTAACGTAATGAAAAATGGTGATTTTTCGATGACTGTACGAAATTATTTATATCGAGGAAAACATAAGTATGCAAAATAAGTACGTAATAAGAGTGAATCTTCTCGAATACTGACATCAGTATTTTTTAAACGAGTTAACGCAAAGTCTTATATATCTCGATTTTAAAAAGAAAGCGACTTATGGAACTTTGAAAATAAACGGCTCGCATATAAGGGAAATATATTGGAGGTTTTGCAACGGCGAACGGCGGTTCAATACGTGTCGATGTGGAGGAATGAATACTCAAACTCTTTACTGTTTCGTGCTTATACGACTAAATGCATTCGTCCAATGCTGTGGGATATTTTCTCACGATAAAAATATCAATGGATTATACGATTCTCAAGTAGAGTTATTAGCAATTATAAATGAAATCTGGGGAGGATATCAGCCGGGGACGAAAATACCGGAAATGTCATCTCGAAGACTCGCTCGATAACTGTCGGAAGGAAGAGAATCTAGTTCTTTGACAGTAGAACCTCCAAAGGCAGTCAAAATGACTGGACCGCAATTTTTTATATAAAAATTGCTAATCTTTATGTCAATAATTTTACATAAATTACTCAATAAACTATCGTTCTCATCTCGTGATTCCCCTTTTTCCAAAGTACTTATGTAATATATTGAAATATAATAGATTTAAGTATTATCGTTAACTACTATTTGGATTTTTAGTATTATGGTACAACTATTATAGTTAAACAATATACGTTACTAGTAAAATTAGTAAGTTAGTAAACCAACTTATTAGTGTACTTAATTAATATATTTTACGAAAACAACATTCAATTTGCTAAAAAATGAGTGGACTACTATATTCAACTAATAAATGAGAAAGCTAATAATTAATTTACTAATAAATTAGTAAAATAATAAGCTATAAATAGGTAACTAAATCTATTTTATAGTTAAATCTATGCAGCTGGAAGTTCTACCAAGTCTACCTTCCCGGATACAAAACAAATACACCTCAAAATACAGCCTGCACTAAACTCCAAACACCCCGCGCGAAGTGAAAATCCCAACTCATCCAAAATCCCGCTTCACCGTCTTCGCAGATAACTCGAACGATTCGCCTATCTCGAAAAGCGACACCGATAATTCCGCCCCGCAATCCGCGACTTTCCCCGAAGATACCCTCGACATCCATTCTCCTCAAAGGGTTAACATCCGAAAAGTTTATCTCCGATCCAAACCTCGCGCAATTATCGAAGTGTCAAGCGTCGGAGGTCGTCGCAGAAAACAAAGTCCGATCGCTGACTTTATTTCTAAAACTATAATCTCGCCGGGTGCCGCAACAGAACCGGCACAATCGATAGGCGGCACGAACCGAGAAACCCACAAACGTTACGGCGTAAATTCCTTCGAAAAACGCTTTTCCATTTCAACGGCGCCTTTGGGCGATAGTTGTCATTTTTATGATGTCCAGAGTCATTTTATCTATCGGCAAGTGTTTGAGGAAGCTCGAAATAGTTGTTCCATGGGGGTTGGGATGTTACGTGTGACGTAATTGCATGGGTCCAGGTGGCGGACACACGGGGGGTTGGACGCACAGGGTGGATCGGTAGGTACGACCCTGGGCGTTGGGACGTTGCCCCCACCGCCGGCTATGCCGGGCGTCTGTCGCCATGGCAACAGCCGCGTTGCACCCATCGTGGGTGACGCACACAAGGCAAAGCCGGCAGAGTGTGCACATGGGAAGCCGGTACCACGCCGTCGAGCTAGAATCAGGTGTTTCGTGCATACAACGCGAGGCGCGCGCACACACAACACTCGGCCGGCCGGTACCATCGCCCTCGCGCAACAACCCCGTAACGACGAGAGGATACGATTCTTTACGCTTTGCGGTAGAGGGAGTTTGGATTAACTGCTGGGTGGCTGTATTGATGTTTGGTTAGAGTATTAAAGGGTAAGATGGGCATTTTGAAATTTTTAGGAGAAAATTTTTAGCTATGGTTGCAGGCAGTTTAGATAAACTACCGAGTGGGTGTATCGATGGTTGGTTGGAGCATCAAAGGGTGAGACAGAGGTACTGGTATTCTAGAAATTTGAAAATTGAGGTATGACTGAAGGGATGATAATTGTTGGATGGCTGCATCGATGACTGGACAGAGTATTAAAGGGTAAGATGGGGATTTCGGAATTTTTGGTAGCAAATTTTCAGCTATGGCTGCAGGCAGTTAGGATTAACCCTCGCTTTACGATGGTGGGGTCTCTAGAGACTCAGCGTTTAGCGCACAGTGACACGCATACTAGCAAATGTGTAATTTGAGAAACCACTCGGCGACTTCGCAGCGATAACAAACACATTTACAATTTTGTGTTCGATACTACCCAATAGTGTGTAAGTGACTCAGCAGCCAGCAGTTCTTTTCGAGTCGCATCAGTTGGTCGTGGAAATTCGTACAAGCACAACGTTCGTAACGTTCGTAACTGCGTTGCAAGTCTGCCTTGACTAAGAATATATAAAAGAGTCAGTATGCATGACGAAGTCTTGTTTGAACACGATGACCTGCCGTAGGTTCGATTACCTGCGTGTTTCTTTCATTTCGATTTCGTCAACAGTCATAAAAGGTCATAAAATTATTCCCTTTCCCAATTGCAACGGCCTGGGTCTAGAAAAGTATATTCCACAAAACCTTTTCGAATATTCATTTCTTAAATTGTTACAAAACATTGCACAATTCATTTATCGTTGATTTCACGAAAATTATTGTTAAGAATTTAGTAGTCCAATAGTTGGTAGAGAATACAAGCAACGAATATATGTTCTTGCCCGCACGAACAACATGCGATTGTATTAGTGAGATGTTATGTCTCATGTTTCGACTCGAGCGGCCGCGTAATAGTATTAGTGAAAATCGATGTGAGTCTCTCGAGACCCCGGCACCGTCACCGGCGTTACAAAGTCCGTAAACGGAGGGTTAACTGCTGAGTGGGTGTATCGATGATTGGTCGGAGCATCAAAGGGTAAGATAGAGGTACTGGTATTTCAAAAATTTGAAAATTGAGGTATAGTTGAAGGGATGATAAGGTGGAGGGAGTTTTGATTAACTGTTGGATAGCCGTATTGATGATTGGTTAGAGTATTAAAGGATAAGATGGAGATTTTGGAATTTTTCGTATGAAATTTTCAGCTATGGCTGCAGGCAGTTTGGATAAACTACCGAGTGGGTGTATCGATGGTTGGTTGGAGCATCAAAGGGTGAGACAGAGGTACTGGTATTCTAGAAATTTGAAAATTGAGGTATGACTGAAGGGATGATAATTGTTGGATGGCTGCATCGATGACTGGACAGAGTATTAAAGGGTAAGATGGGGATTTCGGAATTTTTGGTAGCAAATTTTCAGCTATGGCTGCAGGCAGTTAAGATTAACTGCTGAGTGGGTGTATCGATGATTGGTTGGAGCATCAAAGGGTGAGATAGAGGCATGTATGGTTATTTTAAAAATTTAAAAACTGAAGTGTGATTGAAGGGATGAAAAGGTGGATGGAGTTGGGATTAACTGTTGGATGGCCGTATCGATGTTTGGTTAGAGTATTAAAGGGTAAGACGGAGATTTTTTTTGAATTTTTGGAGAAAATTTTCAGCTATGTTTGCAAACAGTTAGGATTAACTGCTGAGTGGGTGTATCGATGATTGGTTGGAGCATTAACACGTTGAATGCCATGGGGGTCACCGGTGACCGACGCTATTAACACTAGAACTACCGGCATTAAATCTACTATATTTAAATATATTAAATAAATGCTTTGAAACAAGGAAAATTAAGAGGGGAAAAAGATGATCGATTCGGTAATTTATGGTTTATGAGATGGACGAAGAATATCTATTCTATGGCTCTCCCATAAACTTGAAGAATTTTTGGAAAAAATTCTGTACCAGTCATTTTGACTGCTTTGGTAGTTCTAGTGTTAAATTCAATGAAATTTCGTATGATTTTTAAATTGTAATATTTAAGAATTTTCTAATGCATTCAATACATAAATATTGGCATTAAAAGGGCAAATCACTGCTGACTACATAACTACCTGCATCTCTAAGGTATCTGCTTTGTAAAGATGTGATTTTAATAGAAAAAGTTTCACTTTCGGAAAAATGGTGAAACTAGGGAAATATCGGTGACGTTCAACATGTTAAAGAGTGAGATAGAGGTATTGTTCTTTTTAAAAATTTGACAATTAAGGTATGATTGAAGGGATGATAAGGTGGAGGGCGTTTTTATTAACTGTTGGATGGCTGTATCGATGACTGGTCAGAGTATTAAAGGGTAACATGGGGGTTTTGATACTTCGAGGAGTGGAAAATTCCCAGGTATGACTGGAGGGATGATGCAACAGAGGGAGTTTGGATTATGTGTTAGCTATATTGATGTCTGGTTGAAGTATTAAACGATAAGATGGAAGTTTCTACTACCTTTAGGAGAAAAAAAATTGTCAAGTCTGATTGAAGGGATCGATGTTTGCTTAAAGTATTTTGAAGGGGAGAAAGTTGCGAAGTATAGTTAGATGGATTTGGCGAATTGGTGAGTTTGATGACGAAGGAAAGAATGACGGTGAATTTTATTATGATAAAAATCGGGAAATGTGGGGGAGCTGAAAGAGACGAGTGATTTGGGTTGCTCTTTTCGACGTGGAAGGAGGAAGTGGAGGGGATTCGATGGGGAGGGTGGAGTGGCGTTACACTGAGCATCGATTCGTTGGTGAACCGAGAATTGAAATTAGCAGAATTGAAATGATATAGTCATCATTTACATTTATGGTTGATTTAGATAATGGACGATATAGTGAACTTTCGTACTCTGAGATAAAGTTGCCAGAGGTTGTTTAGTAGTCTTTTACGTTTCGAATGCCACTGCTGTTAGACTACTATAACGACGGTTACATTTTCTAGACAACTCTAAGAGCCCTTTTAATTAAACAGACAACCATAGGAAAATTCTGTATCTAGTAAACCACCACATATAGTGACCTTCTATATTTTTAGATCTTTATAGTGACCTCCTGCACTTAGCAACTTCTAGAAAACCACTATGTCACTTTTCGTATTTTTGGCTTCAAGTGATATGGTTAATTTTACCCCATAGCATTAATTGCACATTTCTACAGTATTGATTTTCCATTTTTGGAATAAGAAACTAAGAAACAATAATTGTAATAAAACGGTTTACCATGAACTAGCAATGCTGCTTGTATTTTTCATATTTCAACCATAATTTGCGCCCTAAGTACGACTCGTTATTACACGGTAAGGGGTTAAAGCCATTCGCGTTACAATTTATCCGTTCTCTCGGGGGTTGATTAAAATATGAAAAATTCTCGAGCCTCGAACGTTCATTTTGATTGAAACGCGGCAGAAATTGTGGGTATTAGAGGGCACTTGAGACGTGGAGAGTTATTAGCAAAGTCCGGATAGAAATTAATCCGATGTGAATTTTGATACCGGGAATATTACGGTCGGGTTTAAATACAGAAGAACTTCCAATACGATATTTGCAATTCTCATTCGTTCTAATCGTTTAAACGAGTTAACAGGCTATTACGAAATTTTGGAGGATAAGCGAATTTTTATTAACGAAGGAACGAAGTATTGGCAGCGAGGAAAGGAGTTTAAACGAAGGTAGAAATATCGGAAGCTTGTAAAGCTTGAAATTATTTATATTGTATTTTGGAAGTGTTCGAGAAGAACGTAATTAACGGCGCGGAAATGTATTTTGAGGATCGATTCGGTTGGTGTTTTCTCTATTTTTTTTTTCAAATAGCGCAATCCTCGAACGTCTGTCGACAGAAAGTATCGATCACTGGACATTCGGCTGGTCTATAGAAACGACAGAAGTATTTCTACTCGGTCTACATATTGTTCTTTCGGCGCTGTACCAATCAATAAACGGGCACGACGTAAAACACACGGTGGTATTGCGCGTATCCTCCCGGTGACTCTACACCATGGAGAGAGACTGTGCGAGGGAGAGCAGACAGGGAGGGACGCTGACAGACAGAGAGACACAGAGACAGACAGAGAGAGAGAGAGAGAGAGAGAGAGAGAGAGAGAGAGAGGCAGAGGCGGAGAAATAGAGAACCGAATATAGTTGAGATACAGAGCTATATATAGTCGAGATGCTGGGAGAGAAGGGGATATGTATCTGAAAAATTCAGAGAAAGAGACTCCTGCGTGTTTAAAAACTAAGAGATAGAGAATCGAATATAGTGGAAGGGTTTGAGAGAGAGAGAGAGAGAGAGAGAGAGAGAGAGAGAGAGAGAGAGAGAGTCGTAGTGGGAAAGCTGAGAAGGAGAGAGTTTGTACAGGAGGGCAGCTGAGAAGGAGACATTTATATAGTGGAAAAACTGAGAAAGAGAGTTTTGTATAGTGAGACAGCTGATAAGGTATAGTGGATTTTTGTATAGCGACAAAGCTGAGAATGACAGACATTTGTATAGTGGGAAAGCTGAGAGGGTATAGTGGGTTTTTGTATAGTAGGAAAGCTGAGAAGGTATAGTGGGTTTTTGTATAGCGACAAAGCTGAGAAGGAGAGACATTTGTATAGTAGGAAAGCTGAGAAGGTACAGTGGAGTTTTGTATAGCGAGAAAGCTAAGAATGAAAGAGTTACATATAGCTGATGCTGAGAGGGAAGATTTGGATCCGAAAAACAGAGAGGTAGAGTTCTGTATAGTGGAGGGGTTGAGAACGGACTGTTTTGCATACTGGGAAAGCTGAGGCAGAGAGAGTGTTATATTGGGAAACAGCTGAGATGCAAACACATTTATATAGTGGGAAAACTGAAAAAGACAGTTTTGTATAGTGAGACAGCTGGGAAGAGACATTTGTATAGGTGAACAGCTGAGAAGGGCACACACTTCTATAGCTGAACACCTGAGAAAGACAGACATTTGTATAGTAGAAAAGCTGAGAAGGTATAGTGGGTCTTTGTATAGCGACAAAGCTGAGAAGGAGAGACATTTGTATAGCAGGAAAGCTGAGAAGGTACAGTGGGTTTTTGTACAGCGACAAAGCTGAGAAGGAGAGACATTTGTATAGTAGGAAATCTGAGAAGGTACAGTGGGGTTTTGTATAGCGAGAAAGCTGAGAAGGAGAGAGTTACACACAGCTGATGCTGAGAGAGAAGAAGATGCGTATTCGAGAAACAGAGATATACAATCCTGTACAGTGGAGGGGCTGAGAACGGAGTGTTTTTCATACCGGGAAAGCTGAGACACAGAGAGGCAGAAAGAATCTTGAATATTAGGAGCTAGAGGAAGCCTCTCTAGAGGAAGTAAAGCTGAAGAAAAACCGTAACGTGGCTGGAAATTTGTAGAATGGAGGGACATCACCGCACAATCAAA
Source organism: Cerceris ruficornis (assembly GCA_963989415.1). Classification (NCBI taxonomy): domain Eukaryota; kingdom Metazoa; phylum Arthropoda; class Insecta; order Hymenoptera; family Crabronidae; genus Cerceris; species Cerceris ruficornis. The sequence goes on from OZ022519.1 coordinate 29,722,994, forward strand.
ATGTCAAGGCACAGAATCTCATATGCTTAATATGCTGAGAGGAAGAATCTCGTATAGTTAAGCTCTTGAAAAAAAGTAGTTGGAAAGCCAAACTACAGAATCTTATCCAGCCTAAAAAGCATAAAGTGACAACATCCTCCAGCAGCGAAGCTGAAAGGGGCATCTCGTACGCTTAAAAAGTAGAAAAGTGAAAATCTCATAGACCTCGAGAACCTAAGAGAAGACTGCACATACTTCGCGACTACAGAGCGAAACGGAATCTCGTATAAATAATACCAGAATCTCGTAAACTTGAAAATATGAGAAAACTGAGGATCTTGCATAGCTGAAAAAGCAGAGAGACAAAGTGGAAGAAAAGAAAGAGTGAAAGAGAGACTGACGTCGGCTATGGCAATGACTCTGATCTTTTTATGCGATTCACCTTTCTCTAATTTTACCGATGAACGTGAAAGACGAGTATCGAGTCCAATTTGCGTCAGTCGTAAGGACATCGGGTATTTTTATTTGCACTTTTACTCTTTCTTTCTTTCTTTTTTCTTTAAATTTAACTTTGTGCAACATCGTCGGCTGTTCAGGCCATTTGCATTCCTTTTAACAAATTTTAACCATTTACAGTGTGAATTATTCTCTCAATTGTTATTAGCTATAAGAATTTTATTGTGTAACATTTTCTATCCCAGATTGTTCACTTTTACTCGATAATAAAAGATAACTACGGATCGTCAGGGATATTAGCAGGTGGTGAAGATAGAAAATGAACGTAATTTTTAGATCATTATGTGTACACGTGTTTTGAAAGAATTATTACAAATTGCCGCCTCTGAATGCAATAATGATCGTATGGCATTTTAAATGGCACATAAACCTCATTCGATAATCGTCGAAATACTGCAAAGCCATTCTATAAATACATAGCTGCAAGCCACACGTCAAAAACCGTTCCGTCGTTTTGACGGATTTATTAAGTTCTGACTGTTCCAACTAAACGGCAAAGCATCTCCATTAAATTAGCGATATAAATCGAACAATACATGGAAATTGATCTGGTACTGCATTAACTCCCTGTTCTACGATTTCTATTTCCTGATTGTCCATTATACCATGATTAAACGCTAATTAATAACTGTTGTAATTAATATTTTGCATTATAATTGCATATAATTTGCATTTTTACACAATTATTCCTCGGTACTTGTAGAAATTATTCTACAACTATTCGGACCGCGAAGAATTAATTTTCTAAAACAAAATCGAGCCACTATAAATTTCAATTTACAAGATAAAAACGGCAGAAGATTTTCCAGAAACTGTCAAGCTGAACAAATCTATTTATATAACTTAATGGCACAATAACTCGCCACAAACTAACAACATAATAATTCACGGAACCTATAATACTACAAAACAGTGAGATACGCCATCATAAATGCATTCTCGTTATCAATTCCACAAATTACATTATTACTTTCTAATAAATTAATTACTATGAAAAAAAATTAATAGATTTTTTCATCTTGAACATTTTTAAAGAATCTCTAGCTATTTTATCTCACTTCTGTTCCACGACTGTCCCTCGTCACTCTACGGCGAGTTGATAGCAGGCGAACAGAGCTCGCAAAATATACGTCGAATAATAACTACGATAGCTTGGCGATTGCCGGAGGTAAAGTTCGACAAAGTGACGGAAAATGTGCACGTGCATGTCCCTAAGTATATTAACCGGCATAAAAATAACTCGAGCGTACACGATGCAAAGTTTCGCGAGAAAATGCATAGACCGCGAGCTACGCTAACTATATCACGACATCGAACATTGTTTACATTCTGCGAAACAACTGTTTTGCAGGTAGAAGGTTGCGGGTGTTGAAGAGTTTAGAGAATATATATATCAAGGATGCCGAAACGAGTCGTCTTCCTGGGCTGACGCTTTTTTTTCAAAAAATATTTGAACTTTTCGACGGAGATACAGTGCGCTTCATTAACACTAAATCTACGGCCGCTAAATCAGGTATATTTAAATATATTAAATAAGTACTTTGAAAAAAGATGGATCAAGCGGCAAAAAATACGAGAATTTAAGTAATTTGTGTGTTATAAGATAAACTAGAAATATTTACTGTACTGATTCTCTATCAGTTTGAGAATTTTTTTTAAAAAAGTAGAAACCCGTCAATTTTACGGCAGCCGTAGATCTAGCGTTAACCGTTTGAGTCACAGAGGCTTTTAAATTGACTTTTAAAGAAAGTGTTGTTATTTAAAACCCTAAAAACCAATAATACCCTCGGTGAGTCGAAAGCCATCTTAAACGATAGGTCCAAGGCAGAATGACCAACTGTTGAAGCAAAAAAAAATATTTCCCCACTTCTAACCGCACAACATCGTCTCGACCGCTCAGAGGGTACTTCATCCACGCTTTATTAATCGAGCCGACCATACAACAGTCTCATCTTCCAGGGTTACATAACGATCGGCTTATGAGTACCGTTGGCTGAACGCATATCGATCAGTCCGCTCTCGATTGCGCGTCTCGAGAAGAAAGTCTCGATGCAGACGATACTTGGAGAGGGGCTTAAAGGGTTTCCAGACTGGGCGTCCGCAGCAAAGCCACGGATGCGGCATTCGCGAGATTAAAGTCTCCCTTTGTATGGGGTGCATCGAAAATCGTGGTACTATGACGATGAATGGGGTGGTTTCGGAACACCTCACTGCAGGGAAGACAATCCCCCTTTTCAATAGCCACTTAAGTATTAATCTTTTGCGTTTCAACTTTCCATGATTTCGTCGATACATCGACGTTAATTCGATGAAGACATGTGCAGACTCGTTTGAGGGTAACAATCACTGCGAATACTAAGGCATGTTTCTATCTAAACTGATCATTAGAGGAGACTGATATAAACTCCGACATACATAGAAGCAAACGCAAGGGGGTAAATATTTTTCAAAATTTTATTTGTATATTTAATGGATCATTAAAAGTGTTAAAGAGGTGTGCAGACTTGTTTGGAGATAATGACTGTGAATATTATGGGGTGTTTTTACCTAATTTCTATCTAAATTGATCGTTAAAGGATGGTGATATTAACTTGGCCATACATAGAAGCAAACGCAAGGGGGTAAATATTTTTCAAAATTTTATTTGCATATTTAATCGATCGTTGAAAGTGTTAAAGAGGGTGCAGACTTGTTTGGAGGTAAACAATGACTGTGAATACTAAGGCGTGTTTCTATCTAATTTCTATCTAAATTGATCGTTAGAGGATGCCGATATAACCTTGGGCATACATAGAAGCAAACGCAAGGGGGTAAATATTTTTCAAAATTTTATTTGCATATTTAATCGATCATTGAAAGTGTTAAGGAGGTGTGCAGACTTGTTTGGAGATAACAATGACTGTGAATACTAAGGCGTGTTTCTATCTAATTTCTATCTAAATTGATCGTTAGAGGATGCTGATGTAAACTTGGCCCCACTTGGAAGCAAAGGCAAGGGGGTAAATGTTTTTCAAAATTTTATTTGCATATTTAATCGATCATTGAAAGTGTTAAAGAGGTGTGCAGACTTGTTCGAATGCAACAACAACTGTGAATACTAGGCGGTGTTTCTACCTAATTTCTATCTAAATTGATCATTAGAGGATGTCAAGAAGGTAAATATCTTTCAAGGTTTTACTTGTGTATTTAATTAACCAGTGAAAGTGTTGAACCCACTTCCTAAAGCAACAATTTCCATCTAATTAAAAAATAATGAGCTCAATCCCAGCTACATTATCACCACTTTCTACTTCGACATTAATTGCTCTCCCCTTTTCGAATATACAGTTTAGCGAGTGATAACTAGTTCCTATTGATCACAGATGCTACACTGCATTATATAATAATTTTTTTCATTTTCCAGACACGACGAGCATTTGTCCTCAGGCGCACTACTTTGCAGTCCGATCCTGTATCTCCTTATCTACTTACACAGTCCCCCTAAGCAGCGTACAGCCGCTCTCAATAACAGCAAGTAGTGGGGATACCCCCACCCCACAGCCCAACAGTCTTCGCTCCAATCTTCCTAAATTGGTAACGCCCTTGTTCAGTACCACCGAATAAGATTTACGACACGCCACAGGGTAAAGCAGTTTCATCGCTGCAGCTGCTGCAGGGTCGAAGGAGAATTATTTCATTCGCAGTTACCGAACAGCGAAGGCGTGACCAATCTAGGAAAGACTGACATCAGAGGGATACCAACGAGAATCTCTACCACAGGTCATTTCTAGAAGTAATTGTACACGCCCAGAGGCCTTGGATTCTCTTTCTCTCTGGAAAACTTTTGCTCTACTGTGCCAGAGGTGGTACCGTCGATAATGAATTCCAAAGGGTGGTTCGGAAGCATTTAAATGGACGGGGGAAAGATGCTTCCCTTGTAAGACGTTTGATAAGCATGTATGCCAATGTTATGCACCCCAATAGGGGGGCACTAAGGCTATAAATATAGTCGTTGATGTTGCTCTTGTAGAGTGTACTGTTTGTATGGTGTGTGCTACATATATTACGGTATATGTAGCACAGACTGGACAAAGTATGTGTGCGAATGCGTATTATTGTGTATAGTCGCAGGAAAGAATGTATAATTAGAATAACAACGCAGCTTGAAAGCTTTAACACTAGAACTACCAAACCAGTCAAAATGACTGGTATACAATTTTTTCCAAAAATTCTCAAAGTTTATAGAAGAGTCGTACGAGAAATGTTCTACGTCCAATTCAAAAAACATAAATGACCGAATTGATCATCTTTTCTGCCGCTTGATTCCTCTTTTCTCAATGTACTTATTTAATGTATTGAAATATAACAGATTTAACGCCGGTAGTTCTACTGTTAAGTGATAGGTGCGCTACATACTTGATGCATTGTAAGAAATTAAGAACCCAATTGAAGGAATATCTGACGATTGTGTAATTTAATTTATTGTAGATAGTTGAAACAAGGCTATGGGGATATTTGTGCAACATTATTGATTACATTCAACACCATCGCTTCTGAAGGCTGAAAGAGCAACTAATACACTTATCAAGCATGTGTATCCTACGATGAGACACCTTTTTCTCAAAGAGTACAGAGAAAAACCTGACAGAGTACAAACGGAAGCAAACAGAGGCGTCAAAAGAATCAAACACACGGTTTAACTTCCTCCCTACCACTTCTCGTGGAGATACAGTATCCAAGTTGGATCTCCACGAAGCCACGATTTCCAAGCCAGCTTACAAGCGAGCTCAGCGTGCTCTGTTATATCGCCATTTGAAATCCTGGTGGATAAAATCCGCAGATAGGCCGCGATTAATGACCGCGAACTACGGTCCCTCTTAAAAGACTAAAGCTGTACCCAATATCATGCTAAAGGTGCACAAATCTCCTACAGTTGAACAGGTTTTTCTTCGGAGAGCAGAGAATTTGATGGATCGCGAAAGAGACAAACACGTGGTGCAATTTCTTCCGTACTTCGTGGTACTGATTACTCTGCCTAGGATCTACAAAGTTAGGCAGCTTACGAACAATCGAATCTTTCATATCTTCGTCTCACTTATCGCGCCTCCAACCTCTATAACACTAGATTTACGGGCCTGAAATCTGTTCATTTGCAATATATTAAATAAGGACTTTGAAAATGGAGTAATCAAGCGGCAAAGATGGTAATTCGTTACCATAAAGAATAATATAGAGAATAATAATAATAAAAATAATAAATAATAAAAATAAGAATAATAATAAATAGTAATAGTAAATAATAATAAAGATAAGAATAATAATAAATAAGAAGAAGAAGAAGAAGAATAAATAATATCTTCTGTGGTATTGTAGAATTTTACCTAGTATAATCACATTCCCTAAGATCTACGATTCTAACTGGTCTCAAAGTCACCAAATCTATGGTATACTACAAAAGAATTAAAAGCGAACTGGTTAGTTTTAACTTCCCTCTATCAATTCTCTTGCAACATCGAACTCCTACCTGAACAACGATCCGATATTCAACCCAGCCTAAACCCAAACCCAGTTATATCACCGTTCGGGAATCCTGGCAGGGAAAATCCGCAGATAGGCCACAATTAATGACGAACAATTAATGAACACGATAAAGGTTCCCAAAGCTCCTTGGAATCGCGGCTAGAAGCCACGAATCTACCTTTATGGCAACTGCGAACTGGCTGGCATTAATGACCTGCCGGCGATAAATTATCGATCGCGATTAACCCGGTTTATGGATTATCCAGGCGCGAACCATTCCAAACCCTATTGTCCTTGATGCGTGTCAGTACGCCTGATGGGGCTTTGCGAATGAATGCTCGTTACGGTGCTCAATGAGCCACGAGTATATCTGCGACTGTACGTGTACACGGATTCTGTTCGATTGCTGTAGGCATTAACTTCAGGCATTCGGATTATTTTTGCGATTTCTCGCCATTTAAGCGAGATTAATACGACAAAATGCTCTGCAGTGATTATTCGTTGTTGAGGAAGGATAGCCGATGGGAGTATCGGAGGATGTGTCTGTGCAATGGGTGGAATTACTAGAAAATAACGTGGATGAGATTAAAAGGAGAGTTAAGTATCCTCTGTCAAGGGAGTATAAATCAGGAATTTAGATACTCTAGATATCACCATCATTTCATCTAGCAGTTACAATTTTAGCTGGACTTCAAACCACCACGTTTTCCGAACTTCTGCGACCGTTTTTGTACAATTTTTATGTGGCACTCTCTTATGTAAAAAAAACATCGTAATAATAAGTTCCCATTTTAATTTTTAATAAATGGGTTATTAGAAAATCGGGTGATTTATTTTAACCCTTTGAAGTCCTATGTGGAGCTAACTCGACATGGCTTTTCACTTCATTTCATTTTCTAACGTTCTAATATCGAATTTTCAATTTCAAATGATTTTGTAATATCCAAAATATCTGCCAATTGACATAATAATTCGGGTCACAAAGGGTTACATAGCCTGCAAGGCGTTTTTTAAATATGTTTTGCGACACCGAGCGGATTACAGTTTGCAAAACGCTGGATACATTCGATAATAATTTAGAAAAGTATCTGATAGAGACGACGAGGACTTAAAATTGAGCTCATTCATTAAAAATTCCAATCTTTTACTCCACAGTCACCATAGCTCCCCTAACAGACATATCTTTACATCCACCGCCACATCACACTCCAACCTCACAAAATCATCAAAAATTCAAACTAATCCTACTCCAACATCCATACTCAAAAACATCTCCCGCCAAAAAATCCTAAAAAACACTCTTTCCCCTCATTGAAAAGACATTTCAAGCTAATCCCATCCTAACAACCATACTCAAAAACATCTCCCGCCAAAAAATCCTAAGAAACTCTCCCTTCCGTCATCGAAAAGACATTTCAAACTAATCCTATCCTAATATACATACTCAGAAACATCTCCCGCCAAAAAATCCTAAGAAACTCTCCCTTCCGCCATCGAAAAGACATTTCAAGCCAATCCTATCCTAACATCCATACTCAAAAACATCTCCCGCCAAAAAAAAACTTAAAACACTCTCTCTTCCGTCATCGAAAAGACACTTCAAGCTGATTTCACTCTAAGATCGAAAAGATCTCTCTCCAAAAAACCCTAAGAGACTCTCTGTCCCTTCGTCGAGAAGACATAACAGAGAATTGTTGCAACATTACCTGAGGTGCTCCAGGTAGAATCACGCCACATCTGGTGGTCGCCCAGGTGAAGTATCCCACCGCCTTTTACACCCCCTTCGTCCTTGGAGCCGCCCTCGTCCACGCCCCAGAGCTTTTTTGCCGAGGGAGCGATCTGAAACAATATGAAGAAGCGGGTCGTAAGTCCACGAGGTCAGTGAACACGCTTCAAAGCGCGTGCCGACTTCGACACGAAAATCCCTGAGTGCTCGCGACGAGCTTTGCATTAACTAATGCATCGGACGATTAAAAAGCCGGGGATAACTCGACGTTTTTCCTGATGTTTCGAGGATTTCGAGTTTTTATGTAGGGTGCGAGGGATAGTTTTCACCGTAGGATCGTTATTGTTATTTGTGGCGGATTTGTTTGGGATGATCCTTGGATTGGAATATTAACACTAAAAATACTGGTGGTAAATTTGATGATATAAAAAATTAAACACGTAGTATCGAAGTATATTTAAAAGTAGACAATATTTCAGTAGTATATTAAATAGAATAAGTTGTAACATTCGGCACTAAAACTTCCAAGGCGGTCAAAGTGAGCGGTTGTCAATTATTTCGAAAAATTTCCCAAATTATTAGGGGAGCCATGCAGCAGATATTTCCTATTTTATGTTGTAAAACCTAAATTAATCGATCGATCATCCCCTTTACCTCTCGATTCCTCTTTTTCCAGAGCCATTATTCAGAATATTTATGTATAATTGACACAACGTCGGTAGCTCTAGTGTTAAACATATTAAATGGAGACACTAAAAGTGGGGGAATTAGGCTAACCCTTAACTTAACTTAACGTTAACACTTTGCACTTTTTTGTTACCTACCAACAACTCATTAATTAATTTGCAAAATATATAAAAAAAAAGAGGGGTTCAGCAAAAATGTGTATTGCAACAGAAATTATTATCAAATTAGTATTATTATTACTATTATTTTAGAAATTGGGTTGTATAAATTACGAGTGCTAAGGGTTAATGTTACACCTTAACACTTAAACCTACCATGGCGGTGAAATGACCGCTTTCTGATTTTTTCTAAAAATTCCCCAAATTGATTGAGCAGTCATTCAGTAAATATTTTACGTCTAACGCATAAAACAAAAATTACTTAACCGATCATCTTTCTCACCTCTTCAAATTTCTTTTTCCAAAGTACTTATTTCTTATATTTCAATATAACAGATATAAAGCCAATAAGTTTAGTGCTAAAGTAAACTTAACATTAACGTTAACTCTCAATTCGACATTGGCGTTAACTCTTAACTTAACCCTTTGCGGTCCGAATTATTTTGTCAAGTTTGTAGCGAGCTAAGTGAAATTAATTGCACAACATTTTCTATCGTTGGTTGTTCACATTCTTTAATAATAGCAATAACTATAGGTACCGACCGATATTTATGTGATACTACAAAATCATTATGAATTTGAAAAGTCGGTATTAATTCGTTAGAAAATAAAACGAAGTGAAAAGCTATGTCGAGTATAGCTCGACATAGGACTGCAAAGGGTTAAACATTGACCCCATCAGCGTCACCTCCGCGAAAGATCGCCGCCATAATCGTCGCCGGAAGCGCGCGGAGAATGGGCGGGAATCGAAGGAGTTTAAATCGAAAGCGCAGACAGGGACCAGAGTCTTTACGCTCCGTCGTGACCTGAACTCTCCTGCATCGGTCCCGACCTCGCCTAACTGGAGGTCAGTGACGTAACCGATGGCAGAGGCAAGGGTGGGGGCAGAGGGGAGCGCCCGCAGATTGCGGGATCCTAGATGCAGGTATACTGCACGTGTGATGTGACAGTGCAGCTCAAGGAGCCCCGGTGCATTTTTCTCCGCATCGTTCGACCGCTCCGCGGATCGTTAATGACTCTGACTTCGTAGAATATGTCGGAGACGCTTCGTTCGTGCTGAGCTTAAATGATTGTTAATGAGAGGAAAGGGACCGTTGTTTTTGTATTCCGGCTTTCATCGCTGCGGTTAGATTGCCTTAGGCAGCTTTAGGTGGGCGGAGTTGCGAAACAATTAAAAATGTATTTGTAAAGCTCTCCAAGCTTAGAGTGAAAATGTGAAGAGATACTCTTGTTGTGATGAAAAGCATGTAGCTTGAATTCCCGCATATTTTGTTGAAATTAATTATTTAGAATTATTTAAAATATTGTGTACCTTATTCACAGTAGAACAATTTGAAATGTAATATTTTATGCAAAATGAAAGCATCGAGTCAATGAACAAAACGAAAACATTCTAAAACCGAAAAGTAGAATGCTCCAGAAATATTACTATCTGTTAACGCTAGGACTGTCGATTATATCAATTATATTTAAATCTGCTGAATAATAACTTTCCAAAGAAAAAAAGAAAAATGTGAAAAAGATGATCAATCAAGTAATTCCGGTTTTATAAAATAGAAGTGGAATATTTACTTCATGAGAATTTTTAGAAATAATTTGAAACCTGTCGTTTTAACCGCCTCGGTAGTTTTTGTGTTAAAAAGCCCGCGCAAAGCCATTGAAAACAGGCAAGTCAACGCTTTCGATTGTCTAAGTCTTAAAAAAACAGAAGGCCTGCATCAGCATTTCCAAGTACGCGACGCGTTGAAAAAAGAACCGTCCACAGCTGTGTTCTAGAAGTTTCACGATCAACGTTCGAAGAAGGCCAACCATGGGAAATAACGATAGAAATTATCGCTTTGATGTAACAGTATGCCAGTATGCCGCAGGCTGCAACTGTGCCCACACGTTCAAGCGCGTGAAACGATACCGCAGCTGCACGTGTGCATGCATATGCATGCACATGTATGCAAGCACGCGCTGTTACCGCGTTGATGACGGTCAAGTAAACGTTTCGCACCGATAACACAAGAAGTGTCACGTTTTGTTTCGTGAGATTACTTAACAGAAGCTACGATCCTACGGGCGGCAGCACCGTCGCCTGAGTCATCGACGAGATGCGGCGAAAAGCCGACGCGCTCGGTTAGAAAAGGAGACTGCGATCTTTTTCTCTTTGCATATATTCTAGATATTCAGTATTATCTTCTTTATTTTATAGTAATTTAAGCTTTTAGCTGAGACAGTCTTTTCGGCCGTGACACTCATATTGCACCAGACGCTGCGCCGAAAAAATCGTCTTTATTAAGTTATACCGGGCTATCTCGTTTCGTACAAATAAAGAACGGTGAAGAAAACAATGAAACTGCAAATAAAGGGAGAGCAAAAGAGAGGACGCGACTATAGTCGTCCGTCATATGTGAATGGTACTTTGTGGAGAGCGATTATAGTTTTCAGTCGTATGTGAATGGCACTTTATGAAAAGCGACTATTGGCGTCTGTCTCATGTGAATGGTACTTTATGGAAAGTGACTATAGTCGTCCGTCGTATGTGAATGGTACTTTATGGACGGCGACTATAGTCGTTCGAGGTACTTTATGAAGAGCGACTATAGCCGTTCGTGGTACTTTATGAAGAGCGACTATAGCCGTCCGTCTCACGTGAATGGTACTTTATGGAACGCGACTATAGTCGTCCGTCTCATGTGAATGGTATTTTATGGAAAGTGACTATAGTCGACCGTCGTATGTGAATGGTACTTTACGGAGGGCAACTATAGTCGTTCGAGGTACTTTATGGAGGGCGACTATAGTCGTTCGAGGTACTTTATGGAGGGCGACTATAGTCGTTCGAGGTACTTTATGGAACGCGACTATAGCCGTCCGTCGTATGTGAATGGTACTTTATGGAGAGCGACTATAGTAGTTCGTGGTACTTTATGAAAAGCGACTATAGCCGTCCGTCTCACGTGAATGGTACTTTATGGAACGCGACTATAGTCGTCCGGCGTATGTGAATGGTATTTTATGGAGAGCGACTATAGCCGCCAGTCATATGTCAATGGTTTTTTGCAGAGAGCAAATATAGTCGCCCGTCGCATATGAACAGTACTTTATAGAAAGCGACTATAGTCGTCCGTCGTATGTGAATGTTCTCCATCGCCTTCATTTCGACACCGCAGCCATAAACAGACTTTGCAGATAAAAATTCCCTATTACTCTGCACACAATTTTTTAATTTTCCTTTAAACATATCAAGAGAATCGGCACCAAGACTTATCCCTACCTGTTTTCCTACAAGTTCTACGATAAGTACCGTGCACACGGGGAAGGAAGACCGTTGAAAAATATGTAAATAGAAGCAATAAAATGTCTCGAGAGAATCTCAAGCATTCATTGCACTACAATCAATTTGTCTGCTCAGCTATGTCGTGGAATTGGAGGAGGAAGAGGAACGTACAAAAATTCAACGTGTTTCGCGAGTTTTGTAACCGGTTGGGAATCTCATGGGAGAGTAGACCGGCGGGAAACCGCGGCGATTAGCGTAAGGACGAGTTCTGCGTAAATCCAAGCATTTTTCTTCACTTTTTTTTTTAAACAAAAAGTTACAAATATTCGAGCCTCTGAAAATTACGCAATCGCGTCTGCGCACTTTACGCGGAACTTTAACCATAGAAAGCCTCGACATCCTGGGAAAATGTAGAAATAAATAATTCCTCGGATGATTCTACAGAGAATCCTTGGTCAGAATTTATTCTCGGGGGGAATCCATAGGGTGAACTAAAAAATTCTTAAAACCCCTTCATGTTTGATTAAAAAAGTCTGTCCAATCGATAAAGCTTTGCACAGGGTAATCCTTGGAAGAGGAAATTGCGTCAAGGAAATTTAAAAATACCTTCCACCAGCCTGCGTCCCCCGGAGCTTTAACCCTTCCTCTTTGACCGAACCACTGACTGTGATTTTATTGTACTTCAACCCTCTGCAGAATAGAATAAAATTACAATTTGTATCCAGACCACGATAAACATTTTACTCCACTTTGCAGGAAGAATAAAGAATCCTCTGGAACCGAGTTACGAATTGCGATAAATAATTGAAGTCAAAAGGTTCTAAGGGCTGCTAAATTATTGGACTAAAGGCTCCAACTCAAAATTAATGGACACGACTTTAAATTTCTGTTACCTTTGGAAGATTTTTCTTCATTGGTTCAGAAATGACCTAAAATTATATGTCTTTGACAAAATTAGCAAATAACTGGAAGTCAAAAAAATTTAAAGAAAAATTCCACAGGCTCGGTGGTTGCTAAGACACTAAACTCGGCATAGCAATTGAAGCGAAAAAATATAAAAAAAATGAAGAATCTAAAGTTACTTAATCTTTGCATTCGATCTCGATGCGTGCCACGCGGCATTTCTTTAAATTTCTACACCTCCAAAGGTAGATCCATATTTTATACTTTTCAAGTAGCTAGCAGATAATATCTTACGCGCGTTGGAACAGCTATTTTAACTTCCTAACTGAAAAAATAAATCATCCGCCATAAAGACGTGCCGTGCACGAATCCCATTGACCGTCGAAGAGTTAAAGCGCACCAAAGATACATTTGCGATTTCGAGGATCGCACGACACGTGTCGTCACGCGATACCTAGGATTTACGGCCCTTTCTCAATATACCTAAAGGCCCGTTTACACCGGAAATGCTCGCTCGAGCCAGCTGGTGACTCCGGCAGTTTCTTCGTTCACAGTTAAAGGCGGTGTGCAAAACCATAACGGCCATCTACTGCACGAGTTAAATCCAATTTTAATATATAATGCAAGGTATCTTGCTCATCGATGCTACCTTATTTTTTCTGTCGTAGTTCTTCAATTTTGCAAAAAAATATGGCAAAGGCGTCGGAGGATTCAAACCCTGATTGCCACTTCGATCAGCCTGATTTACAGTAAAAGCTCGATAAATGCACAGATTTCGGGGGCAAAGCAGTGCTCTTACCGAGCACTCAAGCCAACCGCGAACTTAGAAAAACAAAGTGAGCTGCTCGAAAGTATCTGCGAGGCATTGCTAATGCAACAATAAACTTGTTTATTTGTTAATTTTTCTAAATGTAATTTTTCTCAATGTATTTTTGAAATTCTTCTGATTAAAATGATATCAAACACGATATACTTTGAATTATGTAAAAAGTAAATAAATTTATTAAACATTAAGTAAATGTAATTCAAACTATATCGTGTTTGGTATCATTTTAATCAGAAAAATCTCACAAATACGTTAGCAAAGGTTTCAAAAAAATCGAAAATGAACACGGCTGACCCTTCAATTAGTATTGCCTCACCGATAAATTCGGGTGGTACCATGTTACACTGCTCCCTCGTCGAGGGGATAGTCATGATGCATTTATCGAGGGAAACTTCTGATGCCTTTATCGAAGTTTTGCTGTACCTCGTCACCATAGCCCTCCCTTTAAACTTCACATCCATATCCCCGAAAGACCACCTGGCGAACGTTTCTAATGTAAATCATCGCCGGTGTTGAACAATTCCAACCTCCCAACATTTCATAAACAGCTTACAAAACCATCCACAGAGAATCTGTCCCTAACCTCCTGTCTAACGTGAATGTATACCCAACATTATGCGCAAGCAGCTACCGAACATTTCTCCCCAACGCTAACGCTGCATAAGTGAACAGTGTGTATTCACCCTTCGCTGATGAGCTCGGGACAGTTCGTAAACTACTCCTGCAACCATTCACACTTACGTCGCCCAGTGTATTCTCTATCTTCCAAGAAACACCGACGTGGGCGTGATAACGTTCTCAATGTGCGACAGTATGCGCGAGCAGCGTGCTAACATTTCTCTCTAACGTCGATCCAAGGGTGGAGAAGGCTGGTGGCTGCGTGCAGAATGGAAGGACGTGGAATAAGGATGCCGTATAAAGGTTCGGTAAGGTAAGGGTAAGGGTAAGGGTAAAAGTAAGGGTAAGGGTAAGGCTCGGTCAGCCGGGGGCGATACGCCGTGAGTATCGACCGGCTGGTCGGCCGGCAGAGACGCTTCTGCACGTTAAGCACGACTAATACCGGAGAAAGAGAGACGGTAGAGATCGAAAAGCGAGGCGGAAAGTGTGAAGAGAGAACACGAGGGGTTCCTCTCGCTCGTCGACGACGCAGATAGTACACAGTCGCTCGTCTGCTAGGTGGGAATGCCTCTCATGTACAGTCGTGGATAGTCGTTCGTACAGTTTTGACGTTTTTTACGGTCTACGGTCGCAGAGGGCGAGAGATACCTCGGTTGGGCTTAGTGTTCTGGTCGTATGACGGTTATTAACCCTTTGACTGCAGCGCGCACCAACGAGAAACCGTCGGAAAAATACGCCCACGATATTCGCAGGATGTTCGCTAAAACTGGCTGGCACGCGTCATTCGTACCGCAATAAAACTGCGACTGAAGCGCATTAACGACAAAATTCTGTGAAATCTGTCAGAGCAGACTCGTAATATTGATGAATCTGAGAGCGTATATATACGCATTTGGTAAATACCGATGGATCTCTGAGAGCGTATATATACGCATTTGGTAGATACCGATGGATCTCTGAGGGCGTATATATACGCCTTTGGTAGATACTGATCAATCTCTGAGAGCGCATATATACGCCTTTTGCAGCCACAGATGAAACTCTGAGGGCGTATATGTACGCCTTTGGTAGATACTGAGGAATCTCTGAGCGCGTATATATACGCCTTTGGTAGATACCGATGGATCTCTGAGCGCGTATATATACGCCTTTGATAGATACCGATAAACCTCAGACAGCGCATATATACGCCTTTGGTAGCTACAGATGAATTTCTGAGAGCGTATATATACGCCTTAGGGTAGATACTGAAGAATCTCTGAGCGCGTATATATACGCCCTTGTTAGATACTGATGAACCTCTGAGAGCGTATATATGCGCCTTTCTTACATATTGATGGGTCGATTGGAGCGTATATATACGTCTTTCGCAGTTCGAGGGTTACAAATTTGCAGTTCGTTATGATAGCACTAGTTTTTGCGATAGAAACATGAGATTTCGAGCAGCCGGTATTGAAAATGGATGAATAGGGATCCGTAGTCTTCGTTTGAACATGAAAATCATCCGAATTAGCCGGGGCTAAGCTGGTATTATGTCTTTAATTAGTTGAAAGAGAGTAGTCAAGAGTCTTTCGGTGGATTGCAGACCGCAGTATTAACTTTTACGTATTTTGCGGCAGCAAGGTTTTAATAGTCGTTGGCGCCAGTGTCAGTGGTGGAAGGAATAAATGTTTCACACAATATGTATTAACGGAATAGAGTATAAATTATTTACAAGCTATAATTTCGGTACGTATTCGATATACGAGGTTTAATATGGAATGAGATTGCCAACGTGGTACTTTTTGTAATGGAATTAACGAGGCGACGGTGCATTCTGCTGCATGACGGGGATCAAGTGCAATGCGTCAGTCTTGCAAGATCTTATGTCCAGTTTGATTCAATGTCTCTTGCTGACGCAGGGAATCTTGTATAAAATTTGACAACTAAGAATAATGTTTCGTGTAATTAAAATATTAATCGATGCTTAGTTATTATTGCCTTCGGCTAAGAATCTAATAGGAAATAATATAAATTAATTTCAACCGAGCAACGAGAGATCAGACGAGCAAGTCGGACCGCAAAGAGGTTGCCAACGTTATCAACGACCACGGCTTTGATTGCTTTCCTCGTCAGCCTTTCCAAGGAGATCGCAGACCTTGGGAACGTCAAAATACTACGGATGCTTCTTCCTGGCTATATTAAGCCGATGTAGAATATGGAAACTGAGAAGAAAACGGACCAGTCGACGTGGAAGACTTAACGAAGGAGAATAACACTCGAACGTTCCACCCCGGGCTTTCTTCGTTAGCCGAAGACGATATAGTTCCATCCCTTCGAACCGGTCAGCAAAAACTTCTGCGCGTTCAGCAGCGACGGTGAAAGAGGTAAAATAAAAAGCGACAGGGGGAGGAAGGGAGAAGCCACAGCGATGCACCATCGCCGCGGCGGTTCTTCTCGTTCGTCAGACGAGGATGATATCGGACGATCCCTCCGAGCAAGCCGGTAAAAGCGCTTCTGCACGTTGAACGCAGAAACTACAGCGAGAAAAGGAGGAAACGAGAGACAATGCAAAGGTGAACGAGCGAGGGAAATAACGAGGGACACGCGGAGAGAGAGAAATACACCGAGGGAATGTGAAAAACACGAGGAATCATTGCAAGAAGGAGACACGGGCAAAAGCACGTATACGTGCAAAGGGATGACAGAAACTTAAGAGACGGAACTTGAACAGTGCAGGATCGAAGGAGAAAAATCCCGGAATGGAGAACACGAAAGAAACATTAGCCCGGAGAAAGGAACGGAGAAACTAAGAGAAACGGAACGGGCATACAAGAGAAACCTAGGAGAACCGAAAGACTGGAACATAAGTAGAAAAACACGCTGGTTGAAAGGAGAAACAGAGAGAAAAATACAAGAAAGAGCCTTCCTTTCATTGAATAAAGACAGCCACTAACATATATACCATACCACTAAACCCTCCCACCAATCAGACGCTGAGAGTTCCCCCACCATCGAGCGTGCAGCGCTCTTCCCAGCCGTCCCGCACACCCACGAGGTTCCCCGCCGCTCTATCAGCAGCGTGGACGTCGCTAAACTGCCACGGGGCCACCGACCCCTCCCCAGGCCCCTCGGCCTCGGGTCACGGCCACTGTCCTCGCGGAGAATCAGCAGCACGAGGGAGGCGAACCCTGCTATTCTCTTTCTCTCGTTCTCCTTTTCTCCATCGAGCTCCTCTATCCGTTCGGTCTCCTCGTGCTCTTTCTATCTTTCCTCCCATGTGTGCGCATGCGCCCTGCTACGTGCGTGCGCAGTCGGTGCGCATTAGGGAAACAGCATTTAGGGGTGGTTTGTACCGTGTAATCAAGGAGTTCCTTCTTTTTTCTTCATTAATGCGAAATTACACAGAGAGATGGTCCCGGTGTTTGAATTATGCGGATAGTAATATATTACGATATGGAAAATACACGGGGAATCGTGTTTTACGCGATACTGCAGTGGCGTTCGGTGTGTTTTTAACTCGTGGACTGCGAAAGGCGTGTATACACGGTCCCACAGACACGTCAGTGGGTACGGAAGACGTCTATACACGCTCTCACAGATCTGTGAACATATACGAAAGGCGAATACACACGGGATGCGCATATATACGCTTTCACAGACACGTCAGTAGGCACGGAAGGCGTCTATACACGCTCTCACAGGTGCATCTTTGTATACGAATAGCGTATATATACGCTCTCTCACGCATTTCAACGACCGCCATGTTCATCGCGTCGCATTTTTCTGATGGTTTCTGGTAGGTCTGTGTCGCAGTCAAAGGGTTAAAAGTAGTTGATTGGAAACGGAGACTAAGTTTCTGTGTTGACTCTGAATGGTGCTTTACGGAAGAAATTATGCTCGAAGGTAACGGATGATTATTGCTTACGCACGGGAAATATTGATTATGCAGAATCGTAGAATTAATGTTATTCCAGCCGGTTGGAAAGGAGGAAGAAACTGAGATTTTTCTTGGATCGCTACGTTGCCGGTGTGGATGACGATTCCGCAAACGTAATCGTTGCGTCGAGATTCAACGAAATGCGCGTCACGTCGTAACGAGTCACGGAAAGATACGTCACTTACGATGCGAAGTTAACCGACGCGGTTGTACTATGGAAACACGTATAAATTAATCCGATGGAAAATGGAGGAAACGAAATGTCTGTTTTTGCGTGTGTATCAATTCACGGGATGGCGTTCTCGCCGGAAGTCCTGTCGTCCTTGCGTAACGACTGAACCCCGAGGCGGATCGATTGAGTTTTCTCGTTGTGGAGTGGATATCAGACTTTATATAGAAAAGTTACTTTTACTCGCTAATTTACAGCGCGAAATGACGCTACTGAGAAACTTTGGAACGAAGATTTTAGGTATTTCATGGGTTCTCTGCGGTGTTCAGTACTAGCTGAGAATTTACGGGGAAGTTCAGACTCTGAAGCTGTAGGCTTCAGTTCGAAACTCCTCGCCGCCATCTTTGGGAAATTTCTTTCACTGGATATGTACATAAACACAATGACTCCGAAACTATGTGAAACTGTGGATCCTCGATGAAGTGATCGGAACGGTCGAAGTCGAGGACATTAACAGTAGAACCACCGGCGTTAAATATAGAATATTTCAAAATATTAAATAAGTACTTTGAGAAAGGAGGAATCGAGAGGCGGAAAAGATAATCGATTCGTGGATTTATGTTTTTTAAGATGGTCGTAGGATATTTATTCTAAGACTTTTCTATAAACTTGGAGAATTTTTGAAAAAAATTGTGTACCAGTCATTTTGACTGATTTTGTAGTTTTAGTGTTAAATGGCAAACATATTTTAAGTGGAATTGTTTACCGAAGTTGTTATTTCTTGGAAAAAGCACATAGATTATCGTACATAATTATTTACATGCATAAAATGAAAGACGAGTATACTCGTCCCTGGCAATGGGAAGGAAACAGGACTCGACATCCTTTTTCGTATTTACTCGAAGGACGAGTATACTCGTCTTGGCAATGCATAACACCCTGCCAAAGACGAGTATCATCGTCCTTGGCAATGCATAACACCCTGCCAGAGACGAGTATCATCGTCCTTGGCAATGCATAACACCCTGCCAAAGACGAGTATACTCGTCTTCGGCAGCGATAGGGTTAACCCATTTGCATCATAGCTCTAAATACGCCAGAATACCCGTAATACCATACACTTCCACGCGCAGCAGTTTAACATTGTACGGGGCGGAATATTCCGCGGTTGGTGTATCAGAACATCGTCATCCACGGAATATTCCGCTTACGGATGCAAATCGGACCGACCTCCGATGTGAAAATTAACCCATTTTCATCCGTAAGCGGAATATTCCGCGGATGACGATGCCCTACAACTTACGATTTCCACAGCCTGTGATAAACTAAGCGGCAAACTCACTGACAACGTAAATAAAAACAAGTGCCGCAAGAAGAATAAACAACTGACGCGCCGAGTCATCGTTCATAATACGAAAAAGTACAGCGGACTAATCGAATTAAATAAGATGCAAAGTGAAAGTACAGAAACCGATCACATCGCAACGATCGCGCTGCCCACCGATGCAAGAATGTCCGTCCACCTTGTATCTCTGAATTCGACCTAATCATCGACGCCATCACGCCAACACCAACGTCAGACAATCATTATACGGGAATCAAAACTGGAATAACATCGCGACAAACTAATCCAACTGTCCGATGACGTTCGACGTACATTATTTCCAAGTAATAACGACAACTCGAGCCGGCTCGTCTCGAATTTCCATTCGATTATCGATTATCGATAACGGCATGCATAAGTTCACTGACATAGAATACCGATAAACGCACGGCTCTCTCTTCCTGTGTTCCCTTACGGCAGAAATTGCTATACTGAAATAACGCTGCACGGAGTATCAACGTTGGAAGAGGTCTTGCAAGGAAAATTACAAGAAAGAAGGCAGACCTTTCTTCGTGTAACACCGCGAAACACTTCTTTCGACGCTGACGTCATCCGAGAAACCGGAAACTGGTTTCGCTCTTCTTTTATCGCGAATAGAATACGATAACGCGAACGACGCGTGGGAGTACTTTCTTACCGGACCCGTCTTTGCCGGTCAACGACGACAGACTATAATACGTTGGCCGTGATTCAGCTGTACGAATATCCCAACGGCAGCGGTTTATTTTCTTTTTTTTTTCTCCGTGAATACCGTGCTCTTTTGTAAGTGTACACCGCGACTCGATGAAATACGCGGCAGTTCCGCCAACCGTCGAGCCTCGAATGGAACTAGATTTTTTTAAGGCGGACTTGTAACTGGCTGTTGACGTTAGATCTACCGGCGATTAGTCCGATACGCTTAAGTACGCTGAAGAAATACGGTAGAAGCTTTAGATGGAATCAGAACCATCGAGGCTATGATGTATTAACGGCAGAACTGCCGGCTTTATATCTATTATATTTAAATATACTTTGCAAATACTTTGGAAAAAGGGAACTGTATTAATTTCAATTTTAACGTTGCCACATTTGTGATAATTAGTACTTCGCGGAGTTTTGAGATTCGTGGTTGATTCGGTGCAATCTGCATTTCAATATTTTGTCGGTAAATGAATCACGTGATCGCGTGTCGGTCAACATGGTAAGCTCTGTTTGAGTTATTAGAGAAATTTGAGAAAAAGATTGTTGGATTAATATTTAACGGTAGAATTGCCGGCTTATATTTAAATACACTTCGTAAATACTATGGAAAGAGAGAACTGTATTAATTTCAATTTTAACGTTGCTACATTCGCGATAATTAGTACTTCGCGGAGTTTTGAGATTCGTGGCTCACTTGGTGCAACTTGCATTTCAATATTTTGTCGGTAAATGAATCAAGTGGTCGCGTATCAGTCATTGTGATAAACTCTGTTTGAGTTATTAGAGAAATTTGAGAAAAAGATTGCCAGATTAATAATTAACGTGTAATATTTAACGGTAGAACTGCCGGCTTCTATTACGTTTAAATATTTTGGAAAAAGAGAAGCAAGAGGTAAAAAACATAATCAATTACGTATTTTAGATTTTGCAAGATAGTCGTGAAATATTTACTGCATAATTGCCCCATCAATTTGGGGCATTTTTACAAAAAAACCAAAACCGACCATTTTGACCTTCTTGGTCGCTAAGGTTACTTGGTCGTGTTAAGGTCACCGTAAAATCTAGCATTTTCTAACGCAGTTGCCAGTGAGATTATCAATCACGCACTGGTAAGTTATAATATTAAATAATCTGCCATTGCGGAATAATGCTGTGTTAATAGAGAACTACATTAGGAGAATAAAAAAATGTTTCATCATTTCAGACTTACATCATGTGTCCCTGAAGAGGTTAAGAGAAAGTAATGCGAGCAATGCGAAGAAGCGGCATAGTTTTTTTTTCGTAGGCTCTTGGAATTGAGAATATATAGGTTAAACCTGATTATAGAGAAATTCATGGGAGTATGAGTATCACTTTGTTGTATCGAACGTTCGTGTTATACTTAGTATAGAAAAAAACGTAAAATACGATAGAACGCACCGACAATGGATAATCGCGAAGGAAATAATTTCTCTGACATCCAGCAGAGAACAGATAAAAGGCGAGGTTCCGTCGAGAGTGGGAATTTATTCGATTTCCCTCTTAAAGTATTCTTTACATGGAAATCACAATTTTATTAAAGAGCAAACTCGTTTTGTGTATTGCGTGGCAAATGAATTCCGTGGAATTTTTTATCGGAGAAATCGCGTTGCAAAACCAAAACTTCGTAAATATGTATCTCCAAAATTATTTTAATTTCGCTTTGCCAACGATTGTTATAATCACCTTTATCATAATACTTTTTCATTCGTGAAACATAAATAAAATTTGTTTGTGGGAAAAAAACAACAACATCGATCACCGACGCGGCGACCAACGCGGCGTTGTTTTTTCAAAATTAATTATCAGAGAAATTGCGCTACAAAGTTAAACTTTATAAATATGTATCTTCCATATTATTTCTCTCATGCTACTTTTCCTCTCGTTAAACACAAATAAAATTTAAGTTTTTAGAAAAAACAACGCGGCGGCCACCGCGTTACAAACACAAGCTTCATAAATATGAATCTTCCAAATTATTTTAATTCTACTTTGTCAACGATTCCATCAACAAACTTTACTATGCTACTTTTTCTTTTATTAAACATAATTGAAATTTAAATTTGTAGAAAAAAACAATGCGCGTTGTTTCTACTGTCAGCGAAATTAATTGTCACAGAAATTGGATCACAAAACCAAACTATGTATCTTCAACATTATTTTAATTCCACTTTGAAAATGACCGGAATAATAAACTCTGTCATGCTACTTTTCTCTCAGTAAATACGAGTAAAATTTAAATTTTTAGAAAAAAAAAACAACGCGGCGGCCACCGCGTTGCAAAGCCAAGCTTCATAAATATGAGTCTTCCATATTATTTTAATTCTACTTTGTCAACGATTCCAACAACAAACTTTGCCGTGCTACTTTTTGTTTTATGAAACATAACTAAAATTTAAATTTTTAGAAAAAAAACAACGCGGCAGCCTCCGGGTTACAAAACCAAGCTTCATAAATATGAATCTTCCATATTATTTTAATTCTACTTTGTCAACGATTCCAACAACAAACTTTGTCATGCTACTTTTTCTCTTATTAAACAGAATTGAAATTGAAATTTTTGACAAAACAACGCGCGTTGTTTCTACTGTCCGCGAAATTAACTATCACAGAAATTGGATTACAAAACTAAGCTATGTATCTTCAACATTCTTTTAATTCCACTTTGTCAACCATTCCAACTCTGTCACGTAGCCCTTTCAACAATCGAATATAATACAACACGAAAAATCAACACCGTTCACCAACGCGCCAACCAACATGCGCCGCCTCAACGCTGCGGTCCATAACCTGAAAACTTCTCTCCGCTAAAATCCATCATTACGAAATTCCCATCCGAGATTCAACCTCCACTTAATTCTACCCTGATTCACGATCCGTCCGCGGTGATTTCGACGAATTACAAAACTAACGTAATCGAAAAAGCAACACTGATCTTGTGCAACGATTATCGAATGTTTGCGAAGCGCCTTCGCGAGCCGTAGGCGTTAACTGCATAACTATCCGTAACCATCTGTTACTGTCGCACACAGAAGAGAAAGTTTCGTGCTACAACGAGGCGTCACCTGATATTTTTCTGCTGTAACATAATGTACACGCTGTTTCCGGTTTTAACGTTCGAACTCGACGGCGCATGCGCACGTAGTGCGACTTTAAATCGTCGAGCTATGAAGTTGACTCGATGAGCTACCGAGATAAGGGGAAAAGGTTCGTGTAAACACGGGGCTTCGCGGATGCTTTGCTTCTACGATGCGAGGATGATAAACGCAAGAAAGTTAATCCTCGGTCATCATTGTGATACATTACAATGTTGTAAGGCAATATTAACCGGTTCACTGCGGAATTTATTTTAAAATCTCTCGCAGGATGCGGAATTAAAATGAAGCAGCGCCGTGTATACGTGTAGAACGCAAGGCAGATGCTCCTATTATTAATTTTACTGTAAGAGGAAAACAAAAGGTGGAAAGATTATATTTTTATTCGATAAGAAATTTACAATTTACTGGTAAAAAGGTTAACGCAGTAGAGCTCTGGAACAACGTGTATACACGTCGAACGCAGTTAACTGGTTAACCCCTGCGGAAAAGAGTGTAGCACGGATCAGTTTTCTATGCCGAATTTAAGTCGCACAGGCTACATCAGTGGTTCTCAATGTTTTTCAGCATTTTGCGCGTGGTGGCGTGTTTAGAATTTCTTAGATAATTTCTTTTAGCTAATTTCACTCTTAGGAGATCTCAACGCTGCAGGTCTGAGGCAGTAGCCTGATTGGGATATTGTTATTTTGTATTTTGGAATTAATTACTGTGGTAATTTTACTTAGGATCTATAGTTTTTAGTGGCTTTCGAACTGACGTGTTATATCATAATTTGAGGGAATCTCTTAGAGGCAATGGGGATTTGAACTTGTACCGAGTAATTACGAGTCGAAGCCTTTAACTCTATAGCTGTTGTACTTTCGAATAGACCGAATAGTTTCGAATAGACCGAAGCTTATGGTGTGGCATTGAAATTTATTTTCTAAGATTATCTTATCGGTCGTATAAGACCGTAAACTTTCTTTATATTTTTACCTTATTTATTATGGTAATTTCGCCTGGATTTTAGATAATTTTTGAATCTCCGATGGTATGATAAATTAAATGTGATTTATGGAAACCCTTTTCGAGGTAACCAGGACGTAAATTCAGATCCGCTAATTTTCATGAAATACAATTTTTTACTTGATGATGCGTGCACCATTTTTCATATTAATTAATTCCGGCTAACTTTGCACGAATAGCCGTAATTCATTTAACACCGGCTCTAATTCATGTTTCGCCCGTTTTATTTGTTTCAATTGCACTGAGCTTACCATTAACACGGCTTGCTGTGATGGATTACTAAGATTACTGCGATACAAATGAACAGAACGAAAAAAAGTACCACAAAGGCTAAAATTCGCTAAGTGTAATTGAAAAAAAAAATGTTAAAGTGCAATTAACGCAATCAACTGCGAGAAGAAAAGTTGCATTTTTAAAGCAAAGAGATTCTAAACGCAGGCGCAATAAATGCTCTAAATTCCTTAGAAACTTTTTCAATTTAATTAAGAAACAGTGTTGATTTCAAAATTAATCCCATTTATTTAAATTAAAGAGATCGTTTAGCCCTACTTTTTTATTGTTTAACCTTCATCCATCGCTGAGGTATTTTTTTACTTAAATCGAGGCAAATTCTACACAGTGAATACATATTATTCTCAATAAAGTTATTGCAAAGACAAATTTTAAAAAGATCTTGTTTTTTTTAATAGCAACTACGGATCAAGGAAGACCCTAGGGATTTTAGTACGATTTGTTATGGAGCGGACAAATGTTAATTATCTGTTATCAAAAAATTAGACCTTATAATTTCAGAATTGAACGAATATCACGATGATATTCAAATTATTCAGGCGCCTGCACCTCCACAAATTTGTCACCATTTCCATCGATTGATAATCAGGAGAATTTTCAAATAATAATGCAACAAAACGTCCCTCGAATTAAACCTACTTTTCAGTTAATCGGTTTAAATTCCTAGTAAGAAATAATTTAGTATTACTTTGTCTTAGAAACAAAGTGTATTTAATTATTTACAGTAATTCTTTTCCCCTGTGTACAGACTTTAATCCTGAATTATTAACGTGAGACACATCGCGCGGCAAGAAATGTTACAGCGTTCATTATCAAACGGCAAAAAACGTTACGAGAAGATAAAGGAAATTAATAAAATTTCTCGAGTAAAAATCCGTTACACTTTGAACACGAAAATTCTATTAATCATGGCGCACATTACACGGAGTTTTTATCATTTTCGGTTCATTTCATTTGCCCAACCTCTCGTCGATTGATTGAAATTCATTTATAAAAATTGCCCGCCGTCGAAACGCGGATTTTTATTCCGAAATTTCAATAACTACGGGCTCGATGATACTTCAATTAAATGCGTACGATCATTGTCAAATTTCAGGTTGAAATTAATTCGATATAACGATACGCTTCGTTAAAAAAACTGCGATTTAGAACCGCAAAAAATTACAGTATTCGGAGTCGCCGAAATATCGTAATTTCATTCGTTATTTCCCGCTTTAAATAAATTCTGGCTGCAAAAGGAATTACAAATTCTACCGTTACAGTATGTAAACTAAGCTCCATAGCATGTAATTTAAATATGCAAAATATGTTTCACGCCCATTGCAATAAATAAATAAATATTTCAGAATTATTAATACTATAGAGATCTCCATTCAAGCAAATTAAATACGATCTCGGCCCCACCACTTTGTAATAAATAGATATTTACAAATATTAGACATATAATTATAAATACAAAAATCTCCATTGAAATAAATTAAATACGATCCCTATTATATCACAGTAGTCGAGCTTCAAAGTTCCTATTCGAGACAACCCATCCTCGTCGAATGTCGCAAAAACTAAAATAACATTTAATCCACGTTACTATATTTAAGCTCTGTTATTTGCTTTCACGTGTCTGACTTCAATTGTTGTGGTTCTTTCACCGCAGAGCGTGTTTATCTCTTTTTACCTTCCGGCTTCAACTCCTGCGCGCTATCTTGCTTAGGAAGTACAGTTTAACTCATTAAAAGCTACACAATTACTAAGGAAATTTTTCGCAAGAGATATCCTATGCGAAACTACAGTAGATAATTTAATTCTTCAAAATCATGAGAGTCTTTACAATTCAATGTTTAACACTAGATTTACGGAAGCCGCCAAATTGACGGGCTCATACTTTTTTTATAAGCATTTCTCAAATATGCAGAGAAGAATACAGTAGATATTTCACGTGTATTTTATAATACAAACATTACTTAACGAATTATCAGCTTTGCCGCTTAATTCCTCTTTTTTCAAAGTCTTTATTTAACACTAAACCTACCAAGGTCAAAATGACCGGTTCCTAATTTTTTCTAAAAATTACTTAAATTAACAGGGGAGGCATAAAGTGAATATTCCACTTCTATCTTATAAGGCCTAAATTAATGAATTAATTAACCTTTTCACCTCTTGATGCCTCTTTTTCCAAGTCTTTATTTAACACTAAACCTACCAAGGGGGTGAAAATGACCGGTCCCTAATTCTTTTTAAAAATCACTTAAATCGAGAAGGGAGGGATAAAGTAAATATTCTATGTCTATCATATAAAGCCTAAATTAATGAATTAATTAACCTTTTCACCTCTTGACCCCTCTTTTTCCAAAGTACTTATTCAGTATACTAAATTGTGGTAGATATAACTTCGGTAGTTTTAGTGTTAATATATTACAGTGTAACAGATTTCAGTTCCGTAAATCTAGTGTTAAAAATCAAATTAAAGTCCATTACATAAATTGCTATTTTTATCATTTCACAAAGTACTATCATTGCAATGATGTGTTAAAAAATCTCGGACTATAGGAAGTTAAAAAAACCTAAGATGTCGTAAAATGACTTCGAGCTTATGATGTGCATACTGCTAAAAAATCATCCTAGAAATTGCAGGTACTGTGACTTGCGCCTATTATTAGGTAAAGTACCAGTCTTTATCCCTTTATCCGTTATAGCCTCACGGAATACCCGTAGTTTTCGACATAGGTTCCGAACTAGCGAAGCTACGATATATAATGTATATCAAGTGGAAGAAATTTCCGAGAAACGACGACGAGAGGGCGTTCGAACTCGGGCCGACAATTTAGGAGGACGAGGGTCTGCCTATAGTCGCTGTATCCCCTCAATTGCTATGGTTATTAGTTGTATAGTTCGCCAAGAGCGTACTACTGTTTTAGGTGGCTTCTCCAGTCGCTTCGCCGTCGCGCCGAGAATATAATATTATATATGTGCCGGTAATTATGAGAGTGGTTCAGGTCACTTGGTCTTCGCTCGGTGATATTTCATTAACACGTTGAACGGCACCGATATTTCGCTAGTTTCATGATTTCCACAGAAGTGAAACTTGTTCTATTAAAATCACATCTTTGCAGAACAGACACATTAACCCTTTGCAGCCATATGTCGAGTTATACTCGTCACAGCTTCACACTTCATTTTCTAACGATTTAATATCAACTTTCCAATTTCATAATGATATTGTAATATCGCCTAAATATCCGTCGGTATCTATAGTTATTGTTGTAATTTAAAAAAATGCTATAGCATTCGTGTCATACGAAATGATAAAGCCAATTATAATTTATTTAATTTTATTTAACCTTAATTTTTTGTATTTATTGTGCTATTTTATTTTTTCTCTGTGTAATTAGAAGTGTTAATTCGTCGTCATTTTCAGCTCTTGATTTCTATTTGTCTAAAGTACTTACTCGGTAAATTTAGATATAACAGAAATAACTACTTCTAGTGTTAAAGAAGTCTGAAACAAAGATACCGATATCGCTGTTTTTACGAAATTAGAAATTCATTTGGTCAGCTTGGTAGTTCCGGTGTTAAACTTTTATTTAAATTTAGTTCAATTTGCTATAATTTCTAAAAAAAAAGCAGTTATCAATCTGGGCGATTCTAAATCTACAGTAAAATCTAAAACATCCATAAATTCCATGAAAAATGACTTTACACCGATTAAAATCGAAAAAGAAATTCAAAAAAGGAGCGACGTCCCAAGGAATGAAAATATCTGCACTTAAATTCCAAGATTAACATGGACAATACAGGAAAGAGTCGAGCGAGTTCGAGGAACCGTAAGCACAGAAACGAAACGCGTACAGAGCGACACTTTGTAAGTCCTACCCAATTCTAGCGATCGTTCCAGCCACAAAGAATCCATTCTGCCGTACATGAAAACACATTCGGAAAGTGGAATAGCGAAAGGGTATGTTGGGAAAAAAAGGAGAAAAGAAAAACACTTGCGGCAAGTAAGGTCAAACCTGAGCCTCGAAGCAACTGGAAGACACACGAGTGACTCACGCGAATCAATATCCCTCCGGGCTCTGTTTGCCGGTATGGTATCGGCGCAAGAGTGGCCCAGCATTCTGCATCTGCCTGATAGATAAATATGTTTATCTCTTTACCACGTTCTTATCGATGCACCATGGTAAATGAGTGCAATTTTGACATGTAGAGCAATAGTTCTCAAATTGGGCGCCGCGGTCCTCAAGGAGCAGTGGCGAACCTTTCTACGAGCGCGTGCCAAAAATTCGCAAATATTATTAACGCTGGAACTACCGATCTCATTTCTATTATATTTATATATAGTGATCAACACTGAACCTACCAAGCCGGTCAAAATGGCCGGTTTCCGATTTTTTTCTAAAAATTACCTAAATTGATAGGGGAGACACGAAGTAAATATTCCACTTCTATCTTATAAAACCTAAATCAATTAATCATAAATTAATTATCATATTATTAATCATAAATCATTAATTAATCATAATATAAAACCTAAATTAATTAATCATCTTTTTCACCTCTTGATCTCTCTTTTTCCAAAGTACTTGTTCAGTATATCTAAATTTTAATAGATATCAGATCGGTAGGTTTAGTGTTAAATACTTTGAAAAAGGGGAATCAAGTGGTGGAAAAGATGATCGATTAAGCAGAGTAGGTTCCATAAGATAGAAATTTTAGAAATAATTGCGAACCGGTCATTTTGACTATCTTGGTAGTTTTAGTTTTAGTTTACGACTATTAAAAAAATTGAATCTGTAAATCGTTCAAGTCCCATCTCTGGCAAGTGTGCCATAGGTTCGCCCCCGCGGCTGTAGAAAGCCAAAAGCGGGTTACTTGGTTGAAATTTTGGACAACAAGCAAAAATGTGGAGAATTTAATTCTAAATTTAATTCACGAACCGTGAATTTCAAAGGGTCCGCGCGAAATCTAAAAAATTCTAGAGACCGTCAACAAATCCTAACGGAGTTTGAGAACCACTGACTTGAATGAACGTGAAGAATGGAGAACCGCGAACGCTAGAAATGAATCATTTACAGTGGCGATTTTTTTCCAACTATTCATCAGCGACGGAGAATTAATTTCACGAAATTTTTCTCCAATTAGCTATTAATTGTTGTATAATTATTAACTATAAGTGAGGGTTAGGTTTATTACTTTTGCTTGTCGAAAGATATTTACATGAGTATATAGAATGACCGTCAGATTTGAAATTAAATCGATAGAAAATTTATTACGGCGGATAATTATTCGGAAAATTGCGTGGCCCGACACACGACCGTAGAGGGTTCATAATTTGTAGGGACGCGGGACTTAATAACTGTCTGTGCTCTTCGCTCGTACTCGGCTCCTAGCCGTTTGAGAACTTGATACACGCGTTGTCTAAATGTTTGTCGACATCGTTGATAGCAGAGGAACACTGGCAATCGACAACAAAAATATTGACAAATGCTCAAATACTCTTGCCGGTAGTAAACTAAATAATACAACAAAAAATACACACAAAGCCAAAGCAAACTGAATCCCAGAGACTTTCGTTGCTACAATCACCTGCAACAATTTCCGCCTTTTTGCCACACTTCACAAAATCCAGCCTACCGTTTCGACATTCCGAAAATCGAAGAAGAAGTACGAACTTGCAAAAAACGAAGCTTCCACGCAGATAGGAAAGAAAACATACATACAAAGCTAAAAAACAAAGTGAATCTCAGAGACTTTCGTTGCTACAATTACCAACAATTTCCGCCATTTTGCCATACTTCACAAAAATCCAGCCCACCGTTTCGACATTTCGAAAGTCAAAGAATAACCAGGAATTTGCAAAAAAACTAAGCTTCGACGCTGAAAGAAAAAAATACATTCATAGAAAGCTAAAAAACAACGTGAGTCCCAGAGACTTCTGTTGCTACAATTACCAACAATTTCCGCCATTTTGCCATACTTCACAAAAATCCAGCCTACCATTCGACATTTCGAAAGTCGAAGAATAACCAGGAATTTGGAAAAAACTAAGCTTCGACGCTGAAAGAAAAAAATACGTTTACAGAAAGCTAAAAAACAACGTGAGTCCCACAGACTTCTGTTGCTACAATTACCAACAATTTCCGCCATTTTGCCATACTTCACAAAAATCCAGCCCACCATTTCGGCATTCCGAAAGTCGAAGAATTAGTATGAACTTACAAAAAACTAAGCTTCGACGGAGGGAGGAAAAGATACGTTCACAGAAAGCTAAAAAACAACGTGAGTCCCAGAGACTTCTGTTGCTACAATTACCAACAATTTCCGCCATTTTGCCATACTTCACAAAAATCCAGCCTGCCGTTTCGACATTCCGAAAGTCGAAGAGCAAGCAGGAACTTGCAAAAAACGTCGACGCAGGTAGAAAAAAAAAGTTAAATAAGTACAAAACCCGATGAAGTTCGTAGGTCGGTGGACCATTCCGGATTTGCTCGGACGTCCCGAATTATCGTCGAAAGAAAGTGAAATCGAATAGCAGGACGAGTGTATCGAAATATTGAAACGTAAAGTGCAAAAGTGTTCTACGCAACGGCGAGGATAGCTGCGTCGTGGTTTTTCGGCGCACGTTGTGCCCCCGTGTCTCATGGCTGTCCGGAGGACCCTGACAGTGTTTCAATCGATTAGGTGTGCCTAAAGGGGGAACGCGATGGGAGCGAGGGGAAGCGTATGCAAAATATAAAGCCGTATAAACTTAAATGGCACCGGTCCAGACGGATTCGTGGATCGGAAACGCTCCACGGGTCTCGTGCGACAAAAAACGGACGAGCTTTTTGGGGCGGACCGATTTGCTCGTGGAAAAAACCGATTAGATGGAGGAACGTTGCGTAGAATATAGCGTGAGGAATGGATGTTTGGAAGGCGTGGCGATAGGTTTGCCGAATGAGACGACTATTTTGGGGAAATTGGGTGAAATTGAAAGTTTGTAGTATGAGCAGTTTATTTCGAAAGTGGCATAGGTGACTTCACCGCAGTGAAAAATGGCGACTTTCAATGCATTAAGATCTTTATGAGCCCTTGTGACTTTAACGCTGGAAATAACGGCGTTAAATTCATTGGATTTAATTATATTAAATTAGTACTTTAGAAAAAGGGGAATCAAGAGGTGGGAGAGATAATTAATTTGGTGATTTATATTTTATTAGATGGACGTATAGTAATCACTCTGTGGCTCACGTATCAACCTGAAGAATTTTTGGAAAAAATGAGAAACCGTGGGCAGTTCTAGACACAGTTAAGCTTCTATCCTTCAAAGTCAGTATTTTTCCTTTGCCAAATATTGCAATTTAGTTCTTAAAAATCATGAAATTCTTTACAACTCCATGTTTCAAGATGAAGTTAAATCCATTATTTAAAATTGTATCTTCATCATATTCTAATCCATCGATCAACCGATCTTCAGATATCATGCAAAATTCGGATTATGGAGACAATTTACTATCAACAACTCTGAACACGTTAAAACGCAACCCCTATATAAAGCCGGCAAAAAGTAAAGAAGTCCTCTGGCCTTTGGCTTACTCTGATTCGCCCGACGCATAGAGACAACCCTCGTTCTGACGTCACTTTCAATTCCAACGCGTGACTGGCCAATAATGCTGCGCATTCGTAGCGTCGTCATGGTAACGACGAAAGAAGTATTGCGTTTTCGGTTGTCATTATGCCTGGCAAACGATATGAAGTCTCCCGGTACGAGGCGCGGGATAAGGGGAGAGTGCTTGCACCGCCTATCCCCACCATATCGTCCCTGGAAACCTGAGATCGACTAATGACAACCGAAAACGCAATACTTCTTTCGTCGTTCCCATGACGACGCAACGAAACGGCAGCTCTATCGGCCAATAGCGCATTAGAATTGAAAATGACGTCAGAAAGAGGGGTGTCTCTATCTGTCGGGCGAATCAGAACAAACCATAGGCCAGAGGACTTCTTTAATTTTGCGAAGTTTAGTCGATCTTAGGTTTCCGGGAACCATATGGTGGGGATAGGCGGTGCGAGCGACACTCTCCCCTTATTCCGTGCCTCATACTGCGAGCCATAACAAGAACCTGACTTATGCTATGTTGGATTATTATTAACAATATAATATTATATATATTGAATGAGGTAAAAAACGGCTGTACGTTCTAGGAATTCCTATTCTAAACGGAAGACTCTCTGCAGTGCAGGGGGAGTCACATAAACAGTTTTATATTACTAAGTGGGCCCGAGAGGTCGTCTTTTGGGCATCAACAGGCAGTCCATTCTAAACCTCAACAATATAAAGACGTTTCTTTTAACGCCGTCAAATAAAAAGTAATATTATTATAAAGTCTATTGATTTATTTAAGCACCCATTTCTAATAAGAAATAGGTCCCTCAGAATAAACGGCTCATATAGTAGTTTTTCGAATGATGAAAGTGGATCGAAAGAAAAGTGGAAGGGGCAGGACAGGCTGCGATAGAAAAATTACGGGGGAAGAGAGAAGAGGTAGAATCTCCTTGCTCGATTTCAAGCTGCCTGGGAGATAATAAAAACATTGTAAAATAAAATATTAACTTGTGCAATGCACGTTGAAGTTTTAGAGGACGAGATAGATAGAAGATGAAATGGATAGCAGAGAGAGAAACAGTGACGAAATAGATATGCAGGCGCCCCTTGACTTTCGCACATTTTTGAAAATTCAATTTTTTCAAGATTTTTGTTGATTGAGTAAAAATTGTTCGCTTCCATGCAGTCGCACTCACTCAAACATTGCGTATTAGGGGTGAGAGAAACTCAAGTTTACAAAGAAACCACACAAAAGCGCTTAAACACTCTCCATTATCTTATTTACATATACCGACAGACAAATATTTTAAAATTCAATTTTTAATATTTTTTCTATGTCCCTCTACTTTCGAACATCAAGATTCGTACACATTTTCGGGAACTAATTGCATGCGAAAGTCGAGGACCACCTGCACATAGATAGAGAGAAAGAAATAGAGCCAAAAGGGAGAGAAGGAGAGAGAATCTGCCAATTCCAGTCTACCTCGCCATAATAAAAGCACACCTATGCAGAAAATCTACGTATCCCAATGCACGCCGTAGTTGCAGCTACTCATACAGACGCGTCCGAGTCAACACACGCTACAGTTTTCTTTGCCGGTTACCAGAGGTATTCGATGTCCATGCAAAAAGACATTGGCCTAAACAAGCCGAACATTCTCTCGCATGGTACCTCCGTGCTCAAAAGAGAAAGACTGCACAGCAGAATGAAGAGGGGATAGAGACAGAATGCCGGGCGTTTCACTGGATAGAGTTCGAGGACGTAAACAATGAAGAAACACGACGGATGAAGCGAGCGAGGAGACGCGAGGTTTCGAAGCTTAGGGGAATGGTGTCCTCTGCATTTTGTCCCTTCTTGAAAGAAATAAGGATCGCGCAGTCGGAGTAACCGAAAGAAGAATAAATATTGGAAGTTGTAGGGCGATAATGAGATTTTAAATGAATTCTGAACGACCGGTTTGTTATAATTTGTTGAAGAAAATGAGAGGATCTCGAGAAGGAGCTGTGGTGGTTATCGAGTTAATGCGGTTGGACTCGCAATTATCGGGTTCTATGTAATTCTCATCTATGGAAGATTTTCTTCGAAGTTATTGTTTCATATATTGCAGCCTTGGCGATTTAACAGTGGAACTACCGGCGTTAGATCTGCTATATTTAAATATATTAAATGAGTACTTTGAAACAAGGAGAATTAAGATTTAGTAATTTATATTTTATGAGATGGACGTAGAATATCTATTCTGTGACGCTCCTATGAATTTGAAAATTTATGGAAAAAATTCTGTACCAGTCATTTTGACTTGTTTGGTAGTTCTAGTGTTGCAATTCACTTAAAATTGGAGATCCTAGGATAATGAGCACATGAATTGAAGTTTCTGCCTTATAAAGATCTGATTTTAGTAGAAAAAGTTTCACTCCGGTAGAAATGATGAAACTAGCAAACACCGGAGGCGTTCTACGTGTTAATTACAATAGAATTAATTTTTGTTGCGTCTATCTTTGGTGTATCAACGGTGTAAAGATGTAATTTCGATACAAAGTTTCGCATCGGTAGAAATCAAGAGAGAGGCGAGATACCTGCACATTAAACGCATTAAAACTAAAAAATACAAATGAAAGACACACATTTGGCGTTCTACGTGTTAATTACAATAGAATTAATTTTGTTGCGTCTATCTTTAGTGTTTCAACGCTGTAAAGATGTAATTTCGATACAAAGTTTCGCATCGATAGAAATCAAGAGAGAGGCGAGATACTCCGGCATTAAACGCATTAAAACTAAAAAATACAAATGAAAGAAACACAGCTGGCGTTCAACGTGTTAATTGCAATAGAATTAATTTTTGTTGCGTTTATCTTTGGTGTTCCAACGCTATAATCACGTTCGCGGACAGTAAAAACTTCAGTGAGCTGCAAAAATAGTCCGCCAAGTATTACACTTCTAACTTACACTTCTAACTAGACAGAGAAAAAATAAAATAGCATAAAAATACTCAGTGAATCACTTGGTCATCACTTTAAGCTGCATAATAATTACAAAAAATTAAGGTTATATAAAATTAAATGAATTATAATTGGCTTTATCATTTGGCATTGCCTGAATGCTATAGCATTCATGTCTTTCTACATTACGTTGAAAATGGATGCTATAGCATTCACGTCCGCGAACGTGTTTTGATACAAAGTTTCGCATCGATAGAAATCAAGAGAGAGGCGGATACCACCGGCATTCGACGTGTTAGAACGAAAAAATACAAATGAAGGGGATCGAAAAGTGGAATCGGCAATGATCACTGGTAAAATAATGTACACGTGGCTCGAAGATCCAGGCAAAACCTTTCATCGTTAGGTTACAAGGTAACGCTAATGGATTCGTTGTTATGTTACAAGGTTAAATGAGTTCGGAGACCCGATTGGCCGAATAACCAACAGAGCTAGCTTCGTTATAAGCCGCTCTTGAAACAATATTCCCTGACGATTTCAATAATCGACAGCTCCATCGATTCTCATAATTAACTTCTGTTAATTAAACGTAATAGAAACAGATCTCTCCGCCTTTCATCTAAATATATACAACTCCCTTTCTCGATACTTCGATACGTAAAATGCCTTCTACGAATTCAACGTTCACGATGAAATATTTCAAACGCTAAGACGTTTCTATAAAAACAAATTAATAAATTAAATATAGTTACAAATAAATGGATAAATTACGAAGAAAATGATCTATTTTCATCGTTTTCTACGAAACGACGAGAGCGATATTCTACCGGAAACTTCCAGGGATTTTCGGAGAATAAACGATTCCTCGTAACTATCGATTCGGCGGAATTTCACGATGAGACATCGATACCGGCGGAAGTGCGATCGAAGAATGAATCTAACCTATAAAAAGTGAGCTGTTCGCGCGATAATCGTCAATTAAGTGAAACGCTTATACGAATCTAATGCTATACAGGTAACCCTCTAAGAACACGGTTTCAATGAACACGATTTTTGGGCAACTCTTTCGAAAAAAAAATAAACTGATATAAAATTATTTCGAAATATGCATTTGTTCGATAAAATAGAGAATTATGAGTTTGGATTAAGTAATACAAAATTTCTTAGAAGTGATAAACCAACATGAATTCAAAGAAATACAAATTTTTAGTTTATATTTAACAAAAAAATGTTACATGTAACTTTTTTTTTTATTTTCACACTTTAAATGTAATCTCGTTGTTTGTACCTTCGAACAACACAGTTTCAAGAAACACGAATTAATCGTGTTCTTCGTAGGCTACCTGTATTTTAGAGCTCCCGAGAAACGACACGCTCGTGCTGCCTTTTCTTCTATAAAGATGTAAACAAACTACCGAAATATCCCGGCGATTTCACGATGCTTGAGGTCAAACGACGAAACTAACGTTTCTCGTAGTTATTTCTGAGATCGATCAGCAGAGGACAATAACCGTGTCACGTTGATTTTACGATTACGCGGGGGGAAAAATGTAAGACGAAAGAAAAAGAGAAAATAAGTCAGCGATACGATAGAAACGTGCGATTCCAACCTACAAATGAAGCGCGTGTACGAGTTTTGAGATTGAAAGAAAAATAAATATAGAAAGGTACGAGATAACGCCGTGTTATCGGTTCTCACGGCATCGAAAATTATAAAAATACGATGCGATAAGACATCTTGACAGGTGAGATCGTAATTCCGCGGATAGTTGGCATCGCACATGGCGAGTTTACGTTTCTTGCGAAAATATTCGGATGCGGAAAAGCTGGGGGGGAATTGTGACGTATTAACCCTCAACGAACGAGCGCATTTTTCTAGAACAATGGCCAGGAGATCGACGGAATTTTAACAAATTTATTGCTTTATTACCACAGCGAGTAAAAGTGCATTATTGACACATCTTAAGCGCGAAACATCTTAAGTCGTTTCGTTCATATTATTATTAAAGCGCGAGAATCGACAAGATAAAGTGAATAAAGAAATTATTTTTTAAAAAGAAACTGAAAGCTTTATTAAAGAATAACCCATAGTTCAAAAGTTATAGCTATTTCATGCAGAAGCAATTGTGCGCGCGAGTTGCAAAAAATCGCCTGATATATGGTGAGAATTTGGCGAGAAAATACTCGCTTAAGATGTGTTAATATCGCTTTTATCGGATTTCATAGAAATTTTCAGTAACAATAGGTAGTACATGAACAGATATGTCCATACAAAAAGATACTGAAGTGAAAATTACAGAAAAATAATGGCGGTTGATATAAACGAATAGATATGTATATATGTAATGTATAGATTTGTATACATTTATCAATTAATTTCTTATAGATTTACAATGTACAATTAATAAATTTATACAAATATATAAATTTGTATAAATTTATACAAAATAGAAAATGTAAGTAAAAATGTAAACAATTAATTATATATTTTTTGTGCGTACATATACATATATCACGCCATGCCGCCTGTATGGCGAAATTCGATTTTCTTGGAATATTTACAATGTCGCGAATATGGCGGCATTCAATTTTCTTGGAATATTTATAATGTCGCGAATATGGCGGCATGCGATTTTCTTGGAATATTTACAATGTCGCGAATATGGCGGCATTCGTTCGCTAAGGGTTAATTAGCATGAAACTTATCACTGAAACTACCAAGGCGGTCAAAATGACCGGTTCTCGGTTTCTTTCGAAATATTTCCCAAATTGTTAGCTGAGTCATGAAGCAAATGTTCCATTTGTACCTTATAAAAC
Source organism: Cerceris ruficornis (assembly GCA_963989415.1). Classification (NCBI taxonomy): domain Eukaryota; kingdom Metazoa; phylum Arthropoda; class Insecta; order Hymenoptera; family Crabronidae; genus Cerceris; species Cerceris ruficornis. Next base: position 29,761,072 of record OZ022519.1, read on the forward strand.
CTAAATTACTTAATTGATCGTCTTTGTTTATTTAACACAAATTATCGGCGCTGTATCTGATATATTTAACCCTTTGAGGACGACGGACGCATATATGAGAAAAAATCTGAGTTTATCGGTGCATGTATACACGGTTAGAGTTAAAAAATTGAAATATACCGTTGAAATATCATTACGCAAATTTCTAACTTCTATAAATTAACGTTATGACTTTCTGATAAGAAGATGGTTTTCGATCGCCAAGTAAGTGAGTGTCTCTCAATATTCAAAAAAGTCTCCGTCCGCAAAGGGATATACTGAATGAGTACCTCTGAGAGAGAGAAATCAAGAGGTGAAAAGGGCGATCAATTAAGTAATTTAAGTTTTATCATGGAAGTGGAATATTTACTTCGTGACTCTCCTATAGGTTCGGGAAGTTTTGCGAAAAAATTGCGTACCGGCCATTTTCACCGGTAGTTTTAGTGTTAAATAACATAAATATGACGCCGGCAGTTCTAGTGTTAACGTGGGAAAAAAGATGCAACAAATATTCCACTTCTATCTTACAAAACGTAAATTAATAATTCGCTCGTCTTTTCACCTTTCAATTTCTCCTTTACCAAACTAATTATTCGACATATTACAGTACAATAGATATAACACCGGTACTACTAGCATTAAACGGAAAAAAACACGCACCAAAGAAGGAACAACTCGCCGCAAGAATATTCCACGATATCGTAATATTCCATATTCCAAACGAAAAGTCGATTCGAAGGTTACGGTTTCGGCGTAACACGCGAAATGTCAAGCATCGAAATATCCCAAACATCTCCCGGCTGTCTTTCATTTATCCTAAACTGTCAACGCGAACGTTCAACGTACACCTTCCCCTCGGGTTCGCATCCACTCGATTCCATAAACATGGACGTTTTCTATGGTGGAATCGGAGTTTTCGTAAAACATAACCTACAAGTTCGAGTCGCGCCAGCAAAGCCAATTACCGAGTGTCGCGAGGTTAGACGATAAAACGGGCGCGGTTCCCGGGGAAAAAGAGCAACTAGGGGGAAACTTAAAAAAAGAGAAATTGATAAAACGTTAAATACCATGTCGGCCTCCAGACCCTTCATGTCGCAGTAAAGAAAAAGGTCCCCCGGTGGTTTCATCCAGTCGCCTGTGCTCGTGCCCGCTCCCTGACCGTACCCTACACCGAAACTCTCCACCGTCTCCAAGGTACCCTCGGCACGGCGCGTCACCTCCGAGAGATTCACCGTTAACCCCGTGGTACACCAACAACGCGAACTAGAAAACTCGACACAGCACTGTTTGGATCACGCACACGTTTACGATGCCGACGGTGTATCGACTATCCGAGATGTCTGTAAAAGCCGTCGAACTCCGATCTTGCAAAGCGTATATATACAAATGGACTGTCGTAAGTCTGACGCGAAGGTAAGAAATAAAAAAAGGCGATCGTACGTCAACAGCGGCGTCTAGGGCGCGGACGCCGATTCAGCCGGCACTGAGTACACACCACTCCCGATTGTTTTCACGTTCGTTTTTCCTCTCGAAACGGACGGACGGACGGCTCTCCTCTGACGATGGCACCAGGCACAACGCCGCCGAACAATGTGAATCACGGCGCACACGCACTTACACGTTAGGCCAAAACAGTGCGAAAGAGAGAGAGAGAAAAAGAAAGAGAGAGGGAAGGACGAACGTTCGGCCGGACTGTCAAACGGTTCGACACCTCGGGTGCCTCGATGCTACCACTGCTACCTATACTCTTCTCTTCTTCCTTGTCCTCTTCCTCGTCCTCCTCCTCCTCATCCACCGCCGATGATGCCGTCGTCGTCGCCTCCTCCTCCGCCGCCTCCACCGCCACCTCCACCGCCTCCTCCTCCACCTCCTTTCTCCTCTCGCGCACTTTGCACACTCACTCCGCGAATAACGCGTTTATTTACAGGTGGACCAAGTCGATTACGCGTTCCTGCCGAATTTCACGTCCGTCCGAGCATATCGCGAGACGCGTCGTTATCGTGCGTTAAAGCAACGCTCGGCGTCACGATGCTTCTTTGCTCGTCTCTCTCGACTCTCGAAATTTTCGTTAACCGGCCTCTCTCTTGGATCGAGACTGCCCTCCCAACCGAAACAAAGAACGACGCTCGCGAACGACTCGCCCTCTGGCGGACGGTTAGCCAATCAGAACACATTCCGCGGACGACCAACGACCAATCGGCGACCTCCTACCTTACACCTTTAGCCGCACTTTACGACCTCTCACGGCGACCGGATGAAAATATCATTGAAATTTGGAAATTTACCTGGCATCGTTCGAAATATTAATACATTGCCGTATGACTTCTTTTTCGACCTAATGCACGATAAATCAGATTTTTCTTGCTGAAATAACGACCTGTCCGTGATTTCTTATGTAGCGTGGAACTTGACGGAATATCAATGAAATGAAAATAATTTGATCGTACTGTGACTCACAGATATTTTTCATTTCATTGTTTTTGGAAAACATCATGATTTTCTATTTTATTTATCGCGACACGAGTGTCACTCGTTATTATACGGCAAGGGGTTAATGACGCAAAAGAAGAATAAATCTTTCGTGCTTTTGCAATTAACAGTTGCGCTGGATCTGCTTAAGGCGCGATATATGAATATTTGAGAGTCAGTCTATTTCATTGTTATTAATTATCGTGAAATTTAGCTTTTATTATACATTCTTCGCAGAATTTCGAAGAAGAAGAGAAGAATACTGTTATCTTGTAATATTTCTACGAACCTTGCAAATATTGTGGCGAGTTTTGAGTAAAGCAGTCGGCGCTTTAACGATAGAATTATCGGCGTTTTATCTGATATATTTAAATATAGCGAATAAATAGTTTGGAAGAAGAGAAATGCACGAATTTTATTTTTGTCTTTGCCTCATTTGCAACAATTAGTATTTCGCGGTGTTTTGAAATTAGCGGTTGGTTCACTGCAATCGGAATTTCCATGTTTCGTCGGTAAATAAAGTAAGCGGTCGAGTATTCGTCAATAAAGGAAACTCCGTTTGAATTATCGGAGAAATTTGCAAAAAGATTATTCGATTAGCATATAATGTGTAATATTTAACTCTAGAACTACCGGTATTTTTAAATATCCTGAATAATTACTTTAGAAAACGAGACAACAAGAGGGAAAAAGTTGATCGACTAAGTAATTTAAGTTTCATAAAACAGAAGAGAAATATTTGCTGCATGGCTCGTCTAATCTATTTGGGGAATTTATTTCAAAAACTTCCAAACTGGTCACTTTTACCCGTTAATTTTCGTGTTAAATGTTAACAGGGTCTGGAGAAATGTTTGCAGTGGGGCATTTTTAATCGTTTCCATCTAATTACGGTTTCATTTTTTTCACGTGTTAAACATAAAGTTCGAAAGGTCATCAATTTCATACGATATTTTAATAGCTTAAAAATGGTTCGACGTGAATAGTTAGTAGAATTGTTTTACAATTCGACTAAATTTTCAGCGTTTATATGCGCAAGCAGTAAATAACTGCGAAATTGATTTAAAAATCAAATAGTAGATCGAACGTTTGAATTGCGGATGCCTACATCAAATGAAGGCTTAATTCTATTTCTTTTCTGTTTGATTTTCGTGACGCATAAATCAATTACGTAACGATGCACACCAAAAATCTGTTATTAACGAAGTTAGAGTCACACAGAGTGCCCCAACACACTTTATCATCTTGCAAATTTCCGCTATAACACGAAATTCGAAAGAAATAACGTCGTCCACAAAACTAAGTATTTTTATCAAAGAATATCTTTTCGAATTTTCTATTAAAACGGAAATTCTTACGGTGACAAAGTTGCCCGGTACTCCCTGTACAAATTGCTAAAATTAATTGATCATCCACAAGATTAATCAAGTGTTGACACTGGAAGGAAGATAAAAGTGAAAGAAACAAAAACATCGAGTCGAGGATGTAACTCGATCGTATGAGAAACGAGGAATTGTAACGTTTACATGGAAAACGTGAAACACAACGAAATAAATGGAAAGGAGGCGCGCACACTTGTCTTTTCTCTTCCTTGTCGCATATATTTTCGTTTCAACTGTCTCCCGAGACAACGAAGGTCACTGTCTCAAGCCCGACAAACGCAGGCATTTGTAATCTGCCAAACCACCGAATGTTGACCCTGACATGGTTTTAAGAGACGCATACGTTTGCCGGCCGTTCTATGTCCGATTGTTAATTGCAATATGAACCTGTTCCTCCTTATAATAATTATCTAACCATACAAATCAAGAAATAAAGACAAATAACGTTCGTAATAATGGCTATCAGAACAGTTCCTCGAAACGTTAATAAAACCGCAATTCCTGATTGCTTTCGTTTTCTATCTTATACTTCTACATTTATCAGACCTATTAAAATTATTCGACAACTGTGGATAACGACTTGAAAATTAATTAACAGCATCCGAGTTACGTGAAAATTAGAACGATTATTTCAACCATTTAATTTCATAATTTCGCGAGTACACGATAACGTAATCTATCAACATAATTCATCGGGGGAACAAAAAATATTGACGAAAATCTGTCGTTTTGTAAAAATGATTACGAAAAGTACACTTATCATCGATTCTACGAATACGATACGGCGATACGTACTAAACAACTTCTTTTTGGATATATTTACACAGGCTGTGTATCCGTATTCGACACATGTACGTGCGTTTACGCTCGATTGCGCGTATAAACACAACACGTACACGGCACAGGGAATGAGAAAACGTACACTGTTTCATAATACCCTGGCACTTTTGTTCGGTGCGACATAATTTGAAATACGTGGAAATTAGAAAAATGTAGTCAAACCAGTTTCTTCTACACTGGTTTTGTTTGACTTATTAACATTGAAAAATCGTGTGGGACAGTACAGCAACGGTGGAACGTTGGTAAAATTGTGTCTAAACTTGATTTGCATCGAGCATTACGATATTTCGTATGCAACAGCACCGACAAATCTGTATCTTTTCAAAGTGAGCCTATGATTTTTCGTATATCATTCGTTTTATCATGATCAACGGTATTTATTGTCGAGGTAGGAGATAAAATCTACGCTTACCTGGCCATTTCTAAACTGTTGCTGCTGCTGCTGCTGCTGTTGATGGTGAAAAAGCGCAACTTGCTGCTGTGCCGTCATTTGATTGTTTAAATAAACTAAATGTTCCGCGCCGGGTGCTCCACTCTGCGGAAGGGAACGGTAAAAATTTATTTGGCTGTAAAAAATTGCTGGGCAGATCTCTGATAAGCGAAAAATATTTCTAATCGTGGTTTCGCGTTACAATTATATGACGCAATAATGATAAATCTGTTATGTTTATTTACGGAATGTATTATTTGAACAAGATTTTCGGGAGATCATAGTTTTTATTTCAGTGTAAGAAAGAAATTGCAAATTAAGCAAGATGAATCTAAACAAAGTCTATAAAAAATTTATATTATATTATGCAGTAAATTATCCAAGTTGAGAATGTTCTACTTACTTTAAGCTGCATAGGATGTATTTCGTAGGGTAAATGAACGTTGTTCATCGTTTGTAATCCAAGCTGCTGCGGCTGACTCTGCTGTGGGACGCTTAATTTCGTTATGGGATACTTCCACTTCTCTGGATTCTGAAGATGAAAATTTACAAATAGACAATAAGTCTTATTCGAAGGTCAATTCTAATGCATGTATATACCGAGTGCCCAAATAAATGTACAAATAAAAACGTAGAACCATTTAAATTTTAGAATGATCCATATATTAATAATATCTGTCTTAATAATCTTTAATAATCACATTGAAATTTTTTTTTCTCTGTATGTAACATCGTTATATAGTCTCGGTAAAGCTTCCGGGCATAAACTATGTTCAGGGATCGAATTGATTCATAGTCTGTATTGTTTGTTATAAGTTTCAATAACTCTGCAAATTCACCGTAATATTATTAATTTCACTTACATTATCGATAATGGCGTCATCTGCCAGAGCCCAAGCTCTCGGAGCTTGTTTCGTTTGAAAAGTCGAAGACTGAGCATTGAACTCTGGTTCCGTGGGACGTTGGAAAACATAGCCCACCATAGCATCGTCCTGAGTTCTGTTTACCCCCATTTGATGAGTTTGACCAGGCTGTATACGCATACTGTCACCACCAGCCATTACTTGACTACATTGCTCTGCATCCTATTAATAGGAAATGAAACGAATTTTGTTACATTCCATGGCATTCTGTAAATCCATCGATATCAAATTTCACTCAAAACTTCATGGGGATTGGCTCGCATAAAATGATAACGATATTGTTTATATTTGAAAGTACAATTTTTATCATACATATAATGGGAACAAAACATTTAATATTATATATCAGATAACATTGTAACTAAGAGAACGGAACAAAACAGTATTTTATTAACAACCTGCGAACAAATACATCACAAATGAATATTAATAAACTATGCTATTAACAGGAATGAGTAATGAAAACAAATAAATCTAACGAGGCAGCTATCATCGGAGTGTCATTGCTAATATATAAAAGCATAGGTTCGATAAATCCATTTCATAACATCCTGTTTCACGTAACGCAAAAATAAACCAAAAATCTGTTACATTTCTGGAACGACTTCCCTCGAACCATCGTAAGATCCACGATTCCCATAACAATACTTTTATCCCACCTTCCCAATCAATTACACGAACTTAACCGAAGCATCACTACTCCTATACAAATATTCTGCCATGATGGATAAAACCCTGCATAAGCATATGCACCCAACAATCATGAGTAATGGAAAAAAAAAGAAAACTTTTCCCATAGCCCAACTAAAAAATACATCTTCCCGGCGTCCCAACGCTCAAACTCAATAAATCAATCGAAACGAAGAGAAACGATACGACAACGAACGATCGCTTTGACGTTTCGAGCAAATATCCCATCGTTGAGACACGTGAGATAGGTTATGAGATTCCCATCGTCAATAAAACCGTCCGAATCGCAACGAGGCCCCATCGAACGTCTATTAATCGACGAGCTTGACGATAATGAAAAGAAATGCCGCAAAAATACATACCGTAGGTATATGTCCATTAGCGGAAGGATGGTGCAACTGCATCGAAGGTGCCGGTTCGCCCGCGGCACCAGCGCTACTTGTACCGAGCCACTTCATCGTTCTGTCAACCTGTACCGCTGCTTCAGGCAACGGCGAACGATGATCGCAGAGATAAGACGTACCCTCGCCGTGAAGGTTAGCTCGCACAGAACCGGCGTCCGGAGCTGAAGGTGGAATCGTCCGCTATGTCTGTTCTACGAGCATGTTCTATGCGTGACCGTTAACAGCGTGACATCTCCACCGTTTCCACGACGACGACGGCGACGTAGACGACAACGACGACGGCCGGGTGAAACGTCGCCGTAGACGGCCGACACGACGTTGAACGACGGCGACGACGACCGGGTAGAATCACGGTGAAGAAATCGTATTTACGATCGCTGCGTCCGAACGCCAGACAGTACAGCAATGGCAGCTGTGTGCGCGCGTTGCTGCCGGATTTTTGACAACACTGCCGTACACGAACGGGAGCGAGAACACAAAGGGAATAACGTTGAACGGCCTCGTATAGCCACGGCCTCGCGAATTATTAGTTTCAAACGACACGACCGCACCGCCGACGGACGCACGAAACTGGGGGGATGCCGAGGAGAGAGAAAAAAAAAGTGAAACATGCAAAAAACGACAACTGCTTGTTCATCGACACATCGGGAGGGAGAAAGAGGGTAGAAGGAGTTTGGGCTCGCGGAGAGGAAGGGGGAATGGAGGGATCGAAAGGGATTTGGAAAAATTTAAGTACGTTCTGCCGCCGGTCTTTTGGCGGTTTCTTCTCGTTGTAAGGAGACACGGGGAGTGAGAGTAGGAGAGAAGAAATAAAAAAGAATGTATAGGTAGCAATGACGATAATGGAGTTTCGTTTCCCCCCTCTTTTGCGATTTGACATGCAAAACTTTACCTCGAGATCTTACGACGAGCAGTACCCTAAACACCACACTTATCGACCTTGCATTAATCCTTCCCCTTTAGCGATCGTAACGCTTACGTTTTTTCACATTCTCGTCCCGTAAAACTAAGGCTTAAAATACACTATTCACAAGTATGTACAACGAGGTACAGACACGATGTGCGTCCACCGGCATACGCGTGTTTCGCGCGCAAGGATGCTGCGCGATTTTCGGAGGGGTATCATGAAGAGGGGGAGGGAGAGGGGGAGAGGATGAAGAACCAACCCGCGTTTAGAAATACCGCGACACACGATACGAAACGATATGTTATAACTGTCAATTTTACTCTTACTATTCACGTTTGACCTGTTTTCACTTATAGTCCGATCACGATGGAAATATTCGTTAATGACACTTCTATGATAATTCGGACAAATGTCTCGTATCGGCGTTCAGCCTCGATCAAGCACTCGTATTCGTACGATGATCGCGGTTAAAAGCGAGATTCTAGGTTATAAGAGAGAGAAAATCTCCTAAGGTCCCGATAGATAGCGGTGTTTCGTGTTAAAATCAAACGAACCATTTTTACCGCCATCTAATATCGTGGACATGTTCTAAAATGAACTGTCAGGATCGTTCGAATCAGTGGAAATGATAAAAGATTGTAGTTAAATGTCCCTTTATTCCTTTCGTTATAAGATACAAAATCCGAGCGATTTGTCGGAAAAATTAGGGTCCAGTTTAAATAAAATTTGTAAATTCGGCTGGCTGATAAACAGTTCATAAATGTAAAAAATACTAAAGAGGAACTCATCGACGTAACTTCTTGATATTTTACAGCTTCGTATCGTTTATCGTGTTATCTCACGATTGAGTTACGTGATGTTCGTTAATTCGATGCGTATTATTGAATTTTGCATTAACACTGGAACTACCGGCGTTAAATCTTTTATATTTCAATATATAAAAAGAGTACTTTGGAAAAAGAAGAATCAGGTGGAAATGATCGATTCGGTAATTTACGTTTTATAAGATGGACGTAGAATCTCAACTCCATAGCACTTCTACAAGCTAGGAGAATTTTTCAAAAAATACGGAATCGGTCATTTCAACCTGCTTGGTAGTTCCAGTGCTAAAAAGTACAGAGATACTTGTGAAGCTCATTTATTATTTCATGAACATTGTGAATTCACGCAACGATTTCTTCATATCGATTTTTAAGGCGGACGAGCAACAACGATAAACAAGTTTCGGAGATTCGCCGTTACGAGAGCATTGCGAAATAAGTGTGGGCGATTGGTTAAACCTCAACGTGGACGATTTCATTGGGAACTACTCGTAAATCCGTAACCCGGAGAAAGACTAACCCATATTGGGAGATTTCGCACACACGATATACGTGTTTAATGACCAAGGGAATATGAAAAATTTCGACTCGGCGACTTTAACGTAGATGTACATGCAGGAAAGATCGTGACTGATGATAATGAATGTTACGCGTCGGGAGTTACGAAAATTCTCATAAATGTATCGAATCACTCGGCGCGAACGTGTCCCGTAGAACACGCTGATAACACATGGTATCTCTTCTGTTATATACGTACCGTATTAGAAGGCACGTACGATTGTTGAACACATTTTTTGACAGTTCGGTAATCCTTTTTTTTTTTATTGGAAAAAAGAGAGTATCGATAGTTTGGCTACCTCGGCTGTATCCGCGATAAGCACAATCAGTGTGAAAAAAAAGTCGATCGCGGGAATGAATAAAACAATGATAAAGTCATCGTATAACTGTACACGTTGAAGCGGAAGTTGTTGAAATTGTTTCGTTGTATATTACTCTGATGCATGCTTCTCTTTCTTTTTTTAAATCGTCTTTGAATTTAAGTCAACGCGAACTTTTAAATTTAATTGTCAACTTTGCACGATCGATTGTTACTTTGTTGCGCGTACATTTTAGCCGTGAGGATGTAGGAGTTTTTATTTGAATGATAGTTCCTGCTGTTACAGCGAATATATACGTGTAATTCGATAGAATTTATAGAACTTTTATGATCGTTGTATGAGAGAATCTTACGAAGTACTTGAGCGTTGTAACGAATCTTCTATAATATTTTGTCATAATGTTTCTTTTCTGTTATGCTTATGTAATGATGAAACTACGAATTCCATTTTTCGTAAAAAGTATAGTAATTGAGTTTTTGTTATTGCAGATGCCGTAATGCGACACGTTATACTAAGTGTTGGCCGTATTATCGTAATATAAGATGGCAACGTTTTGGTCAGGTAGACCTGGTTGGGTAGGGAAACTTGGGATAGCGTTGTTAGCCACGTGGTTACTGGTGCTGATCGTGTCCGTGTCGCATATCTTTAAGACTAATAATGCCTTGTCACACGATGAGAATCATACGAATAAAGAGAATGCCCAACGTTTGGCACAAATGGTTAATGATTTTGAGGTTCTCAAGAGGCAGAATGAGGCGCTAAAGAATATAATTCTCGGGTAAGTGAAGAGGTAACTATATAATGCAAAGCTGGAGGGCTGCAGATGAGAGAATCTATTCAAAGTCAGAATCGAAGAGCTTGACAATCTATTCGTCGTGTAGACTAACACTATTTCCAGAGAAGGATCGAGATCCGTTCAAGGAGATCATCTAGGTTCGATACAGGAGAAGCTCGACAAAGCTTCTTTGTATTACGATATACTGGATCACCAGGATGAATCCAAACATGGCGTTCCTTCTTCCGAGTACGAGGAATTACGAAGGAGAATAAGAAATAATGTACAAGAAATGTGGTGAGCACGTCATTTGAAATCTAAATAACAAACGTATCTTGAAAGGAAGATATTAAAGTACCCGACGATTTATTTTCGGAGATAGGTATTATATTAGCGCAGAACTAAGTAAACTTAGGAAAAATGTAGACAAGCTTACGTATGAACAGAAAGAAAAGAAAATACAAGATACGTTAAAAAATTTCTGGGATCATAAAAGATCGCTTATAATAGATATCGATAAACTGACAAAAGCAGACGGCTATCAAGAATGGCGTCAGAAGGAATCGCAAGATTTATCCGACCTGGTTCAAAGAAGATTCAGGTATTAATAGTAATGGCTTTTATATCATTAATCTATAATCAAATACATCGTAAAATTCTAATAAAATACCCTTTCACCTCTTTCATTTTAAGGCACTTACAAAATCCGAGCGACTGTAACAGAGCAAAAAAATTAGTGTGCAGTTTGAACAAAGGTTGCGGATTTGGCTGCCAGGTAAATAGAAGCTGACAAATGTAAAAAAAAATATAGAGGACCTCATCGACGTAACTTCCTGATATTTTGCAGCTTCATCACATCACGTATTGTTTTCTGGTGGCTTATGGTACGGAGAGGACACTGATAATAAAATCCAAAGGTTGGAGATACCACAAAGAGGGATGGGAATCAGTTTTCAAGCCACTCAGCGATACCTGCCTATCTACGAACGGTGCGTCGCACGCAAACTGGCCTGGTGACTCTTCCAAGCAAGTTATATCTTTGCCGATAGTGGATAATGTTTATCCAAAACCAAGATTCCAACCGCCTAGTGTACCTGCAGATTTAGCTCCAAGATTAGAAAAAATTCACGGTCATCCTTTGGTCTGGTGGGTCGGCCAAGTTTTAAAGTATTTAATGAGACCACAGGAGCACGTAAAGAAAACCCTGGATTACGCGAAGGAGAGACTCGGTTTCAAAAAGCCTATCGTTGGAGTTCATGTCCGTAGAACCGACAAAGTTGGTACAGAAGCTGCCTATCACGACATAGACGAGTACATGGTCAAAGTCGAGCATTATTTCGACGAGCTCGAAACGAAGCCCGACGTAAGAAGGGTCTTTTTGGCCAGCGACGATCCGAAGGTGATAACAACGGCGAGAAGTCGTTATCCAAATTACGAGATAATCGGTGATCCCGAGGTAGCTGAAACGGCGTCCGTAGCGAAACGATACTCGGACTCCTCTTTACAAGGCATAATCATAGATATACATCTCTTATCTCAGTGCGATTACTTGGTATGCACGTTCAGCTCTCAAGTGTGCCGCGTCGCTTACGAAATGATGCAAACTTATTATCCGGACGCGTACAATCGATTTACGTCACTGGACGATATCTATTATTACGGAGGCCAAAATCCCCATCCTCACGTGGCCATTTTAGATCATAAGCCGAGGAAGAGCGGAGAATTGGAATTGAAAGTCGGTGATTTGATCGAAGTATTTGGAAATCACTGGGACGGCTATTCCAAGGGATACAACAGTAGAATTAGCATGACCGGGCTGTTTCCAAGTTTCAAAGTAAAAAATCCTGTCGACGCGGTAGACTTCCCGAAATACTCGGACGTTCCGTTGCACGAGAGCAAAAGCAAGTAGGCTTCGAGGAGAATAGTAATCGTGGAAAAGGTTGAAGCTGCTTGTAAAGACGATATAGTTTACCGTTACGATGGAATTATCGAGAGCAGTAGAGAAAAGGGCATGAACGCGTATATATTTTGCTACTAGCAAGTAACAGATTATTAATTCCCATGGACTGGAATTATCATGAGTTGTGAGAGGATGAAGTAAGTTTATGCTGTTCCCTGTGCAATCGTATATGTTGAATTTTAATAGGATCGCTGTTAAGGTTTTGTGAAAATAGAGACTCCACGGGATAATACGGAGTTAGTTTGCGATCCTCTTAGAAGTCGAACTGATAGCATAGATAAAACATTGAACGATTATCGAAATTGAATATACGTAGCAATATTAGATTTTGATATATTTTCATCAAAGTTTACGAAGCGTGGTCGTTGGTTTAATCAGAGATTTAATTAGAGTGTGATTAATAGCGAAGCACTAGATTTTGCTCTCTTTAACTGATGTTGACCTATGCCCGTTCTGTCTCGTGTACATAAAGAATATAAAAGAAATTGCAGACTTCTAATTAGTACGCAATACAAGCGAAAGGCTGTCTGTGCCAATGCATTGTTACACAATGAATTGTTTTTACGCTAGCGAGCCAAAGTTATTTGGAAAGTAAAAGAACAAAGAAAGAAAGAAAGAAAAAGAAACGAATTTCCATGATGACTCTACGAACATTATTTCCACCGTTCTTTTTCTATTAGGTATTTACAATCAAAGCTATTCCACCTACTTTTGTTTTTCTCTCTCTTCCTAGCGAAAAGTATGAATTCTTTCTATCGTTAATTGATCTCACACCTCTTGATAAAGGCTTGCATTTAAATTTTTAATAATAGTAACGATGATAAACGATAATAATGTACAATTCGTATGTAAGATATACACTATGAAATTCACACGCATAAGTTTTTCGAAAGATTTCTAGAGCTTACACGATACGCATAACGGATAATGCGCATACATTATACATGACAAGCATAAAAGTGCGTAGACATCGAGCTGGGCTTGAGGCCTATCATATATTTAGGGATGTTCCCTCTATACATATTGTAATATATTTTATACTATACACCAAACGCAAATGAGAATTGTTATTATATTATGAAATCTGAATTTGGTTTTTAATAATAAATATTTAATTCACGAACTGTTAGCATATTTCAATTATTCATTAGTATTGTTACATTTTATTGAGTCATTTATACGAAATTTCATATAAAATAATTTTATTCCCAAAATAATATTGGAGATAAGATTATCAATAAGATAAAAATATTACATAAAAATCAAATATTTATAAGCATCGAAAAGTAAATCGTCAATTATAAACTCAAATAACTTCACTCCTATAATTTCTATTAATTATAATATGTATTAAAATTAAACAGAAGCACGTTATGAAGTAATAATTTAATTTGTTATAAACAATTATTGACGAATATTGTTGTAATATTCGAAGTTTGCAAAATTATCCACGGAGAAAGGATCTCAGCGCGCGGGGTGTACTGCGTCGCTCCGCATTCCGTGAGCCGCCTCGGTGAGGCAGATAGCACAGTATAGCATCAGCGGTCAAATGCGGCGCGCTCTTTGACAGGCCGGTCTCTAAGTGTAGTTTTGGACTTGTCTGTCGGTACCTAGTCACCTTTGACCTTGAGTAACGACTATTAGTGCATGTCTGCTATAATACTAAGCTACATAAACAATAAATTAAAAGTGATTTTACATAATCTTAATAATTAAACACAATGTTTTGTGGAAGTGTCAGTGACCTCAAGTGGCAGTTACCTGCAAGTGTTTTTGAATAATTTTTACAATTAAATAAAGTGCTTTGTGTGTGCCAGTGACCTCAAGTGACAGTTACCTACAAGTGTTTTTAAATTATTTCGACAATTAAATACGTTTTGTGAGTCTCAGTGACATCAAGTGACAGTTTCGTGCAAGTGATTTTAAATTATTTCGACAATTAAATACGTTTTGTGAGTCGCAGTGACATCAAGTGACAGTTTCGTGCAAGTGATTTCAAATTATTTGGACAATTAAATACAAAGTTTTCTGGAAGTGTCAGTGACCTCAAGTGGCAGTTACCTGCAAGTGTTTTTAAATAATATATTGATGCATATTGAATTATATTTATATACCTAAAATATATAGGTTATGTGACATGTACAGAGAATAGATTTGCTTTCCATTAATCAGGAACGTTGACGAAAAATCACAAGTGAGTGAAAAATCACCGTGATTGAGAACGAACGTGATCGAATTGGATCGAATCACTCGTAATTTACAAGTAGCATTCCGCGCCATCTCTAGATGCTACATTGATTGCATGTGTAGATCGTATTTTGTGTATATAACTTCGAGCTGCAGCGCCATCGAGGCCCGCCGAAAGTAAAAGGTACGTTGGGGTTAAAGATTCAAACCAGCGACGAGCAAACATTTTAGAAGTAAACAAAAAGACAAAATTTTGGCGGACCAGTATAATTCATTAAGCATTTTAATTATGTTACATTGCTCGTATGTGTAGGTTGTGTTCATAAGCTCGAGCTAAAGGCGCGTTGGGGTTAAAGATTCAAACCAGTGATGAGCAAACTTATTTCGGAACAGAAAAAAAGAAAGAATCCTGGTGGACCAATATAATTCTGTAAGTACTTTAATTTGTATGGAAAATTTAACATAAGCAGAAAAGAAATGCTCTCTTAAATGAATTTTTTTAAATTATTGAAATTCAATATTTCGATATTGTTATTTTACCATCTGCGGCGGGTCGTAATTAGCCTACCACGGATTCCAACGATTCAAAGTCCTAATTAACGTGCCCGAGTTTAAATCTTTTATTTGAGAAATTATTACGCAGTATAATATACTATTGGTTCAGTAATCTGAAAGCTAATTTAATATCTACGCGAAATTATCGTCGTAGTTGGAGCCAAGATGCAAAACGATAAAAGACACCTCCTCCCTGAAATTTTAAAAATATTTTGCCTTAATGCAATGCCGCGTTTTAAATAGGGAAAATAGTTTAATAACAATTAAGAGAACAAGAACGCAAAGCTGGTGGTACTATCTTTTTATTAGAAAAATTCATCACAATACACATCGTTCGTCGTTAAATGCTAAAAGTAGATAAAACGCTGGTCAAAGGACACTTTGATTTCTCCATTGATCAGCATAATACATCTTCTCATCAAGAGTATTAAAATTCGTGCTCATTAAACGACGATCGCTAATGTCGACATTACATATCCATTGTTCCGCAAAGTGACGACAATTACGATCGACCCGACCATCTCCGTAGATTTGACTATTCAGAAGGAACTAGTGCTTTTACATGCATGCGATTAATTACTTACACAATAAACAATAATAATAACGAAGTAATATAATCGTGGTAACTTTTACTAGTAAATACGAAATTCAAAGTCTCATGGTGCTATGCATTGTCGATACGATACCATGGCGTTTATGGCACTAGAGTTTACCTCATGATAATTGGAAGACTGTGGTTTATGCGGTGCTACTTGTCGATTATTTGGAATATCTTTGTGCAACTTCGATCGGTTTCGTTCGAATACCTTTAATAGAAATGTACTCTAAATGCGGCATAAATAGGTATACCAAAATATATAAAGACTGAAAGACTGGTATGAAGAAACATCAAAATTATTTTCAGCCACGTTAGCTTCCGATAAGAGTTATAGAATAGGACAAACGTTTTGCTAAGTAATCTAAAGACGGAGTTTCAGAGCTCGTCCGTAAAACGCTCGATATCCTGCAAGTGGTCTCCGTAATCGGTGGCTTCGCTACCTACAAAAGTGTCGTGATGGACTAGAATTTCGTCAAATGACAATCTGTTGTCGTGATCATCGTCTGACGCTGCGAATAGATGATCAACCTCATCCGTTGCTATTTGGCTGTAATGTTTACATATTCATTAATCCAATGTTTACGTGTATAACGATTCTAAGCGCGGTAATAATATTCTTCTCTTTACTTACTCGTTACTTGGCACAAGCCAAGAGAGTATCTCGTCGGAATCGAGTCTTCCGTCTGCGTTCTTATCGTGCTCAAAATCAAACTTGTCTTTCTCCGTTAACAGCCATTCTTTGTCGAGAGACTTGGCTCTATCTCCAATGAATTCTTGAAAGTTGATAAAACCATCTTTGTCCGAATCTTTGTCGTCTAACGCTTGCTTCAACAGGAGAGGAAGCATTCTAGGAGTCTCTTCGGGATGAGTGTAAGCTTTGAATTCCTCCGTATCCAAGTAACCATCTTTATTCACGTCAGCTGCTTCGAACGTTTGTTTGTCATCGTTGATGAGCTTGTCGTCCCATGCGAGGTCTTCGGGATCCGACCCATACGTATCTTGGAGTACCTCGTTCCAAGTTACTTTCCCATCTTTGTCCGAATCCGCGTCGTCCAATCGATCTTGGGATTCTTCGGTTAAAAGCATGCTATTCGCAAAATAAATATTCACTTATATTTCATCGTACGAACACCCAACATTTTACTTGGTTGTACCTGAATGAACGTAGAATCCAAGCCTTCAATTCGTTTCTCTCTATAAACTTGTCGTTATTCAAATCCATCTTTGTCAGTAGAATTCCCAGACGTCTTTTAGATTCCTTTATTGGCAATTTGTCAAATTCCTCTGCTTCCTTTACGCTTCCTTTGAGAAGAAATATACATTATGAAATACAAGCACACATATTAAAAGAATCTCTACAGATATTCATGCCGATGTCATTTTCCCAAAGCCAGAAGGTACAGAAGAGCTAAATATGCACAGTGGCAGAAATTTATACCAAGAATAGCTTCATGATCAAACTCTTGATGATGCTCTCCTCCTACGTAATGATCCGTATCTCGTGGGCTAAATGCACCGTCTTCCGTTCTCTCATTGCTGTTAGGTTTATTGTGCTGATGCGTGTGAATGTGTGCGGACGCCGCATAACAGAGTGAAAATAATCCGAAAATACTGATAACAAACAGAAGACAAATCCTAGTACGTATCCACCGTGCATCCATCGTAAGTCCTTTCACAGGAAAATCTAAAAATGACGAGTCTATTAACGTATCTAAATACCGGATAACCTTACGTACAAGGAATTTGACAGATACGTCGAATATCGAAGGTGAATACCATAACAAACATTTATCGATTATTTCCCATCACACTCGGGAAATCGTTCTCGAAAATCGATTCGATATTTTCAAATATCGCACCTTTTTTTTCGTATCACGAAAATAAAATCGTCGTTAAACGTTAACGAATCACAGTGTGCGAAAATTGAATAAATTATTATTACACTCACAATTATTGAAATTAATGGAAAATAGATAATTATTATTTTTAGTTCTGTTCTTTTATGTAATACTAGATATTTAATTCTACGTACCTGTACGAAAATAAAGGAACTTTAAATATTGCGATTCATCGCAGGTTTCTTCTCTGTCGCTGTTATCTATTGTAATCTCTTCGGACGATCACGCGAATACGTAAATTCAGCCGGAAATTATAAGCCACCGATTTTAAGTTGAGGTTTCTCTCATAAAGAATGTGTTAACGCAACGCTCCCATAAATCGAAATATCAGCGTTTCTTTGCTCGCCGTGTCGAGGGATAAGCAAAAAAAGCGTGGGCTGTGCTTTAGCCGCTGGGAGTATGTGCAGTCATGACTTTGTCCTAGGGTGCGCGTTCAAAAATAGACCAAGCACACCAACACCTTTTCATTTTATTTCTAACTTCGTTGATTGTGCGGCCACAGGGAAGCAGAATGTTACGGGCGAAACTTTTTTCTTTTCGAATGTCCCGGCAATATTAGGAAAAATGACGACAACCCGGAGAGAAATGTTGTAGTTCTTAAAAATGTTTTTTACGATTGTTCTGAAAGACTAATGCATTTTGCTGTAAAAAGTAGTGTCGTTTAAAATTGACATTGATTATTTTTCAATTTAGATACTTGGGATTTGTTAAATAGTTTACGAATATCAAGTGAATATTGTGAAGTTTATAGCAAGAAAGATTACGGTCGAATGGGTGCAAGGTGAATCTGTAATTATTAGATTATCGATTTAATTATATTAAGAAAAAGATTCTCCTCTAAAATGTCAAAGCTGCTTTAGAAACTTGATAAACTTTCAGGAAGATACTTCGACATTTATCTTAACGATTTTATTTATTATTCATGTATACGTAAATAGGGATTAGAATTGTAAAATGCGAAAGTGAATTGTTTCCGTCGTAGACGATTTACTTTCTTTATAATAGAGATCGAGATTCCTTTATTTAATAACGTCAATAGCAGTTACTCATGTTCAGATGTCTTATCTAATTAGTAAACATTTTATTATTATAATAATTAACAATTATTTCTTTAACATTTTATGAATCCCTGCAGTGCCGCGCGTGAGGCAGCGAGTTGCCTGACATGTAGCCGCGCTCTAATTGGTCCGCGGTTCCCCCCACTCCTACTAGGTGACGCGCCTGCCTCAGTCTCTCTCCTCGCTTGGTGCTGTCAACACGTATCGACGGTTACAGTTATTTCACGCGATTTCCTAATTTACCGATCGTAAAATAACAGTGCACTCGTTTATCTACTACGTATAATTCTTCCATATCCATCAATCTCTGCAGTGTTAATTACAAATTTAATAGCCATCGCGAAATAACTTCGTCATTAAGAGCATCCGGAAGCTCTCGTGATTATTACGCTTTACTTTTCTCGTTTTACAATGTTGATACCACTATCGGCGCTTCATATCTCGATTTTAGTGATCAAGAATACGATTAATTATTGCTCTGAAACGTGGATATATATGATTTTTGCACTTTTCCGCAGTTATTTAATACTCTGATGTGTGTGTTTACGAAGTGCGGCGCCATCCTTCGGACGACCTTGCGGTCAACAGCGTCAGGCACCGGTTGAAACGTCTCAGAGTGGAGCATCACGGCGCAATAAATACGTAAGTAATATTTTCGTTTTCATCGGATGTTCCCGATGTTTTGTTACAATTTATTCAATATTCATATTGTTTGACATCGAGTTGAACAAGTTGAATCTATATTTTTGCGAATCAATATTTCTCGTGTTCGATAATACATCTTCTGGACTTATAACCTATGCGACTTAAACCATCCGAATTTACGACCACAAAAAATGAAGAAGAATAGTAATTAAAGAGAAGTAGCTACATTGTTAGGGTTAGACAGTTGCAGAATCTGATGCTTCGGGCACAGCAGGGTTTAGATATCAGTTTATTGAGGTCTATTACTGAAATTTAGTGTCGAAAAATATAAATACGACCTGTTTGACCTCCCAGCCGGACACTTTGTCGTTAGTCGAGGCGATCCTGTACTGCGATAATGTTGACAGATTTCTTAATTATACCATACGCAGCGTTACTTTAAGGTTAGAATTATTATTGATAAGTTAGATTAACGCAATTCGGTCGTTATCTCTTTTTCACGTGAAATATAAAAACATTAAATCTGAAGTTTGCGTGGTTTTCGCACCGTTCGAACCCGCAAACGACGGATGATGGATGGCATTTTGTGGGTCTTCAATTGCAGCAACCTCCACGTGGTAAGACCTGGGTCTTCATTACTTGTGGCGTGCAATTTCCAACATATTTAACGTCACAAGTAATAAAGGGCTAATGGGCTGCAAATTCGTGAAAAATCGTTATTTTGCCAACCTTCCTTGTTACTCGAAGTACAATTTTACACATTTTAGAAAGTAATTGTGCCATGAAATGTTTGCACATCTGTTTCTACAAAGTGAAATATGAAAAAATAGAGTCGTCGGTTTGTTTTTTTATCTTCAAAGCATATATGTGCGTTGCAAAGCAATAGCTATTAGAATGATCCAGCCAGCATCAATTAGTTATAAGTTATTAGCTATCCAGCATGACAACAACACCAATGGAAAGAGTACTTGCCTGTTAGAGACACCAGTGCTCAATGTCTGCGCTTTTAAAGGTACCAGCAAGAAGAAATTATTCATCGTCTCAAACAACATTATTTATGTTCTTAGCTAGCTACAATTTAGATGATAAGTATTTGTTTCCAGCGAGGCACTTGTCGACCTTCGACATAGCCTTGCTATGATTTATAATTCTTAATGCCTTCTAAGCTTGCCCTCCCAAGGTTAGTGCCCAAACCCAATTAGAAACACTACATTAACCTTCGTCTGCCTGTTAATTAAATCGCGTTAAAATTCCTGTGGCCTTTTCTGGTTCGTTGCCTAATTTTCATTAGAACAACTTTTTTTTTTAAACTAATAACCTTACTGAGAATAATATGTATTCACCGTATACAATCTGTCTTGTTTTGGGCCAAATTAAATTTCGATTTGAGTTTGAAAAGATTCCAGGGATGAAGGTCAAAGCCTTAATAAATAATATAGTCGAAAGTCATACGCGTAAATACGTGTAACAACTTTATGAGAAGAGAAATCCGACATATACAGCAAGCTAAACATATTTCTTGCAGGAATCTGCAGAGTTAGTAAACACGAGAAAGTATCGTTACGTTTTAACATCGCAAACACGAGGCTGTTACAAAACCGTGGCTATTTCGTTCGATATTAAAACCCAACAAAAGATATCCGGCCAATATTGTTTGCATTACTTTTACAAATTCCCCGCCGTGCATTTTCCACCGATGAAACGTCCCGGTTATTTTGCATCGTTAATTTTCAACGATGAATTTTAAACGTCATCGATAACGACCCACCTGGACGCGCAAAACGGCGAAATTATGCGGCGATTATTAGCATAATGTCTGCAGTTTCCATGTAACGCGCATATTTCTTCGTGATCTATTTCGTTCCGATGGAAAGTCACGTCGATAACTTACCGACACGGTTTTCTCCGGATTCGGGGAATCGCGATCTCCGACGATAATTCGTATCGGTCGTTAATAACGTAGAGATTCGTTCGTGGTAGGGATTTCGCATTGCCGGCTGCCGTTAATGAGCTTTGCCCCGCGAAACACGTTGCTTGGAAACAATTAAGCGGCGAGAAAATTTATTCCGTTCTCGTTATGTTTTCCGACGTGCTCCCTTTTCCTTTTATCATGCTAATTGTCAGCAGGTTATTGTTCGACTGGAATGAAATATACGAGCGATCGATAGAAGTCGTTAAATATCGCCTGCCCCTGGGGAAACGTTGTTTATATTTTCCGCGGTGCAATGTGTCCTCGAAGTGGCGTGGAATTAATTTGAAATTATGGTTTTTATTCTGTGTTTATCGTTGTTGTTTTTCATTTCGCTGTTTGAAATTTCTTATCTTGCAGTATTTAGCGTAGATTGACGCAGAAATATGAAGTTATGGTAGAAAATAAGCAGAGAGAAATAGAAATTTGGTGTTGCTGCTTGAAAATTTGCAAGTTTCTGTTTTTGCAGTTATAGAGTTCGAAATTGAGTGTACGATAGATGTAGAATTAATTCTAAATATACTACGGGGATGGAAATAATTAGTTTTAATTTTATTTTGGAAGGATCTTTAGATTTTTAATGATGCTTTTTCTTTAAACTTCTATGTGTAGCTTGCAAAATTATGTAGATCAATTTTCTTTCTTGGTAGTTATGTAATGTTTATTTTTCTCATCCTTCAAAGCGACATTTTGCAAAACCCTCGTAAATATTTCGGCAGTTTGTATTTTCGTATATTTACCATGAAATCGTATGGAGATTATCAAAGGGGAAACGGTCAGAACTGATTGGCAGGACGGAAGTGTGGATGTTTTGCATCATTGACCAGAATAAAGAAGCTTCCTTTCTTTCTCGAAAGGAGGAATGAGACCTGACATCAAAGCAGATCCATCGATCACTCTTTCAAATATTATCTTGTTAGTGCAACAAAAATCTTTAATATTACATGCAATTTTTAACAAAAATTGCTTCAAATTTCTTGCATATTTACTTTGAAACTTAGTTTTGAAGTAACCCTTTTAAAAAATGAAATTGGCGAAATAAAAAATGATCAGTGTTTTTTCATATATGGCATAAGTAATATTATAGAAATAATTTTATCGTGTCGCGTCTCACTGATATTGTCAATTTAATAGGTTTTATGAATCTTAAAAATTTCCAATTCAATTTACCGCGTCACGAGTATCACTCGTTATCGTACGGCAAGGGGTTAACAGAGTTTACAATACTTTAGTAATTGTCCTCTTTCGTCAGTCTTCTTCATTAAACGAAACAGTAGATATTCCACGCCTATCTTACAAAATACAAGTCACTGTATCGACAATCATTTTCACCTCTTGATTCCTCTTTTCAGGATGTACTTATTTAACACTTTACCGACCGGTAGCCTATGAATAGGCTTTTTGTCACCAACGCTTTTAGACTTTTAGTTTATTAATCGGTTCCCACGGCAATCACTAATTTGCTATTTATTATTGTAGTGAAACTGTGCTGAGGATTCGATGAGAAGCATTTGTTATTTTCAAAGAGATTGTAATTTTCTTTAGGCAATCTAAGCCAAAATAAATCCTTAAGTGAGTAGGATGCTCAAACACTAGCGGTCGGTAAAGTGTTAATATATTTAACGCCGGTAGTTCAGCGTCAAACGTCACCAAACCATTTGTCCCTCTCGATGCAGGGACCATCAACAATTCTCTCCTCTCGGAAATTCTCTGCCGTAAAAGCCCAGCAAAGTAGACAGATCCTGAATTCGTTATTCCTCTTAACGAATCGCTCGTCGAATTTCCCAAGATATTTTCGATTCTCCGGGAATATTCGCGAGAGGATGCAGACGCTTGTGATTTTTAACGCTCCGCGAAGGGAGATGCCGTCGTCGTAGAATTCCTTCTGACATTCAAATGTTCGTTGCAAGCGAAAAAGGAGGACGCAAGTAGACCGACGCCGCCTATTCATCGCTCAAAGGGATCATTTATCAACATATTTGATATGCTCCCGGCCGTGTTACCCCGACACGAAGGAACCATGGTTACCGCGGCTTCTTTTCCGCCGTCTTCCATAGAAATAATATGCTAATCGGGGCGAACGCGGAGTTTAAAAAGTGCTCCGATAAATTCTCGGGACTTTTGACGTAATTTCGAGGCCCCTTCCTCGCGCTTCCGAAAGATTCCTTCCTCCTTCCGCGAAGCTCCTCGACGTCTTTGGAGAACTTTACCTCTCTGGCGGTATATCATCGAACGGATATCTTACTTTTCCTTTTTTTTTTCTCCTCTCTTTGAGTTCACTCGAATGTCGCGACCTGTTCAGCGAGGGACTTTGACTTTGAGGTGGGGAAACTTTTAGGGTTTTTGTTTGCCGAATGTTTGAATTATAGCTATCCGCTTCTCGATTAAAATAATTACAATTTTGGGGCTCAATAATAATTTTTATATTTTTAATACATTGAACTCTCTTATAACGCGGTTCTACGATTTCTTTTGTGACTGCCTCCGCAATAATTCAGAATTAAATTGGTAAAATAAAAGTTGATCGGTGATCCTTGATATATCGTGTAATTTAATGTAATATTAATATTATAGAAATAATTTTATCGTGTCGCGTCTGATAATTTCAATTTGGAAGGATTTGCACAACTTGTCAATTTACTACCATACTAACTACCATCATTAACTAATTACCACAATTAACTCTAGAACTACCAAGCCAGTCAAAATGACCGGTCCCCAATATTTTTCAAAAATTCTCTAAGTTTACCGCACGACCGTAGATTTTAATAAAAAAAAAATTACCCAATCGATTATCTTTTCCACCACCTGATTCCTCTCTTTCCAAGCTACTTATTTCATACATTAAAAGTAGCAGATTCAACGCCGGTAGTTCTAGCGTTAATGGTTCTCTATAGAAACTAACATAAAATCTTATCCCAGTTTCAAAACATCGTCGAAAGACGAAACTCGAAACCGTCAACCCCTGCAATTAAATGATAATTTCCCATTATCACGATCCCAGCGTAAACACGTGATTTACGATGTCGAAGTGACGTTGTAACCACTCGTTCTCGCTAATTTCACCGAAGCACCGGCTTCGCCGTCGAGGAGGCTTAAATAAATAGAAGTCAGGATTCCTGAAGGTTCCTCGGGGTATTCCGCTTTGCGGCTAATATGACCGATGTATGTATGAGGGCAGGATATATATAAGCATAGGGCAGGGGTGCATAAATATCCGCGTATGCGTCACCGCGCGCATAAGTGCCGATGAGGGGATTTGTAAATGATCTTAACGTCTCGCGTCAATCACTTACGCCGTTTCGACACGCGCGAGCACCCTCGGAAATTTGGGGACGTTTCAATCGTTCCAGGTTGGCTTTGGACATTTTTCGAAACGCGAACAGGCATTCTCGTGCTTGGAAGAATTGTAGAACTTCGGGAGATTTGTGGTGACTTTGGGGGAGGTCAAGGGCTCGAATCTACAAAGTTGCGTAGTAGATTGTGGAAAGCGTTCCCCCAGGGGGCCTGCTGCGGCAGGTGCGGGCCTTGCGCACCCGGGGCCCCGAGCTAACACTCATTTGCACTCGCTCATACAATTACACTTACATGCCACACAGTATTTTCATTCACACTTCCATCGATTAGATCTGAATGGTGTTTTGAGTGGAATTTAACCAGTTAACTGTGGCGACCTCTTTTGAGAGCGCGCACCTATATGCGTCGTTGCAGTTCCTGCCACTGCATACGGGAATGCATGAATCTATCTCAGATTATTTATACTTTTTATTTGTTCGGTTTATTTCGTCTTGACCTATAAATATTGCAACATCTTGACATTTAGGAATATATTCTAGGTTTCACGAAAATTATATTTCAAATAACCAATGGTAACTAAATTTCACGCATGACGAGTATACTCGTCATGACACAAAATACGGTCATTTCGCCGTAACGAGTATACTCGTCAATCACAGCTGACTGGTTAAAAATAAATATGGCTGGACGGACTGAAGTAGAGAATACTTACGATTTTATAATTAATTTTGTCAGCTTCGGTAAGTGTATACTCGTCATGGCGAAATGACCGTATTTTATGTCATGACGAGTATACTCGTCAATCACCGCTAACTGGTTAAAAATAAATACGGCTGAACGGACTGAAGTAGAGAATATTTACGATTTTATAATTAATTTTGCCAGCCTCGGTAAGTGTATACTCGTCATGACGAATATACTCGTCAATCACAGCTAAGTGGTTAAAAATAAATATGGCTGAACGGACTGAAGTAGAGAATACTTACGATTTTATAATTAATTTTGTCAGCCTCGGTGAGTGTTTCAAGAAGAATTTGCACTTTAGCAGAGAAATTAGTCGATTGGATTAGAAATTAGCAGTGCGATCGTTATTTCGATACCTGTGGAAAACGTTATCTCGGAGCTTCGAGCAAGTAAAATAAAACTCGGAAAATACGAGCTTCGCAACTTTCTCGATCGTTCCATACGGCGAAATCTCCTTCGCGATTTCCCTTTCCGCGTTACGTATCATCAAATATGACGTGGAACTAATCCCCGCGGTGAATTCAATTCCGAAGTGCCACGTCAGCGGGACACTTTCAAGCATATTGAGCCTGGATCTGTACCCGCTCGCCATTTACTTTAAGCCCTCCTTTTCATATTTATCTTGGCCTCCTTCATTACGGCTACTTCTCGCTCTTCTTTCCGCCGCTAACCTCTTATTCCGCTTGGTCCTCCTCTCTTCCTCCCCCTTCTTTTTATCGTTGGGTTATCATCGGTTAGGATTACGACTCTCTTTGGTAACGAGGAGACCCGGCTTCGGCTGGAACTCGAGCGAAGACGCAGATTGCTTTTGCTCGAGCTGGAATTTACGAGCGAGGATGATAAACCTGGAGGAGCATAATCGAATGTCATGGCTAGTTTCTGGGGGATGTTTCTGGCGATGATCCGCGATCTCTTGGTTCTATGGGCGCGTGGAACTGAGTGGCAAAGATGAGCGAGTAGTTAGTGCGATTTGAAGCATGATTTTTTTTGTGATGTGAGTGTGAAGTTCAAGACTTGGAATTTTAATTAGTGAGATTTTTTTCTGAATTATTATCAACCACTTGAACTGCCAAGGTTTACAAGTTTTTCGAAAAATTCCCCTAATTGGTAGGAGAGCCGTACAGTGGATGTTCCACGACTATTTTATAATACAAAAATTCCTTAACGCTAAAACTAGCGACGTTATATTTATTATATTTAGATATATTGAATATGTACTTTGGTAGAAGAAAAATCAAGACTTGAAGAAGATGTTCAATTAAGCAATTTAGGTTTTATAAGATAGCAGTGGAATGTTTAATGCGTGGCTCCTCTATCAATTTAAAAAAAAATTCCAAATAATTGGCAACCGGTCACTTTGACCGGCTTGATAGGTTTAGTGTCAACTGAGAAGTGTTGTAAGTTATATAACATAAAAAATAGCCAGGAAACAACAGTATTCGCTGTTAACCACTCATAGACAATGTACACAGGACTTCACTTATTTATTTAAATTACTTATATTTTATTTTTTCTTCGATTTTTCAATATATAAAAATAAGTGTCTCTATTAAACCTATAAGAGCCACAGAAAAAGTACAATTGGGCCGCGAGTTGGACATGCCTGGTGTAGGGTGTTTTTTTATAAAATTATTTTATTCGATGCGCCACAATAATAGTACGCAAAATTTATAATATGTCATATGGCAGCCTTTGCTGCTTCTCGTAACACTAATTTTTAAGATGCGATACACATGTTTTACGCTAAGTGATATAGTGAGGGACCAGAAACAAGACACTTGGGACGGAAGGGGCCTATCCCCGCCTTGTCGGTCCTGGAAACCTGAGATCGACGAATGACAACCGAAAATGAAACACTCCTTTCGTCGTTCACATGACGACGTAACGAATGTGCGAGTCTCTCGGCCAACAGCGCGTCAAAATCGAAAATGCGGGACGGAGAGGGATGTCCCTATCCGTCGGGCGAATCAGAGCAAATTACCCCTCAACTGCCTTGTTTCTGGCCCCTCACTATACTGAATATGCCCTCACATAATTTTTGGAGCGTATTGGGAGGGTGGCATTGTCCATATTTTGGTTTTGACCGTTGTGACAATCGACTGCGGAATTTTCTATATTTACGACAAACTTAACACCTCTAAAATACGCAAAAGGCATGTAATATAAGAAATATGTTTGGAATATTCAAGATACGGCATTCGTTGTATGATTTTGCAAGTGAAACCTGGATTCTGCTTTATCAGCTGCATCGATTTCACGAAAAAAAAGCAAGCCTCGCCGGCGCGATAAGCCGAGTAAAACATAAATTTGACGAAGGAGAAATTGAAGGGACGAAAGGGGACGAAAAAAGGAGGCCACTGACCCGCTCCGTCCCTCCGTGCTTTTCTCGCGCGCCAGGATGAAAATCCAGTTGGTTTTCTTCGGGTCTCTCAGCGCCTCAATATTGTCGCTATCTCTTGTATACAGTTGCCGCCATATTCCCAGGGAGAAGCCGCCATATTACCAGAAACTTCCACCCCCGTTTTATGCGGCTTCCCGCGGACCGTCTCCGCGAAAACTACCCCCATAAAAGTTGACGACTTAAATCGCGGGGCGTATGCGCCCCGGTTGAAACGCTCGCTTCGAGGAAAACCGTCCAACAGCGACGAGATTCTTGCGAAACGCTTTGGAATATTTCGCGATGCATCGCGGCAGAATGGCGGTATCCTTTTCCAGTGGAATTGTTGAGGGAAGGGTTGGAGAATTTGTACATTTCATTTCTGATCCTTACGGTTCATTTATGACTCATGGGTTCCTTTCAGACATTTTATTTATGCGACGAGACAAATGCGTCGGGCTAATAACAAAATTTGACCGTCATTTGCAAGGGTTTTGCTAATTTTTAGGCTGCTTTTTCGCAAATATCCGTCGGTCCAAAGGTCTGCAAAAATCATTTTCAAGCCGCGACTCAGTTGCACTTTTTCTGTGGCCATTATAAGTTCTACATTGATACTTATTTCGATATTTCAAAAAATCTAACAAAAATTGAAATATATATTAGCAGGTTGAACGCCGCGTCATGTTTTCTTCGCCCAGTTAAATAGGATTTTACAAGTAATTTACAACAACATCAGTAACATTTAGAACAATTCACACCGTTAACCCCTTGCCCTATAACAACGAGTGACACTCGTGATGCGGTGGCAGCAACAGGAAATTTTGTAGCTTCTCAAAAATTGTCAAATTGAAAATATCAGTGGTACACGACACGATAATATTATCCCTATGTTGTTAATATTGCTTCAAATTCTAAGATATATCAGCAATCACTGCCACATTTTTATTTTAGCAATTTAATTCTCAATTATTGCAGAGACAGTCGCAAAAGAATTCGTATAGCAAGGGGTTAATCTGTCCATAATTAATAATCTCCATAATTAATAATTATCCCCATCCAAATGAAGCAACACCAACAAAATACCGCAAAGTGCCCAAAAACAAAAACAAATCCCCGAAGAATGCAAAATTCTCCGCAAAGCCCGACCGAATTCCAGAAGAGCAATCCAACCGAGCGAAAGGAGCTCCAGATTTTCTCATCGCAGCTCCTCCGCGAGGCTAGCCGAAGGAATTAAGAGGAGGATTGCACTGCGAGCAGTGTTCCTTCCTTCGCATGCCGTTGATTGCATCTGGCATTTGTGTCACGCCCTTGAGTGCCCAGTCGATATGCCCGGGCAAATTGGAAATTGGTATTCAGGACGGAAGCAGAGCGACCGGCCAGACGGATTTGCGAAGGAGCACCTTACACGCTGAAAGAGGACAGGGTAAAAGTGCTCGAATACGTGTTACCGTGGTAAGGATAAAGCTCGCGTGGATACGTTAAACTTGGTCAAATCGCTTCCCGACGATCACCTCGCACCGGAATACTAAGGACCGGCAAAAGAGGAGCGTACGTTGCCAAGCGTTACTGCGAACTGGAGGATCTTTAACACTAGAACTACCAAACCAGTCAAAATGACTGGTACAGAATTTTTTCCAAAAATTCTCCAAGTTTATAGAAGAGTCTTAGAATAAATATTCTGTGTCAATCTTTAAAAACAGAAATCACCGAATCGATTACCTTTTCCGCCTCTTGATCCTTCCTTTTTCAAAGTACTTATTTAATATTTTGAAATATGATAGATTTAACGCCGGTAGTTCTAGTGTTAAGGGGGAACGTTACGAATGCGTGTGTCGAGGTATTTTTGCTCGGTGGTTCCTTTCATTTCAGAGTTTAAGAGTTAGTGGCACTGGAATTGAGCTTTTACAGAGGAGTTATAGATTTGTTGGAGTCTTTACGGTGAAATTGTTTGGAGAATGTTAACACTTAGCACTCCTATGTCGAGCGTGGCTCGACGTTACATTTCTTGCGGCAACTTTAACACTAGATTTACGGGCGTGAAATCTTTTGAATTGCAATATATCAGATAAGGACTTTGAAAAAGGAGGGATCAAGCGGCAAAAATGGTAATTCGTTAAGTCATTATTGCATTATGAAATACACGTGAAATATTTACTGTGCAGCGGCCCTATAAATTTGAGAAATGCTTGTAAGACAATTAGGGACCCGTCGATTTTCCGGCTTCCGTAAATCTAGTGTTAATGTCGAGCTGGACTCGACATTATACAACGCAATATCTAAAATAATAATAATAATGCAGGAATCAGACGGCAGGGAAAACCAAGGCGTTCTCACAAATAAATTGCAAAGTTATATATTAGGGAAAAATATGAGAGTACAAAACAGAAAAAACTGCGCAGCGTTCAGCACGTGTCGCTGCAAATTCTTTCTCGTCTTTTCTCGACTGCCCCACAGCGCCGCGTAGCGGGCCTTATCATTTCACACACCATACATACATACACACATGTAATCACACATACACACTCAGTACCATACGGTGGTACTATAAGTCACTAAACACTATCGCCACAATAATATAGGAAAAAGTACCCAGAGGTGGCAGGGTATTTGGACTTGGGCCTACTGATTGGGAGTTCAAAACTTTACCTCCTTATTCACCATAGTCTATTGAACAGCTATGGAAATTTCACATAGGGCTACTGGCTTAGGTGGATGTAGAAATTTTAATCGATTTTAAGCGGTCTGTGCCTTGTGCCTTTTTCTACAATAACGTAATAATAACAATTTCTGTCGCAATGCAACTTTTTCTATGGCCCCTTTTTTTCATATATTTCGCAAATTAATGAAGGAGTTGTTGGTCGGTGACAAAAAATTAAGCAGTGCAAAGACTTGACACTAGAAGTACCGGCGTTAAATGTGCAATTTTGAAATATGAGTCGCTCAGAAGCCAATGCGGTTAAGTCAATTTTTTGATATTTTCTGATTCTTGCAAATTTTAATAAAATTTAAAATTTACATTTAATCCCTTGAATGTCCCATCTGAGGGGATCCTGTAGTTATTCCTATCGTTAAAAGGAATGAATAAACAACGATAGAAAATGTTGTGAAATTAATTTCGTTTATCTCGCTACAAAATTGACTGAACAATTCGGACCGCAAAGGGTTAAGGAGCGTAGACGAATACAGACGTACCTCTTAACCCTTTGCACTCCTTTGTCGCCATCGGCGACATTGTAATAGAAGCTGATAACTCCGTTGTCAGGTAAATCTGTTGTATTTTTATATTTTTATATTGCAAAACATAATTTTAAAATGTATACATTTCCTTTTTAACACTAGATTTACGGAAGCCGTCAAATTCACGGGTTCCTACTTGTCTTATAAACATTTCTGAAATTTACAGTGACACTGTACAGTAGATATGTCAGGTGTATTTTATAATACAATAATGACTTAACGAATTACCATCTTTGCCGCTTGATCCCTCTTTTTCCAAACTTCTTAATTAATATATTCCAGTCTGACAGATTTTACGCCCGTAAATCTAGTGTTAATGACAAAGCCAGATTTTCAATTTCCCACGGATGTGCACTCGCACAGTTGTAAATTGTTCTGGAGTAGCTGATAGCTCACAGTAAAATGCCTCGGAGTGCAAAG
The DNA here is from genome assembly GCA_963989415.1 of Cerceris ruficornis. Classification (NCBI taxonomy): domain Eukaryota; kingdom Metazoa; phylum Arthropoda; class Insecta; order Hymenoptera; family Crabronidae; genus Cerceris; species Cerceris ruficornis. The sequence continues at coordinate 29,792,551 of OZ022519.1, forward strand.
GGTTAAAATTCTAATCTTCCTAAAAGAGTGAAGTCTCCAGAGCCTCGATAATTTTGTAGACAAATAAAGCAGAAACTTCTCAATTTCTAACACGTCTCCACTGCACGAATATCTTACAGAATCATTCTGAAAATGCCCATTTTCTCGAGCTACCCTCGAGCAACCCTTTCTCAAATCGGAAACGAACGATCCCAGCCACTTAATGCGAAAGTTCCCCGGCCACGGGAGGAGAAACCGCAACGCGATTGACTGCGAAAAGGGGTATTATTCTTTCGACCGTACGATCGCCATCCAGTAAACCGTGGCAGCACGTCGGGCAAGGGTTGATAATAAATTCAAATTTAGGGGTGCGCGCAATCTGTGATTCAGCGCCATTAAGCAGAGAATTCTCTAAAGGATGCTCGGCGTACTTTCTCCTAACTTGGCACATCCGCGAGGTCTTTAAACCTGCTGAAAGACGAGGGATCAGCTTTGCGGCGAAAGAGTTCACCGGCATCGATTCCTTATCCCACGGCGCCCCATGATGCCGGATAAAAGAGAAGTAGATCTCCCTTGTTCTGTCGTCTGTGATATTTCTTTACGCTGAATCTTCGCGATAATCTGCCGTTGATTAATTGAAGGTAATTTTACGAGATTGCTCGCGGTTGGATATTTATTTTTTAGGGGATGATGAGGAGATCCCAGATATTAGGCGATATTATCGTTATTTGGGGATGGTGTTAGTTAATGATTTGAGACTTTGCAATCTCCAGCTTTGTAATATGTGGATAATCGATTAAAAGGAGGTTGAGAGACTTCTACATTTTTTATTTATGTAATTTTCTAAAAAAGAGAAAATCCTCTTTGTTGATAATTATAAAGTAAAAAATGTCTTCGAGCAATAACACTAGCTAGAAATTGACAAATCTCTTTCCATAAATCTGAGATACTGCTAATACTTGACAATAAGAATTTCCATTTCTGCAACGCAAGTTCCCATCATTTAACACGTTGAATGCCACCGGTGTTTCGCTAGTTTCGTCATTTCTACCGAAGTGAAATTTTTTCTATTAAAATCACATCTTTGCAAAGCAGAAACCTCAAAGAGGTTTTACCTTCTTAATGTCAATATTTAAATATTGAATGTATCAGAAAATTCCTAGATATTTCAATTTAAAAGTCCTTTGAAACTTCATCGAATTCAATAGCGCCGGTCACAGGTGACCCCAACGACATTCAACGTGTTAAATAGTTCATTTAAATATATAACTTGTAATTGAAAGTAAATGGAATTTACTGGAATTTACTAGAATGGAATGTCGTACCATTTCTTTTGCGACCGCCTCCGAAATAATTCCGTATTAAATTGATAAAATAAAAATTGACCAGTGATTCTTGATATGTCGTATTATTTAACGTGATACTAATAACATAGAAATAATTTTATTACCTCGCGTTTCACTGATATTTTTAATTTGATAGGTTTTTCAAAACTTGCAAATTTCCTATCCGATTTACCAGATCACGAGTGTCACTCGTTATTGTACGGCAAGGGGTGATCAAGTACACTTTCCGTCCACTTTCTCGTTTCACCCCCTTAACAACCCCTCCGATCGCCACTCTAAGACGTATGCGCGAAAAATTCGTGCATCCCGAATCAGCTTACAGGGCGGAGATAAAGTCGGTCGTAAACCGGCCGATATAAAATCTACCTAACTACCCTAGAAACAGAATGCCGAACGAGGACACTTTATGGGTAATCGAACCAAGTTTTTAACTGTCTAGATGTTCTCCCTTTCCGGGACATAAAGTCCCAGGAAATATCCGCGTGTCGTCGTTTCGATGGAAAGAACGAGCGCTGATCGTAGATGCGAATCTACCTTGCTGTCGAATGCAAACGATTTGTTTTCTTCCTTGGGACGAACTCGCTATCTTCTGACTGCGATCGTCGAAATTAATTGTGCCTTGACAAAGTTGAAGCTTTCAGATTTTTAAGTTCAGTATTTTATATATTTTCATAGTTATACATTAGTCGCTCAAAAGCCAATGAGGTTAAGTCCATTTCTTGATATTCTCTGATTTTTGTATAATGGAATAAATTTCATTTTATTAAAATTTACAAAAATTAGAAAGTTTCGAAAAATGGACTTGAAACATTGGTTTCTGAGGGACTTATATGATTTTTTTCAAGAATGACTTCCTGGGAGAAACTGAAAATAATAAAATTTTAAACTTCCAACTTCTGTATTTAATAAAGTTAGGTGATTGTAGATACTAGGTCTTTTTAGGGGAATTTTCGACAGTCGTTAAGTTGAGAAAATTAAATATTGTGTCTTGAATATTTAACGTTTAAATATTTTGCAAATTTAAACACTTGTGTAAAATGTGTCTATTTTCAGAAATGTTTTAACTGTTATAAACTGACGAAAAAAATACATTGCCTTCGATATTTTGAAGATAAGTGTTTTATAATCTTTGATAATTTCGTGCAGCATTTCTTTTTAGAAAGATATTCAACTTAGAATTTTGTGTCTTCAATATTTAACGGTTTTTGCAAATTTAAACACTTGTGTAAAATATCTCTATTTTCAGAAATGTTTTAACTGATATAAACTGACGAAAAGAAAATACATTGCCTTTGATATTTTGGAAGATAAGTGTTTTATAAAGTTTGATAATTTCGTATGGCATTTCTTTTTAAAAAGATAATCAACTTTATAAGCTTTCTAGAATTTCTCACACTAAATACATAAAAATTCGTACGTTTCATTAATTAGATGAAATATTTCATTATTCTAATATCAGTTTTGAATATTTATTGTTCATATTAGCGGCGATCAACTTCTTCCCATTTGATCGAAGGGATGTGCGCCTGTTTTGGAGTTTGTTTGTTAACAAGGAAGCTCCGACGATTATCGATCCCTACGATAACGAATGTGGAATACGGATGAGAAAAAGAAGGTTTCTAGGAGGCCTTGATTTATATCGCCTCGATATTTTCCGCGGGTCTCAGTGTTTCTTAATTTCGTGGTTTCACCACCGGGACGTAATTCGATTTCCGGCCGAATCGGTTGGAAGTGAAATCAGAGTACAGTCCCCGGTGAAATTGAATCTACGGTGGTGAAATTTTCGTGAGATATGCCTGCGATATACTTTTGTGGAAATTAAAATAACTGTAGCGATAGAACTGAAATTTGTTAAATTTATTATTATCACAAATCAGGATAAATAAAAATGTTTGCTCGCAGTATTCTAGATTTAAATATTCCATGTGTTTTAATAATTACGTAGGTTTTCGCGCGAATATGTAATCGCCAAGGAATGAAACTAATTTACATTCATAATATTCTAAGCTATTTTATAAATCTTAGTAATTTTATAGTGCCACTTTTTTTAAGACTTTTTATTTATCAGAAAGATGCTAAAATAGAATTTGATGCTCTCGATAATCTCAATCTTAGTGCAGTATTCCCTTTTCAAAATGTGCCTAATCGCAAAAAAGTTGCAAAATTGAAGTTTCTACTCACGATATTCTCAAATCAAATGTCTCTCACGTTTCAAAAACCATATACTCTCGGTCATACTCTGAATCTCATTCGCTGTCACCTTTTCAAAGACATCATGTCATTACAAATCTTCTAATTAATTCAAACTTCAACCCCTAACAAGAACTCACCCCCTTTCTCAATCCTCCATTAAAAGAAAACCCGGAATTTTCAAATCAGCAAAGTATGATCTATCACAAATGCTCCAATTAATTCAAATTTCAACCGCTAACAAGAACTCACCCCTTTCTCAATCCTCCATAAAAAGAAAAACCGGAATTTTCCAATCAGCAAAATATGCTCGACCACAAATGCGCCAATTAATTCAAATTTCAACCCCTAACAAGGGCTCACCCCCTTGCTCAATCCTCCATCAAAAGAAACCCCCAAATCTTCCAATCAACAAAGTGTTATCAACCGCAAATTCACGAAATGAAAATATTTGCCTATCAGAAGCTTGCAAAAATAAATTTTCAGTCAACGATATTCTCACATTCACTCAAAAAATTCGCTAAAATTCGAAACACCGGTAGAAATTGCGCGCGGAAAGCCAAGTCTACGTACGTGTTGCGGCACTTCCGGGGATTACAGTTTCCGCCAATCGGATTCCGAGCGCATGTGCTTGCGAATGTTCGCAGAAGGAGGACGGCCGAAATCTTCGTCACGACAGCTCGAAATACGGCTCGTAAGTTTTTACATCGCGGCTTTTCGTCGACTTGGCCGGCCATATTCTGAGTAAGGGCTAGTATCCAGTCGGCGAATATCGATGCCATGCGGACGACCCCGTGCAAAACAGCCTGGAGCTGTGGCCTGCTGATAACAAAAAGGTCCGACGACGGCCTCGAAGAAATGGAGCTTCGGTTTTACCGAGAATATTTGAGGAAGACTTTTACCTTTGACGGCTTTACATTTTTCTACGGGAATCAAGTTCTCCAGGGTGGATTCACTTCCGGTACTTTGCCAGGGGAAGATTGGGCTAACAGATTTACTTCGCGGGGGGTTGCGTAAGGAATTTGTTTAAATGTTGATACTAAAGGGGAGATTTGTTAGTAATGATAATGTTACAAGTCGGGAAGCGCGGTTTCTTCAACTTAATGCGTTTGCAAACAGTAAAAGTTTCAGTGAGCTGCAAAAATAGACAGTCTAGTATTACACTTCTAACTGCACAGAGAAAAAGTAAAAAAATTTTATAAAAATACTCAATGAATCACTTGGCTATCATGTTAAACTGCATAATAGTTACAAAAAATTATGTTTATATAAAATTAAATGGATTATAATTGGCTTTATCATTCGCCATGACGTGAACGTGTTAAGTCATACTTTTGACGCAGTTCTTCGAAGTTTGGAGAACCTTACAGCAACGTACGCTACCCCTAGTGCATCTTTAAATAATCCCACCACACAGAGGTTGATAAATCTATAAATTACTCGCAACAATGGAATTCCAATTGCAATAGGTCTTTAATTGCTAATTCATGGAAATTGAATCCTTCAAAGTAAGGACGTTGACTCACAGATTGAAAGCTATTTCAGTCTTTCAGAAAAATTGATATCCCAAAAATCAGATTTCTATTATTTTACTCTCCTAGAAAAACTGCGGTCCCAAAGAACAAGTTTCTATTCTTCTACTCTACCAGAAAATTAGATTTCTGAACAATAGAACTTCACTTTACTATACAATCAAAAAAGTTAGAGTCCCAGTGAGTAATCCTCTACTTTTCTACTCTCTCGGAAAATTACATTCCCTGAGAACAGACCACCCTTTTCACTCCCTCACAAAAATTAGAGTCTTAAAGGGCAGACATCTACTCTCTGACTGCTTAACCCCTTGCCCTACAATAACGAGTGACACTCGTGATGAGGTAAACGGGATAGGAAATTTTCAAGTTTAGCAAAACCTATAAAATTAAAAATATCAGTCAGACGTGACACGTTAAAATTATTTCTACAATGTTAATATTACGTTAAATCATACGATATATCAAGAATGACCGATCAATTCTTATTTAGCAATTAAATTCTCAATTATTGCGGACGCAGTCACAAAACAAATCGTAGGGCAAGGGGTTAATAACTTAGAATTCCAGAGAACATCCTTCTACTCTCCAGAACAACGCAACTATCTTCCTCACAAGCTCGATTTGAACTTGCAACAACCTTGAAGCACATCCTCGAGTGTCCGCGCATTATTATGAAAACAGATCGCCCCAAATACTCAGAATTCCCACGCACGGCGAACCTCTAACGAATTACCCGTAGAACGGCTAATTGCCTATGCAAACACACCGTCAAACGAATGTAGCCAACGCGATTTAACCGGATGCGGTCTATCGTCCGGCGTCGTTCCGTTCGATCGGTTCCATGGCACGGAACGCCGGTGGAACAGAGCAGAACGGAGTGGCTGATAAATCCGACGTTGTTGCCGCTATAAATCAATTATAATATTTCACGGTTGGCTTCGGGCATCGATTATCACCAATAAATGTACTCGAAATCTCCGTGGCCGATCGAATCCCTAATTATTGCGACGAGGAAAAGGGAATGCGAGGGCAGCAGGTATGGTTAGTTCTGTTGCGGAAGGTCCTTTCGTTCGTGAAAAATTTCTGAGGATGTTTCGTGGATGCCGAAGGTTTTAGAATTTGAAATTTGGTGTGATTTAACACGTTTGGCCATGAGTTATTTTTAACTGCAGCTTTAATTGCAGCAATTACAACCTCATAAAGGTACCATCTATTAGGTTGGTAGGAAATTAATGTCGGTTTTCAAACTTTATCTTTAAATACACATGTTGAGAATGGGAATAACTTTTTTTAATCAATATAAGTCCCATTACAATTTACACATTTTTCCAAACGGAAAGAAGTTTTTTAATCATTTTTTTTTCTAAAATGACATAAGAAGACAAACTGATTAAAATGAACGGCTATCTCAAAATTAAGCGCCAAAGTTTGAAAACTCGAAAACCGACATTAATTTCTTACCAATCTAATATATAAGTTAACCCTCATACGCTCCTCGGGTGAAATTTCACCCGATCTCCGATTCCATATACTGTGTAATGTTTCATTTCTTTTGAAATATCTTGTAACTTAATTTTGCTTCAGTAAAATGCAGTATAATAGATTGCAAATAACATTAACCCCTTGCCGTGCTATTTCTTTTCTGACTGCCTTAGCAATAATTCAGAATTAAATTGGTAAAATAAAAATTGATCGGTGATTCTTGACATATCGTATAATTCAACGTAATATTAATATTATAGAAATAATTTTATCTTGTCGCGTCTCACTGATATTTTCAATTTCATATACGATCTAATTTTTTCTACGCTATTAATAAAATAATTAAAAAAAATTACGCGTTAAGTTATACGTTATATTAGAAATCTGGGATAAATTTTTGAAGTGAAAGAATGAAGTTTATTCTATTAAAATTTACAAAAATCAGAAAACATAGAAAAAATTGACTCAACCGCATTGGCTTCTGAGCGACTCACTTGAGCAATTAATTCTGAGTTATTACGGATTCAGTCACAAAAGAAATGGCACGGCAAGGGGTTAAAAAAAACAATTCCAAAAAATCTACCCTACTAAGCACCACGACATTCTCCACGACCTTTCTCTATGAACTCTCACCTGAAAATCTGAAACATGGCTCGATTGAAATTCCTTGCCGAAAGTCGCAATAATCTTCCAATCGAGGCCGACCCGGTAAATCGCGAAACGACGCGCGAAATGCAACGCACGGCCGATGCAAGTTGCGTCCGGATGCATTCTATCGTGCAGCGTCGTTCCGTTCGATCGGTTTCGCGCGGCTCGGAGAGAGCGAAGCAGAAACGAGGCGAGGCGAAGCGAGGCGCTGATAAATCCGACGTGTATCGTTGCCGCAATAAATCAATTATAATATTCCACGGTTCGCTTGGGGTATCGGTTATTAGTAAAACCCGTCGCCGCTGCGGAAGGCGGCCATATATTCACGGGTGTTTCTCTCCATTACAAATTTCGCGTTTTCCATCCGACCCTTCGACGGAGACGTCCCTATCCCTTTCAGTCTCGTTCTTCGACTTTGCTGCCTCGTTTCGTTCCTTCTTGTGATTTTCTTTCTTCGGTATTTTTCTTCTTCATTTTTTTAACACTTTGCCCTACGATAAAACGAGGAACACTCGCTTAAATGCAATAGGGAAGTTTTCCGGAAGCTATCAAATTTTAATTAATTATAACGTTACATTAACACTAGAACTACCGACGTTTAACCCCTTAGCATACAATAACGTGTGACACACGTGAGGCGATAAATGGAATCCGAAATTTTGAAGTTTTCCAATAACTATTAAATTGAAAATATCAAACGATCTCGAGACGGTAATATGATTTCTATAATATTAATGTTGCAGTCAGTTGTGACAAATGTTAAAGATCAGAGAGAAATTATTATTTCTGGAATTAATTCTGGGGTATTACGCACGCTGTCAAAATAGAAATCGTAAGGCAAAGGGTTAAACCATTATATTTAACACTAGAACTACCAAGGCAGTCAAAATGACTGGTTCCTCATTTTTTACAAAAATTCTCCAAGTTCACAGTAGAGTCATAGAGCAGATATTCTACGTCTACTTTATAAAACAAAGAATACTGAGGTAACCGTCTTTTCCACTTTTTGAGTCCTCGTTTTCTACAGGAATTATTTAATATATTTAAATATCATCGATTTAACGCCGGTAGTTCTGGTGTTAAATATGTTGAATAAGTACATTGGAAAGGGAGGAATCAAGAGGTGAAAGAAATGATCAATAAAGTAATTTATATTTTATGAGATAGACGTGGAATATCTTCTCTATAATTTTCCTATAAATTTAAAAAAAATTTATAAAAATTCAGGAGCCAGTCATTTTGACAGTCTTGGTAGTTCTAGTGTTAAACGACACGATTTATCAGATATCACCGATCAATCTTTATTCAATTTTGTTCTTAATATACAGTCATACGTTCTCCGCGTAGTATTCCTCATTTTTTAAATACAGATATTTAATTTCTTCTTTCACATTAGACCTACCAAGCCAGTCAAAATGACTGGTTTCCAATTTTTTCAAAAATTCCCCAAATGTACAGCAGAGTCATAGAGTAGATATTCTTCGTGCATCTCGTAAACTACAAATTACCGAATTAATCATCTTTCCCACCTCTTGATTCCTCTTTCCCAATGTACTTATTAAATATATTCGAAACATAATTAATTAAGTAGTAGATTTGACTCCAGTAGTTCTATATCAAAGTTTCTTTTAATTTTTTTCCTGCTTCATGATTCTTTCCCTAACGAAAACATCTCCAAATTCAGAGGTCTTCTCTTTCCACCATTATCTTCAACTCCAGGGGACTCTAGTTCTCCACAATGCAACTATCGTTTCTCATTTCCCGCATTTTTCCCCTTCCCCCAAAGTACACATTAAATTTTCCTATTGCTTCCCTTTTTCCCTCTTCCTCTGCCCATAATCGCGTTCTTCTTCCTCCGATGCACTCACCCTCCTCGTTCCTCCACCCCTTGCTTCTCCTGCAACCCCCTTCTTCCTTTTACTCCGGCAAAGCGAGATCTCAGCCCCTCCCTTCGGCCCCGTTCGCGGAACCTGGGGATTCGCACTTCGACGGTGCCGCGGCATTATTCACCCTTTATTGGATTTGCCGATTTTTCCGCCAGGACGTGTCGACGAGCGATGTGCATCGCAGCGTGACGCTTCCGCCGATGTGCAACGCGTTGCAGGACGGATCGTTATGACCGCGCCACAAAATGCTAACATAAATTCTTCGATCCGGACTCGTACTTCACTCGATGCTCGTTCTCCGCGCACCGGAAGCGACTGATACCACCGTTCTCCGGGTGGAAGACGCTTCGAGTAGCCGATAATCGATGTTAGACGCTGCGGAGACGAGAGATACGTTTTGGATGGGACATTTGTGGGGTGGTGTTGGCTTCGAGGGGTGTAGACTAGCGAGGAAGATGTTTGAAGGGTTGATAGGGGTGGTTTAGGGATGGTAGATGGTGATAGGGATTGTTTTAATTATTTTTGTATTTTTGTGGCTGCAGCTGGTGTTGTTAATTTGCTGTTTTAGATGGATTCTGGATAATGCGTTTTATGATTAACACGTTGCTGCACAGTTTTAATTTGACGATCGTGCTCAGAAACACATTTTTTTTTCCGAAGCGGTAAAGCATGAGAAAACGCATGAAAGAAGAATTAATATGCTGTCGGGCATGCTATACCTTTTTTACGATGTATTAGTCGATAATTAACAAGTGTATGCGTTAGTATACTTCGTACTAACGCTGTTCTTTTTTTTATTCATTAAAATGTGCACGACGGCTATAGCCGTCGGTTGCCTACATATCGCCAAAGATCGGACGGCTATAGCCGTCATTTGCAGCAACGTGTTAATTAAATATAGCGATTTGGGACAAATTTTCTAGAGGGGACGGTCGACTTGAGATCAGAACCATGAATGGGTCGTAGGAAATTAGTACAATTGAAATTTCAAAGTTCTCCGATTTAGCTAATCCCATTTTCTCACCAACAAAACATATCTACCCAGTTTCTCCAGAGTTATACCGTTTTAAGATCTTCGAATCTTTAATTAGTTGCGCTCGAAGAGGGTACCTACTTTCAAAAAATACAAATAAAGGTATCCGAGCAGTTAGCTCAAAATAAAATGTTCTTCGGTAACTTATACGACCAGTGCCCAACCTAGAGATTATAAATTACAACAGATTCGTTTCAGAAACTGTCCGCAATTAAAATCTTAAAATTCACCGATCTAATTAGTCTCGTTTTTCAGCTAAAAATAATTTCTGGTTCATCCCTTCAAAATTATATCTCATTTGTCTAAAATAAAATATTTTTCAGCGGCCTATACAACGATTGCCCTATCTAAAGGTCATGAATTACCGCAGACGCGCCTTAGAAAATTATCACAATTAAAATCTCAAAATTCACCAATCTAATTAGGCTCGTTTTTCAGCTAAAAATAATTTCTGACTCACCTATGCAAAATCATATCTCATTTGCTCATAATAAAATATTTTTCAGTGACCTATACAACGATTGCCCCATCTAAAGGTCACGTATTACAGCAAATCCGCGTTAGAAATTGACCACAATTAAAATGTCAAAATTGACCAATCTAATTAGTCTCGTTTTTCAGCTAAAAATAATTTCTATCTCACCCCTCCAAAATTATATCTCGTTTGCCTAAAATAAAATATTTTTCAGTGGCCTCTACAACGATTGTCCTATCTAAAGGTCATGAATTACACCTGATGCGCGTTAGAAAATTACCACAATTAAAATCTCAAAATTCACCAATCTAATTAGTCTCCTTTTTCAGCCAAAAATCGTATCTCATTTGCCTACAATAAAATATTTTTCAGTGACCTCTACAACGATTGTCCCATCTAAAGGTCACGTATTACAGCAAATCCGCGTTAGAAAATGACCGCAGTTAGAATCTCGAAATTCACCGATCCACCTGGGCTCCTTTTCCCGCCAAAATTCATTTCTGCCTCACCTCCCGGAATCATATCTCCTCGAACGAGCGTTTCGGTAAATCCTCGTCATCAGGTTCGCCGAAACTTGCACCGTATTGTCGCGAAATAACAATAAGAGATAGTCGCGTTACTCGGCGAACGCGAGAAGGCGGATTTCGAAATTCTCCGCTTTCCATTTGCATGGAACAGTCGGGTTATGCGTATTTTTCCTGCTCGATCCATCGAATCTTCTTAGTCACGATAACGTGGAATCGAAGAGGGCCGCCTCGCCACTTCCGAGTTATTCGTCCAGATCTAAAGATTTTGGAACGCACCCTGCCTCTGTATTTCCATACTCCGACGATTCGACTGGCTTCTCTGCTTCATCCCTTCGCCAGTATTCTCCTCCTTGCCCCTTCCTTCCAGCGTCTCCGATGCAAATTACAATATTCCGTTGCTGCTACTTCGAATATGAAAATATATGCGTCTACCGATCGACGTAACATGTGCGTTCTTTCGTCTTTGGAGAGGAGAAGAACAATGAACGATGGAGGGAGAGTCTTTTATTCTCTTTGCACACCTGTTTGAAGTTTCTTTCGCTTTGGAGGATATCGTGGGGCATTTTCATCTTTTGTCTTTCGCGGACGTTAGTTTTTGAGGGACTTTGAGCTTACTGTTTTCCGATGGTTTCAGAAATTTGAGGAAAATGTTGTTTAGTGGCTGTTTGTTGCAGGTTTTATTTTCGAGAGAGATTGAGAAATTAAATTTACAATGGTGTTATGTTAGGTGGTTATTTGTTAAAGTGAGAGGACAATTGCGTGAGACTTTAATTGGATCAGAGAAAGATAAAAGAAAATATCAGTAAATTAATTTTAATTAATTAATGGCAAATTAAAAAATGTATTTGGTATTTTACCAAATTTACAAAACACGTTATGTTTCAAAAATCAAATAAACCGTTATCCATTTACTTATGTCAGTCATAAAATCGCCCACGAAGTGATTAAAACCTCTGTTCATAAAATGAACCCTCTTATTCCGCTACAGTAAAATTTCAGGTTGAAATGCTTATTAATTTACAATATAATTCGACATATAATAGAAAAAATTCAAGAATAGGTAAAGAACAGAATTGTCAGAAATAAATTAGCTACTTTTAGCCCAGTTTGTTCCATCGGCTCTGTTAATTTCATGGGTTAAGAGGATAATTACAAGGGGTGAGTTTAGTTCACCTACATTCACGCAGATCGATCCCTTTCGACGATTGTTCAGCGATCGTGGAATTGGAAGCGGAAAATCGAAGGAGCGATTACAACCCGCATATTGAAAATCCGGTTACGTTTCACCAAGGGATAAGATCAGATAGGGTGAGTCTCATTATGGCAGAAGATAATATTCCCATAGGACTCACTGCTCCTCTCATGGGTGTCCTTCCTATTTCGTCCAATATTCCATACGAATTTATCCATATTTTGTCAAATTTCCCTCTCGCAAACCCCAAATTACAAAATTACAATTCACATTTTACATAAATTTGAAAATACAGTCACTCAAATTATACCAATTCTATTTTATTCCAATTTTAATAAAAATCTAAAGGGTAATTTCCGTAAAGTTTCACTGTTGGGATTTTGTAAAAACATTTCCTAATTTATTGTTTTTTTCGAGGCTGCTTCGAAGATGGAATTTTAATTTTAGTATGCGCACATTTATCCGGGATTTTTAGCAGCAACGTGACGTTGCTTTGGATTCTGCAAATTTTTAAAATTCTCACGGAATATTCCACGGGGTGGAAGATATTTTAGGAGAGAATTAAAATTTCTCTCCTCCAATCGTTTCGCAATGATAGGGATCGTACTTTCGTACAGAGTAATGTTTCCCACGCGACCGATAGGAGTGCAACTCTCCCCATCGAGGCGCGTATTTTTTTCTTCTTTTACCGTGGCAATATTTAGATAAACCATGGTACGTGAGTCGACTAGGAACAACCTACGGGAGATACGCTGAAAAACATTGTGCATTTTATCGTTAACTCTTTCTGTATCGGGGCCATGATTCCACGTTTGCCTGGAAAGTAACAATTTCTGGAAGAATAACGGCTCCAATTTGCGATATTAATTTTTATATCGAGTCTTTGATGTTGATTTAATCGAGGAAATTTCAGATGTTATAAATAGAACTTCTCGGACTTCTGAGAGCCGACGAATTAGGTAGCTTTGTCAAAAAGTGGTTTCTATCTTTGATCGTTAATTTATTGTTTCTTAGTCATAGATTTAGTTCTTCTTCCTAGGGTTATTTATTTTTTTAATTTTCTAGGAGATGCGATGAATGTAACAACGTTTTTTAGCATCTGTAATGTTTTATTTCTCCAGAGAGAATGACTAAACTGTGAAACTAATAAATATCTTAGAGATATTTTATAATATTTCACTTATATTGAATGATAGTTAATTTATTAATTTCTCGCATCTTTAATGCAATTTTTAATGCATCTTTAATGTAATTTCTTCTATTTTTTGATATTTTATACAAAATACCTCATTCAACCATCCCTTCCACCTCAAATTAATTTCCAATAGGATCACCGCTACCAGAAAACCCTTCTGCAAAAAATCTCTCTGCACAACACTTCCAAAAATTCACAAACCATCGTTAAAATAATCCAAACCGCTCATTCTGTCCCGCAAACAATATCCCACAACTCAACGAACACGGCAATTAATAGCAACACAATCGAGAGGAAGTTTCCACAAAGCCGGAGGACCCGGCGAAAGAGGACGGTCTCGGGGGTGATCAACGATCCAATTATTTTCAGTCTTTCCTCATTAGCTCCCTTTTCTCCCGGTAAGCAGTGCTGCCTGCGAGAATCGTTCCTCTTCCAACGCTGCCGTCGTGTTATCTAAATCGCGTCGAATATTTCCATGGTGGCGCGAATACCATAGATCCATTCTCTCTCTCTCTTCCTCCCCAACCCCGTGGCGTTCACCGTTAAAAAGCAACTCGCGTATCAATTTCACGGGACAACGCGGTGCATCGCGGGTGATCCGCCGTTGTGGATCGTCTTTTTGTTCGTGGCCGCTTAATATTGCTTGTCCCGCCGTAATCTCCACCCCCGACACCCTGTTTCCAACGTCCGACCACCCCGCGAACACCATCGCCCACCCTCTTTCGCTCCACTACGCCTGCCACCCCTTCGCGACAGTGGCGTAGAGTACGCTTTTACGGGGTGGTTTCGTTTTACTTTGAGAATTGGAGAATAGGGTTTTTTTGGGGGAATATTGGAGGGTGTGTGAGGGTGATTGCGAGTGCGTGGGGGTTTGGGTTGGGAAGAATTTTTGGGGATTAATTTTGTCTTTGGTTTGGGTGCTGTGGTCGAGTGAGTATTTTGGGAGATTGTTGCTGGAATTGTTTTGTTAATTTGGCGTTAGGGGAGGGAAATTGATGAGGTGCGAGTTTTAATTGGTAGATATTTGGTTTTAATGAGGATGTTTATAGTTTTAGGCGCCAGAGGATTTCTTGAGATATTTTGCCTTAGCTTTGATGGAAAATGTTTATTTAATCTTAGGCAATAGAGGGTATTTGGAGATATCATTTATTATACACTATTTTTATTGTAGGTGGACTTAGAATTACGAATCGTTAATGTTTAAGTCGTAATTTTGTTTATTCAGTTTAACCCCTTGCCCTACGACGTCTTTTGTCACTGGCTCCGCAATAACTGAAAATTAAATTGCTAAACTAAAAATATGTTAATGATTGCTGATATATTTTAGAATTTAACGCAATATTAATAACACAGAAATAATATTATCGAGTTCTGTTCCGCTGATATTTTTAATTTGATAATTTTTGAGAAGCTTCAAAATTTTCTGTTTCACCAATCGCATCGCGAGAGTCACTCGTTGTTGTAGGGCAAAGGATTAACAGTTTAATTAAGAAAAACTATTAAGTCTATTGAGAAAAACCTCACAATAAAAACTATTAAGTCTATTAAGAAAAACCTCACAAAAAAAATCACAATAAGTACCTTCCACACCTCTTAATCTACAACACAGAAGAACAAAACACCCCGAAAAAAGAAAACGGCCGAAAAAATTCATTTTTATTCCTAAACCCAGGAATCCGAATGAATGATTTGAACCAAAGAATGATTTTTCCGTTCCCTCAAAATTTCTCTTAATCCCACCATGAAAATTCCCAGTCCGCCGTCTCTCCGCCATTTCCCATAGCTTAAGAGTAGCGCGCGTTAAAGCTGTAATCGTCGTTTCCGTTCCGCAGCCGTTCTCCACGTTCGCCGCAGCGTTTCCGCGGTACTTAACGTAAGTCCATCGAGTTCGCCGTAGAAAATAAAGAAAGTCCGCGAGTTTTCGCTTCACGTCGAGCAGCGTCCCTCTCCTCTCGCACCATGGCGGCCAGTATCCTCGGTCGTATCGCCGGGACAATGTTATTTTACGGCGCGGTGAGTTTGAGCCTCTTTCATCCGACGACACGGCGATGCTCGGTCCGCGATTCCAATGGTGGTGGCGAGAACGGTGCTGGCGGACGATGATGGTGGTGGTGGTGGTTGTTGGTGATGGTGGTGGTTTCTAGCGGGCCGCCACACCCTCGCGGCTGTTGCCTCCGCCTCGCCCTCTGCGCAATGTTTAATCTGATCAACCGCGGATTATATCGGACAGCACCCTGCCGAGGAGGAAAAAATCATGGCAGCAACGTCCTGTGCTATGATCTTGCATGGTTCGATGATTCTTGGAGCAGTGGAAGGGAGGATTTTTTCCTTCTTGGGCTTTGGGGGCTTCTTTGGGGGTGGATGGACTTCCGAGGATATTTTTGGTGGCTTGAGATTCATTGGGGGTCTGATTTAATTTTAGTAGGCTTGGTGGTTGAAGGGGAATGCGTTTGCGGTAGGGTTGACCTTGGAAAGGTGTTTTTTGAGGAGTTGGATGATAGAGAAGAGGGGTTGCACCTTGTCGAGGAGAAAAAAATCATTGCAGCAACGTCCTGTGCTATGATCTTGCACGGTTCGATGATTCTCGGAGCAGTGGAAGGGAGGATTTTTTCTTTCTTGGGCTTTGGGGGTTCTTTGGGGGTGGATGGATTTCCGAGGATGTTTTTGGTGGTTTGAGATTCATTCGGGGTCTGATTTAATTCTAGTAGGCTTGGTGGTTGAAGAAGAATGCGTTCGAGGTAGGGTTGACCTTGGAAAGGTGTTGTGTGAAGACTTAGATATTAGAGAAAAGGGGTTGCACCCTGTCGAGGAGAAAAAAATCATTGCAGCAACGTCCTGTGCTATGATCTCGCACGGTTCGATGATTCTCGGAGCAGTGGAAGGGAGGATTGTTTTTTTCTTGGGCTTTGGGGGGTTTTTGGGGGTGGATGGACTTCCGAGGATGTTTTTGGTGGTTTGAGATTCATTCGGGGTCTGATTTAATTCTAGTAGGCTTGGTGGTTGAAGAAGAATGCGTTCGAGGTAGGGTTGACCTTGGAAAGGTGTTGTGTGAAGACTTAGATATTAGAGAAAAGGGGTTGCACCCTGTCGAGGGAGAAAAAAATCATTGCAGCAACGTCCTGTGCTATGATCTCGCACGGTTCGATGATTCTCGGAGGTGAGGAAGGGAGCATTTTTTCCTTCTTGGGGTTTGAGTGGTTCTTTGGGGGTGGATGGACTTCCGAGGATGTTTTTGGTGGTTTGAGATTCATTGGGGGTTTGATTTAATTCTTAGTGGTTGAAGGAGAATGCGTTTGAGGTTGGAGTTGACCTTGGAAAGGTGTTTTTTGAGGAGTTAGATGATAAAGAAAAGGGGTTGCACCCTGTCGGGGAGGAAAAAATCATTGCACCACCATCCTGCGCTATGATCTTGCACGGTTCGATGATTCTTGGAGGAGTGGAAGGGAGGATTTTTTCTTTCTTGGGCTCTTTGGGGGTGGATGGACTTTCGAGGATGTTTTGATTGGTTTGAGATGCTTTGGGGACTGATTTAGTTCTAGTAGGCTTGGTGGAATGCGTTTGGAGTAGGGTTGATTCTGGAATGGCGATTTAGAGGAAACGAGAGAAAGTTGAAAGGCGGATTTTGATATTTCTATAATGTTGTAATTTTTGCGAAGTAAGATCCCATAACGCGAAGTGTATCGTCTGAAAACGGGTCGCCAATTGGAGCCGACGAAATTGTAGAAGGATAAAGAAGTCTTGCCTTTTTATTAGATCAAACCGAGTGTGACCAAGCTGTACGTTCAACTTGACTCGGTCACTCGGCTCCTGTCCGACCGAATAAACGTCTTTTTGCCTTATACCGAGGGCCACCCCCTTTTCCGACCATCCCCGGGGCACTTTTTTACGTCATCGGGAGACCCTGGTGTCCCGACAGCATTTTATCCAGCAACGTGCTCTCCTCCGGGTTCTCAATATCATTTTTCTTCATCCACTTCCAAATTCTCCTGCGGATTCCCTCTTAAATCTTCGTCTTTGAAATTAATACTAAACCCTCTCGAAACAGTCGATGCAGCTATTAATTCTTCTCCTTCTTCTCTTATATTTTTCAGCTTTTAACTGCTATGATCAGTTCTCCTGCGGTAAACAGCATTGAAAAATAATTTAGAAGAAATTAATTAAAACTCCAGTCCTCCAATTGCAACCCCAATTCTTTCATTTCATATTCTCCGCAGCCCCTCAACTTTCTACCTGCAGTCTTTTCCTACAATTTCTACCCCTAATATATTACATAATATATTAAATATAATATATTATATTTAAAATAACTTTTATCTCCAAAGTAAAATAAAATATTTAAAAAATTGCAAAGTATCACGCGCTCCGAGTACTTTTTGTCAACTGTTAAATGATTCATTTAAAAAACAGCAAACACTTTTTGAGGTGCCTGACATGAATAACAACTCGCACCACGAGTCAATCGAATGCACTCCAAAGGCAGATATTTTCCATGAATCGACGGCGATGCAGTGGAAAATGCAGGGGAAATACATCGGCTATGGGAAAGGCAATAGCCACTGTTCGATATATCGCCTCGGCACCTTTCCTCCGCCACTTATTGCAACGGCGATGGCGTCGTCGTAACTCGATTTTGCGTTCCATCTGAGACGCTGAAAGTCCCTCAGGCCTGCTCCTCAATAAGGCAATTCGCTGACCCGAATTGACTCTATTGCCACGGGAAGAATGACTTTCGAAGCGATATTTCGCTCGTTGAAAATAATCAAAGAGACTGCCTGCTCGGACGGAGAAGCTCCTCTGATATCCCTCTTTCTGAAACGTTTGCAGACGCTTCGAGAAAAAGCCTTTTTTATAGCAACCTTGCGGATTTTAGAGGGATTTTTGCTTGACATTTTTCTTAGGTCTTTTGAGGAATGGCTAATAGTTTCGATCGGACTTATTTTTTGAAAAAGAACTGACAATTATTATATCACATTAAAATCATGGAGTACTCTTAATTTTATTCGGCTCTTCTTGTGACTAGGCTGCAAATTTATATTTTTTTGTGGGGAATTTTGAAGTGTATATATTGTTTAATTTTTAATTTCGATAAACATTATATGAATCTACAGTTAGAGAAAGATTAAAATACTTAAAAATAAAAGAAAACTTTCGAATTAATATTTTTGCTCGTCGTTTTACCTCAAGCCAAAAAATTTCTTTCAATAAAATTAACACTCTTCCATTTGAACATCAAATCGATGCCTTTTTTTAATTCGCGTGGACGAAAAGCCCAAAGAATATTGCAAATAAAAAGAGGAGTCGTCGATCTTTTGAGCACCGATCAAATATATGCGCAAAAGCCATCAGGGATCACGTTGTTATTCTCCATGGGGAATAAAGGCTCGAACAGTGAGGAGTAGCTGATCCAGGATCCTTATCTCTCCATAAAGCTTAATCCTCGGATGCGAAGGCGCTCGTGCGCTAAAAAGTATTTTACGAGCTGCTTATACGTTTCAGCGGTCACCCTGACACCGAATCCAATTTTCCCGATAGGATCTTTAGTAGGGATCAGGTGTTAAAGGTCCGAGCATCCCCCATAGACTTTCCTCCTATTTATATCACCGCGCGATCATTATGGTTTCTGTATATTACGCGTGGCACGTTCCCATACACAAATCCTCTCTCGATCGAGGACAAGATTCTCCTCTTTTTAATCCTTTTTTATTTGCCAGGCATTTCAACTCGAACCTACTAAATAAAAATCGAAGCATTTAACTTCAAATCACCACAGTCGACTTTGGAATATCACAATGATTTCGTATCTTTATATAAATATTTCTCGGTGCCCATAATTATCCTTATTGTTAAATGAAGAAGAATAATCAACAAAAGAATTTTTTTTGGGACTGTTATCATTTAGGTGATGAAAAATTGGAAAGTTAATGCGAAGCGGAAAATCGATGGCTTTAACTTCAAATCACCACAGTTTCTTCAGCCTTTGCGCTGCTATATCAAAGTAAACTAGAAACAACTTTTTATTCTAATTAATATTCTATCTATTAAACGTCGACTTTGAAATATTACAATGATTTGGTATCTTCACATAAATATTTTTCGGTGCCTATGATTATCCCTATTGTCAAATGAGAAGAATAATCAACAGCAGCAAATTCTTTGGGAAAATCATTTAGCTAATGAAAAATTGGAAAGTTAATGCGAAGCGGAAAATCGATGGCTTTAACTTCAAATCACCACAGTTTCTTCAGCCTTTGCGCTGCTATATCAAAGTAAACTAGAAACAACTTTTTATTCTAATTAATATTCTATCTATTAAACGTCGACTTTGAAATATTACAATGATTTGGTATCTTCACATAAATATTTTTCGGTGCCTATGATTATCCCTATTGTCAAATGAGAAGAATAATCAACAGCAGCAAATTCTTTGGGAAAATCATTTAGCTAATGAAAAATTGGAAAGTTAATGCGAAGCGGAAAATCAATGGCCTTAACTTCAAATCACCATAGTTCCTTGAGCCTTTGCACTGCTATATCAAAGTAAACTCGAAACAACTATTTATTCTAATTAAAATTCTATCTATTAAACGTCAACTTTATAACATCGCAATGATTTGGCATCTTCACATAAATATTTCTCGGTGCCTATAATTATCCCTATTGTCAAATGAAGAAGAATAATCAACAGCAGAAAATTCTTTGGGACTATTATCATTTAGCTGATGAAAAATTTGAAAGTTAATGCGAAGCGGAAAATCGATGGCCTCAACTTCAAATCACCACAGTTCCTTAACCCCCTGCCATTTTTGTTGTGACTGAATATGCAATAACTCGGAATTAATTGCTGAAATAACAATCCATCCCTGATTTCTGATATAGCGTATGACTTAACGCAATATTAAATAGCATAGAATTAATTTTATTTTATCCTGGCCTACTGATATTTTGAATTTAATAATTTTTTAAACACTCCAAAATTGACTATCCCATTTCTCGCGTCACGAGCGTCGCGAAAAATCACGAAAATTTGTTGGGATAATTATCATTTAGGTGAGGAAATATTTGAAAGTTAATGCGAAGCGGAAAATCGATGGCCTTAACTTCAAATCACCACAGTTCCTTGAGCCTTTGCACTGCCGCGTCAAACTAAACTCGAAACAACTTTCTATTCCAATTAACAATCTATCTATTAAAAATTCTATTTCCCAAAATAGGAAGAACCTTTCAATTAAGAAGGTAGCGACACTTGAAATGTAAAACCCCATAGAATCTGCAGTCATTCCGATTGAAAATTCACGTCTGTCTCGGACGGTATATCGCCATATTTTAATATTTCCCGTTCCAGGCCGTCGTAGCGGGGGCCAGATAAAATGCTTTACGACTCCGAGGAATTAACCCTTGATTTCCGGGCATTACTCTCGCCGCGGAGTCTCAGCGAGATAAAGGGGTGGCTCCTTCCTCCTTACTATCTTCCTGGCATAATGGCCGACGAAGAAGGGCACCGTTCATCGCGGAAGATATAATGGAGCCACACCGTGCCTCCTCCACGGCTCTGTACACTCGCGATTTATGGTTTCTTTTATTTAGGGAAATAATGGAGCAAGGTTAGCGCGGTTCGCGGACGCCCCGAGCGTCATTCTTGTACTTTGCTGTCTCGTTCCTGTATCGGGAGAATGATCGGAGTTCCTTGGAAGAAGAAAGTCTTCTTGATGCGGTGAAATATTTTTTTAATTTCTGTGCTGCTCGATTTTGAGAATCAGTGAGGCTCAACACTTTAACTGACGGCGTTACGCGTATTGTATTTAAATATAGTGGATGAGTATTTTGGAAATAGGGAAATCAGGAGGTGAAAAAGCTGATTAGTTAAGTAATTCAGATTTTAGGAGATAGAAGTGGTGTATTTACTGCGTGGCTCCACTGGCAATTTTAATTTTTGACCGCCTTGGTAGTTTTAGTGTTGGAGGGGGCATCTAGTTAGAGGATGTGTCTGCTGTTAGTTATTGGAAAGGGGGGCTGAAATTTTTTAATTTTCTTGGTATCCCAGGGAATGGAGGGAAGATTAGAAATTTAGGAAATTTGAAAGTTAAGAATTTTCTGAAACTGTAGCGAATACGGAGTTAAGGGCTCTGACTGCCAAGTAGAGAGAAGAAGACAATATTTGATGTCAGTTATTGGAAAAGGTGGCTGAAATTTTTGAATTTTCGAGGTATGTCAGAGGATAGAGGGAAGATTAGAAAATTGGGAAATTTGAAAATTAAGAATCTTCCGGAAACTGTGGCGAATACGGGGTAAAGACCTCGGACTCCCAGATAGAGAGATGAATATAATATTTGGTGTCAGTTATTGGAAATTGTGGCTGACATTTTTGAATTTTCTTGCTACCTCAGGGGTTAGGGGGAAGATTAGAAAATACGAAAATTCGAAAATTTGAAAATTAAAAATTCTCCGTAAACTGTGGTGAATACAGAGTTAAGGGCTCGGACTACCAGGTAGAGAGACGAAGATAATGTTTGCTGTCAGTTATAGGAAATTGCGACTGACATTTTTGAATTTTCTTGGTGTCTCAGAGGTTAGAGGGAAGATTAGAAAATTACGACAATTTGAAAATTAAGAATTCTCCGGAAACTGTGGTGAATGCGGAGTTAAGGGATCGGACTGCCAAGTAGAGAGAAGAAGATAATGTTTGCTGTCAGTTATTGGAAATTGCGACTGACATTTTTGAGTTTTCTTGGTGTCTCAGAGGTTAGAGGGAAGATTAGAAAATTCGAAAATTTGAAAATTAAAAATTCACCGTAAACTGTGGTGAATACAGAGTTACGGGCTCAGACCAGCAGGTAGAGAGAAGAAGATAATATTTGCTGTCAGTTATAGGAAATTGCGACTGACATTTTTGAATTTTCTTGGTGTCTCAGAGGTTAGAGGGAAGATTAGAAAATTGAGAAATTTGAAAATTAAGAATCTTCCGGAAGCTGTGGCGAATACGGTGTTAAGGACTACGACTGCAATTCAGGCGGACCAAATACAAATTTCCGTAACCTCTAAGCGACTTATGCACAATTATTTAATGCACCACAGCCTCGGTGGTTCGCAGCCCACCTAAAACACTAGATCCTCGACGAAACGGCTACAGCTGTCGAATCCGAAATGCGAGAACAACAATAACAACGCAGAAAATGCAAGAAAACGCAAAGAGAACTCCATTAAATTCAAAGACGTACGATGATAAGAGCTTCATCCCTTTCACTGTTACATTATTTCCCCGGAAGATCGATGATTCAACGGAAGAGGATGCTTCCACGATGCAGATCTCCTTGAAGGAACATGTTTCATCCCCGACGTTGGATCCATTGCATCTGCATTGCCGCGTGTCTTTCGCACAGTCTATGCACTCTCGACACCTTGCGTTTCTCACCCCCGTGAAGGCGGAAGAAGAGCAGGGGTAGGTGCTAGGTCCGCCGACTCGGTATCAATATTCATCAGCGTCCTATGTTCGGCTGGCTCAAATTCGTAGGATTAGCCGGAAACTTCGCGCCTCTCCCTCCGTTGCATGCAGTGTGTGCTGTCACGCGGGGTGAGAAAGGGGTGGTTTCATGGCGAGAGAGGCAGAGAGGTAGATATCGGGCTCTGGCGAGAGAGAAGCTTGGAGAGAGAGAGGGTGGAATAGGAGCGAGTCGGTGCTACGAGGGGTGAGAGACCGACAGAGGATTGGGGGAGAGGGAAAGAGCGAGAAATCTGGAGTTCGAGATAGATGCCGAGGGTGGGAGAAAGAGGAAGCGGGGGTGCGAGAGAGCTCAAGAGAGAAATAGGAAGACAGAAGTAGGGGTGCGAGAGAGCTCGAGAGAGAAAGAGGAAGCGAGGGTGCGAGAGAGCTCGAGGGAGAAAGAGGAAGCGAGAGTGCGAGAGAGCTCAAGGGAGAAAGAGGAAGACAGAAGTGGGGGTGCGAGAGAGATCTAGACAGAAAGAGCAAGATAACAGAAGCGAAGCTGCGAGAGAGCAAAAGAAAGAGCAAGACAGAGAGGGGATTCGAAGCAGATCTAGAGAAAGAAAGAGCAAGACGGATGAAGAGTGAGAGAAGGGATGCAAGAGGCAGCGAGAGACGGAGAAGGAGCAAGAGAAATCCAGAAACCGGAAGAAAGAGTAAGACAGAAGCAGCAAGATAGATCCATAGAGCGAAAGAAACAGCAAGTTACAAGCGAGACAGACCACCCCATAGATCCAGAGAGCAAAAGAAAGAGTAAGGCAGAGGGACGAAGAGACAGAGAAACGATGAGTAAGAGAGGAAGGCAGAGAGAGGAACAGTGGCATTCACCGTGATGCTCCCCGCGGTATTCTAATCCGAGTAGGCGGCCGTGTGTGACGTCATATTGCATAACAATTAATCAACGGGCGATAACAGCTAGCCCGGTCGACGGAGTGGGAAGCCCTGATAATCATTTCACCGGGCAGCTTAAAGTGCCACTAGTTAACGCTAAGCCGATTTAAAAGCGATTTAATATCCGGAATATTATACGTAGGTCCTCCACGGACGTGCGAGCGCGGTTAACTCGACAAACGCGATCGTGTTCGGATAGATCCTCGCTGCCGGATATTCTTCCGGGTTCCTCCTTTTTTTTCAAATTCTCGTCGAGCGGGGGTGGAGACTCAGATGCCGGTTGTTGAAATATGCGAATGGATCTGAAGCTGGGTTAGCTGAATGAAGAAAGGGGTATATTGGTGAATGAATTTCTGGGTTGGTAAATAAAAAAATGTGTTGCAAACAAATTAATGTTTGGTAGATGTGCAAATAAATGACTAATGTACAGCTGGACATCTAGATTGCTGAATGTTGGAGGCCGACTGATTTTAAATATTTTTTTATGATACCAATATTTTTTATGAGCCACTCCGAAGTGACTCTGATCCCAAACAGGATACACTGTTTATTTTTGGTCATATATTGATTTTTCTGAATATTACAAACTTATCAATGAGACGACACAGAAATAACATTCGCCTTTTCGGAATCCCAGTCACAAGGGTCAGAGTTTCCTAACCTCCCAGCACACTAATTTAGAGTCCTTGAAAGGACGGCCTAAGGCTCGTAGAGAAGACAGTTTTTAGTTTGCAATTCAGCTACGAAAATATACCACCGGCCTGCGTCTCTTATTTCGTTTGTATCCGAAAATTCTCGATTTTTTTTCTTATAACAAAATTGTCGGTCACGTATCACGGAAACATCATTATAAAGGTGTCAGAAGTGAGACTCCAACAGTTGTTTGGATAGGTGAAAAATGAGATAGTTTATTTATTTATATAAGAAGCATCTGTTTGATGAAGTAAAATGGTGGATGGGCAAATAAATTAGACAAAGGGTGAAGAAGAATTGAGGAGGGGTAGTTAGGTGTAGAAAAAAATAGATGGAATACCAGGTTGATAAGTATCTAAATAAATAAATAAATTTATAGGGAATAGGTACCTATATAAATAAGAAGGATGAGAGAAAAGGATTCAGAAAAGATTTCTCCAGGAGTTGGCTAACGAAACTAACCCCGATGGCCGAAAGCCAGGCACACTTCTTCTTTTGCCACCCCCTCTTTCCTTCTTTTAACCCTCGCGCGAGAACTACCCTTTAATACATCGCTGGCGAACTTTTTTCCTCGACTTTCGACTATTTCTCGTTTCCGCCGAATTCATACGTTCCGAGGTGTCTTTGGATAGCCGAGTTAAATGGTTTGTAAAAGTTTGCGACGCCTTTGCATACGCTATGCCAGAAACGAATGCGGGGGAATCTGAGAAGAGAAGCTGGAGGAAGCTGAAATGTGAATAAAGCAACTGGGATAGATGAAGCAGCTAATAAATTTATTGTCAAGGTATTTGCGACCGATTGATTGCTCAACCTTTGAAATGTCGTGAGAAATTTAATTGTACTTTGGAAAATTTATTTAACATTGTCATACAAGCTGATAACTCCGTTGTCAGGGAAATCCGGTGTATTTTTATATTTTTTTATATTGTGAAACATAATGCTAAAATGTATACGTTTCTTTTTTAATGGCAAAGCAAGATTTTCAATTAATTATTAAGAGAATTATTAATTATCCTGGAGCAGCTGAAAGCTCTCAGTAAAAATGGCTCGGAGTGCAAAGGGTTAATAATATTAGCAATTTAATTTTTTAGTAGCTTCAGCGTGGATAGAACTATATAAGTAATGCTTTCTCTGCTGTAATTTTGCAGAATGTTTTGGAATTTTCTATATTGTTCCACTTTGTCTATATTTACAAAATTTCACTAGTTTCCACGACGAGAATTTCGTCATTTTATCGAAATTTTTCTGAGTACCTCCAGTTGTTGCTATTACTGGATAAAATTAAATAACAAACAATGCAGAATTTGGAATTTAACTTCATTTAGATGGTAGAAAATGAAGTAATCTGTATCACAGTTTCTTCGAAATACGCCTCTCGACTTGAAAGTAATTAAATTTACTACTCGAGGAGTTTGAATCTTAACGAGACTCTTACAACGCGTTTCTTTCGACACCATGCCGCTAATAAACTGTGGCACCAGCCACATGCTAATGCATAATACCGATCAAACAACTGTTTAAGCAGACCCGAGAGTTAAGTGCACCCTATTCTTCGACGTGCACCCCTCCGCCCTGCTTCTGTGCTTCCAGCCGCCGCCGACCGGGTTGTTTTTGCCGAATGAAATGCGGCATCCCGGAGAATCCCCGTCGAGAATCTTTTATGCTTCGTTTTCCTTAGTTTTTACTTAAAAAAGACATCATTGATTTATGAAGATGTGAATTTTGACGTCAACAAAATTTCCCGAGGCGAAGTTTTCTTGAGGACAGAATTTTACAACAGAGATCTAAGAGACATTTATACACGTAAACTTCACCTGACAAACTTTTATTCTTATAAAATCCTTCAAAAATATGCAATTCAAATCCAAAAAAAAATTATTCCCTACTGCTGCAGCCATAGCTCACAAAAATCAAAATAGAATATAAAATCCACATCGCAAAAATATCCAAATTATTAATAAAAATTACAACATGCCATTCCTTTACCATCGCACTCTCCAAACTAAATCTACCTAAAATCCCAAACACCCTCCAAATCCAAAACTACAAAGTACATCCATAAAAGTGAATCGAACTTTCCAAAAATCGCGCCAGAAAAATGCAGAAAATAATTTCATTTTGCAAATGACGAGTTAAAATCTCACACTACACGATTCATCCACCGAAGGACCACACAGGTTCTTCCAAGTGGAAAAAATATCCAAATTACCAGGAAAATTACAAAATACCATTCCCTTATCATCACAGTCTCCAAATCAAATCCATCTAAAATCCCAACCACCCTCCAAATCCAAAACTACAAAATAAATCCCTAAAAATGAATCGAACTTTGCAAAAGTCGCGTCAGAAAAATACAGAAAATAATTTTATTCTGAAAATGACGAGTTAAAATCTCACACTACACGATTCATCCACCGAAGGATCACGACAGGTCCTTCCAAGGAGCAAAAATATCCAAATTACCAGGAAAATTGCAAAATACCATTCCCTTACCATCAAACTCTCCAAATCAAATCCACCTAAAACCCTAAACACCCTCCAAATCCAAAACTACAAAATAAATCCCTAAAAATGAATCGAACCCTCCAAAAGTCGCTTTAGAAAAATACAGAAAATAATTTCATTTTGCAAATGGCGAGTTAAAATCTCACACTACACGATTCAAGCATCGATTCATCCACCGAGACGAATTTCCACCGAAGGATCATGGCAGGTCCTTCCAAGGGGATGATCAGGGTCAATAGTTTCGCCGTTGTACGTTCGCATATATCCCATCTTCGTGGGCCGCTGATTGAGGACAGATGCACGAGCAGGGGAAGTGCACTGTGCAGGGCATGGATGAGGGTACGACCGATCACAATGACCCCCGAGAACATAATGGCGCACTGGCTCTCTTCAGCTGGGCCAATGCCGACCCGAAAATCACTCGGCTATGACAAAGAGCTGTGTTCGCGCTCCCGCAAATATGTTGTAAATACGAAAAGACTCGGGGACGTGTCTCTCGCTGGGAGAAGGCTGCTGAATCGGAGATTTCAGAGGTCCTGATACCTCTTTGATGTTTTTCAGAGGGTGGATGTTTGTTATGCAGGGTGGAAGTTCTCGTTGAGATGGTTTTAATGAGAGGTGAATGCCGCAGATTTTTGGTGAGTGATGATTTGGGGATTTTTTGGCGGTGGATTTTTTTTTGGGGTGGTTTTTTGATGGGATTTGGGAGATGGAGACTTGTGGAGTTGAATATGTGGTATTTTGTTTTTGAGGGATAGTGAGATCTTGAAGTTTCTTCAGGTTGCGGATCTTTTTTAACCCTTTGCCTTACAATAACGTGTGACACTCGTGACGGTGTAAATGAAATTGGAAATTTTGAAGTTTTCCAAAAGGTATTACATTGAGAATATCAATCAGTCACGAGACGACCGAATTGTTTCCAGAATATTCATTTTGCGTTCAATTGTACGAAATATCAGAAATCAGAAAGAAATTTTGATTTCAAGAATTTATTTTGAGTTATTGCACGTACAGTCGAAATAGAAGTCGCAAGGCAGGGGGTTAAGGGTGATTGATATTCTTGATAGGAATTGAGATATCTCTGAGAGTAGAATGCAGCGTTGGACTTCTAAAAGGTACTTAGACCTCTAAACATTGTTTAGTGGATATCAGAAACTTCAAAATATAATTTAACTATCTCTGACCGAGCAACCCTAATCATCCGATGTCCTTCCATCTTGAAACTAGTCGATCTCCCCGACAACCCTCTTCCGAACAAGACTCAAAAGCGTAAATCCTCCATCCCCCAATTACCCAAAATCATTGCGAATCATTGAAATTACCCCCGGAATTTCCAGTTTCTCTGCGTAAAATCAAACCAGCAGTGTCGAAAAAAAAATGCAGCAACACCCACGATGCAATCGATCCGCAACCCGGCAGGGCGGTTCGTTTCCATAAAATCTGTTGCTCGCGCTGCCGGACGAAATCCTAATTAAACGGCAGATTCGAATTCACCGGTGGTCCACGTACAAGCTTAATCCCGGGAAAGCGCCGATAATATCGATCGATGCTTCGAGTTAATTAAATTAAAATACTCGTATAATAGCGCGCCAGATGGCACGGCCAGAACATACAACCTGGTATTGAGTACTGCTTCACCCCTCGGCAACCCCCACCCCTGGGCTACACCCCATAATACGTAACTCGTTTAGTCTTGTGCAGGTTGACAAAAAAGCAAGGAGGGCGGAACTGCAGCGGGATTTCGCCTGGCCAAAGTATTTAGGGAACCCTTCTTTCATTCTTGCGACCCGGTCTTTTGTCCGTGGGACTTTCTTCTGGGAGGTGGAAATTTGGAAATACATTTGGAAATGAGGACGTTGCGGTTTCTCCTCGGCGAGGAGGTGAGGTCGACGATTAGGCATCTGGTGGAGGAGATGCAGGGTTGTGCAGGGTATTTTAAAATTATTTGTCATGGATTTCAAGTGTTATTTTCTACTTTCGGTCGAATGGCGATTTGTAAAAAAAAAAATCCACCGCAAAATTCGCGAGAGAACGTTTCGTTTCTGACCTATGGTTCCTCTCAGACCTTTTACCTATGCAACAAGACGAATGCGATGAGCCAATAAAAAAAATCAGTTAACGTTTGTTCTTTTTTACAAATCTCCATCCAACCGAAGGTGTAGAACAACTCTTGAAAGCCATGGCAGATAATTTTGAAACACCCTGTACTTGGAGAATGTTTTTGAAAGTTTGGAGATCAGTTTGGAAACGAGGATAACTTGGTCGTCGAGGAGGTGAGGTTGAAGGTGAGGTTTTTGGCGAAGACATGCAAAGTTGTACTTGGAGAACGGTTTGGTAACGAGGATATTCCGGTTGTTTCATGGTGACGAGTTTCTGACGCTGAGAATATTGTAGTTTCTTATTTTTGATTTTATTTTTATTTATTCTTATTCATTCCTAAAGAACTGCATTGTTTTATAATAGCACACCTGTGGTATATTTAATAAATATACAAATATATGATAATTTGGTGAGCAAGACAAGATGTAAATTTTTGAAAGGACCATCAAAGTGTTGCCATAAACATCTGAGAAACCCTCCAGCGAAATTAGTAATAAGTTGCCGTCGTAAAGGGAACCATAAAGCTACTCTCGTTCAAAGTTACTGTTTTTAAACCTCGAAGGCTTCCCTGATCAAAGATAACTTTAACTTTTCTAATAAAAAATACTTGAATTTTGTTACCAGAAATTAAAGAATCTCGATAAATCTTAACATGGACTGCAAGATAAAGGAAATACCTGCTGCAGGGAATAGGACTCGAGATGATACGCTCCTGATTACCTATTTACCAATGACAATCGAATGGTTATTTAGTTTCATGGGGTGAGAATCGAACCGCAGTTTAGCATTACGCAGGCCGAAGGCAGGTCGTTAGCGGCGTTGTCGCAACATATGCGCACGGCAGGCTCCATATGGGCCACCATGGACCCAAATACGAAGTCCCCGAAGTACCCCCATGACGAGGGATCGATACCATTTCGCTCCTTAATCGGTCAGCTTTTGCGGCTTTCCGCAATGTTTCCCGAGTCTTCTTCTATTTGGAGAATAGGAGGACGTTCTGTTCAAGCAAACCTTTGATGTTTGCGGAAAAAATTATCTTACGCATTCTAAATGTTCGTTCACTCAACAACAGATTAAAACGATATTAAACTAGATCGTCATATTTACCATTTTATCTTCAAATATTCAAACTTTAAGGAGGTACGTGAAAAGTTGGATTTTCCAAAGCAATATTGCTATTCATAAAAAACCAAAACATCGAGAAATGTAATGAATATAGAGCTAAAGGATCGAACTCTCAATCAGTGGGTCTAAATTCAACCCTTCGTCACCTCCGACAGATTTTTCTCAATTATTCCTAAAAACATTGCTTTCATTGTCCAAAGTCCATCTCAAACTATAACTCCGAAAACAAATTACAACAGCTAAATCCAAGATGCAAAACAACAACATAGAGGCAATACAATGTAGTATGCAAAATGCAATGCACATCAGAACCCGATTTCTACGAGCATCGCGGTCGCCGTCGACTTTAATCGTTTGAGTCCCAAGGAGCGCGACCGCGCTCTTCAGATTTTGCTTCGAAAAGTCCCAGTACTCGGTTGAGACAAGCGCTATCGCGCTGCTCGGGTTTTTTCGACCGTGTTCTTTTAAAAGCCTCTGGGACTTCTTCCTATAACCATCGCTCCACCGTCATAGACACCATCCACGGATGAGTTTCTGCGGCAAGTCTACTTATTGTTAGCAGTACGCTTCACCATAGTCGACTTAATTGCTCAAAGTTCGCCTAATACTATAACGCTCATAAGAAATGACAACAGATAGATCCAAAATGCAGAAAAATAGCGTAGAAGGAACACAATGTTAAGCTGCGCATCAGAACCCGATTCCCACAAGCATTGCGGTCGCCGTCGACTTTAAATGCGACCATATGATGAGGGCGGCTAAAAACCTGATATTTTCTATAACCATCGCTCCACCACGATAGACACCATCCATGGATGAGTTTGTGCGGCAAGTGCACGTAGCAGTGCGTACACCATGAAGCTCAAGAGACCCCCGTGGAGAGGGTACGCGAGCAGCGAGCAGGTTGACTAGCTTTGTCCATGCTCGATGATGACGATGGGGTCGGTCTCCGCACAGATGGGCCGCTAATCTCATTGAAAACTCATGAGGACTCTCAGGGTGGGGGTGGATCTAGGGGAGAGAGCGAACCCAGGGGTGCACGCTGCGCCCAGAAGTCTATGCGAGTCCTTTCCATGGGGGCCAAGCACCGTGCCAACCACCATATGTCCTACGTATATGCATACGAGGATAAATGCGTGATGTGTGCTTGCGAGAATATGTCGCACACTTTTCTTGCTTCGGTACAATGGGGCGTCGCCGTCGATGTCGAGGCTTTGGGTCGAAAGTCTCGTATGGTGTTTGGAAAGGTATTTCGTTGGTAATCGTGAAGGATTGTCATTGATTTTTGGAGAGGATCAGGGAGGTCGGGGGATTTCGTGGAGATGTGGTTGCCTTGTAGTTTGGGTTATGATTATTTTGTTTAGAGGCAGAGTTTTAGGTGGATTCTAAGCTACTTGAAATTCTGGCTCATGATGTATTGTGGTTAATGATAATTTAGAAATGTGCTCGAGAGGTCACGGCAGTTTAAACTGTGATCGATTGGATTTCTGGGCCTTAACTTCATAGTCGTATCAAATTTCACTGATGAATACTTCAGAGATTTCGTTAAAATTGTCAAAGAAAGGTCCGCGAGTAATTCAAATATTTTACGCTTGAAACTGATGAGGTTCACTCAAGGTCAGAAGACGCAACTTCAGTCGGGAGATGAAAATAATAAGCTCCCCCAATCAAAATATAAATTTCATAGTGCAGAATTGCTTTCCAATTCGCTTCTAAGAATCTGCGTATGTCGAGGTCTCTCCGTACCCTTTGACTCTTTTTCTGAGAATCTCATTCCAAAGACGAGAGCCTCGTTTTCCGCCCACTCCGATCATCGCTACCACGTTGCCATATGCATATTTAGGGTCTGTGGGATGTGACAGGAGCACTCCTATAAAAAAGAACTTAGGTGAAAAGGACGTGGAAAAGAATTAACATCAGCGACGATCCAGGATATCTCCGCTGTTAAGCTACTCATGTGAGGCTGACTTCTGGTGTCCAAAAGTTCCGAGAGGCTTCCTTTCAATTATTATTTAACATATTACAATCTTGGCTGTCCGAAAGCAACCTAAAACTGTAAATTCTAAGCCTGCGATCATAATAATTGCAGACGAAACATACGAAAGAAAGGAAAGAAAAAGAAGTCATGCTGATCGAAAATCGTTTCATCCTTTCTTACGGGTGAAATAAATTGCAGCTTTCGATGCAACGATAAGACAAGGTTCTAATTCGACGTAGAACGAGCCAAGTTAAAAATTATATGGATGATCGACCGAAGTGCATCCATGGTGCAACGCTTTTTGGAGCATATGCGCAAGGTATACGGTTTCGCTATCTGCCGATCCACCAATTGTCCGTTCATCGCCCCTAACTGTGCTGTCACAAGCAATCATGCCAGATCTTCCGAGACTCACCCTCGTTCGGTCCACGTAATCGGCTGCTTCTAACCACCCCACCTGATCCTATCCCGGAATACCTGCTCGTGGCTATTAACACGGCAGATTTGACCGGCAACTTCCTTTTATCCGTAAACTTGCGAGTTTTAGCTCTAAGAAGCTGACAGCAATTGAGATTAAGAGGACAAGATGTGTCACTGATCTTCGTTGTTTTTAAATTGAATGCTCCTGACCCTTGCGGCACCAGGGGGGCCGGAAAGTAATGTCTTTTCTACAGATATTTGCCTCAAAAACAATTTGACTTTTATCGATTCATCATTGAAAATTCGCACACTAGATGACAAAAGGTTGTTGATAACGAGGGTTACATCATTCATTAAAAATAAAATCTTGTTACGAATATATTTGTTTGTATTTAATGTAAAAAAAGGACATTACTTTCCGGTCCCCCTAATATATTATATAATATAAAGAAAGTTTGGGAGTTGAAGTTTTTTTAATACCTAATCTCGAGGAAAATGTTTATCTAATAAACAATTTCGGTATTTTATATCACTTCATACCATTTTATATCCATTTCATGAGAACTTCCAAAAAAGATGTGCTGATCGAGATGAAGTTTCTAATATTATTCTAGGTAATGTGAAAAGAGACTTTTTGTGTCTAGTTGGACACTTCGAGTGTTATTGGTTATGAATTATTAAAATCTCCTCAGTCTATCCCAGCTGAGTTCTACTGTGCTCAATTAAAAGAAACAAATCCTATGTATTTTTATTGTAAATAACGTTCGCATTGCAAAACAAAAACGATATTTCCTTCCCATTTACCTAATAAGAACGTCTTACTTAAAGTCTGTTTCTCATTTTGACAAAATTGCCACTGAAAGGATTAACCCTTTGCACTCCGTTCTCGCCGCAGCGGCGACATTGGAACAGAATCTGATAACTCCGTTGTCAGATAAATCCGGGGTGTTTTTACAGTTTTTTATATCGTAAAACATAAGTTTAAAATATATACGCCTCTTTTTCAATGGCAAAACAAGATTTTCAATTTTCTACAGATGTATAATCGCAACGTGTAAATAGTTCTGGAGCAGCTGGTAGCTTATAGTAAAAATTACTCGGAGTGCAAGGGGTTAAGAAAGTAGAAATTCAAGTAACGAAAATTGCAAGGAAATCCTGCTACAAATTTTCAAAACGGGTTACCTTCGAAAAGTAGAATACCAGTATAAAAGTGCCACTGAAAAATGATCTTCTCAGATAGTCCGAAACGTACGTAAAAAATTCACAATCTTACAAAAATCCCCCCAACCCTCCGACCCAATCTTCTTCCCAGAAAGACTGCGACTCCTCGAAAAAGGCCATTCTCACAAAAATCCCCTCAGGAGCAAAAACCTTGGCGAACGAACGAGCGACACGAAGCAGAGCGCTTACCTGTGCCATGTTCCGAAAGTTTACGCGCAGCGTATTCCAAGGGTGCACCGAGTTGCGACGGCCCCGGTCACGGTGGATGCACCATCCACCGTCGAGGTCCACGGGTATAAAACCCATGGCCCGTTGCAGCGTCGAGGACGCTACGAAAAGCACGATTATACCGGTGGAGGAGGCGGAGAGGGTGAAACCGGGAGCATACCTTAGTTGTCCGCTCGTAAAGCAACCCCGTATGCCCCGGGAGTGCGTGCCGGAGCTTCCTCTCTTTCTCGGTGCCACGTTCTCTCTATTTCTATACTTCCGCCGTGGACCTTTCTCTTTCCCTCTCCTCCTCGCGGCCGCGTCTCCGCGGAGTGTTTGTTAAACCGGAGGAATATGCATGAGAGAGCCACCCAAAGCGGAGAGTTATGCTACGGTGATCTTAACGGTGGACGAGACCTTAAATATGCATGTGGCAACGTGGAAACGATGATCGGAGTGGACGGGAAACGAGGTTCTCCTGTTTGGGATGAGATTAGCGGAGAAAGAATCGGAGGATACGCGGATTCTTAGAAGGGAATCAGAAATCAGTTCGGCACTGTGGGATTTATTTTTTGATTGACGGAATTAACGGTGGACGAGACCTGTAGGATCGTGAAAGAGAAAGAGAGCCGCGCGGTAACCCATCCAAGCAGCGCACTCGGTTGTCAGTCATTTTAATTTTGAACTCTGAACTCACACTCATATTTTCCATATCGCATCTCCCACTTCTCAAAGTTAACACGTTAAATGCCACCGGAATTTACTGGTTTTTCCTTTTTTACTGGAGTGAAACTTCTTCTATTAAAATCACATCTTTACAGAGCAGAAACATTAAAGACAAAAAGAGATTTATAGACAGCAGCACTGTAGCTTTCTGAGACCAGCGCGTAGGTATTGACTGAATTAACAAATTCGTAAATATTACAATTTAAAAGTCATATGAAATTTCATTGAATTTAATAGCGCCGATCGCCGGTGACCCTTATGGCATTTAACCTGAAAAAATCAACTCTGAAACCGCGTAAAAATATAACAAAGAATATTGGCCCGCGGTCGAAAATGTTTGTTAAACGTTGCCTTAGTCAAGCAAAAATATCGTCTCCTATCTGCCGATGGCCGAAACCAGGTGTTGCAGTTTCCATTTTCAATGTCATTATATTTGTAATTTTATTCACTACATAGATTTATATTGACAACATGATGAAAAAAGGATTTTGAAGGATTTTTTTTGAGAACTATTTATAAATAAAAAGATCATCGCAGATTGCATTCATTTTTATCATTAACTGACTTTCTGTCAAAAATGGACTTGCACCACTTTCAAAGAAAACAGCTCATATCTTATTCACATAAAAGAGAGCCGCGTAAAAATATAACAAAGAATATTAGTCCGCGGTCGAGAAAGTTTGTTAAACGTTGCATTAGTGAAGCAAAGATGTCGTCTCGATGGCCGAGCCCAGGTGTCGCAGTTTCCACGTTTCTGGCACGTCGAGGTCGAAAATCAGGATACGGACAAATTACACGCAGGACAGACTTAATCTAGCTTCGTTTCTCGAGGGACCGCCGGGAGAGAATCAAAGTCACATCTGTGACATCCAGAACGACGCCACGGTCGTCCAGGGTCTTTTCGCCGTAAGATTGATGACGACTCTCGCGCTTCCTCGCCGTTTCTAACTCTCTTTCTTCGTCGGGTGGAAGCAAGAGACAGGAAGAAAGAGGACGATGCGATTCCTGCGGTGCAAATGAGACATCTCCGCCCATGGAGGAACTCGGGAAACTCGGGCTTTACCTTCTCTCCGCTCCAGGTGACAAATGTTCCGTGACATTGCCTTTCGAATAATCTCTGTCGGTCTTACGTCTTCGGATCTAATTAAATGTTTTAACATCTCGTTAGGTGTTTTTACATCGGCTGGTAGTTCTTGCCGGGACGAATTCGAGTATTGTATCCACTTGGGTAGGAATTATCGGGGGTAGGGGATGGTGGAGGGTTTGCGAGGGGTTGGAGAGAACGTGGGTGTTTGAGGTCAGGCGGTGGAGGTTGTGACGAGTGTTTCAGAGTTGTACTGTTCTCTGTCTGTGAGGAATTTATTTTTGCTATCTACTTTTGTCTTTTCTGGAGAAGATTGAAATATTAACAATTAACTTTATGAGGCACTAGGAGATTAAAAGTGTGTCACTTTTCTGATGCGTGAATATGTAGGATATTTTTTTACCACCTCGAAAATTTATATTATTTTGTAGCTATTGATAATAAAAATAAACCGACAACTTTGTTCTATTAAAAAGCAAAAAATGTCTGTGCAACTTGGGTCATCTTATTCTTTGAATTCCCGTGCCTCAAAGAGTTAAAAGTGAGAAGAACAAATTGGGAGCTGGCTCTACATTAATCAGAATATCGATTGCACTGTCTGAAAATTGAAAAAAAATTAAAATTAAAATTCTACTTTTAGATAGCTAATTAACATCTGCAAAATTGTTTTCTTTCGCATTGACCTTCGTCGGATACAGTAAATCTATCGAGGCGATCATAATGGCCGGATTTTAGAAAAAATTGCGTAAATTGATAGGAGAACCAGACAGTAAATATTCCACTACTATCTTGCGAAACCTAAGATATTTAATTAACCCGTTCCCTTCCGTGGTCCCCACTTAAGAATTTACGTCTGTTGCACTTAAATACATTAAATAAGTATTTCGAAAAGAGGGCAAAGCAAACGATCAGTTAAGTGATTTGTGTATTATAAAATGCACATAAAATGTGAACCGTACTGCTTCCTCATGAATATAAAAACATTTATAAAAAAAGTAGGAACCCGTCGATTTGACCAGTGTTAAAGATGTTCCCGTCGTTGGAATATTAGTGGCGCGAATCGTCTAGAAATCGACCCCCGGAGGAAACGAGTCCTCCAGGAGGGAAACCTGGAGGGTCGTCCGGGTCCTGCAGGGTCTGAGGATCGTCCATCATTCGTTGAAACGACGAAACGCTCGGTAGGTTCGGGTTTTCAGAGATCTGCATAGCGAGTCGGCATCTCGGGACGAGCGAGCTAAGTGCGGGATTATGCAAAGCAGCGGCCATACAGTATAAAAATACGGAGCGACTCCGCGCCATCTTTTCCGGACCATTCTAATAACTCCCTCCCATAGAACTTCCTCCGGCCACCTCCACGACTTCCACCCTCTCTGGCTCGGATCTCTGCTCGGTGCTCTCTGCTCCGACGGCCAAGGGGAACCTTCGAAACGTTTGCACGCGAAGTCATTTCCCTTTCGCTCGAATAAGGATTTTCTATGTACTGGGTGGACCTTTGAATGTGGGCTACTTTTGAAGTCACTTGGACTGTGACGATTGTAGTTTTGCCTCTCTTTTTGAGTTTGAGGTGAAGGTAGATTTTATTTGGAGAGAGTTTATGGGAGTCTTTGGTTTTGTGCGACGTTTTTGAATATTGTGGAGTGGAAAATGCAATATTGGAAGAATCAGTGCCTATATGAGGTACATAGAGGGTTGTGAAGGGTATGCCTTGAATGTAGGTCATATGTGAAGTCATTTACAGCTTGAATATGGTAGATTTGTTTTTTTTTTTGAGTTTGAGGTGGAAGGTAGATTTTTTTGGGGAAGTTTTTCCTGGGTTTCTTCGATTTTGGGACAGTTTTTGAAG
Source organism: Cerceris ruficornis (assembly GCA_963989415.1). Classification (NCBI taxonomy): domain Eukaryota; kingdom Metazoa; phylum Arthropoda; class Insecta; order Hymenoptera; family Crabronidae; genus Cerceris; species Cerceris ruficornis. The sequence continues at coordinate 29,830,307 of OZ022519.1, forward strand.
TTTGTAGAGTGAGTGTTAGAATATGAAGAGTATGAGTGTATGAGGGAGGTAGGAGGCTACTGTGGATATGGAGTTGCATTAAGTTGAGGCAAAATTACATAATATATTGCATTCTTGGTGGTTTGAAAGCCACCTAAACTGTGGGTCGTAGATGAAAATCAACACTGATTAATACCAGAACTGCCGAGGCAGTCAAAATGATCTTCTTTAACACTAGAACTACCGGCGTTAAATCTATCATATTTAAAAATATTAAATAAGTATTTTGAAAACAGGGGAATTGAAAGGTGGAAAAGTTGATCGATTCGGTAATTTATGTTTTATAAGATGGACGTAGAATATCTATTCTATGAATTTTTAGAAAAAATTGTGTACCAGTCATTTTGACTGGTTTGGTAGTTCTAGTGTCAAGGAAAATTGTTCAAATTCACATTAACACAGTTTCTCTAATTTCGTACACCTGCCTTGCAAAATATAGGCGCTTGAATCCATCAATTTTTAAATTAATCACCTTTAAGTTTCCTAAATCTATCGTCAATAGTTCTAACGTTAAGCATTTCTCCTCCGATCCAGCGGTTACAACGTTCCAGAATATTTCCAATTCACTCTTAAATATCCCCGACAATCGTAAAAGCCATTGACAAGGCCGTGACTTCGTGAACTTCGACCTCGGGGCGGTATTTAATGCGCGGCGAACAAACACGTCGCGGATTACTGGGCGACTTTGCAGCATCGCCTCGGCATCGTTCTACGGGATTAAATCGACGTTAAGGGAATGCTTTTAAGAGCACATGGCGCTCGTGCCGACGATGCCAGTCATCCTGGTGATTAATGGCACAGGAATATTTAGACGGTGCGCTAATTCGCGCGATTATGATTCAATTTGTTGTCGATGCGCACCATCGGAAGTTACGCGTGCAGTTTTTACGCTGGAGTTAGTTTCAAGCGACGATGCGTTCGAAAGTCATATCTTGTTAGCATATCTTTCGAGTGGTATGTAATTAATTATCTTTTAGAAGTTCTTCTTTAGTTTGGAAGGGTCTTTGTTGGAGAGAAAATTGAAGGGTGCAGCTGGAACTTCATTAGTCATGGAATGAATTTTCAGAGTTGCAGTTAGAATTCAGTAATTTTTGCAGTAGTGTAATAAATGATGAGTTGCATCAGCAGTAGCGTAGATCATCATTGAACAATCCTATCTATCTTTAGGAAATCTTCAGAAGTCGATGCACATCAGTTCCACTTACTGTGGAAACTTACTTGTGAAGTAAAGTTCCACTTACTGTGAAGTAAACTCCATCATCCACCACAATCCAACCTTTACAACCTCAACCACCTTGAAATTACAGCAATTAACAATAACAGTATCGACCCTTTATGTACACCTATTCTCACCACAACACTTCTTTTAACCGACTACGAAACAACGTTAATACCCCCCCTAAAGAAACGAAGAAAACCGTTAACTTAATACAGAAGATAACCTTGAGCTTGTGGTGGTACGTCTTAGCGAGCACCACCACCGATCTACCGGTCGACATTACGCCTACAGCCCTAGTTCCAAGGATCGTCCGCTAGATGTCGTGTCCACCGATGGATCGCTCTCGCGAGTTGGCCAACGACGATCGGTATCTATATATAGGATCGATCAACAGATACCATCGTCCCATCCGGGGCACAGTGTCTAGGGCAGGGCTTTGTTGTTCGGTCAGCCTTACTGACGAGTCCATGAACAGGCCCAGGACGAAACGCAGGGCGCTAATCAACACCTTTACCCTTTCCTTGGAACAGAAGGACATCCGCCGGCCCCAGGCACCCGTGGTTCCTTCTTCAAGCTTTATATAATACAAAGAATTACATAGTTTCATTCCACCGAACCGGTCATTTGACTGCGCTCGATACAGTTAGTATACACCCCCTAATAAAACCACCAATTGCAATCAAAATTAATTAATTTCCCCCAAATAAAATCTCCAAAACCACACATCAACTCGCCGCGCAACATGGAATCGGCAAAAAGCACCAGGGGTAGACAGGTTCCACTGGAGAATCGGGGGGAAGTTGCTCGCAGGGTGGCGGTTAAATTCGGAAACTTCTCGCCAAGGCGGCTCACGTTTTCCGCGAGCGAGGTGCGAGATAGCGGGTTCCGATAGCGCCCGGTTGGAAGTCGCATTAATTTTCCTCGCTCGACTCCCTCGGCGTCGGTATGTAGACCCCGTAGGAGAGGCGGTGGCAGCAGAAGTGGCTGCTCGAGCTAACGGCACGCAGAAACGCTACGCTCACTTCGTCGTCGTCCTCCTCTTTCTCCCCGTTCTCCTTCTCCGACGACGAGGACAGGCGAGCTGGAGTTTAGGTAAGGTGTTCACGTAACACATAAGCAACCGCCACGCGCAGCCCACCGTGTGCACAGAGATAAGAGCCGAAGGTGGCATCTTAGATGGCACTTCGAATAGAATTAAATTCCCTCGTGCAACCGACGAGCAAGCCGATACCGTTGGGATGATATCAACAAGAGGCGGAACCTGCAAACGGGAGAGACGGTGGAATATGGAGCGGAGGGAGGATGCGGGGGATGGGGTGAGGAGAGGAGACGCGTGGATATATGGAGGAGGAGGGAGACGAAGTGGTGGAGGAATAGAAGAATAAGAAGGTGGAGGTACTGTTGATGGAGAAGTGGAGAGATGAAGTGGTGGAAGAATAGAAGAGTGAAAAGGTGAAGGAAGAGAGAGATGAGTGAAGTTGTGAAACAGAAGAATAAAAAGGTGAAGGAACAGTTGATGGAGAAGTGGAGAGATGAAGTGGTGGAAGAATAGAAGAGTGAAAAGGTGAAGGAAGAGAGAGATGAGTGAAGTTGTGAAACAGAAGAATAAAAAGGTGAAGGAACAGTTGATGGAGAAGTGGAGCGATGAAGTGGTGGAAGAATAGAAGATGGAAAAGGTGGAGGAACAGACAGGGGGAGAAACGGAGAAACAGAAGAGTAAAAAGGTGAAGAAACAGAGGGACGGCTGAAGTGGAGAAACAGAAGTGTAAAAAGGTGTGTGAGGAAACCAGAGAGGTGGATAAAGTGAAGAAACAGGAGAATGAAAAGTTGAAGGAGCAGTTGATGGAGAAGTGGAGAGATGATGTGGTGGAAGAATGGAAGAGTGAAAAGGTGGAGGAACAGACAGGGGGAGAAACGAAGAAACAGAAGAATGAAATGGTGGAGGAATAGACAGTTGGAAAAGTAGAGAAACAGGAGAATGAAAGGGTGAAGGAAGAGTGAAGGAATAGATGAAGTGTTGAAGGAACAGAGGAATGGAGAAGCGGAGGAATAGAAAAATAGGAAAGTCGAGCAACAGGCAGCCGGGGTTGCTCAGGAATTGTAAAATTAAAAAGTCAAGAAATAGAGACATGGAAAAGAGGGTGGAACTAACAAGCAGAGAAATGGAAGAAGAAAGAAACTGAGAAATAAAGCAACAGAAAAATAGGAAACTGAAGCAACAGAGAAAAGCAGAAGAGGAATAACGGAAAGGTGGAGGAACTGACAAGTATAGAAATGAAAGAACGGCGAAACTGAGAAGTACAGGTATAGAAAAATAGGAAACTGAAGCAACAGAAAAAAGAAGAAAAGGAATAACAGAAAGGAGAAGAAGAACAGGAAGAAAGACACCGGCCAACAGAGACTTCCTCCTCGGCGAAACACAGGGGACACGAAAAACTTAAAGAATCAAAAGTGTAGAAAAATAATATCTAAATATAGCATGAGAAATGTATACTGGTAATTCGATTTTACAAGTATATATTCTCTAAATTTCGCGCGTCCCAATGCCTCATTCTGAATTCCGCAGGCTTCATGTTTTCCGCGAGAAGAATCCCAGGGAAACGTCCCACCGTTTATCGCGCCGTTCGCCGGAGTAACGGCGAGGAATTAAAACGCTTCGAAATATTTGATGGCTCACTTGGTATGCATGGCCTCGGTTATAAGTCAAGAAATTGCCCAAGCGCCCGTAAAATCTAAATCTCTGCCACTCGTCGACGGGAGGATCGCGCGCACCTCTTCCCTTAACGGGAGAGGATGTACATCACGCCCAGTTATTTCAAGAATCCTCGGAACTCATCACACATTCAATTTATCAACGACTCCGCGAGAAATCATCCCCCTCTTTCTACGGGCTTGTCAACGGAGAAACGGCCAATCTTCTTTCGCCATTTCGTGTTCGCCGTTTTCGTCAGGATGGAACAATGGCAAATTGAATATTACGTTCAACGTGGTGAGAGAGGGTAGTTTTTGGCCGTTTCGTAGTTTAAGTTAGGGTTGAAAAAGTGAAATATAACCATTGAAATATGTTAACGCCAATAGTAATTTACAATTTTTATACATTAACATTCTGAATTTCCGATAAAAAGGTGGCCGTTAATCGTTAAATAAATGATTATTTCTCAATATTCAAAAGTCTCCGTCCGCAAGGGGTTGAAAAATAAGTGGAAGGTTGATCTTCGTTGATTTCTATCGTTGATTGTCTTATTTTGGAGATACTAGGAGATGCTAGGACAGTGTAGATTAAAATTTTGTTTGCCGATGATCGTTTTCGTTTAGGAAATTTGAGGCGGAGGACGCATGTTGCGAGAAGGAAGAATGTACTCTCTCGTAGAAATTCTAGATTTAGGTCAGTCGAAGAAATCCTTACGGTGCTACTACACAAAGTAATCATTATTATCAGCAAAATTTAGCACGAGTGCATATCTCTAACTCTCACTTCTTTTTCTCGCAATTAAAATTCCGTATTCGCGATCGCAACATGCAATTACCCTCGAGTTCCACCATCGACGTTTTCCCATACGTCGCGGAAGTGCTTTCTCAGTGGTCGCGGAGAAACGTGGACGTTGGATTTTAATGGAAAATCGACTGCAGGAACGAAGCCGCCGGCGGAAGAGAATCACGATGATTCTGTGAAATATGGAGGCAGAGAGAGTAGCAGGTTTTCGACGAAGCCGGTGAAGCTGCGCTCGCGCTATCCTCTTCTGCGTTAATGGCGGATTGATAAACGGCCGGCTCTCATCAACTGCATCGAATGCAGATTTATCACAAACGTTCCCCGGATGAGGACGTCTACGCGCTGTTCGCATCAGCGAGATGGAAAGTATCTTGAGATGTAATTTATGCGATGGATTCACGATGGACGTCGAAAGTCCACTTCGACCTGAAGCTTTTTGCTGTCGAATATCACGGACTTTTAATTTTCTTCTGGAGAGGAATGAATCTATTTAATACTCATGTCAGATTGATACAAGTCAGAAGCTCTTTTCATGCAGATTTGAGTTAAATCTTAGGGAAACTTAACACATTTTCGCAAATGGGGATTGCAATCCATCAGAATTAGCTCAAACTTAACTTGGATCTACTTCGAACTTAACACACTTCCAGCAACGACGGTTAGACTCATCAGTAGTAGCTCAAATTTAACTCAAATCTACTTCCAACTTAACACACTTCCAGCAACGACGGTTAGACTCATCAGTAGTAGCTCAAACTTAACTCAAATCTACTTCTAACTTAACAAACTTCTAGCAATGACGGCTGCACTCATCAGCAGTAGCTCAAACTTAACTCAAATCTACTGCAAACTTAACACACTCCTAGCAATCACCGCTACAATCGTCAGCAGTAGCTCAAACCTATCTCAAAACTACGTCAAACTTAACAAATCTTCAGTAATGACGTATACAGTCATCAGCTCAAACCTAATCTACTTCGAGCTTACCGCACTTCTAGAAATGACGGCTACACTCATCATCAGTAGCTCAAACTTAACTCAAATCTATTTCAAACTTAACACACTTCTAGCAATGACGGCTGCAATCGTCACCAGTAGCTCAAACCTAATCTACTTCAAACTTAATACACTTCCAGAAGTGACGGCTGCACTCATCAGCAGTAGCTCAAACTTAACTCAAATCTATTTCAAACTTAACACACTTCTATTAATGACGTATACAATCATCAGCAGTAGCTCAAACCCAATCTACTTCGAGCTTACCACACTTCCAGCAGTGACGGCTGCACGCATCAGCAGTAGCGCAAACTTAGCTCAAATCTACTTCAAACTTAACACACTTCTATTAATGACGTATAAAATCATCAGCAGTAGCTCAAACCTAGTCTACTTCGAACTCAACACACTTGTATTAATGACGTATAAAATCATCAGCAGTAGCTCAAACTTAGCTCAAATCTACTTCAAAGTTAACACACTCCTATTAATGACGTATACAATCATCAACAGTAGCTCAAACCTAGTCTACTTCGAACTCAACACACTTCCAGCAACGACGGCTGCGCTCATCAGCAGTAGCTCAAACTTAGCTCAAATCTACTTCAAACTCAACCTACTCCCGCAATGGACAGCTATAGCAGTCGAATCTTCTGATACCCCAATGACAACTACATCCCTTACACTCAGCTCAAGCCTAACTCAAACACGACTCAAACCAAGCTCAAGGCCATCTCAAAAGTTGCATAAATCCAAATATTAATTCGCCATCCCAGACAGTG